>AP028429.1:7530644-9930644 GCA_036509395.1 Antheraea yamamai
GCCGAAAATAATCTTTTTACAATTTTTGTCTGTCTGTCTGTCTGTCTGTCTGTCTTTCTGTCCCTGTGAACACGCATCACGCTGAAAGTTCTGAACCGATTTTAACGAAACTTGATACAATAATAACTAATATTCCAAGGTTACATTTAGGATACTTTTTGTCCCATAAAACGCAAGGGGTTCTCCAGTATAACGAAAGACAAAAAATTGTAGTTAATGTAACTAGACTTTTTTGCGACACCTTAGTACAAGAGCCGGCAATGTTGGAAGAACGAGAATTTTAGAAAAGCTGGTTCTTTAAAATGAAGATATACTATGCCCTTCCAAACAGAATTCAGGATACCTGGTAGCCTGTTAACGTTGTGTTTTTTAATGCGCATCACACCTTTACAGGTTAAAATTTTGGGTTATAAATAATTTAAGGAACATTTTTTTTCAGTAGCTTTTAAACGCTATTAAAACATGAATTTATCACTGCCAGACAATTTTGTTATTGATAATAATGTGCCTGATGATATTCTTTATAAATAAAATAATTCATTTCAAACCATTTTATTTTTTCCATTGCAAAGAACATATTTCATTTTATTAACCATTATGATATTGAGATTACACCGTAAACGCCGTAAACGAAAAACAACGATAAACGTAGACATATGACTTGAGACTGACGTCATCTTGAATACATGCGTCTATAACAGGCGCTTCCACTATTATCGCTATCTTTATCATACATAAAATGGGGTAAACATCAATGCAGTTGCAGTATCTAGCTCTAAGTTTCTAAACGTTTTCAAAGCATTAGCCGATTTTAATTGGGGTGTTCATCCATAACATTTAGTTCGTTTATACTTCAATATTACACTCAGTCGAATTGACTATGCGAGCTTTCTTTATGATAGTAGTGCTCAGGTTAACCTCTATAAACTTGAAAACCAGGCCATGAGAATTATCGGGGGTTTAAAAGTATTAAAAGTACTCCAATCCATGTCATGAAAAGCGAATTGAGCATATGTCCGTTACATCTTAGGAGACAATATTAAGCTGGCAAAATTATATTTAAATTTAAGTCATTCGAATTAATAGCAATTGCAGAGGCCTTATCATTTGCACAATCAACTGAGTCCATTAAAAGTGTTATTTTATCCGATTCAAAAAGTGTTCTTCAACACGTAGCGCGATGTACCTCGACTTTTCGAGGAATACCGATAGCCTACATACACTATTTTGAAGCAATTACTAGATTTCAAAGCAAAGAACAGAGTAATTATTTTACCATGGATCCCTTCTCATATAGGTATAACTGGGAATGAAAGAGCTGATCTTTTAGCTAGAGAAGGATCCTCCGAAGGGGCTCCTATTAATATTTTATCAACTTACTTGGATGTATGCTCAGTATTTAAAAATAGCTGTTACTGGCATTGGAAGGAATACTTTGGTGAGCGTTCTAAAACAAAACGAATATGGTACAGAACGATTCAGCCACGCCCCTTAAGGTCACCATGGATTGATGACAGTACGATTTGCCGTCGGGAAGCAATCACAGGAATAAGATTACGCTCAGAACACATCCCATGTAAAAAGTTCGCCTACCTGATGCGTAAAGTACTATCACCACTCTGCGAGAGTTATGAGCTCATCGATGGTGTGTACCACATCCTGGCAGAATGTGTTCGAAACAAAGATATTAGATCTAGGCTTAACGCTTCTGGTTCGTTCCACACTGGTTGGTACAATTCGTTATTGTCTGACCCCACTTCGAAAGATGCTAAACAATTGTACAAAATTAATATTAGCTATTGTTAAGTTTATTGTCATTCTTATTGTTATATAGTTGTATGTCACTTAGGCGATATAGCCGAGAAGGCGACTAAGCCTTCATTAAAAAATAAATAATAATAATAATATTAAAATTACAGCTATCTTAACATGGTTTGGACGTACTTTATTTTATTTACAAAAAAAATAGCATCGGGCACATTATTGTTAATAACAAAAATGTCTGGCAATGATAATTTCATGTTTTAGTAGCGTTTCTAAGTTAGTAAAAAACAAAAAACTTAAAAATTATATAAAAATCAATATTTTTGCCTGTAAAGGTGCGATAAGCACTAATAAACGCAACGTTTACCGGCAGCCAGGTAGCCCGCACTCTGTTCGGAAGAACATAAAGATATATAAAAGCTGGCTTATTTTCTTTTTCGAAACCGTTGCTAGCTCTTAGACAAATAGTTACAGGCAAGTGACATTTGAGGCGTCGTGCTCACATCTTTTTTATATTTATATTTTTCTTCAATACAATGGAGTGTGAAAAAGTTTTAATACAAGTTGAAAATAGTTATGATATTATTCAGTGTTTCATTTATCATTATTTTATTTTATGAATACATTTTATCGTTTAATTTACAATTTAACTCTATCAACTTGATATTTTATAATGTAAAAACTCTACTGACTATATTGTAAGCGTCTACAAAAAAGCGAAAGGAACTTCGTTAGAAACTGGGAGGTCCATAGACCTTTAAAGCTTTTTTTCACATTACCACCAATATATGTTGGTTACTACGAACGGGTTGTATGCTTATTTTAAAAGATTTCTCACATACCATCTGGGTATAGGTTTGAGTGAGTCCCTTGATAGTTTGGATTGACAATTGGAAACCGATGGTGTAGCTGCAATAAGGTTTAGTTACCTATATTCAAATTTTTCGCGTTTAAAAATACAATTGGCACCAGTGATAACCGATTTGGTGCAGACGAAGTTGCACGGGTCAGCTAGTAGTATATAAAAAAGGTAATGATATGATATGATAGATATGATAATAACACCACATTATTAAAAAAATAATCAACATAAAATACTTAATAAATGGTTTATAATAAAAAGTTAACGAAATAAAAATTGCGGTGAGTATATAAACATATCATTAGGTCAGCCTTTAAAGGTACTCAGAAAGATATTATCGTTGTGGAAACGACTTTATCTGGTCACGTTGTAATACAGTTAGTTCTGGTAACAGGAACTGAAAAGTTTCCAGTTTTACTGTTATATTGTCTCCCCGTTGTTGTTAATTTCCACGTGCATTTACGGGATCGATTGGTGAGCAAGACGTTTATGCCAATAAACAGTAATAACAACGCGTTCATATGGATTATATGAATTGTCAACGAATTTATTAAATAAAAAAATGTATTTATTAATGAATCGAATGATTATTTATTTTAAAAATTCTTGCTTATTGTATTTTAGGTTAGTTAGTATAGGTAGTTAGTTAGTTCGTTCGTTTTCCGGCCGATGTATCACTATTCACTTGTAGTGTTCATTGCGCCTCCCATCAGTTCGTCAGAGAGGGCCAAGGTCTTCCCTCTTTAGACTACGAGTCAGGGCTCTGATGAGGGGTCAACACTTGCCGGGTCGGGTAGAAGCACTGCAGAGGCCATTCCTGCCCACCCGGCAAAATGGTGCAAGAAGAACACCGAGGGGATTTAGTCAGTAGAAATCTGGCATTCTCACCTGTACTGCCCTGCTAGGTGCAGATCTCCGAGAGGATTCCCCGCGAAAAAAGAAAGGTAAGGTAGCCTACATGCATATATAAATAAGCTGTTAATAACATATTTTTTATTATATACCACTTAGATTTAGATATTAATTTTATTAAATGTTATACTTATTAATTAACTTGAAATATACTTGGATGAGTTAATACGCGATGTGACAAGGCTTGTTACTATTGCTAATTTTTCATCCAGCATTTTTTTGACGACGAGTTTTTGTGAACTTCGCTCTAATGCTATTTATATAATCTTAAATGACTCGGTGATTGAGCAAAAGTGGAAACTTTTACATACTTTGACTGTCTGATATTGTGATGTAAATAAGAATTGCTATAAAATGGTTTGCTTTACGTGTCTTTCCGTTACTTATTATCTATGTTTCGGTTGCGTACATTTAGCGTATTTATAATAAGTTTTAAAATGATAATAATAGATAAAATATATATTTTAATAGCTGCTTTAATTGACATAAATATCTTGCATAACTTTTAAAACTTCCTTTCTAACGCAGGGTTGCGTGCAGCGCCAGACAGACGCTGCAGTAAACCGGGATCGATGTCCCGATTTAGATGTCGAGTCAAGTGACTACTGAAGCCATTATATTTATAAAATTAATTTAAAGCGTTGACATACAATTTATATTCTTTCCATTATTAATGAACGTATAAATAGTTATGACCATTAATACAAACTTGTTTTTTTAAAGAAACTATACAAAAATTAGCTCAAATAACTCAGGCCCGTCGTACACATTTCTTGATTTATATAATTAAATAGCTAAATGGTAATAGAGACACATTATATTATTGGTTATACTTTTGTTGTCTTGCTGGATTCGTTCTATTATATTATTTGACGTTACTTGTACATATTATTTTTCTATATACAATATAAAAAATAGAGAAAATAGTTTTATATTATCTCTATATTATATTTTATCTATATATAATATAATTATAAATATTATATTAGTATAATTCATTGCTTAATAATACACATTCCCACAACTACTGAAGACGAAGACATAAAATTGTGTAGACAATTATAAGATTTAAAATGGAGGACGTGGAAATCAGTGACTTTCTCTCCAAATCTTTAGAAATGGACGTTATTGAAAGAATTAATTCTTTAAACGTTTTGTTAATATAGAGAATGAAATGTGATATGTTATTTATAAAGGATAATTAAAAATTAATCCTTGAGCAAATAAAATAAACAGTTACATTTTATATCTATACTAGCGGACCCGGCAGACGTTGTCCCGCCCTGATTATAAAAAAAATCCTGGACAAATTATATACCAAAACGTTCCTCGTGAATCACTTTATCCATTGGTGAAAACTGCATAAAGATCCGTTCAGCAGTTTCTGAGTTTATCGCGAATAGACAGACAGACAGACGTGGTAGGGGATTTTGTTTTATACTATGTAATGATTTCATTTATTTAGCTACAGACGTGAAGTTTAGTGAGTACCAAATTAGTCTGTGTCAAAAAAATGTAAAAATATTTATTTGTAGTTCGTTAATTACAATCAGAATACATATAAACTGATATCAGGAATGAACTTTATAATAATAATAAAATATTTTTAAATATATCTGTATTTCATTTATTTAGCTACAGACGTGAAGTTTAGTGAGTACCAAATTAGTCTGTGTCAAAAAAATGTAAAAATATTTATTTGTAGTTCGTTAATTATAATCAGAATACATATAAACTGATATCAGGAATCAACTTTATAATAATAAAGTATTTTTAAATCGATGTATAAGGAATTAAGATTACTTACTTGAACTTTGTATATAAATTTGTTATTTATAACGGCAGACACAAATTAATACATAATTTGACATTGTTATGTCAGCTCCTGAAGAGATGAAGTAGGACATTGATACATAATAAGTACCTAATTACAATAGATAAAAAATAATAAACAAAATATTAGATAATCACTAATGGTAGCGGTATAAATTAAGTAAATAAATGTATTAATTGCCTTTATATATAGGAATGAATACTTCAGATAAATGAAAATCAGTCTATTAAATTGTATAATAAAAGCATTAAGGACCGTATTCCGATAAACGTTGGTAATATAATAGTGGCCTTAGACATATTTGAATATCTTGGCGCGAATCGGTTGTCCGCCATTGTTGCTGAACCCAGTATGGACTTAATTAAGGAGGGGTATAGGTGGGAAGATCTACTGGAATTTAGAGGATGGTCAGCGACCGAGGTGACCAAATAAGTATTTATTGTAGGGAGCGGGGTATTAAATAAATAAGCGAGATATTCTTTGAAGGTGCCGTGGAATATTTATAAAGTGATGTAAATATATTGCTATTTATCTCTTGTTAGATAATTATGTGCGTTATTAGAATGACAAAGTACTTCCGTCTAGAAATACCAAATATTCCTTTATAAGGAAATGAAGATGGATTTTTAGAACGTAATACATATATTATTAATACCTTTCAGACGATTGCCAAATTGTAATACGATATACTGAAAAATCATTAGGTACACAGTATAAAACAAAGTCCCCTTCCGCGTCTGTCTGTATGTTCGCGATAAACTCTAAAACAACTGAACAGATTTTCATGCGGTTTTCACCAGTAGATAAAGTGATTCATGAGGAAAGTTTTGGTATATAATTTGTCAAGGTATTTTTTATAATCAGGGCGGGACAACGTCTACCGGGCCGCTAGTTTTTTTTACATATTTCGCAATGAGAATATAAGTTTTAAATAATATGTCTATAATTAGTTTCTGTGATGAAAGCATTTTTTTTATTGCGATCTCCCAATTTATTAATGAACAAGGATACGCAAACAGCTCATCACTCTCAAGCAACTATACAATCATATTCTCTCCTATATGATTGTAAATTCTGAACTACAGTACAATAATATTAATGTTTGGCGTCTCGCTGTTTGTTTGCTATGAAATTTGGCTGTTGGGAAATCAAGATGGTAAACTTGCAGTACTTGTAGTGGTCACCAGTACGACCTTTGGGGATAACGCTCATATTTTGTAGTTTGAAATATACATTTGTACCAAAACATTTAGGTACGTGCCTATTTGTACACATTTTAATCTACCTAAATATAGTTATTGTTTTTGTGCCTTTGATTTTAAATTAACCGATGCATTGAAACGTATAAATTATTCCCGAGCACAAATGAACCAGAAACACGAGCCATAAATCTGTTAACGTGATCGATTAAAAGTACACACCTATTATTGTGTTTGCCTAGTCAACGGTGAGTGTAAATTGTAATAAAAATAGTTTATTCTAATCTTATATTAAACTATGGTGAGTTTTTTCACATCTGTACTTCGAAAATACTGTGGTTTATGGTACAAGAGATCAGCATATAATATTTTTTCTTTATTTTACGATAAACCATCTTAGTACCTATGTTTGTTCCTAGCATTTGATTAATAAACAAAAGAACTGTCTTATCCTATGTATACCTATATGTATGAATATGTTGTACAAATGATGAATATGGGTTTTGTACTATAGGTAATCACATAATTTCACACACGGTGTTTAAACTACGCATGGCTTTTATTACGGCAACTATTCAGCTTATAGATATATATCCATATAAATCTATATTTGACACACCGACACGACTAAGAATTAAGCTCATGACACAAAAATCAGTCAAATGCAATGTTCTAATTTGGAATCACTCTACTCAATGGTAAGGGTTAATAACATTGCATCACGAGGCTTGTCAAAATATTATAGGTATATCTCAGATGCGATACAGTTATATAAGAATTATTGTATAACTTAAGAAATTATGCATTTGTTCTTATTTATAAATAAGAGTAATATTGTAGTTTAGACTCACATAAGCACTTTCTTAGGGACGCAGTTTTTTATTTATTTTGATGTGTAAAAAATTAAAATCGCCAATATATACAGTAATAGTTATATATTATTATTAAATTCATACAGCGCATCGTAGGTTGAGATCATAAAGGCGATTCCGCTTCGCTATTGAACTTGGTCCACAACAGAAAAGGCCTCGGAGTTTACTGCAGGAATATAAATTAAATGCTTACGTTTCGCTTGCCCCGCATCGCTAGTTTAATTAAGCTTCTCCTTTGTGGGCATGTGCGTAATAATTAAATGTCTTTTATTCTAAGAGACAACTTATAAAGTATTGCCTGAACTGGTGCGAAGCCGACTGGACTAGTCTTCATAAAAAAATATTAAAAGAATGTAATAGGAAATCGGTCGTTAGTGACCATAGAATTATGAAACCACTTACACTCTCGCAGGTTTGTTACTCTATGTTAGTAACAACTACTCAAATTTATAGAAATTATAAAATAACATTAAAAAGGTGATAAAATAGTAAAAAATGATAGATTACTCGTGGAGTTTGTTAGTAGTGACTTTGAGTGATGTGAAATTTGTTTAAAAAATTTACGAAAATATGAATTACGTAATTAAATTATAATTAGGTACGTTTATCGTGACGTTTTTGTAAATTGACTGTCTATAACAATTACACATATGACAGTAATAATTGTTTTTGTAATCTAGTATAAAGACTGCCTGCAACCCGCAATGAACAGGAAAAGGAATAACGCATATATATCTAATAAACATAGGTAAAGTGATAAGTGTCCAACCGTGAGTTCGTTTTGATAATAGTTTCATATTAATTTTCATATAAGTATTTATTCCGAAGTAAAACTGATAAAAAAAAACGTTACCGGAACGTTTCGTGTACCTACCTAACATAAAATATGAAACGTTCAATATTCACTAAGTTAACTAAAATGATATCATTAAACGATTATAAGAAAATAATTGATACGTTTATGGATTTATGTTCGAATAACCAGCTTTATGTACATTGCTTTCGAAAGCAACCGTTAGTCGTCGCACAAAAACTTACACACGTGTTGGCTACTCAAATGTATGATTAATATTTCATTACACGGGATACATATAAAGGAAATCATATATAGTTTTAAAATATTAATAAGTCAATGAATTTGAAGCATATCAAATTTAAGAGAATAAATATACTTTTTGAAAAACAATTAAGAACAGCGAACTTAAAACTAACCTGGTTCAATATACGACGTTAATAAAATATCTTCGACATTGGGTAATATCTTTACATTATAGGTTTACTTTTGTAACAAAACGATTTCTTTTTAGTCCAGAGAATATTAAAGTGAAAAGAAATTAATTAACTGAATTTGAGAGTTAACATTATATCTCCCAGCCTTATGTTATTGATATACCTACGGATTATCCATAACTATACCCTTCCATACAATATAATACGTTTTATGTTTATTATGTCATGCCAGATAAATTGCCTAACACACAAAATTCAAAACGTTAATTTGTTCAGCGCACTCGTCCAACGAGTAGAAACATGACAGCGAGATTAAATTTTCAAAACGCTTCGCCCTCAATTATGTTTTTCCCAGAGAAAACTCCTTTTCATTTGGCCCCATTAATTGTCTCATGCGTGACAACATTTCTAATAATGATACACATATAATTATAATACCTGATTAAGGGTCCACATTTTAATTTGATTCGTTTTTCAACGAATCAGTCTGTAATCGCCCAAGGATTTGACCAGGAACATTATGTTCGCACAAAATGAAATTTGTAAATTAAACACTTCACCATGACTGTTCATTATAAAACCGTATTTTACACAACATTCATTTAAACACCAGTATTAGATAAAAATCACAAGCGTTCTATTGCGTAGATATACAAAAACTAAAAAATCTTCCTCATTGAACGCCCATTTTTTAACAGGTAAGTTATATACAAAGGATTTTTACAGCACTGACTTTCTCTCGAACGTTTACTAAAAAACCTTAGGCTTTTGTTCAAATAAGCCAGCACAACGAACTTTCTCTCAACAATCGCACAATGTTCCATTTATAAAAAAAACAGTTGTAGTTTTACATTTAAAAAATTAGTAAACCTTAGTTGAAACGCATATGAAACTATCCGAACCGATGCACAATCGCGATGATACTGAAAAACGGTATTCTTTATCCAGAAATCTCTTAACGAGGTTAGTTTAGGCAAACTTTTGTGATGTGATTTTTTTGTTCTTTTTTGTATGGACCCATATGAGTATTACCCTTTCGAAGCTGATAGCCCCTAGTAAAAGGGTTGCGCCGTTCTATCGCATTATAGGTGCGCAGGAGTGAGCGTGATATAACGATTTTGTTAATGGCTAGCTGGTTAGAACAGTAAACACGTTTGGAGAATAATTTGAATACTGAAATGCAGATGGCTTCTTCGATTCGAAAATCTTTGGGTCCGCCGCCGAACTACAAGTTAATTAAGGTATGCCCATCAATTAAATATTGGTGTTGATTATTTTTATTTTGCAAATGAACTTGTGCTCTCAATTTAATAATATATTATTTGTATTTTGTTAATTAAGTGATCTCTTGCGTGTTCGTGAACTGGTCAAACCGGATCGCTTTGCAACGTAAAAAGTAGCCAATAATGAATAAATAAATCAGTCGTCAGAAGTATTAAGTGAAGGACGCGATAGATAAGTTTCCTCAATAACTTATAAACCAGATGAGATAAATGAATTCAGATTCGTGTATGGGACCATGCATTCGTTCAGCGAACGGCTTCAGTGAGCGAAATACCAAAATTTATTGGGTTAGTAGTTGCCGTAGGTCGATAAAACTACAAATGGACAGTAGAATGCTGTAACTAACGCATGTCGGATAAAAAAACGCAACCTACAATACAAAGAAACAGAGTAAAATTTTGCGTGATGCCCTTCGAAGGTTGTATGACTGAAAAGAGCAATGCGCAGTGCAATTTTGTGATATCTTTTTCACTCTTTCAATGGCGGAGCTAGGCGACATACGGACGTTATAGTGTTGAATTAGCATATTTATTACTAGTTACGCGAGAAAATAAATTTATCTTAGACCATTGGGCTCGAGCCATATTCGTCTCTTTATTTTGCATTAGGTATATACCTACACACATAATTTCTATTATTTACCCATTTCGTATTTACTTTACTATCCAGATTATATTTAAATATTTATAAGTACCAGACATATCACTAGACTGAACAAATCATAAAAATATATATTCATTCGAAAATAAATACAAATACATTCCATACACAAAATTCAACACAATCAACTGAACATAAAAAAAATTGTCAGTTACATTCAAATTTTATTCATATGAGTACTAAATAATAACTAAATATACGATACAAGTTGATGAGGTTGGATAATGTGAAAAATGGTATGTGTGTGTAAAACAGTAGGATAATATGAAGAAAACGACGATGAAAGCATAACTATAATCCTTTTATGAAATTAACTTTGTTTAGGTTTAAGTTTTTTTTATTAGCAAATAACACCTTTACTTTTATCTTACATCAATAGTGACAATCAATAAATGTCGGGAGGCATAGTCGCAAGGAAATGAGGAAACGAACTTAACTGCCATATCTTGTCATTAGCCAGGTATAGGTAATAGTAACCTTCACTTGTTATTTTTATTTGTTACTATTAAACTTCAAGATTTTTTGGTACTAATACATTAATTAGACACACACACACGCATTAAACATTTATATAATACACATACCTACTAGTTCAGTTATGATTTATGAGATAACTAGCGGCCCGCTCCGGCTTCGCACGGGTATAAAATATATAGCCTATGTCATTCACTGAAAAAATGATTAAAATCGATCCAGTAGTTTTGATTTATTCATTACTGCCCGTGGCCCGCCTGCGTTTGTTGCAATGTAAGCGGAAAAAATGTAATTATTTACAACATCACATTAGAAACCTCAAAAATAACAGTATTTCTTCACTATTTAATGGATGTTATTATAGATATAAACCTTCCTCTTCAATCACTCTATCTATAAAAAAAAAACCGCATCAAAATCCGTTGCGTAGTTTTAAAGATTTAAGCATACATAGGGATATAGGGACAGAGAAAGCGACTTTGTTTTATACTATGTAGTGAAGTTACAAGTACTAAATACGACAACGCTGTTACTAGTCAGAATGATATCCGGTTGGATTATATCTGAATCATATACAGATAGGTCTTCTTCTTCTTACCCTTATCCCACCTAATCAGGGTTGGCACATGTTTTCCTTTTCCACTATCCCCTGTCAGATGTCATCTTAGTATTCACACCTTTTGTACACATATTCACAGTAACCATCCATACTTTCTTCGGTCTTCCTTTACTCCTATATCCGTCTAGATTCATAGTCAAAACTATCATCTTTTGTCATAACATGCTCGTACCATGCTGACCTATTGCTCCTCAACTACTCTGTTACTGGTGCTATTTTCAAACTTCCTGTGACATACTCATTCTTAATTGAATCCATTCTAGTTACATCATGCGGGGTGGTAGGGTGTCTGTACCCGACTGGATCGCGACCACCGTACACCAGGTGGAACACCCGCCATAGTGACACGTTTGGGCGTGTCGCGTTCCGGGATCAGCCGGTGTATATCCAGCAACGGGGGGGGGCTGTCCCTGACTGGGTCGCTTTCAGGCCGGCATGACAGCGGCGACCGGCGATAGATAGTATGTCTTTTGGTGGTCGCCATTGTTTTTGGATTGTACTGTGCTTACCATCAGGCACAGTACAGTCACTTTGCCGAGCTACAATAAAAAAAAAAAAAAAACATCACACATCCATCTATGTTGTACAATATGTAATCTTTTCTTATCCGTCTCTTCTTCTATACATATAATAAGAATGTAAATCTAACGTGTCTGCACTTTTTCAATTTTCGTGAAAAAAATTAGCGCAGATGTGTTGGAGTAAGTAATAGAATACATTTCAATCATTTTTAGAAATGTCTGTTTGTTTGTATGAACACGCATCACTGCTAAAGTACTGGGTTCACAATAAAACCTCACTAAGAAAATCATAAAGCATATGCTAGGGTGTAACTTAGTCTCTGTTTTATTAAAATCGGTCCACTCTATCAAAAGTTATTTTAAATTTAATGACGAAGCGGCGTAAGTAAGAGAGAAAAGTATATAAGTAAATGGACTTAATACATCCAGATGACTTTATTAGTCACTGTTTTTACATAAGTTTCCACGCGGACGAAGTCGCGGGTACAGCTAGTTCAATCATAAAATATTGGTATTTTACGAATTTTCTGTGCTAACAAAATTCTTCAAGATGTGGTTAAGTTAAAATATCTCTAAACGTAACTGTTTTTAAGGGATATTTTATTTTAGCCACAATACTATTTAAATGTATTTTTTAAATAAAATTTTCGGTACCATATAATAAACTTCCACTTAATTATAGCACAGGTATAATTTGATTTAAAAAGATAACACAGTAAAAACCTAAAAGTTTGATAACAAATTAAAAATTCAAACTAACAAAAATTACCTACCTACATATTCAATTTTATATTTTGACCTTTCATTCATATTGAACAGTTTTACACACTACAGCGGGTAACTAATCTATATCTTACCATTACCATTTCAGGTGTACCTTAGAACAATTGCCGATCGTCACATACCTGAAACAA
Organism: Antheraea yamamai; assembly: GCA_036509395.1. NCBI lineage: Eukaryota > Metazoa > Arthropoda > Insecta > Lepidoptera > Saturniidae > Antheraea > Antheraea yamamai. The sequence goes on from AP028429.1 coordinate 7,543,790, forward strand.
AACAATAAATTCGTTTACAATAATAACTTTAATAATCAACTAGCAACTCCATCTATGAATATAAATAGGCAGCACAAGTTCTACCTGCTTTCGGCATATAACCAGCGCACATACACGCAACCGTAAACGCCTCAAATAAAACCGGTCCAAATACCGGAGGGCATACAAATGTTCTGTTGTTCCAACACATTCTCCGTCTTTCATCAGCGCCAAAACATCATATAAATCCATTTCGCTCGCTCACCCCGACTAACTTCATGATAATGCGCACGTTGACGAATAAGAAAGCAGTAAACCATCGCCATATTGAATACAGCGACAACCCTGCCCTCTATCTTAACTAATGCAAAGTGTAGTGTTGTGTTTTCTGAAAGTTTTTGTGATATCTTCTTGATTTAAATTGCATTTTGGCAATTGTTTTTTTGTGAAATCAGTGAGTTATTACGTGTTATGTGTTAATTGTCTTAAATTGAATTAATTTAATGCCAGTTTCGTGCGAAATTACTCAATGTTTTGAGAAGGACGCCACGAAGGTACCAATACTTACAGCTAAGTTCTGATTGATCTATGCTTTATTTATGAAGTCTAAAATGTACATTTTACTAATTTACAATTTGTAGTGACACTATTTATAATTTTTACCTAAACAAAGATATAAAAAGTTCTAAATAAGTCTATATATAAAAATATAAATAGATACATACCTATTTTCTTTGTCTAATAGGAAACACATTATTTTTGTTTAAAGGAGAAATGTTAAGTAGGCAAAAGAATCAGGTAATCAATGTATTGATTAAAAAACAAACTAATTATTGTACTGAAAAACGGATAGAATGTGTAATTAAACTAGATAATGGTACTAGATGTAATTGTATCTTATTACTATTAGTATATCCATTTAGATCTGAGAACTAAGTTATTATAAAGAATTATAACAGGAAATTACTTTTGGATTAGGTATTCTTTATTTTATAACAATATTATTTACAAAGGTTGACACAAAGTTATTAATGTTGAAGAAACCCCAGATAACACTTTATTCCCACAAAATGTTGTTATTAGTAAACATTATTACGCATTGTATTTCCTTAGTTAATTGAAGAGGTACATTTTGTAATGTGTATTTAGAAAATATAATGGTTCTATTCAGCAGTGAAGGATAGTCTGTCGTTTACACGCCGTCGCGTCGGCGCATGCGTTAAATTTGTCAACGTTCTATACCTAACCTACTGTAATTATTACTTTCATTATAATATATTGTAATTATACTATTCCGGGTGTTCAATAACTCCTGTATGTTACAAAAAATATTTCAATATAAACAAAATTATTGTAAGTAATAGATATTGTACCACGAAATTTATATGTTGCTTGATCATGATTATATAACAAAGTACGTATTTCTTGAAAAAAGTATCTAATATTCTTAAAGCAAAGGAATGTTACCCATTTACATTAGAATTATTATTAATTATTGATCAATTATCTGCTGTTTGTTTAATTTTCTTTACCTATCCTTACTATATATATCTATATATAATACACTTGTAGTATTTTAGGTCAAATTATTATTTAAGAATTTTTTTATTTTTTTTTATATCATTGGAGGCAAACGAACAGGTGGGTCACCTGATGTAAGTGATCACCACCGTCCATAGACACTTGCAACACCAGGGGAGTCACAAGTGCGTTGCCAGCCTGTGTGGGGGAGGGAGGAGGAAGGGAAGGGGAAAGTGGAAAGGGAGGGTAGGTGGGTCTCCGGCGCTCTCAAAAAATATAACAAATGATATATTTTTTGAGATAAAATGATTGATATGATAAAAAATGACACAAAATGAGACCTCGTTCATCTCTCTGCTGATAACTCCAAACAAAATTATGTGTCAACTACAAAAGTAAATCTTAAAATTTTAATTTTTTTTTATGTCATAGCTGGCAAACGAACAGATGGGTCACATGATGTTAAGTGATCACCACCGTCCATAAACACTGATAACACTAAGAGAGCCGAAAGAGTGTTGCCAGCCTGTGTTTTTGGGGAAAGGGAGAGAGGAGAGTGAAAGGAAGGGGAGGTGTATCTCCGGCGCTCTCACTGACCGAACGAAATGCAACAATGCAAGCACTGTTACTTCACGTCGGTTTTCTATGGGAGAGTGATACTACCCCGGGCGAGCCGACTCATTCATGCTGAAACCAATAACTTCAGCGTGGCTCTACTACCTACAAAATATTACCTATTAAGCATGTTTTTTTTATTTTCATTGATAATTATTTAAAAATATTCATTTACAAGTATTCAATTTCAAAGTAATGGTATTTTTATTTAAGAGGTTTAAGAAATTTAGATGTGATAATCGAAACAGAGATTGTCTCCTTTACTAAATAAATTTACTATTGCAAAGTTTAAATATCTAGTATGTATACATGGATAACATCTTAGGAATTTTAAAATTCGGCACCATTAGAATTTTGTAATGAAATCGCTAATAAAAAGTTGTGAGATTGCTATCTAATGAATGTTCCAATGATTATTATTTCGTGTGTTTATTATATTTATATACTATACGACAATTTTATTTCAAACATGTTGTAAACTACAGTATCTAAAGTGCACTGTTTATTGTAGTTTAGCATTCAGAACCTTATGTCTCCCAGATCTTCGGTATTAAAGTTTGTTACTATATATTGTGCTGTCTAATAGAGAGGGCATTGTTTACGTCATACTTGCGTATATATGTAATATCATTTATCTACATGTTACATATATATTAATGTCCATGTCAACATTTTGTGTATCTCAATAAGCATACTCAAAGACTATAGTCTCCAATTTTTTTTATTGTAACCCATTTATATATTAACGGCTAACAAATAACATTCTTAAATTTCCCATTTGTCAAAAAACAAAACGTTTATTGTACTTTATTAGTAGTATATTTAACGACTAAAGTGTGTTTGGATTAGTACAATGCCATCTACAATGGTTCCGGAATACTTAAGGAAGATGTAGTTTCTATTTACCCATAGCGCAATGCTTGCATTGCAAAGATAAAATACGCTGCCAAGTCTTGCTTTAGTAAAAGAAGCGAAACGAAAGGAACGATAAGATTTAGTAGAAAATTTTTGGAATTCAGCCGGGAATGCGTTGTGGTTTTCATTATTCTAGCGATGGAAAAATAACTTCCACTACCATCTATATTCGAGCAGGACATCATTGACAAAAGTTCACTATGCAAGCTATTCTTAAATTCCCACGACTTAAGGTCGATTTAAATATGTAATATGTACTTTTATCTAAATTAATTACATTCATGTATGTACTACATTCTAATTTGAAAACAACCTGGAGTAAGCCCTACTTAAACAAATTTATAACGATCATACCTTCTGAAGGTGACCCAAATTACCATGAAAAAAGTTTAACAGCCCTTTATTTCAGAACAAACAGAGGCTAGGTGGGAATCCTGTGTAATCCGAGCCACTTATCACGCGTGCAAAATGCAAATTTAGACGGCCCCGGCGCGGCGTACGTAGAATTAACGAAAACCGGACCGGGGTAGGCACGTCACAGAAATTGACAAAGTTTCTAAGTAATATTAACACAGGATAAACTAAGTGCATATTATGATAAAGCTCACACTGATTTAGTGTAAGCAATTCTTATAAAAAGATTTAAATCTTCTACTAATATATAAATTAAACAAGACACGTCAGAATGAATAGTCCGGTGAAGCTGTTAAGACCTTGCTAGGTCAAGAGCGAGTCAGTCGAAAACGAGGAAAACCCACCCCCATAGCCTGAACTTTCCTCTTTTTTTTTTTTTTTTTTTTTTTTTTTTTTTCTTTTTTTTTTTTTTTTTTTTTTTTTTTTTTTTTTCCTTTTTTCTCTTTTTTTTTTTTTATATTTGGTTGTTAGTAAGTTTTGGTACTTTTTAATAACAATTAGAATGAATAGTCCGGTGAAGCTGTTAAGACCAATTGCTAGGTCAACAGCGCAGTCACCCTTGAGCAGTTGTCAAAAAATCGCAAGCCAACCCCCCCCTTTCCCGCAACTTTACCTCCATCAATCCTATCATTCAAAAAAAAAATGCATCATATATTTGATAAATTAATGAAAAGTATAAAAATGTATATTATTATTATTCGGAGTACTAATAGCTGTGAAAACCAGACCAGTGTTAATAATTTCAATTTATAGATTATGGATATTAAATAATTCAAAACAGAATACAATTGTTCTATTGTATTGAGTTTTCACTTCTGTCAGCAGTCCTCATGACTGCCTCTATGTTTTTTTTATGTGATGTATTCCCAATTCCTATTATGTACCCATGACGACGTGTATACAAATTGTAATGATAGGTTGAGTAATTAAAGCATGAAGGCATAGCATACAGCCACGCTTTCGCATTTATAACGTAAGTTAGAATTTCCAGTCATAAAAAAACTAAGAAACTTATACAAATAAGACATATTTTAAATAATACTAATAGTTATTGCTGGTAGCGAAACATTAAATTATACGCTATAATTAAATCAAACACCTCAGTTTCTGTTTCTGCAAATTGATTCAAGACAAAAAAAGTGCACAAAGGAATAATGGCGTGTTTAAACGCTATACCACTCGCACGCTTTTCAATACCATTTTACATTATTGATTAATTTCTAAGAAAAACTTGGCACGGTTATGTGACATCGCGTATGTACTTGAGTATATTATGCGAACTCTATTCCTGGTATTTGATAAGAATCAATTATAAAACCCTACTCCTAAGATTGACATGAGTAGGTACACGACGTTTGTTATTTTCTTCCTGGTTTAATTTTTTATTCAAACTACTAATAGACATAAGTTTATTAGATATTGAATCCATTATCCACGTGCCGCATATTTTATGATTTTTTTTTCTGTCATGATATTTATGTCTATGAAATTTATTATTCAACTATTAACTACCAGTGGCTCAGCACGCGTTTTTTATACTATAATAATTATTTTCCAATCGTTTTTGTATTTTATAAAACTACAAGTATATGTTAGGTTTTTTTAAAGTATTACAGATAATTGTTAGATAAGGTTATCGATTTTGGAATGATATATTTCCTGTATACAGAATTTTATGATTTTTGAAGTTATATTTCTATTGGCGCGTTAGGAAAAAATTATGAGAGTAAATTTTTACGATGCGCGCGCACATCGTCACGAAAAACCGACACCCTGAAGTTAGCTATAGTCAACATTTTGTTTCTTTGTATTTGTTATTTGTATTTCTTTGTAATAAACTTTCAATGTATTAAATACCTTTTTTCTATTGTTAGTGTCGTTTTTTCTACAAACGTAGAATAAGGCCAAAGATAAAATTTTTGAAAAGATTTTTATCTTGTTACGCCAAAGAAGTATAACTTCTAACGCGTGTACATAAGTACACACACACTTTTTTTTGTAATAAATATGATTTTCTAATTGTCTTTTACGATTCCTAAGCGTATTATTGACAATTTCTATAATCTATGAACTGCGGGTTTACGTATATATACTGTGTACAAAATCTAATGTTTTAGTATTGTTATCAACTCTTGTAATATAGGTAGCTATAGTATAAGAATAGTACTATATGTATCTATTTGGAATCACTTATACTTCCCGTTTACAAAATTTCATGAGGATCCGTTAAGGGGAAATCAATTTTAATTTTTTAAGATTTTTTTATAAAATCTAAACGTATTATTGATAACTTTGTAACGTAAGTATCAATATTAAAATAACATATAAGTAGTAAATTTGCACTAAATGTTTTAAAAATCAATTTGAATAAATAAAAAAATGTTTATTTTTTTTTGAAATTTTTAAGGATCTTAAAATAATTCTTGTAGCCTATATGAATCATTACTATCATTTTTTGGAAAAGAAATTACATGTACATTGTACAGATAGAACTTCAGATTTATTTTTATATAATTCTATTATTACCTATGTATTAATAATATAAATAAGTTATCGTTTATTTAGTTTCTGCTATAATTTTTAATACAACATGAATTCGCAAGAGGTTAATCCTTTCTGTTTGAAACGGTGTACCGTGTCCCGATGCTTATTGCTTATTTGTTAGCTCTAATACGCTTTAACACCTGCTTTTTCAGAGTTATGTAATGTGTGAATGAGATCATGTAGCTTTTGTATGGGGTGTTGAACGATGTGATTATACAAAGTAAACCGGTCCGATAATACGTTCCGATACAAATGGACCAAGTTGATTGACGGATACATATTGATGCTTTACAGAACGGTGAATTATATAGATCAATATTGAATTATTGATTTTTTTTCTTTTGTCGAAGTGTGAGCTAGTATTTGATACATTTTAATTGAAATTGTACTGAGAGAGGTTTGAGTATGTAGAAAAGGTTTTTTTTTAAATAATTTTATACCTTGTAAACTCTATATGAATAAAATGATAGAACTGCCGTTGTACCACTGTATATTTATTTCATCACGCATAAACTATTGGATAGTAGATTTCGATCAAGTTTATTTTAAGTTTTACTTCTTTTATAGGTAAGTAGGTATCTAATACTTATCAAAAAAAAATCGAGGTATATTAACTGAATGTAATGTTATTAAAGTTTTAAGAAACTACGACCTATATAAGTAGGTATTAAAAAGACCAAAGAAATGTCTTGAGGAAAATTTATTTTTGCTTTCAATTTTTGTGTTTTTTTTTTGGGTACATAAAATGTATTGTTAAGAAATGATATTATAACTATAGATACGCCATAAGCGTTTGCTTATTTGACATAACTAGCTAGCTTATGTTTAACCGCTGCCCGTCAATCCGCCCGTATCTAAGCAATATATAACTCTTTCTTTTTCACCACCGATATTGAGAATATGCCATCTTATTTCCACATTTTATTTAAGACAGTTTACGTATGTGTGCGTTTTTGTGCCATTTGTTTTGTCAAAATATCACGTAGATAACGTATTTACACCTTTTTCATTATAATATCATTGTTGTTAAGATAATAAATAACGCATTGGATATCAGCTATAATTTCATATTAGTTAAAAGGGGATATTGCCATTATCAGTTAATAACAAATCGTTTAAGGGCCTACGCATATAACGCGGCGCAATATCTGTTTATGCGGAAGCACGCACACACACAAATCGACTTAAGCAAACGCGGTTTATACCTATTTACAATATTTCTATTACGATAAATTGGTTGCGCTAAATTTTGTGGTTTTAGCCCAGGTGAGAGCATATCTGCATATTTATGGATACCGCGGAAGCCTTAAGGCGAGCGTCTCGGGTTTAAAAATGGCGGAAAATATAAACGTTTTTTATCCCGCAAGTTTTTAACAAGATCCGCCTTATTTATGTTGTACTAGGGCGGGTATCTGCCGCGATTTATTGTGGGGTACCGTGACTGATCGGAGAAGTTAGCTGAAAGAACGTTACGCCTGAATTTAAATAGGCATTTTATAAAGCTACTTACTATATTTTAAATAAATACTGAGACTTATTGAGAGAATGAGCACTGTCATCTATACACTACATAGGTACAGTATAGGTATCTGTACTTTGATAATAACAAATAACTAACAATTTTATTGGTATTTTATATTGAATGAAGTTATCGCTATCGACTTATAATCACAGAAAATATCGTATAACTTATATCCATATTTATTATTTCATTACCGAGCACTAAATAAGTAAATACGAGTAGGTAGGTATAGGGTGTTCTTAGAATCATAGTTATAAATCTATTACACTTTCAACGGACAATATATTAAAAAAAATAGATATTTAAAATTATGAAGGTTGCTGACACTAAACTAAAGCAACATTTTACTTAATTTTATTCGATGGACTATACATATTCAAAATATCTTTTTGTCAATTAAATAAAACATTAATAAATAATTTTTTTTTTTATCAAATGTAAATAAACTCAAATCATATAGCGCGAACGTCACAGCTTCTAAAAATTGTTTTTATATTTAAACTATTGAATATTTCGAAGGAAGTAAGTAGTGTAGAAATATACTATAGTTTACAATGTCGCGACGTAAAGCCAATGACAAAACATGACAGTTACGCATATTCTGCCGAAAATATTTAAAAATAATCTTATTCACTTTTCTAGGACTTTGCACTTGTACACTAGGCCTTTTAACTTCACTTCAAAAAATATTTAAAAATAATAATGAATAGCTATTTTTTAATAAAATATCATTATAACATAGTTTTGGTAGATATAAAGGATATATAGGCTACAAATTAAAATGATTTCCAGAAAATTGTATACTTTCAATTATGCCAAAATTAAATAATTATAAAACGTCACACAATAAAATAACTGTTCCTAATATTTGGCAATGAACAACAAAAATCTAAAACTTTCATTTCTACATTGCAAATTAATAACCTGTGTATACCAGTAGGACATTTCCTACAAATTACACTTATTATGACATAATAATAAACGTTTAAAATTAAACGTAATCATGCGGTCTTATATCACTGCAATTAACTCGACAATAAAACGTCAGTCATATTAAGATTACGCAAGTAACTGTATTCGATCTGTCACATTATCTAGAAAAGACCAGTCTTACAAGAACTAGTTTCTAACAACACAAGTAAACGGCATAGAAAGAAAGGCGAGGTCTTATTACACTGAACCTTATATTTCAGTGCAAATCAGTCAAAGGTGGAACGAGTTCAATTATTTTGTGATAAGGAAATGCGTTGACAGTGCAATGTTGTTGTATGAGATAATTTTATTATCGCTATCGCCGACTGGTAACTATAATGTACTGTTTCTAAAAAAAACATTAATAAAATGTACATTCCCTTTTTAAAATCCTAACTAATATTATAAATGCGAATGTACGTTTGTTTATTTGTTACGTTCTCATCATGAAATTATGTATAAACATTATCAGTCAAAATAGGATTTTTATATAGGAAAGTACCAAATCCAAATATCCAAAAAAAATGTACTGTACCCGAAAGATACACCAAATCTATATTAATGCGATTCTAATATAGCCGTTTATTAGATTATATATTAGAGAGTAACTTTTTTTATATGGAAATGCGTAACGTAAGTTTTGTGTTGGATGTAGTATGTACCTACTTCATTTTCAACATGGTATGTATGACGTCATAACCAGTTAAGTTTCTAGGAACCGTCATCTACTAACTCCTAAAACTTTTTTATGACACTGTCCCGATTCCTGTTCAGTGAGATATACCTTTATAAAATACTATAAAGCATCCGCTACTTTGGACGAGTTAAATCATGAAAAATTAAAAAAAGTTAATATTAAAAAATATACCCTTACTAAGTAAATATAACTTACTGGCGACCTATACTAAAATGAACAGTTTAAGAATCTTCTCCATGAGAAATCACGTACTTCGACGTTATTAATCTCACATACAAAGCTAATTATGATTCTTTATTGCTACGGATTTTAAATATACTCTTAATAAACTACATCTATAGTAGATATAACATATTGCTTAGCATTAGTACAATTATAATTTTTAATGGCCTCAGTGAGATAAGAATAAAAGAACAATAAAACATGACGATATACAAAGTGTACAACATCTAAAACAAAAATATCAATGGATTATCTTGTATTTACTTTTTTTCTCAAATAAATTTTAAATTTAAAGCAAATAGAATCATTCGACGCCTCCACATAAAACATACCTAATGTATATAAAAAAGTGTGTGTACTTATGTTCACGTGTTAGAAGTTATACTTCTTTGGCGTAACAAGATAAAAATCTTTTCAAAAATGTTATCTTTCACCTTATTCTACGTTTGTAGAAAAAACGACACTAACAATAGAAAAAAGGTATTTAATACATTGAAAGTTTTAATACAAAGAAATACAAAGAAACAAAATGTTGACTATAGCTAACTTCTGGGTTCGTGACAGTGTGTGCGCGCATCGTAATAACGTCAGGGTGTCAGGTTTCGGGACGGTGTGCATGTGCATCGTAATAACTTCAGGGTGTCGGTTTTCGTGACGGTGTGCGTGTGCATCGTAATAACTTCAGGGTGTCGGTTTTCGTGACGGTGTGCGTGTGCATCGTAATAACTTCAGGGTGTCGGTTTTCGTGACGCTGTGCGCGCGCATCGTAGTAATTTCAGGGTGTCGGTTTTCCGTGACGATGTGCGCGCGCATCGTAAAAAATTACTCTCATCATTTTTCCCTAACGCGCCAAAAGAAGTATAACTTCAAAAAGTATAATATTATTACATAACACTGAATATACAAACATACTGAGGATTCTTCTAATATTGTTCAATTGTTTTATCATTCAATCTATGAAAGCAAAGTAATTTATTTGATAAAACAATACATTTACATTATTTAGTACAAAGCAATTTATCAAGTTATATCTTATTGACAGACGTCTAATTAACGGTTTGATTTATAATGTACCAAAACAAGATACCGTATTTCATTATTTTTATACGTTTCTGTATGTATATATGCATATAACTATCATTCAATGTGAATTGACCTTATGTTATTTTTTTTATTAATGTCACACCTACATTGTTATCTCTTGCATAGAGCAAAGATTGGTTTGTTAATAGTTAACAAAACATGATCTTTTACGGAATCAATTCATTCGTTGAAATTGGATATAATCGTACTCAGTATACATTACAAAAAAAAAATACAATGTAGGGCTTTATGACTATAACTAAATTAATTGCCTATGTAGATAAGTACTATATAGGGATATAGTATATACATAGGGATGTATTTTTACCTACTAAAGTAATACACATCATGATACCTTTATTTTAAGACTACTAAGGAATACGTTATAAATGTTTCCACCTATTTAGATTGTAACAAAGAAAAGCAATTGTGAAGTTTAATAAAAGTGTTGTATAACAAACATAACAAAGCGTCTAATAATTCCTTCGTGAACAAAGAATATCCTTGGTGCAGTAGAGAATGGATGATTATTATAGATAGTAAACTAACTTCAACACTTGAACTTTTAAAATGTGTAACATATATGTGATGTATAAAAACATAACATGTAAACGATAATTAATTGAATATTACACGTTATGAATATACATTATGTATAATAAAATAATGTAATTAAAATTATTACATCAACAGAAAATAACTATACACGAATGAACCTGTTGGACAGGTTTGCTAAAAGAATTCAATGTAAATAAATAAATAAAACAATCTTAAATGTTTTCGCTTATGGTTTCTTAATAAATCATTATAGAAAGTAGTTTTAATCTACACTAACAGAAACAGTTATATGATCATTATGATGGGACAAATAAAACGACTAGGTTTTTTCCATCAGTTAAACTATAAAAAATTATGAGACAAAAATTCTACCAAAGCTTTAGTCCTTAATATGAACAGACACCTATTGGCAATTATCGATTTTTCATATAAATAACACAGGAAAAATCTATACTAATATTATAAAGAGGTAAAGTTTGTGTGTATGTGAGGTTGTAGGGGGTAATCTCAGGAAATACTGGTCCGATTTGAAAAATTATTTTAGTGTTAGATAGCTCATTTATTAAGGAAGGATATAGCCTATATGTCATCACGCGAACACCAAAGAAGCGGAACACCAATGAAGAATGTTTCAAAATCGGGTATTTTTTTTTCCTTTTCAGAGTTTCTGTTGTGTGTTAGCCCAAAGTAACTATTCCCCGCTGACGAAGTCACGGGCAGAAGCTAGTATTAAATATAAACGTATCATAAAAAGAAATATATATTTTCAAGGAAATTGAACAATCCACAAAAATGGGCTGAATCGATATTTCGCTAAATCGACTGGTTTAAAAGGCATTTGTGGTTAGAGCTAGTATTTTTTTTTTTGTTAATTTTGTATTTACTCAACATTATATTCATCGTGACTAATGAAAAAAGATTGTCGTTTTATTTGACAAACCCTAACCGCCATGTTATTTTACGTGCCATATTTAATAGCATATTTACTTCCTAATATTTCGATTTTCACCAAGCTTGTATAAATTATAACACTGTTGAACCCTTTTAATACCCAGTGCTAGCTCAACATTTAGGTATAATTTCAGCAGTATTCAATAAATAAGTTTCAAATATAATTAGGTATATAGTCCCGATGAATAATAAACTTTCATTTCACAGCTCCTACAGCACCTAATTAACAGTGTACAATAAAGTTAAAATCATAAACAAACTCCGGAGAAAGAAATTAAGTAGACATCCGAAACTTAGCCGGAGCTAATGAGATTCTCATAAATAGGTTCATGTTTAATTTATTAGGAGCCAGCTGCATTTTTTCGGCTTTCCACACAACTAGGGAACGACCGTACGTATCTGAGGCTTAAACAGTTACACTTTAAATCAGATAAGTACTTTATAGTTTCCTCTTAACTATAAGTTGTGAGTGTATGTAGATATATTATTTCAGTTTGTCAGCCCCATCATAATTATGGAGAAAGGATACTTGTACACGTTTAAACCTATTTATTGTGTATAACATACATTTATTTATTCTTGTAATATCTCTAACGTTATTCTCGTCTTTTTATTTTTCAATATATTTTATAACAAAATTAAAGCTGGAGATAATAATATACTTATTGACGGATCTATATGACTTGTTGGTCAACACCTTATTTATTTATGATTTGTCAAGGAAATCCAGTTTTAAAAATTAAATGTTCGAATTATTGCATCGATAAACTAAAAACATAAAGTGAGACAATCGAGCACAATGTAAAATGCAACACGTGTCACCTGTATCGATATGCTAAGTGATTATGTATGAATTATTTAAAAGATCTACCGGTCCAGCTGTCTGTGTTAGTTGGTTTACAATGAACAAAACATACCAGATATGTGTAGTACTTTCATCGAGGACATTTTTTTATTTATGAACTAGTTTATGTCTTGGACTTTTAGTCTGATGGAAAGGGTTGTGTTGTTACATTACAACTATGTATTTCGTAAAGATTACTTGTAGGCTATTTTTTATTTTTAGAATGTTATCTTGTTCTATTTATTAACGACTATCCTCTTACTGATTTTAAATTACCTGCTTTTAATTTAAGCCATTATGGAAAAACGTAATTGTATCTTACATAATAACTATAAAAAGTCCTGTATCTTCAAGTAAAATTCTCGTCAAAATAGATTCATCTATTTTGGAGATTAAAGTGCACAAATAACGGACTCTTAAATTTTATTTATATTTAGGTATATATACTGAAATTAAGTAACGTAAGTTATTGTTATGTTTATGTATACCACTTAGTTATATGGACGTAAAATATTGTAATTGAAATGTGTTTTTTTAACCAAAACATTACATGTTCGCGTATTCATACGTCAGTCACATGAATGCATGTTTCGACGAACTTTGCTCACAATTTACGTCTCCCGAGAGACGAAGAGTAATGCCAGTATGGAGAGAAAAGTAAAGAAGTACAAAAAACAACATCAACAACTTAGCCGACAAGTTCAGCCAATTATAATTGACATGAGGCGCAGGCGCAGCCGCCTGCTCATTTTCAAGCCTTACACCAACATACTTAAACAACGTTTAGTATTTTACGAATATGGATGTTCTTCTATTATTAGGACGAGCGAAATAATTCTAAATACCACAAGACATTTATGTCATAATGGGAGATATAATGTTGATAATGCTAGAATTTGTTACATTATAAATAATTGTTATATATCTATCATAAACAGTATAGTGAACTATATTTTTCGACTTAACAAATGAAACAACTTTGAGAGTTCCCAAAAAATCGTCCTTTTGGTGGTATGTCCTATGGTGGTGGTTGAGTGGTATTTCAATATTTAATTAATTTCCGGATGTTATTCTGACTAAAATAATTGTCTAAGGGTTAATTTCTGACATACTTAGTAATTTCTAAAACAATTCTGTTGAGAGACACAGAAAGCTTGATACCGAAAATAGTTGAATGCAGAAAAATATATTGTTTAGAACATTAATTATGTATTTCATTGGAATGTATATTTGATAAACATGTATTTTGTTTAAGTAAAACTGAAAGCACATACATTATAACCGTGTAGCTTATCAGATACTAAAGGGTTCACATTCATTACAGGGACGTTCGAAAACTTAAAAAGTGCCTCGGAATGAATCACGGCGTGCGATCCCAAAGAAATATTACACCGAAGCTGGCACCATAAAGCAAATGGCGTGGCGTGGCCTGGCATAGCCGATACAACGATAGCGACACTGCGAGCTCCGACAGACACCAGAGAACTCGTCTGTCTCTACCTTACAGGGTGTTAGAAAATGTTAAATATAAATTATACGTATTAAGTACCATATCATTTAAATCAGAAATTATTCGTCATAACAACAGGGAACACTACTTTATTTTAGTCAATATTTATTATGATAATGAACCCCAAAAACTTGCAATCCTTTGTAAATATACTTAAAGAACTAGAAAGGCGATCGGACATGTCAGTGGCGCATTTTTTATTATACCTATAAATTTTCTTACACCACTTTAAGTAGATATAATATTAAATTAAAAGGTGGCATATAGACAACATAAAATTAGTATGAGATTGTGCTTTTTCGACAAAACCATAAATTAAGTTAAAAATAATTTACTTAAACTACATTTTACATTTTTTAAAAGCGTAGACCAAAGTCTGCCCAGCTTTTTTTCTCGAACTGACTAACGCTATTGGTCTGATGGGCCTGTACAGCTTCACCGGACTAAGTCTGCTGAACCGATTATAACGTGACTTTTACAGGTAAATAGATAAAGAACTGCTCAGAGTATTATGTAAGCTACATATACGCTGTTTGTTTTTTTCTGTGAGTTAGGCATCTAACGGTAAAATTTAAATCGTCCCATATAAATTTCTTACAATGTAAAATATTCCATAAAACTATATTTAATTTTAGGGTTCGTACATAACTTTATTTTCCGCTAAATTCTTATACGTCAAAGTTGCCAATTTCAACATGATAAAGTCTAAATATAATGTTTAAATTCATATTCTGCATATATATGATCTTTGATCCCACACTAAAAGTATCAATTAATTCCTGAATAATGATATTAGGTACGCTTTATTAGGGGCAAGTAAATGCCTACTAAAATGGAACCACCTGTGTTCGAATCCCACATATTTTACTCACCAACACAGGGACGTAATGAAGCAATTATATATCGATATTTTTATGCATAAAATACTTGGCGGATACGTGGTCGAACCGCGTCGGAACGTTCAGAAATAAAACAAAGCAAGAGGTTATTGTTGGCTCGGGTAGGTGTCCGTCCGTCTCGGTTATCGAGCTTTTAACCCGACATGCGACACGTCGCGACATCGACACGATTTATCGCCACACTAGCCCACTACTCATTCGTATAGGCCCAACAATAAATTTCAATGGAACAACCTAAATGATTGAATATGAACCTTCATGGACTTTTTCTCGGAACCAGCATTTACATAGCTCACTATTAAGTTAGATACGTCCTTTATTGTGAGTATACGGGTTTTAGTTGATTTTTCTACTAGGTTATAATGGATTTACTTGTCCACACTTTTTGCTTTAACATAGGCTGTGATATTTCCCTGCTTTACGAGACTATATTGGTACATACTAAGATATATCTATACTAATATATAAATCTGAAGAGTTTGTTCGTTTGTTTGGTTGAATGCGCTAATCTCAGGAACTACTGGTTGGATTTGAAAAAATCTTTCGGTTTTAGATAGCTCATTTACCGAGGAAGGCTTTAGGCTATATATTATCATGCTAAGACCAGTAGAAGTGGAGCGCCAATGAAGAATGTTTCAAAATCGGGAATATTTTTCGTTCTGATTGCTTTCGCTGCGTGTTAGCGTAGTATTATATACGCCAGAACGGGAATTCTGTCGCAAACATTTTTGATTATTTTTTTCCATTCAAAAAGATCTACTTAGTTTTGTCCAATTTTTTATTTGCAATCTATTAAGTATTATAAAAATAAAGTGTGTGTTTGTAAAAATAAATAATAACTTTTTGGTGAATGGATATAGCTATAAATAACAAAAAAAAATTTGGTTTTTTATTCGCTTTCGGCCGCAGTGGAATATCCGAAATGCTTGAACTGATTTTCACGGGACTTTCACTGGCAGATAACTAACTAATGAGCTATTTTATTTTAAGCTAGCGGGTTTGGCAGACGTTGTCCCGCCCTGATAATAAAAAGAAAACCTTGACAAATTATACCTAAACCTTCCCCATGAACCGTTCTACCTACTGGTGAAAACGGCATGAAAATCCATTCTGTATTTTTTGATCGGGAACATATAAACAGACAGACCAGAAGACTTTATTTTACACTATGTAGTGACGAATTGTTACCTGTGCATTCGTTCGTGTGAAGTTGTTCAAAAATAATTTATTTACTTTAAACAAGCGCGTGAGACGTGCGCTGTACTGGACTCCAAAAATAAATGTATGTAATTTGAAATATATTATCATTTTGGTCAATTTGATTGCCATTTTGTTCTATTTACTGCGTTTGCGTCTACATGACTCAG
This sequence comes from Antheraea yamamai, assembly GCA_036509395.1. Taxonomy (NCBI): domain Eukaryota; kingdom Metazoa; phylum Arthropoda; class Insecta; order Lepidoptera; family Saturniidae; genus Antheraea; species Antheraea yamamai. Next base: position 7,560,403 of record AP028429.1, read on the forward strand.
TGATTATATCAACGTATAAGAATAACACAATTATATCGACAGTATGGGCATGTTATATCTATATAATAAAAAAATTAACACATATTGTGCGATAATGTATAGTTTAAAATTATCATTACTTTCTTATATAGTGTTAGTGAGCACTGAGGATTAAAGTTCCAGGTATGTTGCTGATGATAAATCCCATCCCATTCGATATACTATTCGTATTCACATATCTAATGTACACGTTACATGTTACAGTAGATGGCGTGCGTGTCGTAGTTACAAATGTTTTTGAAAAAGTATTTCTGTAATGTACACACCTACTTACAATTTTACATTTCTTTAATACATTAAAAACAAATGCGTGCGGAGCCGCAAGTAACAGCTAGTTGTTTATAAAATAAAATTTGCTTCCTTAATAGCTTATCTTTAAGGTACATATTTCAATTATATTATGTGTACATTCTATGCTTTTATTTTAAAGGCAACAGGGATAGCTAGAAAGATAAGACTGCACAGTGTCGGTCGGATGGAGACATTCGTCTGAGTGGTTTAAGACTCGCGCAGGCACCGTTGACGTGAACTTTACAATGGTGGTTGTTATCTTAATATATATATTTCTTGTGTGCGTGTGTATGTGACTGAACTCCTCCTAAACGCTGGAGTTTGAAATTTTTTGTTTGAATAAATTATTCACAATTACCCACTATCATTTTAATTTTTTTTTTTTTTCAACAACAACTCCCCCTCCCTAATATGCATATAAATTATTTTACGGAAATTATATACGACGCCTTTAATTTATCAATTTTCAATTGAATTAATATATATCTTTTTATTTTTTATTAATATATATGTATCGATTTTAACGAAACAAAGACTAAATGTTACTTGAGGATATGCTTTATGATTTTCTTGGTGACGTTTTATTGTGAACATAGTACTCTAGCTGTGATGCGTGTCCATACAAATCGACAGACAGACATTTCTAGAAACGATTGAAATGTATTTTATTGGTTATTATTAGTCACCTGCAACTATTTTTCCACAAAATTTTAAAAAGTACAGACACGTTAGATTTACATTCTTATTATATCTATAGATTATCTGGTCTTTTTTGAAGTACACGATTTAAGAGTATTGAATTTAAAAAGTCGTCTAAGCGTGTATGCACGTGGCATTTCTTGGCCGAGTTTGTTCAACTCCCAGTCTTCAGTTAACTCGTTCCCCTGGATTTATGTCTACAACTTTTAGTTCACTATTCTTTGCGACAGTGACTTCCTTTTTGTATGCGATAGTTTCAGTTAAAAATGGTACCTTTTCCTTTTTATTTTACACGGTAGAACATTTTACAAAGTGAGAAACATTAAAATTAAAAGTTTTGAAAACATTTATTTCTTTAACAATTAAGGAAAAGTATCGTTCTTATGCATGTCTTAGCGTATCTTTGTTATTATTTGTATGTAGTTATTAATCTTTTAAGTATGTTTTTGTTAAGCTAAATAAAACGTAAAATTTAACGTTACGTTATTTTTCTTGCTATTAGAAGAATTAGAGTTGGCTTGAAAAACAAAACAATATTGTCTCTATTCTAAAAAAAGGCATACTTTAATTGACTGAGCAAAAAAAAAAACTAAAAATATTATTCTTAACAAAACAAATCTTTTGAAAACTTTGTTAATGAAATAATTGTTAAAACGAATACGAATAGAAATAGTCGGATCCGTTGATTTTTACAGAACACTTTTATTTTACTAAAATAGTCAATTAACGTCTTCATTAAATGCTGTATTTATAGCACGTCTGTTTAATTTTAAACACATGGATATAAATTTAAGTTTTTATTATACGTAAAATGTGTTCATGCGCTAATTTAAGTGATCTCCTCGATTCATCTCACACGTTATTGGCAATACTTGAACAGATTCACAGATATAACTATTACAATACAGTATGAAGTTCACTATTTTCGAAAGAAATCGGTGTTCATTTCCAGTAATTGGTAGTAAAATTTAACATTATGTGCACAGATTTTTTTAATATATCTATTCAGATTTATTTGAGTTTGTGCATTTTGTATGACCAATGCTCAAAGTATAGGTAAATAAAATTATTTATTGAGAACGCCTAAAAATAGGTATTTAACGTAGCTTCTATTTTAAAAGCTATTAACTTTAGGTAGTTTTAAAATTAAATGACGCGATTGTAGTGTTTACATCGAAAATAAACTCACCCAAATCGTTTACTAATTAATATTTTCAATTCAAGAATCCGATTACTGTTTAGAATATGCACAAAATCAAAATCAAAAATACTTTATTAAGTTTAGGCCCCAATAAGGCACTTATGAACGTCAAAGACTACCACCGGTTTGGCAAACAACCCAGTCATCGAGAAGACCCGGCAAGAAACTCGATCGGGTACATTTTTTTAACATATATTTCCAATACATCATATAATGCTTTTAGTGGATGCACAGAGAGGAGTCAATTCCAGACATCACCATCATTCACATACTGATCCACTCTATAATATCCCTTTGAAACCAAAACAAAACTATATAATAATGCAGACTTATAACGTAGGCATCAGCCGTTTTAAGTTATCATTAAATTGAAATTGGTAATCTTTTCCATTTAAGAGATGTGAGATCACATCGAATTCATTCAAGTTATATTCACCCGTACGCGGTGGTTGTGGGTATAAAATCATTTCAATCATTTGCGTTAGAAATGCAAATATTATATTTTCAAAATTCTTTAATATTATGTAACGATCAGCTGATCGTAGTAGCTTTTATACTTATAAACGTTGTACAAACTATTTATTGTTCAACATGCTATCTCTCGACTTTTACGAATGCGCGTAAAATAAACATGAATTGTTCAAAACAAAATGGTTTCATTCCAAAACAACTCTGCAATTTGAATCGCTATCCGAGTGATACGGAACAGAGTTGTTCACTGTGATAATCGTTTGAGTGAATTTTTATTCTCAGATTATAATAATGAAATCTTGTTATAACGAACTTCAATTTATATACAGCTCTAAGACTTCTATTAATAGACATATTAGATTGTTTTGAAAAACCGGTATATATTTTTTTTATATTATCCGGGTTGCAATGGCACTTGTATCTGACTAGACGGCGATCAACATACCCTAAGTCTAATAAAAGCCCATGCATCACTGGGAGACTCTCAAGAACGACATGGTAACGGCAGCATTAGGAAGAATTCGGGCCGCCACAGACCGATTCTATAGGCTAAGGGAGTTGGGCACGTCCCTCACCCATGCATTTAAGTAGGTACAGGCTTTTGGTGACATATACTATATGTTCCGTATGCACGTATCGTGAATATTCAGCCGACGTGAGCTGGCTTCAGACCATAGAAGAAGTTCACAAAGGTTTCAGAACTACATACGTGGAGAAGCAGAAGTAATGAGAGACTTTAATAGGGTTCATCCTTGGCGTTCGTTCCAAATTGGAGTCTCAAATATTCCTTCTTTGTCTGCCCGTTTAAATTAGAGGATATGAGTAAATAGGTCTTAACCCCGTTAAAAAAGATTTACGTAATAAACGCCTCAGTAACACGTGGAATGTTACGTGTAAGAAACGTGTATAGGTACTCGAGAGCATTGCTACCATGATGTACATGGCGATATACCGGTCATAGTGACTCTCTTTTAGTTTGTCGGATTTTAGATTCATTCAGCGTGTATACAGTTGCCAAGAAGCTCGTAGGCCCGCATGATAGAGGTGACAATTGGTGATTTGTAGACATTTCAGTGCTCACCGTTAGTTTTGAATTACACTTCCCTTGTCCTCAGATAAGGTGTCATTCTTAATTTGTCGTGTACAATACAATAAAAAACACTTTAATTACTAACTTGAATTACTGGCATAGTAATTTAATTATTTACTATCTCATACAGTAGTGAATTAAGTAATAAAACCAAAATTAACTTAACATATAACTATTGCACGATATCAATAACATTAGTTATCTAATTGGTGTATACTATACATAAGTACATACCCATTTCTATAGTTCCATTCACCGTGGTTTGATAAGACGGGTCGAGTAGTAACTAGACATTTATCTTTAAGATTAATGAGCCAATTTTCTTAGTTGGCTATAAAAAGAATCGCTAGGCCGACCTTCGAAGCCACGACTACTTACGGGTTAACTTTAGGGAATGTGATCTTTGCATTTCTTACGAACAGACAAATAGTTCGACTATAGAACATCCTTTAAATAATAATAACTATTTCGTTAAACAAATAAGTTGCTTATCTAAGAGTAATAAATTATGAACAAGTTGGTGGGAATATCTATCTAACGAATCAGAAAATTTAATATACATACATACCTATGTGAAGTAAATTTTTAGTGCTGATAAACACAAAGATTTAGCGAACAATAATTATTTATTAGGACATGAAAACATTTTAATAATTAAAAAAGCCATTAGATATGATTCTATGATATGAAAAGTTAAATATCGGGGAATACCTTAGGTACCTATTTGCATAACGCAGCTTTTATAAAATATTAAAACCCTAAGGAATCCTTAACAGGTAGATAAATAAAGAAGGGAAATTCTAAATTTAAAACAACAATTATAAGGACAAAATTCTTCCCCCATCCCATGGGCAAGATATAAGGAAACAAATTGGATTAAACTGTCAAAGGTTGAAATAAAAAATGCGTAGGTACGTGTTTTATCTCACGTTCTCTGCTTAATATCAGAATTGAAACTTTTTTAATTCTTTGAATTCAATTGTCACTTTCTTTTAACATTGAATAAATTAAAAAATGATCTAAATATAAATTTCTCCTGACCTGAAATGTCACATGAGAGCTTGATGTAATCATATTTACATTTAAAACGGTAAGTAAACATAGCCGAGTGGTTATGAATGGACGAGCTCATGTTTATGACTCGCTTTACGACCTGTAAAACGAAGGATCACTCGTAAAATAAATCTTTGATGTTTACTGGTTACTTTAACTTCTTTACTTAAACAACGTTTTATACACTTTAAATTGACAAGAGATTTATTTGGGTAATAGATATTTAAACTAAACCGTAGTATTATATTTAAAAAAACTTTAAAATATTTCCCATTCTATAAAAGTTGTTTCGAGTATATAATATAATATCCGCTTTGTTTTCACCCACATAAATCGCGAGCGAACAACACGAGCGCTCTAACTTATTTTTGTACGTAGGTACATACGGCAGGATAGATGGATCCAATTCCAAATTATGTCTGTCTTGGGAATTAACGTGGAACGAGGATTCCAGCTTATCCAAAAAAAAAAGTGCGGGATGCGCACAGGAGGTGCGAAGCGGGGAGACTGGAGAGGGAACGGATGGAAGTTATTTTGGAATTATGATTCCGGATGCGTCCTACCACAGAGCGGCAGCGGCGCGTGTTTCACGCCTCGTTTCATTGTAATATCTGCCGATTGCAACAGTTTAACTTGTAATCGACGTATTATTATTTGCGACATGTTTGTACTCTTTTAAACTCAGATCGCAGAAATGTGTCTACACGCAAGCTATATAAAATTGACGATAACTTCAACAATAATTAATTTAAATAGGTTAGCAAAAGAATATCAAGGGTATGTACCTATTACTTTCAGGATTTAGATTAAGTTATTATTTGAAATTCTGTTCAGTTACTTCATCTTTGCAATTAATCAAAAATCACAACTCGATAAACATCTATTCATATCATTGGTATCATCACTTCAAAATTTAAAAAATATTTTTGTATTGTGCTATATATAGTCTTTTTCTTTTCTTACTTTTAACTATATACATTTTTCTCGAAATTATAATGACTTCATGTTATAATTATATTATATATATTATATATTATATATTATAGTTACTTTCCTAACGCATCAGATTTTAGACAAATAAAGGGCATTTAATTATATTACCTATGAGTAACTAATTATTTATTTATGTATTTAATTGATATACCTCCCATGGAAATAAATAAAATGCATTTTAATACCGAAATTAAAGTATTTGGCCAATAATGCGGTACGTGTGTTTTAATGGGGTGTCACCAGGGTTCTTAAGTATTCCACCGGCCCACCCTATAATACCAAGTCTCCTTAGTCTGGCACGTCCTCCCCGTGATATATTAGTCCCAGTTCGTCGTACATAATTTTGCAGGGGGTGGCACCACCCGCACTCCCTCTGTTGCGAGTGGAGCGAATCTAACAATAACAAGGTTTTGTTTATTAGTCTATAATAACAATAAAAACTTAACAATTTATCTTTTTTTAATATCATACCATTATTTTGAAAACTTATCAAATAAATCATCTATAGATTGTATTCGGAGATATTATTTTCAAGTTACGAGATTAGTTTAATAATGAAAACATGTATCAGTCTATTAACAGGATATTGATAGCGATGTGTATTTATCTTAGATACTTTACTAGGCAAAAATTTTAATATTGGAATAAGAACTAGCGGCCCAGACGTTATCCCGCCTGATAATAAAAAAAAACCTTGACATATTATATACCTAATCCTTCTTCATGAGTCACTTTATCTACTGGGGAAAATCACATGATAATCCGGTGAGTAGTTTTTGAGTTTGACACGGACATGTCAGAGGACTTGCTTATTTTTTTATTTGTTTTATAATGTGTAGCGATAATTCAACTCTTACACGTAAAATAAGTCAAAATATAAAAAGAAAATAGATATAGAATACATTTTTATAATGTTTACATGTGATAAATTAAATATGACAAATTAAACACAACCGTCGAGCGTTGTGCCGAAAGCAGAGGCGGTCAAACTGAAAATAGCTGAGTGCGAGCTGTGAAAGCATCTGGCGGAGTCGTGCGCGGAAACCTAATGCCAACGTACCTACATGCCAAATGCACGATTTATCTCGTAAAATATTTATTTATTCCGTATTATCATAGGCTTAACGTTTCACCATTATGAATGATTGCCTGTTAACAAACATCATTCTATTTCTTACTAAGATTTTCCAACGCACTTCTTGATTCTGGTTACTTTATTATATTTATGGACAAATGTGATGTGATAAAATTTTTCTATTGTTTTTTATTTTGATAACATATTTATGTACAAAAAAAATTTTAAGCAAAAACATGTTTTTGTTTGCACCTTTGCTTATATTTTAGCACTTTTTTACGAAACTGAACTGTAATAAATTATAATCTATCATAAAAAAACATAAACATTCGTGTAAAGTGCTATTAATATATGATTTGTTATTCAACATGAAAATTATGTACATGTTATCGAATTGAAACATATTATTTCCGTTGGTTTTATATAGATACCAATTTAGTTAGAGTAAACTTACATACCTTGATCCAAAAATTCAATTATAGATACACAGGAGACACATCCATATATTTTGGTCACGTGTCTAACAACTATATTGAGTTAAGGAAACGATTCGAGATAAATAAATTTATTTACGACGTTCCGAAGCAAATTGAAAAATACGACAATGTGTCCAATGAAATTACATAAATGAATAAGTAAATTTTTCTGGATCACCAAATAATACATGTTCGAGTATTAATACTCTGCGTATTTTTACTCGCGGCTTCGCTCGTGTTGACGTAGATTTGACCTATCTCTACGGATCAATACATATTTTTGGATAAAAATTTAATGCTGATCGGTTCAGTAGTTAAGATATGAAGGCGTTACTAAGCAAACAAACACATATTCACAGTTATAATATTAATAATGAATACAAAACTAACCTATATTTTGTTAAAAAAAAGGTTAATCATTAAATCTATACCGATTATAGTTGAGATTTGTTTGTTTTCATTCTGTAGTATTCTAGTTTTTGCTTTCAGCTTCGTTTGTGTTGATATAGATTTTAAATAAAATAGAACCCATGTTACTCTCTGATATTGAAGCTTTTATATGTGAAAGAATTTTTAAAATCATTTCAGTATTTTTTTAGGTTATCCATTACAAACCAATAACCAAATCTTTTCTTTTTATAATAGTATAGAGTTGTTGAGGAAGATTATGTCTAATATGATGCAACGGCTCTTAGGAGCGGGATATTTATCATAAAAAATGTAGATCGGAATGTACGGTAAGTGATAATGAAGTAATAGTGCTCATGAGGTGTATATGACGCTGCGCGTAGGTCACGGGGATCGGGGACGAAGAAAATTAAACGCGAGTCAAATCACACGTCCACACTAGTATTAATATATACAGAAAATTCTAATTTAATGATACGCCGTCTCATATAATTTATTTTACATTGTTGATAGGTTAATGTAATCATTCTTGTTTTTATTGTTCTATATTTGAATAAGCACGTACCGTTTAAAATTTCCATGAAGTTGTATCATATGAACCATCAAACAAAAAACTTCCGACATTTATGAAGTAAACCTTTTGGGTTAGTAGGTGAATATCAAAACTCAGTCTAACTTATTTTCTCAGAACACATTGAGCTCCATAAAGCAAACAAAGTATCATATTAATACATTAGTTAAATTAAGTAAGATTTCTCTCCCTATCTTGGTAAGTTGTTTATCATGTGCGCCTACTTTAGGGACTTACTCGCTGTAATACATTGTGGTTAAGGCATTTAATTTTGTGTTAGTATGCAATAAATCTTGATTTTGATTTGCGTGTTATGAAATACACCTAATTAGGTGACACAGAATTCACAATACAATTGGAGAATTCCTAACAATCTTTATCGACTATTATTTCATATATTTCAATCAAATCTAGTTTCATAATAGGTCATGTACATTGTTTTAAATATTTATTGTTGTATAAACAATAACCTACAGTTTTAACACATTTATTAACATATAAATTTACAAAAATATTTCGTAAATAATAATTCAATCATCTTGATATTTTCAATTTATTTTTATTGTCTATTCTGTTATTTTGGATTCGTTTTATAAACAACTTTAATTATTAAGAAAAATAATTATTTAACATCAATTAATAACAGTATTCGCTTTGCTCTTTGTATTTGTCTACTTCATTACATAGTATAAAACAAAGTCCCCTACCGCGTCTGTCTGTTCGCGATAAACTCAAAAACTACCGAACGGGTTTTCATGCGATTTTTTCCGGTGGATAGAGCGATTGATGAGGAACGTTTTAGTATATAGTTTGTCAAGATTTTTTTCATAATCAGGGCGGGACAACGTCTGCCGGGCGCGCTAGTTATATATAAATTTCTTCTGTACGTGTGTATGTTACTGAACTCCTAAACGGCTGGACCGATTTTGATGAAATTTTGTGTGCGTGTTCCAGGGGATCCGAGAATGGTTTAGATTCAAATGGAAAAGGTAGGTGGCGCTGCGGTTGAATTTTAGATTTTTTTTTATTATCAAGGCAGGACAACGTTCGCTCGCCCGCTAGTATATATATATATATTTATTTAGTCCTGATCACTAAAGCTAGAAATACCTTGAAACGTAGTTTTTTTCTATTTAGTCAAGTGTCCTTTTTAATAGTATCAACTGGGTTAAAAAAAATATTTATCGAACTGGAAAGAGTTTGAACTAATACAATATTATAATGATAACGCTATTGTGTATTGAGTCATTATGAAACAATATGGCGATGGTCGTAGATCAGGCGCCCACGCGCCTTCGCCGCAACCTCCGTTTTGTTTATAGCGACCCTACGGACTACAAAATGATACTTAGTAATAGGTGATGTTATATACAAAGGGCCCCAGTTCTGTTCGAGTTTAAAGTTAGTTACTATATTGAACGTAACAAGTACTCAGTTTCAGTTTTTGACTACAACGTTGTACACAAAGATGTCATGAATTCAGAAAGATGTTCAATCCATTATGTCATTAATAAGGACAAAGTAAATCTTATTGCACTTTTTAACCACGTGAATGTGTAGTGATTTATTGATATAGATAATATTTGGTAATCTATACGTATCTATAATTAATATTATAAACATGTAAAGTTTGTGAGGTTGTAGGGGGTAATCTCATGAATTACTGATCAGATTTGAAAAATTATTTCAGTGTTAGAGAGCTCATTTATCGAGGAAGGCTATAGGCTAAATATCATCACGGTAAGACCAATAGGAGCGTAGCACTAATGAAGAATGTTTCTAAATCGTTTTTTTTTTTTCGTTTTAAGAGCTTCCGCTGCGTGTTAGTGTTAGCTCAACGTAACTATTCCACGCGAACGAAGTCCCGCTTAGTTGATAATATACAAAAATATCAATTTCTGAAGTAGATTTAAATAACCTAAAAAAATTTGAAGCGATGATGGTTTGTTGACAGCGTGTTCGGACACCGCGTCGGTGGACGTAGGTTCGAATCCTTGGAATAGATTCTGGAACTCTCGGTAAAAGGAAACGCCGTGATGAAATCATACTAAGGTGGTAGGTATTTTTTAAGTCTGCCTGGCTGACTACCACCCTCAAGTTGGAAATCAGTCGCCAAGCACCTGTTTGTGTGGTTCGGCAGCAGCACTTGAGATCCAGTCCCCTCTAAGTTTACCGTGTTTACGATCTTAGATCACGGAGTCGTTTTACATCAGATAAGATTGTGGTGAAAGGTTAAAACCTATACGGTGTTACTACAAAGAAGTTAAATACTTGGTTTAAAAAGGTTTCCAATTAAATGCACCGAGCCCGCCCGAGGCAAGTTAGCGTTATCCTTTTTCGCAAGTTTAACCTAACGTAACCAAAGCGAGACAAAAGAGCAAGATGGCGAACATACAGCGACCGCGGTGCACTTAATTTGAAACCTTTTTAAAGCAAGTATTCAATACGTATTTAACTTTTTTGTAATAACACCGATAAAGTTTAAAAAAGATCTACACTTGCAATAAATATTATATAAAAACTTAAAAAGTAGATTTTTCGTCCCTCTGTTTGGAACAGTTCTTCGTTTACGTAACAGATTTTGATGCTGTTTATGTGATTATTAGGATATTCAAAGCGTTACATTAATCAATTCATTGCCCCTACACGAAGCTGTGACTAGTAGCTAGTTAATTATGATTTAAAACTGAGGAAAATTACAGTAGTTTGTTTAATAATAGGTATGCTGTACTAAATAGTTAAATTGAAACATACCAAACATTTATTTTGAATATATGTATATACGTACCTTATATTATTACCTACAACTATTTATAGTATATAGCTTTATTTATTATATTAAGAAAGTATTTTTTCTAGTTTGTGCCTATGAGTACATAGAAACTACACAAAGCTACAAGCACATATAAAAGTAATTAATGGTCTGAAACAGTCTTCGCTGACTCTACGTCCATTTAACACTATATTGTTTAATTTCCCACCGGATAATTACTGACAGTAATTGCGTTATTACAAGCAAACTTTTGAGTTCATGAGTGTTATTAAATAAGGTATGTTAATATAATAAGGATTTTGTAACCCCCATTATTTAAGCAGTATTTTAAATATATTGCGTAAATGATACGCACAGTATCGCTGTTAATTGATTTCGATTTCGTCAATGTGTACCAATTCTTATATTATTAATTCTCACATTTCACAAAAAACCATGAAAGAACTCTATACCTATTGAATATATTTTATATTGCAGAAAAGCGTAACATAGTATATGAAAGATGTTTAAAATGAGAATGCAGAAAAAGGGACATGAAAATCTTTAACTGATCCGATAGCATCGCGTGTCCAACTAAGCTGTTAGTAAACTAGAGAACTATATGATAAAGAGTAAGTAAACATCTATATACATTTAGTCAAAGTTAAAAACAAGTTCCCGAGGTTGCTACATGCATGCATAAACCATCCGGCCATCCGATTAAATTATTTAACGTCTTCATTCCCCGTGGTGCACGCAGGTTGCATGCCGGCACGCATACACTAAACTACATAGTATTATGCGCCATCTTACACATATACTGTAGGATGTGAACTTGTTACAATTATGTATATATATCTAATGACATCAAGATAATTTAAAAATTATATAATTTGTCATTGTTTTAAAATTTGCATAAAAAACATTTTCTTTGATTTTATTTTTTTGTTGCATAAAAAATATATTCTGAACTAGCTGTGAGCGCGACTTCGTCCGCGTCAAACCTTATGTAAAAAAACAGCGATTAATAAAGTCACCTGAATGTATTAAATCCATTTACTTATGTATCTACTTTTCTCTCGTACTTAACTCGCGTCGTCATTAAAGTACAAAAACTTTTGATAGACCGAACCGATTCTAATGAAATAAACTACAAACACTAAATGTTACTCCAAGATATGCTTTATGATTTAAGAGGTTTTGTCATGAATGTAATATTTTAGCGCTGATGCGTGTTCATACAAACAGACACGCAGATAGATAGACATTTCTAAAATTGATTGAAAAGTATTTTATTACTTATGCCTAGACACCTGCAACAAGGTTTTTCACAAAGATCTTAAAAGTACAGATACGTTAGATTTACATTCTAATTATATGTATAGACTAGCTGTTACCCGCGGCTCCGCACGCGCTTTTTAAAAATGTATTGAAGAAATGTAAAATTGTGAGTGGGTGTGTACATTACAGAAACGCTTTTTCAAAAACATTTGTAACTACGATACGAACGCCATCTACTGTAACATGTAACGTGTACATTAGATATATGAATACTAATAGTATATCGAATGGAATGGGATTTATCATCAGCAACATAATTAGAACTTCAACCTACTATATACCAAACTCAGTGCTCACTAACACTATATATGAAAGTAATGAAAATTATAAACTATACATTATCGAACAATATATCTTAAATCTTTTATTATATAGATATAATATGCCCGTATTGTCGATATACTTAAGTTATTCTTATACGTTGTTATAATCACTGAGTTATGTAGAAGCAAACGCGGTAAATAAAACAATATGGCCGCCAAATTGACCAAAAAGATGATATAATTAATATTACATACAAATATATGACTTTCAATTATGTATATTTATTCTTGGAGTCCAGTAAGGCTCACGTCTCACGCGGTTGTAACATATTTTTGATCAATTTCACACGGACAAATGCACAGTTTGCAGTTAATCACTACATAGTGTACCAATTCAAATAAAAAAAGAATCATTAAAATCGGTTCACAATTGACGAAAATATCGATTAACATACATAAAAAAAATACATACAACCGAACATAGTAACCTCATCCTTTTTCGAAGTCGGTTAAAAAGAAAGTCAAAAACTACCATTTTCATGCCGTTTTCACCAGTAGATAGAATGATGATTCATGGGGAAGGTTTAGGTATAATTTGTCAAGGTTTTCATTTTATTATCGGGGCGGGACAACGTCTTCCGAGCCCGCTAGTTATCTGCCCGTAAAAGCCCCGTGAAAGTCGGTCCAACCAATTAGGAGATAGTAGGATATTGCGGACGAAGTCTTAAGTAACAAAATAAAATAGTCTAAGTTACTTCTTATAAGGTGAGTTATCTGCCAGTGAAAGTCCCGTGAAAATCAGTTCAAGCATTACGGATATTCCACTGCGGCCGAAGGCGAATAAAACCCCTAAATGACTTTTTATGAGGTCTGCTATCTACCAGTGAATACCCCGTGAAAATCGGTTCAAACATTTTGGAAATAGCAATGCGGACGAAGCCGCGGACAAATAAAATAGAATATGTCAACCGCTATAGTTTCGGCTATCTGGCAGTAAAAAGTAAAATTCCCGTTAAAATAGGTCCAGCCGTTTTGGAGATTACTCGGAACAAACAAACAAACAGACAAAATATAATAATATAAAAATATAGACAAAATATAAAAAAAATATTTTTTGGTCATTTGTAGCCATATCCTTTCATCAAAAAGTTGTTATTTTAATTGTACATACACAAACTTTATTTTTATAATAAGTAATAGAGAACAAATAAAAAATTGGAAATAAAAGTAGTATAAACTTTTTGCATAGGAAAACAAAATAAACTTTGAAAATGTTTGCGATAGAAACTTACCACGTTACCATGGCAACGTATATAATACTAACGCTAACGAAATCTCTAAAAAGGAAAAAAGTGCCCGATTTTGAAACATTTTTCATTGTTGCTCTGTTTCTATTAGTCTTAGCGTGATGATATATAGCCTAAAGCCTTCCTCGATAAATGAGCTATCTAAAACCGAAGGATTTTCTCAAATCAGACTGGTAGTTCCTGAGATCATAGCATTCAACCAAACAAACAAACAAACAAACTTTTCAGCTTTATATATTAGTATAGATTAACAGTACATTGGAAGAGAGAGGTGGCCGCAACATGATACCAGTCACTTTTCTCCACGTTGACGCATTGCATGAGCATGATATTATAACGTCACAAAGATATATCATGTTATGATTTAGATGGCAAGTAAAACAATCACAGTAACTTCAAAGCCCGTTGAATGATTTAAGATTAATTACTACACGCTTTACAAAATCATCAAATGATTTTTCGCAGACTTCTTCATGAATCCAAAATATCAACAGGAGGAGACATAAGAAGATTTAACAAAGAATTAAATGCCCTAAACTATTCGAATTAAATGTGAGACATTCATGTACATATTTTCTACCTGAATTCACATTCTAGCTTAAAGTAAAGATATATTAATAAACTCACAAAAATATGACAAAATTATGATAGAAAGAAGGGAACGAAGAACTTACACTAAATATAACTGTTTTATATAAACAGGTTTTATTCTTAAATATCAATGGTGGAGAGATTAATTGAACCTTTTCACCACCGATATCGTGAATTATAAAACTTCTGAATAACAGTATTCATTATGAGATGATTTCACGTTATAATCACTAAAAAGTATTTCAAGCTACAGATATTAAGCATTCGTATGTAGCTATTACATTTTTTAAGCTACTGGTAAAATTGAAAAAAATAACTAATCTCTTAAAAATATTAAATTCTAAACAAAACTGAAAGCAATAAATACCTTTGTAATAAAGCATCGCATACGTTTAAGACGGCTCTAACTACAGTATATTATTTAATATTAAAGATCTTAAGGTAAACGGGCGGAGCGCCTGCACTTTGCGATAAGGCAGTACCGTCTCCCTCCTCCCGAGCTTTTTGAGGGAGTAAAACTTAAGATACGACTATACTTCAAATTGCGTTTAACTTGGCTAGTTTGATACATTGTTCTTGAGATTGCATATCAAACAGTTCTTGACAAATTACTTTGAAGATATCATTACCATAGATTTGTCGTTTCAACTACATTTATAAGATTAGTATTATTCGAACAAAAGCTTCATTAATTTATTGAAATATTTTATGAATTGCTATGCTTATCTCTGCTTTAAACACTATATCAGTATACGATACGTTTTCTTTTTTTACGTGTAACCATCAATTACAAGTTTACAAGTTCTGGAGATTTAAAAATATTGATCGTGAGAAACATAAAACTTACACCAAACCGATGTGAATAAATTGTTATTATCTTGTTTTTATTAGAAACCGTTGTAGTTTATGTATACAAGATTACAGACATTTTTTTTTATTTTTTATAATTCAGTCGTTTATAATTATCCAATTTTAAAAACTTTGTATAAGAACTTACATAAAAAATAAACTTCAAATTGAACTTGAACCTGAAATACCTGTAACAAAAAATTAAAATAAAGTGATATGTTAAAATAAATATAAATATTACATATCTACAATACCACAGAGTTATTTTGACAAATTGAAAAAAAATATTTAGAAAGTTTTATGTCAGGATTTTACTTCATAAATGAATAAATTCTTAAATGTAATATCACAAAGTTTATATAATAGAGTAAAATTATATAGAATATTAGAATAAACATATAATACACAAAAAATGTTTGCATGACACTAATGAGTAATTATCTAATGGAACTACGGTTTAAAGTAAAACATTCATTGGAATGGTACCTATAGGTTTAATGCAAGTGGAAATTTTCAGAGTACGATTCTATATTGAATTAAAAATAACAGGGAATGGAAATAATATTTTACTTTTTCAAAATTAATAGCGTGTCCTCCACGCGCCGTGCCTACAGTTTCGTGTTGTAAGATTATAATTCGATTTCGCTAAATGAATAGCTTCTACGCGCTGATTCGATACAAACTGTAGCCTGAAGCGAAACGATATAGCGACCGATAGATTAAACATCGAACGCCAAATGAACAAGCGATAATTTATCGAACGTACCCCCGTGTGTATTAGCTGTATCCGACTAATGCCGGCTTTCGATATTCGGCGCTCGGTCGCGATTCGATATTTACGATCGAGCGAGTCGCATTAGACTGTCCGACCGTAGGTAAATTAGCACAGATGCTAGCCACCGTTACAGTGATTCATTCCAAATTGGCTTTTCAGCGAGGAAAAAAACGAGCCGTGCTGCGGTAGACGCTATCTAGGGAGGGCTAAATAGCTTTTAAAAGAGTTTGCATTTTATTTCGGTATAGACTATCGTCGGGGACCGTAAAACAAGGCAGTGCGGAGACAAGTACGTACCCTAACCAGACAAATTTATTCTCAAGCAATAGTTTTTATTTCAGGTTAAAGTTAGACTATATGTAAACAAGATTTTTAACTATGCGGTCTTTATATTTTTCTGTTGATACGTTAGTATTTCCTTAACACTATAATTGGAGCTTTTGATTTGCCATAAGACTAGTAGTAGACTGGAAGATACATAATAAATTCAATGTGCAATTAGATATCGGTGTAATTTAAGGGTAGCGATCGTTAGTACCAGTAACGCCTTATGATGGCTATCGCACCGGATGAAACCGCCTTAACGCGTGCTAGAATACCTGATAAAATATAGTAGCCAAGAAACTGTATGAGTTACGTAGTGCGAAGTGCTCATTTTGAATTAAACTTACAATTTAATGATCGTAAAGGCTGGTTATTTTGTTGCAAACCGGTATGCTAAAGTTACTTTAACAATATAACTCAATATTATAAGGCAACATTTATATGATTACATGCAAATATGTAGTGTATAGTTAAACATTTATACATAATATTATTTTAGAATTTAGGTGTTTTTTTAACATGATAGTTTGATACACAAAAAAATTGTACTTTAAAGTATCGTTGTTTTTAAAGTTTGTTACTTAATTTTTGTTAACTGCATTTTTTGTCTGTGAAATACGTTAATGTAACATTACCCAATAATGAACAGGGAATATTACCTTTAGTATAAATAACCCGTACCAAAGGGTGGTTTCGATACGATGCCACTGCAAATCAACCCCCTTCGCCGCACTACCGAGCCCCCCACCGCGGACTGGCGACTATAAATAAAATTCACGTTTTAACAATAAAATGCATTTTCCGCAAATGCTTCCAGTGAATTATTGTTCAGGCTTTACGAGCTTAAAATTATATGAGCACATGAAATTTTCGATCTCGATAATGTACGAACTGTATGTGGCCAACACTATTATCGAACGATAAATTTTCTCTGTAGCAAATTTTAAAATATATTTACAATTATTGTTCCTATACGGTCTATAATATAATTCTCATAAAACATTAATATGATAACCAATATCCAACTATATGTAATAAAAACTGCATCTTTTATGCATTTTCCATTTAACAACAAACCAATGTTCCCTCCCAAAAGAGAGATACTCGACCCCTATAATAACACGTCACGTACCGACAGTAAAAATACTTATAAAACATTTCCCGATGGGAAAAACGATGTTTTATTTTCAACAAAAATAGATCATGCAACCGCTTGATGGAGAACGAATAGCTTGCGACCCCGCGGCACAGATGGCGGCGCAAGCTCCGAGATAGCAGAAAAATATGAATTGTAACATTCGATATTTGTCACTTGAATTATAACTCCCGACGGACTCCCAGAACAGACTATTGCTACTCACACTCCGCTTACTGAATGATCTATTTTTCGTGTGATTTCGGTTAGCACATAGATTAATTTTTTACAACTTTATCCCAGTGTTTTGAATATCAAATATCTATTAGTCTATTGTAATTGGTGATGATTTTTTTTTATTCTAAGAAAAAATAAAATATGTAGGTAATAATTTTGCATAATCAAGTGCTTTCTCTGTAATAACACTCTTATTGATGTAAAACAAGTAACTTGTATGTCAAGGTTTAGACCACAAAATCTCACAATGCAATAACCAGCCATCGTTCAGTAGTAAGTAAACAAAACGTAATAACGGGCAGTCACGCCAAGGAAACCAATTTGGGAGGTATTTGTAAATGTCAAATATGTTTGTGCACACCTATTTATTGCGAGCATCCCTCACGTACGAGTAAATAACGGAGACACAGCGATAAAGTGAAAAGAGATACCCGAAAAGTACACTCTGTTACTCCTTATAGCCTGGATTTAGCTTAAGAAAATTGGGCTGTAAAGTCTGAGGATGAGAGTTGAATTCAGTTTAGTTTTTACACGCTTCAGACGCTTCATGATAAGACCAGTGCGTGCACAAGTGGAAAACTCAGTGCGCCACGTGCGAATGATTCATGTTCGTCCCTTAATTAAAGAAGATTTTAATTGTATTGGATGTCTGTGAAAGCGAAAATAATGTACTCTTAAATTGGGGTTCGGATTCGGAAATTTATTTTAGTTCGTTCAAAAAATATTGCTTTGCGTGTTTTGCTTGTATACGCGATCATTGGGATTATCCCGCCCTCAATTTTAAGTGGAAAATTCAATAAATATCCATAATCGAAAACCTGATATTTAAAAATGGTTTATATCCGAGGGTTTTCTTCTAGAGATTTCTAGTAATACTATTCAATCCCTAATAATTATGACACTCTTTTGTGATATAGAAGTAACGTAAACACAACCATGTCCTTCAGTACTAACTACGAACCTGTATAAATGAAAATATTTATTTATTTTATTCCCACTCTAGAATATATATAATCTCGTCTAGCAAAACATAAAACAACATTAAATTGACTAAATTCATTTCGCGTATATAAACTCAAGCTGCCGCCGGCTTAAAATATCTTTCTTAATTACAAAAGCCTTTGTTGAACGTATCTGATCTATGTAAGCAGTCGGGGCAAATGTTTTAAATAGCAACCCAACAAATAGGTTCCGGTTGAGAGAATAAGCAAAACTCCTTACTAAATGTACCTATTCTGAAGGGGTGTTGATCAGTGCTTTAACCGAACCATATTATTTTGTTTATTTAAGGAAAAAAATGACGATCATTTTAAAATTGCATGTAATAAGATTCTGTCCAGTTTATGTGAGATAAAAATTCTGTAAACAACAACATCAGTAGTGCTTTTATTAAATCTTAGTTTCCCTATCTCTATAGATTCCATAGAAAACATATTTTTTCTTGGATACTGCATTAGAGAATCATAAAACGGAGATTGAATATGAATATTGTTTTAATCAAATAAGGCCAAAGTAACCAAAATTATCTGTTATAACAATTACTGTTATGCCATATTAGTTTATTAAATGCCCCGCTTATTCATTTTTTTTATCGTTACGATACAATTAAGAAACAATTTAATCTCATATGGCCACTTTGAGCCATTCAAGTATCGTATTTCCCAACAGTAAAGGGATGACGGAAGCTGTGTAACGAGCCTGTAAACTCGAAGCGTACTTCATTTGGCGAACAATAGAGGCCGGTCCCACAGCTCCGCACCGACACCGGATAAATTGACTGGGGCCTTAACTCGAGCTCGCCCGCGGAAAATTGGGGAAAATCGATTTAAATATCTTAAATGTGACGGCTTATCTTGATCGTAATAGTCAAGTTCTACCAACACAGGCAATATCGACGCTTACAATCTTATTTATTTTCACAGCATTTTAAAAGCGTAATTTTTCTTAATTTGCATTAAAAAGAATGTTTCGA
This sequence comes from Antheraea yamamai, assembly GCA_036509395.1. Classification (NCBI taxonomy): domain Eukaryota; kingdom Metazoa; phylum Arthropoda; class Insecta; order Lepidoptera; family Saturniidae; genus Antheraea; species Antheraea yamamai. The sequence goes on from AP028429.1 coordinate 7,580,316, forward strand.
ATTTCATTTAATTTTAGACTGTGGATAGTTGAACTCAACAAGTACTTACAATTTTATGAAGTATAAATAAGTATATATATCTAATTAAATAGTGTAACGACGTAAGTAACGCTAGTAACATAACAATTACTACAATTATATGCCATAATAATTCGACATTTTTATATACTACTGGTATAAAATTAATCCAAAATACACGACATTAAATAATTTTTTTCATCTGATATGTTTCAAATCGAATTCAAAATTTTCAAATCTGTATTAGTTTGCCAATAAATTTAAATATTATACTACAATATTATGAAATTAACCGTATGTTTTAAAGTTCCAACTGGCTACGTTTAATCAAGAATGACTTGCCAATTAAAAAGTGTGTGGCTCTGAATAGTGGGATCTAGATAGCTCGCGAGCCTGTCCTGTGAGCGCAGGTTTCTGATGAATCTTGACTTGCACGCGAGCTTAGTAAATTCTTCGTCTGATTCTCGTTCAAATTCCCTTTATTAAAACAATATTTAAATTACAAATGAAATATAAAATGATGAGCTCTTTATGTAAACCCTAAAGTAGTCAGGGCAAGGTAAGCTTTACTCAATCTAATAGAATCACCGCGGATTGCTTTCCGATATTTACTGTCTGATTTTTTCCCCTCGTGTCGAGATTTGGAACGTTTACCCAAAAGGGGCGTGTACCGGTTGATAGTAATGGCCGGTGGGGCCTTTAGATACATAACCTTTCTAATTATCAATTCGCTTCATAGCGATATACCTAGAGCATTAGTGAGTTTTGTGGAATATACCTATTGACCAAAGACAAGACAGTATGGTCGACTCTTACCCCTTATACGTTGATTAATATTGAGATAAAACCGTAGGCAGTTTTTAATAATTGGCAACTATACAAGGAAGATTTGTAATGAGCGTAAAAAATTTAGTACATCCGCAAAACTATAGTGCTGATACAGTTCGATCCAAAAAAAAATATTCTAGAAATTATTTTAAGAATATAGCCAACTTTTAACATGTAAAACCTAACATTCCTTAACTAACAAAGCATGGTTCAGATTAGATTCGATAGAAAATGTTTTTATTTTACTAAAGCAATACACATCCAACTTCTGAATGTTTTACTCTCTGTAAAATAAAGTAGCAACGTCGAAATAAGAACAAACTCATACATTGCCTGACAAATAAATTAAGTTATAATTCAACTGTGCACAATAAGTATATTGGAGTGATCATGCGCAAATATTTATCGATGGGGATGTAACAGGATAGGGTCAGAATTTATTGTAAACCAAGAACAGCGGAGCATGCATAGGTAAGTTACATAAATTGACATCGGCGGCAATCAGACAAATTGGCTACATCCAATCCCCTCTAACCGAATTAATCTGATACGTAGGTTTTCTTATACAAAACCACTTAGGATGAGAAATATGGAGGGCAGATATGCGAGTTTCAGCTGACGCAAATTGTAGGTACTGTTATGGGTAGTTCGCTATGTACTGAAATCAAAACATTGTTTCCATAGATTTTTAACTTTCTAACGTTTCTAAGTTATAACTTTTTTAAAGAACATTGTTTATTAGCATGTAGCCTCAGGAATCATCTAACCTACATTAATTGCAGATATAAAATTTTAGAATTGTACTATGTACATTACAATCAGTTGAACTTGCTCTTATAACATTTCACGAACAATACATTGACTTTGGATCAATGCTTATAAACGTCTGAAACGAAAGCTAGAATTGAATAAATATCATATATATTAATACGTGAAGTCAAATCTTTGTATCCCTTTTTGAAAGAAATGCGCGAACGGATGAACGTGAAATTTGGCATAGTTAAAGTTTATATGGAGGAGAAGTGCAGAAAGCTATTTATTTTATATAAAATGCATTATAAGTACATTAAATTAATTAAAATATGCATTACTCACACTACTGCTCCAATTTTACACAACATATACACACATGTAAATAAAAAAGACATTTTTACATCCGTCAATAACCGATATCAAAAAAGTAGTAATAATATTCGTCCAATAGGACAGGCGAAGGAATTAATCCATACTGCCAAACTTCAAAAAAGGTTGCGAAGGAGGTTGCTATGCTCGACTATATGTATTTTTTTTACTCTTACGTTCCAATTACCCTTTTTTATTCTACATTCAACAATGTATTCACATTCAAACATATCTTATATATTAACACGTGAAGCCAAAACTTTGCACCCCTTTTTAAGCGAATTACGCGAACAGATGAACTTGAAATTTGGCATAGTTAAAGTTTATATGGCTGAGAAGTGCACAAAGCTACTTTTTTATATTAAATGCATTACAATCATATTAAATTAATTAAAATATACATTACTGTGCGAGTACTGTTTGAATTTTAGACAACATATACACACATATAAATGAAAAAGACGTTTTGAACATCCTTCAACCTTCTTACGTTCCAATTACCTTTTAAATATTTTTAACATGACTGACGTTGCATGCCTTACAATATGCCCTTTGAAATCAACTGGTCAAATTGTAGGTTAATTTTAGAATAATATAATATGTAAATTCATAATATACATAATATTAATTGATAAATAATTTATCTTTAGTAAATTTATGGAACTACTGAAATAATTATTATTCTCTTTGGTTTTATTGAATGTCAAAATTTTTAGGTGACAGACTGCTTTCACTTCATGTCACTTTGCTTCATGTTGCCATAAGAGTAAAGCAATATTTCCAAAGTCAATGTCAATATTTTAATCTTTAGTATTTCTTTATGGTGTACTCAAATGATGATTCAATAAAAAATGAGCGAAAAATACTTTGTAAAATCAAAATAAGAAAATTTGTATGGTCATGAAAGTAATCCATGACTTATATCTCCGCGGTTACAAAGATGCAGTTCAACTTGATGTAGCAATTATATTTAGTACAGTTGGTGATGAATTATGAACAAAAATGAATTCATTTTCAAAAGTTAATGGTAGTATTATAAACATCTTTGTTTTGAATTCATAATTTGATTCTATTGTGTATCCATTACTTTTCCAAATGATGATACTGGGCATATAACTATTCCTCATAATGTATAGACTATATTTAATTCAATATCACCCAGAAATACCACGCGCCCATGGTGTTGTGTAAAATGAATTGAAAATTGTGTCATGAGGGGGTCCGATATTTTATTTTTATTTTCGTAAAGTTATGTTTACGTAGTATTTAAGAGCCTTACCACTTTATGTAACCGCCTGTTTTTTGTTTCAAATAACTAATTTCAAATAATTAATTTCAATTTTCATTTAGACATCGATTTTTTTTATCTTTATATAATTGAAAAAAAGCAAATAACTGAGTAGGCATGATGAAAGCCTTTGATTATAGAGGTTATAATACCCTTTGATAAAAGAACCCTAATAAAGTTAAAACTTTAAAAATTCAATGAACTTTGGTCGAATGTTGATCACTGGGCGCCCACTAGTATACTTAATAATACAATAAAAAACCCGACTACAAAAAACACTTTTTTTATTTTCTTAATTTTTTTATTTGGAAAATACAATTTTATATCTTGTATAGGATATATGTGCCTTGTTTCATTCACAATAAAGACGAATTCTCATATATAAAAATACATTATGCTGTTTAAGTTGCACAGCGTGACAAAAAAATATAAATATCTACATACTTTTGAAAAGTGTGAGTCATTTTGTGAAGGTCAGGTAATAAATAAATTGCAGTATTCTGTCAAATTACAAATTCAACTTATGTACATACATATTATTATATTCGCCGGTTTCTGTTTCTCACTGCCTATCTATACTAAATTGTTAGTTATCTAGGATATCTACATGACATAGAAGAAAAAACTGTATTCTGACAATAGTCTCCCAAACAAGAATTCTTGTATTCAATGTTGCAAACTGTATCTAAGAGCTAGATAATTGTTTACAATTTTTATTTTTGAAACTGGAATCATAGATAAAATGAAGAGTTAATAAAAGTAATATGTAAGGTGGAATAAGGGTAACAAGATCATGATAATGCAATAACAAAAATATATGCAAAGGAAACGAAATATAGGTACGAAATCGGATTTATTACTTAAAATCAAATATAAATATTAAAGTCAAATGTGATCAAATAGTACGTATTCATAATAATGATGATCATGATGTACGTAAATATATTATACATCATTCATTTTACACATCTATTTATAATTTAAATCTATCTTAGAGACTGGCAGTAAACAATTCTATAAAAATAAATACAGTTGAATATATCAAAGTCCTCGTAACGAAACATGTGCGTACATACGTGAATAAATATTCTACAAATCCACCTTTAAATAAACAGTAAGGGGGAGTTACGTTTTTGTCTCATTCCGAGTAAACGATGCTTAAGATATTTATTAGGGGATGAATTGAGTTTTTAGACGTTGCAACGAATTTTTATACTACAACACAACGATATGAGATTGTACAATTTGTTCGTTGATTACGCATGACTGCTTATTTATAGCTAACGTGCAAGGACCCTTCGTCACTGGATTCACAATTTTAATTTTTTTTCATCTAAGTAATCCCATTTTAAGAATTATATACATTATCTATAAATAACATTTGAGGTAGGTATATGCATAATTTATTTTATGAAAGAGGGGAAACACCTAACAAGGATTCCGATCAAACGTTACATGTATAAAGTATACATGAAAGTACTTTCGCTTATTACAACAAACAGTAATATGAGCTTTCCACTACACATATCGTGATAGCGCCTTATTATTTGCATAACGTTTCTTCCCTACATGTGACTTCTAACCACATTGGCAAATTTTCACGCCATATACGTCTCAGACTTATGCATAAAAATACCCAAAAAAAAGTTAAGCCAAAAATATTGTCGGTAATAAAATAACCCAAACGAACGCTTCTCAGCAGGTGCGCCATTAAAATCAACCGCTTAAGATATTCAAATTCGAGTTACGTCGGAAAAACTGATTATGCAATTAGAAGAAAGCCTCCACAAGATACCACTAACTGGCTAATCACGAATTAATGACAACGGTGTCGTGCCTCTGTTATAATTCACCGTCGCGTCGCCCGCCGCGTTAACAAATATCATCAATTATGGCTCAGCTACCCTCGTGCTTTGAAAATCTAAGCAATTGAACACACCTTCATAATTTGCTTAATAAATGTGGACAATTTTATCATGTAATAAAATTTAAGTAAATCTAACTTTTAGTTATAAATATGAATGTAAGTTTTTCTATATATTTGTTACGCTTTCAATCATTATCTGTTCGACCGATCGTCATGAATTTTTGCATATATGTTTTCAGGGGTACAGAAAAGGACGTAGGGATCCTTTTGTCCACAAAAAAAGTACTGTCCCCTATGGATAGTCGATCCTACATTAAGGCGATCAAACACGGCGACAAAAATTTGTATTACATAAATGTGACATGTACTAAAATTTTTGGTTTTCTAAAATATTGAGGTAAAGTGTTAGGTACCATTGTGTTACAGAAAATAGTCTTTTACCGAACGAAATTTTTTGAGCACAACTTGGACAAACCTATTCAAAACTACTATATAATTTACAACGTAAATATAAAACAAAATCTAAACTTTAGACTATGCAGATCACAGCCGTATTTTGACAACTTTATTTTCTAAATGAATAATATATTTCAATGTCTGTATAATGTAGCAAATTTATAGTGCTTGTATACACTATTAATCACGTGCTCTTACGCAACCTCATCGACACCAAAAGCTTCCGCCCTGAACTTCTTGATTTGTTGCTCCGCTGTGAAGTTTTTTTACGGTTGACATCTAAAACCATATGGTGTTGCTTTCTAACCACATCTTTTTAAATATAGAAAAATTTATTCGATACGGGCACAGGATTTACATTAGGGTGATAAAATTAAAGGAAACCATTATAAGTTAGTCTAATTTCATAATGAAGGTACAAACTATCGATATGAAAACTGTGATCTATTTGTGTAGTCAATATTACAGAAGTAAACAGAACAATTGTATTACCTAGTATATACTTGTATTTTTCATTACACCTGTGTCGTTTGTACATACAATTAGTAAAGAAAATCTGATGAAATTCTCAGGTTGTGCCAAAAATGTTCCTAAAATAATATTAAGGATAAAAATTATAAACGTTAATTTTTTAACCAATATATTACTAAGCATCTAATAAATATTATGTTATCTAATGATAAATTACTATATAGTTTATGAGATATTATTCAACATAGTCTTGTACTGTGAGGGAGTCCTTGATGGGAATTTAAATGATCGAACTATTGTGGTTTTATTTTTAATTCGTAACGTGTTATTGGTCTGTATTATGTAGCTTTTGATAATTCGGTTGGTTTTTTGATCATTTAAATCTAGATAATTCGTTGAGTTCTTATTATTTCCCTAGACAATGTTATCTGTTAAGATATTTGATTATTAAGATATCGATCTGAAGATGCTCCATAAAGGACCGAAACACGTGTAATCGATTGTCGTGATTACACGTCAATCTGCAACATATTTTTATTAATTTACTGATAATTATTATATTTATATATATTGTATAATAAATATATATATATATCATCATTACATAGTATAAAACAAAGTCCACTACCGCATCTGTCTGTCTGTCTGTTCGCGATAAACTCAAAAACTACTGAACGGATCTTTATGCAGTTTTCACCAGTGGATAAAGTGATTCACGAGAAACGTTTTGGTATATAATTTGTCCAGGATTTTTTTATAATCAGTGCGGGACAACGTCTGCTGGGCCCGCTAGTATATATATATAGTAGTGTTCAATCAATTCCAGGCGGAAGTGCAAAGTAGCGTCCACTATAATATTATATTAAGATGCCAAATGCCTTAGTAAATTTTACTACCACTATATATACTTGTATTTAGCAAAATAGCTTAGATAAATAATAAGAAACAATGCAAAGGAATTCAAGAAAATTGAAGATATTTCGAATTTAGCCTTTGCAATTGGATTAATCACAATCTTTTACCTATAGTCATTGATATACAAAAACCCAAGATGCATCTGTAACGTCACACAGCCGGTACACAAAAATGAGTGCATAATTTTGGATTATGCACTCATTTCAAATAGTCTCGCGTTGCTTACGTCCTTGTAAAAGCAACTTTAAATCATTCAGGTAATGTTGAATTTGCAAAATCATAAGTTTATCGCATAACTGTAACCACGTATGTATAATGAAGAGTTTTTGCGCGACGGTTTTGAGCGCTACTTTTATTCGAGACTGTGTGTCTTGGGTTTTTATATGTCAATGCCTATAGAGTATAATTTAGTTTGGATAATATTTAAAAAATAATAAATGAACTGTAAAAAGGTGAATGTATTCATACTTAAGATTTTGAATTTGATTATATTTCTACCAAATAAACCACGCCAATATATAGAATAACGCAATAATATATGAACCGAATCCAAACACTGCATATTACTGTGAATCATTATCAGTCCTACTATTTGCATACTGCGTTGTTAACATCAAGCAGAACAACAGGTTTTATTTAGCACTCTACAATCCGAATGGGATCACCCCGAAATAGGGCCTTGTTGTTATGCTATGAATATAAATCGTGATAAATTCCTCGCGGCAAGAGGCACGAGGCGGGAGGTGTAAGCCTCAAGGGCTTTTTTCTTAAAAATAACTTTTGTGAGAGTAATTCGGTGGAGACGTTGAATTTATGGAAAGTGGTGTCACCCCGGTAATTAGTTTTTAACTAGTTGTGATAAGGGTTCGCTTTGTTTTATGCGCTCTCTCTAATAAGTTTAGGTTAACGGTCGGTTTTTTGGATGAGTTAAATCTCTAACAGCTGCGTTTGTTACACAAAAAATATATTGCACATATTTTTTCTAAAACTTTCTACAAAACAAAAGTATCCCAAGCAATTGTCTTGGCGTGTCACAATATTTTTATTGTTCCCATATTTCACATACAATGCGGCTCGTCATACTCATATAAGATATGATTTACAGCCTAAAACAAGAAAGAAAAAAGAAAGTTTCTTCAACAAAACTTCTTTTATTCTCCGAGAAAGTTGCGTAAAAAACTGAGGGCGTTTAGAAAAAAAAGCAATTTTCTAGCTCAGGTGTGTGAGATGTTCTTTATCTAACTTTGCATCCGAACCGCTTTGTTTATGATGTTATATTTTTTCGAACTTTTTGAACATTTTATTACTTCGACCGAAGAATTCCATATTGTACCTTTTTTAATAACTGTATAGCTGTATTTTGTCTTTCTTTAAACGTAACATTTGTTATAAATCTGTTGCTACCTGTTTTAAGAAAAAAATACTGCAGAAATTGCAAAGTTACGACAGTAAATCACAAACGATACAAAATGAAAGTTTTAATAATAAATAACTCTATTCAGTCTACTTTGCTCTGGCTGTAAAAACACATAATTTAATGTGCAACTTGTCTACATTATAGTTTAAAAAAAAACTAGAAATAGTAATTATTATGGCAATGTAAACATATAAATCGTACTATAAAAAATTTAAAACACTTAGATTAAAACAATCGTCTAATATAATAAGCCAGAAGCCACATCGCGTTTTAATGGACACGGAAAATATAATTTGAAATACTCTTTATAGCCACAATAATGTAGCCAAGTGGGCCAAAAAATGGTTGTCACCGTCTGGCGCAGTACATTAGCATGAAGGGTGTGAGGCAAGGAGGCTTTATCAGGAGGGCCTTTCCTGAGGGAGGGCCAAATAATGCGATATTGCTCGTTTGTGCGAGCTCCTATTTATCTATTAAAAAACGTAAGATTTACGACTGAGTATAGGAAAGTTTGGGAAGTTTTTATGTTGTTACACCGAGCCCGGAGCTAATATAAGAGATTGATGCGTGTTATTTTAGCTTTGTTTGGGTGTGTATTAGGTGTAATTTTTTTGTTGTACAATATTTATATTTTATATATTACCTGTTTTAATATATAATTTTTATTTTGAATGTTTATAACTTAGAATGTAAGTTTTAAAAGAATTCGTTAGAACGCACGCTTCGATTTCATCATAGTGCCATAAATACCATGAATTATAATGTATCATCACACGTTATCCGAGCCCATATTCGTTTTTAATAAGCAGTGCGAATACTGGCTTTAAACTTTTATCATAAATAAGGTGGGTAGGGAGAGTAAAGGCCTTACAATAATTAAAAATGTATATGAGAAAAGAAATGTGATTGCTACAGTTTAATAATATATTATTTATGTATCGTCTATTCGTTGCAACATTATTGTTCATTGCACATGCTTACAAGTAAGCTTAAATGAAGTAAGAAAGAAATAGTATTAATGCACACGATTTTATATTATGGTTATCTATAATACTAAACTATTTATTATTATTTTTTCTTTATATATCAGATTTGCATTCAATATTACAGCAATTATTTTTCATCGTTTAATAAAATTTAATTGAAAGCGCTCGAGGTAAACTATGAATTCTAATTAATCAGGATATTGACATTTGAATTAAGTTATAATGAGAGAAAATAAACCAGAGTAACAGCTACGGAGTTTGAGTGTATGGTTATTTAAGGACCGTTACACACGGAAAGTCGTGACTCTCGTGACTGGACTCGGATCAGACAACTGGAGACTTGTGTAACACATCATTACGGTGGACGGAATGCAATCGTTTTAAATAATAATTACTTTAAATAAATGTTTACTTAATTTAACCGAAAGCAGTTAAATGCATCATGCATAATAAATTATTGTTGGTAAATTAATTAGCAGCAAACCTGAGTCACCTACAATAAGCTACCAAGATTATATGGCATACACTATTCTATTATTTATTAAGATATTTTGGAGTATTGATTATTAAATTCCTTGAGCCATAGCGTGCTGTGGAAAAGAGTAAAGAAATCAAAGAGGACGCAAAGAATTAGACAATGGAAATAGATAGATTTAAGTACATATAACAAAATTGTAATAAACACGTAATAAAGATCTACGTCTGAGGATCGGTCATCGGGGGCTGATGAAAATAAAAATTGTCCTGAGGAGAGGTTATAGTTATTTTAATTAACTCTTTGTATTTACCGAAAATTAGGATTTTTTTGGTTTAGTGTTTTTTGTGTTTAGTGAAAAAAAAAACAATAAAATGTATACAATTTTTTTTGTAATACGTGTCATTTGTATTAATATATTATATTAATACATAGTTAATCGCGCTTAATGTTTATCTGTTAACGGTTTCTGCTGTGATATTTTTATATATCAAATTAAATATATATAATATTTTGTTTCTCGCAATTACCAATTTAAGCATATCACATCTATACAAATGATATGTGTAAGTAGGTATATATGATACATGTTTATTATCAACTGGGAATATTGGCTCGAAACATAGTGCTAAATTCGCTCCGGACACCCGATACTGTGGTATTATCTGCCATTATTTGTCATTGGGTGAACAATGCCCCGTGCCTTCATAATACCTACAAAACTATTTTACTCAATTTGTCAACGATTATAACTGAACAAATAATGTTATTTTGGTCTATTAAAGTGTAAGCAAATATAACTATGAATAAAGAAACATTGCCTTCCCTACACCTTCTCGGGGTTCATCAAGTCCTTGTGAATTAGGATGGTACTGAATGTATATTAAAAAAATGTAGTAATTTTGTAGATATTACTATTATTATTATGTATACCTACATTTCGGTTAATTTATTATTTTTCACACGCGTATTTATCTTCTAATCCATTCTAATATGATAAAGCAAATGTGCGTTCGTGTGTTTGTTACGCTATCATACCTTAGGTACTCAACCGAGCACCATGATATTTTGTACGCAAAAAAAGTACTATTCTCGACGGAGATAGGTCAATTCTCCATTAATGCGAGCATAACCGGGGGTCAAACCTAGTATATTATAGATGCTATATATTATCATATATCGAGTTCAAAACAAAACTGAAATACATAACAAATAAGCTGGTATTAACATTAATCATTGATGTAAGAATTTAATGCCATTAAATATTTAAGGTTTCCAACACTTATTGTACAATTCATATACTCGTAGGTTACGGTACAAATAACGTCATTTTTAAGTTGTTTGTGAAGGAAAATATATATTAAACCCACGTATGCAATAAATATTGTACGTTAATGCATTAGTCAAGAATAATTTTACAATATATAAAAACTAACTTGCTATTTAGACAGTGACGCTAGCTCATTATAACGCAGACATGTCTTCCGCGATACGTAGTCAAGGCCTTCGACGTCGACGAAGGTCACATTAGAAATGTATCACACAGAGAACAAAGCAGGCAAGTTTATGTCTATACTAGTAGTATTATATAGCTTAAAATATTGTTTGTTTGGAAGGGCCGAGCACTGGAACTACAAGTCCGATTTGAAAAAATCCATTCGTATTTTATACTTTATTTATTGAGGAATGTTATACACTATCTAATATTACATTACAAACTTTAGAAGCGGAGTAATCATTATACAAAATGGAGGTCACAAAGTACGCTAAGCGAGAACATAGTAAATTATGCGGGCGTACCGTGTGGTGTTCCTATGCAAGGTATAGAAGCCCGGAGGCGTAAAAATATAAAACGCGGGTAAAACCGTGGATCATATCTAATACAATCCTTACTAATATTATAAATGTAAATGTGACTTTATTTGTTATTATTTCATGCTATTTTGGATAGGTTGTCAAAAGTATCAAAAAATACAGTGTACCTTTCATCTATAACAAAGTACTATTCCTGAAATATAAGTCAAATTTATACTAACGCAAGCGACGCCGCGAGCAAAAACTAGTAGTTAGTAAATCAATAGATCATCGAATTTGTATTGGATATTAATAATGTTTCTGTCATTTCCATTAGATGACTCATACATGTCTGAATACACGAAGCTAAGAATAACGAAATACGTTTTATATGTTCTTGTAAATTATTAATAATAAACTTGAGAACATATTTTACTGAGTTGTCTTGTCAAAAGACAGGAAACAGGCTGATGGGCCTCTTTGTATGAAGTGGTAACTGTCATCTGTGTAAAATACAAGGAATTTAGCTTTGCATGAATTCACCGACCTAGCAGACACCAGTTTACTTGCTGTATATGCATTACATATTCTGTGCTATAATCTCCATTTTTTTTAATTAATTCTTCCCGCAAAAATCGACATGCAATATAATACTCAGATGCACATTAAAACTCTTCTGGACCATAGAAAATAATTAATATCATTACATAGTATAAAACAAAGTCCCCTTCCGCGTCTGTCTGTCTGTCTGTTTGCGATAAACTCAAAAACTACTGAACGGATTTTCAAGCGGTTTTCACCAGTGGATAAAGTGGTTCATGAGGAACGTTTTGGTATATAATTTGTCAAGGATTTTTTTACAATCAGAGCGGGACAACGTCTGCCGGGCCCGCTAGTAACGTATAAAAATAAAAATATCAGATAATAGCTATATTTTTTTTTCGTCAACAATTATACCGTTTTAAACTTACTTGAAGTTTTAAAAATGCAGCGGTACATTTACTGAATTGACACTTTTTATAATGGAAATAATACAAAGGCACGTATTCGAGGTAGGCATAAAATACTTTGATAAGAAACCAATTATAATTGTAATTGCCCATTATTCAGTGTAAACTTTTTGTCGGTCCAATTACTTTTCTGTAATCGCAAGCGTGGAAAACTATAGCGGAATGAAGACACTTTGGTTGACATCATCGCTTCAGTGTTATGAAATACTTTTAAAAATTATCTGAACGAGCCATATTTTTATACTCTTCTATTAAACTTCAGATTACTTATAGAACATACAATTAATGTCTAATCAATGTTCCCAATTTTTCACATTCAAAAACTCTAAAAAAAGGCTCTAAACTGGATCTCGATCTGACCTGTTTGTTTCGATGTTTAGAATTCGACATTCAGTTAACAAACGTCCTTAGCTTTGACTCTTTAGGTTGATATTTTATTATACGTACTCTAAATTATAATCCAACATAATGTTATAGATACAAATGTGAGTTTGTTTGTCAATTTGTTGCGTTTTTACTTTTAAACTACTCAACCAATCTTTACGAAATTCTCTTTGCACGTTCTTAGGTATACAGCAAAGAACTTAGAGTACATATAATTTTGAAAACATCAACATAAATCGAGCAAAACCACGGGCAAAAGCTAGCAAACTCTTATTAATTACCAAAAAAAATGACAAATCTGACTCCTAGTCCCAGACATTTATATTTATAAAATAACAATTTTTATAGCCACCAATTAAAGAGGGTATGATCTATAATGTAACTGAAGTATTTTTTGTTAGTTCCCATATTATCAAACTTTATTTAAAAAATTAACCCTTACCATAGAACATTTCATATGTTAATATGAGTACTATCAACGAGAAAACTATCATAGTTCGTAGTTCGTATCGGAGTAATTACATCAATATAACTTTTTCATTTTACCTTGTAGATTATAACTGGCAGATGTTGTACTTAGAAATTGCTACTGTATTGCGGGGTAACCTAATAAATAATAGCGGAGTGAGTTAAGACCGCCCCGTGAGGAAGCACGAGCTTGTTTACGGTGTAACCAAGCAGTATTGTAGCCACCTACGATATATATTTTACTTAACAAATTGCTTAGTTCGCTCACAGGATCTAATAACCCTTTAATGAACAAAGATTGTGATGTTAACAGTATGTTTATGATGAAATAGTGATTTTATTATCATAAATTTATTAGCATTCTTCATTTTATATAATATGAATGATATTATAATAAATAAGACATTTAAATCATGAAAAAGATTTAAAATTATTAGATCTCGATGAAGACATATCTCATACAATACAGGTAAGCGTAGCATTCACAAGTTGAAATATGGGAGATGCGGGAAATTCGAATTTACGAGTCTTCGAATATCTACAGATTTGTTCAGCTCAGGACATTTTGGAATTGGATAATATTTAGCAAAACGTTGAACATGGTCACTAAAAATAAAAAAATTAAAGTGTCATATGGGTTAAGTCTCTTGGTCGCTCAGATAAGTCGCGAATTACATGGATAAGGCAAGCAAGGTGTGTCTTGCACCCTTTAGTTATATGTCAAAATAAAATCGGCTGAGTGCCTTAATCGCTCGCCTTAGTAGTTCGGTGAAGCTGTTAAGACCTTAATAAGTCAATAGCGTAGTCAGATCGAGAAAAAATCCACAATACGTTTCAGAGATCCATATATCTAATCTGGCTCTTCATATATTTAATTTTAATAATAGACTACGTTCATCTACTCTACCTAATGTCATTAAATGTTTATTCTAAAGTAACTGTTACTTATGACTTTGCCCGTATGGAATCTAGTAATTTTTTTTCAGTGTAATGGTGAATGTGGGTCGCGCGCTGTACTAGACACTGTTTCCTTAGTCTATTAAATTTACACGGAACCCTAATTTATTTTTCTATAATCAAGTAACTCCTGATAATATCAACTATCTGCTAGTGAAAATCCCGTTGAAATCGGTCCAACCGTTTTGGAGATTTTAGCTGGAACAAACAGACAGACGGACATAATTAAAAAAAAGACTTTTTTTAAATATAATTATCGTAAAATACTTTATATTAGTTTAGTAATAAAAGCTGTCATTTCTACATTACAAACAGGCACTTTAATTTTATTTATTTGTATAGATTGAATTATTGAATTACTTGCAAATCATTAGGCCTTTGCACATCATGGATGAACAGCGCTTACCTGGAATCAAAGATAAACTAATATTAACGTTCAATAATACTTAAAACACCTTATGTATCAAATAACTATGAAAACGAATATATTTTTAAATCATGATAATTTTATTATGAATAGTCTACATCAATCATGTGGTACAAATCAGAGCCAATAGAAAACGCCCCTTTAATAATACATAATAGTTGTTAATTATCAAATTTAAATAATGTAACGCAAATTAATTCAAGCCAGAACACGCGACTCGTCCGTTCTATTCCATTCACAAAACTAAAGAATTCTCGATTAGCTCATTTGAATACAATCTGAGGTAGATATGAAACTAGAAGCCACGAAACTGTTGGTTAGTATGACAGTTTTGAGAACTTGGTTACAGTTGAGTGACTTAGAATATATGATTAAAATTAACGTACCTAAGCGTTTATATCCAATAGTTATTACAGTTAATATATAAACTTAAACATATTGTAGCTAACCGCTGTTATTTTTTAAGTTTTTAATATAACATTTTACTTGAAGATGCGTGTAGCGTCACGCACACAAAGTTCGAACTTTGGCATGCTACCATTAATCAAGGGGCGTTTTACGCCATGTTTCACAAGTCCAAGCGCTCTCTGTTACTCTAACATATTTTATATTATATCTGTCTCGTTCTAACATTAAGCTCGTGATCTGAGGGAGTAAGGGTGGGGTAAACTTGTCCGCTTGTGACGTATTACTTGGTTAGCGGTCGGTCAGATCGGTTGTTCAGTTGGTAAGCTGGTCGTAGGATAAGTTTGTAATAGAATTAGAAACAAACAAATTAGTCAATTTTTAGTAGGTATTAACATTTATTCGAAACATACTTATGTTATACTTTCCTGTACTTAAAATATGTTAATAAATTACAATTAAAAAAATATTTCAAATGAAATTTATTAGATACCCCATTATATTATTGCAAATCGCTGTAGTTTTCCTCTCAATGCAAATTTCTAGTACGATCCTAGAATTCCTAATCAGTATTTGCTAAGTTAATTGGATTAACCGCATTGAATACCCTAATCACTTACGAAGCACATTATTAAGCAGACTTCTGAATATGAAATCAAAAACGGGAACAAACTAATATCGAGAAATAATTATAATACCTATCCGTATTGAAAACAAAATAATTATTGAAATTTCTTTCTCTCAATTTTTTTATATTCACCAGAACACAAATGCTTACATCTTCTAAAATTAATTTATTTTTCAATAAATATTACTCCCATCAATAGTCAAAGTCTAAAGCACGGAGCTGGTATTATCAGATATTCTACCATTTGCGATAATGAGCTGATCGCAAATTTACTATTTATGTAACAAAAAAGAATAACTATTTTATTATTTTATAGAGCCAACTGAAAATAAAAAAAAACTTACTTTAATAACAGTATATTACGTAATTTATAAGTACATATAACTTATACGAATATACTTCTAACTAAATACTTAGAAGTGTTCATGAGTATTCGAAAAATGTTAACAACTTTAATAAAAGTTGAATTGTCGACTGGTTCTATAAATATTTATATATAAACACGGTTGGACTGCTAATGTACATGATAATAAATGTTGTCGATAGATAAACGATACGATTCACTTTCAATGAGCTACGAGTTCGTTGCTCTAAATTATGAACTCATAGCTCATATTCATAGCCGTAGCAACTTCATAAACACCCTTATGAAACTGAGATTGTAATTTCGTACTATTGCTCTCTACGGTGACCGTATATTTAAACCATTATTACTGTTCTTATTTGTTATGTCTAATTTGTCGACCGTTAAAAATATTCATGTGGGACAACTCATTGGCCGGCTATAAATAAAGCGTTATCTGTTTATATCGACCGCGGTCCGCACCTCGCTCCACGCGACGACCTACCCCCGCTCTAATGAATTACACAATGAACTCTCATCTAAATACAGAAAAAAGCTTTTAAAGGCACATATCAAAAATGCCCACAAAAGCCTACTAAGACAGGACTGTACAGATTTATAGCACTCCCTTTGTTAAATCACGTAATCTCCACGTGGAGCCGCGATATAAATGGAGGCAAATGAAAATAAATGTAGTTCCTCATACTGTTGCTTGCCTATTTACATTGTGCTCGGGCATAAATCAAGCTCTGTTTAATGGTAGGTAATCTATTTAAAAAATTACCTGTTAAATCACATTAGGACAGATAACACATTGTTTGGGTTATGTGAAACAGAAAAAAAATGTTTGTCGGTCGTCGCGGTTGAGATTTGTTACCTTCAGGGTGGCATTTACATCATTGGCTCTCTCATATATTATGTGTACCCTACACAGCAGGGAATACATAAAACACGTCCAAATGTTTATCCTTAAATATTTACATGGGAAGCCGTTATAAAAAATAATTAATGAAAGTAATCATTCACACCCACTTACTTTATAGGAAATAACAGTTTAAAAGTTTAATCAAACTGATATAGTGCTGGTGCGTGAACGAGGACCGAATTAGAATTAACAATTATTTATTTATCACCTGTTTCGGACATCGATACGCGGTGTCGCAACGTTCGTGATGCGACAAACCGTAGGACCATTTTCGGCGGTTTCCGGGTATCTACACCGTGTTTGGCTGTTATTATTCACCTAATTTACATGCATCGCGAGACCCACGGCTAACTACATAACAACAAAAATTATGCATCGATAAATATGACTCCGACGATGACGATATTTATTTAAACTATTGAAAACCGTTGAAATGAATTAATTGCAACAGTGGACTCAATACTGGCCATCTATATTCAGTTATATTAAACGACTCATACTTGGAGTTTTTGGCGGGATTTTGGAATACTATGTAGTGGTCCACAAGGACAATATGGCTATATTTTATCCATAATCTTATGTTATTTGACTCTGTATTGGGTAATGTTCGTGGTGCTTTACATAATATAGCTTGGTTATTGTGCACAAGTGGATCGGAAATAATAACCACGGAGCGTGGATTCTGACTTGCTACAAAAACTCCCAGGAAAGTTCTAACAAGATGGCCACCATCTTAGTTCATTGAAATTATATCAAGAAACTTGTAATATCGTTACTCGCTTGACAATGGCAGTAATAGTCTACTAGAAGACTGGTTGCCAAAAATGGAATGGAAGAAGACTCATACTTGTCATTATATTGACGTTTGATAATATATATATATATCATTCTGTATCTTTTCTAGCTGATTGTCTAAATATAAAAGATCTACTCAGTTTGCATATTCATTAAATAGTTCTGGAATTGCATAAATTATTTCATAAAATATCAAAAACAAATTACATATATTCCTGGAATGTTTTGTAAAACGCTTAAACAATTGTAAATGGTATGGTTTATAGATCGTATGTATCAACTCCTGTAAATATGTAATAGAAAATGTCAACTATTTACGTTTAAAGGAAATATCGTGACAAAAAACAATTATAAATGACCAACTAATTTATATTAGTTGCCACGGTTCAAGGTCATTTATTCGAAATAGGGTCAATGGCGTTACTGAAACGTTGGATGATATAAATGTAAAAAATACGATGCATAAAAATACAAATAATAATTACTGACGCGCTTTATCGAAAATTCAGTAGATCGTCTTGTAAGTTGCTTCTACATGTATAAGATCCGTGTAAACCCATATACACTAACGAAATATGGATTTAATAAAGGGAATTGTCCCAAAATAATATATCATCAGTACATATGCCTTAGAAAAGCTGACTCAAAAACTTATGATAACAACGCGTTGGTATAATAACCGTATTGATTGATATACTTACATAGGTTTTTTCTTTATGGTAGCCGATATTTGACTCGAATCGAGAACATATTTAATATATTTGTCAATATCGATAATTATTGAAAATACTCCGAACAAAACAAAAAATTCATTAATAATCCATAATTAATTAAATTATATAACACCATACGCCTATGTATATTATTAATGCACTATTTACTATAGTCCATAAAGAAATTAAAGGAAGAAACTATGGATTACAGTTATCGATACTAACACAGCAATTAGCACATCACTAGACAAACGTTCTCGGGTGCGAGCCTATAAATCATTACGATAGCATCTTCTACAAATTTGAATCGGATCTTATTTATGATTTGCCTTTTTCACGGCTACGTTTTAGGGAAAACTCAAATATAAATTATTGATAAATGGTTATTGGGCTGTATCCTAATTCGACCTTTGTTACCTACCATCCATTTATAACTAAGAAAATAAACCTTTTGATTCTTATTTCATAATCTATAATTATGAGAAACTTAAAAACAAATCTAATAAGAAGAAGCACAACTACAAGACTTGTAATACTACCTAATTGGTAAAAAATTGATAGATTATAAATTTCCCACGGTAAATTATTCGTTATTCACGATAACATAATAATCACAACAAAAGCATGTACAAACATCGTACTTGGTTAAACAGCAATCGCATAAACAAACCCCAACAATAAAGCCAAATAAACGCTCGAGCACGCCATCCAATCGCACCTTGAATCGCACATAAAAGCCCATGAACACCGGTAGAATTGAATATATGGTAACTCAACAGGAGCTTCCAAATATTGCATTAGCAACCGTACTCGGTCGGGTAATATCGAGCACGAAAGTAGAACTTCGTTAGTGCCTATAAAATCGTTTACGAGCTGCCGAAGAACCCTCTTCAATAAACGTGCCATAAAAGTTCGGTTAAATTACGCTAGATGGCGAAACTAGTGGCTGCTTGGAACCTTAGCAACGATTTTTACTGCCATCTATGGAGTTTTTGAAACGGTTAAGTATACGTTGGGATGGAACGAAGATATCGTGCCTTTCACTCCCTCAGGTTAAAGCTCAGGTTTCGGTGCGGTCACCGAATAGGTCACGCGGGAACTTTTTTCACGGGTTCATAATTTAATTTACTTTCACCTTATGAGAGATGTGTAGGGCATTATTGTTATGATAATAGTTTACGTTATAAAAAATATGACCTACTCTTCACAGTATGCATTAAAGCTTACCTTAAATATGATTTCTACTTTCTTCCTAATTAACTAATTTTATCACATTTTCCTTTAGTACTGCTAAATAGATATTAAAAATTCTAAAACGATTCTTTGTATTCAATAGATATTTGTACTCATTTGTAACAAAAAAAAGTCAAAATTCGAAATACTTAAAGAAACTGGATATTTTTGTGATAAACGGAAAATTTGACATTTTTAATGTTGGCAGTCAATAGTGTCTCATATACGAGATAAAGTATTACTGTAAATGTGAAAGCCACTTAGTTAATCCTAAACTACTATAGACTAATCATTCTGCAAGTTACGTACAAGAATGAGCGTTAAAGACCATGGCAAGTGAAACACCTAGAAACAACCATGTATAAAATATGAAACCCGGCGCGGGCGCAAGTCACGTGATGAACGGGTTCACGCACATTAATCCTACCGGCCAACAATAGGGTTGCCAGAAAAGAAATACTTTTTATTGTTCGAACCTAAAACCAACTTTTATTCTAATGTAAATGACACGATATATTAAGGTAGAAGAATTATCAGTACAAAAAAGCCAGCCAAAATAATTCATTGTAACTTTAAAACTAATACGGTGTTATTACAAAAAAGTTAAATACGTATTCAATACTTGCTTTAAAAAGGTTTCGAATTAAATGCACCGCGCTCGCCCGAGGCAAGTTCGCGTTATCCTTTTTCGCAAGTTTAACCTAACGTAACGAAAGCCAAACAAAAGAGCAAGAGGGCGAACAATCAGCGACCGCGGTGCATATAATTCGAAACCTATTTAAAGGAAGTATTTAATACTTATTTAACTTTTTTGTAATAACACCGTTAGAGTAATGGACTACACGAGATATATAAATAGTAGATACTTAAATTTAAGAAATAGCTGAAAGCTTAATTTTTAAATGAAGTTTCTTTAAGTTACTTCTTATTTAAATAACATATTTAAGCATAACGTAACGTAATATTATAAAGTGACTGATGGTTTGCGATTTCGACTACGCTGTCCTGCGTATGCGCACCGCACCGCTTACCCCACTCCTTTATAACGAAAAAAGACACATCGCAAAATACGTAGAGCTTAAAAAAACGCAGTTTCTTAAAGCTTTAATTACTTTATATGAAATAAAAATATCGTGATATTTTTTTAGGTGAGGTCCAAGTCTAAGCAAAAAATTGAACGAAGTATATCGTAGTTTTTGCGTGATGTGCGCACAACGGAAGACCTCTATCATTTTAATTACATATACAATTGCTCAGTGTTTCAACCCTACAGTATACGTTCGACGGTGGTCTCATTAGATCACGCCCTTATGCGATATTTTATTTTTTGTTTTATATAAATTATAAGTCGCACGCAATGAGGCGCAATCAAATCTGTTCAGTATATTAAATGTATCGGTAAAACATATTAAAATGAAAAACCGGTATAAAAGTGAATCATCCGTTGAAGTAATATTTTTTACCTACGTTAACCATATTTTTCCAGTAATAGGTACCTATGTATACATTATACCTACACACCGTATTCTAAATATTGGGATTAAAGTAGTAACGAGGGACTTTGATATTGGGATTAACTGCGAATCCGTACACGTTTAATATGCAGTGATTATTTTCCTCTCGTAATCTTATATTAACTGAATGTCTTAAGCGCTCGCCTTAGTAGTCCGGTCAAGCTATTAAGAAGACCTTGCTAGGACAATGGCGTAGTCAGTGCGAAAAAAAATTTTATTTTAAATTATAGTTGTTGGCTTTATTTTATACGCTAAAATAGTAATTATAAGAATCCCATTTTTTTGTACAAAATTGTTCAGTCATTATTTTATGATTTCTGATAATTCTTTTAGCCGGTCCAGAACAGAATGTTTCATTAAAGTCAATTAGGTTTTGAGTAAAATTTGAATTAAATACCCGTAATAAGAGTGCTATTTTTTTCGAACTGACTACGCTATTGACTTGGCAAGGTCTTTACAAATTCACCGGACTATTAAGGCGAGTGCTAAAGGCACTCTGCCGATTTTATTTAGGCAACTATCTCAAGAGTGCGCGGAACACCTCGGCTTGGGCTGTTACCGATATCCCCGATCTGATCTAGCTAAACTATTCTAAGCTATACATACATATATTCGTTTGTGAACCATACAATTAAAAACCCTTCCACCGTATGTGTAATGTAGGTGAGTCACTGTATCGCGATTGTAACAGATCGAGGGCTCCATCCGGGGACGACCTAGGCTCGAGATGCTACCGGAAGAAACGCGACGTATATGCGGGATCGAATTAGGCGCCCTCCTTCACGGCGGCGTGAGGGAGAGACTAGCGAACGTGGGCGCAAACACGCATGTTAAGAGAGATCGGATCGAAGAGTTCTATCGATAATAATACACATCTATTAACCCCTCGACTGATTTTTGGAGAACAAGATCTCAAAATGGTCGATCGTATTTTTAAAAATTTAACCAATTTTCTAAAATTATTATTTAACATTACATAATTTGTTATTGTTCAGGTTTTTAAAACTTTGTAATAAATACGGTATTTTTTAAAACTTATGTTGCCAACAATCTGTTGACCAGTGCATTATAAGGTTTACATCCGTTTGTGTGGAGCTTAAACCCGTACCGTGTTATTACAAAAAAGTTAAATACGTATTAAAAACTTGCTTTAAAAAGGTTACGTAATAAATGCACCGCGCTCGCCCGAGGTATTTTCCCGTTATCCTTTTTTACAAGTCTAACCTAACGTACCCAAAGCGAGACAAAAGAGCAAGATGGCGAACATTCAGCGACCGCGGTGCATTTAATACGAAACATTTTTAAAGACAGGATTCAATCCGTATTTAACTTTTTTGTAATAACACTGTTATAGTTTTGAACAGTGCAGGAGTAATATAGATAGATTAGTAAAATATTTACATTAATATGAATAAATATGAGCTATTTAGTTAACATATTCGGTATTTATAGATATACGTTAAATTCAAAACACACGACTGTAGGTGTGAAAACATTTCCCATATATTACTTATAATATTAATATTTGGAATGGAAAATAATTTTCCAAAAACTATTATTGAGGGATTTATAATCGATACATATAAATAAAATTGAAGTGTCACTTGATTCTCCAGCCAATGGCCGAAAAAGTTGAAGGAAATTTAACAACAGGTAAATACACGAGCAGATAGATGACCTGTGAAAGTATTATTCAGGTTACCATATCCCATTCGCCATAGCGATTTTTGAGACTTTATATAGTTCTGAAGTAATTTGTCAAATAATTTTAGTGAATATTTCAATAAGGTACAACTGGAAACTCTTTTATACACGCAAATAAAAACACCTTATCTTTTATACTTCGTAGGTTTTAGCGTTTGTTAATAACGATGTGGTACAAGAAGGTAAACACGCTAAACCTAGAGGTGGTTTGGCTATCACGTGCAACTGCCGGAACACACCAACCGGTGCATAGTGATAGATTTTTAATCTGAGGGTGGTAGCTAGCCAGGAGGGCTTAGAAAAAGCCCTAACAACACGGTATGGTTTCATCACAATCTTTTTCTTCACCAAAAGTCCCGACTCAGCTGCAAGGATTCGAACCTGCGTCCATCGCCACGGTATCCAAACACGCTAAGCCCTTATCGCTACTATTTATTTCTTTATTTAGTAGTTAATTTAGCCAAATACTTGTATACTTAAACATCATAAATATAATAAGATAGAAACACGAAATAAACATTACATAACTTTATAAAGGTAGAAGATAATATTAATGAATCAGCAAAAATAGTTATTAATCAAATTCCGAATACTAAAAACGATAATTTATAGACACTGAACTAAATCGATACAAAACATGTTCACAGAATAAATCTCAACAAAATTGATCTCATCTTAAATAACATCATCTCATAGGGAGTTCGTAGACTGGAAACAAGTACCGTCGGTGGAAGAAGTAGGTAACGTTTTGTTATTATATAAGCGCTACTGCTATAGTGACTGATTTCTGGTTTTTTAACGATAACAAAATCATAGACTTTTTATGCACAATATTGTTGAAACCTGTTATATTTGACCTTATTTAAGTAACGTTAAAGTCATATCTTTATCAGTTAGTTATCAACATTAAATTTTCGTTAATATTAAGCTGTTTGTGAGTTTATCATTTTATAATCATTTTCAATTAATATTTATAAACATTACAAAATAGGTAATAAAACAATTATTTTAATTAAATTCTTTAACGATATCGACCAGTTTTTATATTATAATAATGCATTTTATTGGCCAGTAAATATATAAATAGATTTTGTTAGTAGCTTTTAAGAATACTTTTGTTAACGCTACCATCAAAAAACTGGTTTACTCGTAGTATACTTTATGTTATACCTACAACTAACGCTAAACGCTTTGTTATCTCTCCTTTCGTCAGAATATTTCAAATTGTTGTGTATTAAATTATTCATAAAGGTATTAGCCGCAAGGCGAATGAAGGATTTACGAACTGACAAGATGATAATAATTTAAAATCTATCTCCTTCAAGTTATTTTAAACAAATTGATAATTTTAGTAGTAATAAACTCGATCAGTAGATATCCTACTATTGAACTAAGACCTCATTTCGAGAGAAGACGTATAATTAGACTCATTAAACGATTTTTTGGCTATTTCAAATACAGATATCGATATTTATTTATTTCACAAAACTGGTTACAATAGATCTTAATTTCTATTGACATTGATAGTGGAGTTGTTACTAATGTAACCTACTGAATGTGAAACTAACGCGCACATTATAGGAGAGCTTAGAAATTTATATGGAATTTAAATATTCAAACAAAATATATAAAAACGAAGTTAAAAGTCTAAAATATAATTTTTTCTATTGAGATTTTATTGAGGCTAAAGCACAATGAAAAATATCAAATTTAGTTTATATATTGTTGTATTCGTGATACATTCGGTAGAGGGGCGAGTGCTGTCCAAATTTTCCTACTAAAATGTTGGTATATCTCAAGGTGTCATTACTTGCGTTCGACTAGCACGATTAATTTATTTAATGTGTATGA
Organism: Antheraea yamamai; assembly: GCA_036509395.1. Lineage (NCBI taxonomy): Eukaryota > Metazoa > Arthropoda > Insecta > Lepidoptera > Saturniidae > Antheraea > Antheraea yamamai. The sequence goes on from AP028429.1 coordinate 7,605,310, forward strand.
ATATCATTATAATATTTTTTTTTACGTTTTACTGTAGTCAGTATAATATAGCAATTATTTTTTTCTTCATAAACGCTTTGAATTATCAACTAAATAATAGGTCTTTACCTATGAAATTGCCGTTCTGCAGTACTGGCCATTTCTAATCAAAATAATTTTTGTTTCTCTAAGAATTCTAATTTCAAATTATTATTTTTTTAAAAACATAGAATTCTTTTTCCAAAAGTAGTCATTTGTTTATTGATTAGTGTTACATTTTCATCGCATTTCAATCTTTTTTGTCATCATGGATACGTTGAAAATTTGAGTAATTATGGAATATGAGTACCGTCGTGGCAGCAACGCGGCACAAGCGGCACGCAACATCAACGCAACACTACAAAACAACGCACCACCTGTTATTGGTTTGCTCGCTTCCGTTCTGGGAATTTCTACCTGAAAAATGAAACTCGCGGTCGTCCGAAGATTTTGGTCGACAATGACGAATTAAAGGCGATTGTGGAAGCTGATGATACACAATCTACGGCTGAATTAGCAGCAGCTTTCGACGTTAGCGTCAAAACAATATTGATCCATTTGCGTCAAATTGGCAAGGTAAAAAAGCTTGACAAATGGGTGCCCCACGAACTCAATGATCGCCAGCGCGAAGTACGCGTCGAGACGTGCCTTGCACTGCTCAACAGACACACAAATGAAGGAATTTTGAACCGCATTGTTACCTGCGATGAAAAATGGATTCTGTTTGATAACCACAAGCGCTCAGCAAGTTGGTTGGATCCTGGTTCAGCACCTAAACAATGCCCTAAACGAAAACTTACCCCTAGAAAAGTGATGGTCACTGTTTGGTGGTCTAGCGCCGGTGTGATTCATCACAGCTTCTTACCAAACGGGGTGAGCATTACTGCAGATGTGTACTGTAAAGAACTGAACACAATGATGGAAAAGCTGGCACATCTCCAACCAGCATTGGTCAATCGCTCGTCTCCGCTGCTCCTGCACGACAACGCGCGACCTCATACTGCACAGCAGACGGTCTCCAAGTTGCAAGAACTGGGGTTGGAAGTTCTCCGTCATCCACCCTACTCACCAGACCTTGCGCCTATAGACTACTATTTTTTCCAGAATTTGGATAACTCCTTGGCGGGAAAAAATCCAATACCCGAGAGGCAATACAAAATGCCTTTGAAGAATTTGTTGCCTCCCGTCCAGCTGATTTCTTTAAGAAGGGCATCAATAAACTGCCACTACGTTGGCAAAGATGCATTGATTGCATGGGTGATTACTTCGATTAACACAAATTAAAAATACATGAAAAAAATTCGTTTAAATTTTTTCATACAAAACGGCAATTTCATAGGTAAAGACCTAATAATAGTGAATAACAACTATTTGAAATAAATGTTTTCCGTAATAAATATAATTCATAATTGTTAAATTTTATTTGAATATTTAAACACTAGCAATACAAACCGAATAATAATTTATATTCTACGGTAAAAAATAGTTTATAAATAGAATTTGGTTTATTAACAACATTTGTTTATTAGAAGTTGCTACTTTATTTTTATGTATTTGAAGTTGTTTGAATGTCTTAATTTTCTATTATTTTACGTTAATTAATTATTTTTTCACTGAAATATATTGGATACAAGTTTGGATTGCTCCCAGGCAATGACCCAATAATACTTTTGCCTAAAACTTTTAATAAATATACCTATCTTATGCCCGGTTTCGGATGTACTCGGTTAAACTATCATTACTTACTAATAAACTTATCCATAAGATAAACTGTCAATGCGTTTCTGAGTACACAACGAGTTGTTAAATAACTATGAAACCCAAAACTAGTTCTTTAATGTCCACTAGATGGCTCTTTTTAAGAGTGTTAAAAATTCGTTTTATTATTTTAATTCTTAACTTATAGTAGTAATATTATGATTAAAAATACTTTGGAGATTAGTAGATGGTTTCATATTATTTTATTATAAATTTAATTATTTTAGATACAAAACTTTTCAATTCGTTAGTCTTTCGTCAATGACATGTCATTATCAATATATTAAAAACTATTTAAAATGTGATAAAACTTATCGAATATATAAACGCCAGGATTGGCCAGTTAAGTTTAACGGAGGTTTATCGTATGATTGTGTGTTCAGAAACCCACACTGACAAGTTATCAAACCGATAACGCAATTGAACAGATAAATGTGACTCAGAAACCGGGCATTAGTGCGTCAGCGCTGTTAACTTTTATGAATAGGTAAATAAAATCATAAAAAATATTAAACGGAATTTAATTGAGATTTCATTCAATAATATCCTGAGTAACCAAAAGTTATCTAATTTTTACAAGGTTCATTTTAACGGTGTCAAGTATTAATGATAATAATTATAAAAACTTAAGTTAAGTTTCAAGGTTAAGATACCTAATTCGAAACTGATGCTTTTATAGGTCAAGCTGTCGGTTTATTCTGTACTGAATGTGTCACATGTATCAGCATCTAAATACTGATAGTATCTACTCTGAGTAATATATACATAATCCCACAGCACACACATCACATGAATTATCGTTATTAAGTTTCGTATATAACATTAGCATCGCGGTTATTAAATAAATATATCTGTAAAAAAATTAAACAGTCACCTAGATTAGTGCAATTTAAAATTCACCACACTACACACTTCAGCATAAAAAAATTGAAGGAAGAGTTCTCCCATGTTTATATTACCCTAATTCAATTTATTTACTCTCGTGTAATGATTAAAAAAATACATAATGCGTCTTGCAATTCATATAAAAAAAATTAAAGTCTATAACTTAGTTTAATAAATACACTGACACATAAACGGCGAATAAAATAGTTATGACGAACTCTAATATTCATAACCCTATACGGTATTTAATAAAACTTTGAGAAGATAGTACATACTAGTGCCTCTATCATTTACAAGCATTAATTGTATAATGGTTTTTTTTTCGAACTGACTACGCTATTGACCTAGCAAGGTCTTAACAGCTTCACCGGACTACATTGTATATTGGATAGCATAGTAACATTTCGCATAATTACAAATGCCAAATTATTTGCACGGTGCAGGCAGATATGCGCTCCTCGATTCTTTCATATTCCATTGCACTGGAAATTTCCCGTTTTGTAAATATCTTCAAATGACAATAATTCATAACTAATTAGTAGGTAATAACTTTGCTTGTTTTATTATACAATTTTTCTATAATAACAAGAATATTACGGTCTTTTATTAAGAAACGTATAATAACCCTGTACAAGATAATCTATTCAAAGCAGAGTAATTACCATAATTAAAATAATATATGTATCATTAATCTAAATCTATACAAACGTATTCCTTCCTCTAGCTAAAATGTAGTTAAATAAAAGTAATCAGAAAAACCTTTCAAAATGGAAATTTTACTTTTTTTGTCTTATAATTAACACCGTTCCTAAACAGTCCCGTACAAAACATGATCCAAAATCATTGATATATAAAAACCCAAAATGTACCGTCAACCTCTCAAAACCGTCCGCATAAAATGGACGTACAATTCAGAATTGTGCACTCATTTCAAATGGTCTTTCGTTACTCGCGTCCTTGGAGTTTTTGTACATTGAGTTGTAAAAACAACTTTAAATAATTCGCGTAAGGTTGAATTTGTAAAAATATAAGTTTATAATATTTTTCTGTCCCCTTTTTTCTTTCTTTCCTTTCCCTTTTTTTTTTTTTTTTTTTTTTTTTTTCCCCTTTTTCCTTTTTTTTTTTTTTTTTTTAACTATAACTACTTAGGTATATCGGTGAGTTTTTGGGAACCGGTTTGAGCGTTACTTTTTCGAGACTATGCATCTTGGGTTTTTATATATCAAAGTCCAAAATACATAACATACATACTCTATTCCCATCATCCTTAACATTTCCTTCTCCGATTCATTTTCATTAGATTATTATCAAAGTGTAACAACTCATTTGTTACTCAATGACTACTAAATTTTTATGTAAAACAAGATACATACATACAATACAAGTACTTCTACATATTTGTATTTTTAAGTAGGTACATGCACGTACGATATAATAATATTTAATATAGGCTAATAAAACTGAGGTCGATCAATTCGGGATATTTAATAATTAACAGTCCCAGTTAATTAATGAAATCACATAAACCAAAATTCCTCTCTACATGTATTTCCCATTATCTTAGGTTGATGAAATAAGGTACTGAAATATATAACTAAGCATAAATGTTTCAATTGACTGGATTAAAACTAACTTTGGTATGGAAACCGGTGATCTAGAGAGGAAATTAGCGATACTGATGTTGTACCAATAAAGTCTGCAAACTGCCCACTCACTACAAAGAAATCATTACAAAGACGTATACAATCAGATCGACACATCAATTTAAATCATAAGTTTAGAAACATATTAGATTTAGTTATACTGCAAAATTAAATTAATTTTTTTTAAACATATTTGAGAGTTACCATATATAGTTAAAACCTTAATTATTATTTAGAAGTATTATATTTCGAAATATTTGATATATTACTACAAAGCTATTTATATTTGGTTGATTATTTAAAATAACATTATAAAAATGTGAAAATTCAACTCTTTTATTTATTAGTAATCTCGTAGATTCATTACATTTTTGGTGGTGCGAGTATTAGGTATTAGGTAGGTAAGTTTATAGTTCTACTTGATGCCTTCACGTAATTGTAATTCAAAATAAAAGATTACGTTGTTGTTCGTATAGACTTAAGTCGAGTGTCGAGCCTACTAATTTAACATAAATTTAATTTTAGATCATTCAGAAGTTAATTATCTTCAGCACTGGCAATAACATATGATTTTCTCTACTATATGCAACAATGTATAAAGTGAAGATGAGAATCCCATATCTGATTATTATTCAAAAAGCCACGAATGTTTCAACATAACAAATCTTTTAAAGCCAAATTAAACCGATTTACAATGTCTTAAAGTATACACTTCAATAAATTAAAAGTAATTTACGAATATATATCATGCACTTGAGGCATCATTTTGAAAATACATTTACAATTTCTTAAAGATCATAAGTGAATGTGGAATGACAATGTAAAGGGAACATTAAATTTTATCAAATAAATTTGCTTACTGTTTATCCCATAATGGAAAGCAGTAATTTTTGTACAAAGCATCACAAAGTGTGTCTGCGTATTGTTTTGATAAGCTGTAGAACGGGTTCGTGATATTTATGAGCGGTATGATTTAATGCGAATAAACTGCTCGCTTTGCGCTCGTCGTACTGATGAATGCTCTATTTTTAGTGCAATCACCTATATTTCTGACGTTTTTAATATCAATGACATACATAATTTTAACGACAAAATAATAAACAATATTAATATCTTGTATATTGACTTTGTTTACATATATTTAAATGTATATAAAATACTTTAATGGTTTCAAATTAATTTATTGTTGTCGGGAAATTCCAGACGTAGTATGTGATATAAGTCAATAATATTATTTACCTATACATTGAATGAAGTGTATTAACTGTTAATGATAGTAATAATGGGGGTCTATGTCGGACAGATTAGTAAGTTCATGATATGACAGTTAAAGTGAATAATCAATTTACCATATGATAAACGTCATTAAGATCATTGTGCGAGAAACGTGTTAAAAAAAATCTTCTTATACATTTTAGTTATAAATACCTATGACCTTAATAGGGAAATGTCACATGAATTTTTCTTTTATGTCACCTCAGGTAATGATTCTTTCGTTGAGCAACAAAATATAGTCTAAGAGTCGAGTTCAAGTTACCGTCGTCATATCGGAACCACAGCAATATTTGATAAACAGATGTTGGAAAACATTATATCGAAGCGAGATACTATGTAGTACTTATTATTCTTCTATTGCTTATTTCTTAAAACCTCATTGTCATTGTGTGAGATACCATGTATACGTAAAACACGCTTCTGTTTCTGAGAAACTATTCAGCCCTCTTTATATATTAATACTTCCAAGAAAGTAGGTATTTACTTGTTATTTTAATAAATTCTTTTCTGCATACTATGCAAGCTTCATATAGGTTTCATTCTAGCCAATATAATTACTATACTGCATTGGTGCAGCAAAAACGCGGTAATTATAGAATTACAATTAATAGTGGCCTACGTTAGAGCCATTCGTTATTCTCAGATTGGCAGTGTTGTCGCTCGCGGGCCTATGACGACGTTGTAATGAGGCGCCTGGGCACAACTGCCTTCTGAGTTATCCAGTTCTACCATAAATATAGAGCTTGCACAGCATTCTTATGTTTGTTTTCTTTTCTTATGTAAGACAAAATCTTCTTAATGTTTAGGTCTACTGAGCCAAAACTAGTTTTATATTATCTCTTTTTAGTACCAAATTATTTACAATATTGTACTTGTCACATAAGATATTAGCTAGAAAATTTCAATCCGATTACACAGAACATGGTAAATAATTTGCTTCCCGTTATGTTAGGTAATATCCTCACGAATCTATTAGTTTATGATTTCTGTACTAGGGATTCAGACCAGGTAGAGACTCTATTTGTATGAAATTGTACTATATTTGCTGCGGAACGATAAATCTTATGCAGTAAGTGGGTATTCCTATGTCGCAATTGTTAAATTTATTTCTATCGGAGAGTCATTCTCATGAACGGATATACACAACCCTTATTTACAATTCATAATTTAAAAACGTAAATATTTTTGTATTTCGTATATTTTAAAATACACCCGTTGGCATTGGAAGCTATCTATATTAATTAATCGAATTTAACCATGTCCGTAGATTAGATTACAGTAAATAAGTATTAAAAAATTACATATATTTAGATGAATCTGATGTACCTATTTATATCGTCTTTATTCTCTAGAGACTGTGTGAGAGAAATATATGAGTAACAGTACATGTAAGTTACTTGTAGGTATACAGTACACAATAATAAATAACAATATATAAATGGACTGATGACTGTGCAAAATAGTTAACACTTTATTTAAATAAAAACAAGACACGACACAAAATATATATAAGAGTTATCGAGGTATTTATGCTTGGTACACATATATGTTTCAATAACTCATATAGGTAAGTATGAATATGTAGCTTAGCTTAGGTTAGCTCAGATAGGTTGTGAATTGCGTGTATCAGGCAACAACCCAAGCCTAGGTGTGCCCTGCACCCTTGAGCTAGTTCTCAAAATAAAATCGGCTGAGTGCCTTAAGCGCTCGCCTTAGTAGTCCAGTGAAGCTGTTAAGGCCTTGCTAGGCCAATAGCATAGTCAGTTCGAAAAAAAAAAGAAATAATCATCCGCATATTATATTTGATATTAGTACCACGTACAATTCTCATGAATATTTTTGGCCCCTCTCAATATAGCCATAAGTTTGGGTTTCCTCGTAATATCGTAATAAAGTCAGTTGTTGTAAAATAATTTCTACTTAACATTATGTATTAGCTTTTTCCTACGGCTTCGCTTGCGTTAATATGGATTTGACTGATCCCTCGGCTACAGTACTTTTTTTTCTACAAAGTACCTTATGTCCTTTCCTATACTACGTGCATATGGAACAGTTAAACAAACTCACTTTAGCATTTATAATATTGATTAGAAAAATGAAAGTAAAGAACTGCACCATTAGGTAATTTACGATTTAGGGTATGGATTTCAATTTACGGAAATAACATAGATACTTTCGATAATACCCGTACAATTAGACTATCGACCTTTAATTATTGTAATAAATGCAAAGCGGAAATTGTTTTCTAAAATTGCTTTATTATCTCCATTACGCAGGCTAAGCTACTAAGGCTACTGTTATGAATATTCAATCGGTTCTTTTATGAACGTAATGTTATTCATAATTATAGGTAAAGTAATAAAGAACCGCATAAAATTAAAATGTCAAAATTTATAAGTGCTTAGCATCAACTCGCGCCTGCCCGTGACTAAGTCCGCGTTAAATTGCAATATAAAACTTAGTACCAATACAAAACAAGATTGCGCCGTCTAATAACAAGTTATCGTAAACTATAAAAAAATCTTCTTAAAAAACACGTAAAAGTGTCGACTTTCATGATGATTGTTATTCGTTTTATTATTATTTATTTATTAATTTTATCTAATCTATACTTAATACTTGATAATATTATAAAGAGGTAACGTTTGTGAATTTGTGAGTTTGTGACGTTGTAGGGGTAATCTCAGGAACTACTGGTCCGATTTGAAAAATTCTTTCAGTGTTATATAGCTCATTTATCGAGGAAGGTTCTAGGCTAAATATCATCATGCTAAGACTAATAGGAGTGGAGCACGAATGAAGAATGATTTATAATCGGGGTTTTTTTTCTCTTGAGAGATTTCGCTGCGTGTTAGCGTTAGCTCCAAGTAACTATTCCACGCGGACGAAGTCGCGGACAGAGGCTAGTCCATTTATATATCTAAGTAAATTATTTTTAAGAACCAAAAAAAATCTAAACATACATTTTAAAGTTCTATCAAATATATATCATAAAATAATTACAATGTAATAATATTTTATCGACGAGTTGAAATATTTAATTACTATTAATGTAGTGTCATAAAAAAATTACGTACCACAGTATTTTACTACTCATGAGTAAACCTCACATGATACAAAATGTCTTTTATCAGAAATTCAAAGCGAATCGAGGAGTAACATACAATTACGTAGGGTTGGTAAATCAACATTAACTTACGGGAAATATCACAACAATTACTGATCGATCAAGTTGATAGAGTTTTGTTTGTACAGAATATATCCACAAACGTTGTATTGTATACAGTATACAGAGTAATCGTTAACATATAGCAAATATGAAGTAAAAACTACTACATACTATTTTTACAGTTTACTGTTTCATGTAAAGAAAATATTGAATTTTCACTGCAATATATCTAGGATCTACCTAGATATTTAAATACAGTAATAGGTTTCTTTGGTGGGATATTAATCTGTCATGTAGTGACTTATATAATACTAGCGGACCGGGCGGACGTTGTCCTGCCTTGAAAACAAAAAAAATCCTAAAAGTCGATCGCAGCGCCACCTGCCGGGTCCAATTGTGAATCTAAACCATTCTCGAATCTCCACGAACACACACAAAAAATTTCATCAAAATCGGTCCAGTCGTTTAGGAGGAGTTCAGTCACATACACACGCACACAAGAAATATATATATTAAGATATTTGTAATCTTATGTTATTTGACTCTATGTTTTGTAACATTGGTGCCATTTTACTTAATATAGTTTGGTTATTGTGCATAAGTGATATGGATAGAAAATAATACCACGGAAAATGTATTCCTAGATGACACAAAACTCCCTGGAAAGTTCTAATAAACATTGAAATGATCATAATATACATAATAATATTACCTACTCATCAATGGCAGTAATAATGTAGATTGTAGAGCCACGCTGAAGCTATTATTGGTTTCAGCATGAATGGGTCGGCTCGCCCGGGGTAGTACCGCCTTCTCATAGAAAACGGACGTGAAGTAACAGTGCTTGCATTGTTACGTTTCGTCATAGGTCAGTGAGAGCACCGGTAGCCCACCTCCCCTCTCCTCCCCCTCCCTTTCCCCCAAACACAGGCTGGCAACGCATTTTCGATTCCCCTGGTGTTGTTAGTGTCTATGGAAGGTGGTGATCACTTAACATCAGGTGACCCAACTGTTCGTTTGACTGCTATGACATAAAAAAAAGATTGGTTGGCAAAAAAAAGAAGAAAAATACAATGAAAATATGCTAACCTCCTTCAAGTACGTAAAGTTTTTAGAAAGAGAGCACGTAATCACCAAAATTTGGCTGATCAGTTTCATGTCTACTTAAATGTATGAGTAAATGCAAGTGTTTCTCAAAATTTATTTAATAAAAGTGCAACAAGCTTTTGTTGTCGAAAGCTACGTAAGTAAAAAAAAGAAATTACGAGCTAGTTACAGATATACATATATATATATATATATATATATATAATATATGATAATTATTAAATAATACAAAAAAAAAAAAAATAACAATATCCGTTATCCTTTCTTCACTTTAACCTTCAGCTGTATACCGTTTTTACATTTTACAATTGTAATGAATAGAAATTTACGAGCAATTTAATTTAATAAACGTCTGAGTTACACAATAAAATACTACACAAAATGTTATTTATGGGTAAAAATTATAAGCATTCTTTATATTATACCACAAGAAGCTTGAGTTCAACTGCTAATGACACTCGATCTTATCGTCTCCGTATAGAAAAACAAAGTATCGTGAACACAAGGATTTGTTAGCAATAAATTAATTATGTTAAGACTTCCATTTTGTATTTTGATACTATTTAAACCTTGTGTTCTCCAGATTCTGATTAAATAAATAAATTGCTTTCTCATGAGATAAAGAAACCTACTAATGTTTAGTATATTCATCCCCATTATGTATTTTAAAACGTTGATAAATTAGAACATTAAACTCATAAGTTAGTATTACTTAGTTTTGTTTGCATAATATATAAATGACTACGTTTCGAGGAATCGCATAACTTTTCAATGATCGAGATATACTGGCATAAAACTTAACCAGGTTTATCATTGTATTGTTTTCTTTTGTGCTATAATAGTATTGCTTACAGTTTTCTTCTTTTCTTACCTTTATCCCACCTAGGCATGGTCGGTACAACGTGTTTTCCTTTTCCACTATCAGATGTCATCTCAGTATTCACACCTTTTATACACATCATTTTTCACACACTCCAATTCAATTCAATCAATTCACACAATTGTTTACAGTCATACGTTACGATCTCTAATGGATGTACAAAAAAGAGACTTCCAGATATCATTATCATTTGCATAATAAATTAGTCTTTTGTAACAAAATTTTACATAATTTTAGTGCTTCTTGTCCGGTAAATTCCGTAATGTGCTTATTCCTAATCTTTGTTACGCTTTCACGCCTTCATTACTCAAACCATCACCATGAAGTTTTCCCTACATGTTCTAGAAGTAGAAAATACATGGGTATCTTTTATCCAGACAAAAATATTATTCCCGATGAATAGGTCAAATCAACATTAGGATGAATGAAACCGCGAGCAAAAGCTAGTACACTCATACAAATCTAATGTTGTCAAAGTCTTCCGGCAATACAATAGAGAATTGAACTTCAAAAGGAATACATAAATAGATTAACTTCAATGTTATTGCAATATAATTATATCAACTACATTTATTACCAAATCACAAGCGAAACTAATATATTTGAAAAATGAGTGACGACCACTTGAAAATAACGATATAATCCTTACAAATAACCCTTTTAGGAAGTTTCTACGGCGATATTAGCGAAATGTACTGCGCCTCTATGAATGTAGGTGATTATGGTCGCAATACACGCTACATGAAAAATAACCCTATCTAAAAGACGAATCGAAGTCTTACCAAATATAATGAATGTAACAATTCTTTCTCTCACAAAGAATTATTTGCCCAATAGGGCGTATTTACAAGTTTTATTTAACAAGCTACTGCTCGTGACTTCGTCCTAATGAAAATGATTTTATTACTTCATGGGTATTGGTTCATCATTTTCTATTACTACTTAACCCCTATAATGTCTACTCCGGTTTTAAGTTATATATTCATATTCAAATAATAATATATCTAACTAATACGAACAGGCCGTTATAGTTTGACGTGTGACGTGAGACACGTAATTTCTTATTGTTGTTTCACACGCACGGCCCTTATAAAGACATAAACTTTGATTCACTTTACTTCAGATATATTCGACATATTATTTCATACTATACAATCACGTATTCAAGTAATTAATATAAAATTAAACTTACAATTATAGCTTGTTTTAAATTTATTATCGTTCACTTGTTTCTTGTATTTCATTTCTTTTATTTGATTACGTGAATATATGTTAATAGTTTTTTTAATGAATTACATTTTTAATGATAACTTTATGTTAATTGTGATTTGTTTAGTACACCTATATGTGATCTTAACATTTGCTCCAAAAATAGTATGTAAAAATCTATTAAAGTGGTTGAAAATTTACGAAATGAAACACCGTAGAATCGAATGTTTATTAGTAACTGTAAGAAATATACAATTTCTAACAAAATACATATATTTAAATATCTTTCAACCTTTCTATACACGCCCGTTAGTCTGAGACCGACGACACGGTTGACTCGTTTTTTTTTTGTTTTTTAAACAAAACGCTAGCAATCTTAATATTCTCAGTATATACATGGTTCATGGCCTACTTCAAAGCGTAAATGTTCGGGCATAAATTATGTGTATCTCTATATAACGCAGATCGGTCCGTCAGACCGACGCACGAGTATAGGAAGGTTAACTGTGAGTACTTAGAACAATAGACTTCAAAAGTAAGCTTAGAAATGTTGTACACAATAAAATAAATTAATTAGACAATAATAAATTAATTAAGACATTAGTATTTATTTTTCATTTTTACTAGTACTTAAGTAATATAGTAGTAATATAGACCATGATAGATATTACATCTATAGCAAACAAATCTTATACACAATAGTAAGTACATAACATCGATAATATACAGAAGACATGAATGCTTAGAACATACTAGCTTATATTACAAAAAAAAAAAACTACCGATACTTCCTTATTACACGTGTTTATAATGTAAAAGATATACCCGAATGTGCTTATAAAATGTCTCGCGCGTTTGTGGGAAAACTAACAACTGGTCCATTTTATAAGATTTATTTCATATTGCTCTACATTACAGGCCTCCCAAACGATGCAGGTATGATGCAGGTACATCAGAAAAGTAAATATTAAGAACAGTAAAATAATTAAAAATGATATTTTTACTACTCGACTCAACAAACTCTTAATGTACCTACTTACATAGTGGAAATAAACTACAAGTAAAACATAACAACAGTATTTCCGGTCATAACCTATGAAACAATTAAAATTCTAATTACGTATAACTGGCTTTTAATATATATTTAGGATAAGTAGTCAAAAAGATTACGATAAATTATGTCTAAAAGTAGGTATTAGTTTCTTAAATGATGGTCTGTTTTTTTTAATTTTAATAACATGAGACTCGATGTTGATTTTGTTTGAACTAGGAATGAGAACCCCGCTATATTATTTAATTATTTTACTGGCATAAATAAACGATTTAAACTAGGTTATCAATATATTTGATATAAATATCTAAAATAAATTAAAACTTACAATAACATACCATACGAGAATAGATAGAGTTGGTCATAATATTAATAAATAATGTTACTTATTAGATACTAAAAAATTGCACAACAAATGACAGTGTTTCAAATTTAAAAATAATAATACATCCGCATTATAATTTCATAAGAAATATCACCTGCCGACAAGGGACATAGTACGACAAGAAACATTGTAAGCTAGTCGGATACCTGCCTTGTGTGCAATTTAATCATAACATCTATAAAGCGATCAATCATGCGATATCCAATACTAAGATTACAATAAACAATAATTTTAACACAAAGTTCGTATGCACCCGGACACAATAAGCGGTAGAATGAGAGTTGTAAACAGAACGTAGCCAGCCAGTCATAACTTACAGCCGCGCGAACGGCTACAGAACTAAGAACACTGGAATAGAACAAGCATTTCTAAATTTAAAATTCAAAACATTCACGCACTCGTCTCTTGTATTTATTTCAATGTTGATGACTAACGCATGAGTATTAATCGACTAAATAGCACCTTAATTAAGACTTAGTATGTTATTTATGTCATTGTTATTTAATTACCGCGCATAAACAATTAAGATGTTAATCTGTAAGAAATATTTCATATGTACTATAAAACAATTGTTTTATAGTACAGAATTACGCTAAAATACGCTTAAGAATTATGAGTGCCAAGCGTAATTATTTGAATTATGTTAATATATTCAACTTTTACTAAAATTCTATTTTATTGTTATATTTATGCAAAACCCTACGAATTCGTTGTAAGAATAATCGTTATGAACTTATTTATTAATAAAAGTGTTGGTTACACTACAAAAAATATGTAGCACTTGTGATTTTTTTATATCATAGGAGGCAAACGAACAGATGGGTCATCTGATGTTAAGTGATCACTTGCAAAACCAGGGGTGTCATAAGTGCGTAGCCATCCTGTGTTTGGGGGAGGGGGAAGGAGACGAGAGATGGGCCTCCGGTGCTCTCACTGACCGAACGAAACGCAACAATGCAAGCACTATTACTTCACGTCGGTTTTCTGTGGGTCGGATGGTACAACCCCGGGCGAGCCGACCCATTCATGCTGAAACCAGTAATAAATTCAGCGTGGCTCTACCACCTACATTGTGTTCCGTTCAGGAAGTATATTTTTTAAGATGCGTTGAAGAATACTCTATTACATATAACGAATGGCAAGTAATATACTTGTATCTTCATACCTAGACGGTTTTTTACCGCAATCTTTAAAAGTACCTGTGCTATTAAAACATTTATCCTTTTATGATTGCAACGATGCAGTAATCTGCACGTACGAATTAATATTGACTGTAGTTTATCAAAAATACTATATTTTTAAATAAGGGTTATTATTCTATGATGAAAGAATAATAATTCGTCACGTCCCGTGGCCTGGTTTGCGTACTCACGTGGGTAATTTTTATTGGGACCTTGAACTTGTATACAATTTCGTCGGTCGATAATTCCATTCCAGCGCAGTCGGTTTTACTGGCTCAGATGACTCGCTCCAGTTATTACATTTACATCGAGTGATATCATTCTCTATTGTTATACTATTATACAATACGGATGTGACTACAACTGAAATGCTCAATGAATTGGCAAGGTTGATATCGAATGTTTAGATAGATGGTTATCTTATTTATTCACATGTAAACAGAAAACACTAACAAACTCTCTATTGTAATGTTGGGAATACATTACACTAACATAAAATATTCTATTTTTTGTGCATAAATTCAAAATAGGACATAAATATTGAATTTTAGAGTAATGAGTGCTCTATGTTTTTAATTTGAGTGAAAATAAAATATGTAAGTACAGAAAACACAGCATACTCACTACGTCCATTAAATATGTTGGGATCTGTCGTAACATACGAGTAGATACATAATACGAACCGGTGTATACAAACGAGTTGTTCGGTGTAAATTTCGATCCCAGCTAACAATGTAAAGGATGCCTCTGGCAAGACGGAGCCATGATCTGCATTAAATGACAGGAATTTACGATAATCAAGGTTTGCATTCAATTGTACACCTCGGTGTACTTAAATTCTGAAACACTAATGCTGCTACAGGAGCGAAAGAAATGATAGTTAATTTTCAGAAAAAAAGTCCAAGATTGGTTAATTCCATTTATGATTGCTAAGTTACTTCGTGAGGCTAAATGGCTGGATTTGTATTTAACGAGTGCGATTGCAGATCATTATCAATTCTTACCCAGGTATTGTACCGTAACGGCGCGACGCTATGGTATGACGCGTCTCATACATCGAGCCCTGCAGGGTTGAGTAACGAAGTTCATGTTCGAATTTAAACTATCGACCAAAATAATCACTTTTCAATCAAATACGTTGAGTGGAACAGGCGATAGCTGTTATATTTGTAAAACTAGTACTATGCACTGTGGTACTAGTAGGTACTAAGATTCGGCCTATCCTTCATTTTCCAGCTCATTTCATTTCATTTCCAGCAAGTTCCAGCATTTTTTTCTAAACGAAAGCTACCTTATGTCCTTGTCTTTAGTCTTGAGAACGTTTATGCAAAACTTCATAATAAATTCCTACTATTCATTCCTACTTAAGGAATTTACGATATTAGTAAGGAAGTAAAAATTAAAACTATGTCCACTCTTTATGCTTTAGATGAAGAATCATAATTGTTGAGTTCGTAAATTGGTCGTTTAATTGATAAAATACAATTTCTATTACCATACAAATGTGAATTTTAGAACAATAAAGACAATTTTTAGTCAAATTTTGTAACTCTTTAATTAATACCTTTGTCATATAAACTAAGATATTATAAATTGAACTAAAAATGTAATTACTATGAGTCAGTTGAATGAATTATTACTCCGAATGGTTTTTAAATACCACGGTGAGAATTCTAAACACACCCGAATACAGACGACTTGCTGACAAGGCAAACATTTATTTAAATAAATAGAATCATACAATGGTAATTGGATTTTTGCAAGCTTAAAGGATACATTTTTTAGATACAGTCTCAAGTCAATTCTAGACACATAAATCATACTTTTTGTACGACATTGCGTTTGCGGGTTTAATAACCAAAGTTTGTAATATTGAACCGTTTATAAGGCAGGAGCTTTGGCATCACAATGGCAAATTACTGATCTTTGACATCAGAAACAATGGCGAGACACGGCTAGGCGATTTATGATGTGACGGTGGCACGCCTGTCGCAAATTCAATATCGTTGCGCGCACGCATCGGCCCACGTCACAGTACGGAGTTTCAGTTATTTATGATCTGCATGCGAAATGTAGGTTATATAATCTCCTTGTGTATAAATTTTAAGCTTAACACATTTGAAGGACAGACAAATAATATTGCTATTATCAAAATTACGTCTTTTCTAAATAATTATACATGTATGTACATATAATAGTCAAATATTTATAGGCTGGCAAAAAAAATGTTTTTTACTTAATTTTATCTGTTGATCATCTATCTCCCATTGCACCGGTTTCATACATAGTAAGCACAGATAAAATGTATACTGTAATTATATTATTTAAAAGGCGTTCGATGACACACACAATGGTTGACGCATTCAACTTGAATTATTATGCCTTTCAGAAGAACATTTTCTCGAATTTCTTACAAAGTACATTAAAGTGAAAATATATATACACAATTGGTTTTGTTTCAACGACCGCTTTATTTGTTTTATTAATAATTTAGTTTAAAAATGATTCGGTTTAAACGGAGCAATGTGTACCTCACACCTACATGATAAATATCAATCGCAGTTTTATTTATAATAGGTATTTAGTAAATTTAACAAAATTTTGTTTAATAACCGCTGGTCTACACGTCTTAATGTTTTCCGGTCGTCGCAACGCGTCGTGAGACCCGCTACATTGTCGCTTCTACAGACTCAGCTACAATTCACTTTTTTTAAGGAACACAACGAACGCCCCGTAATTAATTTGATTTATTGCATTATGTACGCATTAAAGCGTTGTTATCGGATTAAAATTTTTGCTTAACTAAAATTTAGTTTTCCTTAATTGCTTAATTATTCTGTATAATGTTTTGTTAATAATCCTATAGCTATAGAATCAACTTGTATAACTTGTATCTAATATCCCTCCGGCGTTTATGATTTTTTAATTATCAAGCATAGTTAAGTAATAAATTAACGTATTATGTACCTATTTATTATACTTGTATATGTTCAAAGATCTGTATATTGTTGTAACGTATATTTTAGAAGATTTAGAGAAGTTTTAAAAAAGTTTTAGGTGGTAGAGCTATTACTAGTTTCAGCATGAATGGGTCGGCTTGTGCGGGGTAGTACCACCCTCTCACAGAAATACCGACGTGATGTAACAGTGCTTGCATTGTTGCGTTTCGTTCGGTCAGTGAGAGCGCCGGAGGCCCACCTCCTTCCCTCCTTTTCCTTCCCCTTTCTCCGTTCCCTACCCCTCCCCTATACACAGGCTGGCAACGCACTTGCAACTCCCCTGGTGTTGTTAGTGTCTATAGACGGTGGTGATCACTTAACATCAGGTGACCCACCTGTTCGTTTGCCTGCGTTTACCATTAAAAAAAGGTAAAAAGTGAGATTTTTTAAGAAGTCGACATAAAAATTCTGTACTCTAAAATGATCGAAGATCGTATTCGTGTCTGTAAATTCTCCGCCTAGTTTAATATTTATCGATGCTCTTAAGATATTAGAAAGTAAATTTTAATCTCATTTCATTGAATTACCATCGGATGTTTGCATTTATTATACAACGTTTCTAAAATAATAATACTTTATACTTTTTAATCACTACACACACACCGACGTATGTTAGAATTTATACTTTTTTCTCTATTTTATATGATGTTTGTATACGTATATAAATTGTTTACCTCGCGTTTCTTACAAAGGCAAAATAAAATCAGGTTTAATATGCATCATCGAACTACTAATCTAAAATTCCTTTGACTTCAGCTTTATTACTTGTCTCGTTTTTAAAAGCAGATCGATGTCTTTGCTACGACGAAAAGATTAGGGGGCGTCCATAAATTACGTGAGGTGCTTTTTAAAATTTTCTATCCCTCCCTCCCCCCCTGGTGAGATGTCGTGAGATTTTATTCAACCCCCTCCCCTATCCCCCAATCTCACGTGAGACTTTTCAAAATGTGGATTTCTTACGTAAACGCGTTGGATTGTTATTGTAAAAAGAAAATGAAATTATTTTCTTTCGAACGAATTAGTGAATGATCTTAATCGTATTACGATGACACTTAATATTAAATCTTAAGCATGTACAATCTAGATTAAATTGACCAAAACAGTATTTTTTTTTTGTTTCAATCGGAAAAAAATTGCGTGATATTTGCCGAGACTCCCCCTCTCTCCAACTTAAGATTAGATGAGATTTGACTCGACCCCCTCCCCCTTTAATTATCTCACGTAATTTATGAACGCCCCCTTAGCAACCATGTCTGTTTTGAATAATAGAGATATTCAATCGAAAATGACTACTAGTATGTCCACACCAAAAACGTCCTAAATAGTTAAAATTCCAATTTTGCGTTTTATATTCTTCGTCAGGTATAGTTTTAATTCGTAAATAAATATCATAAGTAAATATTTTATGTTCCTTTAATTTAATTGTTATGACTAATATTCTAGAATGATAGGTAATTGCTATTTATTTTTGAGGTAAATTTTTGGCTGACACATTACGATCTAGCAACCAGCCTACACTTCAAAAAGTCGAGCTAATATTGTAAGTACATCCCCTTGTTTAATTTACTTGTATAATTTTAAGCATAAATTAACATGGAAATTAATTTTAAGATCAAACTATGAATAAATACGGCAATTTTAATTATAAAACCATCAAATGCAAGAGTAACTATCGAACACTATATTAACGAAGTTCATTATAATATTCTCATAGTAAATTATTCATAACGGTTTATTATGTTTTAATCATGTACGACGAATAATTTTTTACCTTCCCCTTTTTAGAAACAAAGTAAGTCAGGAATGTTCATTAGGGATTCAAGTATTTAGTTTACGACTTTACGTTACGCATGGTCAATATGATAAGCGAGTCGCCTAACAACATTCTACGAGCATTGACCTTTCTGTTAACACACCACGTGTTTCCTTAATATTTCCATCATTCTATCACAAATCATCTTTAAGGTTTTCATCAAACCAATGTAGATGCTTTCACTCTCTCATAATTCAATTTTTTAACCCACTTGAAGCCAGTAATGTCACAACGCTGCACTGAATTAAGAAGCATATGGAATAATGATTCATCCTCCTTATTTTCAATACCATGTCGCATAAAATAAATGCTATACCGTTTTAAAAATTCGGAATAAAAAACAACTGTAGAAGATTCCAAGAATGCTGTAACAAACGTTCACAAAACATATTCAAGGTGTACCCATTCATTAGTATCTTAAATAAAATTATGCAAGTTTTTTTCACAACATAAAACAGTTGTAAACGAACGGTAATTTCAACAATGGTTTCCTACCTGACTCCGCTTAAAAGTTTATTACACCGGCCATAAGTTTTTTAATTTATTATTTTACAACCTCTTATTGCACTAAAAAAGTTAACAACTAAAAAGGCTGATGATGAAATAGCCAAGCACCTTGTGTCTGTGTTTTACAAGAGGTCGTGTTTTAATTAGTGATTATTATTTATATTGCATTGTACCACCATTTTTTATTTAATAATATAATTTATCATTTTTTATTTCAAGCGTAACAAACTCAGTGTAAGACGTAATGGACCTTCATTAATTTGAGATATCTACATATATTGAAAAGAGATATTTTTATATCTGAGATCCGAGTGTGCACACTTAGATACAGTTCTCGCTAATATTTTTCACCGCTCCGAATATGAAGATGGGCCGAACACAAATTTAGATAAAATACCGATTTACATATGTATAACGATGAGACAAGTTAAGGGCAAATAAAACCAATTTTAGAATTCTAGAATAATATTATAATTTTTGTTTTGTAGTACTCTTGACTGTATTATGCGCAAGCTCAAAATTAAGGCTATATTCAGAGCGGCAAGCTCAAAAATGAATTGAGATTGAAAGATGAACTGTGTCTTTCATATACAATGTTTCCTGGTATTAATTTTTCTATACATCGCCATTACACAACGTTGTAACTAATGAACAATTTATACATGCGTTATCAATATGTAGTTATTTGAGCAAGAAATACATAACTAATATTAAAAAAAACAATTACTAAAATATAAACATCATGGCTATTTAAGTATAAATAATTTTACATGCAAATCACATTTATATGATTTTATTATATGTATATAATTTCTCACCTCGACGCTCTGTGGACTTGTCTGTTTTGTTATTATGCTGTTGCTATAAACACCATAATAATTGACATTTCAAATATTATAATACAATTGAATGATTACATACTAGTAACTTCCCGCAACTCCGCATGTGTTTTTTGTTTGTTGTGTTCAGTAACTATTTTTAATGTTTTATTCATTTTATTAAATTATGAGTGTATTGTATGATTTCTAAAAGTACCTGTTATTAGCAGAATTTCGAAGAACACGTATTTATTGTCTACAATTATTTTTTTCAAATTACTTTTTTATCTATTTGCAAAAGAGTTATCGGTAATTCTTATACTCTATATTTTCTGGAATTACATATACTTATTTCATACAAAGTTATATTAAAATTCAGCGAGAGTTAAAAAAATAAATAACATTTTTATGTGCCATCATGCCACCTTCCGTGTTACAATTTTATGAAATGCGGTTGATAATAAAAATATTTTTTTTACAACTTCTATGAGTATTAGTGACAAAGTTACTACTCATTAATTGTTTAATGATATGGGTATATTATCCGTATACAAAATATGCCATTTTTTATGATTTTTATTATTTCTAAAATTATTTTTGACAAATTTAGTAGCCTATCAATTGAAGATTATAATATATAAGCTTCCCATGTACTAATTTTCGTAAAAATCAGACAAGCCGTTTTTCAGTTAATTTCGGATATAGAAACAGATAATAAAAAAAATTATGTTATATTCGTGATCAACGGCTTTTTTCAATAGACACCTGTCACAAAATTTCAAATAAAAAAAAATGTACAGATTAATGATATAGGTGTAATAATGTCTACCATAAAACTTGTAACGACAAATATGATTTCTATAAAGCCACAATACCTTCTATAAGTTTTAGTACATCAAGCTTTAAAATACCTTTTAAGCAAATCCATGTCTATCACAAAAATAATCCTATTGAAATGTTAATGTGAGTATAGTACATATATAATTCTTAAAGCTTCCTATCAATATTCTTAATAGACTTAAATGATATTCCAAACAATTGACAGCTTTATAATTACTATTA
Organism: Antheraea yamamai; assembly: GCA_036509395.1. Taxonomy (NCBI): domain Eukaryota; kingdom Metazoa; phylum Arthropoda; class Insecta; order Lepidoptera; family Saturniidae; genus Antheraea; species Antheraea yamamai. The sequence goes on from AP028429.1 coordinate 7,627,070, forward strand.
CCATATTACTATACAACGCAAACACTATGCTAGAGTATTTGCCAAACGAATATGGTAACGGTTGCACTTAGATTGTAATGTAGAGTTATCCTCAGGTGCCGTGAAGTCATTTTAAGGAACCAGTATAAAAAGGAGATTCCCTCGCATCGAAATCTAAACAGCTGTAGTGACGTAAAGTAACAGCTGATGCTATAAAATACATTGTAGACAGAACCGCAATAAAAGGGGACCGTGAGGCTGGCTCGCGACACGACTCAACGGAACACGCTCACTTAGTTTCAGACCTAAAATGTAGAAGAGAATTTTTGTTCACATTTTCCGTATTATAAACAAAATTTAATGTTCTATTATATTTCTACTAATGATATTAAATACTTCACCATTATTTTTTATCTAATCAATTGATGCTTTTCAATTTATATCTTGTATATTATCGACAAGCGACAATTAGATTTGATGTTAGCTTTCAAATTTTGTATAAACTGTAAGGTTTATCGTAAAGATGTTTCAGTGTATATAAAAAACAAATCTTTAGTAAATTGATTAAAGTTATATACGTGAAACTTGTGTATTATTATTTAGGTGCAAAGATAGAACTCTTGCAGAGACAAAAGGTTTTCGAAGTGATATTAAAAGTATTTTTTAAGTGATTCACGAAACATTCACGAAATTCTATAAAAGATTTGAAGTTCATTTTGAATTCTTATATTCAAATGATGTCTAAAAAATGTAATTTCGACGTTTCAACTTTTCTTTGTAATCTATACATAGAGTAAGTATCTAGGTAGATAATACTGAGGTCGGACAAATCTCTGCAACGACTGAATCAATTTGAACCAAACACATTGGCAGATAATGGAATTTAGAGTCATCTAGGCAACATATTGTTTTGCTTTAACGTAGAAGTTAAGCAGCAATGATAAAATTAGACATAAGTAACTGAGAATTCATAAAAGAGTTGTAAGTAGTCAGAAGGTAGGAATACTGAAGTGACAATAAAGATGTAAAAGAGCCCAGAAGGTGTCTAATATCAATATAACAGCTTTTTACGAAATGCATATTAAAGTTTGTACGGCACACATAAAAAAATTGTTTGTCTGTCTGTTTATTCTAGCTAATCTCCGAAACGGTTCCCGATCTTGATAGGCTTTTAATTGGCCGATAGTTGAGGTTATAAGGAGCAAATTAGGCTGTTTTTATTTTATTAAAAAATACGCTTCAACACAATTATAATAAACTAAAGAAGCAGTGTCCAGTACCGGACGCGACTCACGCGCTCGAATGTATTAAACAAAAATATTTCGCTAATTTCCACGCGGACGAAGTCGCGGCTAATAGCTAGTTAAATATAAGTCTGATATTCTTTTGTACAAAGCATTAATTAGCCAATGTCATGACAATTAAGAATTGGCAATTTGTCGAATCGGAAAATATCGGTCGCTCAGTGTGGCCTTGCCGCCGCACGGTAGACGTTGGAGCTAACTCATAAAATGTTGGTCTTAACTGCGATCCGTTCATAATGTGACATTTTATACAGAGTTGAGCAGGTGTGAACATTATCTTTATTCAAGTGTTACCGAAACGATCGAGAGGTGTTCGCTAAACTTATTATTGCAAATTGAAAGACCTTTTATGAACTGTTAATACTTTTTTGTCCTTGATTCGTTTAAAAATATTTTTTACTTTTGTATGTTGCTAATATTATTAATTATCCTTATTTTGTACTGAATTGTTTATTCCCAATATGTTTATTTTTCTCTTCTTAGGAACTGTAAAAAACGCAACTATAATCACCATTATAACAAATTTTATATATATTAATCAATGATATTAATGTACGTACGAGATAAAGCACTGAGTATTCAGTCTGTTCCATTAATTTGTGGTTACGAAACAACACCTAATAATATGAATATAATCATTAAATTATGTATTGTAATAGGTAGGTTTACTTATATGGTATTTTTCTGTTAGATATAGAAACAGCTCATTACTTAAAGGTAAATTTTATAAGATCTACAGGTTTATGGATTCAAATAATATACCTATTAGCTGTTTAGAACCGAATATACGTTTAATGCTTATAGCATAAAAGTTTCCTAATGTTTAGTCACATATTATATAATGCCAAATAATCCAAATTATTTATATGATAGTAAATAATATTTACACAGATATCACGTGTAATACTTGTAAGTGCATTCAATACCTACTCTCTCTCTAAAATTTTGTTAATTTATTCAAATTGAGGCAATTAATTCAAATTAATTGTACACGTAAAGCTATTTTGCTGAAGGACCAAATGTGTCTCTTTCTAAAAAGACACTTAAGACAGATAACTGTTATAATTAATTAATGAAAAGCTGAAATCTACATTTTGTTTATAATGATTAGGAGAAGAGAATGCGGGTGATTTTATTTTACTATTATATATAGTTAAGTATTAACATTATTATTGTTATTCTTTTTTAAAAATCATTCCTATAAGATGAGGTACAAAATTATTGGAGTTAAACGGGGTTAGCGGGCTAGCCCGGAAGGGCGGAGGTTAGCGCCCCAGCTGCCCTGAATAGTCTATTCAGATCGCGGACAGAACTTAGTCTGAAATTTAGATTCATAATATTTCATATTATTGATTATTTTATTAATTAATATTTGTTAGTTTGAATTTCAATTATGTAATCGATTAAATATATGTATAAAGAAATAATTATGTAAATAAGTATAATGATTTACACAAGTTTTTGTGATTATTATAAATTAATATAGAAAGTGTTGTCAGTTCTTACTCTTCTAAATTATATCGGTTTAATTAATTATTTGTTAGATTTATAGACCTTATAATCAATTATTGCTACTTAAAAAATTTCGTAAATGTACGTACAATCACAGGAAAGCGTCAAATAGATTATAATGGGTAAAATAAATGCACTATCATATGGGGCTGAACTTATTGTACAACAAATAAATTAAACTTAAACTAACTACGTTGAAAAAAATCAGGGAAACGATACAAACCATTCGGGTTCAACGATAATATAATGCGATTGAATTATTAAAATTATTGAAGATAACATGCGAACGGAATTAATTTAGACAATCTATATTGCAAATACTATAGCTTAGATAGATACCTATTGCTCTTAAACAAAGTGTGTTAATTACTATTTTATAACAAAATGTTAATGACTTATGAATATTTTAATTTTTAAAAATATACTTTCATTTAATTCTAATTTAATTTAATCTAATGTAATACAATTCTATAAGTAACCAGTATGACCCAAAATGAAATGCAATGGACGAAGTTTATTAAAAGTTGAAATTAGTAAAATATTTACATGAAAAATTTCTCAACGCCTATCTTATTAAGCAACAAATCATTAACTGTGTAACTAGAGGTAGAAAACATGTATTCTAAAAATGTAGTCGTTTACTTTGAATGGAATTATATGTGGAAAATATTTAATTGAAACTGTACATATATATGGGAAATTTAATTTACGATTGGCACTTAAATCAATGAAAAACTTAAAAAGTCCTTGGGGTGTGGTTAGAATAAAGTCGCACATATTTTAAACTAAGATATGATTAGTATTCGCATTTTATATTACACATAACTACATTTCATAGCATAGATAGCCTATACCAGTGCTGTGACGCAAAACGCATTACTTTTATCAAATGATTTTATTTAAAAAATATGCAAATTTCGTAGCAGTACACTTTTCACATACCTTCGAAATATATCATTTTGAAGTTACAATCGTTAAAAAGTAATCGTCTACGTAATTTAAATTTCTTAGAGCTATTTATAATACGACGCTATGGAAAAGTAAACCTTATTGGTAGCTCATATAAGTGCTACTTTAATATGATAATATTTCACATTTATGCAAGTGCAGGCTTTTACTCTAGACACTTATTCAAACAACTAAGACCGTGTTTAGTTTTGCCTGTTTGTGGCCACATATTTTCGCGACGTGCGCCGCACCGTACCGCGACGACGCGCCGTGCGCCCGCATTTATAACATCGGTGTCTGACCTCTTAAAATTACTGACACATTTACGTACACTAATATTTTAAACATTTCACACAATCGGTAATATATTGTACTCCGTATCACGCAGCCTTCTTAAAACATCACTTCACTTAATTATTTCAATAATTTCAAATGAATTATAAAAGTCCGTTTAGCACACAGGACGCGATTGTACTTTCCGTTGTAAACATGACGGCCGGCACAATACTGTTTATGTATCGCAAACTAAGTACACTCCAGAAGGAAATTCTCATCAAAATTCTGCGCGAGCGGCGATGATTCCAACAAGCGTGCGTTGACAGTCAAATACATATCTCGTGCAATGCGTGTGAAAAAGTAAAAGCAAATCGTGCTACATTAAGAATAACCTTACAGAAATATAGATATATTTACAGAATAAAAGGATACCCAACAAAACCCTGTGTCATTGTGAGACGAATATTGTCACATCTAGCACTATTCTTTGACGAACATCGACGGTGATCGAGCGATAAGTAAATTGACGATACGTGTGTCGCATTGAATCGCGTGCACCAAACTTTGATCAACCGTGTCTACAATTCAAAATGTGGTAGGTCACAGCGCGCTAATAATTCTTATTCTAGTTACATAGCTTTAGAACACCCAAAACAGCCTAATCTTCGAGCACTGATCGGTTTTACGTCTACTGTATACGAAAAACGAAGTTACACTAAAATAATGATCAAAAATACCGCCGTCGATACGAAAAGGATATCTTAATTTCATAGGTAAAGTTAATAAATTACAATTTACGATTGTGTTCCTGGACAGAGCGTGGTAAAAAAGGGCCTCTGCCGTAATAGAAACATCTATTTTTTATATACATGTAACGTTCAACAGGAGTTTCGACCTTTCGATAGTTTATCAGTCCATGACTGACCATTTTGCATTTAAGAAGAACTGAGGTGGGTATAGTTATCTCTTTCATATTTTAAATTATCGGTTGCTTTTTCGTAAGGAATATATCTATTTATATATTATTATTGTAATTTAATCTGTCGGAAAACATTCCTTAACACATAAAATATACAATTATATTCTCGAAGACTTACACGTTCCTCACAATTAATTAAAACGTAGTTCATTGTACAATTTACATTAAATATTCGTGCTAATGATATCAATTACATATTTCAAAAATAAGATGAGTAATTACTGTAATACGATGTCTGATGTAGCAACAAAAGTTTGGTTAATAAACTGAGATAGATATATATAGCGGTGTCCGTCCTTAAATTGATAGGGTTTATTAGTTAAGTACGTGGTGGGGCTCCATATATCATGACATCCGGCGCCGGCGCAAGCTTTCGGTTCGATACCTGCACTGCATATATCGATTTAAAAAATTTGTATTCACGACAGAATATTACCAAAGTCATACGTGATTTCTGTTACGATATATAATAATTTCGTGTAATATTTTGTCGATGTTCCAGGAGGTCAGTGACTTTCACAATATAGTGATAAAACGGCAAACACTAGTGACTTTTATAAAATTTTATATATAGATAATTATAAAGATTACTACTGAAATGGTGTGATAAACTTTATTGGCCGTTTAAAACGAGAGCCGAAACAAATTCATGAGTGGCGCGACGAATCATAAGAAATTCGTCACGGAATATAATTGAAACCTGTGATTGACCAAGGATAATTAAAAAGTAGCGAGAAAGCAATAAACGTGCCTGTACCTACACATGCCTAAGGTAGATCAAATTTAAATTTTAGCTTCGTCTACAGTTGGTAATGGTTGGATACTATGAAAACAAATTTAGGCAATAATTAAATGCCTATGTTTATTTTCGAACTCGTTATCGAATTTCTTTTATGAGGCGATTAATTTTAAAGAACAAACATATAGTGTTCGATTTATTAGCACTGTGAAAACATACTTAGCAGAAAATATGACCGCGTTTGTTAATCTTAAATGAATATATAATGTGAATTTCATAAAAATACTCAACCTTTTTGAATTTTAATATGTGATTACAGCAACTTTTAATTAACGTTGATCAAATTACTAGGGAAAATAAAATAACAAATAGCATTTAGATAACGTTATATTGCTATTTTATGTGAGAATCACAATACAAAAACACGATGAACTGGACGCAAAAAGAAGATAGACGATTTTGTAAAACGCTAGTTTCGGCATGAAGTGCTGTTGGATATCTCGCAAATGTATCGAGGCTAGCCATCGTGCAATAAGAGTTTCTATATCCACATGGTAAAGCTTAAATAAGATTGGCAATACATAACTCAAATCCTTTATTGGAAACTGCACCCTTTGTGTTTGCATTTGGATTTATATTCTTTCGCAGTAAGACGAAAATATAAGGTAAGTTATGGCGCAGTTCATTACATGTGTATGTTAATGATACACAGTTTATGCGAAATTAAATATGGTTTAATAGTTTACCAAGAAAGGGTTCATGTTATTTTCTTGATAAAAATTGTACTTGCGTGAATTTATTTACATCACTTTTGAACGAAGAAGATAAAAAGATTTTAGGAAGATAAAAATAAACCAGAGTACTTCCCTTTACCTAACTTTTTATAATAATAAATGAAGACACTTGAAAGTTTCACCGCTGAACCAAGGAACCAACTTGGTTCAACCAACCAACGAAGGAAGGTACAGTCATAATCATCACAACGTATTTGCGACTTCAAACACAGTTAAATCCATAGTTCTTTGGTTTTGTCCTACGTATAATAAGTACTACAAGGATATTCTTCTGAATTAGATTTCCTCGCGATGCTTTTCATCGCCGTCAATAGATAGTGTTACCAAATTTTAACTAATAAATATACGGGAATTTCGAAAAATTCGTTAGTGGTCAAACCAGTTTTGTCCAAGGTTTCTACGACCTACATAAATAGGTATTACTAGCTGATACCCGCGACTTTGTCTGCGTTGTTTATTATCTTAACAACCTGCTTACTCCAATTCAGACATCGCTGAACGTGTTGTGGTTATAGAAGTCGGAATTTCGTAAAACTTTACTTATGTTATATCAAATGAAGATATAGCGATAAATTTTGTTCTTGAATAAGGACTTAGTATTTAAGAAGTAAAGCAAAAAAATATGATCGAAATCTATCCAGTAATTTTCGCGTGATGCACGCACAATAGCAAACCCCTATCATTTCAATTATATATAAAAGATATTATAAAAAATATTTTGTCATTGTTTAATTTCTTTGTAGATATATTTTACTCATAAAATTTGCTAAGTATATCCAAGTATTCAAATACACTCTGTGGGGCACCTACGGTGTGGGATATCGTGCAACAATTAATTGCCCCGCAGCAGACATCAACCGGCTTTTAGAACCGTCATCCAAGCGGAGCGAAGCGATCATTCTCGTGAATAAAAATCACATGCTACTTTTTCTTATTAAACGTTATGGATTAAACTCATTAATGTGCACTTCAATAAGATTGCGGTATTGAAAGTTTACGTAAATAACGCGACACTTTAGAAATATTTCTATAGTTATATGCATTCTGTAATTTCTGCATGACATAGCAGTTTCAGTTACTAAGTCATCGGTTATTTTGATTTTTTTGATCGTACAGTATTTACATATTACGGATACTAATACTAATTGTATCTTCGGCATATTCCAAAATGAGATAAAAGAGGTGCCAGTTTGATTATTGTACATACAAGGCTCTATATACTGATAATGGATCCTTATTGATATCGATCATTATTGAGTCTACAGCCTGACCATAGAATAAGTGAACCGTTTTTAATCTTTACTGTATATTCTTTAATATTATAAAGCTGAAGAGTTTGTTTGAACGCGCTAATCTCAAGAACTACTGGTTCGATTTGAAAAATGTTGGTGTTATATAGCTCGAGGAAGGCTAGGGGCTATATATCATTACGCTAATAGGAGCAAAGCAACAATGAAGAATGTTTAAAAATCATTTTTTTCCTTTTGAGAGCTACCGCTGCGTATTAGCGTTAGCTCAAAGTAACTAATCCACGCGGACGAAGTCGCAGGCAGAAGCTAGTTTCAAATATAATTGAAATAAAAATAAAATAGAAAATCAATGGCAAAACATATATTATAAAGTAACTCAGACAAAAATATTTTATGTATCATTTGGCTACTCTTACATTGTTGACCGACGAAAATCATACTCTCCAGTCAAAATTCGCTAAAGTACTCTATCTGCTGATGGTAGAGCAACTTTACGTACCATTCCAGCGATCGACTGAGCGATCGTCAGACTCATAATAATGCATTTTACATAGTAGGTACGGAGCTAAGATGATTTATATGGAGAGCATCAATACTTGAGTAAGTCGCATGTTTTTAAACCACAATAATAAGTAGAAAAAATTAAAAGTAGACTTTCTTCACGTGAAAAAGTAACAATTAGTCTTCGAAAGTTCATGAACGTAGTAAATTTGAGACCATTCGGTTGAGGATAATTCGATATATGTTTGATCCAAACGTTTGATTTTGCCGACTTTAACCAAACGACGTATTTAACACTAATGCCCCGTTTCTGTGATAATCGATTAAACAAAGTTATCCATAAGATAAACTGTCAAATGGCCCTTTGAGTTTTACTGACATTTATCGTATGATTGTGTATTCAGAAACGCAATATGACAAGTTATCGGACCGATAACGCTATTGAACAGATAAACTACGATTAAAGTATCTCAGAAACCTGGCATAAAGCGTGCAAATTCAAGTGTCAGAAATCGAATTAAATGTAACAATCATTAATTATGTTTTAAAAATAACTAACACATCATATCTTCTAATTATGATATTGCGCAATATTTCATCCTCGTATTTCATACTCATATTACATACTCGTTCGTATCAGACAAATTATAAAAACAAACTGCATTGATACATTAATATTTAAGCAATAAACATCCCTATCAGATTAAATGAATGTGCAAATAAAATGAAAAAATATGTATTGGTGTAACTGCAGAGGCAATAATAAAAAATATAAATGGCAATTAAATATAATTTCATGTCTACCCAACGATCATTCTCCATGGAACTACTACCTCTGTCGGACAGGTAGTAGGTACAAATTAATTCACATTTGAGATACCTACAAGCATGCAATTTATCTTTTGTGATTTCGCCGTTTTATTAATAATAAACCAAACAAAATTAAAGCAGTAATAATAATTACTAGTGTTTGATTTTTCACTGTTTTCTTTTACTTGCGCATCTTCTTTTCGTTGCAATGGTTATTATATAGCTTACTGTAATACTGTTATTTTGTTTATATCTCAAATTAATATTGTTTGACATTATGGACACTTTTTGCCTTTTTATGTTCAAATGGTTACTTAAATACCTAATATATCAAAGATGTACACTTTATGCAGTAACTTATAACGTAATAGGTATTAACTAATACTTTAAGAAGACAAACTTTACAAATAAAAATGCTATAATTACATACGTTTAACGTAATTATAATTAATCTATAATTTATTTTCTTCCGAATTGTGTAATATTTTAGTCTATGTAAAAAAGAATGTTCACAACAGACGAACCAGTAAGAATTCATTATTTATCACTTCACAGCTGCACACCTATGATGGATCTTATCCAAGATGGCCGCCGGCGCGCGGCGCGAACAGGCGGGAAACAAGCGCATGCACACCTCCACTGTACTAGCCGTACGTCAATCGCACTATTTAAATTTAGAATTCGATTTTATTTTCGAATAACACTACTATTCAACTTTTAATTATTATACTACTTGTGAATATCTACAAACGTGCGAACTCGCAGACGGTTTGCGTTGTACTAAATTAACAAAAAATTCTTTTTAAACGTATTCAGAACTTGGAACCCATAAAACATATTCTCCCCCATTATTAGTTTATGGCTTGCGACTGTTACAGGGCTATTATGGTGTTGTTGTGTTTGTATGTAGTGTTTATTTTCATTGTGTGCGATGAACGGACTAACCAATTTGGGATACCATTACAATACGCCACTATTGAGTCCGTGAGTGCATTCTTTTTAAATAGCTTTATTATCTATGACTATTAAACGATTTCAGTAAACCTTCTTTGTTTCAATTACAATTGTTTTATAAAAAAAAAAGTGTTATGTTGAATATAATGATTATTCACATTAAAATAGGTATGTGAATGACTTCGTGTAGAATATAGACAAATGTAATAATAGATTATAAAATATTTAATTCTCATTACGAGAATATTCAACAAATAAGCTTAAAAAATTACAATAATGAAAAAATTGAGCTGCTTCTCGTTATTATAAGTTAAAGGTTTGTATGTTTGTATGTTTATATGTGATATTTATATGACAGTATGTTTATACTGTCGTAACATTCAGTTTAATTAATTTGATTTATGAAGTAAGTAAATTGTAAAACCTGTGAACCAAATAAAAATAAAATTGGTAATAGAATAAATTATTCACTACATAGATAAAAATACATAAATTTATAATGGTAGTAATTATTACGTTTTAATTATATAGTTATTAATTTAATGGATGATATTCGAATATATTAATGAAATAAAAATGCTTCCTAAAAATTAATTAGTTTTTCATCACCGGTGGTAACATGTAGGTATGTAAACGATTATTATTAGTGTTTAGTTTTAAGTTAGGGAAATGTAAGGGTAGGTTTAATCTAGGTCCATCTTGGTAGGGTCCAACTTTATGATATGAATAAAATAAAACTATATCATATAGGTTTTGAATTTAAATTAGTAAGTACTTAGCTGGTTTTTGTACATCTACAAAATTATATACCTAAATACCATAATTATTTATGATAAAGGCTTACATTGTGATGTATGGATTGAAATGGAATTAAAGATCAGAAAAGATACTGAAAACACAGTTTTATGCTTGAGGAATGAGAGTTAAATAATTGCGAATTTCAAAGAATTATAATTAATTAAAAATATCATTTTACATTTTAAAACGCATTTTTATAAATACTTTCGAAGTATACTTACAAAGTTAAGAGAAGTTAAATAAATAATAATTATAAATAATAATTATTATATAATTAAATAAATATATATATTAAATAAATAATAATTATAATAATTTCCATAAAATAAATAATAATTTCCAGGGAAATATAATTAATGTTTTTAGAATAAATTATTAGGTACCTACATGATATTTTTTGCTTATTTGACATAAAAGAGTGCCTACGTACAAAATGTCAATAAACATAGCTATAAATAATAACAGTATAACTCTTTATAAAATATTTAATATTGTTTTTTTGTTCCTATAATAAGTATGTGTAGTTTAAACATATTTACATTGGGCTATTTATGGCAGCATTAACAGACTTTATTAACTTCATTAACATTCATTTATTAATTGATTTAATATGCAAATATTAATGCTTAAATATTTTATTATTTATTATGGTGGAATTGTATAGGTTGCTTTTAATAGTATAGCTTTTAGTAATATATTTTAATTGTAAAGAGTTGTTTCATATCAAGCGAAATTTACCACAATTACCTATATCTCTAACTAATATGTGCTTGGACCTGGATTATATTATCATTATATTTTATTTCATAACGTTTAAAAAAGGATTTCTCTAGGAGTTCAATGCTAATAGCATATTATAAAGCCTACTTATATGATTTGGAAGTATGAACTTAGTATGTAGTATGTTAGTAATATCTGTTTGGATTTTAGGTATTTTGGATCCATTGGAAAGAAGAGAAAAATGAGAAAATTAATTTCGACAATTAAAAAGATGATATCATCAACAGCGATATATTTATTTTACTATTTAACCTTAATTGTAATCTTTATTCAAAAGCAATAAAACAATGAATGTTAAAAACAATTCAAAGGAACAAAATTGTTATCGGAACTTGTTTGAAGTACGGACACAAGGAGCAAACTACTTATTACAATACCTCATTTCCCTTCGAAGAAAAAAAAATGACATTAAAGCCCTCAAGCCAGATTCGGTCGCCAATTTCGTACCTGTTTAGAAATTATAGAGTCAAGTTTTGGCGTAAGGTTTTACCGTGTTTTACAGTGTGAGTATGGACCAAGTAACTCGATATTGTATATGTATAAATCAGCAGTTAAAAATGTGTAGACAAGTTTGTGGTTCCTTATATAATTTGATGAATATCGCAATAGTTCGGATTTAAATAAATCATTAATTTTACGGTTATGAGAAATGTGAGTTTAGAGTGGAGGTCAATATTTCCTAACGCAATTAACTTGATATATTTTACATTAACCTATAATCACTATTCATAGTACAACTTTAGTTACACGTACTAGATGAAATAATTATTCACTTTTTTATTAAAAATATTTTTTGTAACCTGTATAGTTTTAGAAGTATTTATATCAGTCGTATTGATAAGAAGAAACGATGATTTTGATATTTCTTTGTTTATTTCAGTAGGTGTAACTAACTCTAATAGACTTACCTGTTTGTTTTTAAATTCAAACGTGCCACACCTAACCCTATGTCATAATATTAATACGTTTACAGTTATACGCGTTTATATTACTATTTTTAGATAACAGTTATTAAAATCTATTTACTATATAAGGATTATTAACATTTTATTTGTTTGGGGTGTGGTTAAAAATATAGAACTGTTATGTACACCAACATTTACCTCCTAGTAAGGTTTTTTTACTTGTTAGTGTGCAGTAAAAATTATTCGAACTAACTGAAACTCATAAAGCACTTCCAAATATTGATATGCTGATTCTAAATTTGGTGTATACCTACCTGTATATGAAGAACTATTGTGTGTATAATTATTGTTTCGTGTCAATAAATATTGAATCTAAGTGATGTATAACGTTCCTCAATTTCAAGTCAGATGTACGGCTTCAGTAGTAAAAGCTTTTAGCTCAGAAATCTATTCACAGTGCGTGATATGAACCTGTTTTCTATGAAAAGTAATGGATTATATTATAGCTAATCGGTAATTATAATTATATTTACATTCTAATTTGTCATCAAATTGTACAACTGTAATAATATGTAAATTTTGTTTTATACTTTGATGCATGTAAAATTTCACTTTTAACACGCTATCCAAATAATGTTAGCCCGAGATGAAATCGCGGACGCGAACTTTTAATACAGCCCACGTCCACACACGTCCTTGTATTGTTTCGCAGACCGTGTTGCGTGAACCCCGAGTGAAATATGGCCGACAGTTCAACTACTTATTTTTATTTAATTTTTTTGGACTGTGTTACTTAATTTTATGGAGTCGCATGAATTATGAGAGGTGGGACCACACGCGTTGTTTTAATTAGGCGTTAGTAATGTGCAGGTCAATTTACGTAGCTTTTGAATAAAGTTGAATACATTAACGAATCCTTTTTATATTCGATTATTCAGAGTACTTAAAAATTTTTAGAAACAAAAATATATTTTACAGGACGGAAACCTTTACGGAAACGATATATAAAAAAGTTGTTGATTGGATGTATTTAACTGTTTTTTATTCACTGATTTATATATCCACATGCTTGCCTGCTTCTGTCATATAGAAAAGTACCGATGTCTCAACGTTTGAAGTTACATCCTATGTTTCACTGTTCGATAAAAAGATTGTAATGAAACGAAATGTCAAGTAATAATTTGTATCATCTCAAAGTATACACATCTAATTTTTATTTTTATCTAATAAGTCTCAAGTCATGTCCTTTTTGGTTTAAAACTTACAAATAAAAAAATACATAGCATAATTTCATTTATAACATTCTACGCACTTTCCTTCTATTTGTATAAAAAATCTAAAATGAAAATGAAAATTCTTATCCATTAAACAGTCCACGATCTTGTTTGAAAAAAAAATATCAGAACTGTCTTATAAGTAAAACATTTCTAAGTTATTTGAACATGAATGGGTACTTATGGTATATCAAGACAAGGTGATATAGGTGCAAAATTATTCGACCATATTAACCTGTACTCTGTACTGTACGAAATAGATATTATTAAAAGGTTTTTGTTACATTAATTTGATATTTTTTGTTTCAGATTTATTGTTTGTTATCAAGATGCATCTTCAGACAATCAATAAAAACTATATAGCAATTGAAGTGGTTCTTTTATTTAATGCACTAGCACCTGAATTATACTATTAAAGATGATAAACTATTTATTTTTATTGCGACCCTGCGTTTACACGCCAAAATGAGAACTAATTTGATTACGTCTAGTCTATGAAATTACATAATGAAATCGGGAATTAAATTGTTGTATTGCAAAATGTGACAATTTGTTATTTAAAAACAATCTTGTTAGACGGTCGTTTCTAGTTAGAATTACTAACACGAATGACTTCTTATTAAGGAACGAAATTTTGGAGATAAAAATTACAAATACACAAGCAATTTTATGTGTTGGTTTTCTTTTTATATTATCTATGAATTCCCATTGAATGTAATAGATTGTGTATTTTCTAATAAGAAATATTTTGCGAGATTAAAACTTTTGTAATACATGAATTGTACTAATATGAAACATAAAATAACTACAATATATGTGCCATTAGTACATTATCGTTTGTTCACATATTACAAGCGACGTTATTGTCATAAATATGTAAATTTTCTTTTAAAAACTGATAAACAGAAAAGAACAGTACATTTTTGTTAACTGAACAACGTATTTTCATGTTTACGTGAAACTTTATTACCCAACGTATGTCAATAAAATACAAATGAATTACTATCTATCCCGATTATCTATTCAGCGGCTTTCATCTTAAAGATCGACGTAATTGTATGGTCATTTGTCGAGTGGTCAGTGGCACTCCTAAGTTAATAATAATGCGCCCAAACTAGATCGGGGCGATGACCCAGGCGGGCGTCGCTGGAAAGGCGCGCGCGCTCCCGGTACGACTTGGAGCGTTAAAATGATACTCTCAATTATTTTATTTTTAATTATTTATTTTATACAAACATTATTAATTTATTCAAAGAACATAAAACTATTAATTAACGTATGAATTTGTTACATACATACATTTGTATTTATTTAGTACGTAGAGAGAACTGTTCATAAAAAAATAGATGCGACTATAGCTATATTTAATATAATTATATTTTGCAGTGAACGTACAATGCATTATCTTATAATACATAGTTATATTACATATCTACCTAGATAAACTGACTACACTTTCACAAGCATAGAATGTTGAGCTAGAGACAACAACAAATATATTATGAAAATGTTACGTTACGTTTTCGAAATTTCATTTATGTTAATTTTTCATTGCAATAATAATAGAGACTGTTGATGATAAAGAATAATATTATCCTTAAACAGTCTTAGCTATGAGCATAAGATTTTTCTATGTAGAGAAGATATTGTCATAATTGGTTTGATAACATGTGTAAGTACTATCTTTATCTCGTGTAATAAAAAAATATAAGGTAATAAATAAACGTAATTATAAGTTCAAAGAAACCATAATATTGAGAAAAACATTTTTTTTTTATTTCAACTTTTGTAATATTTGTGATCCATCTCACAATATAATATATATAATACCTAAAAGATACGTCGAAGAATATTTTCAAAATGTTTAAATTGAAATGGATATTCAAGCTGAAACAAATATTTAAAAAAATATATCTAAAATCAAGACTCATCTATCTAAGGAAAAGATAAAATAAACATAAAACATAATTTTGAAGTAAAAATGAAATTTTAATTAATTATGTCAATCAAGTATATTATGTTTTGACATATAATGATAAAATAATTTTATTACATATCAAATTACTAATTTAATAGGCAATTCAAAATTTGATGTCCGCAATAAAAGTGTTATGAATGCTACTCAAATCTGTCCCACTAATAAGGTGCTAACGAGGGTCGTTCGTTTTATGTGCGTTTTATTGACACTCCAAATGTACCGCGCTACCTTTCAAAGCACTTCTTATTGGGCTCCTACGAGACTCGAATGGACAATTCTGATTTGTTACGAATATACTGAAGCGAGATGTTAGAGCTGTTTTACCCAAACGAGAATCTTAGGGTTGTTTTAATGTTACTAATGGTCAATTATATTTTTGTTCAGTAGATATGGCTCTTTAATTTACGTATTCTGATAGAATATCTAAGGGAATTTACTATCGTCAGTTTACTGTACCGTTTCTTAAATCTTTTATTTACGTAAAAAGATTAAGACTAACCTGCTATGGCCATCCAGGGGTAAAAGGTGTGGTTGGTGGGCTGATGTTGAACCGGTTGGGCCGCTGATGCACCTGCTCCCGGCAGAGCACATTGATTGCCCCACGGTAGAGCTCTCCCAGGACTTGAAGACTCGCTGTACCGGGCTTCAGGGGTACACGCAGCCGGTCTTACGAGCGCCCCGAGACCTGAACCCCAGGCCTCTTTGCCTCCATAACCATTCTGCTGTTCACCACCTGGTTTCGAACAGTCCGCTTTAGGGTACTGTTGTTCACCGGCGTACAGTTTACATGCAGCTGCTACCGATGCATCGTACGGCGAGTCTTGTGGACGAGGCTGATGTAACGCATGAGGCTGGGCATAGGTCAGTCCTAACGGGAAGCCACGGTACTGATCACCACCGCCGCCACCTTGGTGCACACCGTGCGCTCCGTAGAAGCCACCCTGCTCAAAATAAGAGTTCATTCTGACCAGTCTCCGGCACTAACGTCACTCAATGAACACTTATGTCATCGCGCCCCACGCTCCTTGATAACGTGACCTCCGCCAATGTCACTTCCAAATACGGACAAATGTAATTTAATTTTATTAATTTTATTGCCTCTTAAACGTCACTCGAGCGTCATAATGGGCTTCGTCGGTGATAAAGGCCAGTTGACGTGTGTTTACTTTTTACGATTATTTTACGAGTTGGGAGCGCGTGCCGCGGGTTTTATGACTTTTTAAGCGGTCTCGTCTGCGGCGCCGATCCGTCTCTCGGCTCGGACGAGTGTGCTCTGTGTCGTGATAACTCTTTGAAAATGTTTTAGTTCGCGATGGGTGCGAAGTGAGCGCGTGTGTAGCGAGCGAAGTTTTCGGTCGCGTGTGGCGGGAGCGCGCGGCTGCTTGCCGTGTGCGACCGGCGCGACTCAACTCACGCAATCTACTGAGACTCAGAGACACGCGCGCCGCGCCGCCCCGCGCACTGCCTGCGATCGCAACACCGACGATTGTTCCGTCCCCTTTTCGCTAATCACTATTAATATTATCAGTTACGCTCTCTTTTCCTTTTCTTATCACTCCTCCTTTAGCACGTGGTGCACTAAATGTACTTAGCACCACTTTGCCATAACGCCTAGCCACAATATAGACGAAGGATTAAGTATCCATCATTCACATACCAATAACGTAAAACGAACATATTCCAAGTATACTTAAAAAGTCATTTTATAATATCAGCATGCATTTGAAATTATCAGTAAAATCGAAATAATGTATACAATTGAAAAGAAAAACCGCAAAAGTCGTAAAGTCATAAACGTACAATTAGTGAAGCCGGCGAGTAAAGAAAAGATTTTACAACCACTCCTCGGCCGTACCACAATGAGCGTGCAGTATCATAACAAGGTGCTGAATAGAGTGAGAAGTCGTAAAGATGATTATTATTTCTTCTACTACCTGTTTTACGAGTGCTATTTCTGTTAAGCTCACGCGTACGCAGCGCGCTTAAGAGGGACAGTGACGGGTTGCAATCCGCGGAACGCTTATTGCGCGCACGGAGGCGAGAGTATTACTGCTGTTTCTTTCTGGCGCCGCGTAACGCGTGCAATGAAAGCACACTATCGAAGGGTAAACAATAGCGCATTATCGCGAGAGCACTCAGTTCGCGCGTCCAAATGAAGTCATCAAACGAGTGAATGGTTGTGGTAGTGCGGCCTACCCCGAGACACGCTCGCATTTTTATTGCAGTCACCTCTTTAACCTAACACTTTTCCACAAAATGATCTCGCTGTCTTCTGTGATTCAATGATTTTTTAAACTATTTACTTCAGTATAAATAAAACATTAGTAAATATATACCAAATACTTAGACAATGTCCTCAATTGAATATATTTATATACGCAAAACAAAATTAACAGTCCTTTATGTATCGATGTTCTATAAAATTACAAAGATATTTACTTATCCTTAGATGTATCTGTATTAAAATACTCTAATTTAATGTAAGTAAGCAGAGAAACATAAAACCTTTTATTTTAAATATCTAATCTTGAAACTCATTACATAGTTACTACTATTATACGGTCATTTAAAATGCTTTTTCTTAAAAGTATCAGATAGGTAAACTAATCCGAGATGAGAAAAGACCGAAAATCCAGCCTTAGATGTGTTCCGGTAGCTGCAATTAAGAACCAATCATCCGCTAAGTTTAAATTGTTATCTACGTAAATTTAAATAGCACATCGTGATTGTCTTTTAAAATCATATGATACTGTAATCAAAGAGTACAAACTAAAAGTATCTATAAAAAGATAGCTTTTTAATATTTAGCATATCACCACTTATTCGGGATACTTACAAGACACATATTACGCTACAGAAATGTCTACTTTAAAATATATAGGTACATGTTTAAAGTCTTTTTTTAACACTCTCTATGTGGTATTTGTTAAACATAAATCAGGTCCATTAAACAAATATGAATTCATAAACAATCATTTATTATCTCCAACATTTTATTAACACGATCACGAAAGTAAATATAGGTACTAGATATGTGAAGGTATCTTGTTCCGTAAGAAAAAATATGTCGCCCTGTTTAATTGTCTCCGAATATGGAATGGTTGTGATAAATTCTTACTTGGAATTAAATTCAGAACTAATAAGACTCTTGCAAGTGGAAAATCATCTTATAAGACAATTATATATTACTAGCATCTGTCCGCGACTTCGTCCGCGTGGAATAGTTAACTAACACGCAGAGGAAGCTCTTAAAACGATTTTGAAACATTCCTTATTGGCGCTCCGCTCCCATAGGTCTCAGCGTAATGATATGTAACCCACAGCCTTCCTCAATAAATGATTTATCTAACACTGAAAGAATTTTTCAAATCGGTCTAGTAGTTCCTGAGATTAGCGCGTTCAACCAAACAAACAAACCTTCCAGCTTTATAATAATAGTATAGATTACTATTTTTCTCTCGTACTTAACTCCAGCCGTCATTAAAATTACAATAACTTTTGATAGAGTGGACCGACTTTAATAAAACAAAGATTCACTTACTCTCGAAGATACGCTTTATAATTTGTGATTTGAAGTTTTATTGTAAATCCTGTACTTTGATGCGTGTTCATACAAGCAGACAGACAAACATTTTCAAAAATGATTGGAATGTATTCTCTTACTTATGCCTAGATACCTGCAACAATTTTTTTCACGAAAATCAAACAATCACAGACACATTAGATTTACATTCTTATTATATGTATAGAAGATTAGATGTAAGTAGTCATTCCATTCGCGCTTTTCATAGGTAAGTATTTTTTTTACATAACAAGAATAGCTCTTTGGTTCTTAACTATAATTAATTAACTATAACTTTTTTATACTTTATATGTTTTCACGTTTGAACACAATTTGATCTGATATTTTTGATTATATTGAAGCGATGAGGGCTCTGTTGGTAGCGTGTTTGGACTCCACGTGTTAGACGTAGGTGACTTGTGACTGAGTTGAAACTTTTGGTGAAGGAAAACATTATGATGTAACCATAGCATAGTGGCAACGCTTTTTCTAAACCGCTATTTACCAGCCTCATGTTTAAAATCTAGCTGTTAGTGAGTTCCGGTAGCTATACTTGAGAGCCAGTACTCCTAGGTTTAGCGAGTTTACGATCGTAGCCCACATCGTCATTTAAGATCAAGTGAGAGGTCAAAGGCTTAAAGCCTATAACGAATAAAATTAAAACAATGTGACCTAACATAGTACTTTAAATATATTCATATAATTTATGTTATGTGGAGTTTCTTGCCGGTTCTTCTCAATGACTGGGTTGTTTTCCGAACCGGAGATAGATTTAACGTTCATAAGCACCTCCTTAGGGCCTAAATTGAATAGGTACTGTATATTAAATTTGGAACAAACTATAGCCAGAAGAAATCAATTCCACAGTGTAGCGTCTTGTAGATGCTTAGCTACAGATGTTAAACATCAGGATGGTAGCTGGCGAGGTGGGAATTGAAACAAGCATTACCAATTATCATCCTGGTATGGTTTTGCATTACTGACAGCTCTGGCTTATTGCAGAATTCGAATTTGCATCGACTGACCACTTCAGGACACGCTGCTAATTAGCAAAGATTGCTTTATTTTACAAAGAGGGTATGGTCAATTATAAATTAATTACAGGTATATCTTAGAAATATAAATGAAAAAAGATAGAGATATAAGTGGAATTAACTCATCTCTGTGCATCCATTAAAAATGTTTGTGACATTTACCTAATATATTCTAAATATTATATATATTTGTTAAAAAGATAAACCACATCGAGTTTCTTCCCGGTTCTTCTCGATGACTGGGTTGTTTTCCGAACCGGTGGTAGTTTTGACGTTCATAAGTGCCTTCTCGAATAAAGTGTTTTTGATTTTGATTGATAAGATATACTTAAGTTATATTATTCTATTTCTTATAACTTCTATGTTTTTACAGTTCTTTAAATAATTTACCTATACATTTAATATCACCATGAAGGAGAATGACTTAACGTTATTAACGTTAAGAGAATTACTACAATATCTATGATGCAGATAAGTCTATGGCTACACTTGTCATACCTATCTATGCCAGGCAATATATTGAAGCCTCAATATTTGTATTAATTCGTAATCCATTCAATATTTTAGTTAAAAATAATTGTACCCATAAAGCACTTGAAAAACTGTACCCATAGTAGGTATATTTATATTGGATCTTCCTTTAGATAATACTCACACGTCGCTAATGTTAAATACAAATTGTTAGGATTTAGTCATATTAAATACAATTACATTCTAGAAAACCTCATTTATATATGATACACTCTGCTGACCAAAAAATGAACAGATAACGCTATCGAAATAATAGAGCTTTTGTCACAGTATTAATAAATATAGATTATATACTGTGCTTTTGTGCTCAACTCTGATGAATTGTGATTACATCGGCCCTGAATTATTAGATAAACATGTATACTGTACACGCTATATATACTGTATGTATTTATAATTGCTGGTTTTGCTTTGCTTCCCCAGCGAAGTGGCAGAGCAACTGCGACTGGTGATACAGAAAAACGAACTTTTGAGATGATATTTGCATTGGGTTCTACTAAGGCATTTATTGTGTTATTAACAGGTGAACAGAAATGACTATGGCTTACTTTAAATTACGCTATCGTCATTGTTTTTGGTTCTATTTAAATAAAATTCAAAAATTAAACGTTTCCATTGATATAGTCATTATATAATTTAAGTAAATTATTTTTAATAGGACATTTACATTCTCTCAACACTCGTCAATATGTATTATATCTGCAAACATTTGTCATCGACAGGTCGTCTTTTGTTTATCTATTTATAAAATAAGGACGTGAGTAATATGTAGTTGTAGTTTTAAGTTATTTTTTTTATGTTTATTAGACTTTAGTATTCACTAAACTTCACTTTAGGTTCTTCACTTCACTAAAGTACTTTAATGACCATAATGTTGATTGTGGTATAATTACCATGTGTTTTAATATTGTAAACATGTGAATCTTAGAAGAGCATGGGTTCTAAATTGCAGGTGGTGGAGTAAGTAAGTTTAGGGTAGTAACTACCCCGGTGAACTTCAAAATAACCCTACCACTAGGTATGCCATCGTTTCATTACGATGTGTCCCTTCAACGAAAGCTCCGATTTATTCATAGCCATTCCTTTTTTTTTTTATAACTTTATTTTTGGCAACCAATCTTTTAGATTATTACTGCCATTGTCGAGTAGTTAATAGTATTACAAGTTCTTCTTCTATTCCATTTTCGGCAACTAGTCTTCTAGTAGACTATTACCGCCATTGTCAAGTGAGTATCGATATTACAAGTTTCTTGATATAATTTCAATGAACTAACAAGATGGTGGCCATCTTGTTAGAACGTTCCATGGAATTTTTGTGACATCTCAGAATTCATGGTCCGTGGCATTATTTTCCATTCACTTCACTTATGCACAATAAACAAACTATATCACATAAAACACCACCAATTTTACACAATATAGAGTCAAGTAACACAAGATTATGAATAAAAAATAAAATCCACTACATGACAGACCAAGATCCCGCCAAAAACTCCATAGCCATACTTACGTTGTATCCAAACACATTAACCACTGAGCCTTAATCGCTTCAAGAAAGATTATTTTTTGGTAAAAATTGTTTCTTTTTATGGGTGCACCACAAAGTGACTTCATTTTTTTGTTCCCTTTAGATATTTTATATTATTATATAGATTTTAGCGTTTAATGCCAATATTACCTGATGTTAAATGACGATACAGTGGAAGATAGTAAACAAGCAAAACGTATACGGACTGAATCTCAAGTCAGCTGTCGGAACATACCAATATGTGCGTGGCGACAGATTTTCAACTCGAGGGTGGTACCTATCCAGGCTAGTTTAAAAGAAAACTCTACCACTATAAAATATAACTGAAGTTAAATACAATTCAGTAAAAAGTAACAGCGGCCACCGAGGTATCTAAATCACCAGAGATCGCAGTTTTCCCGGATTGCAAGTTAACCGATGAAAACCGACCGAATATGTTATACAACAGTTAGATATACTTTCAGGCATACTGACTAATTTTTAAAAACAAAAGAGTCACTATGACGGGTGGTAGTATGGTATGTGTTAGCACGGTACGTGGTAATAGATGCATGGTGGTAGCACTCCGGTCAGACACATACGCCTTATCACTCCACTTACTGGGTATACCTACACTGGCTGGCCCGGAATGCGACTCATTTAAGCGATCCACGATTGTGAATATAACATTTGACGTACGGTGTCACGATGCAGTCTGATACGAGAAGTGATATTAGAGCTGTAGGGCCTGTAAAATTAGTAATGTATATAAAATTGACACATAAATGTTGTAAGAACCGGTTCGTGCAGTTCCTTATAGTAAGAAAAGGAGAGACAATCCTCAAAATATATCTAAAAAAAGCAATAAAATAAACCGACTGTATAAATTTCATAATTTCCTTTGATAATCATGTTTGAAAATAAAGCTTATCTGGAAATATTCGTACCACTTAAACGAAATTTAGGGGCTGCCTCATTCAATGTTTTTTCTTTATACAATAAATTTCTTCCTCAAAGAATGAAACGAGATAATCCAACCATTAATGTTCTATTTCAAAACTTAGTGTTACTCCTCAAAGTTCAAGCTATCAATATGTCGATAAATAAAAATTGCATCCATAAACCAAGGCAGTCGCGGCAGACAGCTAGACGCTGCCCGAACGAGCAAATCGTAATTACCCCACACGTTGAAGCCATAAACCATCAACTTCTTTATATCTACTAAACGAGTAATACCTTAAACAAGTCAATAATGGTTCAATAAACGTCCAAAGAATGGCATAATAACAATCCACGTGCTCGCGGTCGCCTAAGTCCATAAAGTTTCGAATTTATATCGAGCTTTGGGCCCGGAGGCGTATACGAAATAATCTGGCCGGTGTTTACTGGGAGTTCTACAGACGGTGCAATTCACGTGACGTTTACGAGCGTTCGAGTGGTAGTAAAAATCGTGTTTACGATGCGCGCAGGCAGCGCGTGCCCTGCGCGAGCGCCACACCACGCCGCCATGCGAATATCATCACATCTGTCGCTTGAATGTGAATGAGTCTATTACTGTTTTTATTATTTGTTTGTTGTGATAAGGATGTTAAACTCCTTCAACGTTTTGTATTGCTATCTATTACTGAATACGATATACTTAAATATGTTACCGACGCTGCAATCTTGAGAGCTTCCGTAGTCTAGCGTAAAATATACTTGACTGTTTTTTGTTATGACTACTTAGCACAAATATATTGTTAACAAGCTTTTTCCTGTGACTCCGTTCTCGTGGTTTTCTTGTTTGATAGACGCTGTTTGATTTATTTAGATAAACTGTGTGCTACCTTTTTTAAATGTACCTAATTTTAATATTTAAAACAACTGCCGAAACATTTGCCGATCGTGACAACTAGCAGTTAAGTTTCGTGAAAATCTGTTCGTGTAATATTACGTATAACCAGATCTTTTTTGTGGGGGCACGTTGGGGGATGCAGTGGCCTTAAAGGGAATTTCAACAATTGCCTTTACAACTGAAAAAAATGAAAGAGTTCGAAAAAAAAAAGAAAATAAATCACTCTTGGTAGCCTTTATAAACATTTTTGTTTTTTTTTGTAAAAGGTCAAAGTTATCGAAATACAAAATCTAATCTATCTTTCTTGAACAGTTACCACGTTGCACACTGGTATGTCTCAGTAGTAAAGGTCTTAAGAAAATTACGGACTTTTAATTTTAGAAAATTATCGTGCCCCCTGAAAAGAAATGACAAAAAAAGGCCTGCGTATAACGTATAACAGACACTTCAATTTTATTTATACGTACATATAGATTTCTCCGTTTTAATTAGATCTGTATGAAGTAGTACCCACCTACAGCGTTTGATTAACAGCAATCCATAGGTACCCCAATATGCAATCATAGTTGAAAAGTGTCAATAAAACCGAAGGTTTGTACTTTTTCTGTAAATATTTTGATATAGATATTTTCTTTGAATACCTCTTTTAATGGTCCAAATAATATCTATAGCTATTACCATATACTTGCTGTACGAAAAAATGTTGATCTTTCACCTCAAAACACGTTTGTTCTTCTACTACGACCGATTGGTGTCGCCACCTTATGTGTGGTTATTGATAACATAGATACAATAAAGGTACAGGACAGTAACATATATTAAATGTTTCATTAAAATTATGGAATCAAGTACCTGTGACATCAATTAATAAGTAACTACTACGCCGAATAAAAATGTCAGAATGCGCTAAAAACTGCATTATTATACAACGTGGAAATTTTGGTCTTTTTCTTTGTGTCATTTCTTACACACTTGGTTCGTATGTAAAAAAATGGTACGATAGCTTAATTTGATATAAGCTTATGGGAGTTTTAAGTAACTATGATTTTTATAAACGCTACGCTTTCACCAATACGTGAAATGGGGGCAAGAGGTGAGTAGTGCATATGTTTCTTTTTTACATGAAATCTGTTGTTAAGATAATAAAGAACGCAAACGAAGTGGCAGTGTATGTATGTGCTCATTTTTACCATCGCACAACAACATGACGACTTAAGGGTAAATACGATGGATTTAAAAACAAAGGCTATGCATTGGCAGTTGTCCCCCTAATGCCGGCATTCGAACCTCTCCACAGCTGGATACGGCTGATCTCGGAACACAATAAATGTAAACGGGTCACTGTATCGGGTTTATTAACATGTAAGTGGTGGTCGCGACCTAGCCGAGAATAAGTCCTTACCACCCCGCTTGATTACTGGATGTAGGTACACAGGTTGACCCGCAATGACCCAAGTGCACTACTATGATGGGGCTACTTACCCTGTCTATGGTGGTTATAATCCAGCCTGACAAAATTGCTTTGAAATCCTGATAATTACATTTTGTAAGTGAAATTTGTTTAGCCCAGTTGTGATTTGAAATCGACATTAAAAAGAGACAAACATCTTTAGAGAAGTATAGGATAGATCTATAGGATTTAAGGTTCAGGATAATAAGATAGAATACATTATCGTTTAGGTATGTGAATGAATATTTTATAATTTTTGTAAGATTCCACTTCTACCGGATGAACTTGCACGATGTTTTTTTTAAGTAAAGAATGTTGTAGCAAAACCACTTGTCACATTACAAGCAGCTGTATTTTTAATTTAATATAAGACAATACTGCTAATGATAACGACTGATTTTATAAGCAAAGCTACAACGTAATCGAAATATTCCAATTAATTTACATTAATAATACTTTTACCTAAACTTGGCAATTTTAAGCAAGATAGTTCATTGGCAGCGTGTTCATACTCCGTTATTATAATTAAACTGAGCTTTTCGTGAAGGAAGATATCGTGATGAAACTATAGCATGGTGGCATGACGTTTTCCAAATGTATGCCAATTAACCACTATCATATGTTGAAAATCTGTTACCATGCACCTATAGGTGTATTTATTCAGCTACACCGGAAATCCAGTCTCAATCTGGGCTTATCATGTTTCTACCAGTTAGATTATTGGAAAACGAGAAACCTATCATAAAACAATTGAAGGTCAATTTAATTCTATTGATTTTAAATCTCTACCTTTAGTAAATCAACTACCCACTAACACAAAAAAGATAGCGATAGAGGCGCGACGTATTCATTATAAAAAACGAAAACATGACCAACTAAAACCAGTTCTAAACTATCTGGTCTTATAAATACCTCATTCGGATTATAGACTTCCGTATAAAATCTCTCAAAATATGATCGTTATACATATCAGCACATTGCTTACATTTGCCGTCATCAAATAATACAAAAAGTAAACGGACGTATCTGTAAATATTAAAAACATAAAAAAATGTTACCCTAGTACTTAAAAATGAGAAACCGCCATCTACCGATCCAATCCTGCAATATAATAAGCAAAGCTTAGCTTAAAAGAATCACCGGAATATCAAAAACAAATCCCGATTTTACTGTAAACCATTTCATCGTTCGACAATCTTCTAAAATTAAGTAGTCATAAAATAAGATATAAAAATTAGTGGACTACGTAAAATATCATAAAAGACAAATTGATATGGATTATAAAATTTAGAATTATTGATCATTAAAATCTTAATAAGTTAATATACACACCTAAATTATATAAATACATTGGAAGTGGCTATTTATATTTAAATGATTCAGGTTTACGATCGTAACATTATATTACATAATGTCACATTTGTATGAATGCCGACTGTCAATAGAAATGTGATAATGCGGGCATAAAAGCAGATTTTATTGCTTTATTCATCATTCAGCTATATAAATTCATCATGACACTTGTTAATCATAAAATAAAACTTATTACACACTAAAGTGATGTTTAAATTGACGACAAGCGTTTTATTTTCATAATAACAATAAAATTTATTTTTACGAGCGCACGCTATTACGGCTGAGTTTAACGCCATCTCGTGGCAATTGAAGGGACCACGACATTACAGTAGTTAACTGACGTCATTTTATGTTGACACGGATTTTACGATGCGTTCACAGCGCACAAATGAATGGACACATCCTAAATACGATAAAAGAGATTGAATAATGATTTGAAGGCATTTGAATATTGATTTGGTATTTAAGGAAACTTTTTTATGTACGTAATGCGTTGCTCTTTTTTTGTTAATACTAAATACACTGACGGTTATTATAACTTACATGCTACAATAAAGCCATCTCGTATTACCTAATAGAACATAGAAAAAATATCGAATAATAAAATTATAAAATTAAAATATAAAAAATGTTATAACCTTGCCCTACTTACGATTTTATCTAGCGATGTAATGAATAATGTACCAATGAAAATGTGTTTTATTTCTAATAAAAATTAAAATACATCTATGTAACATTTACGGTAATACCTTAAATCATAACATTGTTGAACTCCTTAATTTTACAAAAATAGTGTTGTATTTTTTCGTACTGCCTAGCTTACAAGAAAAGAGTTATCAGCCATAGCAATTAAAATGTTACCTTTACGAGCTCTCACTGAGTTTTGACTAACCAAGACGAAATGAGAATTATTGTGATCTGCCACTGCGGCATCCTGATAGCACACTTGAATAAAGAAATTGTCCCCACGCACTTTTCCTATTCAGATTAAAACTAAACAAACTTTGCATAATTGTCTCATTCACGCATGTGCGGTCGTGACAATCGCGCTTAATGATGCTATCCTGCTCGCACTCCATCCTCAAAATGGCCTCCAAACGAGATATTTTGAAGGAACGGCACAAACTTTTGTTGTTGTAATGGGCGGAGCGTGCATGTTCAGGACCAAACTAAGAACTAAATTAACATAATTATTTTCTAATACTAATTTTTATATAATTTATTTATTCATTAGTGAATTGAGACTTATCCTATTAATAAAATATTATGAATTATAGTCGACCACGAGGATCTACTACGTATTGGATGATGGAATTTTCCATTAGGCATCCAACTGAAAAGTTTGATTAATTCTAACTACGTATAAAATAACATATGATATTGCATCTGAGCGGGAAAAGTACCAGTGTTCTCGCAGTTTTTGGTAATACCTACATTCTAAGAGTAAAGAAGAGTGCAACTAATCTGTTTTATAAGACCTATAGAACCGTAATTCTGAATCAATCATAACAGATTGCTATACCCCAAAACTGAGTGAGAACACCTCATGAGCTAATGTGCGCTGTTAAAAAATACCTTTCGGACGAAGACAGTGGTAACAAACGTTATATAATACGTGTACATATTTTTTTTTATTCTATTTAAAATAAACAAATTTAAACGTTCAAAAAATTCGGAAAATTAAAATTAAAAAAGTATTGTGTGGTTTTATGAAACCACGGTAAAAGTGAAACTTTTTTTCACACTATAGACATTTAACTAATAATAGTCTATACACTACACGGTCAGCTGCTGCGAACTATAGGCGCCGCCATATCGGCCCTGGCTGCTGTGACGAGCGCCTTTCACTTTATCCCTACTCCGCGGCCGACCATCACGCGACATGCAACACACAGACAAAAAGTTTGAGACGATGTAATAAAAGTTTCACTTAAAAAATAATAATGTGTATAAAACGTTATCCATACCAAGAAGATTTTTTAGAATATATATATATAAACTATTAAAATATGGACTACAATTTTGCGCCGAGAATAAAAAACAGAAAATACACTTCTTATATTCTTACTAAAACTTAATGCATCCCTGGTTCCGGGAATTTGGATACATGGCGACCGAAATGCCGTGCGACGACAATCAATGTGATTTTAGTGATTTTTATATGGTTTATCAATGATTCTGTCTGTAAATACATGAATTTATTTCAAAAATCAAATTGTGGTCTTCAATTTACGTGTTTATTTTGCAGTGGTGTGATTAAATTGTCAATTATATCATTAAAATTATACTGTGTTTGTTATGCGCCCGCCATTTCGGTTCTGCGTCGACTTTATGAACGAGATATATGGTATCGTTGTCTCTTTTCCACTAGTGTGAAAGAATGTAAGTGAGAATGGCTGTTTGGAGATAGATTTATTATTTTATCCGTAATGTATTATTTCAAATATATTTAATAAGTTATGTTTTATATGTAGCATATTAATCTAGTAGATATGTCTAAGCAGTGGGTTATACACTGCTTCAATATATTTTTGAGGTAACAAAATATTGTTAATCACACGAATGTATAGACAAATTAGTTCCTATGAAACAGTTCAGTGATGTTTGTTATTAAATTGTATGACTGAGTATCTATATAAATCTATATATTATAATTTGGTCCAGGCTTTATAGAAATTTGTAAGACTGTAATATTTAAGAAGGTTTCATTTGATAGTTGATCTATAAATTAATTATTAATATCTATAATTCAACAAACACTG
The DNA here is from genome assembly GCA_036509395.1 of Antheraea yamamai. Classification (NCBI taxonomy): domain Eukaryota; kingdom Metazoa; phylum Arthropoda; class Insecta; order Lepidoptera; family Saturniidae; genus Antheraea; species Antheraea yamamai. The sequence continues at coordinate 7,656,887 of AP028429.1, forward strand.
TGACCGCTGCTACGCTACATCTATTACCTATATGTACTTATGCAATTTAAACAGTTATCATGAACCTATAAATGTCTAATTTACAAAATAAAAATAGTTATGAGATGATTGTTCATCACTTTTGCATTATGACTCTTTTAGCTGCCATACGGGTAAATAAAAATTAACAGTACCCAAATTCCCGTATACGTTTTCGTAATTATTCTTATCCTGAACTGTTTGGCCGATTTTGATGATTTTTTTTTACATGCACCTGTAGCTTAGCTGGACTTGGTATTTAGTACAGTTATTTTCTTTCCGTCTTATTTCTTTTAGTATTATTTTTAAATTCTCGCAATAAACGAGACGTAGTCCGATATTTTCAGGTTCCCAGAATCCCCCAATTTTTTTTTCTAACATTCATTCCTTATGTGGCCGAGAATCTTTTGTCAGTGCTCGCTATAATTATCTAAATACGCAAGTAGATACGCAAACAGCTTGGATGTTTTCCTTGATGGGTAGTATAGTCGAATAATCAGTTATGCATTATGACTTACCATAATTACTCATACTCATTACTCATAAATACCTATATTTATAGGAAAAATTGTATTTTCAAATTAGCTGTTTGGTATGGTATTGAGTAATTAACCAATTTATTAAATTAGTCGGGTAATCCCATAGCCGACACAAACTTATACTTATTTGCTTGATGAAGTTGTTACTTTGCGGAAATAGCCCAGTGCCACGTTTCACTACAACAACAAAACCGTTTGGTTTTATTTGCGTGAAGTGTAAAAGTTACATCTGAAACTAGTAAAAGAAAGAGAGAAATATTAGTAACTAAAACAACAAAAACTAATTAAAACGTGTCGTTGGTTGACGGTTGAACCCGATGTTGGCGGGTGGTTGAACATATTGTTGGTTGATACTGTTGGCATGTAGTTACTATAAAATATAAAAAATATAAGTAATTAAATAGCTTATATGTTCCCGATATATACTTACCTGAGAAAGTTAAATCTGAAATCAGTTATAGAAAGAGCAATATATTAGTAACGGAAACAACAAAAAATAATTAAATCGCGTCGTTGATTGGCGGTTGAACCCGCCGTAGGCGGATGATTGAGCAGATTGTCGGTTGGCACTATTGGCATGTAATTGTAAAATATAAAAATTACCCATAATTAATTAAACTGTCTTTATTCGTGCGACGTGTACCTGAAGAAGTTAAATCTGAAACTAGTTATAGAAAGAGTAATATATCAGTAATTGAAACAACAAAAAGTAATTGAAACGAGTCGTTGATTGACTGTTGAATCCTGCGTTGGCGGATAGTTGAGCACATTGCCGGTTGGCACTGTTGGCATGTAATTGTAAAATATAAAAATTACCATAATTAATTAAACTATCTTTATTCGTGCGACGTGTACCTGAAGAAGTTAAATCTGAAACTAGTTATAGAAAGAGTAATATATCAGTAACTGAAACAACAAAAAGTAATTAAACGAGTCGTTGATTGACTGTTGAATCCTGCGTTGGCGGATAGTTGAGCACATTGCCGGTTGGCACTGTTGGCATGTAATTGTAAAATATAAAAATTACCATAATTAATTAAACTATCTTTATTCGTGCGACGTGTACCTGAAGAAGTTAAATCTGAAACTAGTTATAGAAAGAATAATATATTAGTAACTGAAACAACAAAAAGTAATGAAACGAGTCGTTGATTGACTGTTGAATCCTGCGTTGGCGGATAGTTGAGCACATTGCCGGTTGGCACTGTTGGCATGTAAATGTAAAATAAAGAAATTACCTATAATTCAAGAAACTGATTTTATTTGTGCAACGTGTACTTGAAGAAGTTAAATCTGAAACTAGTGAAAGAAAGAGCGAAATATTAGTAACAGAAATAACAAAAAGTAACAAAAACGCGTCCTTTCTTGGTGGTTGAACCTGGCGTTGGCGGATGGTTGAACAGATTGCCGATTGACACTGTTGGCATGTAAATGTAAAATATAGAAATTACCTATAATTAATTAAATTGGCTTTATTTGCGCAGCGTATGCCTACTTGAAAGAGTTAAATCTGAAATTAGTTATAGAAATATTAGCAACTGATACAACAACAAGTAATTCAAAGCGCGTTGTGGGTTGTTGGTTGCACCCGGCGTTGACGGTTGGTTGAACCCGGCATTTACGGTTGGTTGAACCCGGCATCTACGGTTGATTGAACCTATTGTCGGTTAACACTGATAGATTGTAATTGTATCCTATAAAAGTAATCCAATATCATTATTACGAGATCTTAAACGGCAGCGGTCAAACAATTTCAGGCGGAAGTGCAAAACAACGTCTACCCTAATACGTAAAACATATATCAAATAAATATTTATGTACGTCATAATGTCATAATAATAATGTTCCATGTATTAATAGTTTTTACGTTACAATAGATATATTCGATTCGCTTTACGGTTGATCCAGTTAAATAAGCCTACAGTCATACAAGGAGACACGTCAGACAAAAAAGCATTCTATTATAAACTTTGTTGATGTATTTCGATTAGTGTTCAAAGCAACTTAATTATAAATCTACGTTTAGTCGTCGTACTTAAAGCCGTTAGTTGTGTAGCAATTTATTTCTTAATGAAATAGCTTTGGTCTCAGATGTCATATATTATGGCTAATGACTAGGCTTAGCGTCAGGTAATGACTTAACTAGGAGTTCCTATACAGTAGGCATCTACTAAATAAATTACTAGATATATCTACTCATATGTAGATAGTAGGCACCACTTGTATAAGGTTGAATCAGTGAAATGTTGAAATTATTTATGTTTATTTAAGAAATGTTTGTCTTTTAACGGGAAAGGTTTTATACCAGGTCTTTTTTGGCAACCTTTTTTTTTCTCGAACTGACTACGCTATTGACCAAGCAAGGTCTTAACAGCTTCACCGGACTACTAAGGCGAGCGCTTAAGGCACTCAGCCGATTTTATTTTGACAACTAGCTCAAGGGTGCGCGGCACACCTCGGCTTTGGCTGTTGCCTGTTACATGCAATGATTTTGGCAACCAATCTTGTAGATTATTACTGCTATTGTCGAGCAGGTAATAATATAACAGGTGTCTTGTTATAATTTCAATGTTCTGACAAGATGGTGGCTTCCTTGTTAGAACTTTCTAGGGAGATTTTTTGCATCGCAGAATCCATGCTCCAAGGTATTCTTTTCCATCCACTTCATTTGTGCACAATAACTGAGTTATATTATGTAAAATGCCACTTTTTTTTCGAACTGGCTACGCTATTGACCCGGCAAGGTCTTTACAGAGCGCTTAAGGCATTCAGCCGAATTTATTTAGGCAACTAGCTCTAGGGTGCGCGGCACACCTCGGCTTGGGCTGTTACCGATATCCTGGATCTGACCTAGCTAAACTATTCCAAGCTATTCATACATACAGTCGTTTCTGAATCATACAATTAAAATTGTATGATTCACAAACGTTTACATGTATACCAAAAATGAGAAATACCACTAATATTACAAAATATACCTACAGTGAAATGAGACGAGATTACCTATGAATAATATATAAAATCCACTACTACATAACAGACCAAGATCTCGCCATAAATACATGACAGGTCTTTATAACATAGAGTAACAAAGTGAAGTGTAAGTGGTTTCGTAATTCTATGCTTTATAACAACATGAAGACCTGGCGAGTTTGCCACTAGGTGACACTGTAATATATCAACTTTTGTAATGTTGGTATATACATATGTAGATATTCATTACATATTATAAAACAAAGTCTCCTACCTCCCCTGTCTGTCTGTCTGTTCGCAATAAAATCAAAAACTACTGAACGGACTTTCATGCGATTTTCACATGTCAGGGCAGGACAATGTGTACAGGCAATGTGTAGGCTAATTTAGGCTGGAAGGTCCTTCAGGAAGGCTGAGGCGGATGAGGAGTAAACCTCGATAAAAAATCAATCGTATGACGGCGGCGGAGCGGCCTAGCCTCTCCGCTGCCAGCCGAACCCAGGGGGGAAGGGGCGGGGGTCCTGACTTCCCATTGCACGGGTTCGGCGGGCTGGGAGGCAGTCTTGTAACCGGGCTGCCTCAGCGGGTGCGGCGTGGGAAACGCCTGCCGCCGGGGGCGTCTCGGAGCTTGCTCACGCTACCCCGAGGCACTCCCATAGTGCGGCGTAGGTTATCGTGGAGTTTTTTAGTCGATTAAAGGTCGACTCAGTTCAGGACCTCCCCCGGGGACCTGGCAATGTCTGTGAAGAGGGTTCTCCACGTTAAAAAAAAAAAAAAAAAAAAAAAAGGACAATGTACTAAATAAAGTATATGGGAAAACACGGGCACAGTTAGTAAGTACTTCTATACGTACGTAATTATAATTGTGGAAACAATAAAATAATTTTAAATAAAGTAATAAAATAAAATTTCACTATATATTAGTCATCGCCTAACAGTGAGTAGGTACACTTACACTACGGATATAAATCGTAAATAAAAATAACTAAAATAAATGTTTCGACGGTAGGAGGCAGCACGTGCGCTCGGACGCGGCGCCGCTGCGGCTTAGCATTCAACTCCAGCGCAACATTGTTTGTTTTCACACCTCTTCTCTAAGGCTGTCTAGTAGCTTCGTGATTGTTTTATTGAGTGGGCCGATGTAATGATGATATGCCGTTTATTATCTAATAGGGAACTCTCAGTTATTTACATTAAACATAATTTCAATGCCAGGTATAACAAATACCTATTAACATACATTTTATTCTACTCTTTCATTCTATAGTGTCTCTTTGTTGTGTTTATTTTTAGTTATGGGTTATGCACCGAAAATAATTTATAAATTCTCGCCTTGGCTTATGGATATTGACCGTTTTATTGTATCCATTCTAGAGTTGCTATCAGTTGAGTTCAGATTAATCAAAACGAAACAATTTGAGGCGTTTCAAAATAAGAGTTAAGGGACTTCCATTATAACTAATCTCGTTTTAATGGCTGTGTATTCATACGTAATTTTATATTTTCCTATTCGGGCCATGATTCAATATTTTAATTATTAATAATATTCTCATGTCCATCCATCTTGAATATTTGTTGAAAAAGTTCATAAATATCGTCATTATGTGTCACTTAAATGTTACAACCCATGAATATTTATTTTGCCAGAATTGCGACATTGTAAAAACTTCAAAATGATGTTCAGAATAATTCAAAATTCAAAATAAATGATTCAGGACTGATAAACTACGTGATTTTAGAAAAATAAATGATATATTTCCCTAAACATCAAATAAGGAGATTATATCTGAGGTTCGACAGTAATAAATTAACAAATAAATTAGATAGTTTTTATGTTACATGTCTGCTTTGTTTTTTGTACTAAAATTAAAATACTATGTGATTATAATACATTAAAACTACCAGAAGAGTATTTCTATGTTTAACATATATTAATAACGCTATCGTCTTGGCAACGAAATAGAAATAAAATATGTATGTCTCGAGCATTGGCTACGAACATACAATAGGATCGCGAAGCTGTGATAATTCTACATGAGACCACCGCCATTGTTCACAGACTTAGTATGCTATCGGTTATCTGTATTTCTATTGAATGAAACTTTAATATATACGCTTCCTGGTTTTAATTTAGTATGTGCGTCTGGATCGGTGCGATGGACACTTGCTTTTGCGTATGCGTGCTTATTCTGTTAAAAATAGATTAGAAAAAAAAAATTGTATTGTAAAGTCGATTTACGGACGATAATTTTACGTAATAACGTCATAAAAAACATTGATGAATCATTGCATATTCTTATAGATTTTATGGAATTATTCTATATATAGATAGATGTGTCACAAGCCAAACGCTTAGGCCGATCGCACCTCTCTATGGCTTGTTCCGTGCTCTCGCTTGCACGCTCGGCTCAGGCGGAACGTGACAATGAGTCATGCTTTATCGTGCGTCTAGCCCGCGTTTATCGATTTATAAGACGTTATCACGTGAAAAAATGTGTCAAAATCATTTAATGTTTTATTTTTTACTTGTTGTATAACAATTTCCATCGCCAATATTTTCTCAACCTACTATTTAATCTCCTTCGGAGATGAATTTTCAATAGAACGCACATACATCATATAACGAGTGTTTATGAACGTAATAAGAATAGGTAACCTATACTAGGAACTCCTGTCCAAAAATTCACGCTTCTAGGTTCAGTAATTAAGTGAGTAAATTACTATTAATAATTTTAAATATCATATATTTTATAGTCTACATAGTAAGTAACAAAAAACTGTTGGTGATGTCTTAAGAACAAAATTAAATTAATTTTAAAATCGTACAAATAACAATATATCTTTTTTATATATATATATAAATATTCGAATAACTGGTTTCAGTTATAAGTTATAATTTTTATATGTAGGTATATATTATTGATACTAATCTTTTTTTTTAATGATCAACGTACTTATAGATTAATGATCAAGCTTTGAAATTAAAAGTTATCTTATAATAATAAACAAACTATTTTTAATCTATGTACTAATCTAGCAAACATATACTCTGTAGAGTGATTATCTGTGGTATTCTTTTCAATATAATTGTATGTTAAAAGTATTTATAAGGAGATTTGGTGGGATTTTAGTCAGTCATGTAGTGGATTTTATATTTTACTCATAATCTTGTATTATTGACTCTATATTGTGTAAAATTGGGGGTGTTTTATGTAATATAGCTTGTTTATTGTGCATAAATGAAGTGAATGGAAAATAATACCATGGACCATGAATTCTGAGATGCCACAAAAATTCCCTGGAAGGTTGTCACAAGGGAGCCACCGACTTGTTGGAACACAGCCATTGACATTGAAATGATCGCGCGACACTAATTTGTAATACTATTAACTACTCGACAATGGCAGTACTAATCTAAAAGATTGGTTGCCAAAAATAAAGTAAAAAAAAAAGTATTTATAATTCTCCTATTTCGATGCATAAACACTAAATTCACTCTTTTTTTAATTTCGTCATAATGTTTATTTATAAAACGCGCTTTCATTAATATGTATAACGATATCATTTTGAAAGCTGTTAAGATTTCATCGTTTTGAGTTGAATACTTTGTCGCGGTATACATAGATAGAAGTTAAAAGGTGAACATGAGAAAACAAAAAAAAAGGCGGCAGCCGGCGCCGCTCAGCACGGTAAGCGTCGGCTGAAAATATCCACACAGGCGCACGTCATCGCCTATAGCTTAGGTTCACATGTCGGAAAAATTTACTCTATCCTCTACCGTAATTTTTTATACTATATCACAACTTAGTATACTATTATTTGATATTAAGAACAAAACGTTCATTGCAATAATGAAGAATATTATTATTCATGACCAATAATTTCAATATGTACCTATATCTAAAAATGGAGTATTAAATAAATGCTCATTTAGCTTACTACAACGTTACTAACAATCTTAAAATAAATATACAATTTTGTATAATCCATGTCTGTTTCGTACCTACAACAAATATGTGTTTAATTTTTTTTCATATCAAAGGAGGCAAACGAACAGGTGGGTCATCTGATGTTAAGTGATCACCACCGTCCATAGACGCTAGCGACGCCAGGGGAGTCGCAAGTGCGTTACCAACCTGTATATGGGGGGAGGGAATGGAAGGGGAAGGGAAAGAGAGGTGGGCCTCCAGCGCTCTCATGACCGAACGAAACGCAACAATGCAAGCACTGTAACTTCATGTCGGTTTTTTATGAGAGGATGGTATTACCCCGGGTGAGCCGACGCATTCAGTCTAAAATCAGTAACAGCTACAGCGAAAATAATATAATAGATATAAGTCATTGATATTAAGTGGCTGAATATTTTAAGGAATATTAAGCGTGTTTAGAAAGATATTTTATATGCCTCAAAGGAATTTGTTAAAATAGGTAACTAGGTACATCTCTCATGTAAGTACTGCCGCTGTATAGATTTTGATTTATTTTTAATAAAGAAAGAGATTGCATATTATTATTCAACTTCAAAAATATAACTAAAAAACACTATAATAATTATATACGTATGTAAATGAATAAAAAGATTGAGTAATATTTCCACTCTATAGTTATGTTAATTCACATGATTCTATATTAGATTGTAGCAACTCACACTTTTTGTGCTGTATTTACTTAACGATGAGGTAATGTGTTTATAAATACTATACCTACATAGATTGAAGTAATAATGGAAACGTTATTCAATTTTATACAATATTATTATACAATTAAAAAATATAAATCTTCATTATCTTAATAAAGTATTCAATGATAAATAGCCATATTTATTTTCTTAAGATCTTTCATAATTATATTTTTACATGTTTTATTTTTTTAATTACCCGTGCATTAGAATCTAATTTAAAATATTTTTTTATGAGAATTAAATTCTTAATAGCTTTGAAGTTTGCTCCACTCTGTCAACTTCAAATGATCCACGACAATAAAGTCGGCCATTTTGGCCGCGTGTGAGCCATCCGCGTGGAGCCCCTCCCGCCGCTGCTTGGAGGGGAGCCATACAAAATCGTTGCTCCATACAAAGACCTGATCGACAAGGTATTTTAAACCTTACGCGGTCGTATTACGAGTTTTATTTAGTTTCTTTTTATAGTGGCCGAAGTAGTATACGGGCTGTTTATGTAGCCCAAACTGCCGCTTCATACACCGACAGCGTCACAGCCATCACTTTCATTATTATTGGGCGATTCACGACGTTTACTCGGTACTCTGAGAATCTCTGTTCCGCTGTTCAATTAAAATGTTGGTGATTCTTACTCGTATCTTGATTGTTTCCTTTCTGAGTGTATTTTTATTTGATACTAGCTGACCCGTGCAACTTCGTCTGCACCAAATCGGTTATCATTGGTGCCAATTGTATTTTTAAACGCGAAAAAATTTAATATAACTAAACCTTATTGCAGCCACACCATCGGTTTCCAATTGTGAATCCAAACTATCAAGGGACTCAATCAAACATATACCCAGATGGTATGTGAGAAATCTTTTAAAATAAGCCTACAACCCGTTCGTAGCAACCAACATATATTGGTGGTAATGTGAAAAAAAGCTTTAAAGGTCTATGGATTCCCCAGTTTCTAACGAAGTTCCTTTCCCTTTTTTGTAGACGTTTACTATACAGTCAGTAGAGTTTACATTATAAAATATCAAGTTGATAGAGTTAAATTATAAATTAAACGATAAAATGTATTCATAAAATAAAATAATGATGAATGAAACACTGAATAATATCATAACTATTTTCAACTTGTATTAAAACTCTTTCACACTCCATTGTATTGAAGAAAAATATGAATATTAAAAAAATATGAATATTAAAAAAATATGAGCACGACGCGTCAAATGTCACTTGCCTGTAACTATTTGTCTAAGAGCTAGCAACGGTTTCGAAAAAGAAAATAAGCCAGTTTTTATATATCTTTATGTTCTTCCGAACAGAGTGCGGACTACCTGGCTGCCGGTAAATGTTGCGTTTATTAGTGCATATCGCACCTTTACAGGCAAAAATATTGATTTTTATATAATTTTTGAATGTTTTGTTTTTTACTAACTTTGAAACGCTACTAAAACATGAAATTATCATTGCCAGACATTTTTGTTATAACAATAATGTGCCCGATGCTATTTTTTTTGTAAATAAAATAAAGTATGTCCAAACCATGTTAAGATAGCTGTAATTTTAATATTATTATTATTTATTTTTTAATGAAGGCTTAGTCGCCTTCTCGGCTATATCGCCTAAGTGACATACAACTATATAACAATAAGAATGACAATAAACTTAACAATAGCTTATATTAATTTTGTACAGTTCTTTAGCATCTTTCGAAGTGGGGTCAGACAATAACGAATTGTACAAACCAGTGTGGAACGAACCAGAAGCATTAAGCCGAGATCTAATATCTTCGTTTCGAACACATTCTGCCAGGATGTGGTGCACATCATCGATGAGTTTACAACTCTGGCAGAGTGGTGATAGTACTTTACGCATCAGGTAGGCGAACTTTTTACATGGGATGTGTTCTGAGTGTAATCTTATTCCTGTGATTGCTTCCTGATGGCAAATCGTACTGTCATCAATCCATGGTGACCTTAAGGGGCGTGGCTGAATCGTTCTGTACCATATTCGTTTTGTTTTAGAACGCTCATCAAAGTATTCCTTCCAATGCGAGTAACAGCTATTTTTAAATACTGAGCATACATCCAAGTAAGTTGGTAAAATATTAATAGGAGCACCTTCGGAGGATCCTTCTCTAGCTAAAAATCAGCTCTTTCATTCCCAGTTATACCTATATGAGAAGAGATCCATTGTAAAACAATTACTTTGTTCTTTGCTTTGAAATCTAGTAATTGCTTCAAAATAGTGTTTGTAGGCTATCGGTATTCCTCGAAAAGTCGAGGTACATCGTGCTACGTGTTGAAGAACACTTTTTGAATCGGATAAAATAACAATCTTAATGGACTCAGTTGATTGTGCAAATGATAAAGCCTCTGCAATTGCTATTAATTCAGTGTGCATAATTGAAATATTTTCATCCATTTGAAATTTCATAAAAGTTTTGGAATTTGATTCAAAAAATGCGGCTCCTAAATAATTACCAGCTTTAGGTCCGTCAGTGTATATTTTAACAAAATTTTGATAATGTTTATTTATATATTGAAGACAAATATCTTTTATTATAACAACATCATATTGACGCTTCGGCTTCCAAATACCATCTACATTTATTTTAATTATATTGTGCAAATCAATGTTATCGACCCAGGTGTGTAAAGTGAATATTTCATGTTTATACTTGTTTGACTTGGCGTATTTTTATATTGAGAAAAAATAGTGGTCTTTTTCTTTTACGCCAATAGAGTCATTGGAAAGAGGTGGACAGTTCTTCTGATACATTAGTTAGTTCGTTCTTTTCGAATGACTTAAATTTAAATAGAATTTTGCCAGCTTAATATTGTCTCCTAAGATGTAACGGACATATGCTCAATTCGCTTTCCATAACATGGATTGGAGTACTTTTAATGAAACCCCCGATAATTCTCATGGCCTGGTTTTGGATTTTTTCAAGTTTATAGAGGTTAACCTGAGCACTACTATCATAAAGAAAGCTGGCATAGTCAATTCGACTGCGTGTAATATTGGAGTATAAACGAACTAAATGTTATGGATGAACACCCCAATTAAAACCGGCTAATGCTTTGAAAACGTTTAGAAACTTAGAGCTAGATACTGCAACTGCATTGATATGTTTACCCCATTTTATGTATGATAAAGACAGTGATAATTGTGGAAGCGCCTGTTATAGACGCATGTATTCAAGATGACGTCAGTCTCGAGTCATATGTCTACGTTTATCGTTGTTTTTCGTTTACGGTGTTTACGGTGAAACATCAATATCATAATGGTTAATAAAATGAAATATGTTCTTTGCAATGGAAAAAATAAAATGGTTTGAAATGAATTATTTTATTTATAAAGAATATCATCGGGCACATTATTTTCAATAACAAAATTGTCTGGCAGTGATAAATTCATGTTTTTAATAGCTTTTAAAAGTTACTGAAAAAAAATGTTCCTTAAATTATTTATAACCCAAAACTTTAACCTGTAAATCTGTGATGCGCATTAAAAAACACAACGTTAACCGGCTACCAGGTATTCTGAATTCTGTTTGGAAGGGCATAATATATCTTCATTTTAAAGAACCAGCTTTTCTAAAATTCTCGTTCTTCCAACATTGCTGGCTCTTGTACTAAGGTGTCGTAAAAAAGTCTAGTTACATTAACTACAATTTTTTGTCTTTCGTTATCCTGGAGAACCCCTTGCGTTTTATGGGACAAAAGGTATCCTAAATGTAACCTTGGAATATTAGTTATTATTGTGTCAAGTTTCGTTAAAATCGGTTCAGTACTTTCAGCGTGATGCGTGTTCACAGGGACAGAAAGACAGACAGACAGACAGACAGACAGACAGACAGACAAAAATTGTAAAAAGATTATTTTTGGCTTCTATATCGATAACAAAGTCTACCCTGATCAAAATTTTCAAAAAATATTTAATGTACAGATTTGACCTTGCTACAGTTTTATTATAGTATAGATATGAATGTTGGATAGTAAATGTATAGTAAATGATTGGTTTTTAAAACGTATTTATCAATATTCAAACGGCAGATACGATTAATTGCTAATCAAGTACTGTAATGTATACAAATGCTTAATTTAAAACTTATTAAACGTGTTTTATCTGATGGTTTATTTATTGTACTTGGTGATAGTATTTTCTACTATGTCTAAGGATTTTTTTAGAGATTAATTCTAAGTAAGCTTGTTGTATTTTGATTTTAGCAACAATTACATAAGTTAATTATGTAACCAAAGTATTCTTAGTACGTTTCAGATACTCGATAATTAAATAAACTTAGAATCGTTTTTTTTTTCAACTAGCACTTTATATTTGTTTTCTAAACTTTTAATTATATCTACTTATATGTTTAATGGATTCTTATAGTCTTTGATATACCAATCTTTTTTTAAAACTGTCTAACGTTATTGGCTTGACAGGCCTTTATAGCTTGACCGGACATTTATAAATATTCTTTTTTTATATATTTTAAAAAGGGAAGAATATTGTCTGTTTGTAGATTGTAAGATTCCATCATACGTTAACATTAAAACAGTGATACACTTTAATAAATGTTATAAGATATGTAGGTATCCATACGTGCTGTTAAAATTTCACTAGTTTAATTACTTGGAATTCTGGCCCCGGGTAAACCGTAATGGGCTCACTGTGCAAAGCTGCGGACGTTGTGAAATTAGGTGGTTAGAGAAACGGGGTATATCGTTCTGCATTCGGGTCGAATTATATCCCATTTCATACTGACTTTAATGTAAGTACGTGGGAACTTACCGTGTCATTTGTAACTTTTATTACAAACTTTTAACAACATACCTAATAGTAGGTTAGAACTCGATAAAAGAGTTGTGCTCCTAACTAATCTCCATTATGTAATTAATGCCAATTAATTAATTAGACATGTATATATAAGTTATGCTTGAACTGTAATCATCTTCTAGGAGGTAGTCCGGTGAAGCTTTTAAGATTTTGCTAGGTCAATAGCGTAGTCATTTCGAGAAAAAAAAATCTTCTAGGAGATTTTGGCGGAATCTTAGTCTGTTATGTAATGAGTTATTTATATATTTTATCCATAATCTTATATTATACTCTATATTTTGATAGTATTGGTGGCATTTACGTAATACAGTTTGTTTATTATGTACAAGTAAAGTGGATCGAAAATAATAGCACGAAGCATGAATTCTTAGATGCTATAAAACTCCCTGAAAAGTTCTAACAAGGGGACCACCATCTTGTTTTAACATTGAAATTTTTATTGAAATATTTATTAATTATTTATAGATACTTGTAATATTATTACCTACTCGACAATGACAGTAATAATCAGGAAGATTAGTTGCCAAAGATAAGATAAAAAAACCATCTATATTTGGGGTTTTTATCACGTTTGTTGTGATAATAATTGTCATTTGATCAACCCCATATGCTTTTAAATAATATTACCATATTAATTACATATTACATTATATTATACTACACTATAACAATGTAAGTGATCAAGGAAAAAGTATAGATAAAAATGTTACAAATGAAAATTAAATGATAAATCATATGGAATTAATTATATTAATAGATATTATAATTCTACTGCTAGATACTTTTTTGTCTTTGGGTTAATCTGACACTGATGTAGCTATAATATATAGCAATAAACACAATCTTAATCAATAGAGAAATTAATAGTATTCCCAGGTACATAGTTTGTCATAATTTCTATACCGTGTGATTGTTTAAGCGAAAATTTCATACTAAAACTAAGCCTAATATACACATACGCTTAATATATATATAGATAAATATATTAATTTGTAGTTTTTACAGTAAAAGAGCATCTATAATTTATTTTAAGTCTAGTTTTATAGAATCTCTGTATATACAAATGTAGGTATAGAACATAAAAGACAACGGCACAAATTTAATACGTGTGATACGTTTTACAAAAAATTCACTCTGCGATGAAAAAAAATACCTACATGTGATCTTTAAGGATTATTTCTCAAAAGACCAACATGGGTAAAGTATCTAATCATAGCATTTGTAGTTTGTAGTAAATCCAATTGTAATAATGTAAAGACGATATAAATAAATAAATAATACACGTTCTATAGAAAAGCATGGGATTTTAATATATCAGATCAAACGGTTAACAGCTTGACTCTAATTGTAGAAAGGAAGTGATTATATAGAGGTTTTTAGCCTAACAATCTAATTGTAGCTACATTACAATTTATGCAAACAAATAATTTAGTTTCCATTAGGTACCTGCTCGTTATCTAACTAAAATATGAGCTATAAAAAAGTATATCAATTTAAAAGAAATATGCCAGTATCTAATCTATTTATAATAATGTTCGATTAGTGATAGCGTCGGTAAGATATTTTAAATGTAATCGACGAGTTCCTGCTGTTGAGACGTCTCTGTATTTATGTTATGAGTATGTCGTTACATAAAAGTGCATCGCCGCGTGTCTACCATTTGCATTGTCCGCGATTCAAACGCGGCCGAATTTAAAATACCTATGTTTCGTACGGCTTTTGCCTTGTAAACTCAAAGTACGCCGAGCGTTCTCAACTTAGTCGCGTTGGCAGGGTTCCTTTACGATTATTTAGTCGTAAAAATCAAAGTTATTGGCTATTTACACCCGTAACTGTATGTTAATCTTTGTTTTACGAGAGTGCGGTGGCTTATTATTTAATCGTTAATCACTTAACACTTTAGGTTAGTGTATAGCCGGTTTTATGTTATAGCATCTTGATTCTTAACGAGATTAGCTACGCTACGATCTTGTTTTTGTTTGACGGCCGCTATTTTTAAGTGATTTGTTGGTTATTCGTTACTCGCATGTTTTAAAGTATGCTCGGTATGCTCGGGGTTACTGTTTTATAATGTGAAAAAAACAGGTGTTTTAATATGTAAAAATTTATTCACATTCGTAATTACATGAATATAATGTTAAACTAAATGTTAATGTTATAACTAAATTAATTATTATAATTGAATGGAATTCATAAATGTAACAAAATGTTTTTCATTGGGTTTTGTAATAAATACCAAATATATTATTTAAAATAACATATGTAATTTTTAAATAAATGTATAATATTATTCCGTCTTGTTTATTTACTAAATAAATCAATTTGCCGTTTGTAAATAATATAAGAATTTAGAAATGACAACTGTGTTATTGAATACCAGGTATGCAAGTCTGAGACTGACTCCACCTTATGTTTCTCTGTGTACACGTTTTATTGCTTATATATGTAATGTGCTATTTGTCTTGAAGCGATCAGTTCATTATAAAAGGTCCCTATTTATTGAACTCTATCAATCGTTTAATAATATTGTTGACATAATTTTGCGTGTCTGTTATTATTTACATGGAAAAAATCAACCAATATTATTCTTACTATAGGTATAGATAGGCATATAGTATATACATTTGATAGCTAGCAAGTCGATCAGCAAACTGAACTCGTCGAGATTGAGGTCGAGTTGTTTTGGGTGTCAAAAAACATAAATATTTATTTTCCACATTTTCGTTATCTAAATAATCACATTTCTTGAAATATACGTAAGTGCATGTTATTTTTGTGTTATAATTAGGTACGTTCTGTAAGATTTTTATTATCTACAAACACGCCAGATGGTTACACAACTTTTGTATTAAGTACTGTCATTGTTAATTTAATTGAAATTTTAAAAATGATTTCACTATTCAATTATACTGAATAGGTAGAATTCTATAATAATATATGTAGGTATATAGGCTAGGTGTAAGTATGAAACAAGTTCTACCTATATATTTTTCTAATTAAAATAAAAAAATGAGTGTTAAAACTATCATGAGTTGGGAAAACAACCCAGTCATAATGCTAACTATGATAAATATCGAATAGTAAAATTGAAACAGAAAAGTTTGGCAAGTAGTTTTAAGTTCTAATTTAATTGATAGCATTATGTTTACATCTAATCATGTCACATACTGCGTTCATACACAAGTCAATGACTGTCTCGAACGATAAATAAATAACTTTTAACGTAGCAGATAACATTCGACGTCGTCCACACAACTCGTTATGTGAAATCACATTGGAACAAAGACATTAAACAAGAGTGTCAGGACCTCAGACAATATACTAAACATCCCTCAGTGTCATATAAATCTGTATATTTCTGCCTACTCGTTAGGACTTACTCGTTTATTGAGCGATGCAAAATCAAGCTTTGTTAAATTGAAATAGCGTAGATATTTCTTTATTTTGACTGCTGGGATATGTGTATATGAATGGAAATATGTAGTTTGAAGTGTCGTTGTACTAACTGCATTGACGCCTGCGGTTGCATTGCAATTGTAGCTGTTACTCTCTTAGCCGGGATATATGTATTTAAATCGATTCTCACATACGAATGTCAATTCCAAAATTCAAACTTACAGAATAATCTAAATATTTAACAAGTAAAATCATATATTAAGACAAAAAAACAAAAACCATAACTGCAGAACACTGAGACATAATAGTAATATTAATGAACGAGCTATTCAGAACATTAGTATGTTAAAATAGTATTTGTATTAGTAGAGACTACGCAATAGGAGGATAATGGTTTTAGATTGTATGCATGTATGCCCATTTTGAAGTTATACTTCTTTTGGCGCGTTAGGGAAAACTGATGAGAGTAAATTTTTACGATGCGCGCGCACACCGTCACGATAAACCGACACACTGAAGTTATTACGATGCGCGCCCACAGCGTTACGAAAAACCGACACACTGGAATTAGCTATAGTCAACATTTTGTTTCTTCGTATTTGTTGTTTGTATTTCTTTGTATTAAATACCTTTTTTCTATTGTTAGTCTCGTTTTTTCTACAAACGTAGACTAAGGCGAAAGATAAAATTTTTGAAAAGATTTTTATCCTGTTACGCCAAAGAAGTATAACTTCTAACGCGTGTACATAAGTACACACACACTTTTTTTTGACACGGCACGCAACCAAACCTGTTTGATAAATTTGAACATATGAGAAGTCGTTAGATTCCTTTTAATTGTGTAAGTGACGTCAACTATATAATGTTTAAGTATGATGTCTATAAAACAAAAAAGATGACATACAATTAGAGTAATTTGTGAGAAAAGAAAAAAATAACGACTGCAATTTTTTTTATATGTTATATTTCTCTATTTATCTAACCCTTTAATACTTTCTAAGTACAGCCCACTATCCGTAATATCTAGGCGTGAGGTAGATAAAGCTGGTAGTACATGGCCTACGAAGTTGTTACAAATGCTTGTGACTCAGCAACTTATGGCCGCCGTAAAAGAATGTACCCGCGACGGCTATCGTAGATAAAACTAAAACAACTTGAGGTTTGTACACGGAAACCACGGCTTTTCTCTCGTATATTTATATACCCATTATTTAATGGGATAATAGGTACCTATACTGTACCTATATGTATTTTTTGTCAAAGAATGTATGAACTTAAAGTAAGTAATTTAAAAGCAATGTATTGAACATCGCGGACAGCTTTTTATTGTAATTGGTAAATTATTATACATACAGTACAGTATACAGTATAATAATTCCCATATATAGATGTTATAGGTATTATATTATGTTTAAAACATTCTTTTGTGAGTGAAGAATTGCCGACTATAATTGTACATTCCGAGCTCACTGGTGTTCGTAAATAACTTATTTCATTATCAATAAAAATTCTTTAAAAACTGCCTACTACAAAAACTTGTCAGCTGGCGCGGCTTACTATACAGAGTTAAATTGTGAATAAATATTATAGTAGATGCGCACGTATTAAATTTGAATATCGTTAGTATTTGACCTCCAAGTATCTTCCTAGCATTTCTCCCGACCTATATAATGTGATTATTCGAATAATCACAAACTCGTCTACTATATTGAACATTATTTTTATAATTACTTCTTGTATAATTTCCATCCTTATATCAAATAATTACTGCGCCCTAACAGGTGTACGTCGCAACGTGTTAAATGTAAAACTTGGTGTAGCATTCGGCAAACCTCGCTCGTTCAGCTATTCTCAGCTCGGTTCGTCATTCAACGAAAAAAGAAATTTAAAAACAACCAGTAACGTATCAAAACAAACCGGAGTTATTTAGGGGCACGAAATAAATCGGCTCGTATTTCGGTCACGTCGTAGCCAGTCGTGACACCGCGTACATCATGTCAAGATAAACCCTTTCGTATTCGTCCGTGCCTCTTGATAAGTTTAAAAAGTATATCCTCAGCTCTTGCTAAGGATATGAGTATTTGTAATGTAGTTTAAAAGACTTTAAATTGGCAATTCAAGCATATGAAGATTCATTCTCATACTTAGTCATTGGAATGTTCTGGAGCGTCATATTCACTTTTAAAGTGTTATCATTAGTGCCTATCACTCATACAAGGCGAGTATAATGCATTAATATCGGAAATATCTCCATACGTCATATTCAGACGTGTTTTTGTAATATATTTAAAGTTATGTTTACATTTAAATTTTGTTTTTGTTAGTAGAATATTTTATATTTATAACCAAATATTATAAAACAAGCATGGAGTTTGACATTAAAAGAGGCTCTATACCATGGGCTAACAAATAAGAATAAGTTGGTAATAATTTATTCCACGGTGACTTATGTAGTATCAAGTTTATGTGGGCGGGGGGACGCGGGGGCTCCTATCTGACCACGAAGCCCTGACTTACGAGGAACAGGCTGTGATATCGTGAGCTCGGGTCTCAAAGATAAAGGTCCGTTTATTATGCACGTAACCTTACTCAAAGTTCTTTTTATTCCTCCAAGTTTCCCATGTTATATGTATACTTTTATTTATTATCAAAATACTACTTAGGTAAACACGATAATTTTTATAGTATACTATGACCTAATTGTATGTATATCAGGTATATATGTGAATTTAAATATAGTACAAATTGATTACGTGTAGTCTGTTTTCAATGTAAATTACATCAAAATATTTAAAAAAAATCTAGAAAATCTACAAACACGAATTGCTTTACTACCAATTTTACCTTAAAATAACTATTTCTAGACTTTAATTGACTTGGATGTAATTTCTTTGGAAATAGTTTTGATATCATTATAATAAACTTACATCAATTATTTATTAAAATTCAAGTACTATTTTACAATTGTTTATTACTGAATAGTTCACGCTATTGTATAAACGCACCTTAACGAACTGGAATGCAGCTACGTACACAGGATTTAGGTGTTTCACTTCACTTGCTGGATAATGTATGGCCTGTGATTGGATAAGAATAAAAAAGCGGTAAGTTGATGTACTTAGTTGCATAAACTTAGATATGTAAACGTCTACTATAATTGACTCGTAATATATTTTACAATTATTAACGGGTACATAGATAATACAGAATAATTTATTGGGTGTTATCATAATAATATACAGAATCGGTACCGCGTTAGATACAGTGTCGATGGACATAGGTTCGAATCCTTGATCCGGAGCTTTCGTTAAAGGAAACTATCCTTATGAAACATAGCATTGTGGTAAGGCTTTTTTAAAGATGTCATATTGAAGATTTGTTAGAAGAAACTTGGTGTATTCCAGCAACAGCACTCGACAGCCAGTTCCTCTAGACATACGATTTGTAGCGAAATTATTTGATAATATAAAAACCGTTTTAAACACATAATTTCAGTCTGTATGAATATATAGGTGAATATGTTTAAGTGATATTAATCCCCGTATATTCTTTTCAACATAATTACCTAAACGTGATAATTTTATACAGGTACCTAATAACGGTTTATATCTTTATAATAAATTACTTGATAGAATGGAAAATATCGACGGATAAATGTATCAAAATATCTCGATTAGGTTACGCGTAAACAAAGCAAATAATAAATAAACATACCGTTATTTAGTATCCAGCTGTATTATAATTAATAATACACACATTTTTTTGTTATTCCTGAATTAATTTGACCGGTACTTATTTATATCTCCATACTTATAAAACCGAGTGTACACTGGAAGGATTTTTTCGAGACTAAATTCCCAACAACGGACCAGCTCTAACACAATAGCCTCAAACTTATATTTATGTACCCGTATAACAGAATAAAAACAAAGACTTGTAGGCTTTTGTGTGAGCCGCGTTCGCAGAACACTGGAAATGCCATAAAAAACATCAAAAAACGTCCTATTAAAAAATAGGTAACCCTTACTACAAGGACAAAGGACGATTTTTTAAAGGACAACAAATGGGTTAACTGCCTTACACTTCGAAAATAGTATAATGCAATATATCTAATTTTATTTTCAAAGAGACTTACCTTAACATCCTCTAAATTGCAAATATTATGGAAAGAATCCCGCGATGTTTGGCCTTGTCCGTACATATTTTATTACACCGTAAACCACTAGAAGTACCTTTTTAGAATAAGGTGGACATTGTGGAAAGACGTTACGGACCATTAGATTTATTAGGAAACAAAGGAATACAAATGATTGCACGTTAAAATAGATAAAAGAAAGTCTTTCACTCATTGTTCAGATTATTGTGCAAAATATTATTATGAATGTTCCGTTGCGTGTAATTTCACAGGTGAGATTATAAAGAACAACTTATTATGAATTATGACAAAGAATTGTAAATTCTCATGTTGTCACTCAGTTTGCGCTACAACTTGGTTTCTTGCGGTGTGATATAAGTAAAATCGTGATTTTTAAATTAAAAATACGCTAATATTTTTGCAAGATGGTGTATAAGGAGTGACTATGGTAAGTTTTTAATTTTCAAAACTCTTTTAAATTTATAAAAAATTATAATTTAATTATATAAACTTGTTTCATAGATAGTAAACTGGTTTTTATACCTAAAATACAAATTATTTATCCTGAATCTACATTAAATGACATATCTAGAATCGTGCATGCAATCGGAATACAAAGCCTATGCAATGACCCGAGAATTGGTCTCGCATTTCATAATTATCATCTACTTTAACTGGATAATATAGGATACGCACTGACTCACTTTCATTAAAGTCGTTTGATTCGATGTCGGTTATCTAAAGATTTACCCATTAAGTAGCATCGTTCATATCTTTATATATAATAATTCCAGCGTGTGTGTGTGTTCATAATTCTTCTCCTCCTAAACGACTTGATTGATTTTGATGGACATTTTTGTACTTATGGGGTTCTTAGCAATATTTATACTTTATACCTAATTCGCGCTGTTGCCTAAATTTAGTTTTCTTTTCAAAATTTCTTTGGATTCATATAAAAAGCATACAATCACAATTTTTTTGTCTCTAAACACATCTAAATGATGCCTATGAATTTTATTAATTGCACTAAAAAGGTGATCCCAGTCATTTCAAATGCGTGACGTACCGATGTCGAAGCCTTTAGGTGATTTGATTCTTTACCTATCTTATTTGATCTTCAGATGTTGAAATAATACCTCTATGACTCAGGTGAATTATCTGAAAGACTTATCTAGATAAAATAAATACATAAATAAATATAAATCTAGATAATATAAAGTTAAGAGGCTTAAATACAGAGACCGTCACGGAAAAATATCTAAACACTATTATTATGGGTTTGTTCGTCAAATCAGGATCACAATAACCAAGTAAAATACTACTGCATTTCTGATGAGATTCTATTTCAAAACAGTATTTTCTATGCTGTAAATAGAACACAATGTCTGATAATTTTCAAAGGTATGTTAAATCCTTCGGGTTTAGTGCGTTAATAAGTAGATTTTGCATAGTAAATTTGTTTTTGTAGATGAAGCTACAATGTTATATATGTGTCTAAGCAATATTGTCACCTTTTTATAGCTGTATGAGGTTTTGTTATCGTTTTTATATCCCCATGAATGCATTTTTTGAAGTTTTTGAGACGATATTAAACTGTCATGTAGGGGCTTTTATTTTTAATTTATGCATTTTTAGTCCCTATAATATCTGATGTTAGTGGCAGTTTGGGTGAGTAATAGATTTGATTACTATACTACAAGTGAAGTAGAAATAATGACAACAAAATGATAAGAATTCTGAGATGTCGCAAAGCTTACTTGAAAGTACTGTCTCGAAGGTACTTAGGTTAGCTCAGATAGGTCGCGAATTGCATGTATCAGGCAACAGCCAAAGCCGGGGTGTGCCGCGCATCCTTGAGCTAGTTGTCAAAATAAAATCGGCTGAGTGCCTTAAGCGCTCGCCTCAGTAGTCCGGTGAAGCTGTTAAGACCTTGCTTGGTCAATAGCGTAGTCAGTTCGAAAAAAAAAAAAAAAAATACTATCTCGAACCCACTCTTTTTATATATACAGTGAAGTGACCAGAAAGTAGACTCAGTACGAAATATTGTGTACACAATGAACATTAACAGTTATGATCTGTAATAACGAGGACTGGTTTACGAAATAAAGGAGGAAATGAAAAGGTTGGTCTGGGAAATTACTAACCAACTGCGTAAGTGAAATATTACTACTCTATATAACTAAGTTGCATACAAGCTAGATGCAAATTGCGTGCGATACTTATTCAGAACTGCGACAATATGTTCGTTGTGATTGGCTTTTTATAAACAAAATAATACCAGGCGTGTTCACACACGCACATTCAGAGGTATGCTCGAGTTGTATAAAAAAGTTAAAACTATTTTGTAAGGTTTTAAAAGTATATGTTGTATTGATTTAAACTCTTATCTGGATACGTTTTTTCGCTATTGACCTAGCACGATCTTAACAGCTTCACCGGACTACACTATCTGGATACGATTATTGTTACTGTCTGCAATTACTGATATATTACTGAATCATAATATTAGTGAAATGAAGTAATTATATGTATTTGAGCAAATAAGTAAGCAGTGCGTGCTCAGCCCATATACTGGAGACATGCACAAGCGTACATACAACAACAAGTAATAGAGTATGTGTGATCCAACATTACATAATTCCATACAATTTAATTATAAATGCGAAAATACGTTTGTTTTTTGTTGCGTTTTCACACCTTAAATACTCAAATGAAAATCATGAAACTTTGCATACACGTTATTACGTACAGAGAAGGACATAGGGTACCTTTTAATTCAGAAAAGATTACTGTTTACGAAGGATCTACCAAATCTGCATTATTGAGAGCGGAGCCGCGAGCACAAGCTAGTATTGAAATAAAGGCTGAAAAGATTTACTTGGCCTCCTGGGTCTTCATTTTCTTCTAGCAGTTCCATCTGTTACCTATAATTTAAAAGTATTTAGGTAAGTCCTAACTAATATCATTACATAGTATAAAACAAAGTCCCCTACCGCGTCTGTCTGTCTGTCTGTTCGCGATAAACTCAAAAACTACTGAACGGATTTTCATGCGGGTTTCACCAGTTGATAGAGGGATTCACGGGGAAGGTTTTGGTATATAATTTGTTAAGGATTTTTTTATAATCAGGGCGGGACAACGTTGGCCGGTGCGGCTAGTTAGGTATAAATGGCCATGTGAGCTTGTTTATTACGCTTTCACACCTCAACTACACAACCTATCGCCATAAAATTTTGTACACGCAAGTGACGTCGTAAGCAAAAGTTAATAATATGTATCTACTATAAATGTCATCTTTTTTATTATTTAGAATTGTTATTAGTTGTTTTATTTTTAAATTTATAATATTGTAAAGTAAATATCTTCCTGGTTCCTAACTCTATCTATCCATAATCATTTTTCAGAGGTAACGTAATTATAATTATATTAATGAAATTTTTGTCGTGTAAAGTTTAAAATAATCCTCAAATTCAGAAACAACTTTGAGCGACTTCATGCTCATTACAAATTAAGGAATCCTACGAATTTTGTTACATTTTTGAATGCCTACAAAACAACCGTTCCTAAATTTGTTATGTATGTAAATGTATGTAGGTTCGGTAGCGGTCGCCTCATTACACTTAATTGGAGGGTCATACGCGAACGGATCGCAAGGTCTTGACGGGTGGTTTCAGGCTGAAATAGCCCCACTAATGTCAGGACAAAAAGTTTCAACCGCTCTGTTAGGAAGATTATAAAAAACTTAATTTGAAGATAACAAATTGTAATAATCACTCGTTGTGTTATTTGAGGACTTTTAGCATACAATTACGTTCAGTGCTACTTTAATTTATATGAATTTACCAGCAGATGTCTACAATATCATATTTATCTCCATGTTTTAACTACATTTTTTTAGCTTCATTGAAAGCCATACATGTATGTATGTATCTTTTTTGTTGTAATTTTGGTATTAATACTTAATTGTACAACTTTTTACTGACTTTATAATTATGATTATGATACTGATATTATGATTTTATGCTCTGTTCAATTTTTTACCATTATTGCTTAACTCGTATGCAAGGGTGTAATGAAATGTAGTAACATACATAATAATTACAATAGTAATTGCTTACTATTACTATTGTATTACTATTGTAATTGTTATAAAGCGATTACTAGATCTAAATGCGAAACGCCTTATAACTAAGACTCGTTCGAAGCCTTCCTACATCTATACATACAATACTGATGATCAATCGCACTGTGCGCCCTGCAAAAAGATCTTTAAAACAAAGTTTCGTTTCGCGAGTCATATACGGGCTCATAATATAAAGAAGTAAGGTTCGCCATTGACGGACACGTCAAGGAGGCTCACAATTACAATAGTGTGAAAGGTCTCTTCTATCTACTAGAAATGGTGTCACCAAAATCATTAGCCATTTTGAGATTGGGCCCGACAAGTTAAAGACAAATCAATTTTGTTTATATGTACAGATTTGTTAATTCATGAATTAATAATTTATTAAATAAAATTAATGTTGTGATCAAGCGTCAGTAATACATATACAGTAATTAAATAATCTAGGTAATTATATTTATAAAATAATAGAGGTCTGCCATTATTCCATTATGCCTGCATTACTCAAAACTCGTCGATATATTTGATATTTTTTTAATTATTACTTTTTAGATTCTTGGCTCTCTATTAAAAGTTTATTTAGTTGAATTTCGTAAAATATATGTGTATACAAGTCATATAAGATTCGATAAGAATCGCGAGTACCGTTATTATAACCACTTTACAATTAATCACTTTTGAAATTGCTTTTTAAGCGATCAGGATATCAAAGAATATGATAGCAATAAATTCTCTCTTACAGGATTTTTTTGGTGTTGAGAAAAAAAGTAGAACAATTTATACTTATATGTTGCGGGTTAGATTTAATCTTTTATCGTGTGCCTAAAATATAGATTTCTCAAACATATTATGGTAGTATCTGTGCTAAGTGACAATTAAGAGAAGGTGGATTAGTATGCATGTTCAACAGATCATTCTATTTAGGCTGTTAGCCATTAAAACTCTTTGGAGAAAATGATTGAGTTATGTGTTTTAGTATATAAAGATGTTAGTGAATTAATTTGTCTATTCTATAACGCTGTATCACAGTTTCAGCCATTTTTAAACGTATACTAGCTGATGGTCTTAACGGCAGACGTACTTAATAATAAGCAATCTTTATGAGACAGACTATGACAACGTACGTAAAAAAGAATCTAAAAAGTTAGTTCATGTTTTTGAACACGTCAACTGTTTTTTTAAACATTTATTTCAATAATATTCGTACAATCGTACTTAATAAAGTTATCATACAAAATAGAGCAATATTAGTACCGAGTTATATAATATACATAAACATTATCGCACGCAATGTTGAAGTTCATAACTGGTGTACTTTAATTCTTGAATTCTTTTTTATAATAATATCTTATAAAATATACCAGTTTTATAAGGAAAACAATTTCTCGCTCACTTTGCGTTCAGCGTTCACGCGACAACGCGAATGCAGGCATAATAGATAAGGCCTTTCAGGAAGTCGCGCTAAAGCGCTTTTGTTTCCGACGAAATATACATTTTTCATATCGCAACCTTTACTGCTTTGCGATAGAAAAGTGCTTGTAGCATGTAGAGTATAAGAACCATTATGCTTAGTTCTTAAAATCCCAAGGAACGCAATGTATGTACTTTATACATTATCCATACAGTTAAACGTATATTTACTGCATTCTGTAATATATTTTTTCCTTTAATTTACGCCATGTAATAAACGGTTTTCTTTTAAACGTGTTATAAATGTCTGTATCAAATCATTACATAGTATAAAACAAAGTCCCCTACCGCGTCTGTCTGTCTGTCTGTTCACAATAAACTCAAAAACTACTGAACGGATCTTTATGCGGTTTTCACCAGTGGATAAAGTGATTCACGAGGAACGTTTTGGTATATAATTTGTCCCGGTTTTTTTTATAATCAGGGCGGGACAACGTCTGCCAGGCCCGCTAGTAATATATAAATATATAACTATATTTAAGACGACTTGTCTGTTTATGGGTATATTAGTATGTTTCGTACATTCAGCCGAATATCACATCAATTCTATAATTTTTTGGGCGTTGTTAGATGCACCAATTTGGTTAAGGTAAGTTCGAAACATCTTTTTTAAATTAATGAATTTCACGACGTATATATGTGTATTGGTTCAAAAGCTTCTTTATCATTACCGTTCCCTTAAATTAATCTATCAGAAGTTTATCAATTACGATATAAGGCTACATTTAAAAGGTTTTTATATTTCTGTAGATAAATATGCAAAATTCAGTAAGCCAAATTGAAACTTAATAACAAAAAGGAATCCAATAGGCTATTATACTTATTTATAAATTATAAAGTTTAAACAATATTCAATTTAGTAGGTACTATACAAAATTAAGATAATTTTATATAGATTTTTCATTAAAATTACAAATGAAACCAATCAGGATCTGTAAACATATGATCGTAATCGCATAACAAAATGAAAACCTACCTCGCTATCACAATTGGCAATAACCGATCTCTTATCTGTACATATCTATACTACTTTAATACAAACGAAGCGAGGCCGCGGGCGCCGAACGGCGAACTAATCTCCATAACTTTAATCCCTTAACCCTCACAGTACCAGGAATCCAATCAAACAGTACAAGCTACCCCCTTTCGAACCCCCCACGTCCCCCACGTCTCGCCTACGCAGCCTGTCCCGAGTAATTATCAAAGCTTTAATGACATCATAAATCGAGTGTATAATCTAATCTGGAAAAGCCCCGGGCTCCAGCGCGCGGCTTAATGGTGTGAAAGCTACCTTATCTGCTCCCATGTGTGAATAGTCCTTTAGGTACATGCGCGACTGAAAGCCCGTGCCGGGAAACTTTGGAAAAATATGTCGTAGAACATTCGAGATAAGAATGTGGGACGTGAAACGCTTTCAAGTTTAATAGAAAATCGAACATTATCGTAAAGGAGATGTCTTTGCTAACAAATTCTTGGGAAGTGTATCTAGTGAAGTGAGCAGTTAACTTCATGGTAAAAGGATTATTATATGGGGAATAAACTAACCCTACTTACATGCGGCGACGCGGGCGGGACAGTGACTGCCCTAACTGTTTAAGGCAACAGTACTCAAACAAACATTGTCTGACTTTACTAGAAAATATAAAAGTTCGAAATTACGTAGTCGTAAAGAAGAAAATGATATCACTACTGTAATTGTGTTAATTTCTAGCATTAAAAAAACAGGTTACTATTACTAATAAAGAAATGTAATAAAGAGAAAAATATAAAATAGTAACGTTTTTGTAGAAATAACATTTCGAAAGTGCACATAAAACGTTTAACGACTTCACTAACACCTCTTGTATACTGTTACTAGAACTTTGCAATTTCTATGCGGAGGTCGATCTCTCTGTGGCAAATTGTTGATTACAGATAATAGATGATACCAGTCTGAGTGCCGCCGGTGTTCAGATGCTATTATTGAATTACACGCTGTATTCAATCTAACGCCTCGTGGGGCTGCCTTCAAAATTTTATAACCCACAATTCGTTATAGAGTCACAGATTAAAAATGTTCCTTATACTTCTTGTCTGTATATAGCGGTGAGAGATAAAAATGTTCGGATATATTTTATCTATAGGCAACAGAGGTAATGGGAACCTCTCGTACGATTTGTTTAATATCGTTTATGCGACGATTCGATATAAACTACCAATAGATTGCGGTAAATCGATCAGTGTTTCTCACGTTTTTGTATCTTTTAACCTTTCGTGTAATTGATTAATCTTCGAAGATGGATTTTCTATGTAAATCATTGATAATTTGTTCGATTTGTTAGACAGTTTATGTTAAATTTTGAAAGGTGGGTTTGTTCGTTGTTTTTATTATCGGTTCAACAGTAAATTTTGTCATCTGGTGTTTCTGCAATACTTGTGGTAACTTCAATCAAGTTCTATTCAAGACGGCTGACTTTATGTAGGTACATAATAGTCGATCCCTATCACGCCTACTGGTGATCGAGGAACGCAGTATTCCTAAGCGAGCTACAATAGCGCGTGTTTTTTTCTTTCGAACTGACTATGCGCCATTGGCCTGAGGGACCTTCATAACTTCACCAAACTAAC
This sequence comes from Antheraea yamamai, assembly GCA_036509395.1. Lineage (NCBI taxonomy): Eukaryota > Metazoa > Arthropoda > Insecta > Lepidoptera > Saturniidae > Antheraea > Antheraea yamamai. The sequence continues at coordinate 7,685,659 of AP028429.1, forward strand.
TATAACGGGTGCTTGATGGACGTGATACACTGGGACTCTTTTGTCGCGACGTAGCTAGAAAGTGGTAGTTTGTTAGATAACAAATTATGTAAAACATTAGATTTTCTCTTTAGCACGCTCTGTAAAGTTCAGGAAATATCCAAACCAGTTTCAAAAATCATATGCAACCTTCATAATCTGAGATCGTAAGCATATACGACCATTATCCTAAAATTCGTCTCTCAGAGCGCAGCGCGGCGATCCCCTGCTTCGCCGCTTAATGAACGAATAAATAAATTGAGCCCTTCTTGTAAACACACAACATGATGCTCTTAAGGGCCTCACTGTTAGGGGTAAGTGGATTTCTGTGTTGAACCGAATCTGTACCATGTGAGTACAATGTTTATCTATACGTGTTTAAGGTTATAAACCCATTGCCGCCTCCGCACTATATCTATTCACGTTTTGTAATTTAGGTGTTTAAAGGGCTGTAAGTTTAGATATATTACGTTTACGTATTGTCAATTAAGATTTTAGCGATTAAATACAATTAAAATAGATTATATATAGATGAAATTTGAATATTACATTTTAAAATGATTTATTTTCAGATTATAGTAAGTAATATGTACTTACCTTTTGACTATACTTCACATCAGAGACGAAGCGGGAAGGTGTGTTTGTTTATTTGTTTTGTACACTTTCACACCTTAATTACTTGAACATTGGGTTCAGGAAATTTTGCATAGGTACAAGTTGTCAGGGATACAAAAAAGGACATTGAGCACCTTTGATTCCGAAGAAAAAGTACTATTTCGGAAGGATAAATAAAATCGACATTAATATGAGTGAAGCCGCGACCAAAAGCTAGTATTTATATAATTCTGGTAACCGCCCGTGACTTCATCCGCGGTAAATATCGCTAAATAACTTAATGAAAATGAAATATACCTTAAGACTACCCAGTTGTGAGTTATAGCAAAATAATATAAAAACCTTCTCCGTGGAAAAACAGATGTGTCAAGTTTCATCAAGATCGATCTAATGATGGATATACAAAGAGAGAAGATATACGCATGTGATATGATGGAATTAATATATTACGCCGACATTTAATTTCATTGGTGTAATTTTATTCGAATTCTTCGATTTTCCGATATAAAATAGAATAATTATCAGATAAAAATTCAAATTACTTTATAGATGTTAATAAAACCCGTTCTAATAATTTTAAAAAGAAAGCTGCGGAGAATCTAAAAAATGTGGGGAAAAATCACTCCTCCGTTAATATATCATGAAGAATTATGATTTCGTTCTTCGTATTTTAATATCGTGGGCCACAAATAACACCGATAACGCCGACAATGTGTTGACTGGTTGTACCTTCACATCGCTGAAGCACAAAGTGCTGCTCAAGGCTATTTAATTCTGACTTCCATAAATTTTAAGGAATACGCGTCGTGCGTGCGCTATTTTGACATTGTTTCGAGATATATAGTAGGTAACGCAGTAAATAATTATTACCAATGTTATTTTTTCACGAGCCCATAATAGTAATATAATATTTATTATACATATAATATATACTATATATAATAATATAGGTTGTAGGTACCAACTTAAAGATCTGCATTTATATTTAATACTAGATTCACAGCATAGTTTTGATGTTATCTCTTTCTGACGCGCGTAAATTGGTGTCTGTCTTTTTCTTTTCAACTTTGTTAAAACATCTTAACATTTCAACTCCCGGCCTTGTACATTTTCTTGTCTATTGCTATATACATGATGTTCTAAAGTAATATAAATCAAATCAGACGAGTAGGCCCCCCTCGGCAGCGGCTCAAGCCTAGGTCCGTTTCCTCGGCGTGGAGCCCTTGAGTACGCTACTCGCGCGATACAGTTACACAAAATCTTACAACACTGCAACAACATTACACCATATCACCTCCACACACGTGCACGCACACACGCTTACAGATGAAAGTGGAAGGGTTTTATTTTTCCCTTATTGAACTGAAATAGTTTAGAAAAATTATCCCACATAAAATACATATAAGAGTTGTCGAGGTATGTATGCTTGGTACACATATATGTTTCAATAACTCATATAAGTATGAATATGTAGCTTAGCTTAGGTTGGCTCAGATAGGTCGCGAATTGCATGTATCAGGCAACAGCCCAAGCCGAGGTGTGCCGTGCACCCTTGAGCTAGTTGCCCAAATAAAATTGGCTGAGTGCCTTAAGCGCTCGCCTTAGTAGTCCGGTGAAGCTGTTAAGACCTTGCTAGGTCAATAGCGTTGTCAGTTCGAAAAAAAAGAGTAATTCCTGAGATTAGCGTGTTCAATCAAACAAACAAACCCTCCAGCTTTATAATATTAGTGTAGATAAACACGCTGTATTATGTTAGAGAAATGTTGGTATTGGACTATATATCTATGGCGGCTGTTCATTTACCTATAAGTGTGGTGACGTCATAGAAAATTATAGAAATGTCTTGCATCACATTTACTCAGGAACAGATGGAATCAAACGGCAGTCGTCCAACAATAACTTGAATTGAGATTATATTTTAAACTAACTGTACCCGCAGCTCCGCGCGCGTTTTTTAAATTTGTATTAAAGAAATATAATATTGTGAGACCATGTACAATTATAGAAATGCTCTTTAAAAACTATTGTAAGTACGACACGCACGCCCCTTATAGCTACGGTTAACAGCTAGTCTAAATTAAAATAGATTAAATTACTTTTTATAATGTCCGCTATATGCCGGTGAAAGTCCTGTAAACATCTGTCGAACCGTTTTGGAGATAGCATTGCGGACGAACCCGCGGTTAAAAGCTAGTCTAATTTTAAAAAAACCCTAAGTAACCCGCTGTAATTTTTGCTATCTGCCAGTTAAATTCCCATCAAAATCGGTCCAGCCGTTTTGGAGATTACCCGAAACAAAGAGACATACAGACCGACAAAAATTTCAAAAATTACATTTTTGTTATCAGAAGCGTGTATAGGTACTTTCATACCCAATCAGTAAAAAAAATATATTCTAATATTACATACAGACACTTCATTTTTATTATATGTATAAATAGATAGATCCTTACATATAAAATTAACTTTTATATAGAAAAAGTAAAACGAAAATAATATTATGGAATTATATACTTAATCCATCGAAGTATATCCCATTATTATCTACGCACTTTCGCCACTTTATAGGTAGTTAATTGATTCCATTGTCGAAAAAATGTTGGGACCGAGATTCTATAGTATGTGATTTGGTCTGCCTCATCAGAATTGCATTCTTTTCCTTGCGAGAATTTGATCAAATTCCGAAGAAAGTGGTAATCTGTTGAAGCAAAGTCTTGGGAGTATGTCGGAGACATTCCAACCACAGTTCCTCTAATTTAGCGACCGCCTAGCGTGAAATATAGAGTTTAACGTTGTCCTGAAGCAGTAGTGAGCTTTATCAGCTAGCGATTCCATCATGGCGTGGAATTGTTCACAATGCAGATCTGCCGTAATCATATCTTATTTTAATTTTCTTCTTCTTTAATTTAATTTCTCATTGTTAATCTGGGTCTTCGGCTGTCCAGGGAGTTTGTTCCGTAGGTTAGGTCCTTACATACATGTATATACAATGTACTTAAAGGTATATAAAATACCAACCTATATAAGTATACTTAAAGAAATCCTTCATTTGCCTTAATATCTGACTTCGTATATAATAGTTTATCTTTGGTAAATATCAGTCAAAACATAGTGGACGTAGCCATAAAAAGTTTAAATAGGGGTTTTTGATATGATTGTTATGAAAAGTATTAATAACAAAGATTCTACGCCGTTGGCTCTTCAGTAAACAAAATTTCAGTAAATCGTATTTCTAATCGTATTAACAAAGTGAATACCCACAAGCAGGTCAGAAAACAATCGCGACAATCCGATACTTACATCAAAAGATATAATTATATGGTAGTTATATTATACAAAGACACATATGTTTTTATTTATAATATTTAAATGCTATTACAATATTAGTTAAAATTAAGGTCTTTGGTTTTTAATCGAGTGAATTAAATCGATTAATAATGCTTTCTCATTAGGTAATCTTAGGCGTGAGATTTAAACATACTGTAACGTATATTTGACTGACATAATATCGCATTTTAAACGATTGTATAAGGAATTAAGAAAGCATATTGCTCTAATGGAAATAAAAACTTTGATTACACATATTACGCAACACAACATGGCTTCGTAGCCGAGATAACGTGAACGAGGATATTTACTCATTTATTTAAAGAAAGAAATACCATCAATTTCGATTGGAGAATTATTTACTAAACTATGTAGGCACGGAACGGGTTCCTTGTAACGCGATAAATCGAGACGAAAGCCCGGAATAAATCTCTCGGATACACCGATAAGAATCGATGTCTCACGCGACGTATTTATTTATTTCTTTACAGTTTATATCGAACCAGGAAAAGCCAGTGTCGGCGAACTCGATATTAATGCTTTCTCCTTACACAGAAATATATGTGATCAACGAAGCTTAAAGATCCTCGTTTATGATACGACTACAGTCAATATCAGAAGATTGAAGTATGTGTATGTACTTGTCGTGACTGAACTGGAAATTTAAATGCGTAAGTGAAGGTGACGCCAAATTTATTGCAGGCGTAAATTATTAACGCCTTCCATACATTCAGTGTAGAGGTTGCTTAAAATTATTTTAATAAAATTTCTCAGAAAATAATAATTATGCATATACAGTAAATTAAAAAAATAATAAATTTACACACCAATGTGCAATAATGATTGAATCGTAGATCGTTGAGCAGTTGCTTGTGTACTGTAGCGCGTAGCGAATACGAGCCCACTCGACATTTTAGATTATTCGGAGTTAACTACGCAGAGAAACTCAATTAATTACATAGAGGTTATAAAAGTAGTTTTGGAAAGCTTTGATAGGGTAATCATGGGTAATTAGGATATCGCAAGTGATTTTAATGAACAAATAGGAAGAAGCAATGGAGGTTCTGAAAGAGTGCATGGGGGTGAAGCTTGGGAATAAAAACCAAGAAGGTGAACGTCTCATTTAGGCTTCACTTGTGTTCAATCTTGCAATAGTTAATACTTTTGTGATAAAAAGAGATCAGCAACTAAACATATACAATAGTGGGAAAAACCCTGCACAAATTGTTTACTTCCTTTTACGAGGAAATAACATTAAAGTATTGACGGGCTGAAAAGTTATCCAGGTGAGGAAATAGTTGCTCAAAATCTTTTATTAGTTAAAATAAAATTACAAATGGCTAGAAACTAGCCTAAACCCCTAAAGCCTAACTCCTAGCCTAAAAAAAGTAATAGTATTTGTCAGAGTAAAATTTTAAGAACAAAGGTGTTAATAAAATAATAGATAGATATGGAAATGAAAACTGAGAATGAATGTGGGAATTAAATTGTAAAAAGTATAAGGAAAGTGGTAAGGGATGTCTTTTTGTGAAACAATAAGAAGAGAAAAGATAAACAATGACACCAAGTGATGAGGTGAAGAGATACAAAAGAATTACAAAAAAAGAAGATACAGCTTTTAAGGAGTGGAAAATTATCGATAATTGGGGATAAAGTTGTTAGAGAAAGAGAACAACATACGTAAAATGCAAGACAAATACGAAAATGGGATCGCTATTACTAGATCTAAAGCATAAACTTAATTGCACTCATTACTGAACAACCTACAGACACAAATATCTCTATTGATTAGCAAAAGCTAGAGAAAGATATGCAATGTATAAAAGATACAGTAGGAGCATTTTGGAAGAATGACGAGGATATAAATGTTACTTAGGGGGATATTATGCGAGACCAATGAATAAAGAAAATATGTTGATCGGTAAATTAGAGACTGTAGCAAAGTTAATTATAGTTATCGAGCAGGAGATAAGATTAGGATGAAGTAAGAAAAGTTGTGATTGATATGGAAAAGCCGTAGGGCCAAATGGTATACTTGTTGAAGGATCGGAGTGTTTACAAGTAATGGATGGGTGTGGCTTACTTTATTCTTCAATAATTTATTATAGGAGAAGGACCGCCTATGCCAACCGCATAGATGCATAATCCAATAGCATAATGGTGCCTATTTTAAGAATAAGCGTGGGTCTATTTATGCTTATGCCTGAACCTGCAACAACAGATGCAATTTTCACACTTGTGCATAGGAACTTACACATGATGTTGGGATGAGACGTAAAAAGTTTTGTGGTTGGGTTTGAAAAATGAAAAAATTCTTGGGAAGTACCCGTAGTTTACCCCTTCTGAGGACAGTCAAGTCAATACATACATTAGATTCATCCAGACTAGAGTTAGCAACAAGTCAACTTTATGTATCTATTTGTTATTTCTTATTATGAATGCATTAATATCAGATCCACAGGATTAGGCACCGTGATATATGATATTCGTTGATGTCATTATTCCTCTTGAACTTGAATTCTTAAATTTTCTTCCAAAGTAGCTTGGAAAAGTGGTGGAAAAACTGAAAAACGTTAGGTTGAAGAGGAGAAGCATGAAAAGGAACATTTGGTCTGCCACTTCGGTGCTCCATCCAATTTTTCATATATAGCCCTAAATGATATATTCTTACCAGCCGGATCAAATTTTGGGTACCTCGGTTAGTTAATCTAAAATGACAGTAGCGTTACCTAGAATATAAGATATAGCATAAATGCAGGGTGAATGAAATGGCGACAAATCTCGAAAGTCACTTTTGTTACATTCAAGGGATAACTGTATAAAAGCTTTGTAAGACCTGTCGTGTTTCATGTGTCCGAGTGCTTGGCTACGAATAACACAAATGAAAGAAAATTGCATGATGCAGATATACGAATGTTAAGATGGATGTGTGGAATAGATGAGATTACGAATTAGTATACAGGAGGAACTTTGTAAATATCACTAGTGAGAGACAAGTATAATAGGTTAGTATGATATGGACACGCCACGAGGAGAGATAAAAGTAATTTAACCATTGAAGTGTTAAGGATGAAGGTAGATGGATATAGAAATTGAAGAAGGTATGAATGGATTGAGTAGAGAATGATATGTATATAAAATAGGTCTGAATACGGAGATCATAGTTGACAGAAGAGAGTGGATGAGAAACATATGTTGCTACGACCCTACTTTACTTTACTACCCTATTAACTAGTATTGCTGAGTACAAACTCAGTAAGTAAAATTTTGCAAATGTGCTCATATAAGGTGTGGTAGTTGTTGTAATCAATAAAAATATAAATAGACTTGATTTTGCTCGCGGCTATGCCGCCTAAATATAGCTTTGACTTATTACGTAGGAACCATACTTTTTTTTCCGAATGCAAGGTGCCTTATGACCTTTTCTCTACACCTGACAACGTATATCCAAAATTTTATAATCATCCGTCAAGTAGTTAAGGTGTGGAAGAGTAATTAATAAACCAAATCCACTTTCTCATTTTTAATATTTGGGTAAGCATATAAACAAATGGAGATTTAAAGCAGTTGAAATATTTTAAAGATATTGGTGGAGACACTAACCAGATATAACCGAATATACGGATATAAAGTTACACTTTGGTGTTAATAAAACTATTTAGCTTGACTCTCTATTCTATATATAAATGCACACATAAGTTGAAACTTAAAGCGAAATCATTTGTAACATAAATTTAAATTACATTTCGGCGTCAGAAGCGAACAGGTTATGTAATAGCGTATACCTATTTCCTCTCTCAGTTATCGCCGAACAAGAGTAAGCAGTAGGCGCAACGGAAATATAGGCCAGTGTTAATTCCATGAAGCTCATTAACGTACACTGCTATTGCTTATTCTGGTTTTTGATATTATATCTGTGGGTGATGATTGTTACCAAAAGCTTGTCGAGTATTAGGATTAGATAAACGCTGATCTACCACATGACCAGTTGTCCAATTTTCCAAAGAGTCTATGTATACTTTTGAAATTGAGACACATTGAGATTCGTGAATTGTATGAGTGTTGAAAGAACTATAAAGATGTATGTATACACTATGCATTTAAATAAGAAGATAGTTGTTTCAAAAATGTGCTAAAGAGTATTAAAACCTTTCCAATGTATAGGTATATTTTAAAACAACTGAAGTGTCTGTTATTTGTCCAAGCTAATTTCCAAAACCACTAAACCGATTTAGATGAAAGTTTTACTGGTAGCAGATAAAAATTTGAGATTATAATTTAGTCTACACATCATTATACTTTTATTTAGAGGCTAAGCTAATGATAATATTTAACTGAGGCAACTTAAAGTCGGAAATGTGGTTATAGGAGTTAAATAGTAATGAACAAATAAAAAAATAAAAATAAGTAAGTCAACAATTAATGCAGATAAAATATACAATCCTCATGAAACAGATAACCAATTTTACGGGATCGAAGTCGCGGGCACCAGTTAGTATCTATAATTAGAGTGTCTTTAACTTATAAAGGTTTTTAGGGAACTACATAATATTACGTAAGATTTTTTAGTAGTAACAAGTGTACATGTACGAACTATTTCATAACCGAAATGGAGGTCAATAACCCTAGAGCTGGGGAGTGTGTCGGCTGGTCGAGGCCACATTGCCCATTTATCATCCAAACCTACTTCATATCAGTAGGTACTGCTCACCAACTATCTACTGGCATGCTCTACTTGACTATATTAAAAGTAATTATATTTTTTAGTTATTTCAATTCCAGTTCAAGATTAACAACCTGACCAAGATTTACATAAAACATTTTTTATTCTGTTCGTTTGTTGATAAACTCTATCCACTAAAAGGTAAACAGGTGAGAGTTTTATTAAATAGGTGCTATTAATTTACATTTACGTGTAATTTAAATTTAGATCTCGGATGTATAAATCTCAGTTCGTATAATTAATTTTTTTTTCTTAATAGAATGAATGGCCTGGGAATTACGTGTAATATTTTTGTTAGATTCATTTTTATCTATGGTTGGTGTTATTTGGGACAACGCCGTTCCAAATTTGAATTTATTTTTCAAATATATCTTTTTAATGTCACCGACCGCGACGCTAGATATTTGGCCTTTTGCCATTGTTGTGGTGCGTGAGGTGAGATGCAAGCGGAGCGGGAGGCTGGGCGTTACAAATGGAAATCAATACTAACTGCATACTACTCTAGTACTTGCTGCATTGCTCCAATATAAATCAGCCCCTTTAACCTGGAATTCGTTGTTTGCCAAACCAATGAGAGTACAATTATGGATTTTATTGCTCACATTAAAAGTTTAATTTTAAATGCATGAACTTAAAAAAATACCATTCTTAATAATTCAATTTGAAAATTATAAAACATTATATCTAATGACTACTTTAACATAGCATTAATGTCACTGACATATTTATTTACATACTAGCTGTACCCGCAGCTCCGCACGCGTTTTTTTAAATCGTAAGAATTATAAAATTATGAGTCTATCTATGTACAATTACAGAAATGCTCTTTAAAGGCAATTAATTGTAAGTACGACGTGCACGCCACTAAAAGTAACATGTAACGTGTACATCATTACATAGTATAAAACAAAGTCCCCTACCGCGTCTGTCTGTCTGTCTGTTCACGATAAACTCAAAAACTACTGAACGGATTTTCATACGGTTTTCGCCAGCGGATAAAGTGATTCATGAGGAACGTTTTGGTATATAATTTGTCAATGATTTTTTTATAATCAGGGTGGGACAACGTCTGTTTGGCTCGCTAGTTAGATATATAAATACAAACAGCGTGCCGAATGAGGTTTGTCATCATCAACATATTTGGAACCTTAACCCACCATATAACTACCTCAGTACTCACTTACATTGTATAAGGAACTAATGAAACAATAACTTAAAATATTATTATAAAGATTTACATTTACATTACATTTAATATACATTTCAATTTATTTGTTCACAAAATACAGTTATAATTGTTTCAGTATTTCTTTTTTTTTTTTTCTCTCTTTCTGTTTCAATTTCCTTGTTTTTGTATTATTATATTATGTATGTTAAATTTTTAAATATGTAAAATAGTTTAATATTTAATTTATCGTTGGAGCACGCCGTGGTTGTCTCTAAATATGACTACATTTATAATGTATCACAATAGTCCTACTTTTTATATACTTACTAGTGTATTGTCATGTTGACGATCCTAAAATAAATAAAATAAAATAAAAAAAAATTCCATTATTATAAATAAGATTTTGTCACTATACAAAAAATAAACAATTGTCTGTTCCGCAGGAAATTGTATTATGGACTCTTTACGTAATACGTTTATAATCTAAGATCTTATTAGGAAGACCTTCATATCATTAATGTTATTAATAATTATAATGTCGAATTGTGAATAATAAGCTGATAATTATTGCTCTTATTAAAAATAAAGAATGAATTGAAATCTTGCTAAATTTCATGCAGACAAAGTAGCAAGTAATAGCTAGTCTAAAATAGAAAAACCTCAATTACTTTTTATAAGGTTTCCTATCTACCAGTGAAAGTCTCGTGAAAACCGGTCTAACCGTTTTGAAGATAGCACTGCGGGCGAAGCCACGGTTAAGAGCTGGTATAAACTAAAGTTGCCTGAATTACATTTCGACAAAATATACATACATATACATACCGACAAAAATTTTAAAAATTGCATTTTTATTATCAGTAGCGTGTATACTTTCGTACCCAATCAGTAATTTTTTTTTATTTTGATATTACATAACACACTTCATTTTTATTATATGTATAGAATTACACCATTCAAAAGGGTATAATAATATTCTTTTAGTATAAAATATTGATTTAAACTTTGCCATTACAATCAAATTGATGATGATAATCTGTTGGATAATAGGTAATGTTGTTAAATTTTGAGCACACCTAATTAAGTGAGTATTAATAATATGAATTTAATATTTAATGCTATCCAAATGTGAACAAATGTTCTTTGAGTTGCATTATTCTGTAGAGTTTAGTAGTGACAATATATCTTATTATCGATCTATACATATATGTAATAAAAATGAACGTCTAACGATTGAATATGAATGTATATTTGCTACATATGACAATTTTTTTTTAAATATCTGTCTGTTTGTTTGTTCCGAGTAATCTCTGAGACGGTTGACCGGTTTTCACGGGAATTATTATATATAAATAAAATAATAGAGGTCTTCCGACGTGCGCGCATTGCGCAACGTCTATTAGATAGATTTCGATCTTTTTTTTTGTTTCAAGTCTTGGACACATCGTACTTATCTAAAAAAATAACAGGATATCTTTTTTTAAAACCAAGTTATGTAAGTTTTAAGAAAACACGACATTTTTAATCTCTGCGCGCCCATATCGCCGGGCGTTGAATGAGAAATGGAGTAAAGTTAGCGTTTAGTGCTGTTCTAAATATCGGCCTTTTTTAATGTGTTTACTTCAATTGAAAGCTACTTATAATATACATCAATCGGAATCAATAGCTACCCTCGCCGAATATTATTCAAAGCGTCAGATGTCAGCGATTGCTAAACGCAATAGTACGAGATACGCTGAGCAATCGTTTATTACAGCAGAATTAATAACTTTTGCAGTAGAACGTTACATATGCTCTACAATTTTAAATTTTCACACATATTCATGACTTCTACCTATCTTAGAATGATGCAATAATTTACACAACACTGTCGATACATAAAACAGTTACTAATTACGATACATAAACAAGTTATTAATTTAAAAGGACTAGCAAATTATTTTGAAAGTTGACGTATAAATCGTTATCCCTAACTCCTGACTCGCGGCACCACAATAACTTAACAAACACGAAGACAGGCAGCACAAAAATTATAATTTATTTGCCAATTGGCGGCCATATTTAAAATTCATGCAAATTAGTCAAGTCTGACGGTAAAGCAATTATCGAAGCCTTGGCCTGTCTGCTGTAAATCGAAAAATATTTTATGTGTCAGCAACAAGTTAAGAAATAAAACTTGCATTGCCGGTTTTTAAGACGTATCTATCTCTTTCGTTCCAACGGAATTTTTACGAGTGGGGAAATGATGGAAGATAAGACGAATTGCCAGTTCGAAAACCAGTTTATCATCGGGATAAAACTTGTTTTTTTTGTGGCATGGTAGGCGTTGATAGTTGCGCTTATTGTGTTTTAAATTGTGAGCACACTTTTAATAATACGAAAATCTTTTTGTAGCCATATTTGCCTTGTTCTAAGATAATCTATAAGGTGGAAAATAAATGATATTATCTTCAGTTTTCAGTGTTATTAACATATTGTTTGATCTTTAAAACATTTTTTTACAATGTTCAATACCTTAATAAAATAATATATGAATAAATAATATATTTTTATTATTTGTAAATACTTTAAAATGAGTGTAAGTGGCTATATGAGATTAATAAATTTCAACACCCTTTAACTAAGTTACATTTAAAAGCTTTTATTTTTATGAAAAATGTTTTGAGGCGGTTAGAGTTGCACGCGTTTGCTAGTTGTTTATAATATTACTATAACGAAGGCATTTACCTATTACAGTGTTTTTAAAGTGTGTTCATAAAGTTGCTTAAAAGTAATGTAAAAGAGTTACAAACTGTTTAAAGTTTTTAAAGAACGAAGTTTGTGTGTCGCGCCATCAGGCACAAGGTTCGGCCTTGCTATGCTATAAAGCAAGCAGCCGCGCAGCGCTGGTGCGATTTACAATCTTTCAAAACTTGGTCCGAATATTTTTGGGACTAGAGTAACATTTTTAAAACGATACGGCTTCAAATTCTCAATTTTACTCACAACTATTAATTATTCACAACTTTTTTAATTGTTAAAATATCTCGACTTTGATCTATCCTTTATTCAAAAGTAGGGTTTTCGAGTTACCTAATTAGTTAATCAAATATTTAAATTATGTTTGTGACATCATATTATAAAGAAATGATTCCTTTGTTATTTACAAATGATACTATAATATTAAAATATACCTAATTTTAATTCTAATATAAAAAATGAGTTATTTTCTAATAGATATATAATATATCGTGTTGGTACATTGATAAATAAAAACGGCATAGATTAGTAGGTATAGAGTTTACAGTTTATAAAAAACTATAATAATCTGAACAGACCTAATTGAGTTTATTGCCGATTGGAGCCGCAAGGGGTATATTTTAGGAGCTAATGGTCGTGTTTCTGATATATTGACGTACCTGTTTAATGCAAAATTGAATAAAATGTATGTGATTTTGATTTCATATTTTTTAAAGGTACGATACGATTAATCGTGTGAGATTCAGGATAACTTCTATATTTAATGGCTCAGTTGTCGCGCTTGGGACAAATTATTTAATAAACGCCTACACACCCACTCACGCTACAAAAATGTACCTAATACAATAAACTGGACTTTCTTAATCATGATTTCCATGAATTGGTTTTCAATGATTTAAGTTTCGTCGTATTTATTTCAAATTGAATAACTTTGCCCTAATACATTTTGATGAGTTATAAGAAATTATTATTCTTGCCTATACAGCATGACTGGTAAAGAGTTGCAATATTCATATAGATTAATCATGACTTGTTTCTCATTATAAATCAATTTAAAAAAAGAGGTGCTTAATATTTGACCTATTATCCCGAGAAACGCAAAACTTTTTTTTATACCTTTAAGGGCAAACATGCAAGACAACTGATGGTAAGTGATCACCGCCGCCCATGGACACCTGCAACGTGGGAGGAATCACAGATGCGTTGCCGGCCCTTGAGAAAGGAGTAGGCTCTGATATACACATGATACACACTGATATACACTCAACATCAGGTGATTTACACAAACACTAACTGGTGTAATAAATACGGAAGCGGCAAATCACGCCGACTCACGCACTCCGGACCGCACCCCATACCTCGGTCTGCGCCCCGCATCCCAATGTTCGACTGTGCGGCATTCTGACGATTAGCAGTTACGTAATGATTAATCTTGAAAAGCGCCCCTTCGATTTTGTTCATTAAACCTAGGTATGATTTTTTTACGATTAAACTAAAAACTTTAACTAAGGTTTTCTTTGTTGTTTATTAGTTTTTGTTTTGATACTATTATTTTATATGTTAAATGTGGTCATGCACTACCACACCATTGAACGATGTCACCCTTTAAACATTCACCTCGTATATTATAAGTATATTGTAATTGTTGTTTTATATTACGTTTTGTACAACTCAGGACTTCTGTTTGTTTAAGAAACATTGGTTGTTCATTAAGACTTGAAGACAGAAAACAGTCCTAATATTATTATTTTTTATCTTTAGTTCATAATCTCTAGCCAATGGTGCATAATAATAATATGATCTTGCGTAACTAGAACGTGATGCCCATACACTAGTTGTAATACTTAACGGTCATAGTGGCATGTCTAGGCGTGTCGGGTTCTGGTATCAGCTGCTGTCCATCCAGTAACATAGAGGACAAGTAGAGATCTATACCCCATTGGGTCGCGACTACAATACACATGATGATAAAACCTTATCTATAGTGACTCTTCCTTATAAGCCAGCCTGAGAGTGGTGATTGTATAAGGAATGCTGTTCACTCAGTGTTGTGTTCTTGAATTTTTCTGTGTTTATCGTAAAGCAGGTTGCCTCCACTTTACCCTGTACTAATAGGTAAAAAAATATTTAACTTCTTCATCTTTCCACTACTTCATAGATCGGTAAGCGGTGACGTCTGTGACATAATAATAATCATAATGATATTATTAACTATATGTATATAAAAAAGAGTGTGTATATCAATGTGAACACGTGGAGGAAATAAAACTTCTTGGGCTTATATGTGTTTAATTATATATTTATATGAGAATAGAAACACTACCTACGTCCGCGAAGCGAGGTCTTTTTTTATATCATAGGAGGCAAACGAACAGGTGGGTCACCTGATGTTAAGTGATCACCACCGCCCATAGACACTTGCAACATCAGGAGAGTCGCAAGTACGTTGCAAGCCTGTGTTTGGGGAAGGGCAGAGAGGGGTCGGGGGGGGAAGGGAAGTGGGCCTCCGGCGCTCTTTCTGGCCGAACGAAACGCAACAATGCAAGCACTGTTACTTCACGTCGGTCTTCTATGACAGGGTGGTACTACCCCGAGTGAGCCATTCCTACTGAAACCAGTAATAGCTTCAGCATGGCTCTACCACCTACATAAGTCTTTTTTACCGTGAAGAAGTGAGACAGGAGGTGTGGTGCTTATATTTTTTCCTCTGTACAGAAGATAAGATACATATAATAATAAGGTAATAAACAACGAAACCAAAGTCACGGGTATCAGCTGGTATAAAATATAATATTTATTTACTAATAATTATGTATTTACGATTTATTGTGTGTTAGAAAAGATACCCAATGAATTTGAATAATTCACTCATTAAATTAATAATGTGTAAAATGTAAATTTGTGCATAGTTTTATTATTTTCGCAGAATATATTAAATGTTCTTAATATGTTATGCAAGTCATATTAATCTCATAATAAACCGAATTGAGAATCTACATATCTTTTAACGATTGAATTAATTTTTTTAAAGGCAGCTGACAGTTTTTTTTACTTCTGTACAGTTATTCAATTATGGATATCCTAAATAATCCTTTGCTTATGAGAAAAGACATTATTACATCATTATGTACATTTTATAAGAAACATGTGAACTATAATAATGTTTTAAGCGCTTCTTTCAAGCAATCCCAGTGTTAATCAAGTACAGTCATTAATTACTACCTTATTACATTAAACTTATGAATTTATCGATAACCAATATTGGTTGTACACAATTTTACGTTACTGTTTTTTACATTAACAATTGAAGAATCGTTCTATGCTTCTACGTAACAATTACGGAAGAATTATAATTAATTAGATCCGAATAATTCTGTTTTAAACAGCAAATTTTAAACGTTTGTAGTAAAAAAATAATTTTGCATAATGGATCACCGTGCGACTCGAGTTCAACGAGTTAGATTTCGTTAGTAATAAAAATGTACCAAAACCAGTTTTTACAAAACCGATTGTTATGTTTGCCTATGAATGTCGGAAACCAATCATTGAAAACTGTATAGACCTGAAAGCACGTATATGACTATAATTATTTTAAAATATTCCTAGTCGAGGCCAAATAAATTCTTTATCATAATCACTTCTCATACTTAAAGTAACAACTATAACAACAAAACGGTGGTCAATCATATGGCCGCATAAAAAAGTAACCATAAAATCTTAATTGGTCATGGGCTATCAAAACATCGTTAACCTCAAACTGACGGTGGTAAAATCGTAGGTGCACGTACAGGTTTTTCTCATCAATCAGTGAATACTTGCCGCCCAAGGAGGATCACTTAAATAGTTACCTTATCGGGCTTGAAATTGTCTTTGTAACTTTCGAAAGAATAAATTGTACATTGGGGTCTTTAAAAGCGCTACCTATACATAATTTATTGCATGCTGAATCCGTTTGTTTCTATTTTAGACTAACTGATACCCACGACTTCATCTGGGTCGTTTATTATTTTAATTATTTATTCAACGAAAAAAACATAAGCTCCATACCCTTTGCCCCATGTCTCCACGGCGAGAAATCATATGTTACTGAACGCGTAGTGTTTACAAAATTGTAGTTTATTAAAACTTCAATAACATTGTATTAAATGAAGATATCGAATTAATTCTTTTTTAATATAAGGGCCAAAGAAGAAAAGCAAAAATTATTTTATCGAAGTTTAGTGTTAGTTTCCAGTAGTAGTCGTTTAGCCAATAGTTTCTGCGTGATGCGCGCATGACGACAGATTTCTATCGTTTTATTTATAGATAATAAAAGAAGATATAGTAAAATAAATATGGGTATGTGTCAAAAGATATAAAAAGCTTTATGAATGTATATAATTTTATTTGAATTATTAAAGGTAGGCAGGTATAATTAAATTCACAAAACTTAAATAAATAATATTGGCGCCCGAGATAGTATAATTTATTTTATTTTTAATTCCGAGAAAATAATTTTAATATTATCTTTGTAATGGTTCTTAGATTATATTGGTGAACTCATTTGAATATGTAGTATGAAAAGTTGCGGTTAAATTATTTACTAAAATGTCTGTAATATATAATATGTATTACATATAATACATCTGATTATTGCTTGCAATATCAAAATATTTTATTATAAATGCGCACTCTGTGGCCCCAAACTCGAAAAAAGGTTATGAGAATCAAGACCAGTTTCCCGTTAACTCGGATAAAGTTGAAACTTGAAGCGGGACGTTTCAAAAGAAGTTGAAAGATTCGAGAAATGCCGATACCGTGTGTGATCCCATTGATTCTTTATTGAAATCAATGAGACGAGAATGGAACAACAAAACTTGAATTGCATAAATATTTAAAAAAGTAAACAAAAAATAATCACTGTGAACTGCGTTATATTTCAGTATATGACATTGTGATCAACATACGCGTAGACAACGGTAACCTTTGTAAGTAGCAATTACTTGCAGTAATTCATGTCGCAAGATAATCGCTCACGATTTCGCGCACATTTTTCCTGTGGTTTTTTATCATGTTATTTTTCTGGTTATATTATTAGGCTTATTATCTTGAAAATAATTCAGTATACGTTCTTTTTTATACTTTATAGGTTTTAGCGTATGACCGTTTAACTTAGGTTTTCTTGGTTTTTTATTAGTATTTGTTTTGATATTATTATTATATATCTTAAATGTGACCATGGAGTGTCATATCGTAGAATACTGCGAGTGTTTAAACTTTCACCTGGTAGATGCAACTGATTTTCAACTTAAGACTGGTAGTTAGATAGGCGGATTTGGACAAAGCCTTACCAACATGTTTTTATTGAACACTGGCCTTAATCACTAAAAATACTATATAATTTTTTACTAATTTGACCCCGTAGATATTACAATCGACGATGTAAATGATAAACCATCAATGTACACATAGGTGTTTACTTGTCTTAAAGAAAAAGGTAAGTAACCACTTATAATTAAATAACCCGTAAATGGATGTATCAGGCCTTGTCGTTATTTCAATGATTTTGCAATATACTTTATCCACATCGTGCATCGGCTTCCGGAATTACCAATCACTTGTCGATTGTGACTAGTAGTAATAAAATATTTTATAATATGTCTTTTAATTCTTTGAATAATTTGATGAATCGTTAAGATAAAAAGATTGCTTCAGTCGATTCTACATTTTATGTTGTACGATTGAAAAACAAAATTACACAATATAGAGAAATAACAAGGTATAAAAAGTTAATACCATTTTTACTGAATTAACTATGCTTATCTTTAGGCATAGTTCCGATCGTTACCTTGCTAATATAAAAATCATACTATAGGTATATGTGGATGTGAGTTTGTTTGTTATGCTTTCAGAAACTACTCAACCGATTATCGTGAAATTTTGTATGCTCGTTGTCAGGGATACACAAAAGGGCATAGGATACCCTTAATCTAGAAAAATACTTTCCCTATGGAAAGATTAATGCGAGTGAAGTCGGGGGCAAAATCTAATTTTAATATAAAGAGGTAATTGTTTAAGATGACTTAACAATTGTGGCAGTACATAAGATTTACATAAATTGTTTTGGGTATGTATGTTTCTTTTTTTTTATAACATAGGAGGCAAACGAACAGAAGGGTCACCTGATGTTAAGTGATCACCGCCGTCCATAAACATTAGCAACACCAGGAGAGTCGCAAGTGCGTTGCCAACCTGTGCTTGGGGGGAAGCGGTTGGGGGAGTGGGGAGACGAGGGAAGAAGATAGAGAAGGAGAGGAGAGCCTCCAACGCTCTCAATGACCGAACGAAACGCAACAATGCAAGCACTATTACTTCACGTGGGTGTTTCTGTGAGAGGGTGGTGCCACCCCGGGCGAGCCGACCCATTCATGCTGAAACCAGTAATAGCTTCAGCGTGGCTCTACCACCTTCAGAAATGTATAAAGATTTGAATGAAGAGCTGCACAAATGTTACCTTATACGTAAATTATTCATGGCAAGCTCACCATAGTAACGCAAAAGCCTCTCAGCATGACGCCCGGATAAGCTTACGGATGAATACATTTAAATAGTAAACGCGACACTACGCTAGATTTACTGCGGCATAATGTAACAGAGACAGGGATATACTGCGACACGTTATCTAATATATTTTATTTAACTGAATTATTAAAAATATTTCATACATATAATAACATCTTCTTTTATCTATACATGTAATAAGAATGTAAATCTAACGTGTCTGTACTTTTTCGATTTTCGTGAAAAATATTGTTGCAGCTGTCTTGGAATAAGCAATAGAATACATTTCAATCATTTTTAGAGATATGTGTCTGTCCGTTTGTTTGTATGAACACGCAACAATGCTAAAGTACTGAATTCACAATAAAACGTCACTAAGAAAATCATAAAGCATATCCATCCATCCATTTCTCGTCGAAACACGGACGTGAAGTAACAGTGCGTGCATTGTTACCTTTGTGCGGTCAATGAGAGTGCCATAGGCCCACCTTCTCTCCTCCTCCCCCCCCTCACCCCTTCCCTCTCTTCCCCCAAACACAGGTTGGCATCGCACTTGCGACTCCCCGGGTGTTGCTAGTGTCTATGGATGGTGGTGATCACTTAAAATATATATATATATATATATATATATATATATTTATAAATATATATATCATCAGGTGTAACTTAGTCTTTGTTTCATTAAAATCGGTCCACTCTATCAAAAGTTATTGTAATTTGAATGATGACGTGGCGTAAGTACGAGAGGAAAGTAGACAAGTAAATGGACTTAATACATTCAGATCAATCACTGTTTTTTACATAAAGTTCCACGCCGACGAAGTCGCGGGCACAGCTAGTACATATTAAACTCCTGGTATCAGGCGCCGCCTCGTACATTTATTTATTTATAATTTATCAATCTTGAATTTTGATAAATAATCTTTTTTCTTTGAAGTATATAACAGATCTGTCCATTAGTAGCTATTAATACTGACTCAGTACGGCACAAGCCGATATTAAATTTAGTAAACACATTGATATCTGTTCTCGTAAACCACTTCTGTGAAAGTTATACATTTAAAACGCTAAATGCAATAGACTTATGAGATTGCCTAATCGCTACACATTATAAAACAAAGTCCTTCGCCGCGTCTGTCTATCTGTCTGTTTGTTAGCGATAAACTCAAAAACTATTGAACGGATTTTCATGCAGTGTTTAGGTACATAATTTGTCAAGATTTTTTGTAAATTAATTGAAATATTACAATAAATGCCTGGGAGCTTAACAAAGTAATTGACATAATAAACAACGCAGACGAAGTCGCAGGTATCTGCTAGTATATCAATAAAAAGACATAATCAGTTATGTTATTATATCAAAGGTTATATGTATATATCTTGTAAGAGACATGTTATATTTCACAATAATTTTAAGGTCACCGCTGTCAGTGAAATGTAATAGAACGAGTAAATCGTGATGTTTACTACTTATTTATTCATGGATTTCATGCAATAGATTAATTATGTAGATATTACGGTACTGCGTAGTTGATTACAGAATATTTAAACATTTGAAAATTAAATTTTATACGAATCTGATTGATATACCTATTGATATATCTTTCACACATCATTACGTATTATAAAACAAAGTCCTCTGCCTCGTCTGTCTGTCTGATCCTGATAAACTCAAAAACCACTGAACGGATTTTCATGCGTTTTTCACAAGTAGATTCATAAGGAAAGGTTAGGTATGTAATTTGTCAAGGTTTTTTTTTTATTATAAAGACAGGATAACGTTCGCCGGGCCCGCTAGTACCCACTAATACACACAAGAAACTAAAAATTATATTTCTATTATATTTACTACAATTTATAAATTAATATATGTTAAATTGAAGTGTATGTTGTTTATGCGAACTAAGTGTTAAATCGTTTTAACCGATTTTGATGAAATCGTCAGTGGTAGATTGAAGATATTTCATAGCATCCGTTCATATAAATAATCCATTACGAGAATAAAGTGGCACGATAGATTATAGGTATATTCTCTTTATTAAATTTGTAAGGACTGATAACATTGAATTTATCTTACGTAGTTGGTGGTCATACACTTTGTTTTACAAATAAGTTCTTAACAAAATAAGAGAATTGAAGGTTCGCTTTAAATATCCAAAACAACAATTACTCAACAATTACTTCACAGAAATTTATTCTTTACCTATTCAATATATTAGTAAATAAATGTACTTAAAGAGTAACCCGTCCATGTAATTTTCTGTAAAGCGCGGGATACATAAGAGCCATAGCTAATAGTAACAACTCGTTTCTGATATAAATACTGTGCGTCCGACATGGTTTAGGATCGCGTTGATCGTAACTCTGCCGCACAAAGGGTTTGTTAGTAGAAGTTATGAAGAACTACCCGCCATCATGTTTGCCCACGCGCAAGAATAGATACATACAACATTTAGATAGATATAGACAACCTTTTAGTTAATAGATAGATAAACAGCATAATATAGGCATTTTTATCGTTATATTTTATTAATATCCTCTGCCCGTGACTTCGTTCGCGTGGAATAGTTACTTTGGGCTAACGCTAACACGCAGCGGAAGCTCTCAAGAGGAAAAAAGCCAGATTTTGAAATATTCTTCATTGGTGCTCCACTCTTATTGCTCTTAGCGTGATGATATATAGCTTATATACTCGACAAATGAGCTATATAACACTGAGGAAATTTTTCAAATCGGACCAATAGTTCCTGAGATTACCCCCTACAACGTCACAAACTCACAAACTCTACCTTTTTAACCGACTTCAAAAAAAGGAGGAGGTTATCAATTCGTCTGTATTTTTTTTAATTTTTTTTTTTATGTTTGTTACCTCATAACTTTGGACTGGGTGAACCGATTTTGATGATTCTTTTTTTATTTGAAAGCTGGTGCCTGCCGTGTGGTCCCATTTTAATATGGTCCAGTTCCGACAACGGCATCCAGTGCAAAAGCGTATAAGTTTTAAATTTGCATTAATTATGTAAACGACAAATAGACGAATAACTCAATATCACGCTAACCGATTTCGATGATTCATTTTTTATTGGAAAGGATGTACTTCAAGGGTAGTTTGATGAGAATTTGGTTAGGTTCTGATCATGGGATCCGTGACAAAGTAAGAAAACTTTCAAGAAACGAGCCTACTCCTTTCTTAAGGGCCGGCAACGCATCTGTGTTTCCTCTCGTGTCGCAGGTGTCCATGGGCGGCCGTGATCACTTACCATCAGGTGACCCGTATGCTCGTTTGCCACCAATATTATAAAAACAACTCTTCAATTCTTAGGAGCCTATTGTGCTTATGTTCGTTGCTGAGTTGCAACATGACGCAAGCATTGTAATTACATTACTTAAGGTGTATTATGTGTGAAGCGATGGTAGCGGAGTTGGTGGTAGAAACTATCGCGGATTATTAATAAGGTTGCGTTCGTACCAAACGTTACTTATTGTACAACCAATTGAAACCATATCGCATACCATACCGATAGATACCATACCGCAAAATGCGCATATTTTTTAATATACTTAAGGCGGAACGGAGTTCGCGGGCACTGCTAGGAAAATATATTTATGTACACTAAAAATGGAAAAATAAAGTAAATTTTCAAAAAAAAGTATTAACCGACTTCAATATCAATCAAAAACCCATAAGGCACTAAAAAGCGGAAAATAAATAGTTTATCAAATTAAATAAAACATATGAATATGTGTGCTACCTAGAGATGTATTGGAAGTCGGTGCCAACCGAAATTTCAAATTTGTTCCAGGTAGAAATGTATTACAGAGACGCGAGAGTGGACTTAAACTTTGTACCTATGTAGATGATATGATTTTAAATCGGACCAATAGTTCCTGAGATTACCCCCTACAACGTCACACACTCACAAACTCTACCTTTTTATAATTTTGTATAGACTATTCTTCGAAGCTCAAATCTATTTAGTAAACCTTTAGTAACGAATTGGTTACTAATAGTTAATGATATATAAATAAGTTAACGAGCTATACTTACTTAGCTTTCGACTAAGGTAATCAATAAACATTACAAAAAACGTCGCTATCCGTGGTTCCTGGTCTGTGCGTTCCGTTAGTTCTTCTTAACAACGCAACCAAATTTCTTCCGAAAGTTTTTATACAATATACACATATGTAACTCTATGTATAGATGTGACAATTATAATTGTAATTGAAAAATAGTGAGTCACTTGCGAAGGTATTTGCACAAATAATACAATAGCTATTATAAATTAAATGTGTACTAATTACGTTGGGCGTTTAATGTAGATGAAAATTTTCCTTTACAATATATGATTTTAACGAATAATTTACAACATATCACAGAATTATAATTACGTAAAGTAAAAACAGCTTGTGTAACGCCGAACCTTCTTGGACTTAATCCCATAGAGTGGATCGAATAGTAAATGTCTTTAAATTGTATAGACTAGTGGTTTTCAATATTTTTTTAAACGCTACACAAACATGGTTCACTCATGGTGTCGCGGGCCGGAAACTACAAAAATTTAGGTATTAAATAAAAAAACGTAATTTCAAACTAACAACGTAGTAATGTAATGAAAAATGGTTATCCAATAAAAGAAACTTCATAAGGATCGCATTGCGGTCAGGTTATATGGGATCTATTTAATTTACTCAGCGTGCTCATAGTTTTTCTGATAGTCACGAAATTTAAAATAATTGAATAGAATGTATAATCGGGAGGGCCAACTACAAGTACCCGGCGGACCGCATGCAGTCCGCAGGTTGAGTATGGATGGCTTAGACCCTTGTGAAGCTGGGTTGTGTCCTTAGTCATACAAAACAATCATTACCTCTCAAAAACTTAAAATTGTTTCAGGTGGGTTAAATGTATAACTTTTACTTAAGTAAATTTTCGACATAAATAAGCTTATGGAATGTAAAATATATTTTAGGTATATTATTAAACTTTGAGATTATCTGTCTCGAAGGTTTAACAAAATATTAATGTATGAGTTACATATTCTAGTTTCTACTCTACACGTTTCAATCTACCCCTCATTTGGCACGTCGATCTACATTCAGTTTATGCTATTAATGAAACGAATTATCGCTTTTGGCGTTCCAAACCCGTTAGTTATTATTATGGGATATTATGCAATGGAATTACCGCAAATTTATATATAATGTCACAGTCACGCACCGTTGCGGTTTGATAAACTGCTTGGAAATAAAACGTTTTCAATCTTGTATCTGAAAGATAAAATTAGAGGCCGTCTAGTATAAAATAGCGGAAAATGGGAACGTAGACTTAAATTATATTTTCAATAAAAATTAAACTAACAAAAATGTTAAAATATAAACAAGAAATCAAATTTATAAAGTAAAAGCTTTTACCCGCAGCTCCACACACGTTTTTTTTTAAATTATATTAAAGAAATGTAATATTGTAAGAAGATGTACAAATACAGTAATGCTCATTCAAAAACATTTGTAAGTACGACACGTACGCCACCTACTATAACATTTAACGTGTACATTAGATATGTATTATACTAAAAGTGTGTGGAATGGGATTTACCATCAGCAACATATTTGGAACTTTAGCCCACTATATGAACCCACAGTACCATCAGTGCTTACTTACACTATGCAATTAACTAATGAAAAGCATTTAGAATATTTTGCTGCAGACGAAGCCGCGGGTAACAGCTAGTCTAAAATAAAATAGTCTAAGTTACTGCGTGTAAGGTTACCTATGTGCCAGTGAAATTCCCGTCGACACTGGTCCAGCGGTCTCGGAGATTACCCGGAACAAACAGACAGACAAACTGACAAAATGTTTAAAAATTGCATTTTTGTTATCGTACCGTGTACACTTTCATATCCAATCAGTAAAAAGTTGTCATTTTGATACTACATATAGACACTTCATTTTTATTACATCTATAGATGTTCAAAACGAATGAAAAATGTTATAAATATTGCGAAAACATGTAAATTCAATGCAGAATGCTCCTGCATTTCTATATGTTAAGTCGACTTTACCGTTGCATTAAACTTTTGGCTCAGTTTTCAAATTCGTTGGTAGTAGCGCCAGTCTAATGTCGTTTAGCTTCTTAGAGAAAATTGTATACATTTAAGCTCTTAATCTATTATATGCTTTCAACCGCAGGCATGAGTTGTAAGAGTGGATAAGACAGTTAATGGCCTCAACACTAATGGGATAAAAGAACGTGTCGTGTAAAAAAAGAAATCTGGTGGGTGATTAGACAAAATTCTTTCTAAATTAACAAATAAATTAGTTTTATTTCATGCTCCAATAAGTTTGTTGTCACCATGAATGGAAAGTCATGGAATGTCACAATGGAAAGTCTAATATTTTTTCTGTATAACTTTCTACTGAAATAAAAAGATGGGTATATAATTAAAACTATTTTAAAGGTTACGGTAAGTATATTTATTTATCTTCAGCCAGGGGTTCCCAAAGTGTACGCCGCGACGCCCTGATACGCCGTACAAAGTAAAAAGTGGCCCCGTGAGCTTCCCCCGGGCCCGGGGCTTCTTTTAACCTTACTCCGGTAGCTTAACTTAGTTATTCATAGGTACAGCGTAAACCGTTAATTTCCAAGCACACACAAATCCATGTTGTGGATGTTTTAATATCTTTGCCTGTCAAAATAATCTATCTATTTCGATTAGCTAGTTAGGTTATGGAGTCATGATCATCACTACCAAACTTGTAAGTGCGTTGCGGACTAAAAAAGTTTGAGAACTTCCGTCTTAAGCGATTTTCATAGTTATTTTTAATTTTAAAGAAATATCTTATGGAAATAATTTAATATTTCCCTTTTTACCTATATTTGCTTACTCACTAGTTACAATACAGTGATATCGTGTAATGAAAAAGCACATTAAAGGCGAATAAACAAACATTAGTTAACACAATAAACAAAGTCAATTAAGGATAAATTTATAATGCTTAGTTAAAGCTGAAGCTGTTATTGTTTATATCAATCAAGCCCGATTTTCTCTAAACCTTCACGTCTCAATCAGCAGTATATTCGCTTAAAGACAACTCGGAGAGAGAATATTCTGTAATTAAAGTCTCGGGAGCCCTTTGATCCGGACACCTTAAATGCGCTTGAATGTATGACACTCATGCGTTCAACATACTAGGGCGGTGTTATGTCCTGAATTAAAAGCGACGGCGATTCAACAAATATTATATGTATCTACACATTTCTTAGAGAAGACCCTTAATACGTTGCTAGTTATCTTTTGTTTTTATTGACACCCATAGGTATATCATGTTCTGAGATCTACCGTAGTATATTCAGTATTCAGGTGGGTTAGTACAGTGTTTAATTTGCTTGGATTGTTATAAGAATACAAACTCACATTCGGCACGATGTCTTTTTTTTGGTTTGGTTTTAGGTTATGTATATCAAATTGCTGAAAGGTCTGTAGTATTCAGTGTTGAGAGGATAGTCTATCAGTGGTCGTTGTTATTTTTAGATGTAATTGTTAGATACCATTAGACCACTTACCATTAGACATAGTGTATTTACCTTAATGACAATGAGTTAGTTGTTTTCATTGTACCAGACTTTAAGATATTGTATAACATACAGCTAAAGATCTCGGAAATCTATATGAATAAAAATCAATTCAGGAATGTATCTAAGTACATTACTTGAGAATGGCCCCACTTATTTGACTAAATCTTTTTCTCTTGTCTTTATCAGGACAGGGTTTCTATGTAAGAACATATTCTTAAAATCGTAATCGTGAAAATTTTGATTAAGATATCTCCATATAAAAAGTGAGTTAGACAGAAGAGAGTAGGAAGATCTACGAGAATATTGACAGGTTGATGTTCACTTGTTTAGTGGCCATTTAATTTAATGACTTGGTCGAACTACAAAGAGAATATTTGTTTTTTTTTACATTATAGAGACAAACGAACAGACTGGTCATCTGATGGTAAGTGATCACCACCGTTCATCGACACTAGCACCATCGGGGGAGTCGCCAGTGCGTTGCCAGCCTATGTTTGGGGGAGAGGGGTTGGGAAAGTGGGGACGAGGTGGAAGTAGGGGGGGAGGTGATCCTCCGGCGCTCTCATTGACCGAACGAAACACAACAATGCAAACAATGTTACTTCAAGTCGGTTTTCTGTGAGATGGTGGTACTACTCCGGGCGAGCCGACCCATTCATGCTGAAACCAGTAATAGTTTCAGCGTGACTCTACCACCTATTAATTATTATTATTAATTATCCTCGTTATTAATCCCACGCGAAGCCGGGACGGACAACTAGTTCATAATAGTAACGTTGTCAGAAGTACCTAGTTTGTACCAAACATTAATGTTGCAAATGAAACTCGTGGAATTTATATGAGTCGAGGCACGTGTTTCGCGTATATTTTCGCACTTCCTCGCGACACACAAGAAACATTCGAGTTTGTCTAAGTCATGTACAGAACATCCGCACGGTTATAATTATAAATATTTTGATATTATTGTTTGAAATGTATTTTTATCATTTTAATAAAAAATAATTACTGTTAAGAAATATTGTGTACATTACTTATTTGTTTACCGGCCCGGCGGACGTTATTTCGCCCTGATAATAAAAAAAACTTTGACAAATTCTATACCTACACCTTCCTCATGAATCACTTTATCTACTGAAGAAAACCGCATGAAAATCCGTTCAGTCTTTGAGTTTATCGTGAACAGAGAGACACTTAGACGTGGCAGGAGACTTCGTTGTACAATATGTAGTGATTAACTGGTGCCAGGGAGTTTATGTTACCTCTGTTACTTTTTATCATTAGTGCTTAACACAATGAAAAGCCTAGATACCTTGCGAAGCTATATCTGTCAGCAAAAATGTCATCAAATCGATTTAACTGCTTCAAATCTCAGCCGGAACAAAGAAACACACACTTCAATTTTATTTATATGTATAGATTATTTTGAATACACTTCTTAGTGTCATTATCTGTATTTAATAATAGGGATCTTCTCTTCTTGTTGAGAGGATATTAATAGTTTTGTAGGTGCTAGAGCCACGTTGAAGCTATTATTGGTTTCAGCATGAATGGGTCGGCTCGCCCGAGGTATCATCACCCGACCCACAGAAAACCGACGTGAAGTAACATTGCTTGCATTGTTGCATTTCTTTCGGTCAGTGTAAGCGTCGGATACCCGCTTCCCACCCCCTCACCCTCACACACTCCCCCCTCCCCAAAACACTCAAAACAAGTGTTGCTAGTGTCTATGGACAGCGGTGATTATTTACCATCAGGTGACCCGTCTGTTCGTTGGCCCCATAAAATATAAAAAAGAGCCACTTTTTCAATGATTTATGGTAAAGTCTGAATTAAACAATGAACGTTTAATATTTCGTATCAATTTAATTGGTTATTTGTGAATTATCAGGAATCCCTTGAAATAATTATAACTTATATTATTTTATACAACTATAAACATATATAACACCCATAGTATTGCAGGTGTCCATAGGCGACGTTAACCATTTACCATCAGATGGGCCGTCTGCCTGTTTGCTGCCCTTTAGCGTAAAGAAACATCATCCTGTCAGAAAATATTATTTATTCAACAAAAATTGAACAATAGTTACAATTTATAAAACGAATCATTATTAAAATAAAAATATTGGTAGTTAAAAATGTACACGAAACAAATTAGTTCTGCTTAAAAGTTTTATTATTTAATTTATGTGCATTACTGCATATGTGTATACTGTCGGTAACAATTTTAATTTAAAACAGGTAAGAAGTAAAAAGTACGTTTCATTTGTCTTACCATACAGCTGCTTATAAAGATAACTGTAGGTGTATAAAACTGGTAAGGTAAAACTTCCACTGTTTCAAGGTGTGAATATCTTGCTACAAAAAATGGTAATTTATCCAACGCATGCTTAAAATAATTACGTGAAAATAACATTCCGGGAATATATAAATTAACATTTTACCATAAACATTGACAGACGCGTCTGTAACTTTATATTTATCGTGTGTGTTCAGCGCTGAATTATTCCATATTTTTTGTAACAAGAATTAACTTTAAAGTTCTAATTTAACCAATAATTAAAATTTATATATTTCATAATGGTTTTGAAATCATTCAAATATATTTCAAAATTATGAGTGCGTTAATATCGGTGTAATCACATGCAGTTTTTAATTAGAAATTATATACCATTGAACAATTTAATATGAGTAGAGGAAAGTGACCAAGTATGGAATACCATTTTGTTTTTTACGCATAATTTGCATAAACGTTATAAATAAAAAACCTTTTGTAGTAATTATTAACAACCATATATTTGCACTTTATTTTGTAACAATTCTTATCTACATTATATTCTATATTAATTAGTTATAATGAAGAAAATTTTCCAAAAACTAAATAATGATAAAGGTACTTAAATATGGAATATGTACCCCAAATATGGAATACTATAGATACTATCGAAAATTAACCACAACTTATATGAGACTCTTTTAAAACTCTGGTATAATATAGACAGGAACACAAATTATTTGCAAAAATAGCAAATCCAGGTATCAGAATTTGGCCAAAACAGGGCAATTTTTATGTGCCCAGGATATACACGTGAGGAATCTAATTCATGTTTCCCCATCATTCAAAACCAGTATACCACAGATTTTTCTGGGGATCATTCGTCTTTCTAGCATAATCGAAACAAGGTAGATCTGGGCACATCAAAATGTTTTGCAGCTCTTTAATAATTCATTTTTTCTCTCTTACTAATTTAGCTTCCGCCATATTTTCTGAATTCCGTTCTTTTGGCTTTGTCTTTAAGTTAATGCCGGTCATTCTGATAAAATATGAAAAATTTACAATTAACAAATCAGCTGATACATAATGGAATAATAGTCCACAATTGGATACTATGATCCGTCCATATTTGGATTTTCCAACAACTCCAAACTAACATTCATATTTAAAAAAGTAATACAATCAAACACATCTAAAACTTGCAAAAGAACATCTGAACGACCTTTAGAAGCTAGGAAACACAATACTATGATGTTGCAGTTTTTGTACGAAAAATATGTATTTTTTCACATACCTCAGAAAGTTATGCAGTAGCGACAAAACAAAACATTGTCACAATGAGGAAAGGGCTCACTCGACTGACGGGCATGCTACAACTTGTACACGCAAATGGAAAGATACAGAATATCATTATTTATGGCCTGTGTGATTTTCAACTTTAGTGAAATGCTGGTATTCCATATTAGGGATACTATCCCATATTTGGTCACTTTCCTCTACCTAATGCCGTGAATTAT
Source organism: Antheraea yamamai (assembly GCA_036509395.1). Taxonomy (NCBI): domain Eukaryota; kingdom Metazoa; phylum Arthropoda; class Insecta; order Lepidoptera; family Saturniidae; genus Antheraea; species Antheraea yamamai. The sequence continues at coordinate 7,716,155 of AP028429.1, forward strand.
TCTAGAATGAAGAGTTAATTAAATCAACTTTAAAACATTTCTATAACGTTATTAGATTCTATTCGCTTTTACGTATGGTTTTATTATTTTTAATGAACATAAATGAATTAAAAGTAGATACTTATGACCACACGATAGAAGTGAAATGTTATAAATAAATATACGCACATTAAAGTACATGCAGACTTATTATTTAACAGTATTGCAGTATAACAGTTATTTATATAACAGTGATACTATACATTGATTAGATATATATAAAATATATATTATTATTATTTTTATTGTAACTAATACGTAATAATAAAAATTTAATTATTGGAACGCTGCATTTCTTGTCAGACACTAAATGCAGTTGATGACGACGGGAACCGAGTATACACGATTCAATGCGTTTACTAAGCCGAGCGCGCTTGATGTCGAGTGTAACCGAGTAAACCCGATTCAACTTCACTGATCTCAGCGTGACAGCTTACTTTCGATCACTATTTAATGTGCCTAACGAAATGCTCACTTTAAAAAACATGTCTTATTGATTAGTAATTAAAATTAATGTCTACAAAATTAATTGAAACATTATACTTTACCTTAATTGGCACATTCAAGTAACATTAAATGTGTTAAATATTTATGTAGCTACACTAACTACTAGGTAGGCTATGAATAATAAGTCCAAAGTGTTAAATACATTTTAACCACGTCGTACATCTGAGTTTGTAATTAAGTTAGTGCTCTCTGTGGCCTTTACGATAGATAATTGGGGTTATTATATATTGTATATAAAACATTCACACGTTTTAATCATTTGTTAGCAATATTAATATACGTTTTGTAATAATGTATGTAAATCAAGGAAATTGCTTTGTATGTAGAAACTGACAAACTTATAATCAAGTCTCGGAACGTCGTGCCTCCGAAACTGTTTAACTTTTAAGGCCGGACTTTCAAAATCCTTGTGGTGTAGTCATTGATATATAAAAACCCAAGAGGCACAGTCAACGTCTCAAAATCGTCCGAATAAAATATGCACACAATTGAAAATTATGCACTCATTTCAAATAGAATCTCGTCACTCGCGCCTTTGGACTTTTTGTACACTGCAGTGTAAAAACAACTTTAAATAATTCGCGTTAGGTTGAATTTGCAAAAACATAAGTTTATAATTACTTAGGTATATCGGTGAGCTTGTAGGGATGGTTTTGAGCGTTACTTTTATTCGAGACAGCGTGTGCATCTTGGGTTTTTATATATCAATGGATGTGGTATAACTTACAAGACATCCGTAATTGGGTATGAAGAAAGTAGCTGGACTACCTTGGGTATCATTCTTAAAATTATGATTAATATTGCTGACATACGTACTTGAGACCTTTAGGAAATTGAAGTCCTTTGAAACACAGGGTCTATAGCTGAAAAACGATAGTGGCCGTAGCGGTCGACATAAACAACAGGGTGTTCCAAACTTATTTGCATTTACACGGGCCGAGTAATTGTGCTGCGCTTCGGGGAGAAGTTTAATTAAACTTAAGAGTCTTAAGCTTGAGCAGATATAGACGGCAAAGTACCTAATAAGAAAACTTTTAGGAGTTATTATACTAAGTTTTAGCAGACAAAGTAATCTTCTGTGTGATTCAATATATAGGTACTGAATTGTTAATTTCTTAGTTAGCCTGTAATCCAAAAGTCGTTTACATACTTTATCTAAATAATGGACATCTGTATAATCACGTGCAACTTTCAAATAGATCTGACAAGAAACGATAAATAACTAGTTAATAACTCACATTATTGTAGATTTTAATTTTATCTCTGGGGAATAGTACTTATTTCGCGTTGACAGCTCTTTATTTTCTTCTTCCTTTCCCATAGCCTTGACAAAGTGTATCCAGAATTTCACGATAATCGGACGTGTAGTTAACGCGTGAAAGATTAACAAATAAACAAAGTTACTTTCACATTTCTAATATGAGTTAGGATTGTGTGGGAAATTAAAACATAATACGTACTGATATATATTGAAATGATTTTACAAAATATATTTTTTTACAAGGCATTTTATTGTATTAATATATATGTAAGAAGTACATGGTAGCTATTTTACCTACATCTATATTTTAAAATCAATTTTCCAAGTAGCTGTCACGTTAATCGTATTTTATGGCTTTGAATATGATTTCAACTAATTTTATTCAATTATTTAAAACGACATCAACAACGGACAGAATATCTGACATAAGTATTTTTATAACGTATTTCGTTTTAAATCTTATTTTAGTATGAATTGAATGAAGGATGCGTTTTAGGAAATTACTGGGTACAAGGTCAATTGAATTAGACATACTAGTTAAATTCTGATTTATTAACTACTTGTAAATGTTTATATTAATGTTAATCTTAAATAATAATGTTTATCACAACACATAAATTATTATTATTTTTTTTTTATTGTAGCTCGGCAAAGTGACTGTACTGTGCCTGATGGTAAGCACAGTACAATCCAAAAACAATGGCGACCACCGAAAGACATACTATCCATCGCCGGTCGCCGCTGTCATGCCGGCCTGAAAGCGACCCAGTCAGGGACAGTCCCCCCGGTTGCTGGATATACACTGGCTGATCCCGGAACGCGACACGCCCAAACGTGCCACTATGGCGGGTGTTCCACCTGGTGTACGGTGGTCGCGATCCAGTCGGGTACAGACACCCTACCACCCCGCGCCCAGTCAGGGACAGCCCCCCCCCCCCCCAGTTGCTGGATATACACCGGCTGATCCCGGAACGCGACACGCCCAAACGTGCCACTATGGCGGGTGTTCCACCTGGTGTACGGTGGTCGCGATCCAGTCGGGTACAGACACCCTACCACCCCGCGCCCAGTCAGGGACAGCCACCCCCCCAGTTGCTGGATATACACCGGCTGATCCCGGAACGCGACAAGCCCAAACGTGCCACTATGGCGGGTGTTCCACCTGGTGTACGGTGGTCGCGATCCAGTCGGGTACAGACACCCTACCACCCCGCGAATATTCAAAAAAAATAATAAAGCACGTTCTTATACTAATAAGTATACCTACATTTATCCAACGACTTAGAATATACGTGTTAGTATAAAATTTCTCACAGTGTATTGTTTTTTACCTCTGATGTGGACAAGTGTGCAATTCAAGAATACACATAATTCAACACAGTCATACAAAAAAAATAGTGTTATGTTCAATATTGCACCTAATTAGATCTGGTATACAATTTTAATATTTTTATTATTATTTTCAACCGTTTTAGATTTTGAAATGTTGAAAATTTTGAATGCTAAACTTATGAAAAGTGGCACTGAAATATAAGCTATTAAAATAAATCAACTACTCAAATAAATTTACCTAGAGTTACTATAGCCATGACTTCTTTTTTTCAAATTGACAAAACTGAATATTAATTTCACCACCTACTATATTTCAAAGTTGATCTTTAATAAATGGCCGTTATGTATATTAACAAAATATCATTGTAGTTAAATACTATATTTCACCATTTAAATATATTTTACAAAAATAAATTTTCAAGAATGTATAATGTTTCTAAACCATAGGTCAAATCAATAACTGGTAGGTCATGTGGCAAAAACAAGATTTTAGAATAAAAACAGCGTTTATAACGGAGAAACTACAAATAATGATAGCAGTCGTGATTGGTAACAACACTTTCGAATCGGCCGTGGAATCAATAAATCGATTTGTTATGGCTGTTGATTATAAAAAAACGCTGTCGGTAACACTGTAAATAATCGGAATCAATTTAACATCTGTGTAATTTGACGAACGATTAAGTTGTAAGTCGGTGTTTTGAATAATTTTTAAATTATTACTAAATAAGTGTGTATAAAAATAAGTTTCTATCATATTTTGTTCTCTTAAGAGGTGATTCATGAAGGCATATTAAAAATTGGCAAGTAACCAAATATTACAAGTTCATTTTATACACTCTTTGATACTAAATAGTGTAAATAAACTTTTAACGAAAGTAATAAAAATAATGAACAGATAGATTAGAGATCAAGATTTAGGTATCTATTGTTGAGCATACAATATCGTGATGTACGTGGACAGACTTTAAATTTGTCGTATCTTTTGGAGCTTAAGACATGGTGAAAACCTCATTGTAACAAATATAATTTACGTATCTCGTTTCTCAATACATATTTGATAGTATATACCTACATCTAACTATTACTACCATAACCATATCGTATGTCATTTTACCTGGAGAATAATCCAATAGGTAGATTAAAAATTTTCACAAATCCTCACTACGAGTCTTGACATGGATATCAACGAAGTTTATCTAATACTAGCTGTGCCCACGACTTCGTTCGCTTGGAACGTTATGTAAAAAATAGTGAATAATAAAATCATCCGAATGTATCAAGTGCATTTACTTATCTACTTTTCGGTTCGTCGCGTCGTCATTAAAGTTACAATAACTTTTGATAGAGTCGACGGATTTTAATGAAATAAAGACTAAACGTTACTCGAGGATATACTTTATGATCTCCTTGATGAGGTTTTAACATGAACGCAGTACTTTAGCAGTGTGTCGTGTCCAAACAAACAAACAGACATTTCTAAAAATGTTTGAAATGTATTTTATTACTTATTCCAAGACACCTGCAACATTTTTTTTCACTAAAATCTAGAAAGTACAGACACGTTAGATTTACATTTTTGTTATATATATATAGATAGGCCGAAATGTAATCTTAGATAAGTTCTGTATATTTTCACAATTAAAGTATTTCATGATTTACTCATATATATATTACATATGATTACCTAAATATTTTTTCTTTTAAATATAGCTTATGTTTCAATGTAATACACAACAATTTATCTCCACTTGTTATGAGTGTTTGGATTCATATAGTTGAGGCCATTTCTATGTTGTAGAGTACCTAATTAAGTTCAGTTGTCGTTCATTTACTCCTACACTGATATATGACATACAAGTTTACGAGGGTCGCGGACACAAATTGAAAATTATGAGTTGTCGCTACGCTCGCAACTAGGACCCTAAATTATATTCCGTGGCTTGTTTATGTTATGTAAAATTAACTAACGTTTCAAACAACGCTTGCAAATATACTTTATTCTATGGCTATTTATTATTAAGGTATGATTTTTTTAAATATTTTATTCGTATAATAATATACACGTGAGGTCATAAAACGCATACCTCCTAGATTTTCTTTAAAAAAAAACTTATTAATAATACATATATATTTTAGTAAAGGCTTATTTTTTATAATTAGATATTTAAAGGTTTACTGTGAATATTCCTATACTCATGTTACATTTACTGGTAAAATTGTGTCATAGACATAATGTAGTGAGGTACAATGATGAACCCTTAATTGCGTTCGGGTATTTCTTACTTGTTGTTAAAAATAGTCAATTTTTCCGCAAAGCGATGGTGGTTCAGTATTTAGCGTGTTCGAATACATTATAGAATGACGTAGGTTCGAATCTTTGCGACTGAACCGAAGCTTGCGATGAAGATAAATATCGTGATGGAACTAATTTAATGTACTAATTAAAAAACTACGGTGAATTTCTAAAAAAAATCCTACCACCATACTATAAGAAACAACTATAAGTGTGTGTTCACAACTGTGAGCCAGTCGGAGGGACTAGATAGACTAGACCCTAGATTTAACATGTTTAACACCTTGGACCACATCCTTATTTAAGATCAGGTAGGGTTGTCAAGGATTGTCAAACGCTAACACCTACAGAAGTATTTAAAAATGGCTACCACATTATTCACAGTTGTTTTTTAATCTTGAATTTCATATATTCAGTTATGTTACTATCAAGTCAAGCTAGTTCTTATAATTACACATTTTATTATTCAGATTTCAAAACATAAACAAGAATTTAAATCATTGTCATTACATAGTATTAAAACAAAGTCCCCTACCGCGTCTGTCTGTCTGTTTGTTCGCGATAAACTCAAAAACTACTGAACGAATTTTCATGCGCGTTTCACCAGTGGATAGAGGGATTCATGAGGAAGGTTTTGGTATATAATTTGTCAAGGATTTTTTTATAATCAGGGCGGAACAACGTCTGCCGGGCCGGCTAGTAGTAAATAAAGTAAGGAATAATTTTTCTATATTTTTCAAAACACAATAAATAATTAACACCGTATTGCACGCTTTTTGAATAACATTTTCCTTAGGTACATTTGTAATTTGGGTCAAAACGTAAATATGTATAGTTGAATATTATATCGGAACAATAATATATTTGTTTCGAGATGACCTCAATAATCAGTATGAGTAATAGAAGCCACTGTAATATTTTGTTATTATTAGTGTATGAGTAAGCGCTCACGAATGAACTAATTAAAAATTATTGTCGTCTGGCCTAGGCCTTCGTAACCTACAAGTAATTCATTTCGTCTGTTGAATGTAATTTAGGGCTTAAAACTAATACCGCTTTGAAATAACCCACAATATTTTCAAATATTTTTTATATTTATGTATATTTGAAACATAGTCTGATATAGCTATTATAGGGTGGATCAATATGTGAACGATTGTGAGATCTGGAAATGACACCCCTCTCGTTGATGGAAAACAAATGTAACTATTTATGTTTTTTAAGTATATATAACACGAAGAAATATACCAAATCGAGTTTCTTGCCGGTTCTTCTCGATGACTGGGTTGTTTTCCGAACCGGTGATAGCTTTGACGTTCATAAGCGCCTTCTCTGGGCTTAAAGTTAATAAAATATTTTTATAGATTCTCTACTGCCTTGTAATGCTTTACTCTTTAATTATATATTATAATTATAAATTAAATACGTTGTGATTAATCTAGAGTTATTATAGATTAGGAACATTATATCAATAATTGTAGTCCTAACTTTCACTAACTAATATTATAAAATGGCATGTGAGTGTGTTTGTTACACTATCATGCCTTAACTATTCCGATCGAAAAACAAATAAACATTTCAATGTTACTTACACAAATCGGTGGTAATTTATTCGAACCACACTATCAAAAACATCTTTATTGCTTAAATTAATTCCAAATAGAATAATGCTCTTATAGTTATTTTTTTATAAAAAAGGATTTTCTCATGTCCCTCTACACCGCAACTTCAAGGTTAGATGTTGCGGATAAGAAAAATAGCGGCTGATGCCTGGAATGGCCATTCCTCGCAGTTGACCACTCACGTCGTGACAAACGCCGCATTGATACGTGATTATCATTTAAATTATTTTATAAACACTGGATATGATATGAATACGATTCGACTCGGTTATCTTGGAAGTTTTTAATAAAAATAATGCAGTAAATCTGCTGCCTACTTATTACATTTCACATGAAACCAACAATTACTAAAATAAAAAAAATCGTCCATGAAGTAAGTTAAAACTACTTATAACATGAATATATATCACTACATACTATAAAACAAAGTCCTCTGCCACGTCTGTCTGTCTGTTCGCGATAAACTCAAAAACTACTGAACGGATTTTCACGCAGTTCACCAGTAGATACAGTGATTCATGAGGAAGGTTTGTGTATATAATTTGTCATGTTTTTATGATAAGGGCGGGACAACGGCCGCCGAGCCCTCTAGTTTCTTAATAAATAAACTAAAATAAAGATATCGGATAATAATTACTGGAATGTTATTTTTGTATTTATATTTTTGTTGAGGACAAAGAGCATGATTAATAAAGTGGGTTCAAAGCTCCCAAGGTTGCGAGTAAACTGATCAAGACCCAGTACTGAAGTACCAACGACTGTGCAATCCATAACACTTGAGATATCACTCTGATGCTGCGTTTACATTCGCTGTAGTACTCAACCAATGGGTTGTTAACTACACTTTTATAAAACTAATCCATCGGTTATACAAATCAAAGTAGTAAATTTCATGTGTAAGCATGTATGCGTGCACGTGTGTGGAGGTGATATGTGTGAAATATTTTTAGATTTACATTTTTATTATACGTATGGAAGATATATGTATAGATAACCAATGGTAACAAGCATACAATTTAAGATCCTTGATTTTTTATCTAATTTTTTTTGCTTTTCTACGTTGTGCCGAGTCATTTCTGGTAGACTGACTAACCTTGCAAATTCGTTTCGCTAGGCAACAGCTCAAGTCGAGGTGTGCCGTGCATCCTTGAGCTAGTTGCCCAAATAAAATCGGCTGAGTACCTTAAGTGCTCGCCTTAGTAGTCCGGTGTAGCTGTTAAGACCTTGCTAGGTCAATAGCGTATTCAGTTCGAGAAAAAAAAGTAAATCTAAATTGTCTGTACTTTTTCGATTATCGTAAAAAAAATGGTTCAGGTGTCTAGGAATAAGTAATAAAATACGTTTCAATTTTTAGAAATGTTTGTCTGTCTGTCTGTTTGTATAAACACGCATCACTGCTAAAGTACTAGGTTCGGAATAAATAACTAGAGAATAGAGAATAACTTTGTATTCGTTTCATTAAGATCGGTCCAGTCTATCAAAAGTTATTGTAATTTTAATGACGACGCGGTACGTAATAAGTACGAGAGAAAAATAGATAAATGGACTTAATACATTCAAATGACTTTATTAATCAATGTTTTTACATAAGCTTCCACGCGGACGAAGGCGCAGGCACAGCTATCAATATATAAGTAAAAATTTAAATTACGTTCTAGTTGCTTTACCGGTATGAACACAGCACGAAACGAACCATCCCGATTCCCGTGCCATATTTCAATTCGCGCATCACACATTAATGCCTTTAGTAAAAATATAGAATGCAACAGTCATAAATAAGTTTGCTTCGAGGCTGGCTGCTGTGGGCCGTATCAACTGTGACGTCAATTAGTACTGAATCGTAAACAAAGGTATTACGGGACAAAATGATTTATGTCTGATTTATTTTTTACTAACACACAGCATATTATACGAATTGAATACCAGTCTAACTTGTTCGGCTATGGAGAATTTATAATCTTTGTCTACGGCAGGTGTAATGTAGTTATGAATATAATTGCTTCCAAAATAATTAATTCTAAAATCGTTCTGCATTTTATGTAGTGGATTTTCATATAAAAATTGTTTAATTTTAACATACTGGGTAGAGGTAACGTTCTATTAATTACTATTGTATTCTTTTTAAATTGTAGGCAGCTACAGTTTCTTCGAATTAGTGTGATATGTTATTTGTACTTTAATTTTAAAAACAATGTTTTGATTGATAATTAACATAATTACGGCTCGGGTAAGCTATTTTTCGAAATAAAAATTATTCTGTAGTAATAGTCTATTTTTTGCCATTGCCTTCACTGTATGTCAACCTTTATTAAATATCAAAAATAGAATGGAATACAATTCAAAACTATTCTGTATATCGTGCATTTTGACGTCTAATAGATTTTTGATTCATTAAAAACCAAACAATGTTAAATATAATGAATTTAAGTACTAAAACAAGTATTTCAAATAATACATACAGAAAAAATCATAGCTTTTAAAAAGTAATAATTTGAATAGAAACTATTTGCTTTTCTGATAACTCAAACAATACTGAGTTCACAGTCCCTCGAAAGATCACGAGTTGATTGTAAATTAAAAATTCTCTCACACAAGCTCAATACTGACTCTGCCCGGTTACGTTTCATATAGTAAATTGAATGCGCGGACGTTGTATATTTACGATTGTAACACCATCTACCGTTCGGTGTGTATTTTTAATTATTTGATCAGGTCCAACTGATAAATCAGCAGCTGTAATTGGACTGCCAGCGCTGGCCAGTAATTAGTTTATTTCATTTTGCGCACGCCCTGCAATAGTTCATGAATTTTAATGGGCATACGTTGTGTTAGAGTGTTAAATGGGAGGACTGGTTGAGAGTCATGTCATTCTTTATTTACAATTTCTAAGTGGGTACAAGACACTTGTGTTTTAGGGATGTCATGTTAAGTCCGTGCTTAAATATTTATTAGAGAGTTGACCTTCATTTGTCTATGTAGGTAATTAATGAATAGAGGAGTAGAAAATTACGATAACAGTATAAATGATAATGATAGATTTTTTTAAATAATTTAGTGAGAATTAATGTTGATTATTTACGATATCGGTTTTAAATTATTTCTTGACTAATGCATAATATGTAGTTAGTAATATATAATATAGTATATAAATATAACTGAAACAAATTTAATTTAATAATACGTAGAATATTAGAAGGATAAATAACGCACTATCTTCACATATAAAATAGAGCCAAGTTCAACCCAAGTAATATCTATAGACAACTCTGATATATTCATGTCTCTATTCTTTATTTCTAAGAGTAGTTACAATAATTTTCATATCGTAATATCTCAGTGTAGATAGAACTATTGATGGGATCTAGCGGCAGACGATGGGTAAGCACGCTGCGAGCGAATGTTGACGTTTTTACTGCACAAGATATCAGCAGCAACAAATAATACCTATATTGGCTTCACTAGCATGACATAGTCTTACTAAGTATCATAAGGATTTTTAAATAAAAGATACAGCTGGTTTTACATACAAACTTTCACATAGTTTCACAATCGAAATCAATGCTATATACACACCTTTGCTTTGTATCATAACAAGTTAATAAGTATAATACATTTTTTATTTTTTGTATCTTGAAGTTAGACAATTTAGCAAGAAGGTTTACTAATTCTGAGTTACACATATTTCATTTTTCTTATTGACCTAATTTTTGAGTATCTAGTTCTTGTTAAGTTTTGAGCAGAAGTAAAAAAAACTGAGAAAGTGGTTTTTGTTGCTATTAAGATTGTGCTTTTAAATATCAAATCGGCTGAGTGCCTTAAGCGTTCGCCTTAGTAGTCCAGTGAAGCTGTTAAGACCTTGCTAGGTCAATAGCGTAGTCAGTTCAAAAAACAAACAATTAATTATACAATACTATATACACAGTTAGTGATTATTTTGTTACTAGCAGTGTATGTAATAGTTCTAATGTTAATCTGAACGTAAGATATTTATATGTCAACCTTTGACGTCATCTATCTATATCTATACTTAATATTATAAAGCTGAAGAGTTTGTTGGTTTAGACTGCTCTAATCTCAAGAACTAAGGGTCTTATTTGAAAAAGTATGTCAGTGTTAGTTAGGTCCTTTATCGAGGAAGGTTTTATCACGTTAAGACCAATAGGAGCGGAGCACCAATGAAGAATATTTCAAAATCGGGGTTAACGTGCGTATTATTTAAAAATATTCTCACCTTCAACGTAAACGAAGTCGCGAGTTAAAATTAGCCTTAGCTCAAAGTAACTATTCCACGTGGACGAAGTCAAGGGCAGAAGCTAAATATTTTAAGAATGAATTTCTAAAGTCATTATTATGAGCGTTGTTTTTAAATAATTCCTCTTTATAAATAGTACCCAACAAAATATAAAAACAAATCCAATTTAATCGTTGAAATTTTCTTTACTTACTTCATAAATTCTTCACACATGTAAAATATAAAGAAAATTTCTTTTTTAGCTATCATCTTTCTTCCTACAGTCCCCACCGCGTGCCGGTGACATGCTCTGGGGTATCAACAAAGTGCGAAATGGCGCGGAAATATCGCAACCTCTCCCATCCAGACATTTTGTTCCTTCCCGCTGGCCGCGCTCATTATCTGGCTTTCTAAATGTTCTTTTGTTTGGTTTTAAGTTGCTTTATTTACTCGGTGTCTCGGTATGTCACTTAAAGTTTACAAAATGAAACTTATTTAAGCGTAAATTTGAACTCTCATAAAATTATTTCAATTAATAAGATACATCATTACATAGTATAAAACAAAGTCCCCTACCACGTCTGTCTGTCCGCGATAAACTCAAAAACTACCGAACGGATTTTCATGCGGTTTTCACCGGTGGATAGAGTGATTGATGAGGAACGTTTTAGTATATAATTTGTCAAGGATTTTTTCATAATCAGGGCGGGACAACGTCTGCCGGGCCCGCTAGTTTATTATAATTATATATAAATACATCGTTTTCTTAGGGGTTGCAAAGACAGTCCAGTTCTTTGGTATGATAAATGATGATAAAAATAGTCATCAGCTAAATCAATATGTTGATAAATGTGTATGGAAACATGAATTTACAACTATTGATAGAAATGAAGATTTAATAAATAAGAAACAAATAGGACAAAAACAAATGTGGACAAATACAACGCATTTCATATCTTCATGTGTAAACAATAATAATTGAATTGTAAAACGAAATTAAAAAAAAATGTATAACATTATTTATTATTTTCTTTCATGACGCGAGAATTTATACCTAATGCGTAAAAGTCATCAATAAACAGATTTTAGTATATTCATAGATTTATTCCGATTTAAATTTATGTCATATTCCCGTCAAGTTATCGTTTCTCGTAAAAGTTTTAACAATTTCATATTTTTAATTTTTTCACACGCATTTATTTCTATAATAATGTTAACGACGTATTTAATATTTGTATAAAGGAACAGATTGATAATTTTACAACTACGTAATCACACAGAACATTAGTATGTCATCGAAAACGGGCATTGTATAAATAATAAGTGGCATGTCTCATAAATATCTCCCTTCGTTTCCGATGCGGACGCGCTCTGAGTATCCGGTAGGGGAGACACCCTACGCACGGACGCCATTTTGTATTCTGTATTTATTTTGAATTTAGAATATGATTATTGTGATGGAAATATTATAAACAATGATGCCCACTGTCTACATACATAATGACTTCTTTCGAATAAAAACTTTATTTTGGAACTTTACAAATTCTTTTAGGAGTCAGTGATTTACATACAATTACGTCGCTTCCCTATATCAATTTGGAAGTTATTCTATGTAGGATGTTAGTGTAGTGTAGGGTATTCATAAGGTTTAATTAATAGTCGCCGAATCAATTCAATATAGGTGATCATATCGACACAGAACACATATATCACATGATAAACCATTATTATTAAAATTTTGATATTTTAGTGCCAATCTTATTGATAAATAAATGAATGAGAGCGAATCATAGTCACTTGATACCCTTACATAATTTTTTTTTTACATCAACTGATTATAATTCACCCACAGTTTTGACAATTACTAATAGAGAACTACTATAAGCTGATACCTCTCGCGCCCTACAACCTTTGAATTTTATAAGTTTCTCTTTTCGTTTGAAAGGTCTTGTATGATTAGACCCTTATGGATACAAGGGTGTTGATTAAATTAAAAATAAGATTTATGTGGTGATCAATTACGCAATGTTGTGAATTGAAGAGTACACATATAGGGGTGGTGTGTGTCATAATGTTCTATTTTTTTTTAGATTAGTTAGTTAAATTTAATTACTCTTATGAAAATACGTATAACTAATGATTAAGAAATGACACATGAACTGTAGTAGTTGCTGTTTTTATAGTGAATTTTTCTAGTGACTTTGTTTTCTAAACTTTAGAGAACGCCGAAACGTTCCCGTCGTTATTGAACTATCTATTTCAATTGGTGTGTATTGAAAGAATGACTATATTTGCCAACGAAAATTTTATTAAAAACTTATTAATTGGGTTACAGTTAAATATTACTTTTATGAATAGAAATGAGTTTTCATACTCGTATCTCCATCTGGTAGGAAATGGTGGAACTACGTCATTCCGAAGGCTTCTATGCTATCGTATTGATATGCAACGTGGAACCTTGTGGCGCTGATTCAGATATCTTTAACATTTATTATCATTCCTATATATTTAATATTTAAATTTTTATAGTTCGATTGCCAATCTATATTCAAAGTAGTCGTTAATTTTATTTATATAACTGTAGTTTCTCAGAGATGTTTATATTCAGAACCATTTTAACATTTATAGGTGAAAGTAAATTTTATTGATATTATAAAAGATAAGCATTATATTGAATTAATGTTTATTCCATTGTACAAATTTTTTATATCATTTTTAAGTCATCAATCGCTATTTAAACTTTGAATACAAAACTTTAAACATTAGCAAGTGTAGCTTCAAATTAGTCACGCCAAAAGGAATTTCAAGACAACTTTAGAAACAAATCAAATAATGAATGCATTACATTGTCTAGGTACCTAAGTATTCTCAATTTTTGCAATTTCACATCTCTACAGTAGGTACATATAGCGACTTTAAATTACAATTAAATATGTTTGTTTCGTCGTGGTCTAGTGTTAGCTAGTTGTAGTGGTTTGATCAGTGGAATATCAATCCGATGTCCGCAGATTCGAATCCTAGTACGTACCAATGAGTTTTTCGGAATACGCGTACATTTACCAATTTAAACCGGTAACGCTATCGGCTGACGGTGAAGGAAAACATCGTGAGGAAACCTGAACCTGAGAAACCTTGTATTACTACTGTATGTGGAAAAATTTATGGTTGATTTCTTCTCAGAGTTTCAAATCGCCAATACGTCGTGGGTTGGCGTGGTGATTACGCCTATACCTTCATTCGGGAAGAAGCCTATGGCCCTGCAGTGGGTCTCTTACACGCTGATGATGATGATATTTGTTTACAGGATTACTATGACAAAGGCCTGAAATTATTCCACCTATACAACTACATTCATCGCTCGCAGAATGTGGTCCTATACTATTAAGTATTGTACCTTAGTTATGTACTTAACTTAGTTTTTTTACTTAGTTACTTTTCAATTCTTTTACATTGTTTTCTTTAACCTTATTGGGGTAAGCTTATTTATAAAATTAAATTTTATCTGAATACATAAAACAATATTATATAAGCTGATGTGCCTATACGGAAGTATAATGTTTAACTAAACACGAGTATAGTAAGGACATGATTAATGAACTATTAACCTCAGTTAAACTAAATCTTTCCTTCTTATGGTTGTCAAGTGTAAGCTGAGAATGTGAGCAGTCCATTCCTTATGGGTACTTTGCCAATCCTTAGTGAGTGGCGTCGACGATAAGGCGCACCCCGGCCGTTGGGGTTAGGCCGTGTACAGGTCGCTAGATAACTTTCTGTTTAATACGTTAAAAGGCACCCCTAATAGGGTCATCACCGTTTGTTACGGAGAAACTGTGTTATGGTATTTCGGTCTATCGATATGGTTCTACTTATATGGTACATATTTAATACAAGAAGTCCTTATTAATATAATAAATATCTACAAATGTGAATTTGTTCCTTTTTATTACGCTTTCACACCTTAACTACTGAAACGATCACCATGAAAATTTGCAAAGGTGTTGCCAGATGTACAGAAAAGGAAATAGGGTACCTTCCAACGGAAAAACAATGTTCCCACAGAAACTGTTGCCTATGGATAGTTTTAATATACCTACCTACATACATTGATGAAAGTGAAGCTGTGAAAAAAAGCTAGTAAATT
The DNA here is from genome assembly GCA_036509395.1 of Antheraea yamamai. Classification (NCBI taxonomy): domain Eukaryota; kingdom Metazoa; phylum Arthropoda; class Insecta; order Lepidoptera; family Saturniidae; genus Antheraea; species Antheraea yamamai. The sequence continues at coordinate 7,731,584 of AP028429.1, forward strand.
TGTGAGTAGAGCAATCACTTTCACTACATTCCAATAAATAACAAATAGCAATATTGTATATAAAAATATTTTATACTACCGGGCCCGGCAGACGTTGTCCCGCCCTGATTATAAAACAAAATCCTGGACAAATTATATACCAAAACGTTCCTCGTGAATCACTTTATTCACTGGTGGAAACCGCATAAAGATCCGTTCAGTAGTTTTTGAGTTTATCGCGAACAGACAGACAGACAGACGTGGTAGGGGACTTTGTTTTATACTTATTTTATATTTTATATACAATAGTTTTAGTTCGGAAGTTTCTCAGAACTGCGGGAAGAATTTTTGGTTTTATACGCAGATATACAGGCTGTAACGTATAGTATAAATTATAGCGCAAATTATTTATAACGAAACTTAAGGGAACAAATTGATTCTTGTTATATAGAGCTTCCAATATTACTGTTATGGTCTCCCTTTTCTAATGCACGTATTAAACAAACTTTTTCAACAACAAATTACGCTTTTCTTTTACGGACCATGCTAACAGTTTCAAAGTTAGCTTACGGCTGATAAGATAGACGCTTGGTATGATCAATATTGGATATAAAAGTCTCCTAGAGATATTACAATCGAAGAGTAAGGATATACGTTTTTTAGGAATTAACAATAACAAAATCCAGGTGGCTGTTTATAACGTCAGGTGTCTTTATTAGAATTTTCGGTACCTGAAAGATTTAGTTAAAGTCTTTTGTAAATTGATAAAATAAGTAATAATAATACTAATAATACTTGCTTTGAATATAGAGTGACGTCTAAATTATAAACGAATTTATTCGTAATAGAGAACAGCTGTTGCGCTCTAAAGTCTGTATTAATATATGGATTATAATGTAAAGCAATCAAATTGAATTATTTTTTACGTTAAATTAATATTCCGTGTAAAGAACGACGTTATAAAGAGTTTACACTATATTTCTTTTCTTTTTTTAATTAAAACGCATATTGTGTAACCCTATACATACTTATCGAGGTTGAAAATGTGTGTTTCATTATTCTTTACATAGATAATTATATAAATTCAAATGGGTATGAACCTCTCAAACAACAATATATAAATCATTCTGATTACAGTGTTTCTAATGAACACACAAATGAGTTAATGTTATTTACCAGCTATTAATAACACAACGGTCTTAAATAACTCAATGAAATAGGAAATGGGTAGCTATAGATAATTATGTCACGACTGATGTATGCAGTCACTAATATGTTCCGACAGTGATCAGTATATGTTAATGATAGAGAATGTATCCAATATTAGTGCCGGGAGCAAAAAAAATAACACACAAATCGCGAAGATGAATGCGACTCAGTTCAAAAATAATAAATATGCGATTTCAGTATCTAAACCCATGGGCTCTTTATAAGAAAGGTGATAATAAAATAGATTATATAGATAACTAGCTATTCCCGTGACTTCGTCCCGCTAACATGCAACGAAAGCTCTAAAAAAAAAAACATTTTGAAACAATTTTCATTGGTGCTCGGTTCTTATTGATCTTAGCGTGTATATAGCCTATAACCTTCCTCGATAAATGAGCTATCTAACACTAAAATAACTCCCAAATCGTACCAGTAGTTCTTGAGATTAGCACGTCCAACCAAACAGACCCTCCAGGTTTATAATGCTAGTACCTATAGATAAGGGAATAATGAAGTGGCTGTTTGTTTGGTACTCTCAACCGAACATCATCACGGTATTAATTAAACTTAGATTAACGTGGGAATATGTCAAAAACAATAATGTTAGAATAAATTTAATTAAAAAATGTAATTTAAATACACTGCACGTCGGCAAAACCTTCTAGTGAGGCTGCTAAAATGATATGTGAAATGAGTGAAAGTCTTTAACGTTAATAGGTTATGACGGGGCTGATATGATTAGAGTCGAAAGCCCCTAAATTAAATAATAGATAAAATAAAAAAAATATTAACGTGAGCCAAGCCGCGGGCAAAAGCGCATGCACACAAATAATGGAAATCCTATTATAATACATGTAAATACTTATTATTCAATTCTTTTTTTGTGTCAACAACCTCAAAAATGGTAATAATAAAAATCGATGCTTATATTTATAGCTATATATTTGTAATCACTATAATTGATAGAGCCAATGTTAATTAACATTATCTCACTTATTATTTCATAATTATTATTCTGTTATTGCCAATAAATGGTAATAACGCTCGCCTTCGTTTTATAATATAAATTAAAATATTATTCTCGACAGCCAATTTATTCCTAAATTTACTAAAATTAGAAATTTTAAATTATAAAAAACAAGAAACTAAATCACAAACGTAGCGACGTTAATGTTAGTTCGTATGAACTTCAAAGACCTTTTAGATTAATATCAGTTGAGTTGTTATATTAACTACTATTATTATGACTTATAAATTAATAATAATTATTATTATGAGCATTATATAATTACAGTGGTAATTTTTGAACTTCATTAATATGCAATGAATAAATGAATGAACGACGTATCTGATTCTTTACATCGTGTTCTAAGCATAATCAAAAATTGTACTTACTCAGTTCTTCGAAAATGAATCCAAGCATAAGAAGCGATTACATATTTATATATTTTTTTAAATATAATGTATGCATAATTATGAGCAATATGAATCAAATTACATAGTTCATTATTAAAATATAAAAAATAAAAATATTGGAAACGCACTATTTGAGATAAACAAAAATTACAGATAAGTGTAATTTAAGCACCAATAATAAAAATTTATATATCTATACGATTCTATACATATTGTTAAGTTACAATAATTAGTTTTTATTAAACATATTATTAATGGAATTCAGTTTATAAATAGTTTTTGAAAACAAATTATTATTAAATATATAGTAACATAAGTAACAACATATAATAAATAAACTCAATCAAATAAATCTCCGTAGATAGCAAGACTTGACTATAATAATTTTAGTATTATGTATATATTGTAAAGTTACCTACATTTATATTTAAATATGAAATTATTGTTTCTGTTACTAAAGGTAACTTAAAAAACATTTTTGACTTAAAAATTACGAAAGCCTTTGTACGAAGAAAGGCTATGTTAATTGTTTTTAATTGCACAAGAGATATACAATTGTACTAAAAATATATATTTATGTATATATGTTTATCTCTTTATATATATTTCTTCTGTACGTGTGTAAGTCACTGAACTCCTCCTAAACGGCTGGACCGATTTTGATGAAATTTTGTGTGCGTATTCCAGTGGATCTGAGAATGGTTTAGATTTACAATTGGAACTGGTAGGTGGCGCTGCGGTTGACTTTTAGGATTTTTTTTATTATCAAGACAGGACAACGTCTGCCGGGCCCGAAAGTGTATATATATAATACTACTACTACTACGTTGTCCCGCTCTGATATTAAAAAACCTTGATAAATTATATACCTTCCTCATTAATCACTCTATCAATAGGTGAAAACCGTATGAAAATTCGTTCAGTAGTTATTGAGTTTATCGCGAACAGATAGACAGACGTGGCAGAGGGCTTTGTTTTATATTTGACTATGTAGAGATATACATATATTTTCCGTATTGATAGATATCTAGAATTTCCGTCAATATAAAAACTAATTGCAAATCATTCGTGCGTTATAAATCCGACCATTATATCTCTTTTCTGATAAATAATATACGGATATCTCCCTGAAAAGGAACGTTAATGCAATAAGGGGGTTTATTAATAAAGTCAAATTATAAATCCTCATAATAAACTGTGACAATGTCGTAGTGTTCACAATTTTAGTGATGCACGTACAGATAGATATTGATCAATTTTGTTTAGTGCTTTGATGGTAAATAATAATATTGTGGATAATATATTATACATATTCAAGTATGGACAAAACAGTATAAATGTCATTAAGCTTTGAAATATTATCTATGATACAGCAATCATTATGAATAGTAAAGAATTGGTTAATAAAAATATGAAATACCTAAGTTATTAAAATTCACAAATCCGACGTGATCTACAGCCGTATACATAAAATTGATATATTTTTTGGTATAGTAAATCAGTTCCTCTCTTCACCTTCTAAACATATTAAAAAACATTTATTATTTTCGCATAAATATTGCAAAAAATATTTTTCGAATTCCCTTGTATATATATATATTTTTATTATAACAATTTTAATTGATGTATTATTTTCATAGGTTATATTCCTAAACTTTTGTATCTATAAATATAATCGTCTACCTATATAAAAACTTTTACAGAGGGAATAAGAATAATCTAGATTTATTTTAATATTTCTGTTTGATGGTTACTAATTGAATTGCAATCCTGCGCTCACAGTAATAACACTGATTGAAAATTTTCACCTAGAAACTAGATCTAAGTTTACAATTAACCCTAAATTACGATATTTATTAAGTGCTTGCAAGTGACAATACTAAAGTACATTCTACATACTTTGATCTGTCATATCCCATTCTGAAGCCATTGTTTAGCAAATCTTTTCAACGCGGCTTGAGCCATGTTTATTTATAAGTAACTATTTCCCGTACCTTATACGTGTTTTCTTCAGTTATTGTGCATTATGTTGGAATAACTCGCACGCCATCCATTATAAAATATTTGTACTGATTGTGGAATCATCCTTGGTGGGTGTAAAGGCTAACAAAAAATTATAAATAACAAATAGGTTACAACACATCAAAATAAACAGAGCCAATTTACTTTATATCATCGTACGTTTAACATTATATATGGAAACGATTTTATAATGATCATATAAAAATAACATAATAAAAATGAATTTTCATAACGTATAATTTGGCAATGCAAAGAGACCGCGCCGACCCGTTAGCGGTTGCGACAGCGTATTTTAATTAGCGATACATGAAAATGCTTTGAAACAGGAGGCTTTATAATCGCAATATCGCACTCGTGTGTACGGACCCTTAGTTTGCACTGAGTGTTTGCTTTTCCTTCGTAATTAGAAATTAAAAGTTAAAAAGCCTGCTCGTGTTTCTGATGAAAGTTTCTGCAGTGGAGTTGCGTTCTGTGTTTTGTATTGTTTTATAAGTCCGTGTGATAGTGTGCCCTCATTACCTATTATTTTTTCATCAAAATTAATTAGCATAAGTTTTTCAAGACTATAGATAAGTTTTTATTTAAGTACATTTTAAATTAGTTATAAATTTAAACAAGAGGGGAACAAACTCCGAGAGTATGATAACACTGCTGACGCCGTTATTTCTGTTGTAAAGCAGAGGAGTTAACAATCTCGCCTTCAGCACTGAAACTTGTAAGTGCCAACATGCGTTGATATAGATATAGTTTGGCTCTATTCAACCTTGTGGAGGAAACAGCTTATTATACATTAATCATTATTTAGCATTCGACAGACTGAAAGAAAGATAAAAGTTGAATTTTTTTAATAGACTGTTATACGGCTAAATAACAAAAATATACATAAATGAAAATGTCCAATTAGTAACTCCATTCAACTTCACGCTGCAGTGCAAAGCAATACTCCACCTCTGATTTTCAAAGAGCTTCACAACAATACATGAACGTCCAGTAATCTAATTATCAAATATAATTCCGCATCATATGGTGATATTTCTATGTCGATACGTACAGTAGTTTCGAAATCACTGAGCCTCAAAAGAACTGTGTTTTCATTATATATGAGTATATCATTACATAGTATAAAACAAAGTCCCCTACCGCGTCTGTCTGTCTGTCTGTTCACGATAAACTCAAAAACGACTGAACGGATCTTTATGCGGTTTTCACCAGCGGATAAAGTGATTCACGGGGAACGTTTTGGTATATTTGTCCAGGATTTTTTTATAATCAGGGCGGGACAACGGCTGCCGGGCCCGCTAGTAAATATATAATATATAAGAATGAAGATACGTAATTATTGACGTGTTTCTTAAAGTCTACTTATTTTTAACGGTAAATTACTAAACAACGTTATGACTTTAAATACATTTGTTCCAACGTATCACACAGTTAGTCAGAAACAGAGATTTTGAGCAATTAAAACAAAAGGTCAACCTATATGTCACGATAACTATAGATGAAATCTAATAAAAAATCACAATGCAAATTATTAACAGTTATTAAATTTTACCTAAATATATTATGTACTTGCTAATATCCGCGACTTTGTCCGCGATGTTTATTAGTTTAACAATATACTTTATGCATGTACTGAGGAAAAAACACAAGCATCATACCGCTAGCCCTACTTCTCTATGGCAACAAATCATACATACAACAAACATGCAAGAAGTAAAACTTAAAACATTTGATCGAAATTTATCCAGTAGTTTTTGCGTGATACGCACACAAAAGCAAAACTGTATTTATAAATATAATCCTCTTCTATACATATAAAAAGAACCTAAATCTAACGTGTCTGTACCTTTTAGATTTTTGTGAAAAAAAATGTAGGTATCTTGAAATAAATAATAAAATACATTCTAATCATTTTTAGAAACGTCTGTATGTCTGTCTGTCTGTTTGTTTGAACACGCATCACTGCTGAAGTACTGCAATCACGATACAACCTCATAAAATCATAGAGTAACATCTAGTCTTGATTTCATTAAGATCGGTTCACTCTATCAAAAGTTATTGTAATATTAATGACGACGCTAATTAAGTACGAGAGAAAAGTAGATAAGTAAATGAACTTAATACGTTCAGATAATTTTATTAGTCATTGTTTTTATGCATTAGGTTCCACTCGGAGTTCCCGGCACAGCTGATATAACAATAAGAAGATATTAAATTAAGGAAGCGAGTAGAGAGTGCATACGCTTAGGTATATCTAACTTGTATTATTACAATATTAATATGATTTGTAGTGATTTTGTAGTGATAATTAATGATTTAATAACTAAATTCATAAAGCCATTGTGATCTTGAATACCCGTGTGATAAGTTTCCTTTGAGTACAACGGTGTTTTAAATATAGAAATTCCTTCAGGCGCGGCATCCGGCCACGAAGTACTGTTTAATATTGCAACATTTGACGACCCTAATTAGGGTCTTGAGAATCTAATAAAAGATAACTGTAAAGTAATTTCTGAAACCGCATTCATAAGGAAAAGTTTACCGATTAAAATTCCTTTAATGAGCGAGCGCAGTCCTCTTTAATAAATACACGAGGCCCCCTCCAATTTTCTATGGAGAGATTTAAACGGTATAAATTTTGCAGTCTGAAAAGAAACTGTGAAAGAAGTCCTTGTACGTTTTTACGATGGTGGAAATCTCATTCGCCCCTCGAGCGGCGACTTGTCTCTCCTTTAAATTAAATTTTCACTCCTAATTTGAAAGTATAATGTCATTTCACTAGAATTTCGTTATTAAAACTTTTAAATCATTTGGAAGTTTGCTTCTGTGCCTCGTTCGGGGTGGGCTCTCGTGATTTTTTAATCAAAATGGGATCATTTCTATTGATTTTTTACGACTACGCCATTCCGTCGGCATCAAATTGTCATTAGACACTTGCGTATCCGATATTGCTTTTCTTTGAAAACTGTCATGATTTTATGAAATAAGTGTTCAATTTTGAACCATTCGTTGTAGCATTTTATGTAGTTACTACGTAGAAAAATATAAACAATAAATAACTGGCGAGGGAGTGTAATTCAAAGTATTAAAAATATAATTTAAGTATCGTGCTTCGGTTTTAATTTCAAATTTTATTAGTAAGTATTATATTTTTTAATTTATTATACTGATTGTATATAACTGTACTTATATAGGTACAAATGGTAATTGTAAGAACATTAGCAAATACGTAGGTATATTTCTTAGAATGGGCGGGAACTAATAGAAATATATACACATATTTATTTAGAAGATGAGTAATTTAATGTTATTTTATTATTATATATACGATGCAAACCTTATTGCTCCCTAAGTCTGGTATGAAGGAGCCTTGGAGATATAATAAAATTGAAATTATTGATTTTGAAATATAATATTAAGAGAACTTTAATACTGCTTAAAAATACTTTGATAATTCGTAAACATTACAAAAAACATTCATAAAGTTCATTGTCATCCGTATGATCCTTAAAATAACAAACGAAAGATTGTTTTAACCAAAATACTCCGAAACTGAACATCTGCTTCATAAAAAAGGGTTTGACAGACACAGTTCTAACTGTCTCGGAGTCGTCAAAACGATCTAATAAAATTGTCTGGAGCCTTGACACACAGACACACTGCAGACGGGGCTTTTATAGTCCATAAACATTTTACTAGCACGACCTTGGGAAGGGCCTGCAATGAGGTCGTTGCACTCGGCTTTATACCCGTTTCGGTTATTCTTATGGTCGACATTCGTAGATTATAGAATTTATTTTCATTTTTTACGGTATAAACTGATGTTTCTTGATATTTGCAGATAGGTTTATGATAAATGAAGACAGTTTCAAATAATAATTATAAAAGAGATCAATTAAAGAGAAGACAATATGGTTGAATCCGTTGGCGATATTTAGGCCACGGATATAAGTCGTTGGAATTACGAGCGTAATAATATTATGTTCAAATAATACATTAAAGATTCATACAGAATTATTCTATAATAATAAACTTTACACCGACTCATTATGTTTAATAACAATTTTAATGTTATTCAAATTCAATTATTTTCTCCGCCGTTTTTGTTAAAATTTATGTTTTGGTATATCCAGACTGATTAGATCACTGTATATCGAAAAACAAGATGGCCTTCATAATGATCTATTACACAGTAGATTGTGTAGATTGTACATTGTTATTTTGCTAAACACTTGTATTTAGTTTTTCGCGTATTTTTCTCTATGGTACAATAGCTTAAACATAAAGTCATCAGCGTACAGGAAGTGTCTAACATATTCAATACTGTGGATAGCGAGTTACAACTAAAATTAACAACATAAAGTAGTCCACTACTGAACAAAGCGGGTCGCGTTTCGGGATCAGCCTGTGCATATCCAGCTTTTTGCAGCATGACAGCGGCGACTGGTGATGAATAGTGTGTCACTCGGTGGTCGCCATTGTTTTTGTATTGTACTGTGCTTACCGTCAGGCATAGTGCAGTCATTTTGCTGTGCTACAATAAAGAAAAAGTATTTTACACTATATGGTAGGAATAGCTATTTTTATGTTCTTTAATATTTTTTTATAATTACTAGATTTCTATTAAATAGAGTATACCTACTACTTGTTCTATTATTGAACAGAATTTCGTTGCTCAATCATTCACTGATACTGTAACATTGATTTTGTCTATTTTACCCTAAACTGTTCGTAAATTACCTGTGCAGTAAAAAAAGAAACAATGCAACGTGCCCATCGACCATTTGTAAAATCTTGCAAATGCAATTGCGTCAAAATAACGGACCAAAATTCTTTGTTAAATCAATGGAAGGGTTGTTTTCTTTCGAAAAGAAAGGGTCACGTCACCCTTTCTTTAGTTATAACAATATATTGCACAGAGAGCCCTTTTGGATTTTTTTTTTACTTCTGAACGATTTATTGTTTCGCATTGACCAGTTTAAAAATTGCCTTTTGAAGTAAAAAAAGGACTTTTTATATTTTTACAATAAATAGTCAGGTAACCATGCAATTGTAGACACGAGTGTAGTGACATTCTACAAGCAATTTAGTGAACAAGTAAATATAAAGAAATTAAAACAAAATCATTGTGAGACGCTCACCAGTGATGCAAAAAAAAAATTGTATTCTTATAGTGGTCATCGCGGTATGTATTCTAAAGAATTGAAGAAAACCTAAGCCTGGTGAGTTTAACTATGAATCTTTCATTGAACGTTTTAAAAAAAAGGACACGCACATAACAACATCATCGCATCTAAATTTAAAAATCCAATCTGAGCGTGGAATCGGAGTCGAGTCCCGACATTCTTTCCTTTTATCCAACCAAGGTTCTTATCCTGCACGACATAAATCGCCTCGACCCGTATAACTCTCGGCGACCATTAAAAAGATAAACAACTTAATATAGGTATAATAATAAACAAGACGAAGCCGCACGGAGCCGACTTAGATCCCCGTACACACCGTTCATAATTTTATTTATTCAAGAAACCGTAAATATCTGTAGAAATAATTCCGAAGGCTCTTTGCGGGGATTAAGGGGGCGCTGCGGGCCTGAGAAAATTATATTCCGCTATAACAGTTATCATGCATCACCTGGTGGAAGCTTAATGTGCCTTTTCGCAATCTCCAGGGCGGCGCGAGAGACGCTCAGCGCAAATTACTTTTTCAAAGTATTTACATGTAAATAGAGTTGGTATTCTGAACTTTGTTATATTGTATGGACAGATGCAGCCTAGATATGAATTCAAATATATGTTAAAGCGATATATTTATGAATATTATGTGTTAGTTATTTTACCATATTAAATTTAGCTACAATTAACAAGATTAAATGACGGCATAATAATCATTAGGACGAATTATTACACTGCTTGGTTATTTTATAAATACAAATAATTAAAATTAAATACGAAGAATGTACTACTCATAGAAAAAATATGTTTTGTTCAATACAGTTCACTTTATTAGAATTTTATTTTAACTTATCTAAAGCATATCGTTTACATATTATATTATTGCAGTATTATTGCATATTACAAGAAACCGGGTATTAGATATGCTTATGATAATATTCATGATTCTTATCTTTACTTACTTATAAAACCTGTAAGAGTTACAGGTTTTACAAGTTATTATATTTATGAGTACTTAGCTTATATGATTACGGTATACAAATTCATGTAATATGCTAGTGCTGACAGATAAATATGTAAAATAAAGAACCGAGCAATATTTCTTTCATAATTATGTAACTTCAAACACAACATTTATACGACTATTTACATAAGTCAATAAATAAACAAGTGTTTCCAAATTATCTTATAAGAATCTAAAGCGGAGATAAATTCAAAAATCTGTCCTAAATTATTCATATGCATTGGTACAACCTTCTCCATTGCGAGACTCCATGCATAATTATGAAACTGGATCAAATTAGCAATTCACGAGCGAAAACTGTTTAAGGTGATACCGTTTAAAAAGCACGCCCAGAACATAAAGCCTGTATAATTATCATCCATTCTACTTATAAACTTTCACAACGGCCTATACGTCGACTTAACCTCTACTTTCGGGGCTCATCGGGTGCTCGGCACTCGTCCCCGCAGGGGTAAGCTCACCCCCTCCTTATAATGGGCGTCTAAGAAAAACGGGTGCACGGCTCGGAATAGAAAAGGCTCCTTTGGAAATAGCTTCGGTGGAAAGCTGCCGATTTATGCGCGCTACGGGATATGCTCGGAAAATATCCAAGAGCGGATTTTTAATAGCCCCATTGTTTCTATTTTAAACGTGGCGTGCGAATGGAATGCTAAGTTTGAGAGAAGCTCACTCTTTGTTTCTGTAACTTCAATTGTGATGTTGAACAAGAAATTCCAGTTTATTTGATCGTGGTTTTAAACTTATTTACATCGTGTACTGTATCCTAACAGCTTCAAGAAACATAGCCAAATATGGTCAAGTATTAATTCTTTAAAATACTGACAAACCTAATCGTAATTTCAAAAGTTTATTCAATCATATTTAGTTATTTTTAAACCAATTCAAGTAATTAAGATAACTTTCAGTTAAACCCTAAATTGCATATTTCTTATATATCATCACAACTCAACAAGTTGCTAAGTCTTAACAATGAGTTGCAGATTTTTCAATAGTAATCTTATAACTATAGTGACTTATAGTTGCTGTACTACCAAAAATAACATAATGAAAGTAATATCTACATTTACCACACATATTTCTCATTAATATAAAACAGGCTAAACACAACATGAGATTAAATTGCCGCCTATCTCACGATTCCACGCGTGCTGCGTTTTTACAGCGTATTATAAGCGTTGATATTAGCTCCGTATTTCACTTGTAATTCGTTTTTTGAAGAAGAGAGCGTGCGTGTCGCTTGACACAAGTGCTACGGCGGATATAAAACTCGTGTTAAAGGCAGTGTAAAATCTCCTTAAGATTTGCATATAATGACGTCACGATTATTGCGAAGTCACTTTATTTCGAATTACTAACGTAAATTAAAAAAAAACAGCGATAAAAATATAGATACTTAATTAATCCAAGCTTAGTCACAATATTTAGCCATATCTAAAGTTTATTTTTAATGAAGACTGCAAATTGTTAGCTATCGACTTAATAAAGTTATTGTTAGTAAACAACTAATAAAAATCATAAAATGAAGACATATCTTATTATTAATTACTAATTTTGAATTTACTAAGAAAGCCATTTAGAGTTGTTTGAACTATCAAAACTAATTTATTCTTTAAAACTAATCTGTGGGTTGTTTTTTTATACCTATAATAGATAAAAGTGCTTAAAAATAATCGAATAATAACACACTCGAGGATTTAAAACAAAGCAAAATATATTAGTAAGCAAGTAACACATCGTTTCGTGGGTATAATGAACATGGCTCCCTTCACTGCTAGCTATTAATCAACCCCCTTCTACCCGCGCGCCTCTTGCTTCTCCGAACAGAGATCCCCCTCAAAAAAGCCCCCTCCACCTCCCGCTCGGAATGTTTCCAATTCATCACGAAACTCCGCCCTTGACAACTCTATACGAGAATGCCGCGGAACGAAATTCCCTTTCCTCTATTCCATACAACTTACTCCCATAGTTGAACAGGGACTAACTGACCACGAGCGCACTGTAAGTCGTTGACTTTGTATGCATCGAGTTTTAATGGAACAAGCAAAATTGTAATAACATAAATTCGTGTCTGTTTATTCTAATGCATGTTATTATAAAAGTACGGAACCGATTTTAACGTAGTTTTTAGGTTAATATGTAACTGGACCCGTGGAAGGCTCTAGGAATTCGTATGCAGGAATATCATAACACTTATCTGTAGGAACTAAGCTGTAATTAATAAATGCGTAAATACTAAAAAAAGGCTACTTTTATTTTAATTTTGATTTACCTCAACTAAAATACATAGTTCCTGTATAAATCATGTTCACGAGATCACAATTTCCGGCACTAACGAGTTATGAATTTACTTTGATTACGGCAATTTGTCTAGGAATTTTATTGATAACTGTAAGTAGTCAACCGAAATATACTTTTAGTCCAATATCCTATTTAAAATTTATCTAAATATGCCTAGTTCATGTGCTTACCAAAGTATAATGTAATAAGTAATAATATACTATGTAAGTATGCAGGTATTTATGACTTATTCACATGAAAATATTTTTGGTGGTTCTCATGAACTATGGCTATGTGTGAATACCTCTCCAGATAAGTATTGTCGCAGATATTTATTAGTCATTTTATTTCTTCTGCAATTTTAATTTATACCCTAACAAAGTTATCTATCCTTCCGTAATTTATAACTACGGTGTTTTGAGTTTTGCAAACTTAAAGAATGTTATTTTTCTCATTGTATTTGTGACGATAAAAGTCCGATAGGAAATAATCATTCAAAGTCCTCTGCCACGTCTATCTGTCTGCCTGCTCGCGATAAACTAAAAAACTACTAAACGGATTTTCATGCGGATTTCACCAGTAGATAAAGTGATTCATGTGGAAGATTTAGATATATAATCTGTTAAAGTTTTTTCTAGAATCAGGGCGGGACAACGTCCGCCGGGCCCGCAAGTTTTAAATATAACATTTATGTTTAGAGGTATACTATTATTTATATAGACCAGCCATACTCAACCTGCGGTCCGCCGGGTCCTTGTAGTTGGCCCACCAGATTATACTTTATTTTCAATTATTTAAAATTTCGTGCCCATCAGAAAAACTATGAGCATGCTGAGTAAATTAAATAGATCTCAGATAACCCGACCGCAATGCGATTCTTATGAAGCTTGTTTTACTGGACAACCATTTTTCACTACATTCAGTCGTTAATTTGAAATGACGTTATTTTATTTCTATTAAATATTTGTAGTTTGCAGCCCGCGACACCATGAGGGAAACGTGTTTGTGACCCGTTTAAAAAAAAGGTTGAGTACCACTGGTATAGACGACAATACTAAGTATTACAATTGTTTATGCTATTAAGTAGCAAACAGAGGCTTGCACTGCTTAATCACCTTTAATCAAATAAGTCAATGATTACCGACAAAAAGCCATAATTAATATTATTACCTTAATGGATTCTGTTCTTATATTTTTTTCCTCTAACTATTTTATCCTTCAAGAGCCTCGAACAGACTCTAATAACTTACGCTTTGTTATGTGCATTAACCTTTGTTAAAATATGATTTATAAATAAATAAGTACTAATAATAATCTTAGTATTTTCTAGAATGTTTATTGTTTAGTGTCCTCTAGAACAATAGTTACTAGGTCGACGTGAACGCCCCACAGTGGCTGTTTAATTACTTGGCACATTAAACGCGTATAAATTAGTATTCATTGCCGACCGTTGTGCTAACTCTCTGTACTTATGTATACATAACTAATATAGATTTATTGTACAGACATATTATTTTGCACAGATATATGCACTTATATTATTCCATCTGCAATGCTTTTTTAATACTATTCTCGACATCTTTTTTTAGGAAACATAACAGAACAGATTACAATTAATTATTTAGGTAAATATAATATTTAACATTATTTTAAGGAAAAACTAAATATGTTAGATAATTAAAAATATAGGAATGACGTTTTTTTTTTGGAAAAAATTATATATTTATTTTTATTCTTCTCAAACGTTGTTATTATTAAATGTTATTATAGATTTACATTAAAATGAAATTACTCTGATATATATATTTGCCTTTTTTAGCCCTGATTAGATGCCGTCGGCAGACATCATTTTCTTTAAACCGAGTAAAAGCAAATAATTTCCGAAAGGTTATGTAAACTAAAGTTAAGAGTTAAATAAGTTAAAACAATACCTATACTTTTATTATAATAATATCGCTATATTATTTTTAAGCATTGCCTTCTGTCTTATAGGTACTTATATAACAGTCGATTAAGAACCCCTTTACTTAAATAAATTATTGGGTTAATTTGCTTTTTGATAATTTTGTATTTGTATTCTTACTATATTTTCTATATATTTACTGATTACTTTGAGATTAGAATATATTTATGTGGCGCCATCTATGATTGGGATTGGCAAATGCATTAATAAGCAATGACTACTTCTAAATTTTAGTATTATGTATATGCTATGAATACATTAAAATAAATCAACACATTTATTTTTATTTTACATACTTTTATTACCTATATGAAATATTTCAGGCACTCAACGAAACATTCACATCATTCGTGTACATTCAGTATCTTTTCTTAAGAATACTTTTAAAATTATTAAAATACGAGCTATCATAATAAAGTTGATTTAAGATATTAAATGTTTCCTTACGTTATGTCTTTTTAAAATTAATTGCTATCCATTAATAAATAGTTACAATGAACTAAACTCTGAGGATAAAACGACCCATAACAAATCGTTTCCGAAACACTTTTAGTAATGAGTGCGATCGTAAGTTCAATCGCTAAATAACACAAATACAATCGTTGTGTTTAATTCATAAACGACCGGCGAAGCGAGAAACCACATTTCATTTCGCAATATGGTAGAACGTTATCACATATATTAGTAACAATTTTCGTGTCTAGTTATTACTAAATTTCGGTTACATTGTGGCAAACTTACAACGCATGACGATAACTATCTAGACAAAGATTATAGAACACTCTACCATAATGCATCTTGAAGTTGGTATTTTCTCTAGTTCTGTTATGAGTTTGACAAATTTCTCTAACGTCTAAATAGAATTACAGTTTATTCACTACTTTATCCTTCAATTCAAACACTAGTTTATGAACTGTACTTAATGAATACTGGTTGTCCGGTGAAGCTGTTATGGCCCTGCTAGGTCAATAGCATAGTCAATTCGAAAAAAAAAAGAGTACTGAGGAGTATGTTTTAATACTTTAATAATAAAATGAAATCTATTTTTATTCGTTAGATATATGTTACTCATTAATTCAATTATAATAAATGTACATATTCTTGGAATAATATAAAAAAAAAGTCAAAACAGTCATAAGGACTGTCCATAGAAGTGACAATAGAATTTAAACTGTGTTCTTTTTTGATATAAATTACCTATGTATGAATTATTTAAAATTCAAAATTTATAAATTGAAATTATCATCATTAGGCTCCCTTTCATATCTATAAGCACTCCAAATAATAACTATATATTTTTTTATTCAGTTTATTAATTCATCAAACATATGGTGGGCTATACACTCTCAATACAAAATATCAATATAAATTGTAAAGAGGCTTTTATATTACGCGTCGCTAATCTGACGCAAGCCACGCATGCGCAATACGGTCGGTCACACCTACTAGCATGTCATGATGCGAATTTACAAAAAAATATCTTCTGCCTAAAAAAGTATCGCTCAACGCGCCTAAAGAACTTTTCACTTCAAAAATATACATAATACCCTGCTAT
The DNA here is from genome assembly GCA_036509395.1 of Antheraea yamamai. Classification (NCBI taxonomy): domain Eukaryota; kingdom Metazoa; phylum Arthropoda; class Insecta; order Lepidoptera; family Saturniidae; genus Antheraea; species Antheraea yamamai. The sequence continues at coordinate 7,748,203 of AP028429.1, forward strand.
TTATTTATTATTGTGAAATATTACATTATTGTACAAAAATGTAATAATAGATACATTATGTTGAATATAAAATACAGTTATTTTAACTGTAAAAATAGATGAATACTCGCTATAAACTCATAGCTTCAGACACAAGCAAAGAATAGCACCAGTGCGGGACTAGTTTATTCGCAATAAAGAAAGTGGAATCCCGGGATGTGCTCCAATTACCGGGATATACGTGGCAATCCCGGTGACGTGTAGCCTAGTCCCTGGTACGACTTTGCAATTATACATATTACACGGAACCAAACCTATAGGCATATGTCGGCATCATGGCGCGCAATGCGACTGTGCACGCTTATTCATTAGGGTTCTTATTATAACAAAGTATCTGTTTATAAAATATAATGGAGAAAGAATTGAGCCATTTCTTTTTATAAAGTAGAATGATTAATTAAAGAAAAAAACAAAGTGCAATAAGACTGAATCTTTTTGTTTATTAATTAACAATTGACTTGACAATTAAACAATAAAATAAATATGTCAGAGCGCCTCAAAAATAGAGATTACATACATACACAAGACAAACATTATTCCGCTTTTACTTAGTCGGCTAAAAATATAACTAAGCACTACAACCGTTTAAAAAAAAATAAGGAATTAAATATTCCTGTACATAATAAATATACCAATTTTATATGTAGAAATAAATAAAATGATAGAAATCTTGCTTTTGTACGCGCTTCACGCAAAAACGAATGGATATAATTTTGATCAAATTCTCTTAGTTTTATTTATTATATACCTAGCCCGTATTTAAAGAAAAATTATCACGATACACATATAAAGTTATTAAAGTCTTAACAGATTACGAATTTTCACGATCGATTCGATCAACACGATTTTTGGGTGTAACTTCTACATGTTAAATTTTGGTTTCTCCTACGACAAAAATAAGGAAAAAAAAATTTTTTTCCGATTAAAGTTTGCTTTTGTAGAAACTAGAACAATTTTTCAATTTTTCGGCAAAAATTATGGATTTTTATATTTTTTCTACACTTCCACTGTAAATTATAATTAGAAAACATTTTTTTAAATACAAGAGTCTTTTTTATTCAAGATTTGTGATAAACAATAACATATAGATGTAAAATAACAAGAAACTAATGTCTAAAAGTGAATATTTTTCGTATTTCTTTTATGCTCGTATGAGCTCTCTCGTATTAAACCCCAAATGTAATCTCTCATCATATTCTCGTTATACTGCCCTTGATATCGCCGTTCAAAGTCCATCATATCTTGGTGAAAACGTTCTCCTTGTTCCTCGGAGTAGGCCCCCATGTTGTCTTTAAATTCGTTCAGATGAGAATGTAGCATATGAAGTTTATGAAATAAATGAAATCATACTTATCGTCGTAAATCAGACCAAAGCAAACTTTATGAACTAAATATGAATATTTAAGTGTTTTTCAATGTCTAGAATCAGAATTTAAGCAAGAGAACAGAAACCCAAAAAAAATTTTTTTTTGTTTACCTGTGTTATAAACACCACGCGGTCAGCGCGATGTATGGATGTGGTGTCTTGTCGTGGAATAGTGGGGTAAGCGGTGTGATGTTTATGTTTTTTTCTATGTACCTATATAAAATATATTGTTAACATAGCAGACGATATCGCGGGTATCAGCAAGTTAAAAAATAAACATCAAACAGTTGTTTTAAATATCTACATCCTTAGTGATTTATACAAGTTAATCTATATATTTTTATTTATAATTTATTACACTTGTACAAGAACGGGTTGTATCAAAAAATATTTATTGAAATCACTACGGCTTTTCAGTCAAGTATGAAGTAATATTACAAAAACACGCATGTTTTGTTGTTTTTTTGTTAAAAATAAATGGTAGTTTACATGATATATATTAAATGATTTGATTTAAATGAATCAAACAAACTCTATATAGCCGTTAACGTCGCCGAAGCAATTTCGATCTTCATTTATTTCAGGGGCTTAGCATCGCGTCGTGCCCCGTGTTTTCTTAACCCTCGCCTGTGATACGGGTTGAGACAGGCCCCGGCCCCGGCGTGCACCCACGGGACGCATACAGTACTTTTTCGAGCATATCTTATTGCTCTTTTGTTGATTCCCCGGCCCGTTAGTTTCATCGTCGGGGGTCACGGAGCTGCGATCTTGGGATTCACGTGTTACACGGTCATGAGGAAAAATCATGCGTTCATCTTAACGTTTTATCATTATTTCTTGATACTTAGGTAACAATTTTGGTCAACTAATCTCTTAAATAAGGAGTATGTAATATTCTCTACAAAAAATATAATGTTAAAATAATTTTAATAAAGTACTTAATATAAATATTTTAATTCGCAAAGTCGAAATTTAAGAAACGTTAACAAAACAAAACCTATTTTATTGAGCTCCATCTGGGGCTAAGATTTGGAAAGGATTAAAACATGCAAATCAAACAAGGACGAATTTCAACGAGGGATTGTCCCTCGAAGGCGACCCTCCTTGTCTTATTTATTCATCGGAGTTGGAAAAAATGTTGTTTTGTTTACTCTCCCTCGCGGCTGTACGGAGGGAGGTCAGAAATACGCTTCAGCAGCGACTTTGTCGATTTATTGTACCGAAAAAAGATATTCTTTGTCGTTTTAAATTATCTCGAGAATAGGTTATATACAATATACATTTCAGTTAAACAAGAAGAGTTTTTTCTTGTCTCTGTAAATAAATGTTAACACAAACAATGGTAAATAAATGTTGAACTAAAAAGTTTTATCATTAAAGCATATAGATATAGACCGAAATCGGTCTATATCTATATCTATATCTAAAAATCGAAACGAAAAAGTAAAGAATTTTAATATTTGAAATGAAACATATATTAAGAGATAAATATTGTAAAAAGATTTCAAGTATGACGATACAATCCAACAGAATTAATTTAAGGTTATTTGTATTATAACGCTTTATCAAAAATATCTACTACGAATTAAAAAGATTATACAAGATATATAAAGCATTTTTTTTCATGAAATTGTATCTTTTTTTGGTTATATATATATTTATTTTAAGGCTATAGAAATTGCGACTTTATTCTGTAAGATTCGACTTTAGTAACTCCGTCGTCACATCAGCACCTGTAGCAATTCAACGATTTTTGCAGTACTGTGCTTCGAACCGAAGACAACACATTGCTAAAGGAGTCGTTACAACTCAGCCATGAGAAGTAGTGCTGATTATATGTACCTGTGGGTACAGAAACCTATTGCGATCAGAAGCATCTATTCTCATACTTGTGTGATAAATCCTTGTAATAAAATATTAAAACCAATACCAAATATAAAAGCAGAAGAACATCGATAATCTAATATTACTATTGTTTTTATTTAAATTCATAATTCGAGTTCAATTTATATAGAGACATTATAAATGTATATTGTTTACATATTATCTTATTATTTAGACTTAGGATTGTATTAAAAGTGGTCAAAAAGTCAAAGAAAAACCCCAAGCAGAAAAGATTTTTTTTTCTGACTTCCCAAAATTGAGTAAATTCAGTAGTTGACGGTTCCTATAAAACTATTTATGTCTATTGAAACTATGATAACGGGTTTTACTTATATACGATACTACTACGATTCTACTTAAAGTTGAGTTCATAATCATTATATAGAAAGAACAGTGACGCGTAAACAGGGATTTAACTCACTCTAATGTTTGTTTGTTATAAAAGCAGACTAAGGAAACATTAAGAGGATGTTGTAATCAAAATTTATTGGTTTCCATAACTCTTTGAACTTTAATCCTTACTTTTATATATTTCACGTTTATTTCGTTGATAATTATTACTAAACTCGTACTAAACCATTAGTCTAGCTTAAAAAGAAATATTCATTTCAAAACTCATGCTAAAGTTGAATTAAGTTTATATTAAACTTTATCGGTGTTATTACAAAAAAGTTAAATACGTATTAAATACTTGCTTTAAAAAGGTTTCGTATTAAATGCACCGCGGTCGCTGAATGTTCGCCATCTTGTTCTTTTGTCTCGCTTTGGTTACGTTAGGTTAGACTTGCGAAAAAGGATAACGCGGACTTACCTCGGGTGAGCGCGGTGCATTTAATTCGAAACCTTTTCAAACCAAGTATTTAACTTTTTTGTAATAACTCCGATTGTGTCTCTAGTTATTTAGAAAAAGAAATAGGTATCTGCTTTCTAAAAATGTCATGACATGACACAAATGGCGCGACATATCTCTACGTATAATTAAATTGTTTATTTTGATTAACGGTCTTCTAGTGGTCATTATCAGTTTTTTTTGTCACGTGTTTTTTTTATATTATAGGAGGCAAACGAACAGACGGGTCACCCGATGGTAAGTGTTCACCGCCGTCCATAGACACTAGCAACACCAGGGGAGTCACAAGTGCGTTGCCGGCCTTTTAAAGAAGTATACGTTCGTTTCTTGAAGGTTTGCAATTCATAATTGTTTGGAAATACCGCCGTTGGGAGTCGATTCCGAGTTTCCGAGTGTAATATAGATATTATCTAAATAACTTTTTTTTTTCTAAATGGTATAAACTGTATTGAGTATTGTACAAATAATACAAGAGTATACTATAAACAATAGAAAATTGTAAATTAATGCTTCGCCTAGTCGAAAGTAGAGCAAAGACTATTTCCAAAAAAATATGAAGCGTTACTAATGTACAAGCATACAAACAAACATTCTTTTAACTTTCGGGTATTAGTAATGTAAGTAAATTTTATGTTTCAATCGAATAATATTGTTTTTAAAGAATACTGCCTAATATTTCCTTTTATTATGAAATGCAAATAAGAAAATTAATTCGGAACTGTTTGTCAATTGTTAGAAATTTCTTATTTAATTCTCTCAGCGAGTTTGTAAGACTGGCTCCTTTTATTCTCCCCCAACGCTACCCTTTTTAAGGGGATTTCTTTATGTTGTGAGAGCTCATTCATAGCGTCCATCAAGACGATTCCAAGCATCGTTACGGTCTCGGCAAATGTACCGAAATCATCGCTTCACTGCCGAACGCTCGTCGGTGCGGCGCGGCGCGGCCTCCGGCCATATTGTACGTACCAATTCTAGTAGACATTGTAATAACTAGATATCGAAGCATTTTGTTCAACTTGGACTTCTTCAACACTGAACAAATAGTTTAGGAACATTGCCAATTACTCAGTAACTTTTTTATAAAAGAATTATTTAAGTGAAATTCGTAATGCACGACAGGGAAAAACTTTCGTTATGCGTTAAACATAAGGCAGAAATGAATACATAGTATTTGTGTATATACATACATGTGTAAGTATGTATAAGTGCCTGACTGGGTCTAGTAGTATACGAAAATGAGTAAATGTGCAGTTAAGTATATATACTACGGGACTTTATATAATACTAGCTTCTCCCTGTGACTTCGTCTGCGTGAAATAGTTGCTTTGGGCTAACGATAACACGCAGCGGAAGCTCTCAAAAGAAAAAAAAACGATTTTGAAACATTCTTCATTCGTGCTCCGTTCCCATTGGTCTTAGCGTAATGATATAAATAATATATCATCCTATGACCTTCCTCGACAAATGATCTACATAACACTGAAAGAATATTTCAAATCGGACCAGTAGTTCTTGAAATTTGCGCGTTCAACCAAATTAGTTAAAGATTACTACTGTTCTCTCGTGCTTAACTCGAGCCGTCATTCAAATTACAATAACTTTTGATAGAGTAGACCGATTTTCATAAAAAGTTTTATTATAAATCCACTACTTTAGCAGTGATGCATGTTCACACAAACAGACAGATAGATAGACAGACATTTCTAAAAATGATTGAAATGTATTTTATCACTGATTCCTAAAGACCTGTAACGATTTTTTTCACGAAAATCTAAAGAGTACAGACACGTTAGATTTACATTCTTATTATATTTATAGAAGAAGATAGAGTTCATGAGCATTTCCAAATATATATGATTAATACATATACATACGCCAAAGAAGCTTCACTTCCTACGGGTGTACACACTGATACACGCAATATATATATTTTAATATTATATACTTGTCATCTGGCTAAATAATTATAAAATCACTACCTCTTATGTCAACATAGGTATAACATTTAAATACAATCTTTAATTATTGTAATTTAATTCACTTAATTTATTAAAATATTCATCACCATATATCGTCTCATCGTAAGTAATATTGTTGCCTATACTAAAAATATCGCTAGCCTGACAAACATATATTGTTATGTGAATATATACATATGTAAGGTTTAAAATAGTTTTTAGAATAACATTATGAACATTTTTAGATTCCACAATTCCAAATAAACTAATAGAGTTTGTGGACGTTTTGTGGCAAGAAATTTTGTTTTAATAAAGGCCCTATTGCGGACACCGCAGCCGTCGTCACCGCGCTGATATTACTCGTTGAGACGGCGAACATTCACTAATGTTCTCTTTTGATATTACGCTAAAGCATTATTATGTGCTTAGGGCTGACAATCTCCGTCTTACGCTACATCAAGGTTTAAGGACCGGCTGGTCGGTTTTTAAACTATAAAAATCATATTTTTGTACTTTACAGGTTTTACCGGTTCACTGTAATATCACTTGATTTTAAACGATGACTAGATCTAAGCTGATAAAGACGCTAAACCTAGGCGAGGACTGACTTAAGACCAGCTATCGGAACACACTTATAGGTGCTTGGCGATATAATTACATATTTAATACTTTTAACTCTTTCAGATAAAATAATCACCCTCAAATACATGATATAAAAACATTTACTCAACCCTCTGTTAAACGACACGCACAAGTAAAATAATGTGGTGCAGGTCCGCAGGTTACATTGACCGCGGTCTGTGCCCACAGAGAAAGTTGGCAATTAAGATTGGCGACTCCCTACCGAGTTAATCCGAAAATACGTGCACCGGGTGTTTATTGCGGACTGATGGTATTTATAGGTTAACTTGCTCTAAGAAAAATAGGGTTGTATATGCTTTTTTAATAAACAATCTCACAGTAACAGTTTTTATTACATATTTTAAAATATCTACATATACCATTAAAATAATCTTTTATACTTCTTTTGGCATCTGGCCTTAATATTTAATATCTATTGTGGTATTATTAATTTGAATTTAAATAAATTAAAATAAAAAGTGTGGTAAATCTCTTTGACTATTTAAAAAGTTAACAAGTACGACTCAATGGAAATTGTGAGTACCTAATAAGGAGCATAGAGTGGAGGCTCCAGTCCGGCACGTCGGCTTTATGGACCGTTAGTGCTACTGAAATCAATAAAAGTACCGGAATGTACCGCACATGCGCATTCAAGACACCCCACTGCTACTGAGTCAGCTACATTCATTTTATAGCCACTTGTATTTGTGTCTATTGCCATTTTGTACTCTTTACCGATGACTGAGTTAAAAAGATGGCAAATATGTTCCATTTGAATTGGCGATTACGAACAACCGCACGTTGTATATAATTCATAGTTTATTTTGATATATACGTTAATTATATCAATCGAAAACTTTACAGTTGTATCAATTCGATAGCATAAAGCGTTTTTGAATTATTATCCATATAAATTTCATCGTCTCTTACTAAAGCAAGTTGGTTGGCGAGAAAAACTTTGTTTTTTCAAATTTATATTCATAGTACAACACCGACTATGAATACCACTACGTGATTATTAATAACTCTTTGTAAGAGTCTGTTTTCATAATGCATTAATTTTAAAAAAACACACGTAAAATAAAGGAATTTAAATGTAATTCCTTTGATTATAAGGATGAGAGTTATGGATAAATGTAAATTTGTTCTGGTAATATTAGTTATGGAATCTTTTTATTTATCACAGTGTCTGTCCGACGGTAAATAAGAATAGACGGGATTTCAAGCTGTGACAAACGGCCGCCCCTTTCTTAAAATCTCGTGTAAGTTAACATTAGTTTTAATTTATAATGGAATGAAGACATCTTTGAACCCGCCTACCGAAAACCAGCTAATTGGGTGTTTCATTTTAAAAATGTCCATAATCGATAAAGCCGATAATGTTATTTATTACTGCACATATAAATAGGTCGTTACGTTAATGGTTGCGCATGTTAATTAATATATTAAAATATAATCATTAATGTAATAACTTCTCAATGCGGTAATCAACAACAACCTGTAATAGGTATAGGTATGTATTGTGGACTTTGTTATACTTATATAGAATTACCTATATGTGAAGCAAAAGAATATATTTAAACATCACATACTTATCCATACATCATTTTAATGCCACTCAGTTAAATAAATAAATAAATTTGTGATTTTAGAAAGAAATATGTAAAATTATTCGAAAAATCACGTCCTTGATATAATAACTTCTATAAATATCTTTCACGACCTTATAAATCACTGCTAAAGGTGATTTATGAACTAAACGATTTACAGCGAACGTTTTACGACTATTTTATGAACTGTTCTGCCATAAAATAACATTTTATTATTAAATCACTAGCCGGTTAACAATTTTCCAGCCATCGGCATCAACGACAAAGCTGATATGGCTTTTAACGGCACGACAATTAATTAAAAAGGCATAAACGCCACTTTTATACCCCGAGAGCCTATAAAGACTAACTTTTATGCGTCGTAAACGCGATTGTCTGTGGACCCTGACGACTTCGATACTGTAGCTTTTGTGAGGTAAATACAACGGATGTATCATTACTGTGGATTTCTATACGGAAATAAATAATTTTGTTATAACAAATCTTCTTAATATATGAAAATTCAGTGTCATAATGTTTAACTCCAAAACTACTCAGCCGATCATCATAAAAGTTGGCATTTATGAATAATTTGGTCCAACTTGAGAAATAGGATAATTTATATTTCAATTAATGGCGTGAATATTTTTTATTTACAAATTAAATGATTGCCAATGTTGATTATTGTTATTAATAGTAGGTTTCATCAATCTCGAACAGATGGCGTCTTAAATTAGTTTGTTGACAGAAAACTGTAGGACCGACTGTTATAGATATCTCATAGATGAAGCCACGTTCTAATTTAGAATTCCTTTTTTTAATTTATTATGTAATAACTTAACCACAGCAACGCGCGGCCGGATCAGCTAGTCTGTTATAAAATTAAATATTAATAGAATTCCATACGATAACCAAATTATCATGTATAGCAATATATTGTAATAACTTATTTAATTGTGAATTATTTAGAGAATTTAAATCATATTTAAATAACGAGTTTTATTTTATCAACTAGGCAATAACATAAATAATATCGTAACTCATAGTCTTAAATAATCACTACCTACATTATCGTCGGACGCACCCAGCGCATACGACTACAATTATACAACAGACAAAAGTAATTTCAACTACTCTTGAAAAAGAGTAAAAGCGCTATTGAACATAACTGAAATGTCAAGCAAAAGTTTGATAAAGGCGACGAAATTATAAAGACTTATTAATAACTAGCTGCTTAATAACTTCCTCTGCACCAAATCGGTTATCACCGGTTTCAATTGTATTTTAAACGCGAAACGTTGCTTGCTCTTGTACTAGGGTGTCGCAAAAAAGTCCTGTTACACTATTTTCGGTCTAGCTCCCATCCGCTCAAAGCGCGTAACGCGCAATAAGGAACTTCGTTCTAATGTAGCTTAAATTTATAGCTAATCTGTCTGCTATATATAGCACAAAGAAAATTTACCAAAATCCGTCAAGAATTTCACTAACTACAAATTTTTTACTTCCGTCCGTTATTCTGGAGAACCCCTTGCGTTTTATGGGACAAAAAGTATCCTATATGTAACTTTGTAATATTAGATGTCACTGTGTCAAGTTTCGTCGAAATCGGTCCAGCACTTTCAGAGTGATGCGTGTTCACAGGGACAGACAGACAGACAGGCAACAATTATAAAAGGATTATTTTTGGCTTCTATATCGATAACAAAGTCTACCCCTATTATAATTTTCAAAAAATATTGAATGTACAGATTTGGCCTTGTTACAATTTTATTATAGTATGTAGATATAAAATGGTATGAATAATAGTTGGAATATTTTAATATTTTTTAAATATCATCTTCTTGCTTATAAAAAGTCGATTTTTATACAGTCACATTTCACAGCAGACCGTTTCAAAATGTATTTTTTTCAGAATTTGGATAAGTCTAGACATGGAAACATTTTAAATGAGATGAGGCGGTAAAAACCTTTGGTTTCCTTTCTTCTTCGGTTTCCCCTCCCACGATTTCTATAACAGAGACATAAGTATACTTTCATTAAATAGGCAAAAAAAAAATTTTTATTTTATTTCATTAAATTCATCACTTTTTATTAAAAGCGTCTTTGTTTCTTTCTATAAAAATAAACAGCAATTCATAGATACGGTGTTAATAGTTCAATATGTTTAGGAGAAGTTTACTCTTCATATTTAAAAAATGTATTCGAATAGCGGGATTCCAAATATATCAAACATAAATAAATTATGGTTGGAAAAATAAATAATTTAATACAATAGAATCATGCACGCCTTCGTAACATAACATTAAATCAAAAAAGATGCTAAGAACAGCGTGAACTTCACATAAAAGCAATTCCGATCAAAAGCTGAATGTCTCGGACTGCGTATAAAATAGATTTATTGGACTAACGCAAAGGAAACTTGGAATGAAAATTGTCAGATTTTTTAAATAAACCATTAGAGAAAAAGTTCCGAGCCATTTGAGGCGGTTTATTGTGCTACTATCGGGCGCCATTGTTGACTGCAACATGGCTTTTAGATCGTAGATATAAAGTTACTGGATATAGTATCTCATCGTCTCAACATTCTTTGAATTCTAAATATCAACATTTTTCAGTTTAATATAACAGTCATGGTTTTTTTGTTTTGTACAATCAAGTTGTTGATATTTTTTTATAATAGTAGTTAAAACTTTTTTTAGGAACTAATCAGAGATCACACATATGTATATTTAAGCTATTTAATTCAATTATAATTTTTAATTTCTTTTCTAATCAATAAAGCATTGGGAACGGTACTTTTTACAGGATGTAAGGTGATACCCTTATCCTTCTTTATACCACTGATCAAGTATACAAAATTTAACAACGATCGGTTGCGTAATTTAGACGTAAATGTAAACAAACGAACGAACATTCGCGTATACGAGTATAGTATTTAAGTATGTAACTTTTTTAAATGTTATATTACTTATTTAGTAGCTGACGTGTATGTAGTCCACCTAAAGTTTAGAGATTGTTGCAGCGTATGATAATATGTATAACCGAACTTGAAATGACCACAGTCTTGAGACTAATTATCATAGTTTCTTATATAATGACAAAGTTGAAAGGTAAAATACCTCGTGTACTAGTGCATAGTACTAACCAGCCCCTTCAGACCGAAACAGCAGCCAAAGTACTACCGTTTTGTACAAGAAATAGGTATGATTCTCTGTACCCGGAACTCAGTCCGTGGAACGTGGAACCTAATGTAAAAAAAACAGTGACTAATAACACCATCTGAATGTATTAAGTACATTTCCTTATTTACCTTTCTCTCGTACTTAAGTCGCGTCGTCATTAAAGTTACAATAACTTTTGATAGACTAAATCATTTTTAATGAAACAAAAACTAAATATTATTCGAGGATAGGCTTTATGGTTTTCTTGGTGAAGTTTGATCGTGAACGCAGTACTTTACCACTTTACTTCACTTATTCTTAGACACCTGCAACAATTTTTTTGACAAAAATGTAAAAGTACTCTTATTATATGTATAGATGATGCCTCCTCAGTCGAGCCTTATACTACTACCATTTTTATTGTTATTTTTGTTCCATATTTAGTTTAAGAACTGGTCTAATTACAAAATTTCGAATTTAAGTTGAGAATTTGACATTGCCTTTGTTTTGGTGTAAAATTCTTAAATTTCTGTGTTTCAGTTTGGTGGCTGTTGGCATTCTACGCCATCCTTCCTACAAGACGCTTCAAACTAACGCCTAGTAATAGCAACAGTGAGGTTTTTATTATTTTTGGATTTATTTTAGATTGCTATGACTTGTGAATGCACCTTACATAAACTGCACACGGGTAAATTATTTTTCCATTCCATAGAAGTAAACGAAACACTATCCTAACCACTATTATAAAGCGAGTTTGTTTGTCTGTTTCATACGTTTCCACGTCTCAGCTAATCAGTCGATCAACAAAAAAAAATTTACCCTTCATCCAGACATTTTCGAGAGATAAATCATTACAAAAGCGCAAACGCTGATTCGTATACAAAGTAATAAATTCATCATAGGTTCATCAGTCATCATAGGTTTTGTAATTTGTGTTATTTTATCTCAATTCTTTACTCACACAGAACTGTTTTGAAATTATCCTTTTCGGAGTCGAGCTTACACAATTATAATTACATCTATAATATGTTGGTTATAATATGTTTGAATGCAGATTTATAATTGGAATCTGCTAGATGAGTACTATAAAATATTCTACCACCCTGATCTCAATGTCATTAACCAAATATTAAAATTATTGTAGAATTGAAGTCCACCGCTTTGTGCGCGTCATCCAAGAAAACAGCCACCTCGTCATATACAAATAACCAGACCTTATAAAGGTAGATAGATCTATATTATTGTATTATAACTATATTATTTGTTTTTTTTTTCATATTTATTACTCTTTGAGAATTTAAACTTTTCTTTTCGGTGCATCATATGCACTGAAAATATATTTATAGTATCAACTATAAATTAGATTAGAAATGCTAATCACTTTTTGATTTAAGTAAAGTATAATGAAATGAGCAATTTTAGTAATAACATTTAGTAGATAGTACTATGTATTCATTGTTAAAGTGAAACTTTTATTACATCGTCTCAAACTTTTTCGTCTGTGTGTTGCATGTCGCGTGATGGTCGGCCGCGAAGTAGGGATAAAGTGAAAGGCGCTCGTCAGAGCAGCTAGGGCCAATATGGCGGCGCCTATAGTTCGCAGCAGCTAACCTTGTAGTGTATAGACTATTATTAGTTAAATGTCTATAGTGTGAAAAAAAGTTTCACTTTTACCGTGGTTTCATAAAACCACACAATCTTTTTATATATTTTTTTTATTTTCCGTAGTTTTAAATCAATTTTGCCGCAATTCAAATGGCGGTGTGCTTATTGAAACTATAGTTTTCTATCTGTTCGTATTGTTGACTAGCTACTATTGCCCAATATTGAGTTACTATTCACTGAATGTCTTAAAAGGCGACCAGTGTATGGCACGGGAAATTCTCATATGGTTTGTAGGACTTGTCATGTCTCAGCAGATATTTGGTAACTACGTTCAGAGATATATTGTCGTATTTGCTATTTACAGTATTTTCTTTCATTATAAATACTATATGGAGCGACTAAATAATTTAATGTCAAAGACGAATACATCTAGGCTTTTAAAGTATTAATAAAATGTATTAAAATTAACTGTAGTTTATTGCACATTTTATTTAAAAGTGAGAAGTGGTGAATAAAAATTGAAGTTTCCTAATATAGGACGTAGTAACACCTATGTATATGATATTAAATACCCTAAAATATTAATGTAATCTATTACGTAACATTGCGATTAAAATCCCCGTAGAAATCGTGAATTAAATGAAAATAAATGTTCCATTCGCTACCGATTTATATTCGCTGTAACGTCGTACGTATTTATTTGTAGAAGCATGCAGTACATCAGGGAGGGGCGCGACCCAGCCCGGGTGAAATGGCAAACACAGGAAACGGATCTGGCGAACTTTCCCGCCGAACTCGCAAAAGGGAGATCCAGTATTCTACGCTTGTAGGGTGACTCTTTATCCAACAATAAAAAGGACTCATTTTACTCTCAATAAATAATAACAAAATCTGTGGTCATGCAATTTTTTACTATTTTTATTTGTTTTATTATATTCCCTTGTAAAACTGGATACAAATTACATATTCAACCGCCTATACGATATAATATGATATATTTAATAAGTTTGTGATAAAACTTTTTCATTAACAAATGTAGAAGATTAAAACCTCATCTTTACATTTATGCTCACTATGCAGTAAATCAGGTAATGGGTTAATTTGTAATTATATTTCTTAATAAGTTTATTTCTAAAATTCAGTAATAAACATTAAAATAAAATTAAACATGAAACAGTAACTATTAAATACAAAACTTTGTATTGTTATTAAATATTATTTGAGATAAATGAGAATTCAAAACATCTGTGGAACTTGTCCGCAACTCTCTCAATAAACACACACCCCATTGTCTCTTTCTCCTGATATATTGGTATGTATTAATACCATTTTATAGTTGCAAGATAAGCATAAATCTAACAGGAGGTAGACCGCAACCTATCTACATCCCACTTTATTGTAATGCCGTTCGAGTTTATTTATGAACGATCAAATTATCTTAGCCGAATTTTTCGCATGAATTCTTTTTTCAGTTTTTATTATCGTGTGATATTTATTAACTAATTATACATTAATTTCGTCTGAAGTGATTTGAATTTATTTTTGTCGTCTTTTGTCTTCGATTTGCGATTTATTTTTAGAGTGTACTATTGTGGAAATTAAATCAAAGAAGTCAAACATTATGGTATAAATAAACGGAATAATAATTGGTATTCGTTAGTATTTTAATATTAAAGATATTGATGTATGGAGTAATAACGCATATTCATACGTTTTTCCTAACACAATATGGCGTGAAATAAAATAAAAGTATACTTCTAAAAGTTTTTGCGTAGGCACCGCGTATAGATACAAAATCCAGTAAAATTAATATAACAAGCCCTAAAACCTATAAAACACATGCTTGCCGGAATGTTTTAAACATTTATTGAAGATATAAGGAAAGCAATTTTGATGGTGGAATGGTACAACTGGAACGTTTCGGTACATTACTTTCTTAGTACTGATGGATAAGATGCTCTACTTTAAAAAGACTAATGTTTTTTTAATTCTTTCACAACAAAGTTACTCCACTATGTATGTATGATGGTAAGCATAGTGCAATCCAGAAATAACGGCGATCACCCAGAGACCTACAATCTGTCGATAATCGTCACTATATACTCTGTGTGATTTTGTTTTGGATTTTCTACAACTAATCCTTTAACATTTTATATTCTTCGACAACTACATAGCGCCGTGTTAATATTTTATCAAGATATATAGATTTGGGATTAAAAATATATGACGTACATATTCCAACGCAACAGTATTTGTATCGGGAGATGTGTGTGCGGTGATATTCCATATGGGATTCCATTTATTCCATAGTGAAGGTTTGTAATAGTAACTTATGTTGATTTTTTTAACCCATTTCTTTAAATTCTTTGATGATTCTTGTTAATGACTGATATTGACACGTAACAAATCAAAAAGGAGTCACTGTGATAGATTTATCACCATGGTAGTAATGGTCAGATAATTCGCCTGATGTTAGAACTGGATACGCCTAAGAGTCTCAATTACTGCATACGTTACACATGTTTTATGTTCTGGCAACATGTAGTTTGTATTAAACTATTGACTTTAAAGAATTGATTTTAAAATATGTGATTAATATAACAATCACTGCAATTAGACAACGTTTAAAGGGAAAAAATAGGCTTATTTTGTATTTACAGGATATACGTATTATAATACTTATAATCCCTAAATAATCAAATGCCGTGGCCACAGCATTGCAATATTCAATTTGACACAATTTATTTTAAAACTTGGTCTAGCAAGAAAATGAAGTAGAGCAATTTATCAACCGTTTGACATTCGCCTTCACAAAGACGCCTGGAAGGGAGACTCCTGTAAAATATGAATTCAGAGCGACTCGGTTGTTCTACGCACACGTTACTTGTTTATCCTTTTAAGGGAGACTTCTCATTTCACGTAACTGCTATGATTGTTATATAATCACTGTTTTACTAAAATCTATCCGTCCCCTTTTTCTTTTCACGTGGAAAAAAGCGATATAAACTAGGGAATAACGAATCCTAATATCGGTAGTATAGATCAAGTGTTCTGGTAATAGCGTCTCAAGAATGAACGGAGACTAGCTATATTATTATTTTATAGAATATTTATGAGATTCTAATACTAATTCTAAGTAATCCTAAACAAAGCGCCGTCGACGTTGGTTCAAATCCTTTCGAATAAGCCAGAACTTTTTATGTAGGAAAATATAGCATGATGGTAGGACCTTTGCTAAGCCCGGATGGATAACTATAACCCTCAAATTTAAAATCTGTCATCAAGCAGCTGTAGGTGTTCCAACAGGTGCATTGGAGAGTCAGTCCCCGACTAGGTTTAGCGTGGTCATTTAACATCAGGTTAAAAATGTTTAAATTCGTATTTATATTTTAATGCAATGACCACGATGTCATTTTTTATTAACAACGGTAAAAATACACTGGATCAAGAAGCGAGCAAAAAAATATACAGTACAACCAATTTTAAGTAGTCAATTCAAATCTTAGCTATGCAACTAACTTTAGAAGACTGTACTGCTTAGGCAAGTTATAACAAGAAGTACCTACTCCTGAGGACAAACCTGGAATGTCTAGTGTGTTATTGCGTGAACCTATCAAATATTTTGGATCGTAACACAGTAAGCACGGCGGAAATGGGTGTAGCTGGAGCATTGGTGTGTACTTCCCCAAGTCAACGTCGTACAAGTTTCATCACTCTCAAATTTTTTAATCTATTATACAATTTACTAGCTTCTGTTCGCGGGTTCGCTCGCTTTAATGTAGTTTTGATTTATCCTTCGGGCTTAGTATTTTTTCCAGGTTGGATGGTACTGTGTATACTTTTATGTACCCTTTACAACGTGTATGGTAAACTTCATGACTCTTGGTCGGATAGTTGAAGCGTGAAAGTGTTATAAACATACAAATAAACATATTGGCATTTATAACATACCTCTCGGCGTGGAGCCCTAGAGTACGCTGCTCGCGCGATACGATGACACAAAATCTTACATCACTGCGACAATATTACACATATCACACCCACACACGTGCACGCAAAACGCTTACACATGAAAGTGGAAGGGTTTTATTTTTTCCCTCATCGAACTGAAATAGTTTAGAAAATTATCCGGCACAAAATACATATAAGAGTTATTGAGGTAAGTACGCTTGGTACACATATATATTTTTATAACTCATATAAGTATGAATGTGTAGTTTAGCTTAGGTTAGCTTAATTAGGTCGCGAATTGCATGAATCAGGCAACAGCCCGAACCGAGGTGTGTCGTGCACCCTTAAGCTAGTTGTCAAAATAAAATCGGCTGAGCGCTTTAAGCGCTCGCCTTAGTAGTCCGGTGAAGCTGTTAAGACTTTGCTAGGTCAATAGCGTAGTTGGTTTTAGAAAAAAAGAAGCATTTATAATATTAGTTAAAACTGATAAGGATGTGTTCTTATAAGTTTTATTATAACAATAACAAAGATGGAGAATACAAGAACGATGTCAGCAGTTTATAGTAATGTTGTAATATTCCGAAGAAATATAAGTGAAAACGGTAGCATAAGATTAAACAACTTGAATTAATTATTATTAAGTCGTGCCTATATTTCGTTTTCAAATAGAAAATAAGACAAAATTAAATAAGTAGAGTACTTTTACAGATATTTGTTAAAGCAAATTAAAAAGTATGTCATAACAATGCCGTGGGGTTGAGGTATTTTATGTGTGTGTTTTGCATGTTTTGGCACCGCGTCAAAGTATTTTTGGCTCGCTCGCCACATCATGAATGCACTTGCTATTGCCACGGGCGTCTACAATATATTACCTTTATGATCAGTCCCTGCCGTTATTTATTTTCATCAGTACATAATATATTTCAATCAATTTAATTAGGTTTGCTTAAATGACCGTCCACAGAATTTATTATTCTCATTTTTATTTTGTTCATTGCAATGAACACCAGCAGATTTGCAGAATATAATAAAGTATAACAAAAAGCTTGATTGTTTTTTTTTGACAATAATTGAAACCCACAAAGTTTTCTTTATGAAATAATGTAAATAATATGTAGATAATAAATTCAATGCAATATTTGCAAAAAAAAAAAGTGATTGTTATTTTAAATTGAATATAGTTCAAATTAAGCACCTTTTACATATTTAGTAAAGAATGTAACAGTCTCCATTAAAAACAAACATTAATATTTTAAACAATGATTTTATTTTTTGAATTATCTTTGCCTAAACTTCTATTTGCGACTCGGTGTTTAGACAACATATGGAAAATATTTATTTTTTTACTATGTATATACATTTGTCTGATAGTTCGTATAAATAATCGTATAATAATGTCATATTTTATAATGACTATCAAAGTTCTTACTTTTAGAATTATGAATAGCGTGGTTTTACATTCCCACTCTAGAAGTATTTTTCGTTTATATACCTTATGCATTCCAGTATGTGATCAAGAAAAACAGCAGCCAGAATAATATAGTTGCAAGATATATACAAGAACTCAGATTGTTAGAATATTAAGCAGTTTTTTTAACAGGGTAATTCGAGGTCATAAACTGTCATTACAAATAGGTCATGAGTAACCGAAAATCGAAAAAAAAAAGAAATAATACCAACAAAATTGAAAACAAGCCATTGTTATGTTATACGAAGGTTGTACGAGAAAAAGGCAATCTACATGGAGGGTTTGCGCCGGACGCCTCGAGATGAGGAAATAAGAATTCATCCTTTCTCGCCCCGGGGGTGTAGGAAGGCGAGGGCGAGCGCGGGGGAAGACGGACGACGCCATTCCAAAAACCCATTATACGAGTACTGGAGCTGTTTTCTATCTCAGAAAGGAACCCGAACCATCCCGCCCCCCGCACACCCTGCGCACCCCGTACCCCGTCTTCAGGGATTCTCAACTTTGTTTATGAAAATTACCCATTAAAGTGACTATAAAAGTAACGCTATCGCTACTTCAGAAATTAATAACGAAATTGATATAAATTTAATTATCATTGTCTGCTCACTACATTTTTTTACAGTCTTGAAAATAAGCACTCGATATGTTAGATAAAAAATCAATGATAAATTTTATTAATAAAATTACTATACGTAGAGAGATACAAAAAAGTTGTTAGGAAATAAAATGTGAACACTAACAACTTTAAAGATAGTTCTTTCGTAGAATCATACAATATTGAAGCCGGAAATTATATTTTATTCATAGTTAATTTACAAAAAAGTACAGTTGCATTGCATTATGATATTTTGAGTACATAAATAATGAAAGTTACAAATATTTATTATTCATTGCAATAGCTTTTAACTTTAACTCTGTTTAAGTGGCGTCTAGTAAGATTTATATAGCGATACAATTGCACCCCAAGTGGATTTACAACGCCATTGGAAATTAAATTAAAAAACAAAATTATTGCACTCGAACCAAAATTAAAATACACATTACTGTTCTCCCCTGTTTATAGTTAAGTCTACCGCTTTCTTTAGCTTTCCGTATATACCTGTCCTTGTCGAACGTCATACTGAAGTGTGTGTAAGAATGGAACAGTATATGAATAGGGTTGCGGCTCGTAGCTGATATAAAGAAAGATTATCCGAAGCCCCTAAGGAAGTTTGAAATTGCTATTGTAGCGAAAAGGATTATATGTTAGTGCTACGCCGTAGCGGTTCTACAAAGGAACAGGGGTCGGATTCGAGACTTTATACATTGATACCTTCTTGTATATATTATTATAAATTTATATTTTACAATAAAAATAACATATTTTGCTAAATATATATATATATATACGTTTTGTTCAGTACTGCTTAAACTTCTTTTAGTAAAGTAAGTTACACAAAATACCTGTTTTGACTGGTTCACCAACAAAAATTACTATACCGTGCTTCTTTTTTTTCAGATGAATGAAATAGAGACCGACAAAATAAAATAATAATTCCAGCCGGTAAGATTCCCACTGCTGGGCCAGAGACGTCCACATTTTTTTCTGTTTCAATTTCAGAGACATTCGCAATTGTATTGTATTCGCACATACAGGGATACTGTAAGACTATTTATAAGATTCAGGCTTCTTCAGGCGTCAGTCGATAGTACTACCAACTTAAATGAGAAAATTGACGATTTCCAAAAAAAAATCTTTGGTAAACGTCTGCTCTCGCCGATATTCTGCAGGTTATAATACTACTTGATCAGACTCAATCAATGGAGAAGAACAATTTTATTCATAAACAATTTAGATATTGTGTACAATTGAAATTGAAAAATACTCCACACATATAATCCACGAAACAATTCATTATTCCATTATTATATGTGTAATAATATAAATAGTCTATTTATAAATTATTACCAAGCACGACAAAATCGACAGTAGGTACGTGTCAATCAGTCTCGTCAATCGTCGATCAATCAGCCGTTATAATTGTTCGATAATGTTATTATAATTATTTAGGCATTACTTATATTATTTTTCTAGTTAATAAAATACACAGTGTTTTTAAATAAAGTGTATAAAATGCCACACATACTTAATGAGGTTGTTACTACGCAACGAATACTCATTAACAATAATGTATGAGAATTGTAATTGTTAAGCACAATAAAAATAATTTATCAACGATTTAATACTTGAAATAAACAATGTAATATCATAGTGCAGCACACGGAGGGCTGCCGTACGGATTTAATCCGGTTTAATCCGGGTAAATACGGTGAAATCCGGACCGGGCCGGGTGCGGTGTGGCGATACGGAGCGCGGCCGGCGTGTGGTGTTAATCCTTATTTTAAATTCTTATAAAGCTTTACCTGTAATTCGTACCGTAATATCAAGTACTGATAGCATAATTTTAAAATTATAATACCAAAATTCATTTCACCAATTTATTATTGCGGTCAGAAATAATCAATTCACTATCGGAAATACAATTGTAAAAGGCCTTACAATATAATTAATAAAAAATTAGTTGTCTGTAAAGTAAGTTTACGAACGATAATTTTACGTTATCATCAGAAAACATTGTTGAAAAATTGCGTACTTTCATGAATTGAATTGAATTATTCTATTCATAGATAGATGTATCATAAGCTGAATGCTTAGGCCGATCGCGCCTCTCTGCCGATTGTTCCGCGCTCTCGCTTGCACGCTCGGCTCAGGCGGAACGTGACAATGAGTAATACATTTTCGCGCGTGCAACCGGCGTTAATAGACTTATAAGACGTTATCACGTCAAAATATTACTTGTATTTTTTTAGGTTACGTTAAATTATGAAGTTAAAAAGATATACAACTATTTAAAGTTCATTTTTCGAAAATGCATTGTTGAAAACCACACGCTACATAAATTACAAGTGTTGAAATAACATTATAAATTCACATATCTAGGCTATCACCATTACGAATTTGAAATTGGAGGGTTGCACGTTCGCATAATCCGGCGCGCATAACGGGATCGAAAATGATACATAAATTTTCAGGACGGACTGGATGGACGATTAAACCCATTAACGTGGCGTACGGGTCACCGGGGCCCCGGGCAGTCCCCGACCAATCAACAAACCCTTTTATGTACCACCAACGCTGCGTGGCCTTTCTCCGAGAGTTATGTTGTTTGGTGCGAGATGTTACATTTTTAATGAGGAGAAATTGCTTAATGTTACAAGGTAGTTAAAGTGTGAATTATATTACAAAATAATATAGTTTTTGTTGAATATTAATAAACTTACATTTCGTGGTGATTAGAAATTTATTATAATAATATTCATATCTCATTATTTATGGTTATATTTCTTACATTTACAGGTACCACCTATTCACAGTAGACAAACAGAAACAGGGATAGCCCAAATAGAAGAGTGCATTTTGGACCATTTAAGATCAAAACCCAACAACATTTGGAACGTAATAACAACGACTACACGATACTTTTTTTTAAATTGAGGAGTTTTTAAATCGAAAATGAGACTTCTTGGAATTGTATTGAAAAATTAAAGTTGGTATAATTTCTTTAATGAATGTTTTCATTTTCTTTTCCAGTAAACTTAAAAATAAAGTATTGGTAGAGATTTTGTTCAGGAAATGAATTACTCAATGAAGCCATGAAAAAACAAATGCAGGTTGATTGTGTAATATAGCTCTATAAAATATGTACTTACCTAATAAGTTTCCAGAGACAGTTAAAAACGTCACGACTACCAATAAACCGGTCTGCGTGTATGAGGATTCATGTTAGGGCGCTCCCATACGCCCCCGCTCAAATATACGGTAACGATCGCGCCACAATACCATAGACAATAAATACGGCGTGTACGCGGCTACATACGCCGCGCAGCACCGGTCCCGGCCTGAGGCGCGTACAACCGGCAACAGTATTTGTATTGTTTATGCCGTATTAAATTGTTTCAATGTTGCCCAGTTATTGCCGAAAACGTATTTGGTTCGCGTAGTTGTGGGCGTAAATTGTTTTGCTAACGTTCCGTATTGTTAGTATCTAGTTTTGTTGTATTGTAATATCTGAATTTGTTTATTGTTGTTTTGATAATATCGCTACTCGTTTAAATGTATTTTTATTGTACAATTTACATGTAGGGGCTCGTTTTATTTTAAATGTAAAAATCAATAACTGAATCTGAACTGTATGTAGAGTAACATATTTCTTTAGTGTTCTTTAGTTTTAAGACTGCCTTTTAAAACGACATCTAATGTATTTTACACCAAATGAGGACCAAAAAATCATATTTAGTTAACAGAACTATTACAGTTTAGGTGTTAAAAGTACTATTATCAAGAGATATAGATTTGATTTTTGGTTTGTAACGGATAAAATCAAAAAATGTACCTACAACTGATTTTAAAAATTGTTTCAGCTATGGAAATTATATTTTCTGCGAGTAAGTTGGGCTGTATTTTGTTTTCAAAATCTACATCAACGGAGCAAAGCTGCGAGCAAAAGAAAGCAAATACGAAAGAATCTATTTTATTCCATATTTGGACATTAACTATTGTAATAAAATTTATGTAGTTTGATCGTTAGACCATGGAAGCGGAGAATATAAATCAATAAAATTAAGTTTTACCACTAATTTAGTGCCACCTGTCCGAAATGCCCTAAAATCGGCAGATGTTCATAACCAAAAAATAAATGAACTCATTAAATAAGCTAAAAGCTTTCGGGGTCATTAGCAGATTATTTCACGTTGCGTGACAACCTTTAGTAAATCAACAGCCATGCGTGCTAAACTCTTTTGAATTATATAATAAAATGTCAAGAAAATATATGACTTTATTTATATTTTCCTATGTAAAGTAATATTTTCACTATTTTATTGACCATTTATATTTATTTGGATGATTACGTAAATATGTAAATGTGGTAGACGTAATAAATCAACTAAATGTAGGTACGCTCTGATGGTTTACGTTAAGGGCGAGGAAAACTCGTGTCCTACAAAATCATGACTACCACAAACACAGTAAAAGCTTATTCTACTGATTAGTTTTGTATTATTCCACGATCGCCCAACGTATATGACCACGGACTTTGACAAACCCTCTACATCTTGTTCAAATCTTAATGTTCTAATTATTTATATTGTAAAAATAAGTAATTTAAAATTGTAATTATTTTTCTGTTTGTACCATTTTATTATTATATTAAATTTTATTAAATATATTTTTTAAACTTAAACTCTATATTTTTTTAATGATATACTTATATAAAGAAACGCGCGACAAAAGATTGAATAAAACATGAATTTAAAGTATCGATACCAATATTTGTTTTTCTATTACTCCAGTATTATCTCTGTACATGTTATAAAATAGCAAACATTTTAAGAGAATGCATTGTTATACATTTTCGTAGTGTCTCCCAAACACGATACACAATGGGCCTCGAAAGGACTCCCGAGGACTAGGAAAACATAGGGCTTATGGATAAAGCCATATCGATAACCGAGATCGGATGCTGTACAGCGGTACCTTATTTCAATATCAACGACTCCTCACAAAGGAGCCCTATACATATATTTATTTTACCTGTACCTTTACAACGACATACATTTTTACTGGAATATATTTTTTATTAAATATGTTCTACTGAAGTTTCAACTACCTTCTACCCACGACTTCGTCTGCGTGAAATAGTTACTTTGGGCTAACGCTAACTGTAACTCGCGACTTCGTTTATGTAGAAGGTGAAAATATTTTTAAATTATAAGTACATTACTTCGATTTTGAAACATTCTTCATTGTTGCTCTGCTCTGATTAGTCTTAGCATGATATAAGTATATATATAGCCTATAGTCTTCCTCGATAAAATAGCTATCTAACACTGAAAGAATTTTACAAATCGGGCCAGTTGTTTCTGAGATTAGCGCTTTCAAGCAAACAAACTTTTCAGCTTAATAATATTAATAGTACAGATAACTAATTGATACCTGCGGCTTCGTATGTATTGTTTAATATCTTAACAATATATTTTATGTATTATACAGAGGAAAAAATATAAAAAATTGGAAGAAACTATACAGTTTGCTTATAGATATCTTAATAAACAATGTTATTCGTTTACTACACCTCTGCAGAGCACGCGCTTCACAACGCTCGCTCAACTTCACACATTGCTAAATGCTTATAAAAATATTAGTTCCTTAAAACCTTACCAACCTTGCCTTACCAACATTATATTAAATGAAGATATTGTGATATATTTTTAGATAAGGGTGTAGTGTTAGAAAAGTAAAACTAAGAGAAATTTGTCGAAATCTATGCAACAGTCTTTGAGTGATGCGCGGGCAACGGCAGATCTTTATCGCTTTATTTATATTGATATGTATATCACGCGTAATACCATAAAATATTAACAAATACACACAATCTACGTTATATGTCCAAACATTAATATTATAAGTAAAAAGGTGAAAATGTCTAATACAATGTTAGTGTGTATCTATATATCGTACAAGATATATACAAATGTAATTATCAAATGTTCTATCAGTGAATCGCAATAATCATACATCAGATGTAACACCCGCCACCTTGGTACTCTGAGACATGTCGCATTCCGGAATAACTCGGCGTATATTTAATAACTAAGTGAAGTAGTAGGATATCTGCAATAGTACTCGGCTAGACCGTCACTGCTATATACATAGATATCTAATCATCATAATAACTTTTTTTTAATTAGTGTTTCAAGATCAAAGAGTGTTTATCTAGCAACAAAGAGGCTTGTAAGCATACATGATCTCCAGTTTTTCGTTATTCACTGTTATTCTTTGAAGACACTGTGTTTACCACCAGGCATTGTGACGTCATTGTGTTGTGATATTTCATTTTTTTATAGTATATTACCATAACACGAATAATTTGTTGACACTAAATTTGTATACGGAAATAAATAAAACGTGTAATAATATATACTACTACCACCTGATATCCGCCCACTACGCTGGCCATTAAATAAACTTTTAACTTTAAAAAGATGTCAAATGGTCAATGTAATCTAACAGAGTAGCTTGGAATCAGCTACGAAAAGTTCTGCATCGAATGGGCATAGTCCTATGCTGACACCTTAATTTGTTTTGACGTGATTGCGTCTCAAAACAACTTTATTATATATTAAAATATGTATAGAAGAAAAGTAATAATATTTACAAAACTATGTGAGTAAAAGCCTAAAACAAACTGAATTTTTGGAAATTATTTACAACTGATACACACGATAGAATGCAACACACACCAGCTGCTGCTCAGAGCTGCCTCATAACTATACTGACTGACCATTCCCTATGCATGACCTATGGGTCTAAACTTATAACACAATGGAAGAGAAAGAACATTATTTTCACTTTTTTATAGGTTATGTGTTAATATTGCAGTACAACACACCTGATGCTATGTAGCGATGCGGACGGAGGGACACGCTAAGCCTTTCAAGTGCACCTGCCTCTACATAGCGATAAATGAACCTTTTACTATTTTTTAAATCGACTCTCATTCTTAAATCTTATGTCTGTAGTTGCGACCACCAGAAGGTGACCCTGTACCATAATACTATTCTTTTTATCTTTGGTCCATTGTATTATTTATTGAAATGAAGCAACGATGGCACAGTAGTTTGGGTCGAAAAATCTACGTTAGAAAGATAAACCCGATCGAGTTTCTTGCCAATTCTTCTCGATGACTGGGTTGTATACCAAAGCGGTGGTTGTTTTTAATATTTACGAGCACCTTCTTAGGACCTAACTCGAATAAAGTATCTTTGATTTTGAAATTGTTATAGCCAATTTTCTAATGTCCAGTCTGCATGATTACCTATTATCCTCTAGTTGAAATTCTGTCACCAAGCAACTATAGGTGTGTTTCGTCGGCGGCATTTGAGTCTGATATCATATTATACCAACATCAGTAGAGATTATGGCCGAACACTAAAACCAAAACAGTATATAATTTGACATGGCGCATCACTATAAAAATAATGTCAGTGTTTATTTAATACGCCAATTGTTTTAAACACGGTGTCAGCGTTTATGCTCGGTAACAATAATTATTTGTTACCTAGTTCCTCCGCTTACAATACTTACCGTCTATGTGGATTTAATCATTTCTTATTAATTTTGTTACTATGAAATTTCCTTTATAAAATCTCTTCCAGAATGTTAATATGTTCATGGCGTGAAACTACGCCGCTGAGGCGTTGTGAAGCCATGTTACGTAAGTCGTAAAAATAAAGCATTATTCAGCAAGCATAATAAACGTCATACGGTATGCCTACTTGGAATAATTTTCGCCCAAACACCTAAAAAACATTTACATACATAATATAAGAACGTACCTATGCGGAATTTATGTTAACAAGTTCACAGGTTATTGTCGTTAGATATGTATATTTTAAATATTTTTATACGTAGTATTAAAGATTAATTTATTACAATGCTAGATGAAAAATAATAAAAATATCAGTTTCGATACCATGTCATTGAACTTTACCACAAATCGATTCTCAATCGCAACACATAGCGCCCTCTTTGGACGCTATATTGCATTTTCTTTATATTTTTGCTTAAAAATAAGAACTAAACGGTTGATTTTTTTGGCGGGACTTTAGTCTGTCATGTAGTGGATTTTATATTTCACTCATAATCTTGTGTTATTTGGCTCTACATTCTGTAAAATTGGTGGTGCTTTACGTAATATAGTTCGATTATTGTGCATAAGTGAAGTGAATGGAAAATAATACCACGGACCATGAATTCTGAGATGCCACAAAAACTCCCTGGAAAGTTCTAACAAAAGAGCCACCGTCTTGTTGGAACATTGAAATAATCACACCACAGTTTTAATATTATTAACTACTCGACAATGGCAGTAATAGTCTGGAAGATTGGTTGTCAAAAATAAAGTAAAAAAAAAAAAACTAAACAATATACCTATTATTATTATTCTTATCTAACATTTTTAAGATCAGTACACAGTACAGTTTATTATTTATCTACAACGAATATCAGTATAAGCCAGAATTTAAATTTAAGCAGATTTTTTTTCTGTTATGAAACTATGGTCTGCCTATTTGACTTCCAAATTTTGAGATCTTGTTTATTCATAAGATATTATAGGCGCTGGGATTTGAATACAGCGTGATGTTGTTTATATTTTTTTTAAACGTTCATAAGTGAAGAACAACATAAAAGTTAACAAAACGAGTTCAAAACAAACGGTAAGCGACACGACATGATTATAGCGGAGTGGGCGATCACGCGTGAAACTACCCTCGCGTCGTTGAACACGGATACATCTCTATTTTGAAGCACTACTATGTAACGCCTACTATCCACAGGTTTTTATATTTTCTAGAGTGAATATACACCTCTTTTCTACATTATGAGTATCTACGCGCATAAAGAGATACCTGCAAGTATAATTATTTGTTTTTTCTATATAATTGTGCGCGCATAATTCTAAAACTAGTGGATAGATTTCGATCACTTTTGAAGTTATACTTCTTTTGGCGCGTTAGGGAAAAATGATGACAGTGAAATTTTACTATACGCGCGCACACCGTCACGAAAAATCGACACCCTGAAGTTAGCTATAGCCAACATTTTATTTCTTTGTATTTGTTGTTTGTATTTCTTTGTATTAAAACTTTCAATGTATTAAATACCTTTTTTCTATTGTTAGTGTCGTTTTTTCTACAAACTTAGAACAAGGCGAGAGATAAAATTTTTGTAAAAGTTTTTTATCTTGTTACGCCAAAGAAGTAAAAATTCTAACGCGTGTACATAAGTACACACACACTTTTTTTTTTGTTTTACTTCCCATGCCCGGTTTCTGAGGTACTTTAATTATAGTTTATTTTTTCAATAGCGGTATCGGTTCGATAACTTGTCAAATTGCGTTTCTGAACACATAATCATACGATAAATGCCAGTAAAATTCAACGGACCATTTCACAGTTGATCTTATGGATAACTTTGTTTAATCAATAACTATTGGTAATTTAACCGAGTATCTCCGAAAGAGGGCATCAGACAATTAGTCCTTTTCAAAAAAATTACTACGATAACTTCAATTATTACAGAGTTATCAAAATTACGATTTTAAAGGCACTACGCATTTAGCGATGTGTGTTTCCTTTCTTCGGAGAAGTGTAAGTTGTTGTGCTTATGTCTTTTATCTGTAAATAAAATGTATTATTAAGATAATGAAACACGCAGACGAAGTCGTGGGTATCAGCAATGGCAATTTTAAATTATCATTACATATTATAAAAGTCCTATGTCACGTCTGTCTGTCTGTTCATGATAAACTCAAAAACTACTAAGCGGATTTTCATACGGTTTTCACCAGTAGTTAAAATGATTCATGGGGATGGTTTTTTTTATTAACAGAGCGGGATAACGTCCGCCGGGCCCGTTAATGTAGATACAAAACTACTGTCGATATAATGGTTTGTTGAATTTTATCACATCTTTAGAATTTAATCAATACTAACTTATGTCTGCGACTTCATTTTCGTGAAAATCTTTTTTTTGTACTTAGGAACTGTCTGTTTTCCTATATGCGAAATCGTAATAGTATGTAGTTTAAATTATATTCTTATTTCTGATTAGATACAGGCATCCTGAGACTACTCCGGACAGACATATTCATACGTAAATATTTTAATATATGAAATCATATAACTACATAACTCTATATATGTAAATGGAAAGCTAATTGAAATAACATATACTCATTAACATCTCCTTATTGACTGCCGACTACAATAAATATTACCCTAAAAAAACACTGATATATGTATGGTATACAGCTTCATAATTCTATCTCATACATGAGGGTCAATAGGGAAATTAACAATGGTTACAGTATTTACATAGAAGCTGACCCTTCCATCTATTGCTCTGTTAATATCGCCCTATTCAAATTAATATTTGCATTTAATTGTAAACCATTGTCGTACCATGGGAACGGACAGTACAGACGGTTTGATAAGTATACTTGAGGCCACACGCTAGTACATTAATAGATTTAGAATATAAATGAATGTTTTACATCCCACAGGATATAATCAATACCGATGAGGGTAACGATCGGTATGATATAATGATATTTAATTTTATAACACAAATAAATACTAACTTGAAGTTTAAATTATTCTGTATTAGCCGGCCCGGCAGACGTTGTCCCGCCCTGATTATGAAAAATCCTTGACAAATGATATACCAAAACCTTCCTCATGAATCCCACTATCCACTGGTGAAACTCGCATGAAAATCCGTTCAGTAGTTTTTGAGTTTATCGTAAACAGACAGACAGACAGACGCGGTAGGGGACTTTGTTTCATACTATGTAATGATATATCTGAAATAATTATTTCTAAATCAAAGACTATTTATTATATAAAAGATCACCTAACATCCAGGAATAGATACAAGAAATGATTAAAATTACCAATAATTTATAATGATTTAAAAATTATTAACCTAATAGTTAATTAGAAATCAGAACACAAATCGACAAAAATTGGTAACTTAATGCTATTAAGTGAACACTCTTAAGTATTTTAATAAACTAAGATATTACTTAAGTTTTTTTTTCACATTCTTTATAAGGGTAATAATGTTTCTGAAATGTTTTATCATGGTATTTTATTTTAAAATTTTATAGACTTTAGCGTCTGATCACATCTCACTTCGTTTTAAGTGACGATCGAAAATCTTGAAGACGCTAAGCCTAAAGCGAGGACTAGATCTAGAAAAGTAGCTTCCGGAACACATTTATAGATGCTTGATAACAGATTTTCAACATGGGCATGGTAGCTTATTAGGAGAGCTTAGAAAAAGTAATATGATTTCATGTTTTCCCTTATTAAAAGTTCCGTCTCTTTGCAGGGATTGGAATACCTCGATCGAAGCGTTGTAGGATATATATGACCTAGGGTAAAAAAAATGGTACCTGAGTACACTACAATTGTTCCATTATCATTTAAAAAGAAAAATTTGTAATAGCAAAACATATTTTGAAATTATTCGGTCCAAAAAGAAAAACTAACAAAACCTAAATCCAAAAACGACTATGATGTCCGTGAGAGAGCTAAAATACGTAACTTCCGTTTTCCGCGGCATTGGGCACAATTTGAAATATTTTACTGCTCTTGTAACGACTTGATGGCGCTGCCGAGGGCCACTTATATATCTCTTTTATCTTTTGTTGGTCCTCGCCCCTTTTGCCCTCTGCGCCGGATGAAACTCTTCACAAAGGAGGGAACATTTTTTAACTCGATAGTCGTAGCGAAGTGGATTAGTGACGAATAATGATACTTCCTCAGCGTTCCATTAACAATGTGTAATAATAAATGTATATTTAATTAATTATTATATTATTCACCGCTCACATATCTGTCTACATATAAATTGAATTCCCCAATAGATAAGTATCTATTTTTTTTAAGAATAAATCTTATAAGATTTCTTCAAGATAAGATACATAGGTACATTCAATTTACATACAAAAATGAAGCTAAAAAATTAATCTTGAAAGTTAATTTGAAATAAATGTTAATAATTAGTTTCCTGTCTCTTATCTCTAATATAAAGATTCAAAGTAAAGTAACTAATATAAGAAGAATATTAATAACTAAAATGTGTCAAAGAAAATTTCATCACGGCATATGATGAAGTTATTTTAAATATATCACATGGTACTTAGTATAGGTATTTTGTTTGCCCGGCAATACAGTATTCTCAACGAGATGTTCAACAGTTTCTTATAATTATGTCCTACAATCTCAGCAATGGAATGGCTCCATAAACCTATCCGAGAAATGAATAAATCTGGCCGGCTGGATGGCTAAATCAGTCGCTTATCTGAAATACAATCTAGAGGCCTCGGGCATATATTTTATCGTCTTGTACTGTGTTTGCGTACAACTGTTTTTGTATTGCTTTGCTTTTTCTCTGTTCATTGCTCTTCAGTAATTCTATTACAAGAAATATTAGATTTGTATCTTTTGTATTAATAATAAAGAAAATTAAATATATGAACTATTTAAATATTTTCTATAAAGGTTACTTTTAAATATATGAAGTATTTTTTATTCGGTTTAAATATTTTAAAACGATTAAAACTTGTTATGTATTAATATTTGAGATAGCTATAAAATTTAGAAGTAAGTTCTTATCGTTAGTAAGACATTCATCTTGCCATATAACAAAAGTAAAATATCAGAATCGAAATAACAAAAAATGAAAATAAAATAAAACTGAATAATCTATACTTAATATTATAAAGAGGTAAAGTTTGTGACGTTGTAGGGGTTAATCTCAGGAACTACTGGTCTGATTTGAAAAATTCTTTCAGTGTTAGGTATATAGCTCATTTATCGAGGAAGGTTATAGGCTATATATCATCACGCGAAGATCAATAGGAACGGAGCACCAAAGAAGAATGTTTCAAAATCGGTGTTTTTTTTTACTCTTGAGAGCTTCCGCTGTGTGTTAGCGTTAGCCCAAAGTAACCATTCCACGCGGACGAAGTCGCGGGCAGAGTCGAGTATATTATAAATATTTATTGGCCGATCCCTAACTAGTCATTAATAAGTATATAGTCTATGATATTAGTATCAATTGATTGTCCAAATGTGTATATATATAGTTTATATACAGGAATATACAGTATTGATATAACTATACTTCACAACAGATTATGTATTTAGGTAAATTGATCTACATCGTACAAAATCTATCGAGTAGGTACACGATGAGGTAACGTCTGTCCCCTCATCCTTTCAGTGCACATTTATAATTCATAACCGGCCTGTACGTATTAAATATGCATTTGTTAACGTTATTAACATGTCGTAAACCTATTTTATTGCACACGACTGGTTTCCAGTGTATATTCAGACGTTAATTGCTAATATATTCATTACAGCATACGTCTTTCCCACACAATCAAAATGTCTTATATAAATTAAATAATGAAATGGGAACTAGTCGGTCCACATAACTTACGTCGGACAAAACTATAATTCAGGCAAAAAACAAAATATGGCTACAGGTTTAACCTTTTTTTTATTTTCGGTAACGTCTTGATTAAATAGGGACCACCTGCCTGAGTCCCGCTTCTTCGGGACACAATAAATAAGTCTTGAAAAAATATTAATGGTACCATAAAGATTATGTTGGAAATCAAGTATGGGCCTACGGTCGTTTTATTCGTAATAACTCGGATTGATTTCTACTGAATCTTTTTGTTTCTGCCGAAATATGTACCTGTACGTGGTTAAATGATTTATGTGTTAAGGTAAGACATCTTTTTAATTTTAAAATATTTATAATTTTAGTCTAAATAAAAAAAAAACTTAAAATTCTAATAGAGACGTATTGGAGAAACATAAAAAAATATCCTTTTAATTTATTTTCGTATTCGCGGTTTCTTACAAAGATATGTTTTTATAGTGCAAATTATTAGTTTCACAAGAAAAATTAAAAAGGTAACATTCCATTCCCCGTCGCATCGGGTCGCGTCGGTGCAAACAAAAAATCGGCGCATTAATAATGATCGTCCAAAATTACATTTCACACATACATAATAGAGCTTTCTTTTGTGACACTATGGCCGACTTTAAACTACTACGAACTCTTTACAAACACCACTCCAGGTAAATATTAACAAAATGGCTTCCCCTTCGCAACACACGCTTCTAAATCATCCTAGACACATTTCTGCTTTATATCTAATCGTAAATTTATTGCCTCGAGGCTCGCAGTGATACGTATTAACAATGGACAAACTATTATTACATATTGAGATATATTTCCGTATTAAATTAGGCTCTTTGTATATGAGAGCATTTATGAGTGCCGTGTGTATAATGAAGCAGTTTGCGCTACCGCATAATAGCTCGAATGTCGCTGTAAATTGAATTTTTATATTTTGTTTGACATACGTGATTGACGTGGAACTGTGAGAGTATCCCGTAAAGGGAGACTCACTGCGACGGTTTTTACGGTCTCGTTGACACTTAAGGACCATAAATTTGTATGTTGTGGGATATTTGGGCAATTTTATGAGTCATTTGGTGGTACTAAACGTCTGTACAGATTGTAGAGGTGTATCGAGTTGCATCGCTTGATTGTTATAGGTGCTTCTCACCATGTTTATTATCAATTTGTCTTTTTTATATGTATAATGAAAATACAGTTCACTTCACGCTCAATCATGTCAAAACTATTGACCATTCTTTACAGAATTTTTCGTAGTTAGTACTATGTTACTAATATTTTGGATCACCTTTTGATATTAATAAAAAAATACAAGTTTAATCCAACGTACAGCAAAACACACGGATATCTGCTAGTAATATATAAATGCAATGTAGATTAAACTTTATTGTAATATTTACAGGTTACTAACTCGCTTCTCACGTGATATAGACAGTAAGTATACGAAGACAAAATTACTAAATATTTATATAATCCAATATCACAAATGGAATATGTATATCAGTGTAATTTATAATAAACGACTGCACTTTTCATGACGGTTTTTTATATTATCAATTATTACACTCACAGAGGCATATCCGCATTGAATAAGTTATACTGATGCACAATGATTAGTATTTTGAGAATTCAGTTAATGCCATTCTAACTTCACCCTTTCATAAAGGAGTTCGTAACAACCGTAGCCTTTCTTCACCATCATTTTCGCATCTTTGCTTTATTGTAAAGGTATAGAATATTCTTTCATTCATTGTTTCTTGATCCTAAAATAATAATTCTTTAAGTTGGTGGGAAGCTGATAAAATAATTAACTTCATGTACGCTTGTTTTCATACCTTATATCATCAGGTAACTCTTGTAAAATAATTTACTGGGATATAATACAAAAAATAATTTGACCGACCGCAATAGTGGTAAAATGCCTTGCTTTATGTCTTACAGTGACACCACTATCCATTAATAAGCCAAGTCTTAGTATATCGGTAGGTACCAGCCCAACTATTTATTACCTGCAATTTGATTTGTTCACAGCTAAACAAATATTTGTTTTCCTATAATTCTACTTGAACGGATCTTATTTCTTAACATATTAGTGTCTTCAAAATCGTCACGTAACATGAACTTAGCATGTATGAACTTGTTTCAAAATACACAATAAATATAGACATTTACTTATTAGCTAGTCATTCTTAAAGATACATATGAATTTAATTACAATAAAATTAGATTGTATTATCATTGATATAATTTTTTCTCTACAAGTTTTCTAATTCGAGACAACGTAGCGACCGCGGCGAAGGCTTCGACGGAACAACATTAGTCTTCGCTCAAGCGCCGCCCAGCCTCCGCGCTCCTCTCCTATTGGTTACATACAGCCCGCCCAGCAACACATACAATTATATTTATAATGCACACGCTGAAATAATTTACATTTCAGCTGAATTTGTGACCATTCTGGGTAATTGAAAATTTGTTGTATTGACCCTTAACGGCGTAAGGATGGGGATCGGTGAGTTAAAGAGATTAGTTTCAGAGAAGGTGCGTTTAATGATTTTTGAATATAGTAAATCGGTTTTTTTATTTAATTTCTATATGTATATATCACTAGATGACTTTTTATCTATTATTGAGATAGAATCTACGAAAGATTTCAATTTATTTCTGAGCTGAAATTTGGTGAATTAATATACCTAAAATAAAATAAATTCTGGTATGGGTTTCTACTTTTGTTTCGATTTCAACATATAAAACATTACATACTATTCAAATCAATAAATTGTTCGCAAAGATTGAAATTTGGCTTCGTTAATAATATTTCTACTTTTGTTTCGAATTCAACATAGTAAAAAAATAATATTATTAACGAAGCCAAATTTCAATCTTTGCGAACAATTTATTGATTTGAATAGTAGGCAATGTTTTATATGTTGAATTCGAAACAAAAGTAGAAACCAATACCAGAATTTATTTTATTTTAGGTATGTAAAATTTCTTGTATACAAGAAATTTATTTTAAAATTCTGTATCATAAAGTTGATAGTATAATATAAAATATTAGTTAATAATAAGTAGGTACCATAAAATTAAATTCACATTATTCCCCGTTAGAGCTATTAATATGTGTTGGAATTTTAATTATTTTCATTTCATTAAAGGATTTTTTAATAAAATTTACTAGACTATCAAAGTTATGGTACCTGTATGGACGTCGGATTACCATTGTCATGGAGGGACGATAGCTTACAAAAACTATATAGTTTTTGTTATCTAAAGTAGGCAGTAGCAGTGACACAAATCTATCGTACAATAGATATACTAGTATTTGTAGGCACACAAGTATATTTGTACTCTATACCAGATTGTGGTAGCGGCCAGTCAGCCACTCATTATTACGCTCGGTACGTAGGCGCACGCGTGGAATAAACCATATACCGTGCATGACGTATATTATTCGATTCCCAGAATTGCCCATAATATAGACACAAGCAATATAGTAAGGACTGTGTACATCCTATAGTATAACTGTACACCTTACAGTGGTATGGAGTCATCATATTATGAGCCATCTAACCTGCATTGTTGAAGAGATTCAACAAATAACTCAAACTATAAAATCTTACGTTATCGAAAACACAAAGATAATGGATATACATACAAAAACGATTCATAAATTAACAGAACTTAGAATTTTAATTTGTACGTAAATTCTAAACTAATGTAAAATAATTATTCCTATGTTATTTCCTTTATATCTATATTTATGAAATAATTAAAAAGTTTATTTAATTTTATTATTAACAAAATTATTATACTATCTAAAAACTAAGAAAAGGTATATGGAAAGGAGCGAATTTTACACAATAAAGAATACATAGCAATTTAAAATACTGATGATTAATAACGTTAGATATAAAACAACATATCTATAACTTGAATGTTTTGGCAGAGTCCAGAATTGCCACTGGCCATCAACAATGAAATCTAATATAGTTCTTGGAAGAAGGTACTGTATGTGAAAAGTACAAACTGCTTTTTACTGTATGCTATTAACGTTGCTAGGTTCCTTTCTTAGGTTTCTTTCTGTGTACCCGGTTATAATACTTCTTGTGAAGGGATTTACACATTTCATTTTTATTTTTTTCATTTAAAATTAAGTCTAATACTATTTTTTCCCTGAAACGCAGTTGCATTAGTCCAGTAATAAAAATAATAAATTAGCTGCAAGAATTAAAATGATATTTGAGACATTCTTATTAGCCCGTCAGCGTGGCGAGAGTGCAAGAGCCTAGCGAGATTGCGTCTATGTTCTCCCACTAGTTCAAGGTGGATTCTGCCCTGGGGCTATCGCGACAGGAGCCCGACGCTCAGGATGATGGTTAGTATACTATATACTGTTACTTTTACTACGAACGAAGTGTTTGCGATGATTAAAGGCATGGTAAGGGATAAATCCCCGGGTCACGACAGCTTTAGTTAGCATCGAGGATCTGCAGCACGCTGGTGTACACCTACCTATGTTTTTTACCCTGTGTTTGGGCCACTCCCACTTGAATAACAAACTAATACGTACTATAGTTGTACCAATCATCAAAAATAAAACTGGTGATGTATCAGATATAAACAATTATAGACCGATTTCTCTAACCACAGTAGCCGCTAAAGTACTAGACAGTCTGCTGAGTCAGCACCTGGACGAACACGATTCAATATATACTGTTTATCTTAATTTATCGAAAGCCTTCGATATGGTTTCGTACAATATTCTTTGGGGTAAATTAAGGCATGAAACTTGTCTACCTAGAGAAATCGTGTTATTATTTATGAATTGGTATAAGAACCAAAAGAACTTTGTAAGGTGGGCAGGCTCTCTTACGGAGGAGTACGGATTGAATTGCGGGGTGAGGCAGGAGGACTTACCTCTTCTTAAATCTGTACGTTAACCGACTGATTGACGAGCTCAGCAACATCGGTATTGGGTGTCATATAGATGGAGTGTGTATGAATAACATCAGTTACGCAGATGATATGGTGCTGCTAAGCCCTTCCATCGGCGCTTTACGAAAGTTGTTGAAAATTTGTGAGTCCTACACGGTGGCTCATGGACTTAAATATAACGTGGGAAAGAGTGAAATAATGATTTTCAAGCCGGATAACAAACGATACACTCTCGTTCCGAATTTCACTTTATGTGGTACAGCTCTAAACAAAGTCGGGCAATTTAAGTATTTGGGCCACTGGGTCACCGGGGACCTTACGGATAATATGGACGTCATAGAGTAACAAACCTGCGAGTAGTTAAAAGCGGTTTCATAATTCTGTGGTGGACGTGGATAGGGAGCGCAGGGCGCTGTCTGTCCGATGCAATATGTTGGCCCGCAGGTTTTCACGGTGTACAGGGACTGTGAAGGTTGCGCTTTTTAAAGCGTACTGTCAATCTTTTTACACTTGCAGCCTGTGGGTTGCCTGTATGTAGCAGGCATACAGTGATTTGCGCGTTCAATATAATAACGCTTTCCGGGTGCTGATGGGGCTGCCGCGTCACTGCTGCGCCTCCGCGATGTTCGCGGATGCTGATATTGACGGCTCTGCGGCGATCATGCGCAAACGGTGCGCTTCTATCATGCGACAGCCCTAACAGCATACTGCGTGCGCTGGTGGACCGTTGGGACTCCCCGATGCTGGCTCGCTGGATACGTCTACATGCAGTCGTATAGTGAATTTCCACCATCACCGGAGGGTCCACTCGGACCTGTCGCTTATGTTATGTTTATATCTTCTGTTCTGTGTTTTTGTTTATAATTTATTTTTGTTTTATTATTATTACAGACGCTAATTTTTAAACCTGTAATTGTACCCACAAATATGGATGAGTCTGAAATAAATGATATTATTATTAGGTATTGTTAGAATTGAAACTCTTATGTTGATCTCTTGTGATAACTATCTATCACTTTAAAATAAATATACAAATAAAACACAAGTTTACCCAAACATGTTACTATATTCATTCATCAGTTTAAATTAAAAATACGTAATTATGTATGTAACACCTTGTAACGTTTATATCAATCGTTCTACACTACCAAATAAACACTACAACTAACACTTTCTAAAATAGCCATTAGAGTAAACATTTCTATTTTTACCCCCACTAAAGTCTTAATTAAATAAATTGTATATAGAGGTAATCCAATAAAGTTCGAACGAAGTGATCGTGCTCTAGGTGGAATACACACTTGACTATCAGACCGGCCGGCATTCACATGCCAGTATGTCCGATAAACAAAGCACAATATCAATAAACTAACTGCGGTTTAATTGGCTCCACCATATAGATTTTAATTGATCGTAAATCCACGGAGCCCTCTTAATGGACACTATATTCGTTCTCTGAACAAATCTTCGCTT
The DNA here is from genome assembly GCA_036509395.1 of Antheraea yamamai. Taxonomy (NCBI): domain Eukaryota; kingdom Metazoa; phylum Arthropoda; class Insecta; order Lepidoptera; family Saturniidae; genus Antheraea; species Antheraea yamamai. Next base: position 7,787,213 of record AP028429.1, read on the forward strand.
TGAATAAGTTTTTTTCGATGCAATCCCCTTGTTACTTTACGTTACACCGTAACGTAATTTTTATGGTAGATTTAAAGAGAAAACTATTAATAATATGTTTTGAAATGAATAAACGTAATAAGAATTCTCTTGATATATAATAATAAGAATTGTAAAAATATTAACAAAATCCAATATATACATATTTGAAGTGAACCTTTCTGTGGAACGGTGAAGAAAAAACGGCGTTGCACGTTAAACATAAGGTAGGAAATACTAGACTAAGTTCTTCCAAAATATCTTTTTAGTATCTTCTGTTCTATATATATAACAGTTCAGTACCTCCGATTTTTGAACTGAAAGTTCTGAGGGCACCGTGGGGACACATTCTCGTACACGTAAGGTAGGTATTTGTGTCTAATATAAGTATATACAAGTATCTGCCTGGGTCTAATAGTATACCAAAATTGTAATTATATAATTGAGTATTTATACATGCTACGTGACTTCATATAGTATACACACTGATACATCACTGTTTTTTTTTTTTCAGGGCTGACTTTTTTTTACCGACTTACTCTTTTATTTAATGTTTGGATTCATACTAGATTTTAATAAAAAAATTAACTACTATATAAATTCATATACTTACTGAATTTATGTAAAATATTTTATATTATTAAAAGATTTACTTCTTATTAGAAAAAAAAAAAAAAAAACATTTTCCGCTACACTGATGAATTCACGTAAAAACGAATTACGTACTAACTAATTATATAATCACTGGTTCCTATTAATTTTCAGAAGGTATTTTGTATCTATAAAATTTGTCATTTAGTTATTTTCGTAGTTCCTGCAATACCTGAAAGTTATTATTTAGTTCATAAATAACTATTCAAAAATACTAAAAGCTTAAATACAGTTATGTTAGCTAAAGAGTATATAGATTTACGTAGAACGCAAGCCAAAGGCTATCGAGCACAATAACGTAATAAAAACAAAGAGTAAGCTGCAAATGATCTTAGAAGTATTGCATATTATTCTCACATTGTCACAATTGTTTATTATTAGTATTCGGTTTAGGAGAGATACCTACTTATTAAAAAATCTGAGACTAGTTTTGTAGAATATCTTACGTAGATAGGAAATTATTTAAATGATTATTTAGGTCATTAGGCTTTTCTCATAGGCGCCAAGAATATCGATAATGTTTAACAAAATAATTTAAATCGACAAATATTATGGGGGTTATGTAGTGATAACAAAATTACATACAAGAAACTACAAGCCAATACTAAATCCAGATAGTATGTAATTCCCATGTAACAATAAAAACCATTACTACGAGGATTTTCGGGTACCAGCTTGTGTTACATAATTATCGAGTATTTAAGTTTCAGATCCGATTCGTTCTTACGTCACTATCAATTTTTCTGGATACATTACAAATAAAAAAACTTTTTCAGTTATTTAATGTACCTATGTAAGTGTATAAAATGAATTGAATGAATATGAATGTACAAAGATTTTTATTATTAAAATCTAATAAAGAGTCTATGCAATTTGCACAATGGATGTTATAAATAAACACCTATTTAAAACTCTAAAATCTAGTTACATTTTTTTATGCCACGTCGGTGTAAATGTCGCCATGTTATGCGGATTCGTGGTATGGTAGCGAGTTTTTCTTCGATTTCGAATGATATTATCGACGGTGTGGGTAATTCATTCGATAATGATGTTCGTTCACGTAAGTTTATTTTATTTTTCATCATTAGCGGCTTCTGTTTTATGTTGAAAATAATGCCTGTGATTCACTCATCAGCGTCGAAATATCCCGACTTTTGATATATTTATATAACAACTTGTAGATTAAGATGTACCGGCAATTTCTTCATATGCTCGTATACGTCTATACTGTTATAAAAAATCTTGATTATTTTGAACGATAATCGTTAATATTCTCCGGGACTTAAAAATTTTTGAGATTGGTAGTCAGATAAATATCTTCTTTCTTACAATTATTTTGATGAATGCTTTCTTTGCTTCTATAGATACTTCTATTTCCACTTAAGTTATAGGCATATTAGAATTTTTAGGTACTGCTATTGCGAACTTTCAACTAGAACGAGAGCAAGTATGCTACAAGTAATAAATATATCTAATTCGGCCTTAAACAGAAAACTGCAAAGCTGTCGCAACCAGCAACTGGTTTACACGGTTGGTATTTGTTTCAATATTCATAATAATGCTTACATTAAATATAATAGTATTTATATTTAAATTCTTTAATAAAATGAAAAATACCGTAAGAGTAAAAGATTGTGAAATACAATCCAGTTGTCGAAATTTGATCATTATTGAAGTTATACTTCTTTTGGCGCGTTAGGGAAAAATGATGAGAGTAAATTTAAACGATGCGCGCGCACACCGTCACGGAAAACCGACACCCTGAATTTAACTATAGTCAACATTTTGTTTCTTTGTATTAAAACTTTCAATGTATTAAATACCTTTTTTCTATTGTTAGTGTCGTTTTTTCTACGAACGTAGAATAAGGCGAAAAATAAAATTTTTGAAAAGATTTTTATCTTGTTACGCCAAAGAAGTATAACTTCTAACGCGTGTACATAAGTACACACACACTTTTTCATTATTTTTTTTAGTTTCAATATTACTGAGATTTATTAAAGAAAGAATGTAATTAATGAATGAACTATATATACCAAAAAAACTTTTTTTTTAACTCAAGCATTAAATCGAATGCAATATAAAGTCAGTTCAGAAAGTGTCTCCCATTTTTTTGCTGGCAAAACATAATAAATTTCCCTACTTAATAAACAAGATAAAGCCTTGGAAACACCTACAGATAACGATCGTTGCCCATCAAAACAAACAAGTTGAAATATACACGCTTAGCTCATAAAGGGGTAGCTAGGAACGATTTAATCAACCGATAAAAATTGTCGAGAGGCCTCGCTAGATGGCGGGAGCTGATAACTTGGCTCCTGGCGTACGGTATACTATAGACGTCAGTGTTTTGTTTCAGATTAAACAACGAGAGGGATATATTGTGTAATTAAGTTAGATTGCAGACTGTTGTCTAGTTATTTTTAAATATATATACTTCACAAATTTATGATCTACATATAAATAAGCGATAATATAACAGTTCAATACATTTTTCTTTATATTTTCGTTTGTTTCGACGAGTTCTAGATATATTAATAAAAAATCGGAAACAGTTAGTTTACTTTCCTTACGCTCTTTCTCTTACGTATATATTCCTCATACTTAACGATCTTTAGGTCAATTAATCTACAGTATTTGTACACTCTTTGGCAAAAAATTCGCAACTATATTGAAACTTAGACAATCACTAAGTAAACTGTGGTGGAATTTCAACCTTTGGACGACCATAATTTTACCTTATTCTTCTTCTATTTGTATACGTAATAGAAACACCGTTTCTTTGAGGCTTATTCACTTGAACACTATCGAACGCATCACCATGGGACTACGACCATTTGATCAGAATTTTCATACATGGTTCTAGACTAATTATTTTTTGAATTAACCCTTTTCCATTTCTTTTAATTAATCGTTTATTTAATGAACAATCATACGGGCAGGTGTCACACAGCGTAATATAAAAACACAGCAACAGATTTATGTACTAATACTACCTTCAAGAATATTTTTTTTACTAGATCGGGGAAACATTTGACAGTAGATTATGTAAGTGATGTTGCTAAGTTTTAGGACATGGATTGGTTCCCAATAACCAAAAACTAGGCGTAAAACCCACCACTGTGATACTTTTTGTGGAGTCATGTTTCAGGACCAGTGGACATCATACCTCCAGTAATCAAACGGGGTGACCACCATGCCTACAACTGGGTGGCTACAACCATATAAGTGACGGTAAACCAGTCATAGTGGACCCCTTTCATAGTTTATAATGTTTCGCGATCAACCAGATCGGCTGTGTAGAGGCTGCAGAACGGCAAGACAGCCACGACTGCTAATGGATGATAGTTCTCTCGGTGGTCATCGTTGTTCTTGGATTGCACTATGCTTAACCTCGAGTAGGGTGCTCTCATTGTCGTACTAAAATAAACACAGAAGCGGTAGAAGTGAAGACCTTCATATTCATATAGACAATAATGTATTCTATCTCATTTTCTCGCACGTTAAGTCTTACAGATGTATGTTTGTCGATTTTTAATGTCGCCTTTGCGTTTTATCTTGCTTGGAGTTTTCACATTGAGGTTAAAGTAAATTAATTTTTAGGTTGAAGTTAATTTTCTTCTGTACCAGTACACTAGTGAACTTACGGACTCGAGATGCCGATTTTAGAATTGTCGTGTCAACTTTTTTTTCCGTGTATATAATTTAATGTCACACAAATAAAAATGTTATTAGGTAATAGATAATAAACTGTACACATTTATTAAATGGTTTCTTATTGTTCCATTCACGAAAAATGCCAGTCATTACATATTTGTGACTAGTTTTTAAGTAATTTATCTCAAACGCTGAAGAGAGGAGCAGAACTAGTTTCTGGTTTGAAAAAATCGTAGACCCGGGGCTGGTTCTATAGTCATATTTGCATCACTACAATTTCAATTTGGGAAATGACACTATAGCAACTATGTAATTATCTGCGAGATACCTACTTGGACAAAATTAATTCACAGACATATTTTATTATAGTTATCATAAATCAATAATTGCTATCATAGAATGTGATGATGATATTTTTTTTATTTAACAATTTTCTTTATACAACTTATAATTCACTGCTTCATATCTAACTTTTAATAAATGAATACAAATATAGATTAATGAATATAAATATAATATGTAAATATTATTTGAAGCTTTTTGATTCGATTCCTTACCTTACGTCAATTGTGAAGAAATAACGATAAAAAATAAAAATATACAGATTACACAGTCAGAGAGAGAAAAAAAGTCTCATGGAGGAGACATAACGCTTTTTCCTTACGTGACGAAAATATACAACTACAAACAATTGAAATCTCTATGTCAAATTACATTCGAGTTCAATAAAAAGCGTAAGTCCTTGAAGGGAGTGCCCTGACCGTATATGTTTTTATTATATTCCAACTTGTCTTAACCCCTTCATGAAAGGTTCATAATATATGCCCTTATGAGTATTATATTCTAATATGTCCATAGTGCTGGTAGACTTTTACTACTTAATTTAATATGCTTTAAAAGTTAAAATGTATATCTTCTATTGCACCGATTCCCAAACTGGGTTCCGTAGAATAGTCATCAGGATTCCGCCAAAATTATTTATTATTAGCTATCTTAACATTACTCCCATTTTGGTTCCCGAGCCAAACAGGCTTTTCATCCTACGTTTATACAAAAAAAAACAAATACAGGTCAAGATTGGATGCTACTCCAGATATACGCATACAATTGTCGGACATAAAAAAAATACATACCGAACTATAAAACAATTATTCATAAAATAGTAAAACGATTTCATTCTTCACAATAAAAGTTTAAGTTAAGAATAACGTGTTTCAATTATATTACAAATTTCTTTAAAAAATGTACTTATATAAATTTCAGTGTTGATTTGTAATCATTTGATATTGGGTTCCATAAAATAAAAGGTTTGGTTGGTGTTCCGTTATCTTTAAAGTTTGGGAACCCCTGTTCTATTAAATAATTCGTTTTCATTTTTACGTCACAGTACTTACTATTCCATATACGAGTATATGATCGCCTATACTCTTTTTCCTACATAGATGTCGAGCTGTGCAACCTAAGCTCGTAATAACTTAAAATCGGTAACTTTAGTATATATAACAATTTTGATATTGTTAAACCTTCGATGAAGTACTTACTGAGTATCTACTATTTCAGATGACAGCGTACCTACACAGCAACATTTAAAATCAAAAAAATTAGGTATCAAAGCCTCATAATTTTGAACTTTGTTGTTTGTTATTTAATTGGCAAATAATTACACTTGGTAAGTAACATTTACAGTTCATTAGTCCGGTGAAGCTGTGAAGGCCCGATGGGCAAATAGCGTAGTCAAATCGAAAAAAAATATGACAATTTATGAAATGGTAAAACTAGTGATCGAATGAATCACAACTATAATTGAAACTAGAATACATTTACAATATAAATTCTTTATAACGAATTTCAAATGAGAGAGCATTTTTTTTTCATTAGGTATAAAATGTTTTCGTTATGCCGAGGGAAGATAACAAATAAATGGTTTTGTGGTAAACCAACCAAATTGAACTAATTTCTACGTTATAGAAATTTTTCATTATAAAAAATTACGGTATAAAAAATACTGTATTTATTTGCAGGTACTGAGTATTAGCTAATCGTAATGCTTACAAGCTAGAATAACAACGGCAACTATACCTTGTCCAATTTGTTTGTTCTAGAACTTTTGTTATATTGTATAAAAAAATACAAATGAAATAGAAGATTTTTTGGTCAACTTACTTATTTTCTTTCGTAAATCTTATTACTCTCACGGCGTCTCGTCGCGGCACGTTTATAATCTGAAAGAGAGAAGAAAATACATTAAAAATATTTTTTATGGTTTTACAAGCTGTTTACAACTTACCGACGGGTTCAGTAAATTGTCTATTCATCGCGACTCTTCACCGTTATTAAAAAAAATACATTGGGTGCAATAAAACGAGATTTTTATTTATTTGGACAATTTACCGTTTGTCGGGTAAGTAGAAAGGTCTGTAGTAGAATATCTAAGCAGTTTCATTTTAAGCCTTTGTCAAATGCGGACATTCTAATACAGTGTAGTTTCTAAAGAGATTAAACACATCAGAAGTAAATTTGTGGAGAAATTAAAATACTTAAATAATCATTAGAAAAGTTATAATTAATAGTTGCAAGAAGATTATAGAAATATGATTAATTATTAGATAGCCTTGTTGACAAATCGTATTAAATATAGGTATATAAGTGTAAAATTACGCAGAAACGGACAAAAATAAAGGTATGTAATCCTAACTAATATTATGAAAATGAGTTTGCTTGCTTTTTTGTTATACTTCCACTCCTTAACTATTCCAGTGGAATAGGATATTAATGCGAACGAAGTCGTGGGCAAAAGCTAGTAAATAAGAAAGTACCATATGTCTGTTTGTATCATGAATAGATTCATAGTGTTACCATAATCGTAATATTTGGTAAAAGTAAGATATTTTTGGAAGTAGGCCTACATCGACGGTTACGTACACAGACCGTTCAATAGACCTAACAACCACCTACTTAATTCTTAAGTACTACACCTACGACTATATAATTCGAAACATTCCAATAACATTCCTAAATATTTATGATTCCATGAAGTACGTACATTGTGTGTTAAATTTTAGACAATGCTTTTTTTGATGTCCATAAATTGTAGCTATTTTTTCAGACTTTTAAAATTTATAAACAAATACTATAAACATCAGTTTTTGTCCGTAACTCATTGAAATATTACTTCCCATTGCATAATGTATAGAAATATTATATTAAAATAGTTATATTTGTCAAAATATCTGCCTATAACAAACAATTAAGTTCTTGAGTAAATAGACAGTTGACATATTGTAAAATATATTAATAGCTAACGATTATTACAACTTATTTAATATCATTACCAAAGCATTTTTCTGTTTGAAAAAAATATTTTACTCTTTTAAATGAAAATTGATTACAGCACCATCTATTTTGTTCACTACTAATTTACTACAATCATTATTTAGGATTTTACTTATGTATTAAATCAAGCGTGCATCGCCATCTCTGAGCATGCGCTTGCATTATTTGCTCTTGCAGTGCGGTTTATTACAAGCCCTTGCATTTTGTTTTCTTTTTTGACGGTAGATGTCTATATATAAATCATGCAACAATAATGATTGAAGATTTTATTTTCTTCTATTTAAAACTATTCCATAGGTGTTAACGATCTTTTTATGTGATATAAAATGTTAAAACCTGTTTATTTGATTAATAGACAAGTCTTTTATTTAAAGACATTCTACCATATTTGTTGGTTGTTTTAAATATATTGAAATAATACAAATAGTGATAAGTATGTACAAGAATTAATTATGTAGATCCTGACTAAGAATATTACTTATACGTTGCAGTATATTTAAGTTTTAATTTAAATATTAGACGTGATAGTGCAAATTATGTCATAAAAAAATAATTATTGATATTAGTATAGGTACGGTACCTTACTATCCTTGTTTAGGTATCCTCAAATTAAAACTCTATTGCCGTGTTCTTAAAGAATTCAAACACGTACACTTGAAACCCAATAACACATTTATCTATAATTTCATTAACCATTTACCATCATTAGCTAAATCATTAATTAACGTCGAGTTTATTAGTTATCGAACATTAAAATCTTTAGTACGTATATAATAATCAAACAGATTGTGTGACGACGAGCGCCGCAGTAAAAAATCTCAAGTATATCTAAAAAAATAGAATAAATACGACCCAAATAGATGTACAAATTGATGTTTTGTTTACATCGGTGCAATAAAATAGTTACGACGTGTTGAATAATCGTTTCCAGTTTGAGTGACCATAAATTTGTATATTTTTAAAGTCACGCTGTTTGGAGTCAATAAAAATTTAACGATTGCGAGGGTGCCCGAATAAATTGTTATATGTTTTAAGGTGCTAACTAGGTTGTAGGGAGAAAAGAAAATCACTTGTTTCGTTGAAGTGTTTGTGGGTGTTTGGTTTTTATTCTTTTGGTACATTTTTCTTGTGAAAATTTTAGTGTAGTACATTACTGATAATTCTTTAAATTTCAGGTAAATGATTATGTACAGAATGATGGCTTTTAAAAAAATAATAATAATCGTTACTTAAGTTATTTAGTATAACGAGGTATCTCCTTAATTGTAAACACATCGAATAAAATATTGATTTGCTAATATTATAATAACTTGTCATAATATTTCTGTGTAACAATAACTGATAATAAATTAAATGCAATTACAAGGTTATTGCGGCTGCTTAATTCAACATAGCCCATAAATAGACTAACGCAAAGAAGATGTTATTCCAACCAACGTTCCTAAAGTAATCTATCTCGAGGCCTCACCGCAATATCGGTTTCTGAACGATTAACAGAGGGCGTGCGTGCCTTTCGCTTTTATGGCATACTTTTACGACGTCGTAAACTCAGCCGTATAATACCCATAATCTTTTCCTGTGAGACTCACTATTGCCGCGGTAGATGGCGCTTAACACAAAAGTCGAAATCACTGTCACCGAAACAAATGGTTTAAGTTTTATTGTGTGTTTCGCTAATGTGGTGTGAAATTAATAGGTAATAATGCTTTTATGGGTGCTTTTGAGCTTTATAGGGGCATAAAGTCATGGCAGGTGAATATAGTACGCTACGTATTTGTTTTAAGTTGACCGCAGGTGTGTTGTGCTGCCGTTTGACGACATTTAGAACGATGTGGTATTATAAAAATGACAGTATAAAATGAGGGAATTGTATGGGGTGGTGCAGTACCTTTTTACACCTCTATAGGTTTATGAGCACGTAAAAAACCTAATAAGAAATGCGTACGTAAATTATGCGAAGGTTGATACCTACCTTAGTTATTCCCCTATATAAAGGATCTAGTATTTATTAGACAGCAATGTATAAAATGGTTTTTGCTGAGTTATTTATCCTTTTAGATAATAATTACACAATATTATTCGGATCAAAGAATCGTTTCATTTAAGTTTACATATTTATATTCAACGTTGACCAGTCGCTATACTGAATGTATTAAAAAAATCGCTTTGGATGACATCACATAACATCAGAGTTATGAAAGATTTTGAAAACGTTCCCACTATCTTTTTGGTAACGACCAAAGGTATTTTAACTTTTGTGATTATTCTGTGTTGTGACGAATTAGGTTGTTTTACGTTACATTTAATATTTCGTAATTAAGCTTAAAACGTGTATTTGTCATATTTGACACTGGCGAAATTGCCTACAAAGGCAGAGGCCATATCGAAAAAAAAACATTTTATATTAGTTTACTACAAATAAGTTTTTACAGGTAAAACTACAGATAATATTTAAGGTCGTTGAAACTGGGACGACAAAGATATCATTAGGGATCTAATAAGAAAGGTGATAAACTCCATATACCTAAGTATTTCAGTGCCAAACACTAAATTAATTTATTTTTTTAGTAATGATTGATAAGTCGGTTGTCGATTTTTCGTGACGGTGTGCGCGCGCATCGTAATAACTTCAGGCTGTCGGTTTTTCGTGACGGTGTGCGCGCATCGTAAAAATTTACTCTCATCATTTTTCCCTAACGCGCCAAAAGAAGTATAACTTCAAAAAGTGCTGCTTCCGAGGAATTGGTAAAATCTATATTAAAGCAAGTGAAACTGCGGACAAAAGATACCAATATTATACACAAGAAAATTTGTGAGTGTGGGTGAATGTTTGTTACACTTTAAAGCAAGTAAGTACTATTAAACGGATTCTGGTGAAACTTTACACTAATATAGCTGAAGATACATAGCAGAATAACACCTACGCTATAATTTACAAAGATTTGGTTTAAATGAGCTAAAATATAAAGAGAAGTATCAAGTATGGAGAAAACATGCCACCTGAAGCTATCTTAGTTTGTATTCCGTAAACTGTTAGTTACACGCAGGTAATAATATGTTTGTATCATTTATAATCATTACATAGTATAAAACAAAGTCCCCTACCGCGTCTGTCTGTCTGTCTGTCTGTTCGCGATAAACTCAAAAACTACTTAACGGATTTTCATGCGGTTTTCACCAGTGGATAAAGTAATTCATGAGGAACGTTTTGGTATATAATTTGTCAAACATTTTTTTATAATCAGGGCGGGACAACGTCTGCCGGGCCTGCTAGTATAATAATATAACAAGGTCGTGGCGGTCTAATGGTGGAATATCAATTAAATGCCCGCTTAGAACCCCGTTATATACCAACGATTTTTTAGAAACACGTACATTTACTAATTTAAATTGGTAACGCTATCGGCTTTCAGAGTCTGAAATCGTTAATACGTTGTGGGCTGGCGTGGTGATAATGCCCATCCTTCGGAAAGAGGCCTAGGGGCCTGCAGTAGGTCCCTTACAGGCTACTGATGACGATGAATATAACAACATAATATAATAAACAAAAAGGCTACCCAGAAACAGAGAAAGTAAAGTCCGTTTTCATATATTTATAACTAGTTTTTTTGAAGTAAATCTTCTTTACGCGCGCTTGTCTTGACGTGGCGAGAGCGTTACGAGAAGTGTGATCGGGCGAGGTGAATGGAACTTGATAAGTTAGTGAAGATAGAAAGAGAGAGAGTTACGTTTCGTATTATCAATAAAAACTCATAATAAATTTAAATATTCGTAGAAAATCAATACATGTGTTAATTATACACATACATATGTTTAGTAGGTGGTAGAGCCACGCTGAAGCTATTACTGGTTTCAGCATGAATGGGTCGGCTCGCCCGGGGTAGTACCACCCTCTCACAGAAAACCGACGTGAAGTAACAGTGCTTGCATTGTTGCGTTTCATTCGGTCAGTGAGAGCGCCGGAGCCCGACCTCCCCTCTCTTCTGTCCCTCTTCCCTACTCCCCGTCCCCTCCCCCCTCCCCACAAAACACAGGCTGGCAACGCACTTGCGACTCCCCTAGTGTTGCTAGTGTCTATGGACGGCGGTGATCACTTAACATCAGGTGACCGGCCTGTTCGTTTGCCTCCTATGATATAAAAAAAAACATATAGAAATGAAATTTTACTTCAGCCGTATGGTCTAAAGCACACTCGTTTTTTTGCTTACAGCTTCATTCGCTTTAATGACGTTTTGACATACCTATACCGAGAACGGCACTTTTTTCTGGATACTGGCAAGATTTCTTTATACACTTTTTGTCCCGCATATTCTTTTTACTATCTGCTAACAACATCCATGCAAAACTTAATGATGTTCGGTCGAGTAGTTAAGACGTTAAAGCGTTCCAAACATACTAACATTCGAATTTATTATTAGTAAGTATGGCTACAAGAAAATAACAGTTGTGAGTTCTCAAACTATCATTAGGATATTTATTATAACAGGCAAATTCACGCCTTTCGCTATATATAACTCGCTCTGTCTAGACTAAAACTATTTCTATATTACCTCTAAATCGTTATTACCGGAACTCTCTTTCTTACGTGTAAGAAAGATGTAGGAGGAAAGGAGATGAAGCGCAGAAGGGTGGTTAGCTAAAATCCCGGCGATTTTCCAAGTAATTGAATAAAATACGTTACGGTGTGTTGACGTCACTATAGGATTTTTATCGTTACTTTTGTTCGTGCGGAATCCTTTATACTTCCTTATTACAGAAGGGACCAAGATGTTACAATTCCTTTAATGATTGTATACGGTTTTTACGATTTTCCATTACATACCCGATTAATAAAGTTTTTTATACAATATATTTATATACATAAATTAAAGTTTTGGTTCATAACACTTACATGGAAAAATAAGTATGCAAAAACAAACAAATAAATCAAGGAAGGAATTATACCTATGGAATTGTTGAATCGATATCATTTTTAATTCAGAAATATCTATCGGAATTCTCGTTTGTTTAGCAATAAAACGTATCGTTATGTGATGACTTGCAAAAAGAACTGTTGACATTTGAAACATTTTTTCAGCATTCGCTGTTAGAATACCATTTATAGAGTAGGTATATCTTTGTTGTGATCTTGTTTAAATTCGACGCACCGACGCGAACCTTACCGTAACCTGTAAATATCGATTGACTCGTTCCGTTGAGACCATTTCGAAGTATAGTGTATCTTTTTCGTCAATCTTTTTGGCCGCTCTGAATATAGTAGTTCAGGCTTGTGCGTAGTATAGTATATAGCGTATATAGTAGTAGTAATATAGTAACAAAATGATGATGAAAGGTCTTATTTAAAAAAAAATATATATTTTTTGTTATTATACGTCTTGTTGGCTAGTGTTTATCGTTTCAACTTCCAAAAAGTTTCTTATATCACGTTCCTACTTTTTATTGAACGCTCCATGTATTTCGCAATAAGCAATACCAAAACATTTTCTTTATTAATTTTTTTATTATTTTTTTTTAATTTACTTTATACATTATCTTCTCAACTCTACGTTATTTTTAGAATATTTGAAGATAAATTATACGCCTACCAAAATGTTACAAATTTTATTAAAATTAAAAACACTTGATATTATATGTAGGTATGTGTGTGTATAGAGCCCATGAGACTCGAAACGTGGCTGAATTTCGGTAATGGCATCCGGAATGAGCTCCGACGGCCATTCCATAAACGAATTTGCATTATCGTAATATTAGTGTAACCACACACAAAAAGCCTTACGCTTTACTTTATTTTTACTTGTACGATAATAATTTTGTTTCGTTGTAAAAATCACTAGCCATAAAGTATTTAAAAGTAAAATATTATTTTAACATTTTTACGTCAATTACAATGTAACTTCAGATGATGCTTGATGTAATGATTATCTTTTAGTGCAACCCGGTAGGTGGCACTGTTATCGAGATTACTTTTTATTAATTTTTTATACCATCTTTTTCATATAATTTTTACGGAATCCATACATAAAAACGGATAATCCCAAATTTTCAGTCATCTTAATATACATATATATTTGTTTGATTATTTATGATGGCTGTGGTACAGGAAAATGTCTGGTAACCGTATCTGTTGGTTTATTTATGTAAGATTATATATCACTTAAATTGCCTACAAAACGCTATTTTTGATCCTTAGCTTTTGATCATGGTATTTTTCGCATTAATCAATTTTTTAAAAACAACAAACAGCCCGTGTTACTTGCTGATAATACAACTAAACCCGTAGCTGAAGGAATTTTCAAAACCGGTTCAGTATTATCGGCTGAGTGCCTTAAGCGCTCGCCTTTGCAGTCCGGTGAAGCTGTTAAGACCTTGCTGGTCAATAGCGTAGTTAGTTCGAAAAAAAAAAACGATTCAGTATCTTTTTATTTCATCCATTACAAATAAAACATCTAACCTTTTTCTTTATAATAGTAATAAAACGTGGATATGTGTGTATCTATATACACACATATGTGTTTTCACTTTCAAATGTTTAAGCTCCCAATACAATTTCATTGAAATATGATAAACCATGAGTTGGTCAGTAGATATATCATATAACTAATAATTTAAAAAAATCCAGTTACTTATGTTTTCTTAATTTAGTATTTCACATTAAACTAACATTATGTTAAACAATATTGCTTAAAATTGTAAAACGTTCAGCCTCGGAGTTACTGACTCTAAAGTGCAGCTATTGGAATATATCTAGATGTGCTTATCAGAAGACTTCCAGATTCTGGATGATAACTAACCATGTGGCAATAGGAAAAGTCCTATCAACGTCTATTTCATCATAATATTTTTATTAACTGAAGGCTTAAAAGGCTCATTATAACATTCAACCTCACGTCGATTGAGCAGGTGGATGGACAAATTATTACTATTCTTCTAATTATTTTAGAAACTTTAAATTGCAATTATTAGTAGGAGTTAGGTATCTATATTACAACAACATAAGATTATCATAAAACTGAATTGTGACAATACATTTTGTGAAAATATCAACAGATATTATATACTAGCGGGCCCGGCAGACACTGTCCCGCCCTGAGTATAAAAAAATCCTTGACAAATTATATACCAAAACTTTCCTCATGAATCACTTTATCCACTGGTGAAAACCGCATGGAAATTCGTTCAATACTTTTTGAGTTTATCGCGAACAGACAGACAGACAGACGCGGTAGGCGGCTTTGTTTTATACTATGTAATGATATTATCTATCTTCTATTTATATTTTAAAAACATACCCTAAACATCTACTCGTACGATGGCGTCACAAATTTTGAAGAAACCTTTTTAAAGACAATCTTTAATAACACTAATCTATAAACATTTTTTCATTAAAAATTGTCACTGATATCATATTGTTTCTTAAGTCGCTGCCTAGATAAAAAAACCTTTTATTAATATATAAAATTGCAAATGCCTTCTTTAGCAATAGACAAAATATAATCTACAAGAGTAGAAAGGTAAAGCGTATCTACATTTAATTAATTTTCTGAATATCATTAGCAACTCTTCCAATTTGCATTCAAAATGTACGCTTTTACGTATCTAGACACCTATACAAATATATACAAAAGTACCTTTAACAACAGGGTAAAGAACCGTCCGAATACGTCGTTATTTTAATACCCTTATCAAAAAACAAGGCACATTACAAAATGGCCGCCATTTTCATGAGTTTGCGCGGGAAAACGCTCGTGAGCCAGCCTGGAAAATTATAACAAAAGGCATCTACCGCTATCTTTCTAATTATAGTAAATCACCTTGCTACAGGCGAGATAAGACTGTAAAAAAACCGTGTAGAAAGGTAGTAAGGGTCGGTCTGGCAGCTCGCACTTATAACCTTATAGTTTTGACACACTTTCCTTTTCTCAGAATTGAAATGGCGCAACTCGGAAAGTTGTTAAACGGAGTTGAGACATTTGTATGTGGAGCTGATTTGGGTGTATTTTGAGGGATGAAATGCGGATAGTCGGTACTAACTTCAATTACGATATGACGTTTTGTTACTGGCTGTAAACTCCGTTCGATGAATCGACATTCTCTCTCCGCATTGAGAAATATCACGTATTATATATTATTTAAAATTTACATTTTAAAACAAAACAACTTTGTATTTATTATAAGGTAATAAATTGTTTAACCATTAAACTTATAAACCTTTTTGGATAGTTTTAAAATGGTATTTTAAAGTGTGTTATTTAATAACGTCAAGTAATTTTATTTAATAACCGTGATAATTCAGTAAGTGCATAAATACCGGTTAAGTCGTTTACAACTGTCTGACGAAAAATATATCTCAGTAAATTATATTTTTATATACAGATGTGAGATCAGCAACTACTTGTAATTGTTTTACGCATTAAATGTATATTAATTTGTACTTTAAGAAGTATTGACATAAAAATTATATTCGTAGTTATCAACATTATAGTGTAATGTATGAGGTGATATACAAATCACAATTTTTCCCATTGTAAGCTTACAGCAATCATGCAAATAAACCCCTTGGCTAAATTATTAAGATCTGTTTCATCCTTCAGCATTCAGCTTATATAAAAATAATAAGGGAATTGAGAAATTTGATCATAGATCTGGTTAACGTAGATGCTTACAGATTTTCAAATGTATGTTTACAAGTTACAGTGTAATTGTTCGAAAAAATACAATAACTTAACTAGACTAGGTCCCCATCGGCAGCACCAGATTAGCACCCCTCGGCAGTGGCTCAAGCCTAGGTCCGTTTCCTCGGCGTGGAGCCCTTGAGTACGCTGCTCGCGGGATACAGTGACACAAAATCTTACATCACTGCGACAACATTACACATGTCACCTCCACACACGTGCACGCATACACGCTTACACATGCAAGTGGAAGAGTTTTATTTTTTTTCCCTTATCAAACTGAAATAGTGTAGAAAATTATCCGATGCGAAATATACATAAGAGTTGTTGAGGTATGTATGCTTGGTACACATATATGTTTCAACAACTCATATATGTATGTGACTTAAGCGCTCGCCTTAGTAGTCCGGTGAAGCTGTTAAGACCTTACTAGGTCAATAGCGTAGTCGATTCGAAAAAAAAAACACAGTACCTTGTCTTTTTTATTTCAGTGCCTATAAAAATGTTAAGAATTGTTAATGATAAATTGTATATCATTATATTGAATATATATATATATATATATATATATATATATATATATATATATAGATAAATTGTAAATTATTTTTTAGTATATACTTGTAATTTATAAAAAAACTCAGCGTTTAGCTGCAGCACGGGATACAGGAATCGCAACGAGGACACCATAATGTAGCACTGTTTGGTGACGCCACTTGCACCAACATTGTTCCAGTAAAGTGTAAGTGAGATACGTATACTAAGATGTCACCGTAATGACGCTGCAGTTTAATTTTGAAATACCAAAATCTGGGCTGGCAGATGCCTTCTAAAAGCCAATTTATACGAAATAAAATATATCATAGAACCAAAATGGATATATAATTGTGAATTGTGCGAAATGGTTAACTGACAGGCCTAAAGTACTTCACGGAATACTCCACGAGCGCTTGAGAAGCTCAGCCGTATGGCAACAAACTCAAGGGCGCCAAAGTGGCCGAACCTTGGCTTGGGCTGTTGCCTTGAATGCAACACCGTGAATCTGACTAAGCTAAGCTAGCTAAACTACCTAACCTAAACATCTATTTCGAAACTGACAATTTGGTTAAACTAACCATCACATACTGAGCCTGCTGCGGCTCGCTTCAATTATCTGCCGTGTAATACGACCCAATTAAATTGGTAGGAATTTACGCGTGTACATTACGTGCCGAATGGTGTAGTATATTTAGTTTATTTATATAAATAAATGTCGCTCTGTGAACCACACCTTCGTGTTTATAGAATTAAAGCGCTTTTAATAGAATAAAATACATCCATTTACGTATTAACAATTGCAAACCCGAGTATTTCCAGGGGAAGTATTATTTTTATTAATTAGAATACTGGGTGTTGTATAAAGCTTTTAAATATACAATTGTTTCTTGTTTTTTGATAGTAGGTAATATAAGAGATATACTTATAATATATATAGGCATGGTATATTTATGTAAATGAAATGACTATGTACTTAAAATTGTTATTTAGTTATACAAAATCTATGCGTTAATAATGTAACGTGTCTTATTTGATTTAAAATAACTTGAATTTTTTCTTGTCGTTACTGTTTATCTTTATATATAAATTTCTTCTGTACGTGTGTATGTCACTGAACTCCTCCTAAACGGTTGGACCGATTTTAATGAAATTTTGTGTGCGTGTTCCAGTGGATCCGAGAATGGTTCAGATTCACAATTGGACCGGGTAGGTAGGTGGTGCTGCGGTTGAATTTTAGATTTTTTTTTGTTACCAATGCAGGACGACGTCCGCCCGGCTCTATAGAAAATATAATGATTTATTTGTACATACCTCAATTTTTAATTTTCAATCTCCTTCAATATTGCCTATTTCAAATTTTCAATAATTTATAAATGTTACGTATTCTTACAAAAACACACGAAAAATTTACGATTCTTTTATAAATTAAAATAAATATGTATCCTATTTCTGACTTGAAAATGTAAATTTTTTGTACTTTTTGAAAATTTAATATTCTTACTTAACAAGATAGAGTAATTAATTACTTTAGTCAGTAATAATCTCATTAATAGGAAACATTATAATACATAAAAAGAAAATTCATACCTAAAGGTACATTTTAAGCCATATGCAGCTTAATGTATTAAAATCCTAGAGGAGAAAAAAACACATGTGTACCAGTTACAGAATAAGAATTATGAAATCTATCTATCATTGTAACGGGGGTAAGCATAACGAATGAAGTATTAGATACTTATCTCCATCTTTGCTAACAGCACTTTATAGATATAGAGCATTTAGAAGAAATTTTACTTTTTAGCTATTGTTAGATATAGTCTTGATGTTTTCTTTGTTATTTTTTCATCACAAATACTAAATACTTGTACGATTCAGTATATATTTTACCTTTATACGGTCTGCCCATGAAACTCGATTACCCACGACACAGGATTCAGTACCTAGTGTGGGAATCTACAGTTGATTTTTATGCCGTGTAAATCATTTTTGTTAAATAAAGACTTTTTTTAATGTATCTAGTAATTCTTATTTCTTAATGCTAGTTTATATAAAGATATTTTATCCAACCCTAAGAAATATAATGATATTATACAAACATCAGGCTATATACAGAAAATAATAATTAAGGGGTGTTTTAATTTTATAACATGATGTACACGTATACATATATCAAAACATTAATTTCAAAAGTCGTTTATTTTTTTTGTGCCGAAATTCAGTCCATAGTGCATAAAATCACTACATTCCACAATGATTGCGGCCGTCTCTATAAGAAAAAGGGCAATTTGACCGTTTCTTTCAATACTCCTGTATTTTCCCTCGGAAAACGTAATCGAGCGAGGACAATAATATTACATTTTGTTATATAATAACGATTTTCCTTCCCAATGGCAATTCGTCGTTATTGGACGTAAAGTAAGAACGAACGGTGGCTTCAGTTGAAACGAACATAGGTAATAATAATATAGTTATTGTTATACCTACCCTTAACCTAACCCTCGTACCGGGAATTGTATTTCGTACGTCGAATCAAGAATATACAGTTTTACGACTTACATTGCGTGAGTAAAACAAGTCGGCGGAATGATATTTCGAAGTACGACTTCAATGGATACCAATTGCAGCTATGCGATGAATAGGGCCTTTATTCCGGGTATGGGGTAGGTTCGTACACTCCGACCTGGCTTCTATCTGCAAAATCAATGTGGCTATTAGCAAGTTTTCGCGCAGTCGCAAAGCGCTTGTGAAACGCTACCGGTCAAAAGTTGTCGCCGAGACTTACCATGCAGATGCGATGTTCTAGAATGGGTTATTGATTTCGGTAGCTCTGTTTCATTTTGATGGTTATGAATTGTTGTTACTTTATTTGTACCAGAGATATTACATATAAGAGATCATGAATTCATTCGTTTATAAAATTACATTTTTCAATTTTGTATTTTGTTAGCATTTCACGCATTAAGATTGGTTCTATCGTAGTAATATCGAAGAGGCTATACTTTTGAAATGATCCCTACATTTTTTGCTCTTTTGTTAAACTACTACATTATATATTCAGAATATATTAAATTGCTTACCTCTATATTAAATCTGTGTTGGTTTATAGTAATTTGAAGAATCCAAGAACCACAAAACAAAGTATATAAAGACTTAGTAAATACTCAATGATAAGAGAACAATAGGAAATTGATGGATAACTAAAATACATGTGAGTTGAAATATGTGCTTTATCTACAACTTAGAATGATAATTTTTTTAGCCTTCACAATTGAGATATTAATACAAATTTAACCATCTTCTTACTGTTACAATAAACAATGAGATAAGATTCTACACATCAAATTATTATTACAAGGAATTCATTTCTAACCATAATATTTATATGTAGAAACTCGTATGTCGTAATAATGAATTACTTAGAAAAGGTTATGAGATAATAGTGTCTTATTTTACCTTATAGTAACTAACAAGTACATGTTTAATGGGATGTTATTCGTTTTACTGATATCTATATTTTATATATGGTTTTTGTAACTACACAGAATGCTTCTATATTATTTTTTTCAATTATTGTAACCTAAAAGTACTAAGAAGAAGAGAACTCATCATATCCTAACAAGTAGGAAAAAAATTGGTCGAAAATGGTCGTAAAATCTATTGAATAATTAAACAAAGGAATACGTTTGTATTTAATTAAAAGGAAGTTTTACTATAGTTCTTTTTTTTTTATATATATCATAGGAGGCAAATGAACAGGCGGGTCACCTGATGTTAAGTGATCATCGTCGTCCATAGACACTAGCAACACCAGGGGGTTCGCAAGTGCGTTGCCAGCCTGTGTTTGGGGAAAAAGAGGAAGGGGAGGGAGACAGAGGGAGAGGTGGAGGAAGGGAGTAGGAGGGTACCTCCGGCGCTCTCACTGACACCAAAACACAACAATGGAAACACTATTACTTCACGTCGGTTTTCTGTGGGGCGGGTGGTAGTACTCCGGGCGAGCCGATCTATTCATGCTGAAACCAGTAATAGCTTCAGCGTGGCTCTACCACCACCATTTATGAATATAGGCAAAAGTTGAAGATCAGATGCGTTATACGAAAAGGATTATAGTGGAGCTGGAGAGTGTATATGACAAACTGAAAATACAATCTAAAAGCGAGGATCTGATTTAAAACAATCTAGAAATATCAATACAGGGATGGTTAACCCTGCAAATCACCAGTTCAACAAGTCAGACTCGGTAGGAAATGTCTGGAGTTTGGATACGATATATCTAAACTCATGAATATTAACGTAAGAGAGATTAAGCCTATTTGGACAGTTTGTATACCTATGAGGCTTGATAAAATAGATTAAATATTACAACATACAGTTTTTTTGCAATTTAAGCGGATGTATAAGATAAACTCTTATACGTATATATTTTTAATATAAATAGGTTTTATAAGTATTTAAATTTTTTGTATTTCAGAAGTATAAACTAGTAAATATTTTCCTCTTTTGCCTCTAAGGGCCAAATTTACGCTAATCTTTATATTCATTGCGTTTCCCTATACTTTGAAAAGAGAATCAAATATAATCACGATTTAATTTACTTATAACCATTACGATAATACTATATTTGTTACGGGTTATTGTTTTATACTTAAATTAAAAAAAAATACATTAAGATGTACTTAAAATATTGTATTCTATTTAACTGTGTCAAGCCGTAAAGTTTTTATCAGTAAAAACGTAAAAGAAGAATTGAGATAACACATTGCTTTAATTTTTTTAATTGGACAAGCTTCTATTATTTTGCAGTATATTGATGTTACTTATACTAAAAAATAAGTTTCAACATAGTTTATAGGTAAAAAAAATTACATACATTTTGAATTCGAAGATAGATTGTATTGGATCTAATCTATAAAGAAGTATAAACCTTGGTAAAGGTAGCTATAGATGTATGGCGGGGTTCGGGATCGGGAGGGATGTAGACCGGTGAACGTAGGTAGTTTAAATCGATATTATAAGAGTAGCGTTTACAGCATTCTACGAACAAAAACGTTCTACTCTGTTTATTTTCTCGATTTCACGATTTTATTTTAAGCTAATATTAGAAAAAAAAAACATGTTTCAGTATTATAGAATACCCTTGTTTTACTAGTTAAGGCATTAATCGACATAACCAAAAATCAATAACAACTTTACCGTTTTAAACAGTTTAGGGCTATAAATTAAACTTTAATCGAAGTTTTAACACTAATTTTATACACGAATTACATTTAATTAGTTTTTACTAGCGGGCCCGGCAGACGTTATCCCACCGTGATTATAAAAAAATTATATACCAAAACGTTCCTCATGAATCACTTCATCCACTGGTGAAATCCGCATGAAAATCCGTTAAGTACTTATTGAGTATATAGCGAACAGACAGACAGACAGACGCGGTAAGGGACTTTATTTTATACTATGTAATGATTGTAGTATTTTATATAGGTACATATAAAACTTACAACCGAGTTTTTGGTATTTTCAACATTATTAACACCGGAATTAACTAAATAATTAACGATAACATTTTGTTGTTCTTATCATTCTTAAACTCATAGTATTTTCTTTATTGAATATACAATTAATATCCAAAAGTAATATATTTTAAACCCAGAACAACTTTAGTTACGAATACTTACATATAGGTGTGAGATTTAATATACAGTAATTGTAAATTTAGTCAACGTTTATGAGACGTTAATATGCCAACAAACGACCACAGTTTTGATGTATGTTAAGTGATTCATGGCTGAGTTTTTTCCATTTATCTATAACGTTTCTTTGAATTTCGTCTCGATGCAAAGAGAACGTGATGTGATATCGTAAGCGACGTATCTGATTTGAATTGATTATCTTAGACGATCTATGAATCATAGAAAAACACATTAATATACATATAGTGATACGTTGATACGACTGTCCTGTTATACGCTTTTATATTTTGTTAACTACTGAATCGAATATCATGAGATTATGCAGGCACGTTGTGAGGGGTACAAGGATGGATTGATTTGCTACTATATTGTATGTTATTCATATACATTGTATGTGTATATATGTTTTTTTTTCTGCAGATTCTTGATCCACCGCTTGTTTATTAATCTTGATAAAAAACATTTAAAATGTGAGCAACTATTACTCTTACTTTACTAAACTATTAAGTATTATACGTCTGCTACGTTACGTTAGATTACATGTATTATATATTTTCATTGCGATTATTTCCTTTATGGTGGCTTCGTCCTTATCTTCTATTTTATCAAAAAAAAAGTGTATGTACATATTGTACGTCATATCACTCATCCACGCAATTTACTGTATTTAAACAAATAAATCATATTTTATATGTGATATTTTATTTCACTACAAGTATGGGTACAAAAAAAAATTGAGATGTAATTAGACATTACGTTTATCTTACACTCTTTAGCAAATACTTATTAACAAAATGTTAATCTTAACAACGTAAAATTCATTGTTGCTCGGTCATAAAACTTCAAACGAGAAGGAATAATCTTGTTCGTTAGCGAATAGACTTAAACATAATATATTGAATAGTTAAAAACTTTACAATGGTAAGGTAATTCTACTTCAGCCAATACGAGAAGAACACTATAGTTTTACGACCTTCAAATGCATCTTAGAGTCATATTCAGGCTTATGCATGCAAATAGGTATGCTGTTTTTAGTACTTCTAATTTTATATAGACTCATGGGCAATATTTTATTATCCAAATAACGAAAGAGGATTTGAAGATATATGTACCCACTGTAAAAAAATTATAGAGAATCTTTATAATTTCTTTAAATGAGATATGAAATTCATTTTGTTATTCAGTATTTATCTGTATGTCGAAATGACATATCTGCCTTTTGACTGAAATCTTTAAAAAATGTACCTATGTTTTGTGAATCGTAAGTTAGATACTTCTCTTTGTTTTATATAATAACTTCACTAAACTGATTAAATAGATGATTAGTTTGAGACGTGACGGTGAAGTTATTACGGTGCGCGCGCACACCGTCACGAAAAACCGACTCCCTTTCAACCCGACACCCGACGCTTTCAAGCGGTTTTCACCAGTGGATAAAGTGATTCATGAGGAACGTTTTGGTATACATATAATTTGTCAAGTATTTTTGTATAATCAGGGCGGGACAACGTCTGTCGTGCGCGCTAGTATTGTATAAAAAAATGTTTGCTAAACAAAGGTGACAAGATTTTTTCCTAAAACATAAACTTAGATAATAGTTACATTGCATAGTAGAAGATGAATCTGAATTGAAGTTCTGTAAGTACGTGTGATGTTTCGATATTTGATAAATTTAGTTTTCTGAATATTGTTGAGTCTTCAAGTAGTTGGGTACAGTTTTGTGAATCTACGATCAAAGTAATTGGTTGAGGTGTTTGCAATTACCATACTATGCTATATTGTAAAGAGAGGTAAAGTTTTGTTTTCGGCGGATCCTTGGTACTACTGATCCGATTCTGAAAATTCTTTCACTGTTAGAAAGGCATATTATCCCTCAGTGCCATGGATATCCCTTTATTTTGACAAACATATATTTTCGATAATTAAACACAATAAATGTTATTGAAATCGGCAAAAATTCTATAATAAGGCGTGTGTTGCTTGACCGGTTTGAAATGAATAAAATCTATAACAAAAATATTCATTACGTTTACAAAAAAGTCCGCGACACCATATATATATATATATATATATATATATATATATGAACATTTCACGTACACTTTCCTCCAAATGGAAATGTAATGTAGATAAAGTTTACTTTCTACGGTATGTTCAGTGATGAAGTTAGTCAGAAGATAATACGAAATATAAACTATATATACGAAATATAAGCCAGCAAAATTATTGCGTTATCGCTGCCCCTGGCTCTACGCGAATAGTAAACGGCATAGGAGCAACCCAAGAAGTAATGGGATAACATTTATCGGCAATTGTAGGTTAGTTTTTATCTTAATTGGACTCGGTAGGTGATGCTCCGAACGGGTCCTAGATTTATTTTAAAACATTTTTCAACCAACCAAAAAGTACCAACTTGGTATATGTTTGAGTGAGTCCCTGGATAGTTTGGATTTACATTTGGAAGCGGTAGATACCGCTATAATCCGGTTTTAGGTTTATTAAGTTTTTTTGCGTTTAAAAATACATGCAATTGAAACCAGTAATAACCGATTTGGTGCAGACGAAGTTGCACGGGTCAGCTAGTGACATAATATATTTTAATATCACGTAAAATATGTTTTTCCTATTAATAATGTCAACATTAGATATTAGCGTAGAATAAACAAGATTTTAGTTACCATTCATCACGTAATTGGAGTATCAATATTAATAAAATTAAAAAAACTTTTATAGTAAATAGTGAATTAAATATTTCTAACATAAATATTTAATTCCTTTAGCCATTTAAATGTCAGCCAATATATAAATAATATATGGTTAAATGACTAGATTTATAAACATTCTCACACGTTTTACCTATAAAATTTAAACATGCAAGCATTGATCTCAATAGTGTACTTATTTGTACCGATAAGTTATAACTATAAGCAGATAAGTACTCATATAGTTTTGGTCGCTCTTAGTACAGCCGTAAGTTCGGGCTTGTGCATAATATAGTCAAAAGACGAATGCAAAAGAAAGTTACGATATTATTAGAGGATTTAAAAATGGCTTTTATTTACCTTTAAATCGTGTCGAAGCTGTACACACAATGTGATATGTTTTTATACCTAGTGTTCTGCGCAGTCATATTCACAGCGGTCAACAAATTTGATGAAGACTGTACGATATGCTATCTGTTTTATTATTTTAGTACATTGGTAATGAATTTATTTAAATATTACATATGTGTGTGTAAAACCCATCATGTTCTTAAATATCAGTTGTGCAAGTTCATAAATATGATTTTCCTAATGAAATAAAAGAAGTAAATAAAATAAAATGAGAGAATTTTCTATCGCATCCAATAGTTTCCAAGCGGATCGCAGTCGCCATGTGAAATTTAAACTGGTTGTTATTAAGTATCTACATAGTCTCTAGTGCAGTGTTTTTCAAACATTTTCTTGACACGGCCGCTTTAGTATGAAAAAATAATTCGCGACCCCCCTACCCGTTGTTTTTCTTTCAGATATTTTATTTTGTGACGAATATTCACTTTAACATATTTATACATTATCATAATTAGGGTTCGGATAAATACATAAGAGTTCTCCTAAGTTT
The DNA here is from genome assembly GCA_036509395.1 of Antheraea yamamai. Classification (NCBI taxonomy): domain Eukaryota; kingdom Metazoa; phylum Arthropoda; class Insecta; order Lepidoptera; family Saturniidae; genus Antheraea; species Antheraea yamamai. The sequence continues at coordinate 7,813,374 of AP028429.1, forward strand.
TCTGTTTATTTAATACAAGTGATTATGTCCTTTAGTTAACATTTTTCTTAATAAATTTTTAAAAACTTTATTATTTTTTTTACTGCAGCAGCTTTCCCAACCTTTTGCAACTTCGCGATAGAAGTTTCGCGACCCCCCTAAAGAGGCTACGCGACCCTCTTCGGGGTCGAGACCCACACTTTGAAAAACACTGCTCTAGTGTTTTCCACTTTGACAATTACTGCTGGAGTGTACTTTTGTCTGCGATCATTCTTCACTTTTATGGATATATTTATCCTAAACCGAGAGTTTGATATACTAGCTATACTACCAAAAGCTTGTTCGCTTATTCAATTTGCCACGAGTTCAGCTAAGAATTCTCATTTTTATGAGGTATTTTTAATCCGTAATCTTCTTGCATTTTAGTAAATAATAAATACATCTTCTATCTATAAATATAATAAGAATGTAAATCTAACGTGTCTGTAATTTTTCAATTTTCGTGAAACAGTTATTGCAGGTGTCTAGGATACATTTCAATCATTTTTAGAAATGTCCGTCTGTCTGTTTGTATGAACACACATCACATCTAAAGTACTGGGTTCTCAATAAAAGCACACTAATAAAATCATAAAACATATCCTCGAGAGTAACTCAGTCTTTAAGTCTGTAAAAATGGTTGAAGTCACTGAAACAGATGGGATATGAACAACAAGTCAATATGCAAATCAACTAGAAATAAATAACTCCCGAAAAACGATCCTCGAGTAGTTGTGAGACATTAAATTCGTAGCAAAATGATTTTTAAAAATCCTACACCTGCTCTTATTATAAACAAAGGTATCCTCATACGTTAATATATGAATAAACAATAACAAAAAAAAATCTAAATTGTTTTAGATTTATTAGTGGTTATTGCATTTCAACAAAGCATGGATTCTATATCAGCTATTATATATCGTAAAAGCAACTTGTTATAACGAATTTTTTTTTTCATGATATTAGAAATTATTTTTGTGTATCGAATAAAAATATCCGTTTTAAATTTTGTGTCTAAGGACTTATAACTTATAGTCATTCGAATTTTATAGATGCCAATAAATCCTGTGAACAATAATGTCCTTTGAATAACCTTTTGTTATTGTTAATAGCAATAGACAATTGATATACGTAATAAGTGATTCCGATGCAGGAAAAGAGCGTTAGACCATGAAATTGGCCCGGTCTATGCCATCGTGATAACGCATCGTTTAATGGTTTCCAAACAGATAGGATTTTGGCTATTTTCATAAACAAGGTAACTTGATAACAACACAGCACTATAAGGCTACTAAAATACGGTATTTAAATACTTACTGAATTTATGGTAATTAATTATTGAAATTAATGAGATTTTTAACCTTATTTTTATAGCACTCCTCCTAACAATGCGTTTCGACCGGTTTACCGACACCCATTATCTATATTAATAATTTTTATATTGAGGAAAAATAAAAATGTAAAATTTAAATTTGATTTTCAGATCCTAATTACTATTTAACAATAGCAATGTTTTACGCCTCAGTGTATTCAAAAATTGTTGCTAGGTCTTAACTACGAGCATACTAATTATCTGCAATTCTTTTAACATATTAAAGCTAAGTGTTCTTGGAATGGAATTTTCAATATTTATATTCAATACAAGCTCGTAGCCACGACTTTCTCGGTCTCATTTTTTATGCGAACAATATATTCTATGTATATAGTAAAAAACTTAAACACTATACCGCGTGTCCCATTTCTTTGCGTGGAAAAAACACACAACGCTAAACGAGTGTTTATAAAAGTCGTATGTTCTTAAAACTTTATATTAATTAAAGATATCGTGATCATTTTAAATGAGGACCTAGTGTTTAAGATGTGAAGCTAAAGAGATGTGATCGAAAACTGTCCAGTCGTTTTTGAGTGATGCGCGCACAACGGCAGACCTTTATCATTTTATTTATATACTAGCGAGCCCGGCAGACGTTGTCCAACCCTGATTATGAAAAAATCCTTGACAAATTATACACTAAAACGTTCCTCAGCAGTCACTCTATCCATCGGTGAAAACCGCATGAAAATCCGTTCGGTAGTTTTTGAGTTTATCGCGAACAGACAAACAGACAGACGCGGTAGGGGACTTTGTTTTATACTATGTAATGATAAGAATAAAATAGGCACATTATTATGCTAATAAGAAAATTAATCGTCTATAAGACGTTATAATTTAGACAAGTTCACTATAATTGTACAAATACTTAATAAATCAAAATATATTATATTATTACACAACTTCAAGTAAATTTGTTTTTATCATAACAACCCATTTTACTGACTTCTAACACCCATTAGAATTTGCTATGATGGCTTCTTGAGATTATAGGCGCCATAAAGGTAATGTCAAAAGATAGCACTTGAAAAAAAAATCAACAAAAACTATAAAGGCGAAGTATAAGAAAGGTCGAGAGAAAAAAATTGTCGACAGTAACGTGGAGAATCGCCTGTACCCTCGGTTAGTTATTCGAAGTTTTTACTTCACAGAAGGATCGTATTGCTGAGCGATTTTCGGTACACGGTTTACGGACCTTCCTATTGTGCATTCCGTGGGTCTGAAATTTATTTGACAGTATAGTGTCTGTGGAGAATGGAAAATGGCGGAATGGTAGAATACATTATAGATATAACTCATGGTTTGTTTTCGGCGGGGATCCGACAAACGTTATTGGTATTTAGGGGCATTTAGCTATTAGAGTAATGGCTTTTTTCTCTCTTTATTGAAATATGAGACAGCGACCGGTATATAAAAAGATTGCCGACAGTTAAATAGCTGTTTTGATGAAAAATTATATTATCTGTTGCACACAACATCTAGTAAACACGTTTTAAATTCGATAACGTTTCGTTGATGGAAAACTTTTGTCACGAAGACATTTTTCGTCAGGTGATGAATAGAACACAAAGTTTCAATCGAATAGATGTTTAAAAGTTATTTATTTACAAAAATAATTGGTTAATTAAAAATACATAATATAAATTCGTAATATGTAAAATTTATGGCTACTATTAAAGATTAATACGAGAATACAAAGCCAGACTTTTACAAGGCTTCGTTAGGTTTAGAAGTTTTCGATAAAATAAGAAAGTTTCCTTTGTTTGTTGACGCATAAAATACCTAAATAGGACCGTGTGAAAGGAACTTCGGAATGCTACCGAAGTAGTATTACCTCGTTAGTTGAAATGAGATTTTTGCATCCTTAATTAGATATATGTAAATTTACAGTAGCTGTTAATAATTATTAAAATGTTATTAGACTAAAATGTCAATACTTTTATTAAAAATCTTATGATACATATTACATAGACTCTATTATATAAACAATAATTTGTTTTACTAAATACTTTCTTCAACTCACTTTAATTCTGCTTCTCTATTCTGACGTACAAATAAAGTATCTATTTCAGATTAGAATTTAACCAATACGTATTATAGCCTTTAGTTGATTTAGGTTACGATTACAGATATTTAGATAATTTGTATGGAATATATAGGTCATCGAAATAAACTATAAACATTCTTGTAACTAACAAATTTTTATTGGAAATTTGATAAAAAAATATTCTAATGTCGCGTTGAAACAATATTCAAAATTTATACATTAAATAAGATAGGTCCGAACCACGTCTCACAGAACCAATTATGTGTAACAGCACTGCCAATTTATTGCCATATGTCAAAAAATACCAACGGAAACCCCCCGTTCATCATATTCAATTTTGATTAAATAATCATCTCATAGTAGTGTGAAACTTGAGATACATGAACGGTACATTAAAAAGAAATCAATGACTAAATACTTAGTATAAAATAAAAGAAGGTAGCTATCAGGGTATGTCTGAGTGTTCTCTCAATTCTTTTAAACTATGGTACGGATCGAATTCTGATACGATTTTCACTGTTATTTAGAAAATATTTCAGAAACTCTATATATACATGCAACATCAATAGAAAGTAGAGAAAACTTGATAAATTGTAATCCAGCTGTAAAAATATTTACGAGCGTTTATATAATTAACGCTTGCTAAACCTCATGAGGTACAACAAAATAATGTAATGCGAAATTAAATAGATTAAAGGGGACACAAGACGGTATATGAGGTTCTCCTGAGGATAAGTTAGAATAAACATTTCTAACCTTTACATATTATCGGAAAATTATGGGTTTTTGTGAAATTATTCTAATCAATTATATCGACGGAGGGAAGCGGAATTACCGTAGCTTGACAAACCCAAAATTACACCCGGGCCAAAAAGCTATTTCAAAAATTTATAACTCATATTATATATACTTATGTAGAGATAGAAAGTTGGAAATTGGTATGTACTTTTATAGCAAGCTATTCCAAGTAGTCTCTTTGACACATAAACGATATACCTAGTTTCTATTATAAAAAAAATTGCATATTTAAACCTAGTTTCGACAATTTTTTTTATGCGTAGTGCTAAAACTAGGCAAAAAACTAAGGTTGTGTCGATGGAAAATTTAATCGTGGAAAACGAGACCCAGACCATTCTTAGTGGTATTTTTTTATACAACAATATGGTAAAAAGTGATTTAACCCAAAATACATGTTACAACATTTCCGCTTTTTCTCGTCGATATTATCATATTGGATACCGGCTGTGCCCGCGACTTCGCCGGCGTGGAACTTTATGTAAAAAATATTGAATAATAAAATCATCAGAATGTATTAACTCCATTTACTTATGTACTCTTTTCTCGTACTTACGCCGCGTCGTCATTAAAATTACAATAACTTTTGATAGAGGGGACCGATTTTAATGAAACAAAGACTAAGTTACTCTCTAATATATGCTTTATAAATGTGGTTTTATTGTGAACCCAGTAATTTAGCAGTGATGTGTGTTCATACAAACAGACAGACAACATTTCTAAAAATGATTGAAATGTATTCTATTACTTATTCCTAGACAACTGAAATAATTTTTTTCACGAAAATCGAAAAAGTACAGATACGTTAGATTTACATTTTTATTATATGTACCTATAGATTTCATGTACATCAAAACTGCCCGTTCCAATAAACACATTTCAGTAAATATTTAAGAAGATATCATAGAATTACGTAAGTACAACAAAAATTGTAGCTTGTTGACCGCACCTTACGAAGCTGCTTTGATTTTGACGGGTTTTAATTTCTCAAAGTGCCAAAAAAAAACAAAAATAGATCAAACAGTACGTGTATGTATCTAAACCGCGTGAATACTCACCGTGTTCACAATTAAATTACACTCGCGCGAAGCAGGACGCGTTGTTTATAATACAACTGGCCTCTGCCCGCGACTTCGTTCGCGTGGTAGTTACTTTGGGCTAACGCTAACATGCAGCGAAAGCTCTCAAGAGGAAAAATACCCGATTTTGAAACATTCTTCATTGATGCTCCGCTCCTATTGGTCTTAACGTGATGATATATAGCGTATAATAATCGTCGTTCTCGATAAGTGAGCTATATAATACTAAAATAATTTTTAAATCGGACCAGTAGTTCCCGATATTACCCCCTACAACGTCACAAACTTTACCTCTTTGTAATATAATATTAGTATAGATATTAGATATAAAAGCGAAATCGCGTTTTTTTTAAATTACATTTGTTCATAAAATAGCTGCAGCTGGGTGGTTTTAAATGAAGTTTGTCACAGAATTCGATTAAGTGTTAGAATATAATACAGAATGTCTTTAAAGACTATGAAAAATTAATTAAAATTTATTTCTTCAGATGTCATATTAGCTACCTTTGCATAAAAATGCAAATGTAACACGCAGGTTATAGATAATTTGTTATGTCTATAGTCAAGGGTTTCTTCACCACTTTAGCCATAACCAACTGAATCACCATAACGCAAAGCGACGTATACCTAGGCGTTTTGAAATATGCGAACATTCTATATTGTAGGTTTATTTCATTACACAGAGGTGACGCATTTTTAATACAACTTATTAAAAAAGTGTCCAACTGTCCTTGGCAAATTGTATTTCATGGATGTGCTATAATTTTAGCAGTAAAAATTAAATTAGTAGGTAAATGTATGTGAAATTGTATAAAAATATCTTGCAAATACCTTGCGTCGATGTATGTGTGTGCGCAATGCCAAGTTTTATAATAATTAATTCATCTGAAATAGTAGGAAATTTTCTTTATTTTTATTAAATTGCTTGTACACTTATGTGTTATGTATGTATGTGCTGATACTATATCTAACTATATTTTTCGTAATACGAATGTATGAAATGACCAAATTTTGGGTTAGGTATTTGGATTGAAATTTTTAGTGGATACAGAAAATCAGTAAGTATGTAAACTTTTCGATAATATTAATTGAAGTCTCGCTTAATAGATAAATAGCAAGGTTATTTTAAACGAATTGCGAACAGACAAAAGATCTGACATTACAGATACTTTAAGCGTAACGTATCGTCAGACTTTTCCTGCTTTTAATTCAAAGGTATGTTCAAAGACGGTTGTACCTATTCGTAGAAATTAATAAAATGAAAAAAAAATTCTAACAAACATATGCACTGTTTGAAATATATACCTTGCCTTATGTATTATTTTTAAGGAAAATACACTTGTACTGCATCGGAAATAATTCTGGTAAGTGATGATTTTTATTCACTATCATTATAAGAGTGCTATATATATCAAAGCAAAATATTATTTGCAATTATTATTTTATAGTGGCCAGATTGCTATAGTGGGTTTAAAAATTGGTCAAAATATATTATAAAGCCTAAATGTGCGTCATACTATATACCATAGTAATAATAATTATTATTTTAATTATTTATGAGACAACAAGGGTCCCTGAAAATAAATTATATACTTAATACATACTGAGTACTGAGTACAAAAATAAATAAATAAAACTAAATTTATCTATACTAATATATAAAACTGAAGAGTTTGTTTGTTTTGTTGAAGTACTACCAGTCTTCCTAACTACCAGTCCGATTTGAGAAAACCCTTCGGTTTTAGATAGCTCGTTTATCGAGGAAGGCTTTAGGCTATATATCATCACGCAAAGATCAATAGGAGCGGAGCACCAATGAAGAATGTTTCAAAATCGGGGGTTTTTTCCTCTTGAGGGCTTCCACTGCGTGTTAGCGTTAGCCCAAAGTATCTATTCCATGCGATCGAAGTCGCGGGCAGAGGCTAGTATTCTATAAAGATAAAATGCCACAAGAGACCCCAACTTATCTATCAATGTTTTTATTGTTATGTGAGAACTATCACAAAGTCCACTAACGATGTAACGTTCTTTCATACGTATGATAGCATAAAAACCGTCAGTTTTGGCATATGCAAACATTCCAGAAGCGCTGGAGAATCGCGGCAGTCTCAAGAATAATCTAAAGATATTATTGTATTGAACACGAAGGTGTGGCTATGAAAGAGAGGGATGAAAAAAGATTACAAATATTAAGATAAGTATGTCAGAGGAAGTTTGAAAATAGCACCAGTAACAGAGAAGCTCAGTAATAGGTTAGCATGGTACGGGCATATTATGAGAAGAGATGAAAGTCATGTAACTAGTTTTGAATATGAAGGTGGACGGATATAGGGGTATCAGAAGACCGAAGAAGGCATGGACGGATTGTGTGAAAAATGATATGTGTATAAGAGTTGTGAATGCTGAGATGATATCTGAGAGGGGAGAGTGGAAAAGAGAAACATGTTGTGCCAACCCTACTTAGGTGGGATAAGGGTAAGAAGAAGAGAACACGCAAGTATAAAAAGATAATCTTTTTATTGAAGCTAATCCATAGATTTCTCGTATAGAAACATTGACGAAATCCTTTGAATAGCTGGATTTTAAGTTTAACACTACAACGAGCTAACCTATGAATCAACATACCTATACCCCCTAACTGCGAGTGCTCTAGGTTCTCTTTCAATGTCATTATCATCTTTAATTTCGGTTGTGCCAATATGTCCAAGATATTAGGTCTTTACCTATGAAATTGCCGTTTTGTATGAAAAAATTTAAACGAATTTTTTTCATGTATTTTTTATTTGTATTAATCTAAGTAATCACCCATGCAATCAATGCATCTTTGCCAACGCAGTGGCAGTTTATTGATGCCCTTCTTAAAGAAATCAGCTGGACGGGAGGCAAGAAATTCTTCAAAGGCATTTTGTACTGCCTCTCGGGTATTGAATTTTTTTGCCCGCCAAGGAGTTATCCAAATTCTGGAAAAAGTAGTAGTCTGTAGGCGCAAGGTCTGGTGAGTAGGACGGATGACGGAGAACTTCCAACCCCAGTTCTTGCAACTTGGAGACCGTCTGCTGCGCAGTATGAGGTCGCGCGTTGTCGTGTAGGAGCAGCGGAGACGAGCGATTCACCAATGCTGGTTGGAGATGTGCCAGCTTCTCCATCATTGTGTTCAGTTCTTCATAGTACACATCTGCAGTAATGTTCACCCCGTTTGGTAAGAAGCTGTGATGAATCACACCGGCGCTAGACCACCAAACAGTGACCATCACTTTTCTGGGGGTAAGTTTTCGTTTAGGCCATTGTTTAGGTACTGAAACAGGATCCAACCAACTTGCTGAGCGCTTGCGGTTATCAAACAAAATCCATTTTTCATCGCAGGCAACAATGCGGTTTGAAATTCCTTCATTTGTGTGTCTGTTTCGCAGTGTAAGGCGCGTCTCGACGCGTACTTTGCGCTGGCGATCATTGAGTTCGTGGGCCACCCATTTGTCAAGCTTTTTTACCTTGCCAATTTGACGCAAATGGACTAATATTGTTTTGACGCTAACGTCAAAAGCTGCTGCTAATTCAGCCGTAGATTATGTATCATCAGCTTCCACAATCGCCTTTAATTCGTCATTGTCGACCAAAGTCTTCGGACGACCGCGAGGTTCATTTTTCAGTTCGAAATTCCCAGAACGGAAGCGAGCAAACCAATAACAAGTGGTGCGTTGGTTTGTAGTGTTAGCCCCGTAAACGTCGTTGATGTTGCGTGCCGCTTGTGCCGCGTAGCTGCCACGACGGTACTCATATTCCATAATTACTCGATTTTTTAACGTATCCATGATGACAAGAAAAATTGAAATGCGATGAAAATGTAACACTAATCAATAAACAAATGACTACATTTGGAAAAAGAATTCCACGTTTTTAAAATAAAATTAATTTGAAATTAGAAGTCTTAGCCAAACAAAAATTATTTTGATTTGAAATGGCCAGTACTGTGAACGGCAATTTCATAGGTAAAGACCTATTATTTAAATTCATATACTTTATTTAAAGGTATACCATAAAAAAATTATAGGTGGTACGTCTTCTCATAAGCTTTGACCAGCCGTGAATACCATAAACTCACTTTTTTAAATATTATAATATATTTTAAGCCATCTTTATGTATGTTATGTAGGTCTCGTAGACAAACAGAAGTTTTCTCGGAGCATCAACTGAAGGACTGAGGAGCACATGTCATCCGCGTAAATCATATTATATATCAACGATCTCTTCTTTTTTCGAACTGACTACGCTATTGACCTAGCAAGGTCTTAACAGCTTCACCGGACTACTAAGACGAGCGCTTAAGGCACTCAGCCGAGTCAACGATCTCATTATCAATCGTTTATCTTGCATGAATTCCGTATAATCGAAGTTCTCCAAAGATCACATAGTGGACATACCTAAATAAATATAATATTCTAATAAATTAATTGATCAGAAATGGCTACGTGATCAGTTTACACGTTTATACGGAGTAGAAATGGGAGCGAGGAATATAGCAACATAATCCTGATATAACTTACCAATAGATCTTGGCCTTTCTAGAGCTACTATAAGCTCCTTATTAGAGAAAACGTCCAAAGCGGCCTTGGTTATCACAAAAGTTGGAGCGAGGGGAGCGGGCAGTGAATTTAAGCATTAATGCATCTAGATAGGAGATTAAACCTACAATTATGTTGCAAGTTCTAATTATTGATCCGAGAGCCTAACTCTGATAAGATTGACTCGCCACCCACGTAGTGAGACTGTGAAATGAACTTCACCTGTCATCTTATTTAAAAATAGTTGTATGTTGTTCTTCATTTCAGTCTATTACAAATTTAAAGAATCTTAAGAGACCTGTTCTAAATATTTGTGTAAAACAAAATAATATACAAAGTTATAAACATAATGTTGTTATTCATTCACCTTTTATTCTCAGTAAATGAGAGAAAAAAATTAAACAGTGTTTGCCTATGTATGTATGACCTATAATGCTGTTAACAACAGTATTACGTAATAAAGAACAACACTATTTTAATTTTTTTTCATATGCTCCTGAAATATAGCATCGCTAAAGATGAAATAAAAGATTTAAATGAAAAAAAATCAAATAGCCATAATTTTATTAACTCTTTATTCTGTTGAATTTTTGAAATTAATATTACAATATTGAATGCGGGCTTCATATACAATCACCCAACTATTTGCTTATATACCACGACACAGTCACATCGGTGCACCGTCAACCGTTTTCAAGACCACTCGACAACAGTAATTAGGAAATAATAAAATTTTAGTTACACCAAATGAGTAATAATTACAAACATTGCACAAGACATAACAGTTAGGTACATTGATTAATAGTCTTTCCCGCAGTCCCAATTATACCTTGAACTATATAGGCGACAACGACATTTAATTTTTTGTGTCTCATTAACGTGGACATGTCATCGGTCGACGACACACTCAATACATAAATATAAAACGTAAAACAAAAAAAAATATATATATAAACAAAATAGAATTCGCCACATAAAACTTTCACAACTATTTACAATTACTTAATTTTTTAGTTCAATTTTAATTACTAGTTTCAAAAATATAGATAATATAGGTACATAGATACATTACCTACATATTATATTAAAGATAAAATTGATCAATTAGGTATTAAATGTAATAACTAAGCGAACTGAAGTCTTGTTACCTTTACTTTATAAGTTAACCGATTAATTGAAAATACTACTCGCATAACGTCAATAACGCAACAACGAAACTTAATATAACAGAAGCATATATAAATGTAAAGTATTTTGTTTTTTAGAAATTCCCGAAAGTAAAATAAAGAAAAGGACGCAATAAAATAATTCGAGATTCATTTTAACAATAATATTGTAGTAAATATAATGTTCAGTTAGATATATAATGATAGTTTAAACTACAAAACACTAGCGGTATGGCAAGACAGCATTACAAATGGAGGACGTATATAATCTATTTAGCAAATTGCTCATTGTTCCGCATGAATTACAGTTCTTTAAAAGGTAGAGACAATAAAAAGAACCGGACATAAATCAATGGACGTATATTCCTACACGTACATAATTACTATGTCACAAATATTTACCTATTGTTAAAGACAAAACTTAATATATAGTTATGAGGAAGGTAGAAATGGGTAATAACTTCGAAGCGTTTACGAATTTTTGCACAGACCCATCAAACGACAATTTGTAAAAGCAAACAGATCAACTAATAATGGAATAAAAACAACTATCTTATAGTATTTCAAATGCAGAAATAACAATTTAATTCGTATACACACATAATGTTATGTGTTCAGTTTACAACATCAATGCATATAGTCAGTGTGTACCATACTATTCATTATCGAAGCATCAACCCAAATGTTCCATTTCTGTTTGTGTTTTTTTTCCTACCAATGACACTAAACAATTATTATAAGCGTTTTTAATTACCGATTACGCTTAAAATTTATGACGAGTGTCTACTTTATATTAATAACTATGCGATTTTATAATTTATAAAGCCTACTTATATCGAAGTTACTTAAGTACATTTTGTTCGATTTTCATTCTCGATTTTCATTAAAGTAAGACGCGATAAAATTACACTACTAACGACAACCTTAATCTGTACTCTTAGACAACGAATATGGCGTTTATGAAACGTGTTTTATATTAAAAAAATAATAATATTGCACACATCGGTACAATGCCATGGAAAAATTTAATCTCACCTATAATAGATGTATAATGATTAATAGTGTACGATCTACGATGTATTTAGTCCGTTTAGTAGAAATAAATTAATTTGAGATTTATTCATTTTGACACTATATTTCGTCGGATCACCGAAATTAATATCTTTTATGGATTTGGATTTGATTTAATTTGTGTAAATTACATGATTGAATTATGTATAAGGTATATTGTATGTGTGACAGATTAAATTATTTTGTTTTTAAATGGGCATTTTTTTAAAGGGTAAATAGATTTTAAAAAAGGTAATTTTGAATATCATTCAGTTTAGGCAGTATGTTAACATAATTTTTCTATTTATAGTTATTTTATTAATAAAACAGATTAAAGGGATGACTGATAATGTGAAATGAAAATCCGATGGTTTTATGATACTACCGAAGACGTAATTCCCTAATGATATCACTACAATAATTATTTCTATTACATAACTATCAGATATACGATAACACAGTGGACAGATATCGAAACATGATTACAAAATTAAGCGGAGAGAATTTAATTACTTCAATACAGATATTTACCATTTTATATTCTACCCTGACATTAATTTACGTATAATTGTGACTATCAACACTAATTTTTTAAATTTCTAAATTTTTGTTCAATTCTTACGTATTGGTTTGATAATAAATTAAGTATCGGATTTTTTTGTACATAATAAAACAGAGCAAAGCGTTCGAGAAGAACTGTTGAAAGTATAGAAGATAGTTTGGCACAATGCAGCATTGAAAGCGAAATATAAGAGAAAATTTACTCTGTGTGCGTAAACGATGACTTTTTATAAAAAAAAATCTAGGATTTCTTAAATCTTAAGTGTACTTCCAGAATGGACGCTACAATCGAGCGTCGAGCGTGGCGCGTGCGGCGCGTTCAGCGTCCAGCGTCGAAGAACGACGCTCGCGCGGCACTCAGGACACTCACGTATTAATGTATATGTTTGAAAGGAACGCCGGACGCGACGCCACGCTCGACGCTCGATTGTAGCGTCCACTCTGGTCATACACTTATTAATGCAATTGAATGAATGAAATTAATTATCTTTCCTTTATTTATTATTTTTATGTTTTTACGCTAAGTCAAATCTGATCTGATAAGTAAACTCGCAACTAAATATTATAGTAAAAAGTTATATTGATAATTTGTTCGAACAACCGGTGATTTAAGCGGACATTTTTTTAAGTTTAATTTCGTTGAAAAAAAGGAACTTGCGAACTTGACCTTAACTATGTTATAAGATAGCGTGTGATCATTGCTTTAACACACATATTTAATATCATAGGTACCTAGTCTTAGCAATACTTCATACAAAGTCGAACCTATAATAACTATTATACACTTAAACTATTCAACTTTTTTTAATATTACGTGTAAAATTTATATTTAGTCACATTATTGTAATAATTATATGTATCGTCGTTACGTATATAATTTTGAACATCTGATGACTCGGGTTTACATGGACAACGCACCGTTTGCTATTCCAGTTCCAATTACTCACCTATTATGATAATTATGGACACGGTATTTTAAATTTGAATCATCCAAAAATACTGATATTTTATATTATAAGTCCCGGGTAGAGAAAAAAAATTAACGAAAATTTTCTATATGACGAAAATCTAAGTATTTTCAAATTGTACTTCAATACGTATATTGTTCGTTACATACAACTTTTTTATTATTATTACTGTATTAGCTATGCAGTTATTAAACTTATTGATATTATTATATGATTAAATTTAAAAATTCAGAACCAAACAACAATTCACAGACTTAAGCCACCGAAATGAATCACAATCTGGTCAAAATAATAAAAGCAACTATGTCAAATCAACTGATAAAAAAAAATATCTAACAAATTTTACAATCATAAAAAATGTGACCACCCAAAACATAACCAGCTCGCTAATAGCGAACAAATAATAAAATATACATCATAATGTACATAATATAATAATAACTATGAATAGAAATATAACATAATCGATTAGAGTAAGTGGTAGCAATAAATACTATGAGATTCACAGATTTAAAATCTTAACTAACAATACCGAAGTTCACTCTGGCTTCTTACGTAAATCTTATAGCGATTCTAACGCTTTTTTGTAAAATTTAATAAAATATTATTGCAAATACAAGGTGTGGTTATGGCAACAAAATAAATGCTTAAAGCACATCACCAGCTTGTCCACCAGCGATCGACACCGAGGCAAGTCCTTCGCACTAAAGGAACATTTTATAAAATAATAGTCACATAACGCCTCCAGAACGAGGCGACACTTTCAAATCAGCCGCAAAACATAAAACTAGTGGATACGAATCGACTAACGTCGCCCACAGGTCCTTCTGGACGCAACACTTCCATTCACACTATATGATACAGAATCAGTCATGATTTTCCTATTCGGTGTCGCGGACACCTTACGTGGGGACCTTATTCACTTTAAGGAGGTCGTTGGAGCCTTTATCAATGGGCATCTTCATCGGGTCGTGGTGGTGAGTTACGTGGTGCCCATGATGCTGACCCTCCAGCTTAGCCTGCTTCTCTTGTTGCTGTTGTTTCATTCTATCCTGCTCCTCTCTCTCCCTGCGAGCCTGTTCGTTTATCTCTTTTACAGCCCGTAACTCTTTCTTTAACTTCATGCGTCGATTCTGGAACCATATTTTGATCTGCCTCTCTGTGAGACATAAAGCGTGCGCGATTTCTATCCTGCGTCGACGAGTCAGGTAATGATTGAAATGGAATTCCTTTTCTAGTTCTAGCGTTTGGAACCTCGTGTAGGTCTGTCGACCTCGCCTTCGTGGACATCCATTGGGACCTGAAAGCAAATAAACAATATATTCATTAATACAGTTGAAAATAGAAATAATTGAGCACCAACAATAAAACAAGTTCAATATAGTTAGTAATAATACACGCAAAGGGTTCGATTTATTAAATCGTATATCACTATGATGCTGTACCGATTCGCAAAAGACTTCAAGAGAAACCCATAAAATTCCACTTTTATACCATTTTAGACTTTAATGGTTCATTAATGTTTTATTGTGGTCAATAAAGTTAATTTTAGAGTTTTCTGCTACCGACCAACCTCCGAGTAGATTAACTACTGAGCTCTAACTGCCAAACGATTAAGTTTAGGAATAACACGAAACATATATAATATTGTACGTACACAATAAAGACAATATCCTCAAAAAAATAACGGAAAGGGTTAACAGTAAACGGTCCGCGAACAAAAGTGTTCTTAATAAAAAGAAATCCTTTCCAAAAAAACGGAATGAAAAAGAAGGATTGCGCAACTTTCTAATGCATTGTATAGGTGTCCCTTTATTTTGTGATCGTCAAGAAGATATTTTCTTAGAAACTGTGAAAGTTTACTGCCTTACTAAATGACATTTCGCACGTAAAATCATTTGAACGCTTCATTTAAATTCATATATAGATTGAATTAATAACCAGTTACTGCAAAGTATATACATACAATATTGTAAGGGCAGCACAAATGAACAGGTAAATGCCGAGTCCCACAGCCCGATCGGGTCCTAAACTGGTTTTCGAGTTAAACAATAAATAAGGTAAGATAAATAGCCTTCCCATCGTGTATAAAATTGATAGCGGACCAACGGAGTGTCTCGGAATGTCCGACCGTGTAGGCCGGGCTTTAGTTACCTGACCACGTTGAAAACTTATAGATACGACTAATGGATTATTTTAATCGATGTACATAACACTTTATCTTTCATTTAAAACATGTAAGTCTGTTCATTTAAAATATGTACGTCGCTTATATATACCTACTCAAAAAATGTGAACTTGAAAATATAATATATATTTTAAAATATTTTCTATAACTTAGGTGTATAACTGTTATATATATGAATGTTAAAATGTATATTCTGTCTTCTTTGACAGTAATTTCATAATATAAAAATAAAATAGTTCATTTTTACGATTTTATCTATGTATCTAATTACACTTATATTATCGCTATCTGTTTCAGTGGCTCGATACGCTTTTATTTCTTACAGTAATTATTTATTTTCATATTGAGTGCATGTTATTTCTAACAATATTACTAATAAAATTTATGTATTTTCAACAGCATTTCAATCTTAAGTTCATTTTATTATAATTTTAGTTTATTAATTTTTTTTTGCTTCTGTTATATTAGCAATACCTACAATAACTTTTATTTTTGATAACAATCCCGCTGGTTAGCTAGAAACGTCTCGTGGCATTAAGCTCGCCAATGTATAAAGTGCAATAAAGTATTCATTCAATTTTAATATCAAATTTGAATGTAGGTATGTTTATTTTCCGTTTACAACATTTAATTAAAATTGTTAGACAACTAAACAACGTGTTTGAATTTTAATTATAAAAAAAAATCGATGCGGCTATAAGGATTGCCAACAGAAGTGAAAACTCAAAATAATTAGATAACCGTGATCTCTTTTGAATTTTTAAATCGGTTATGGTATGAGTAGTATGTATTTAAATTTCATAATTTGTAAACATGTGATGGGTTTCGCAATATCAATATTAAATGTACACAGGCCATTATACTAAGCGTCGCGAATCTGACGCAAGCACAATACGGTCGGTCACGCATTTAGCATGTTGCTGACGCGAAATCATAAGTTTATTATGTCCTGCCAAAAATACTTTATTAAAGTTTTCACTTCAGTAATATCATACCCGAAAATATTACTGACAATTTTTGTACACATATCAATTGAGAAACTACTATATTACCTATGTTACATTCATATTCCTGAATACTCGTCTTACAATAAACTTCTATCACAATAGTAAACATAATAATAACTGATAATCGCTAGACCATGTTCAAGCTTTGACGGTGGTGGCTGTACTAGCTAATAAAGCATTTTGACTCCAAAACCACATGCACTAACCTTTCCTTCTACCTATCCTTTAAGCACACTAAAACTGATCCCTATGATTAGTAACCTAGATTTTAGCCAAAAGCTTGAGAGGTAGTACCATTGGTTCAAGTAAAACCTGAACTATATTTGAGATTGCGTATAAATATTCATGGTCGGCTCTGAATAGTAAAAAAAAGTATAAAAAACTGAATACATATTAATTTAATTTTATCTTCCTTCATTAAAATAGTTAAATAATAACTGCTAAGTTTTTGTTATATCAACGGAATAACACTATCTCTGATAACATCGTATGTCTGTATTCTTTTAATTAAAATACAAGCCAATCGTTATAATTAAAATGTAAATTTTGAATTGATTCTCTGTAGGCGAATATACTAAATTGAAACATTGAAGTTTGATACATGTTAATATAAATTCCAATGATTTATGTTTTACAGGCTGGTGTCCGCTACTTCTTCCTTCTTTGAAAAAATATTTCATGAGGTTTCTGTAGGGGTAATGAGCAAGTCCTTGCCTTACATATGTTGTTGGGGTATCCCTTTATGGAAATGAAGTTCTTTCTTGTCCAAGTATTTTATAAGTACCTATAATTTTAATTCAGATGTTCTGATGCACACACTATAGCGACATACAATCTACGTAATCGTATATTTTCTATGTTTTCTCTGGATTAATTGAATGCTATATTTTATTAGTTTAACTAGTTGCGTGTCTCGATTTCACACGGATGTAAGAAATGATCCAAACTTTTCTTTTATACTACAACTATGTATTGAAATGAAATGGACATTGACCAACTGTACGTCAATCTATCAATTCTGTCAATATTTTTGAAGATTTCCCTACTGTCTTCTATCTCAATCACTCATTTACTGTTTACATGGAGATTTTAACCCAAATTTTTCACTTTCCCATACGATCTTTCATACAAACCTAGTTCTGATAATTAGAAACAAATCAAAAGAGAATCAACCAAATAATACAGTCATTATGAAGTGATATGCTTATATGATTTAGCAATTGATTCTTTTTTTTAAATCGAGATAATGACAACACCGTTATCCACCGAATCCTACTATAGCTGAGAACAATTCAGGTTACCGTACATGTACAAAAACATTGATCATGTCATTTAGGATGCCAAAATTCAGAACACACGCATACTGAAGTTTTATATACAAAGATATGCCATGTTATTACAAAACAGTTAAACACGTATTGAATAAAAAAATTGGGTACTTTCGTATTAAATGAACCGCGCTCGCCGACCGCTTCCGCGGCAAGTTCGCGTTACCCTTTTTCGCAAGTCTAACCTAACCTAACCAAAACAAGATAAAAGGGCAAGATGTCGAAAGTTAGGCGAGCGCAGTGTTTTTAATACGAAAGTACCTAAACCTTTTTAAAGCAAGTATTCAATACATATTTAACTTTTTTGTAATAACACCGGTTTAGTTTGTGAACATGTATACTCTTAATAGTTTAAATGTATATTAGTAAATATGTAACTATAATCTTGCATTATTTTATGTGATGATGACTTATCGAAGATAAGGATAATACACAAAACCTGAAGAGATTGAGTTTTATATGCATCTGTCTAAACATATAGAACACATATTGTCGATAAATTCATTTTACTCAAACAGAAGAGCCGTAGAAAATATTTTAAATCACTCATCATGTTTAAATTAAGTGCATAAATATAAATATATACGTAGTAGTAATGTTACAAAGTAAAACAATATGCAATTACAAATAAAGCATACCGACATATATGTAAGTAATAAATTACTCAAACTGCATTTTTACTGCCGCAATAACATTAAATTGATCTTGGTTATTTAAACAAAAAACTTGAAAACAGTTAAAATGCCATAAAAGAACAGAATGATTACATCGATGCGGTTAGAAGAGTGCAGATATTTTATATTACGATTCATTAGAACGAGACAGTAATAGCTATTCTTATTACAAAATGCAAAGATGGAACCCGAAACATAACACGCATCCCGATAATCCTATTCCTACAAAATATTCTCAGTGATATTTAACGATATCATAACGTAACTTACTGTGTTAGGAATAGAGTTCAAAATCTTCAAAATGACGAAGAGGAAATAAGACTTTTTTAGTATCATATATTACTAAAGCAGGTTGGCCACCCTTCGCACGGTTACCATGACAACAGATGTCAAGGTACCTCCCATCAGCTGGTGCCTATTATTATCCACAGTATTGTTGCCATGAAGTATGATTATGGATTTATTATACCTGTAAGAGTATTTTAATAGGACCTAAGGACGCTTTCCCATGCACTGATAAATATGAAAACACACATTCGAGATATAGTGCATCGTCTTCACGCATTGTTTTAATTTAAACCGGTGCCCGAACTTATCAGATAAGAGTATTTATTTATTTATTTTTTTTGAACTTTTTACCGGTATCTGTATGTTTCGATTGTCGGACGATGTTCCATGAAACACTGGCCGCGCGGCCTCAATATATCTGAGGGAACAAGGATACATTAATTAGAGCCGTACATTATTGTGAGGCGACACCGGCACCACTATAAACATACTGTGACAAGACCCTGCTCTTACCCTACCTCGAATTTTTCTCTGAAATAAATCTCACGGAATGTTGAGGCTTTATTTATTATTTTATTTAACTCGCCCGGCCTTTGTATAAACCAGTTCCATGTACTTATTTGATTAATGCTCGCCCGTCGGATTGTAATATTAAAGTTCTGATTGTGAATTATAACGTAGTGTTGTCCGGTAAGAACGTTATTTATGTAACGGGTGTTTCGGTCAGTGTGTAAAGATTTACGGCCACGATACATTTGCAAGTTAAATAGGTAAAATATTATTTACATATATTATCGAGCGAAAGTTTTCTATTGAGATTAAACTAATAAATATTGCTGTTTCACAATTTATTTTCAAAAATTATTTAGCTTCGACGATAGACAAAAATACTATAAATTGTAAGTAGGTGACAGCAGTAGCAGTTTAACATTTTCTTTAAAATTTTAACGATATTATAATTTTATTGTCTATAGCATTTCATTAAGCATAATCTGAATCAATTAAAAGGTCATAAAAGCTTTAAGAGCTGAAGTGTGAGTGACATAAATTTGTTGGCTCGTAATTTGCGACTCATCGTAAATAGTCTGGGGAGTTCGGGACGCCATCTTAAAATACCTAGTTCGTGTTCGAAATTCAAAACGTCCACCATTGTTTCTCCATCTCCGTTGACGTTCTTAACTGTTATGATGTTCAGTTTCCTGAACTGACGAAAACATAAATGTACCTATAAATTCTAATATTATAAAATCGGTACCCGTGTAGCGTCAGCATGAGAAATAATATAATTTTTCATTAGATTAATCAAAGTAAAGCGATGCTACCATATCAAAATTATGACAAGACACGCCACGCACGTAAACGAGAGACAAAATCTTTAACGCGCATATTAAAATTGTTTTGTTTCGGTATAAATTAATGTGGAACACGCTTAGGTAATTATTCAACGTCACGAAGCTGAGCCCCGTGGTTTTACAGGCAATTATTTTAATATTTAAAGTGTTTGTAATCAGAATATAGTTTAAAATTGTTATGAAGGGTGATTCATCTCTGGGGCGCCTATTTAACCAGTATTTATTGCCTATGAGCTAGCTTTGGCTTCGCGTGTTCTATAACGGGATAGAATCTTGGCCGCTTGTAAAATTATCTGTATTGCAGAAACTGATAACAGTGGCATTTATAGTAGTGAATATGACTGATATATTTTTATTACCTACTTCTCTTACAAGAATGAATGACGTCAGCTAAAAGCACACTTTCTTTTTATATTTTTTCTTTATTCTTTCTTAGATAATCGCGTATAAGATAAATATGCCTGATAACTATTTCGAAATTCGAAGTTATTTATTTTTCTATAACATAAAAAAGATAGAATATAATTTTATAGGTATCGAAAATATATCTCAATAATTGTAAGCTGCTACTAATTAACTTCTTAATTGAGCCGTTACGTTTCAAAATTAGTTAAATTCAATTTTAATCGTGCATATAACATGTCTATTTTTTTTTAAAGATTTCCAGCTTTTCTACACCTAGAACGAAGTTCAAATTTTGCCGTTCATAAGATATTTAGTTTTTTTTTTTTTTTATATTTTACGTGTACAAAATTTTTTAGATCTTAAAATATAACGTAAACTAATAGGAACGGCTAATATTATAATACCGGCTTATAATACCATATAAAAATTAAAAGGTTAATTTTAGCTGCCTTTTGTACCAAAACTATAAACTACAAAGGTGTCTTCTTTCATTAGAAGGATGTAGGAAACAGGGGTGAGTTATATCTGATATTAAGTAGCCACTGCATCCTAGTTATAAAAACCTTAGGCAAGCTTACTGTAATAACTGAGATTACTTTTAAGTTATTATCCCTAATATCTGGATTAAAACGCCTTGCCACTTGCGTAGTATCTAATGGTGACCTTTCCAAACTACAATAAAGCACAGCCATTATTATTGCACAATTTTACAACTAAATATATCAATTACCTCACTGCTCTTAACTTTTTAGGATTGTAACAAATTACTTAAATATTAAGTTTATAGTAAAGAAGATTTTATTAAAAGCATATTACTATCTCGATGAGATGAGTGGATATGGAAATATGGGGTTCTTCAATATAAAAGAGGGGAGTGAACAGGTTTTTAAGGGGTCAGTAACGCGTATATGATAACTCCGGTGTCAAACGTCCACAGGCTGCAGTGACCGCTTCCCATCAGGCGGCCCGCAAGCCTGTCCCTCCTCGGCCTGATATAAATAATGTGTTTGACTTAGTATAAAGAATCCTATACAGTATACAGTGATATTGTAAGTAGGAACGTATATTTTCTGTAACATATTTGATAATAAAAAGTCGTACACCGACATACCGATATACGGTAAAAAAAAAGAGAGATTATGGGAGTTTCCCCTATAAGCGGGAGTAATAATTTCGTATAAGACTTTAAGTATTACGCCCATAAAGAGTAATGCTAATTGAACAGATGGAGCCCACGGGAATTATGCCCAAAACAAGTAAAAAGAATGTGCCTTGATACAAAATCTTCTTCTATACCTAAAAGTATTAGAAAACAACGTCGTTTTTCATATATATGTGTGTAGTCCCATAATTCTTCTAAACTAGCCAATGGAGTCGATAATAAAGACGAAAAAGAAATTAGTTTTAACACCTGTTTAAAGAAAGCATTTTAAAATATTTATAATTCGGTAAATGTTATTATATTATATTTAGATGTAATTATTTTGAACAATAAATAAGAATACATAAGAGGAAATATATATTGTGCATTATATGCACTCACCTATTACCTAATTAGGTATATTAGTAAAGGGGCCTGGTGATTGTATAAGTTACAAAGCAATATTTCAAGTTTGTTCGTGTCGGAAAGGACTATTTTTGCTTATTGTGAGTGCCTGTTAAATCATCACAATGTTGTACTGTGCTCCGCTTGGAAGGACATTGGCTTGGTTTTAGGGCTGTAACGATACGAAAACTAATAAGTATGTATAACACCATATTTGTATCTTTTGGTTAGAGGTTTGATAGAAAATCTAAAGGATAGTGCAATACTGAAATGCAATCATTAACTACTTATATATAGTGCAAATGTAGAGAAATTGCCTTTGTATATTCGGATATCTAGAAGCGTTCTTCATTAATTACATTTCTATGTATAAGAAATATATGTAGGTTTGTTGGAATTTTAATTGACTACGTTATCGAATGATTTACTTATTTATTGTTTAAAGATTATATGTAAATATATAGCACAACTTAATACACTTAAGTAGCACTTAAGGTATTCTTTATTAAACTACCTGATCTACTAATTGTATTTCGCATGTTTCAAAAAGTTTAATAGAGATTATTAATAGAGATTAAAAGTGACTCTTTTCTGTTGTTACTCTCTGTCTCTAAGTTAAAGATTTAATATGTGAGTCTTCAGTTATAGGGTTAACAATTATTTGGAAAAGATATAAATTAACTTTGTTAGAAAAGCCAAGTTCTTCCGATTACCGCTCGATTAATTTGAATTAATCAGTTAATAATGTATAGTTTCTTTTTTATTACAAATAATATATTTTGGGCGTCTCATTTAGACTAAATTGTAGTTATTGGGCGGATGTCGTCAAATAAAATTCACAAACGTTAGATGTAATGTTTTATATAAAAATGATGTCTTGTGACAGCCCTATTTCCGTAGCTCTGTGTGACGACCACTGAGCGCACTGCGGAGTATTCGAGCGAATCGTTCTTTGATGTGAGGATTGTGCGGCTCAGTGACGTCACGATTTATTCATCCCGTATAACGAACTACTAATGAACTCTATACTCATTTTTATCTTTGTACCTTTCCTATATATAAAAGCAAATAAATTTTATTCATATCCAAGTCGACTTAAGTATTTGACTAAAATGTATTACATAATTTAGATTATAGTTTTATATAATTAAGTTCTAATTCGTACTTTATATTTATTTAAAACTAAACGATAACCGTGATTTCGTCTGCGTCGTCTACTGTCTCAACAATATGTTTAACGTCCAGAGGAAAAACATAAGCACCACACATAAGTAAGCAGACATCGTCGAATGCGTAGTGCCTAGGAAAATCATAGATTCATAAAACTTTAACAACTTAATATTAAATGAAGCTATCATATCAATTTGAGATAAAAACCAAGTGTCTAACAGATAAAACAAATAAAATTTGATCGAAATCTGTCCCGTTGTTTTTGAGTGATGAGCGCACAGCGGTAGATCTTCAGCATTTTATTTAAATTTGACCACAATTTATTATCTTTTTAAGTTCCAATATTAAAGAGAAGAAAACAAACTTTTCCATTTATGTTTACTCAAAAAACTAAAGTTCATTAGTATATATTAAAAAAATATATATAAATAAAAAAAAACAGTTAATAAACAGAGTAGAAATATGTATGTAACTGTTTTGTCTATATTCTATATTGTCTTATTTGTATATAGAAGATAAAAAAACCTATTGACATAATCATCATGAATTATCTTCTATACATATAATAAGAATGTAAATTTAACGTGTCTGTACTTTTTCGTTTTTCGAGAAAAAAATTGTTGCAGGTGTTTAGGAATAAGTAATTCTACATTTCAATCATTTTTAGAAATATCTGTCTTTCTGTCTGTCTGTTTGTATGAACACACATCACTGCTAAAGTACGGAGTTCACAATAAAACCTCAGCAAGAAAATCGTAAAGCATATTTTCGGGAGTAACTTAGTGTTTGTTTCATTAAAATCGGTCACCACTATCAAAAGTTATTGTAGTTTTAATGACGACGCGACGTGAGTACGAGAGAAAAGTAGACAAGTAGATGGACTAAATACATTCAAATGACTTTATTAATCTCACTATTTTTACATAGGCTTCCACGCAGACGAAGTTGCAGATACAGCTATAAATAATATAACTGCACATTAGTAGGTTTATAACCGGATTCATAGTAGAATCAAATCCGTAATTTATGATTCGGAATTCACTAGAATGGATGTAAAAAATAATCGTAGGTGTCATAAATATATTTGCATGGATAATGTAAAATCTATAAATATATAATTATATATAAAACTATAAATGTTAATTATACATTATATATTAATACAGTCCGACAGCACGAAAGTTGGCAAACCTTAGCGTTTTTTTCATCAAGAAGATTATTATTCTATTCCTTTGTCTATAACACGTTATTGTATTACCAAATTTTGCACTGTTCAACAGATTTAAATTGGTATATTAGACATTTGAACATGGGAATATAAAAAATAATAACAAACACAAGCTAAGTCGCGAGTATAGCTAGTAAAGTAATCATAACTAACATGGCGATTTAACATTTCGCTTATGTGTATGGGTATATGTACTACTATACTTTGTTTTGTTTAATATTCATGTAGCCTATATATTATTGAAGTTACACTTCTTTTGGTGCGTTAGGGAAAAATAATGAGAGTAAATTTTTACGATGCGCGCGCACACCATCACGAAAAACCGACACCCCGAAGTTATTACTATGCGCGCGGACACCCTCACGGACACCCGAAACTCTGAAGTTAGCTATAGTCTTTTGTATTTTGTTTCTTTGTATTTCTTTGTATTAAAACTTTCAATGTATTAAATACCTTTTTTCTATTGTTAGTGTCGTTTTTTCTACAAACGTAGAATAAGGCGAAAGATAAATTTTTTGAAAAGATTTTTATCGTGTTACGCCAAAGAAGTATAACTTCTAACGCGTGTACATAAGTACACACACACTTTTTTATGTTTTATATGTATGTTACAGTGTACGTGCCGCTAATTTATGTGGTATTAACTACTTTTTGCTTTACTTGTACATCCTAAAATGAGGGCGTTCTACTCCATGGAACATATCCTTCCCAAGGTTGCCTGGAAATTGCTATTACCTTTGTACTAATAACATAACCTGCAATGTTTCATAGTGTATGTTTATAACGGTGTACAATAAAGTTTAAATAAAAAAAAATAATTATAAACGCGAATGTGAATTTCTTTATTTGTTACACTTTCATGCGTTATCTAATCAATCAATCATCATGAAATTTCGCATACATGTTGTCAGAAATACAAAAAAAAAGACAGGGTAACTTTCAATTAGAAAAAATGTACCTACTGTTCCCTTGGCGTAGATTAAATCTATATTAAAGCGATGAGAAGATAGTAATAGACTATTTTAAACAGAACCAATAGCAGCGAGTTGATATTCAGTGAGAGTTATATAAAGGAAACTTATTTTGTAATTTATCAAGCAAGTAATGTAAATGTAAGTGCAGTTTTGCCATATTTAGATATCAAATGCTGTGTATGCCTACTGTTTTGCAACCGATTAGGTACCTGCTAAACTGGTAGACATTACCATAACCATAAAGCTTAAATTATTCACTTACTGCATAGGTATCAGATATATTATATTTTGCAGCAATGTTGAAATTCGTTTAAAATATGATCGCTATATTATTGTTATTTTCTTAATCAAAATTACGTTTCCATTTTCTTGCTCTATAACTCCTGAAAATTATATTTTAAAATATTATCGCAGATTAAATGTCAAAAAGAAAAAAATCGAAGCAGTCATAAGGGCTGCCCACAGAACAGAAAACTCAAAACAATGGAATAAGTGTGTCCTCTTATTAATTTGAAAATTAATTATAGTCTGAATTATTTTTAACTAGCGGGCCCGGCGGACGTTGCCCCGCCCTGATAATAAAACAGTATACATAATATAGCTCATGGGAGGAGTGCGGTGACGATGACGCGAGTTTCTCGCTTTTTGTTCACCTAAAAAAGTACTCAAAGCGCCTAAAGAAATTTTTACTTCAATAATAATATTCACAAAACATACAACTCTTTTGAACTCTAAATCTGCTTTACTTAAATAGGCTCTAGTTTTCCTACATCTAGAGGTAAATATATCGAATTTTAAGCTCCACAAACTGGCTTAAAATTCACTTCTCAAAAGGGAACACGTTCCTTTGATGTAACAAAACTAGGCTTTCACGAGTTATGGTCAAAGACTACATCGGGATCAGATTTCAAACAGTGTTAACTTTAAATTTATTTAATTCATCGTTTCCTCTTAATTTAGCACTACTATCTTAGAAAAAAACCTATTCAATGAATGAATTTAATATACGTATATATTATTTGGAAACATTATGAACGTAAAAATAAAGAACACTTAATTTTTTTATATTAATGTAAAGTTTTACTTAGTTTATCATCGGCAAACTTAGTGCACTAATTATAAAATTAGTTATTTTCACACAAGTAAGTAAAATTAATGCCCACGTTTCCAATATAGTAATACACAATTGTACACTATTTAATAACTTAAGGGATGATAAATTGGTTCGTAACACTTTTCTTTTGTAATTTTGGTGGTTTTGAGATTCGAATTTCCATAATATTCAGTCCCAAATGATATATCATTCAAAGAAATCTGTACTAGAAAATCATTTTACTTATACCTAACATACCTCTAGATGTTATATCATAACTAAGAATGTTTACTTTATCAAATGAAATGTATGAAAAAATCAATTGTGAAAATATTTTCAGTTCTAGTTTATTAATATTATGTATTAGCTGTGCCTGCGACACCGTTCGCGTTGAACCTAATGTAAAACAACAGTGACTAATAAAATCACCTGTATATGGACCGTTTATTTTGAAAGTGGTGTAAGTCCATTTTCTTTTGTTTCGAGAAAATTAAAGGTTACTATATTTGTTGCTTTAAAAATACAGGCAAATCATATGAGGTCTGGCATTGTTTCTATTGTTTTATCAACATTTAATTTGTTTATATAAATTTGTTTTTGGCTAATTAGACTACGATAACACATATTTATGTGCTGTAAATGGACTTACACCACTTTCAAAATTAGACAATTGTAAAAATCGTTTAATTTCAATTTTGAAAAATCAAATATCGCTTAAAATATACTTCAATTTAATATAATTTTGTTTACAAATACGCATAACAACACATAAAATTTTATTTTAGACGGCAATTATATTGTCATTACAAGATACTGATTACAAGAATTTACTTATTCTCTGCATGTGGTAGTGTTTCAAAATATGCATGATGCACGGGAGGTATATAGGGTAGTAGCTGCTTCATGTCTTTATATTTTTCGTACGTAATAGGTCTGGCATTTTGGTACAAAGGCTCCAGGGCGATTTTTTCAAATTTTAACGATTTTCCAGGACGTAGAGTTAATAAATTGATAATTTTACTACTGTTGTTTTTGTTGTTTTTTTAATTCGCCAAAATACGGGCAAAGATACGGAGTCATACAGCCTTGTCGTATTTATTTTCTTTTCACAGGTTATGCGCTGTACATTTTCTAATACATTTCTCTATTTTTTTAATATCTATCTTTTAACTTACGAGTAGTGGAAACACGGAGGGGAAACAATGCAAATCGTCCGCGGGTGAATCCGCGGGACACAGTTAGTATAAAATAAATGAAAAATAACAAAACACTGATCGGTATCCATCTGCTATGCCACCTACCTCTGTCAATTGGACTTACACCACTTTCATAATCGATGATTATGCAATTTCATTTACCGACCGATTTTAAGTTGTACAAAACATGGGATTTTTTTGAGAAATTAAACATGGACTAGTTATATATAAAAAATTTACATTAAATTAAGCATGAATTACGTGATAGCTCATTTTTCTCAAAAATGGACTTACACCACTTTCAAAATAAACGGTCCATATATTAAGTTTTAGTTTATCTAATTTTGTCTCGTACTTAAGTCCTGTCGTCATTAAAATTACAATAACTTTTAATAGAGTAAACCGATTTTAATGAAACCAAACCTAAATTTGTGTGGAGTGAAGGCAGTACTTTAGTAGTGATGCGTGTTCAAACAAATAAACAGATAGATAGACAGACAGATATATTTCTAAAAATTAAAATGTATTTTATTACTTATTCCAATAACCTGCAATAATTTATTTCACAATAATCTATAACGTACAGACACATTAGATTCACATTCTTATTATATGTGTAGATTTGTATAAATATATTCCGAGCTACAACTTTTAAGTACTTGATATTCGAATTGTTGCTGTAATGGTTTATAAACTTTTATTTAATAATAGTTTTGTAACAAAGTGTACACATGATTTTCATGCAATATTGAGATGCTTCTATATATGCCTTTAAATAGTTTACCTATTCCATTTATCTAAAATGCGCTTTACACCTCGTATAAATAACATTATATAGCAGATATATACTTGTATATATCTAAAGTGACCGTAAATATAATGTGGTGCATTGCGGAGAACACACTCACGCACAAACGAACTAACAACCGCAGACAACCTGATTTAAAGCACAGAGGTCAATGGCTTTGCTCTCCCCACTTGTAGTAGGGTTGCCAATGATTCTCAAGGAACATTCTAGTCTAAAAATTATTACTAAAATATGGATTCAATAACGTTATTACTTATGTTGACAAACTAAAAAAAAATTACTATGTTGTTTTTGATATGCAATTAAGTCGTTTTGCTCACTTATGCTATTTTTCTGTAGGAAGTTGTAAGGTTAATTAGGACAAAAAATACTTATTTAAAACATTTATATATAGTTGGTATTATTGATTGATAATTTGCTATTTTTTTTAAGAAATAATAAAATCAGTATTGCAGTTATAATTCTTTTGGCGCGTTAATGAAAAATGATGAGAGTAAATTTTTACGATGTGTGCGCACACCGTCACGAAAAACCGACACCCTGAAGTTAGCTATAGTCAACATTTTGTTTATTTGTATTAAAACTTTCAATGTATTAAATACCTTTTTTCTATTGTTAGTGTTGTTTTTTCTACAAACGTAGAATAAGGCGAAAGATAAAATTTTTGAAAAGATTTTTATCTTGTTACGCCAAAGAAGTATAACTTCTAACGCATGTACATAAGTACACACACACTTTTTTTTAAATAAATGTATTATTTAATTTTGCTTATAACACATACACTCCCTAGTTAAGTTTTGAAAAAAAAAAAAGAATAATTATGCAGAATATAATTTATTTAAGTAACAACCCTTCGTATCACGCACATACATGGGTTAATTTAAAAGCGAACCACACAAATAGTAATCAATATTAATTCTAACTTAGCAATCTGTACGTACAAATTAAACTTTTATGAGCAGGCGGTAATTACAGTTTGATTATTTGCCTAAATAATGCAAGCGCTTTGAATTAACATTGGATTATCATATAAGTAGCATTTAATGAACTGATAAAAGTTAATATATTGCATATTGTTTGTTAATAGCTAATTTTTCAATGTTATTGATAAGCTATTTGTTTGGTGTCTTTAATCTTTTATACGTATAATTAAAAAACTCAACATTTGTTCTGCGACTTTGGTGGTCCATACAGTTGTTCTTTTATATGTTTAAATAATGTAGGGTTCCTTACTAGTTTGCACTAATTTTCAATAAATCGGTTCATTGATACATAACTACGGTGGCATTGACCAGGATATGAGTAATAGGATAAATGCAAGGTGAATGGATACTCAAGTAAAATATGTTCAAAAATATTATTAAAACTTTCGTCCTATGTGGGTCTGATTGCTGAGGTACAAAAGAGACGGATGAAAGATGATTACGATAAGATGATAGAAGTGGCAAAGGGCCATCCATAAATTACGTCACACGAATTTCATGATTTTTTGACCCCCCCCCCGTCCTTGTCACAGCTAGTCACATTTGTGAGACTCCCCCTTTCCCTAGTGTGACGTCACATATTTTGCAATTTTACATTTAGAAATTATTTAATTCAAACAGCAGGTTCGAAATTAGTTTTATATCCATTTAAATTATTTTTTAATATAAATTAACATCAAGTCGAATATTTCAAGAAATTAACAAAACAAAAGACGATAACTTTATTAATTAAAGAAAACAAACATCTTGAGTCCATGGGCTTTGAACATACTTCATTACATTATTTATAACTGGCACAGCAATCACTTCGTTCTCCTTTGGGTTGTTGATACCGGGAACTTTCGTATGTGTTGTGTTGTGCGTCAAAGGAATTTTGGAAAAAAAATCATGAGTGTTGCTTTCTTTTTCGTAATTTTTATTTGCAATTCTTTGATTTTATTCCACTTTGCCTTCAATATTGCCACCACTTTTCAAACTTTTCCATAAGCTATTAACTTCTTCTTGAACATTTTGTTTTTTTTTTTTTATCAGCGGACGCTGCACTATGTGCTTCGTATAGTTTTTTTTATGCTAAAGGGCAGCAAACAGGCCGACGGCCCATCTGATGGTAAATGGTTACCATCGCCTATGGACACCTGCAATACCAAGGGTATCTTGAAGAGTGTGCTTCAATCCCTTTTTGAAGAGACCCATATCATAATTCTGAAGGAATACTGTACCGGGTAATCCATTTCACAATGTCAACGTACGCATAATGAAGGTTCTGGAAAACCTTACAGTTGTTACTGTTTTATTAAGTTTTATAGTGTATAGATGATCTACCAGCCAGCGTTGGGCAGTACGAGTTTGGAACACCGATGAGGACACCATGCCAAAAAGTTCTTCAGAACATTCTCCATTTTACATGCGATAAAGTACACACAGAGATCCAATGTCTCTGCGCAGTTGTCATGACTCTTGTCCACATGTTAGTTTGGGATCGTCAACAATGCGGATAGCTCGCCTTTGCACGGAATCAAAAAAGGGAAAGCTGATAGGCGGGAGCACCAGCCCAAATGGGTGAACAGTACTCCATGTGAGGACGTACTTGTGCTTTATAGAGCACAAGTCGTTGCTTTGGGGTGTAGTACTGCTTTGACCGATTGAAGATACCTAACTTTTTGGTTACCAATTTAGCTTTGCTTTCCAAATGAGACCAAAATTGCACATCGCTAAATATGTTGATACTAAGAATCCCGATATTGCTGGAAATCTTAAGATAAGTGCCCTGGAACTTAGGTGCTATACCGAATGGATTTATGGATATATTTTTCGTAGAAAACGCGTAGACTTTTGTCTTTGAAGGATTACATTGGACAAGGTTTGCCTCTCTCCATTCAGAGGCACTGTCCAACGTCCTCTCAACATCAGATACAAGTTTAGTTCGATTTTGCTCCACAAGTACGTGGGAGATGTTTGCATGATCTGAGTATACGGCATTTGTCCACATAACAATGAATATTAGAAATATCCAAAAGGTCATTGATATGCAGAACGAACAGAGTTGGCGATAGTACAGAGCTTTGTGGGCCGCTGGCATTTATTGCTGTGGCATCAGAGGTGTAAACATCGACAACAACTCTTATGCTCCGCCCGGACAAAAAACTCGTTACCCACCAGCAAAGATTCTCGGGAATACCATAAACTCTTAATTTACGATAATGATTACCTAAATGACTCTTTTTAAATTTGTTTCGTAAGTTAAAAACATAAAATACCAGAACTAAAAGAATTACGTCGTTTAATCCGTGAAAGTCAATTGTCTAATGAAAAAGAAACAAAGAAATCACCACTAGGCGCAGGCGTGGTGTGTTTGGCGGAATTTATCAAAGGGCGCTAGTTCGTCGGCGCGTGTCGCGTAACGCTAGTATAACGAGTGACCGACAAAACAATTTGAAACTTACGTTTATACAGATAGGCTTGCAAATGTTTTTGAATATTTCGTTAATAGTGCAAAGTTCGTGTTTTAACACGTAGATTTGGAAATGTAACGTCACGAAATTTAGGACCCCTCCCGCCCCCTTGTCACACAATGTCACACTTCGTCGACCCCCTCCCTCCCCCTTACCGTGTGATGTAATTTAAGGATGATCCCCAAGTATGTGAATGTTTAAAATAGGTGTATAGTATAACCAGAATGGATTGGAGTAGGAATGAGTATACCAGAGGAACTTAAAAATGGCACTAGTTATACATAAATTGAAGAGTTAGCATAGCGTGGCCATGTCATGAGTAAAGATTAAAGTTTTATAACCAGACGATAAATGTATCATTCAATATTCTGTATATGGTATGTGGTATATGGTATATGGTATGTATAATAGGTATTATGATTGTTAATGGCAATAATAAAATTAATTTAAATATTTCGTTGTGTAAGTCTTAATTAGAATATCTTAATTAATCTCTAGATGTAAATTTAGTCTGCGTCTGTAGTCAGCATATATTTGCATACGTCTCATAAGTGAACGTCTCATAAGTGACAACACTGGACTTACTTACTGTGCTATAAAAGTAAGAAGAGAAAAGTAATAAGTATGAAGGTCGACGGATTTGAGAGTAAAGGAAGAGCGAAGAAGTTCTGGGGGATCGTATGAACAATGATAAAATTATGAATACTGAGATAGTCGACAGAGTAGAGTCGAAGAACACATACCGTGTTATTGAAAGAAAGTTAAATACGTATTGAATACTTGCTTTAAAAAAGTTTGGCTACTTTCGTATTAAATGCACCGCGCTCGGCGAACGTTCGACATCTTGCTCTTTTATCTCTGTTTGGTTAGGTTAGGTTAGACGTGCGAAAAAGGATAACGCGAGCGGTCGGCGAGCGCGGTGAATTTAATATGGAAGTTTTAAAGTAAGTATTCAATACGTATTTAACTTTTTTGTTATAACACGGATTGTGTCAACCCTGCTTAATTGAAATAAGGGTAAAAAATATAACTAACACTGTTATTAGCAAACGTATAATATTTTTATAGTAGCATTTTTGCTTGTCAATACTGACCAGCCACCAATTTATATATTACACAAAAGCAAAGCAACAGAAGTGGATATATATCGGCTTCAGTATTTCTCTATGGTAAATTCAGATTAGTAGCGGCTACAACATAAACTAAAATGCGAAGTCTTCTCTGTACACTTAAAATCATAGGATTTTTTTGTATTAGGCACGTATATATAGACAATACTGTCGTTGGAGTAGTCCGGTGAAGCTTTAAAGGCCTTGCTAGACCAATAGCGTAGTCAGTTCGAGAAAAAAAACTGTCGTTGCTATATATGCTATATGAATTTGCTACTTTGAAGTTGGTAATTAGCCGTTTCTGCAATTACCTACTTTACTTTGTAATATATGTACTTAGTAGGTGGGTCTTAGTATATCAGTTTATACGACTGAACGTCCATATACGGTTATTTTGGGATATGAACAGTATATATTTATCAGTACAATAACAATGAACTTCTGCCCGACTACGCCTATGGTGATTGTTTCAGTACTGACGTTAATGTACTTTCTAATGTAATTTGCGACAATACACAATATTGGCTTATAAACGTCTTACTATTGGACGTAAGCCTTTTCGTTGAGGACAGCATGAGTACGATGTTTTCCTTTATCATTAACCGATAACATAATCAATTAAGTTTGGAATAAGATCGTTTTTTATTTGATAAGCATACTGTCGTAATTTTTATTAAATTGATTATTAAATATCGATTTGACTAACAGTTGGCGTTCATTGAAAAAATAATCCACTGGTCTGAACAATCCGGCAGTCATGAATTCGTTATGGTAAATATAGAATGTATCAGTTCTCCTGTCATCTGTTCGTACATCGTTAGTTAGCGTGACAAGAGAGATTATAGTGTCTAGCGACAAACTTTTTATGAACGGATAATTTTAGCATTCACATTGTGGTAAGCGTTAGAATAACACCGGCTTAGCATGAATAACTTTTAACTTCGTGTTACAAATTATATTCTAATCCACGGTACAAGCGATGAGCAAGTCTTTAGAGGTCATGAGATGTAAAATGTCCTTCGCGAGTTCACTTAATGTCGCATTTTATAGCTAACAAATCGCAATATGAGTTTCGGAACAGAAGAAAAAAGTCTACATTTTTCATATAATACAATATAACTGGTTATTTAGTGCTTCCAACGGGAACATAAATCAATACATGCCATGTTTCCTGAAATAGTAGAATAAATACAAGCTTCCGTTTTACTATTGGCGATCTTATTATATCGAAAATTTATTGCATAATTTAACCGAAGAAAAATATATATTTGCAAACAATAACTTACAAGTTTTATTGTATACATATTTTTATGTTTCATAGAGTAAAACATTGGACACCGTGTTAAACAACACTTATTTGTATCTTAAATATATATATTCATATTTCCTGGAATATAACTTTTGTTTGCCAACTTTTTTATACATTATTTTAAATGACGTAATCTTTATATTTCTCTCTCATAGAAATGAATGATTGCAATCACCCAGAATATTCACCTATACATAAAGATTATGTAATCTCTCTGTGGGATCAGAAAACATTAATTCGTATAATATAAACATTAATATATCGTCATGCATTACGTTCTGATGAAGTATAAAGTCAATGGAGGGTTTTTTGTAATAAAACATCTTATTATTAAACAATAAATACGATAAAATTATGTAATATCCATAAAGGAATCAATTATTCCTACATAATAGACATCAATAGTTACGATAAAGCGCTGAAATGACCAGATCACTGCATTGTTATTGGCCATAAACACTATATTTTATAATACAACGATTCAACACTGTGAACATTATTGAAACCGATGACTTTATATGAGATAAATAGGTCAAATGATATCACCAACGGCAGATAATGTTCGATTGCATTAGTATAAACATTTCCATTAGCCCGAACCTATGCATCTTAATTTGACATGTTTGTAATAGTTACCTATGTAGATCTTATCTTTTTAATGTTCATGAAAATTCCCATTGCATATTTATAAATCTATTTACTACCGCAATATAATGAAATAACACAATATTATATTCAAAATTACTTCATCACGGAAATAATTTATAAATCGCTATTAGATAATTATATTTTTAGATTTATTGTTACTAGCTGTTACCCGCTTCGATGTGAATTATTAAGATAAAAAAATATCCATGTTCTATTTAAGGACATAATCAAATTTTATGACAAATTTAGTTAACCCCTTCCAGCGGTAATTACGAACAAGCATACATACGATGGACCCGTTGTTAGTCAGTGCGAACACGGCGTCGATAGACTTAGGTTCGAATGATTAATCAACCAAAACTTTCAGTGAAAAAAAAAACATCGTGACAAAAACAAACCATGGTGGGACAGTTCTTTCTAAGCCCGCCTAGTATGCTATCACTCTCCAAGATCAAAATCTGTCGCCAAGCACATGCACATATGTTCCGGCAGCTGCACTTGAGAACTGATCCCCTTCTAAGTTTAGCGTGTTTAGCATCGACCATATCGTCATTTAACATTATGTGCGACTGTACTGAAACCCTAAAAGTATAAAAAACAAGTTATAATAATTTCCATCTAGGTGTTAGTATATCTATAATCGATAAACTCTATACTACCCATTTGACTTAACTCAGCACTAGATGACGTCTAGCTATATTCTATTGTTATTAAGTTTGTTGTTGTTTATTGTTATATATTGTAATTTAACGCTGAGAAACTAGGGCACAGGTGAAATATAGAATTGGACGCTCCATAGAATTACCTAATATAATTTTATACGTATGAAATTTAGCTTTAATCTTTTTGAAGTTTAAGACTCTTTAAGTTATATATAAACACTAGCGGACCGGGCGGACGTTGTCCTGCCTTGAAAACAAAAAAAATCCTAAATGTCGATCGCAGCGCCACCTGCCGGGTCCAATTGTGAATCTAAACCATTCTCGAATCTCCACGAACACACACAAAAAATTTCATCAAAATCGGTCCAGTCGTTTAGGAGGAGTTCAGTCACATACACACGCACACAAGAAATATATATATTAAGATACTAGCTTCTGCCCGCGACTTCATCCGCGTAGAATAGTTACTTTGGGCTAACACTAACGCGTAACGGAAGCTCTCAAAAGGAAAAGAAACTCAGATTTTGAAACATTCTTCATTAGTGCTCCGTTTCTATTGCTCTTAGAGTGATGATATATAGCGTGTAGCCTTCCTCGATAAATGGACTATACAACACAAAAAGAAATTTTCAATTCAAACCTGTAGTTCCTGAGATTAGCGCGTTTAAGTAAACAAACTCTTCAGCTTTGTAATATTAAGTATAGATGAATGTATTACATACAATAATAAAAGTGTGCTAAAATAAAAATAAAAACAGCTAATTTGACTAACACTTAAAAAAAATGTATTGCTTGTCCAGTCTACTAAGACCATTATATTCAAAGATATTATGATGTTTATAACAATAATAACATTAATTTGAATGTCACTTGTGTATGTCTTAATTAAAATTTATAAATGTAAATTTAATTTGCATTCGGTATGTCTTTGTATGTAACGTCTATAAGTGCCAACAATATAAGAGCCACAAACACAAAGAAATGAAACATACAGACAAATTACAGTAAGTGTATGAGCCACTAAGCGAATTTCTTAGATTTTTATTGAAATGTATACATTATATACATAAAATTGAAGTGACTGTTCTTATGTTAGTGTGGGCTACTACATAAGTCTTTTCAAGTGAAATTTCGTTTATGGTATATTTCACTAGCTATCGTATAATTTTTCTATATTTTTTTTCCGGCTGGTAACATCTGGACGTTAAGACGTCGATAGTTTTATTTTATTTAGATAAATATATAATTAAAACTGAAATAATTTGATTGTTCTTTCTTTATATTCCTCTTACTTTTAGAGTAAATGTTCATATATTTGTAAAATAAATTCATTCAGATAATTGTAGAACTAGATGAAGATATTTCATGCCATATAAAAAATATATCAGGTATTAATTCCACCACGTGTCGCTAGAGGCGCTGATTTAAAAGAAGAGTGATATCTTTATAAAAGGTATGTATGTAGGTACTCTATAGGCTAGTCTACGAAATATATATATCAAATTTGACGACAGTATTCCTGATCGATAGATTTTTCAAAGTATTGTCTAGGGTTCATATTATTACCCTTGTTCATAGGGGCTAACACACTAATTAGTCATATATAACTTACAATTAGTACAAGTGATATTGAGCTTACGTGGTGGTGATGACAAAATTAAAATCAAAAAATTAAATTAACCCGCTATTATACAGACAAGTGGACTCCTTGCCGGGGTCTTAGTCTGTCATGTAGTGGCTTTTATATTCTGTTCATAATCTTGCGTTATTTGACTTCATCTATATTTTGCAATATTGGTGGTATTTTACGTAACATAGTTAGTTTATTGTGCACAAGTGAAGTGGATGGAAATATACCACGATGATACCTCGGAGCATGAATTCTGAGATGCTACAAAAACTCCTTGGAAAATTCTAACAGGGAGGCCATTTTGTTTGAACATTTACATTATTAAAATACATTTGTAATATTATTACCTACTCGACAATGGCAGTTATAATCTAAAAGATTGTTTGGCAAAAAAAAAATCAGACAAGAGATGTAGTACCACCAGTGACAAAACCATTTTCATGAGAACAAAGTCGCAGGCACAAGCTAGTAATAAATAAAATTACTTATTTGGTAATATCCTGTTACTCTCATTACGTTGCCTATAAAAGGACTAAATTTCTATGCATAAATAACTGTTATAGTTTTAACTAATCTCATCTTCACTGAGAAAATAACAACTCACAAAGCATAAAAGGTTAGGTAACGATGGGATCGGCTAATTACTTTATATTAGTTCTCTTAAGAACTCCATCGAAATAGTGAGGAAAGGTAAGAAAAATGACTGATATTTTAAATTTATCTCAGGGTACTTAGATCATTGTCGTGAGTAATAAAGGCGTTCTCAGTAGCGCAGCAAACAGGTTTTTATGTACACGGGAATTCGTTTTTTAGTTTATGCAAAATTGACAGTAAACTAAACATAGATTAACAGGATGTTCTTCTAAAAGATTTGAGTGGCCCATTGAGCATTGCAGTATAATAACATAGCGTCATAAGTGTCATAGCAATTTAGACACTGGTACTGTTTGATCCAATTTCTGGTGCTTTCACGTTGACAATTCTCCAAAACGAAAGCTTTGTTTTTCTCACGTCACATAATTAATTCTTTTTTTTCGTTTGTCATCATTTTAAATCTGTAACGTCTTCTCAAATGATGTGAAGTTTCTATCAACATTGAATGGCCAACGTAAATAGTTGGATAAAATTTAGTCGGATATGGATTTATATTATATCGTTCAATATAGCTTCAAAAATAAGCCATTATTTTTCAGTTTTTTTTATATTATAGGGGACAAACGAACAGGCGGGTCACCTGATGGTAAGTGATCACCGCCGTCCATAGTGCCTAGCAATACCAGGAGAGTTGCAAGTGCGTTGCCGGCCTGTGTTTGGGGGAGGGGGGAGTGTGGCTCTCACTGACCGAACGAAACGCAACAGTGCAAGCACTGTTATTTCATAGAGATAATAATATGCAATAATAAGTCGTGGTGGGCGAGTGGTTTGACCGGTGGATTATCAATCCGGTGTCCGCAGGTTCAAACCCCGGTATGTAGCATTGAATTTTTCGGAATTCGCGTACATTTACTAATCACAATTGGTAACACTATCGGTTCCCGGTGAAGGAAGAAATCGTGAGAAATATTATAGTAGTACCACTGTACGTAGTAAAAATATAAAGTGTGGATTTTCAGAGCTTGAAATCGTCTATAGTTAAGTCGTGGCCTAGCGTGGTGATTATGCCAATATCTTTATTCATAAAGTGGCCCATGACCCAGCAGTATGTCTTTTACTCGGTGATGATCATGTATGCACTATACATATGAAATTTCTGCATATGTAAGTGAAAACCGTATATAAATCCGTAAAGTAGGTTAAAAAAAATTAAAGGTACACAAAGGCAGACGCGAGAACCGACTGTTTTTTTTTTCTCGAACTGTCTACGCTATTTCCCGAGCAAGGCCTTAACAGCTTCACCGGATTACGAGAATCGATTGTGTTTATACAATGTATTGATTATGCAATTTTTATAAAGTCATTCGCATGATTAAATCTATGTCAATAGATTCACCATTTAAAATATATAATAATATAATTTAAGCTAAAAACTAAATTTTGTTCTCAGCGTTGTTCATAATATTATGATGTATAATTAAGATAAATTTATTATCTATTTGTGGTTTTGCGTATTCTAATAAATAAAGGTGTTTCGTAGAATCCTTAATATCATTTGTCTTTTCATTATTTGCGAAATTTTCACTACATCTACACTAGGTTGTGCCAAAAAAGACGATATATTTTTTTGCTCTCAGCCCAAAATATCTCAGGAGATGTCCCAACTAAGTTCCTGTTAAAAGCGGAGCTCAAAATTACAATGCTAAGAGGTTCTCCATCGAACTTAAAGTTTTTCCATATAAATAACATGGGAAACATGGTTTTTATTACTTTTTTGTCCTGCAAACTGTGATAAAAAGAATTTTAATAAAACAAATGAATGAATCTTTTTTATTATTAAATTTGGTACAAAAAATTATCTTGAGTCGAATTTCCACTTTCAATATTTGATTTGTTATATAGCTTTGAAACTTAACAAATAATTTGGTGCAAATTCATTAACACATCAAACTTGCAACAAAATTATGTGAGTAAGATGTTTGACAGTATCAAACCACAAAATTTCAAAATCAATATATTTTATAATATAGTCGAAAAATCATAAAAATATGACTAAATAAGTATGTAAATTTTATGGTTTGATACTATTGATCTTAAGTGATCACCACCGTCCATAGACACTAACAACACCAGGGGAGTCACAAGTGCGTTGCCAGCCTGTGTTTGAGGGGAATGGGGGAGGGGGAGGAGAGGCCTCCGGTGCTCTCACTAACTTAACGAAACGCAACAATGCAAACACTGTTACTTCATGTCGGTGTTTCTGTGTGCCGGGTAGTTGTACCCCGGGCGAGTCGACCCATTCATGCTGAAACCAGTAATATCTTCAACGTGGCTCTACCGTGACTGCTGCTGAAACCCACCAATTATAAATGTTCAGTGGCTGATGTTAGACTTTAAGGGTGGTAGCTAGTCAGGCATGTATTAGAAAATACTCTACTATCACCAGTAATATAATTAACTAGCTGTACCCACATTTTTAAAAAATTGTATAAAATAATAATAAAATTCTAAGACCATGCGCAATTATAGAAATGCTCTTTAAAAACAATTATCAGTACGACACGCACGTCACCTATAGTAACATATAACGTATACATTAGATATATAAATACTAACAGTGTGGCAAATGAGGTTTATCATCAGCAACATATTTGGAACCTTAACCCCCCATATAACTACCTCAATGCTCACTTACACTGTATAAGGTAGTAATGAAACAATGACATAAAGATACTATTATAATGATATAATATGCCCATATTGTCAATAAGTAATACGTTTATGATCTATCTTCGATCTATCTTCAAAATTACTATTAATGATTATAATGTTGAATTGAAAACAATGATGAGCTGACGTCTTGAAATCTTGCATAAATATAAATCAAGATATGAAACTTGATATCTGTCTAAGCAGTTTTTAATATTTGACAATTTAAATAGTGCTCTTTGAACTCGATACAATAGTCTTATATTTTACTATGGTTATTAAGTTACGTAAACGAAAAAGCGCGGTAATTAAAAAAAAAATTGCCACCAAAATGTCCAATAAGACAATATAATTTAAATTATATATAAAGGTTATTCTTGGAGTCCAGTACAACGCACGTCTTACAGTGAACAACATATTTTTTGCTAAATTATCGCAGGTTACAGCTAGACTAAAATAGAATAATCTAAATTACTTCCTATAAGATCAGCTATCTGCCGGTGAAAGTTCCGTAAAAATCGGTCGAACCGTTTTGAAGATAGCACTGCAGACGAAGCCACGGTTAACAACTAGTCTAAATTAATATAGACTAAATGACTTGTTATGATATCTTCTATCTGCTGGTAAAAATTCCGTGAAATTCGGTCCAACCATTTTGGAGTTAGCATTGTGGACGGAGCCGCGGTTAATAGCTAGTCTAATTTAAAGTAGCTTAAGTAAGCGGCTGTAATTTCAGCTATATGTCAGTGAAATTCCTGTCAAAATCAGTCTAGCCGCTTCGGAGATGGCCCGGAACTAACAGACAGACAGACAAAAATTGTATTTTTGTTATCAGTAGTGTGTATACTTTCATACCCAACCAGTTATTTTTTTAATTTTGATATTACATACAGGCGCTACATTTTTATTATATATATATGGATATATAAGTGTCGTGGCGCAGTGTCTATTGAGACAAGAAGTCGAGGGTTTGATCTCCATATACGATTTACTTTTGTGTGATGAGCATACTTGCCAGTTATATCTTTAAAGTATCTTTAAATGTACCCTTATATCAGCCAATGATATTATAACTAAAACACTGTAGATACGTTACCTACATGATATTTTGACAAAACAAATGACACGATAACGCACACATACGTAAAGTAATATTGTAACGTCACACTATATTAGATAAAATGTGGAAGTAAGATAGCATATTTTCAACATCGGTGGTGAAAAAGAAATAGGTATATGTTGTTTAGATACGGGCGGATTGGCAGGGCTAAATCATGTTTGTTAGGTAGCCAAGTTTTAAGGCACTGTCGAAGCGCTTAAGACGTATCAACATATTTTTAGTTATAATATATTTAGTCATAAAACAATCTATGCCTCGTTTTACACTACAGAGTCGTCTGTAAAATTATGTCCTCATTATTATATTTAACAACTTATAACCTTGACTTATATTTAAACTATAATATTGTACAATATTTTATTATAATTCGTCTTAATTTAAACTCTACATAATTAGTAGTCAGAACAGTCTTTAAATAAAAGTAAAATATACAAAACATTATACATACATTCTAGTGGAAGTTATAATTACTTTGAGACATTCTACCAAACGCCCGAAATTCAGAACAATTATACAAAGTATGCACAGGATATGCAATAGCGTTCTATTTCGTAAACATCACATCTCCGGAAGAGTAGAATAATAAGCAACCCTTATTATTACGGAAACAAAGTCCGTTTTTGCACACTGTACAATTCATAACGAATTTTCAGCAAGGATTCCCCTTCTAAGTCTGAAATATACGCTAGAGTCATAAATAAATGCAGTTTGCCGCCCACACCGCATTGAGATTAAACAACACTGCCATCGAATGTTTTAATTAAGAACTTTTGCATTCTTAAATGTCTGAACTTAAACAATGAATCGCTTTTGTTTTACATACGTCATTAGAACGAATACTTTTTTGCATGTATAAAAATAGTATTCAATATCAGACTTAGTAGCCATTCTTGTTACCTATTACCAAGCCCGGAAACAATTGGCTTACGCTGCTTTAATTTTTTCGTCGTCATTATTTATATTAGGGGCTCACGTGTTAATACTATAACAGGATGTTTGAAACAACGAAATTGCTTCACTAAGTACATACTTCATTTCCTATTAGATATTATTTGTTAGCTTCGTATTTGTAGATAAGCCGCATGCGTCTGCGCACACTCCTAAAACTCAAAGCGTTATTTTGATAATATATTAATGTCAAGTGGCCGTATATTCTCATAGCCAGAGAAGAGGGCCGTTTTATTTTTGAAAATGACTCCATCAGTCACAGATAACACTCTCGGGGCGTAACAAAAAAACTGTAATGTATTATGTCAGGGTATTATGTGTCATGTACAATTTTGAAGTAACTAAATATTGTTCAGCCGGCATCGGAGGATTTTTCAGTGATTTTAATGGCTGGTGTAATTCAAGGGAAGGGAACAACTGATTTACCTTTAGTAATTGATTTTTTTACAAATATTCTATTGTAAAACTTAACGAGATCCTATGACATAATATTTTACACGTTCTAATCGTTAGACATATTATTCTGCACGGTCGAATGAGTTTTGCACCTGTTATTCGTATTAATTGCTTGTGATTG
Organism: Antheraea yamamai; assembly: GCA_036509395.1. Classification (NCBI taxonomy): domain Eukaryota; kingdom Metazoa; phylum Arthropoda; class Insecta; order Lepidoptera; family Saturniidae; genus Antheraea; species Antheraea yamamai. The sequence continues at coordinate 7,856,988 of AP028429.1, forward strand.
GTCATAGATATTTAAATAATAACTAAAAAGAAATAATTTACGACTCAGCAGCCAAATATTAAAATACAAAACCATCTATGATAATAAAGATATTATTTATTATGATGTTAATAGCTAAGTTGATATACGTAATAAACGTAAGCACTTAAAAATCAGTATGTCTTATTTCACTTTTATTAGTAAAAGTTGATGTAACAAATTATAAACCATTTAGAACGTACGTAGTGTTCCTGACAGAATTAAAAATATTATCCGCGCATTAAATAACGTAGTTTTACCAATTGTGACGTAAGTACAAATACGTACCCTGCTGTGAAATTTCTTATAAATTAAACAATTAAAGAAAAATAATTCCACAGTAACGCAGTTATACGCTTAAATTTACATAAACGAACAGTTAAACGATTTGTAGCTTTATCACTAATGAAAATGAGTATAAAATTCAAGAACAGTTATGAAGGAACAGTGATATACGAATACACTTAATACATATATCAGTCGCACAATAAAAGAGCTTTTTAAAACATCGTCAGTATCTTAGCGGCCATACAGACGGTCGTGTTACGCGTTGTTTTGAAAGCGCATAGACCGATTACGATTACGTTTCCAACGAAGTGTTGACTTCGGGTTACGTTTTATACCGTCATTCGAATCTCTCGCTCGGATGTTTGCTCCAAAACGCTCGTTCATTAGCATTTTATGAGTGATACGAGCGATAAAAGTGTAATAAGACGCATTCAGCGGGTCATGTGATGTGATAGACGTTCCGGGCCGGTCCACTGGCACTCTGTATAGGAAGTTACCACACTCTTATTCAGCATTCAGTTCGACGCATTCCGATTCATTGAATGGAAATTAGGTATTTTGCGTTTCAAACGATCCGACTTCAGTTCTGTTTGTTTTATTAAGCCCAAAGGGATTAATATCCGTGTCTAATATCTAAAATCGATATTGTACGTAAATCTACCATTGTGGATGACTCACGAATCGCAGAATTTCCACCTCGTTTCTCATCTACCTGAATTATATGTGTAACAAATTCTGAAGGAGACTCGAGGCCGAAACATAACATAAATTGCAACAATAAAAGCGAATTATCTCATCAATTCATTTATGTAAATAAACATGAAATTTAAATGTCAATATAATCGTTTGCAACTTCACAGGGTGTATGTTGCATCGTAATTGCTTCATCGTCGCGTTTGCGAAAACACACATACGAGTACGTACTTACACGAGTGCAAGGGCTGCCACTAACGCACGATATCCGTTTGTTGATGTCGAAGTATTATCTCAATAAATACCATGCAGCGGAAGTCTCTTTGATATTCCGCTGTCTACAAAGTAATAAGATTATAGATTTTATTATCTCAACGGTCAATAAAATAAACAACATTCTATACTGAATATCCAAATCTAAAGTCAAGGTTCGGTCATTGACAAGGTGGGTGATATTCGTGTACCATCTGCCGATAAGAGCGACTGTTAAAATATTCCACGCTTCGTCAGTACCCAGTGGCGTCAAACCCTCTACAGGCGTAACGTCAAACAGACCAGGGGCGCGAGATCGTAAACGTTTTTTTTAATACATCTCAACAAAACGCAAATCGTAAAAGTAATTGGAACCCATTCATATTAATAGACATTTACGAGATCTCCACCATAAAACAGAATTTGTCATCGCTTTACGCAACATCCAGTTCCTATGGGCGATTTGTAGTGTTGATTCGTTTTTGTTTGCTGAATAGTTTTTATTAGCTATAATTCATGAGCCGGATATGTTTCTATGAATATTAAGTGAGATATCTCATTGAAATTGGCACGTTTTCGAGTACGCTGAGTAAACGTTGCGAGGAGTTTACTTGCGACCTTATATATCGATCATGATATCTATACAATGTAATAAGAATGTCAATCTAACGTGTCAGTACTTTTTTGATTTTTGTAAAAAAAATATTGCAGGTGTCTAGGAATAAGTAATAAAATACATTTCAATCATTTTTAGAAATGTCTGTCTGTCTGTCTGTTTGTGTGAATACGCATCACTGCTAAATTACTGCGTTCACGATAAAATCCCACCAAGAAAATCATAAAGGATATCCTTGAGTAACATTTAGTCTTTGTGTCATTAAAATCAGTTCACTCCATCAAAATTTATTGTAATTTTAACGACGACGCGACTTAAGAACGAGAGAAAAGTAGATAAGTGGATGGACTTAATACTTGCAGATGATTTTATTACTTACAATTTTTTTACATTAAGTTCTACGCGGATGCAGTTGCGGGCACAGCTGGTAGTACAATAAAATGGGAAATATTGTGAATTCGCATGTAGGTGTTTCTGTATGGATTTCAATGTATCCTACAGAGTTTAATTTCTGATTATGATATATTGATGTATACATATATCTATACAACATCATTTTCCCGATCACAGATAAATGGAAAGGACATTAGGCTCCGCAGCTGTCGCTAGACGCCTCCTCGGGGACTCCGGCAATTTTCCTACCCTTAGTTTAATTCGAATCCCGAAAGGTTTTCCTCGGAATATTTATTATTATATCTTTATTAACGTTCCGTTTCGTTTCGTTACGTTTATTGCGAATAAGATTTGTATTCCGAATATGTAGGCAACAGTACGAAGTGATAGTTTTTATGTTTCATTTTATGTACGAAAGTTAATAAAATATGCACCTGTCTTATAAATATCAGTATGAACGTGCGATAACAGGGCACCATTTGTCGTAATAAATTTACTTTATGAGTGGATGAAATCGGATTATAAGAATGAGAATGATTCATAAGTGAGCAGCTGAATTGTGAGAATAAAAAGTAATATTTAAATTATGAAAATATTTTGGTAACTTCTCGAATTGACTCATTGACTAAACTATACTTAACTAGCGGGCCCGGCAGACGTAGTCCCATGCTAATAAAAAAACTATGATAAATTATAATTGTAAACCTAAATCACTTTATCTACTGGTGAAAACGGCTTAAACATCCGTTCAGTAGTTCTTGAGTTTATAGCGAACAGACAGACAGACAGACGTGGCAGAGGATTTTGTTTTATAATATGTAACGATGAAAAGGACAATAATTTGTAAAAATAACGAAGATCACAAAGAAATCTACAATCTAGTACCAGACTACAGCTTACCTACATCTAAATATTTTTGAAATAATCACGTCTCTCTGACTTGTATCTATATCAGGACTAACAAATCTTGGTGACTTAATATTATGGTCATGCAACACATCAAAGGAGTGAGTACTGAATCATATCAACTTGCGATCACTCCTCTCTCCCTATATATTGCCAATTCCAAATCATCTCAGTGCGAAAACAACAAGTTCTTTTTTTTAAACTGACTAATGCTATTGGCCTTCACAGCTTTACCGGACTTAAGACCTGCAGCGAATAATTAGTTGGATATACACGAGGAGATCTTGAAGCGTAACCAGCAAGAAGTCATTATGACGGGTTTATATATGGTAGCTGCCAACCAGTCCGGTACAGATCCTGATACATACCTAAGCATGACACTGGACTGAATGTTACACATGGTGTATGGTACTTACGATCACTTAGAACGCAATTATCATAACCTATAGATATGTTCACCAAAAGATAATCTTTAGTTGAATCTTAATTATCTTAGTTGTGCTAAGATTTTAGTTAAGTACCTATCATTATTCAGTAACAATTAGGTACGTGTATTTATAACAAGTTCTTTGATAGTAATCAACAAAGAGCAACTATTTATTTAATGTGAATAAATATTAACACTTCACAGTCGTTAATTACCTGTTGAATACCTAAATACCATGTTTTGTATGTAGGTAAGTAGGTATGTAATGAATGCTGTACAAATACCAAAGTCAACATGTAGGTAGTATAATTTATATCCTAATATGTATATTGAAGTTATACTTCTTTTGGCGCGTTAGGAAAAATGATGAGAGTAAATTTTTACGGTGCGCGCGCACACCGTCACGAAAAACCGACACCCTGAAGTTAGCTATAGTCAACATTTTGTTTCTTTGTATTTCTTTGTATTAAAACTTTCAATGTATTAAATACCTTTTTTCTATTGTTAGTGTCGTTTTTCTACAAACGTAGAATAAGGCGAAAGGTAAAATTTTTGAAAAGATTTTTATCTTGTTACACCAAAGAAGTATAACTTCTAACGCGTGTACATAAGTACACACTACACACACTTTTAATTATTTTTACAAACTAAATAAAATTATAGAGGTCTGCCATTGTGTGCATATCATGCAAAAACTACTGGATAGATTTCTGTAATTTTTTTACTTTTACATCGTAGACACTAAGATTTTGTCCTTCTTTAAAAAAACTAAATTTTCGTTTTAAATAGAATTATTAAAGCTTAAAACATCTACGACTTTCGTAAGGATTACAATGGATTAAACAAATTGTGGAAGCACAGTAAATTTTTGCTTTCAATTTTGTCACCAATGTTTTTTCATCTATACATAAAACAAATTGTTAAGATAATAAACAAAACTAATAGTTATAAATGGATATTTTAGAAAGGCATAGAAGTAAAGTATGTATTCTACTAAAATACAATACACGCATGTCTAATAGGTAATCTAATTACGCAATGAAACCTTCGAATATTTTATTCGAACCCTCTCCCGCTTATTTATTTCAGCAATATTTTAACACGAAACGCAATACCGTAACGTAATTTAAAACGAATTAGTTTACCCCTGCCGGCTACGTTATTTGAATACCGCATGAACTCTCGCGCCCCATTCGATATCTATGTAGGTACCTTAAAAAACAAAGGGAACATCGCAATTGCTATATTTTATAATTTAATCCCGCCCCACCCCAGAGAAATGTGCGCGAAATGTTTTTAGAATAGACTCTGTAATTTAAGAGATTATTTTGGTAAATAGACAATCTCTTGTGGAAAAATGTACGCTTTTATATCTGACAAAAACAGAACTGTATGTTAACGTGGCGGAAAATGACTCGTTAATTCATCTATACTATAATAAAACTGTAGCAAGGTCAAATCTGTACATTAAATATTTTTTGAAAATTTTTATCGGGGTAGACTTTGTTATCGATATAGAAGCCAAAAATAATCTTTTTACAATTTTTGTCTGTCTGTCTGTCTGTCTGTCTGTCTGTCTGTCTGTCCCTGTGAACACGCATCACTCTGAAAGTACTGAACCGATTTTGACGAAACTTGGCACAGTGATAACTAATATTACGAGATTACATCTAGGATACTTTTTATCTCATAAAACGCAAGGGATTCTCCAGGATCTGCCTGTTTGTCTGTCCCTTTGAACACGTACCACTCTGAAAGTACTGAACCAATTTTGACGAAATTTGGCACAGTGACAACTAATATTACAAGGTTACATCTAGAATACTTTTTATCTCATAAAACGCAAGGGATTCTCCAGGATAACGGACGAAAGTCAAAAATTTGTAGTTAATTAAATTTTTGACGGATTTTGGTAAATTTTCATTATATAGCAGACATATTAGCTAAAAAGATAAGCTATATTTCCCTAAGCTACTTTAAAAAAAATACCAAAAAAAAAGATCGCCGGGATTCGAACCGTCGGCTCCGGCGGACCATATAATGTCCAGTACGTTACGACTGCGCTACGGCTATATGACGTTTCTATGCGTAATTATTAACCTCATATGAAAAAGTATGTGTAAACAAAACTATCACTTATATGTTGTTACATTTATTTTATTGTATAAAAAATGTTTGCTAAACAAAGGTGACAAGATTTTTCCTAAAACATAAACCTAGATAATAGTTACATTGCATTGTAGAAGATGAATCTCAACTAGAGTTCTATCAGTACGTGTGTTGTTTCGATATTTGATAAAATTAGTTTTCTAAATGTTGTTGAGTCTTGAAGTAGTTGAGTTCAGGTTTGTGAATCTAAGATTAAAATAAATCAGTTGAGGTGTATGCAGTTATTTTTTTTTCTCGAACTGACCACGCTATTGACCTAGCAAGGTCTTAACAGCTTCACCGGACTACTGTTTGCAGTTACTATGTTGTATTTATACTAATATTATAATGAGTGGTAAAGTTTTGTTTTCGAGGAATGATTGGTACCTACTACTGGTCCGATTTCAAAAATTCTTTCACTGTTAGAAAGGTATATTATCCCAAGTTCAGTATCTCAGTAAAAAAGGTGGTTTGTATGTCAAAAGTAAAATAAATGTGACCAAATTAAAATTGAATGCAGATTTTACGTATACTTTACAAATTCTTATAAAACAAACAACTAAAACAAAATGGAAATTTAATGTAGATAAAGTTCAACTTTTACAGTATGTTACGTGATGAAGTTACAAGGGGTACTGAGAAGACATTTATCGGCAATATATGTAAGTTAGTTTTGATCTTCACTTTGATGACACTACTTTAGGTAATGCTGCGAACAGATTCTAGGCTTATTTTAAAAGATGTCTCACATACCAACTGGGTATATGTTTGAATGAGTCCCTGGATAGTTTGGATTCACGATTGGAAGTGCTGGATAACGCCGCAATAGGGTTTTAGGTTTTTTAAGATTATTTGCGTTTAAAAATACAATTGAAACCGGTAATAACCGATTTGGTGCAGACGAAGTTGCACGGGTCAGCTAGTTTTATAATAAAAATAACTTCTAAGCATATTTAAAAAAAAAGTATATATTATGTGTATACTATCAACTCTATGGAATATCCTAGTCTTTTATCTATCTAATCTATATATCAAATTAAAAATATATATATAACAGACTCAGTAGGTCGATATTGTCGTGCCCAATTTAAATTAATAAATATTGAATAGAGCAGAGCTGACAAAAAATATGGTTTAGCTATATGAAAAACAAAATAAAGTAGACAAAATTTTTAATAACGACAACAGCGCCATCTACCGCACCAACAAAGAACACAAAAGTATCTTTATAATCTGTCCAAACATTTATTACGAGAACAATTGTAGTCCGGTGAACCTGTTAAGGCCTTGCAAAAGCGTAAACAGTTCGAAAAAAAAAATGAAAACAATTACGAACATATGCATACCGAAATTTTATATATAAAGATATGATCGAAACATTAAATATGAATTTGTGTGAATAATCACTAATTACATACAGATATGTATTATAATTTACTTTTACCATGTAAAAAGCGGGTTTGTTTGTTTATGAGAAGTAATCCCTAATTAACGAACCGATTGAAAAAAATATAATACTAATAAGAAGCTAGATTAATCTGTAATCAACAATGTTTTATTCTTATTAATTTTCATATAGTAATGAACGTTTATCGTTTCATTGAGTAATTAATAGGTAAATTATAATTATTCGTCATAATATCTATACTATGTACGTATGTCTAGTCATTCTAGTGATTCTTTACTCTTAGTATGTATCCATAGCTACGCCTAATGATCCACCGAAGGTGGATAGTGACCAAAAATGGTGGTTGCTAATAACTCTCATCGGAGTAGGCTGGACTGGGGTGTTACAGGATAGCAAATATGCAAATTTTATTTGCTCCTATGCAGGAGAACGCCACCCACTGTGCTCGTTAGCCATGCCAAAGTGCATTTATTAATTCAACTATATAATTTATGACGATGCAATTTCCAACATCGGATCTCTATGCTTGGTATTGGGTGAATAAATTGTTTAGTTCAAACTTAATGCGGGTAGATACGTTATCGGTTCAAGTGATTTAATTTCATTGTTAAAGCCGTATTGTTTTCTATTTAAAGCGAATAAACTTAGATATTCTCAGTGTTAAATTATAGTTTTGTATAGCGCTTAAAATATTATTAAATTTAGTGATATGTTAATTTTATCTCAGAGAGTTTTTTACCTGAAATTAGAACTATGGTTTGACAAATACATTAATTTAAAAAATAAGCTTAACCATTTTCGAACAATTAAATTAACATAAAACATGGGTATTAAGAGTTAATGTGTAAACCTTTTAAATATTAGTATAATAACATTAATAACTTCATCATTATCAGTCTGTAAGAGAACAACTGCAGGCATAAGCCTCTTCCCGAAGGTAGGTATGGGCGTAATAACCACGCCAGCCCACAACGTATTGACGATTTCATACTCTGAGAAATCCACAGTTCTATATTTTTCCCACATACAGTAGTACTAAAAGAACATTTCTCAGGTTCAGGCTTCCTCACGATGTTTCCTTCACCGTCAGCCGATAGTGTTACCAATTTAAATTAGTAAACGTACGCGAATTCCGTAAAATTCGTTGGTACATGCCGGACATGGAAATAATATTCCACCGGTCAAACCATTAGGCCACCACGGCTTTAATAAATACTTTAATAACTTGTCGACATATATCAATCTATTAACTATTAACTCAGCTTTCTTCATACATTTTTAATACGATATTCTAATGTCGTTATTAAATAAAATTTAATTAAAGACGTTTATAAGATTATGTCCCTTTTCAGTTTAAATATTATATTTATCGATATATAGTACAAGAGATTGTTTGTTTAAATACACTAATTTCTGTATCTGTCAGCTATGAATGTACGTTTGTACATTTTATTGCCTATTATGTCACGAAGGTTATAGTCTATTACTTTAGCTTAGATTTAAATGGGTAGTAATTACCATATAAATTGTAAGTTAGAAAGTATACTAAGTAAGAATAAAATAATAGAGTGGGTGAATCGTTGTATAAATTTACCTAACTATGTTGGCCTTGAATCAAAATAATTGAAAAAAAAAACGCGATTAAAATCTTGAACCCAATTTGTATTTAGTCCAAGGGAATTGCATGATGACTAGATGCGATAGCCTGTTAAGAAAGATTAATTGATGCTGTAAGGATTAAAATGAGCGAAAATTAGAACCATATTAGGCATTATTTGTATCTAGTAATAAGTTTTAAAAAGCGCTTGGAAACTATACCCATGATAATCACAGCTTCATATGGTTTTTATTGACAAACACAAAATACATGTTTGAGTTCGTGAGGCACACATTCCTGTACATATGTGTGCCCCTATAATTCTAATATGAATAACTTAGCTTCGAAAGATTGACGTTGTTGCATTGAAAGCGACAGTCCAAGCCAGGGTTCGGCCACTTTGGCATCCTTGAGTTTGTTGCGTATCGAGTGCCTTAAGCGGTCGCCTTTGTAGACCGGTCAAGGCACGTTAGGCCAGTACGGTAGGCAGTTCGAAAAAAAAAACTAAAATAGATATCTTATTTCGTCATATATTCTAAAGACTAAAAGATATTTCCAATAATTCAGTACTGTATTTACATTTTAATTTTTTACTACCACTAAATTTACATATTTGTGTAAAGTTCAACTGAAGCTCGTTGAAAGCTCGTCGTTATGAGTCCCGGTGAGCGCCGTGTTCATAGGTACTTTGTAATTGTCAGTTTAGAGCGTTTTAATTACCATGGCCCTATTTCAAGGGTGTAATGCGCCCTTAAGCGCCTAATATGCCCTGGGCTCTCATGTACTTGTAAACTACGTTAGGACTCGGTAACCGCACATGGAACCGTTTAAAACGTCCAATTTAATATTGTTGAAATAGACGCGCTTAAACTATTTAAACCATTATTAAATTATAATTAATTGTAGAAAAAAGTCTTTTAATTCGTAGATAAAATTGTGAACACTCCAGAGTATACTTAAAATGAAGTTACGTTCATATTAATTCTATTCAGGCATATATCTTTTTATTACTATTGGTCTTAATTTGTCCATAATTTATTAAATTGTTCATTCATTATTATCGTGGTTTTTTATTGCCTAAGAGTATACATTATATAAAATGAAGGCTTCGACTCGCTGACGGTATGGGAAAACTAACATTTTTTATTGATAAAAAAAATTAGGAATTTGGTTAACAAACACAGAAGAAAATTGTATCGAACTGTCACGTCTTAATTACTCAACCAATTATGATGCAATTTTGCATACACGTTGTGCACGTGTGACACGTTGTGACGGTCTGCAGAAAAGGACATAGGAACATTTATCCAGAAAAAAATTACTGTTGCTGAGAGATAGATGAAATTTATATCAACATAAGCGAAGTCGCTAGCAAAAGCTGGTATAAATAAAAATATTTTGGGCTAAGACTTCACATTTTTCCATAGGACATACGCTTATGAAAGATGAAGAACAGTCGCAGGGATAATAATGAAATTAGTTGCCAATTCAAGGTTCAAGGTATTTTAATTACATTCATAAGTTTATTTCATTTCATATTATAATTCCTTTAAAAGTAATGTAGACTTTAACATAGTTTTCAGTTGTTTATCACTTAGTATAGTTCTTTTGTTATTTTTATTTCAAATCTATATTTATTGACATTCAATCAAACAGGCCATATAAACAAAATGACGTAAAATCGAGATTTACTATAACAATGGTTGTTTTTTCAATTAAAATTTATTTTCAACAATAAGGAATTAAAACTGAATTCGATGTATTATATTAAATTAGTCCTTAGTAAAGATATCGTGAGTGTTATTTTGATCCATTAGCATGCGGCTAACATAAGCATGCGTTATGTATTACTTCACACCGTCACTAGAGCAAAAGAAAAAAAAAATTACCCATTATAATAAAACATCAACTTTTGTGCTTTAATTTGCAAAAACTGTAATATCTTCAATTTTTAAATAACAAAAATAAAAAACATGTTTTATTAATGTACAATTAATATTAAACGCAAACCAACAGCTGTACGTGTTATATAATAATAAATTACATATTTAATCATCCAGAAAATGGCTGAGCTCAATTAAGGGGTGCTTATAATTCAAGAATGTTCTTAATAAACTTCTACCCCCACCTCGTTATACGTCGAGTGATTAAATCGCGCTTCTCTCGCATTCCAACGACGACTTCGCTGAACGACCGCTGTAGATACGCAGCAATTATAATTAAAAATTAATCCAACACTGAAGGAAAGTTTCATTAATAATATTCCATGGTTAATTTTAATGTACTTAAATCAGGATTTCTATGGCAAATCTAAGATTGACTCCGGTAATTCTATAACAACGAAATGTTTTATAATCCCATGTCTAAATAAAAAAGACTATGTTTTGGTCATATTAACTTTATTTTTCGTCTCCCTTACTCTAATCACAATAATACTTAAACTATCTCTTTCGCTGTATTTCATTCCTTATCTATTTACTCTTTCACTCTCATCGTGCTAATCTATTGTCTTCCCATTCACTCTTACGTTCCAAATATTTTTTCTCAAACAACATTCAATATTTTTAACGTGACTTACGTTCCGTATTTTATATGAAATTAACATTTTTTTTTTGTTGTTAATTTATTTGAATACAAAATATTAAATTTCACACCTCCTTACATATGTACATACAAAAGTAACTGCAATAGAGAAAAAGTTGAATCTTTTGTAAATACAACTAATATTGCTATAAAATCATTTCAATTTGTAATTAATGATTCACTGCAATGTACGTCGCATTAAAATGTAGTCCGATGAAGTTATTAAGGACTTGTTAGGCCAATAATGTTGTCAGTTCGAGGGAAAAAAGATCGCTTTAAAATGTTATCAAATCACCTTATTATTCACATTTACAGATGGAATTTTTTGTTCATGCATATTACATTCGCTATCTCAAAACCCTACTATCATAAGCAACCTGTTATTTTTATGAAGCTACACGGTGAATTACCCAACACAGAGTTATGTTAATGTTTTATCCCTTAGCCGACCAAAAAAGATAGGATTGCAAATTTGCGGTCGACAATTTATGATCGCCATATAACTCCCCTCGGGGGCTCGAGGTAAAATAGACCTATTGGCATTTGGGCTAGCTCAGCCGCGCTTGCTCAGAATGACCCTAAACATTTTATTTGGTAGCATCTCTATTCGTATAACGTGTTGGAATGGCGCAAACTAATCTTGAGCGCCTTCATTTGGGGAGTGTATTCGCGCCTTTTTCTTACAAATGTTTCTGTCGATTACACACATACGTTAGCCTTACAGCGGCTTGCATTGTGTAATAAAAATACGTGGTGTAATTCCTAAAATTATTTTAGTGGATTGACTTTAACATTTCGATCCAAATCTATTACGCGTATGAGTCAACTATAATTCGAATTTACTATGAATGTAAATAGTTTTGATTAAATATTTTATTCTTGTTTAATATAATATATTGGTTATAATATATAAAATATTGTACATCGCGCAGTAGATTTTGTATTTAAGATTGACTTATTATTATTAGATAAGATAAGAATTATTGTGATATCTTTTTTTCTGTTAATTCAAATATTTTTATATGTTCTAACTACATGCTATACTATTAAAACATAATATATAAAACCTACTTTAAGTACATTAAATTATGCGTCTCCTATCCTGTCGAAACCCATATTCCAGCCAATCGATTACTAGTAGCTAGAGACCTTTGTTTAATTGAAGTGCCAGTGTGATTGGATTAGCAGACGCCATATGCCACCGCCCTTCCTTCCCCAAGCGATCAATACGAAAGGTAAAATTTACGATCTTCTCCTTCAAAAAAAAAGAAGACAAATTCGCAGTATTTCTTCCTTACCAAGTAATTTCGCATTTCAAGTTCGACTCATAGTCACAGAAAATCAGGCTGACCTATTTTAAAGGTGTGTTCTACGATGTAAGTTCATCTGTGTATTCCCACGTACATATATTACCAAATGTAAATATGACACCCTATAAACTGAATGTTTTATCGGCTACCCACTACCATTCCAATTTATTTTGGTCATTTTTGTCTATGTCGAGGGTGACCAATCTTTAGGGGAGAATTTATGAGTTTTATTATAACTTTTTTGGAACTAGTTTTTTAGTGGTCTCAATGGATGTATGTGTACCCGGCTTAATGTTATAATGCACAATACCAGCTTAGTTTTTTCTGTTTAACCATCTCTATATTGGTTTAATCTGGTTTAAAGTTATATTTAATTTAATTCTATACGAAAGTTAAGTTAAGTGTGAGATTAAAAAGTGAATATATTCAAATTCTCGAAACGTTTCTCCATGAATACGTAAATTGACTAACATTATTACATAGTGTTAAAGCACGTTTGATTGTGACAATACTCATTTTAAGTGTTGGAAAGCACGTATAAATTCGTAATTTTTGTATTAACTCTACAATTTATCAAGTAGATACAGATCGCTATCGTTCAGTAGTCGCCTTCCCGCATTGTAATCCGATGTTTAGGACACAACACCCGGCGTACTAACAAAATATTCCGATCTCGTACAGAAGTAACGCCCTCCGCCGCCGGCCCCCACTATTTATACCTCTGTTATTGGCACTTCTTCAATGTCAGTCGCACCCTGTGTCTGTCCCCTGATCCCCTAAAGCCCGCTGTTACCCTTCGCATCCCTCCAACGTACATTACACAACACCACTCGAATGCTAAGGGTTATATCGAATTATATCAATTGCATGGATTTTATTGTCAAATTACAATTTCAGATTTGACACCTCGTTTGCAATCTTAGGGTTAACGATAGACAAAGCTCTGTTCACATAAATAATTTGAAATATTTCTCGGACTCCATAAAGGTTTGTTTCTACACTAGGTACATAGATACAGATCGCAATGTAAACAAGGTATATATCGTGGTTTAGTATCCGGTCGGCGTACACTGAGAAATATGTAAAGTGACTCATTAATATTGAAAAGTATACGTACGTATGTGTAATATAGTTTTAATAAAGCCACAGGGTCGACTGAGTCCAAGTAGATAGGGGTTTCATTGATGCATAAAACGATTTATTATATTGATTATCAAACAGTACGTATTTTAAGATTACAGATGTAAGCATTAGGCACTATTTATACCGAACGATTGAGCCGTAACACGCGTATCATGTTTGAATTTTCTCGATGAAAAGAAGCAGTATATACACGTAATAATATGTAGTTAGAAATTCTTTTACACTTGTTAGTATATACGACTCATTCAATTAATAACGGAGAGGTGAATATTTAAACATTTATGTCCATTGATTGAGAAATTAATGTTCTTAAACGTCTCGTATATTTGTTGAATTAATTGTGCTAACCTAAATTTGTAACGTGTTTTTGTATAAGTTGTGATAGTTAACAGTAGCTAGATTCATTTCCATTTCATGGTGAATTTGTAAGTCAGTAGCGATTTTATTGTATAGATTCGGATTTTAGAAACCGATATGACGGTATAATTGATTATACTATCATAAAATTATATCACAGCACATCTCTGCATAATTAAATCTTTTATATTTTTAATAACTAGTAGCAAACAGATATACCTATCTAGCAAAAAGTCGTGGGAGGTAACGACCATAATTAGACATTCTTGATTACAATTTTCCAAGACTCATTTCCATAAAACGTAGACTATATGAGCAAAGCCTATATTAAATTCATGATTCGTGTTCGCAACATGAGACTTACATTGCGAACGTCATGTGTGCAGATAAAGACGTTAAAATATTTTAATTATTAATCCAAGTTGAATCTATTATAAAAGAACTGGCCACTGTCGGCTGACCTCAAAAGGAGATCGCGTCAAAAATCTTCGGAACGTGCAATTAAACTTCTCTATAATAAAATGGTGTTTTAATTTCTTGTTAGTGGTCATTAAATTTCTTTAATTGTCACCTTTATTGGTCCAGTATGAAGTCAAATATTTCTTGAGACACAAAAAAAAAGTTTATAAAATATATATACCCATCGTACGTACCTATTACCATGATCTGAACGGAATCTGAACGTGTAGACATGTTTGTTTTATGTTTAAAAAATGTTATGTAAGTTGTAATCTTTCGAAACTAATGAATATATATTCTGCTCAATTTTTGTTTTTATTGTAAGAATTCTGTTTAGTCAGATAGTGTAGGAATGAACTGAGAGAAAAATGATGGTAATGATTTGTTTTGAACAGAAGATTAATCGTTTTATTTACAACATCTTCATCTACAGCGTTCATTACATTAGTGATGTTAACGTAAGTTAGCAGAAATCAATTTATTTGTCTTTAAAATTTGATCAACAATAATTATAAACTTACGTAAAAGGAAACAATTAAAATTAATTTATGAATAATCTATAGTCCTTCCATAAACGTTCCCTCATTTCGTTGACGAATCATATGCTAATTAGCCACAATACAGCAACATACTTTTTTAGATATCTTAATTAATTCAGATGAAGGCATTAAAACAGTATATAAGAAAAATGGAAAAAATACAAGCAAATAAATTAATTAATCAATGTAGGAATAGATTTAAACTGCGTTGCATTTTCTAAATATATATCGTTCCTAAGTATACCAAAACGGATAAACACTTATTTAGCAGGTAGCTTATGGAGCGCAGTCGTCTCGTTCTGTGAGAATGTCCTGTCGCGGAAGGAGGCAGCGGAAAGAGCCCGTGAAAGAGACATAGCGGCTCCAGCAATTCGTCGCCTAGGGGCTGGACGTGGAAGGAGGAGAGGTGGGGGTAGGTTCCACCAGATGCCTCCCTAGGAAACCTCCAAGTAGGCTAAGTAGGAGTAGGGCATGGTAAGGTACCTACCTTACTTACTTACCTTAAGTAAGTGAGGCTTAGGACTAGAATAGATTAGGTAGGATTAGGGACAGGTTAGGTAGAGATAGGACTAGGATTAGGTTATGTAGGGGTAGGGTTAAGACTAGTTTAGGTAGCGTTAGGATTAGGGTTAGTTTAGGCATGGAGGAACCCTCAGGGAGGGTGAGGTGATGAGGAATAAACCTCGTAAAAAAAAAAAAAAAACTATGGTGAAGTGGCGGCGGAGGGTTCTTCCTATCCGTTGCCGGCTGAACCCAGGAGGGAAGGGTTGGGGCCCCGACCTTCCATTGCACGGGTTCGGCAGGCTGGGAGATAGTCCCGGAACCGGACGGTCTCAGTCGGGTGTGGTGTGAGCTATACGCCTGCCGCCGGGGAGTGTTGCGGAGCCTGCTCACGCATCCCGTGACACCCCTCATAGTGCGGCGTAGGGTTCATCGTGGAGTTTTTTAGTCGGTAAAAGTCGCCGATAGGCACCGTCACCGTTGCGTCCTAGTACGCGGTGGGCGGTCGACTCAGTTCAGGCCTCCCCCGGGCCTGACAGTCCAATGAGGATTCTTCTCCACGTTAAAAAAAAAAAAAAAAAAAAAAAAGGTCGGCTGAGTGCCTTAAGCGCTCGCCTTAGTAGTCCGGTGAAGCTGTTAAGACCTTGCTTGGTCAATAGCGTAGTCAGTTCGAAAAAAAAAAAAACTGATTTACCAGCAAGAGCAGAGAGTATTTTAGTTTTATGTAGTCTAAGTATTAAAAAAAATAATTACAGGTGCCGAATAGCATTTCATGACATAAATCGACTAATTTCATTTTTCACAAAAATAGCATATTAGCAAAAATATATGGAGGGCTGAGAGAGCTTGATCAGAAAAATTAACAAAACAAACGTTGTTAGAACGAGATAATGCGTAGACTCAATGATTTTTTTCATACCTTTTTACGTTTCGTATGAACGTAGTAAATATTTTCACGAATTCTCACGTTTTTAAGCGTGTCGTGTATTTTACGAGAGAGCTGTAAACACACGCGAGATACGTAAAGTTTCGGAACTGGATAGAGTTGCTGTGAATGTATATATTATACCCAAATCTTTATCCCATAATATGGATGCGAAACGGAAAACACAATGTTAAAACAAGAATATTAATAAAAACTGATGTAACTAACATTTTAATAATTCACAGTCGTTTAATCGTTGAAGCTTAGTTAAAACTAAGTACTTCTTTCAACATTCTGTAAACATGCTCGCAATTGATATACGCGAGCGGTGTTTAATTTAATGTAAAAAATGTGCGTGACAAGCAAGCCAGTTTTAGTATAGTAGAGCTAAGCAAATAGAACATCAAAGTAAATATTAAAACGCCAACACGTTTTATGTTATCTAAGTGTTTAGATTTTACATTTAATTTTTCTTTTAACGAACGAAAACAATTTCAAATAGCGAATCGAATTTGTTCACTAGTTGATATTAAAACCGATGCCGGTGACAGATTTTTTATCGGATATATGGTAGCCACAACCAGCCGGACGATCCAAAATGATAGACCTGATTAATACCCTTTATCAAAGTTTTTGTGAAACTTATCTAAAATTGTTCGTGTAATGTAAATAACATTATATCAAACTGATCCATTCCGCAAAGGAGTTACGGAGGTAGAACTGGCTCCCCACTCTGGACTGTTATATGTCAAGATTAGTATCTCTGAGTTACGCGATGCTCGCGACCGCGATTGTATCTTTCAGATTAATGTGTGTGAGACGCGTAGACCCAACCGACTTCAGGTTGTTCTATACGATTTGTTTTTATTTTTAAGGGTATTATTATTATTCACCGTTTTGTTTTATTAGAAAAAGATTCGAATTTTTAGCTTAGCTATATATATACGATGTTTATTATTAGCTTAGGGTATGTAGGGTATGTATATACGATGTTTATTATAGCAAATCCGCTTTATTAATGGAACGTGTTAATTATTTGCACGAAAAGAAAATCTAATAAATTTGAAGAGTACTCTGGGTACCTAATGAGAGCAATTAATCGAAAAAATATGAAAATATCAATTTATTCACTTATCTATAGAATACTTTTTTATTTATGAAATGCATAATATTGTGTAATTTTTTAAATCTTGTAAACATGCCTATATCTCTCACTGTGATGACTTGACGATTTCCAAAACCTTATTATGCGTATTCTCTTAATTGCCCCCTACACTGTATTACTACGATAATACATCTCTATCATTTCGAACATTTTTTTCTCACTATTACCATATTAATAATCGAATTTGACTTAATAAATAGATCAATTTTCGAATATTTCTTTAATACATGTTGAAGTTCAAACAAATCGACGTTGAGTCATAATTTCACCAGTTTTAATCACAGAATAAATATACGTAATCATACTTCTTCATTCGAATTAGTCCTAGTCGTTTCATTTTAGTTTACAAGGCTATTATGTTTTGTAAGCCTTTTTACTACTTAAACTATGGCAATATACATTAATGTAATGAGTTTAAGCAAAATTTCTGGTTTTCATTTACAACTATAACAATATTGCGCGTTGCGTGAAAATGTCAGTAAATCAGCTCGAAGCGTGTCGCTCCGCTTCCTCGTACGTGTGTAATGCGCTACTTTGGTCAGCGAGCCAATTTGTTTTTATTGAGACTACCCCCGAGTTATGCAAACTGGTCGGAAACGCTGAGCTCCGCTGTAAACAAACTTAAACACGTCCAGCACCCGAAGACCCCCGGGAGCGAGCTAAGTTAGATTATCCCGACTCGTATTTGAATCGAAACGGGTCAATATTTGCTGGCTTATGTGGCCAAGTCTACCTTTAATCTCGAAATGAGTGTTTTCACAAGCGTCTGCACTGGCCCCCGAGTCTGCGGCCAGGCGTGTGTAAACAATACTCAACGTTAATAGAGATATAAATTGTACGCATTTCATTTAATCCTTTTGAGTGCAATCAACACCTATTCCGTTACAAAGGAGCTTGTTATCGGTCCGACATATTTCTACAACTGGCCAACAGTATGTATTTTCAGGATTTAGGTACTTGTATTATCCCCAACAAATGTATGATCAAAACTCGAGGGTTTACTCAAACCCTAAACTAACAAAACATATCAAAGCGAAAGCACGAAGTGCTTATTTCGTTCGTAAGTTCATACAAGTAACGTTAAAATAGATGTGTTTAATAAAATGTCTAGAATTCTCGAGTATAACATTAGTATAATATTATTACATACCTACCTACCTAAATTTCAAATTGCAGACGAATAAAATAAATTCAAAATAGCGAACTGGCAGACGACATGGTATCAATATTAGCATAACGTTTGGCGTGAGCCGAGCGAGCGAAAGCTTTCTCAAAGTTCGTCGGACTGAACAATGCCTCTCGCATTCTCGCCGCTATTGAGTCACGTCTCCCTTAGTGTTATGTGTTATGTACTAATAACAGAATGTATAAACGTTCTGTACTATTTGTTACAGTAATTTTATGTTAATTGCATATTTATATTAACTTTAACGCTGTTTTTCATCAAAATAATGGATTAGGGTTTAAAATATTTCTAAAACTATTTTACATTTCATAAAATCTCATATGTATATATTCCGACAGTTAGAATTATTTGCACTTTATGTCTCAATAGTAGTTATGATATATTTATATTTCTTTTTTTATGTTTTTAATTTTCATCACTTTTTAATATACTATTTAGTATTACGCGTATACCTATGCCTATATTTACCTAAATGCTCCTTTAGAATAGGGCGAAAACGGAATTCAATCACCTCCATATACGTGCTCGCATACACGCTTACAGATGAAAGTGCAAGGGTTTTATTTTTTTCCCTTATGAAACTGAAATAGTTTAGAAAATTATCCGATGCGAAATATATATAAGAGTTGTTGTGGTGTGTATGCTTGGTACACATATATGTTTCAACAACACATATATGTATGAATAATTAGCTTAGCTTAGGTTAGCTCAGATAGGTCGCGAATTGCATGTATCAGGCAACAGCCCAAGCCGAGGTGTGCCGTGCACCCTTGAGCGAGTTGTCAAATAAAATCGGCTGAGTGCCTTAAGCGCTCGCCTTAATAGTCCGGTGAATCTGTTAAGACCTTGCTAGGTCAATAGCGTAGTCAGTTCGAAGACAAAAAAGAATTCATACTTATTTTAATTTGGCATTACTAGAATATTCGGTTACAAAGCTTGTGTATACCTTCTATACTGAATATTCTCATTGCAAAGAACAGAGTAATGGTTGACAAGTTCATCAATATTATACACTTTAACACTTGACTAATTCTTGTACATTTTAATACGTGTATATTTAGAAATAATATTTTAACTTCGATAATAATATGTTATAGAAAACTTAGTATATCTTTTTCTAACTAAAATATATGCACTTGTTAATCCAAGATAATTTATTCAGGTAAATAATTATATATACAAAATACGTACACCAATTTAAATTATAGTTATTTTCAATTACCAACTCATCACAGATAACAGTCACCGCTGAACACAGAAATTGGCAATTTTATATAACCAAATAGCTCAATAATTATACCTACATGATTTGCGAAATGAATTATGCATTAGTTAGTTCATACTTCTTAGTTTCGTAGTTGAAAGTTATTAAATAATAATTCTTGAAAGACGTTTTGAAATTAAACATTTAAAAGATGAAGTTAAGGGCATAAAACGCTGTAATATGTTATTATATTTACTTAAACCACTCAAATAATAAGAATTTGCGCAAGTTGCATAAATATTAAGAACGGTAAAAAGTTTCCGTGAGAATTTATGTGTACCTACATGTCTGGCCATCCGAGTTTCGCTGAAAGTCTTATAATCAAACACTTGGTTGGTAAACACTATCTTAATATAATAAAAAAGCAAAAATTAATCTTTATTTTGTCTCAAGATTGGCATATGTGAAGATCACACCCAGGACCATAAATATACAAACCACGAGAACTTAGTAAAGAGGGTTATTATAGAGTTAAAACAAAATTCGGACGAACACCGCAAAAAAAACGGATATTTTAAATAAAGTAACTACACATTTTAGGATATGTTAACAAATTTTATTAAGCAATTTCAATATACAACAATATCGACTAAATAGATATTTTTGTGGAATTTAATGGGAAAATAAAGATTTCTTTACTTCTTATAGAATAAAAGCATCAGTGTTCAAACGTGACGTACTAAACGTGGTGACTAAGCTTGGACCTTTGCTCAGAGGTGAGACATTTGCGGACTTATATTAAAAGGGACTATTAAAAAAAACATTTCTTTCCGGAATTTTAATAAACACTTTTTGAAATTAATCTTTTTTAAGTACGAACAATAACAGATTACACTAGGTATATGGTTCGTCACAGAAAAATTATAATTCAATTAGGCTATGATACACTTTTCTTTCTTTTTTCGAACCGACTATGCTATTGGCCTTCACGGCTTCACCGGAATACGGTTTGATGCACTACTATACATATATCAAATTTATTATCCTTTTTGTAGATATGTTTTTATTTAAGAAATTTAATATAAACTGTATATTATTACGTTATATAAGTTTTTAAGAAAATTTAATAAGACGTATGGCAGAACTAGTAAGTTCCGTGTTTCTATGCTTCAAAGACTTCCACGGTGACTGGTTATGAATGTGTGTTTAATCAGTTATTCATATAATAAAGATTAACACTTTCCGCGTTCGATAGCATAGACAAAGCGGAATACCTCGCCGTTACTTGAGAGAACCAATGTTCTTCGAATATAATAAACACTGACCTGCCCATATCAGTTCGTGTCATCATCTGCGAATACCCTAACCCCGGCAACCTTCGACGATGTCTTAGCCATTATCAAACGTCTGAAGCCTAGAAAATTCCCCGGCCCCGACGGTATCTGAGAGGAAGTTCTCAAACTTCTTTCAGATCAGCTTATAGCCTTGGTATGCATCCTCAATACGGCTATGACCCAAGGTCATTTTGCAGCCGTCTGCAACAAGGTACTGGTGATAAGTATTCATAAACCCGGCTTCCAGATAGTTATCGCCTGATAAGTCTTCTCGCCCTTAAAATCTATGAGCGAACATAGGTGTCACCCTCGATTTCGACTCAACACATGGATAGAGTGTTATGGTCTTGGGCCGCTTGTGCCGCCTACTATGCTCGACGAGCAAAATGTTACCTGTTATGCAACTGTTATACAAAATGTTAAGCAACCAATTTACCTGATAATTGCTGATTAAGGGATAAGATTTGTAAGTGTTAGACCCAAGCTTGTAGGTGGTAGAGCCACGCTGAAGCTATTATTGGTTTCAGCACGAATGGGTCGTCTCGCCCGGGGTACTACCACCCTCTCATAGAAAACCGACGTGAAGTAACATTGCTTGCATTGTTGCGTTTCGTTAGGTCAGTGAGAGCGCCGGAGGCCCACCTCCCCTCTCCTCTCCCCCCTGCTTCCCTTTCCCCCAAACACAGGCTGGCAACGCAGGTGCAGGAGGTGAAACTCCCGTGGTTTTGTTAGTGTCTATGGAAGGTGGTGATCACTTAACATCAGTTGACCCCCCAGTTCGTTTGCCTGCTATGACATGACAAAAAAAAATCTTTGTAAACAGTTTTTCACTAAAAATTGACGAGAATCAAAATGTCATATTATTTTAGGTAGTCCACCTTGATACTATTATTAATGGTAGAAAGCCAAACTTATAAAAAGAAACGAATTTCTCATGTATCAGCTAGGAAATACCGTTAGGTCAACACATATTCATTCTAATATTGGTAGCTAATCATGAAACTAAATTAAGCATTTTCTTCTAATGACAATACAACGTTACTATAGAATTGGAAGGTATTTCTTCGTTGCAGAGTCCAAGAGAATCAGTACCTTTTTTTTAACGTGGGGAAAATCTTACGGAAGATTTGGATAGCGAATTATTGACTAAAAACTCTAGGTGTTCTCCTCATGTTTTTTCACTGGAGGAATGCAACAATACCTAATCTATCCTCATTTCATATGAAGAGTTTTTATTCTTTACTTCGTTACTAATATTATAAATGCGCATGTGTGTTCGTTTGTTTGTTACGCTTTCATACCTTACTCAAGCAATCATCATTATTGCATACACGTTATCAGGGGTCTATACCTTTCTATAAACGGACGTAGGGTACTTATCATTCAGAAATATATACTATTTCCAACGGATAGATCAAACCCATATTAACACGAATACAGTCGAGAACAAAAGTTAGTTACATATATAAATATGAGCAGCTTTTTATAAGTTTGTGGAACAATTGTAAATGCATAATTTTTGGACGATTTTTTTTATAACTACTAGTTTTTGCTCGCGTCTCCGCTCGCGTTAATATATATATATAGAGGGATAGGCCCTCGGGAGCAGTGCTTTTTTAAGAGATGAAAGATCCTCTCTTCAAGATACAGATGAAAGGTCCTCTTCTGTACCCCTGACAAATTGTATGCAAAATTTCACGTTGATCGGTTCAGTAGTTAAGCAAACAAATAAACTCATATTCACATCTATAACATTAGTAAGGAAGTAAGAATTTATGATCATACACTGCATACGAGAAAACCATTACGTATTTGCATACATTGCCTGCCAGTATAGGTACCAAGTATATTTAACAGTTACGTAGTGGTAAGAAAAGCGGTGGATTTGTTTATTTTCTTGATTAACGGTTTTAATAAAGTAAATAATAAATTACTTACCTTATCAATAAAAAGTGTTTACATAACTTACTATATATCATTACATAGTATAAAACAAAGTCCCCTACCGCGTCTGTCTGTTCGCGATAAACTCAAAAACTATAGAACGGATTTTCATGCGGTTTTCACCGGTGGATAGCGTGATTGACGAGTAACGTTTTAGTATATAATTTGTCAAGGATTTTTTCATAATCAGGGCGGCACAACGTCTGCCGGACCTGCTAGTAATTTATGAGTAAAGGACCTTACAAACGTAAAGAAAATCGATTAAGCAGTTTCGAAATTTTGTGCGTAGAGAAAATAAACGCATTCAGAAGTTTTATTGTACTAGCTGTTCCCACGACTTCGTCCACGTGGAATAGTTACTTAGCGCTAACACTAACACTCAGCGGAAGTTCTTAAGAGCAAAAAAAACCCCGATTTTGAAATATTCTTCATTAGGTCTTAGCGTGACGATATATAGCTTACATCCTTCCTTGATAACTGAGCTATATTTTTTCAAATTGAATATTTGAATGAATTTTTCAAATTGGGCCCGTAGTTCCTGAGATTAGCGCTTTCAACCAAACAAACAAACCCTCCAGCTTTATAATATTATAGTAAAGATATACAATAAATAGGTGATATCACTTATAAGACTTCAAGGTATGTGTCGCAGATTTTTTAAAACTTGTATAAAAAATACAGTCTTCTAATCGTTATTCGTCCAAAGATGCAACTAGAAAAGAACTACTGCGTAAAAATTACGATAGTATATTATAAAATAGAGGGTTTCAGATAAGCAGTTTTATTATGAGTTTCGCGTATTTATACATAACCACCTATCTCTTATGTCTGTTAGGTCATTGTTTGCATCGGTGACTACATTTCTTCAATAGTTGAAATACATCACCAGCACATCGGCGACACGATTTATTATGTATATTGTATACGTCACGTTGATCGATAGTTCAGGTAATAAAAAATCAGTTTTATTCAAAGAGGATACGTATTGTAATTGCTAATTTTGTGTATTTTCCAGCAAAGTTTACACCTATGGTAGACGTTAACGCTATGTCAGATTTATGGCTTACTAGTAAATTTATTGTTTATCTAATCTTATATGTTATACGTGAGTAGTTGGCGCCAAGGTCTTATTTTATAATACGGAGTAATATAAATATATGATTTTGTTTATTCTCACTTATAAATATTAAAAGTAGGCGTCCTTGTGAATGATAAATGTGTTTCTTGAAATTTTTCAAAGGTTATGTTAAATGGTTTAGTTAGAAATTAAATTATTTTCGTATATAATTAGAATTACTAATCTTATTAATAATTAGATTAATGCTCCGTTTGGTTTTTATTATAATGTCTAGTATTAAATAGCCACAAAACATTGTTTTTTTTTTAACTGGAATGGAAACACATCAACGCTAATATACACAAAATTGTGGTCACACCTTTTTATCTATATTAAGTAATTTTTAATATTACGCAATAAATATAGACTAAAAAATAACCGCCTGTCACATAATTGGAATTATTATTGGCGTAAATTAAGTGAAGACTGCCTTACTATAAATTGATTTTTATAAGCATTGACATATAAAAACCCAAGACACAGTTTCGAATAAAAGTAGCGCTCAAAACCGGCAGCAAAAACTCCCCAATATACATACGTGTTATAGTTATGCCACAAACTTTTGCAAATTCAACCTTATCTGAATGGTTTAAAGTTGCTTTTACAAGTACGCAAGCGTCGCGAGACTGAAATAACTGCATAATCCAAAATTATGCACTCATTTTTGTGTGCCGGTTGTGAGCCGTTAAGTGTGCATCTTGAGTTCTTGTATATCAATGTTTATAATTCTTTGGAACTTTGTACTGTTAATTCGGTTAACTATATCCACATACAATGTATCTTAAAAAGGGTTGTTACAAAATAAAAGGGGACAATCGTATATGTAATACGTCATTTACTTTATTAGTCAATACTGAAAATAATCGTTAAAAATGTGGGCGATTTACGATATAAAATTTAACATCACCCACGAACCATATTTTCAATAAAGTAAGTAATATCTTATGTAATGTATGTTATTTAATTTATTACTGATAGACTTTTAATACTAACTAGTTAATGCTGCAATTAAGTGGTCTTTTACCGATAGGGTACCTAAATGTGGGATAGTTGTTCCACATTTTGAAGTCAACTGATATGTTCCTAAGAACAAATATCAGAGTTTTCTTTGTATTGAACATTACGTCTACTATAAGATCAAGAGTAATGTCATAAAACTACTGTATTTTTTTTTTAATAATCCCTCAGTGTATTTTTGAACGTGAGTATTTTTTTTATTTTGGTATATTTAAATTACATGAAGTCTTATTAAAAATAGAAAGTGCAACTTTATGGAAAATCATATCAAAAATTTTAATGAATTCCACCGAAAAGTTATCGTGACTATCAAAAAAATTACTATACATTTCATATCGCAACAATACATTGTTGTAGATATAAATATGAAAGATGTCTGTTTGTATTTATGATTATTATTCAAACAGTTACTAAATTCATGTTAATAACTTAAGGAAAATACTTCGAAGGTACAAACTCGACTTGTCTCACACGCAGTTACTGCATTAAATAAAACATTAGTTGGAATCGTTTCTGTGAAGTTGTTCATGAGTATATGAGGCCGTGTATTTTCTGCTGAGATTGTGTTTATGGTAGAAAAACAAGTTTCATTCATAGAGCGTACCATAAAAATAGATCTACTACCTCACAGATGACTTAGAAATGAACTGCTTAAAAAAAATAGTAAGGATTATCGGATATACCTAATAAAACATATAATTCTTATACATTTGCCTATTAGATTCAATATAATTTAATAATTTCTCGGCTATTTAAATATATCCTAACTTCTAAATTTTCCTTTTCATTGTACCTATTTGCCCGCAGTGACTGCCTTCCAGAGTGAGATAGAATTGTATTAAACTTATACCTTATTATATTTTTAAAATCTGCTGTACATTTAGGATTGTGTATTAGTTCTTACATGGAAATATGTAATTACATATACATAGGTCAAATAAATTCTGAGATTTCGGGCTATGTAATATAAACATAAAACAAGTTCTAACTGGCGAAATATCAACATACAAATAAAATTGTTTTTGCTAATATAAGTACTGTTCGTAATTATTTTGTTCTGTTATAAGCTATTTTTGGAGTAGTAATAACCACAGCCAATATTATAATCCTGTTTGTGATTAATTATAATTTTTGTCTACAGAAACCACTCAATACTAAATCGGCTAAACATACATTCGCGACTCTTGTATCGTGAATTAAAACCGGGAAATTAAATATTTTGGCAGCGAGCTTTCATCAAAAGTGTGTAACATTATTGTGTTAATTTTTTTAAAGGGAATCAACGGCCTAATGTTACAAACAAAAAAATATATATATTGATTTTCAGCTACAAATAAATAGCTACATATTTTATCATTTTTGGAAAATTAACCCACGAAATGTAAATTAAAAGTGAAGTAATATCACACCAGTGAAAGTACCAATACAGATCACCTATAAAATCTGTCGGAGTATTCAGTCTTTGCATGATAAACGCCTAACATGTGATTTGAGTTTTTTGGTCATTTCATCAGCGTGAATATTTTGATGAAGACATATAAAGTTTTTTATATCAAATATATAGAATATATTTTATTATTACCAGTATATTTTATATCTTATTTAAAACATACAATCATTTTTATTGTATCTTCCTTGATTTTTTTTTCCTATGCATAGGTGCCGCGTTTCAGTTCATATAGCGAACTCTAAAATAATATAGTTCTTTTATCGTAGCGATCAGAGGTCATTATACTTTAAACGATTGTTTGAACCTCAACTAAAAATAGAATATTACGTAACCTACAAAAGAGCAACAACAAATAAAACCTTGTGCTGTTGTATAGACAGACGCACATGCGTGTACACAATCGTCTTGGGCGCCTAGCCTAATGAATAGGCAAGAGATAGTGTGTGAGTAAGCAGACGGTACTCTATGTGAATAAAGATGGCATTGACATTATTCATTCAGCGAACTTGACATAAAAATATTGATTTTACTCAACGGTATGCTATAAGTGATGCGCATCTTTGTCATTCAATGGTTTAAAAAATAAGCCTCTCTGTTTGTATAGAGCTCTTAATGCTAGTAATGTTTTTATATCTACCTCAGATAAAGTTTACATTTATAATGTTTAAAAGAAATCATATAAGTTTCTTGTAGAATTTAATACTTTGGTACTTATCACCATAAAAATATTTTTGCAAAATCTATTTGTGAACTAAATAACAACAATACTTTTATAATTCTTAAAACGTATTGATCTCAATAATGATATAAACGCTTAATAAGTATGTATTACGTTGTAATTGTAAGAATCATAGTTTTGATAACAATTAACTAAGATGTATAGAATATAACAACTAATATACTATACTTGATGTAAATTTTATAACAATAATAAAACAAAACATCATAAGCTGATTACGGTCTTAATAACTAGTTTGAATACGTAGATATACTTACATTATATACCGTCTACATATACCAATTAAAACTAAGTATTGAAATCTTACTCAGTTTGTAGTGTTTACTTGTGTTTAACTTCATTTTTATATATAATAACGTAATATACCTCTTACGTATGCAAATAGCAAATTATTTAGTACGCAGACCTACAAAATCGAAGCCAGTTCTTTGTAACACGACGTGACCAGCCACTCGAAACGACTACTATGTAAATTAATTTATGCCTGAAAGACTTTAATGCTTATAAACACATATTTACGTCGACGTAGAAATTCTTAAATACACAAATAACTTACCAAACGTTTCTTGAATGCCCTTAAAGACGTATCGAATGGTCGCTCAGTGATAATTGATAGCTTATATATAATATATTACGAGCAAAATATTGTTATAGCCAATAACCCCAGAGACTTGAAAAAGACGTTGCCAGTAAATAATGAACTAACGATACAAGTTTTAGAAAAAGAAAACGGTATATCGTAAATCAACCTGTTATTTTTACTTAACTCTTTACTTTTAGTTGACTTTAAAAAAAACGTTTGTCTGTCGCTGAGACACTCCACAGATGTTGCCCCAGCTGTTTCTATGACAGTCACGTTCACGAATCCGACAGTGTGTACTACTACGCCACGAGCTGGGCTCGTTAAATTTTTATAGCCACAAGGTCGCCAGTTTATGGTCAATTCTCAGCAGTTATTGTTCGCGGACGAACTTTTTTTACAGCTCAGGCGTCAATCACTTTATAACGGTTAAGATACGATAGACAGTGATTAAGACTTAATTGCTATGATGTTTTAATATTTTTTTAATTAATCCAGTGAATTTTATATGGCTCGCTATTATAAATTATATGACTAGTGATATTTATGAGTGTAATTTTTAATACTATAGGTATATATGTATATTTATTCATTTTTTACTACACAAAATAATTGTTTTGAGTGATTCAAATGCTTTAGTTTGAATATAAATAACGGCCAAAACTTCTATAACTCTTCGATAAAATATCATTTGGTTAATCTGAACTTGCTAATGTAATTATATGACAAATTACAATAGCTCGCGATTTCACCTGTGATAAATTAAGATATATAGTGAATTGCGAAAAATCTTCTCTATACAAAAAAAACTCTTAGTTGTGCTAAATTTTATGGTAATTGGTCAAACGATGTTTGAGTACATACATAAATTTGTTTTAAACATATAATTTAAACAACAAGTACTTACAATATTTTATTATTTAAATGATGATAACGTTACTTGGAGTCGCAATTTTAAGAGTGACAACAAAAGATGTTTAGACTACGTTTTGGGCGATATCGACTTTCGCATAACATCCACAAAGCGTAATAAAGCAATTTGCGGGCATGCCAACAAAACAATGGGCCCTGTTCTAACCGTGTTTTAAAAGCTTTCAGCGTAGTGATTTAAAACCCTTTGACTTATACCTTATTTGTAAACATCATATAAGTACAAAGGGTTGCTGTTTTTTAAGAAATAAAAGAATTTGCACAACACCATTGCCGTGTCTCCCTTTGTTTAGTTTTTGCACAATTGCTGGTGAAAGTGGCTTTGTTGTTTGGTATTTTTGGCTTGAGGAATTTATGTAGATACCTGATCAATATTTGAGATTTTTATTTTGTATTTCGTTGGTCCGATAAATAAAACCAAATGCATAACTTAAGTAAATGTCGATCTAAGAAGTAACCCACTAATTTATAATAAATGACCCTGTCTGATTTGCATTGTGATTAAAGTGATTTAAGTTGAAGTAATCTTCTCAGGCTTATAATGTACAAGTAGTAAACCGCGGTTTCACTCGTATTCAACTGTTCCTTTGGTTCCCGGTCACGCACAACCCACTCCGCTGGACCTGTCTATCATTTCCTAATTCATTCTCGCTTACCGTACTTTCTAACCTAAACTTTATATGATAGTCGGTATTGAGAAGAACCTAACATACCAGTTAGTCCACAATCATCCTCAAGGAATGGCTATGAAATGGAACAAATAATTTTACAAATCTGACAGGTAGTACCTAGTTTCACAGATTAGCACTGATAAAAACTAAACAATCTCCTGAGCCCTATTGCATTGATATAGTCACGGACATTGTAAATAATAATACTAACAATAAAAGGCAATAAAAATTAAACCACAAGAATATAATACAAATTGTGTGCTCTTATACGAGATAGACCCTAACTACGAGCTCACATGTTCGCTTGCAATAGCTTTCTTCATAGGAAACTTTACAATCAATGTACTCATTATGAATGTTTTTTACCTCAACAGTCTCTGGTAAAGGATGCACAGTGACCCACTGCGGACCCTTTTGTTTCGGTGAAAGTTTTATTTGATGCGAAGTTTCTAAACCCTTTCCGTCACTTTTTTGTAAGATTTACTGTTGTCTATATTTTTTGTGCTAGTTGTAAAAGAATTGCATTACAGTTTTTTTTTTCTTTGAGTAGTTTTTTTTTTCTTAAAAATGTCCAAGGTTGAGATTGGTCGGTACCTACTAAACTATATGGATCGTAGTCATCCAAGTTTATATTCGATTATATTTAATCGTTATAATCGCTTCTTACGAAGCAACTGCTTGAAAATAAAAACATAATTGTTTATGCACATAAATTTCATACATTGGAACATAAATACATAATTTAAATATGGTTTTTATATACTCCTGTAGTCAATAGATAATATCAATTTCCTGTTTGTATTGAAGTTAAAACTTAACAGATTATAATTCACTTAAAATGGGAGCTATTTGCAATATATCCACAAAGCCATATCAAATTAATAATTGCAACAAAATTTTACGTGAGGCACCTGTAATTCTTTAGGAAAATACTAATGACCGTGTAAAGACACCCGTGCGATTAATATGCGACAGATAGATACATAAACATGAATATTTTTAGGTACTACTACTGTCTATATGAACTAATTATTTAAAATAAATTTTGACTTTCTTTAACACATCAGTTTGATATTATTATTTATTTTTTCATCAATATTAATAAAGTTAATAGTAAATATCACGTAGTAATATTAGCCACAATATGTCGACATATCAATCGGACGTTTGTAATTCCTCGGTTGTCTAATACACTTAAAAGTAAAAAATAAAATAAATTTGAAACGATAAATACCATTGAACTCACCGCAGACCACGCGGTCGAAGGGGCTCATCCAATCTGGAAATGGAAAATCTATTATCAATCGTATTGAAAGTTCTTTGTTTCGGTAAAACCGCATGCACAACGAAAAAAGCCAGTCAAACAGTATAACAGTAATGCGGTAGTGTGGGATATAGATAAATATAATAATATAGATCAGCTATTTATTCAAAATTCTATTATAATAACACAAAAAACAATTTTAAAATAAAAACATAGCCAACATTTAAGCGTTAGGAACATTAACGAAACAGACAAAATAATTCTTTTTTAATATTTGTATGGGCAAAGCAAGCTACAATATATTAATATAACGTATATCAGATTTTTTAAAATTATTCACTCATTGAATTTCAGTTTTATGTTACAGTCTCCATATATTTTACACAGAGGAGCTTATTAGTACACCTAAAATATTTAACACTAGCAGTCGTCCGCGACTTCGTCTGTGTTTATATCTTTATAAAGAGTTTTATTTAGACGGAGTCCTAATTGTTTTAGCCGAATTTACTTTTTATAACATCAGTTATGTACCAGTGATAGTTCTGTCGAAATCGGTCGAACCGTTTCGAAGTTAAGCCAGAACGAACAAACAAACAGACAGACAAAAAAAATTGCATTTTTATTATAATTACCCTATATATCATATCATTCATATCTAAGGCAATAAGAGCTAACAAGAGATGATATTTTGACATAACTCCCGTTAAAATTCATTAACGTATAAAAATGCAGAACATTTTTCTTTTAATTTGATTAGGGTTATAATGTTGCTAGCAGCAAGTAGTCAATGGCACTAACATTTTTATAACTGAAGCATTCAATACAATTGCGATGATAAAAGAAGGTAAACAATTATAATCTAGTAACGTATAACGAAGTTTAAGATTTTCTCATAACCCCTGTATGTGAATAGACGGACAATTATGATAACAATTGCCAATTAATTACTTTTTATCGCTTGTCTGTAGTAAATTTTATGAGTTGAACGTTTCTAATTGTATTTAATCAATTAAATAGTATTCTTTGGTTTTTATAGGGTACATGAAACGATTGCTGTAATTCGAGGTTGAGTTTATTAGATTTTATGGGCGACTTCTGTTTATAGTTTCGGAGATAGGCATGTTTTTAAATACAACACTACAACAACCGTTTTACAAGTTTTATTTTCATAAAGACATGGACAATTTAGAAAGTTTTCAAGCTACAGAATTTATTTGTAGGTACATTTTAATGAGTTTAATAGTACATATGTTCAATTGTTCATCATACATATGATCATATGTTCATTGAATCCCAATATTCGCTCGCCAACAGCCAGTGCAACACACATTCCTTCTTTCGTTTCGTTAATATTTATGTTGAAGTAATATTATTATGATTTTTGTTTGTTATAGCATGTATCACTAGATGGCACTGTTATGTAATTTTGGATTCTTCGTTATTTTCTCGACTAACAACATTCGGGCGACTGAAAGCCAAACTGTACTTTAGTATTATTGTGAAAGTATTTATTTGCATATAATATCAATTTGCGTAAGTAGTAAATGGGTATGGTAATTAAATAAAATAATTCCAAAATATAATAAAAAAATTAGACTATTAAAAGCTAATGAATAAACTATTTGAGTTATACCGCATGACATGCCTCAAGGACAAATCAGTAATAATTGATACATAAGTTTGATTATGTAATGTGCATATTAATATTAAATATAATTTTTTCTGTTCTTATATTGAGCAAAGCCTGTATCTTATATTCCACAATTATTTACTTATCACCAATTATCTAATACTAGCGCGCCCGGCAGACGTTGTCCCGCCCTGATTATAAAAAAAATCTTTGACAAATTATATACCAAAACGTTCCTCATGGATCACTTTATCCACGGGTGAAAACCGCTTGAAAATCCGTTCAGTACTTTTTGAGTTTATCGCGAACAGACAGACATACAGACGCGGTAGGGGACTTTGTTTTATACTATGTAATGAAACTAACTTGTACTTCATTGTAATCGTCTATTATTGTGTTATAGGCAAGATTACATTATTCTAGATATACAAACTGCCACAAGATAAGTCATTGTTGTACACAGGCCTCTTCTCAAGAGACTGCACGGGCTTATTCACTCGACCAGAACATGACGTACCTACTGGCGATTTGAAACAGATTCATAGTAGTTTTTGACATACAGTGCTACCTACTACAACCGTTAAGGTTTCCTTGTGATGTTTTCCTTCAGTATCAGCCGATAATGATTGTAATGAGATGCTTACGAATCCTTAACAAGTTGTCTGTTCATACCGTGTCTCAAGTCTACGGATATCGGATGGATATTCCACCGGCCTAAATCACTTGATCACCCTGACTTAAGATATCAAATTGAAGTTTATTGTTATATATCGTGAGCCTCACTTTGAGATTAGAATATATAATAAACTATGTAGAAAGTACTAAAACAAAATATTAATTATTTTACAAACTTTTGCAAAATCAAGTTTGAAATAAATATACCTACGTATATTTATTTAATTATCTTAATTTATGCCCGCTTAT
Organism: Antheraea yamamai; assembly: GCA_036509395.1. Taxonomy (NCBI): domain Eukaryota; kingdom Metazoa; phylum Arthropoda; class Insecta; order Lepidoptera; family Saturniidae; genus Antheraea; species Antheraea yamamai. The sequence goes on from AP028429.1 coordinate 7,890,706, forward strand.
TTACGAATAGTATTTTACATAGAGCTAAATAACGCATTACAAGCATTAGGTATCAAAAAATTACAATGTCTATAGAATTGACATCCAAACCCATATTACTTACTCTATAGACTTCTATACCATCTTTACCTACATATGCAAAAATCCAGGCTAGTGTTGCATGGTAAAAGTGAAATGTGAACATTAGTCAGCCGACTTATGATCGATTAGGAACGCATGTTCAGTAAATTCGGTTGTTCAAATCGTTTAAAATTAACGAGTTAGGTATACTGATTGGAAACATATAAATTGTTTGAAAAGAATGCAATCGCTAATTAAATTCGATGTATAATACGTATGGAACCGATAAATCGAAAGTCGTGCGCTCGTAATTCACGTAGATAACATTCGAAATAAAATAAAAAAAATGAGAGTTTTCGAATGCTATGGTAAACGTAAAAGGGAGAGGTCAACATTAATGTATCTGGCCCAATATTTCAGTAAAGATAGATAATGAAGTTTTATTTAAAAATAAATATATTGTGTTTATTACGACATCTCGACCAACTAAAAGTCGTAAATAAGGTAAAAGGGTCGTGTAAATAATATATTATATATAGGTATGCAGTGTCACTTGCCCATAAATGGATTTGTAAGAGAAAATATTTAATTATTGGTGATATAATTATACCTTTAAAAAGCTTATTACATTGTTCCCTTTAAACTGATAATAAATAAAAATTACTGCACCATTACTCAAGAAGGTAAAGTAAACAATATATCATTAGCATTTAATTAATAACGAGCTACAAATAGCAATCAATAGCGTAAAGGGCTTCTGATAGCATGTGGGTTCCGTTTGCACACGGCGCCCTGCTATTGGCTACGGGAGACGGCCATATTTGATCGGCACATGCGCTCTACGCTCTCCTGACATGTGACTGGTGCTCATCTCTCCGCGCTACACACTGTGTAAACGGAAGATGAGCGTTTCTTTGTGACAGTAGGGTTCTGTACACATTATTACATCAAAATGTATAAAAATATTATCTCAATACTTTATTATTTGAGAAAACAAATAGAATTAAAAAAAAGGTTCTCCATACGTAGGTATCCTTGTAGTGTATAAAAATAATTTACCTAATTTGGAGATATAAAATAAATAAGTGGTTTTATGAAAGTATATTAATATTATTTAATAAACATTATATATTGACTAGAAACATTTCAAAAGGCAAAACTATGTTATTTTGTTGGTTAATATATGAGGACTGAACACACCATTTGTGATGATATAGGTTTTAAAGTTAGTAGCGTTCTAGTACGTTAGAAAATACACTACCTAATAGATCTAGTGCCATAACATTTTGAACGTAAATATCATAATAGGAATGAAATAAATTGTAAGCACTTCTATCAATATAAACATAACGACATACATACATAAGCTACATAACATTTAAAAAATATTTCTTTATAATGAACATACTTTCAATAATATAGTATCGGTAAATTAATATAAAACGCATACAGGTACGTAAAAGATTATGTGGCAAATTATATTATTAAATTAGAATACAGAACTATTATTATTATACTCAATGGAGTTTGTGTTCACGACGCGACGTACTGACAACTCCGCCATTTTTAATATTGTGTGCGCGTGCGCCAAACCACCTGCCATGCCGCTCATACGGCCGTGTTATTTTCGTCTACTCTGAGACGGATTTTCGCCTACATCATCCCGGACATTTTTATAAGCCAACATTGCCAACAAATCACGAAAATAGTCCATTTCTAAACAAAAACAAGTCGATTATAGGCCATTTTATATAATTTCAGTGATCTACGACGTAGTTACGAGGCCGAGTTGGCTTTGATAATGATTTTTTTCTACATGTCAGCTGTGCTGTATTGTAGACATGTGCTAGCGAGATCTGACGAGAGAATCTTTTTGATTCACACTTATCTTTATAACCGTGAATATATTTCTTGGTATTATAATTTCGCGGGATTGTAATAATTTAAGATACCTTTACATTATATTAGCTGTGCTCACAACTCACTACGCGTTTTTCATTAATTGTTGATATTATTATTTACTGTGATAAATGATTGAAAAATAAACTATATAGCGCGGAAAAACAGTATAAACTACATTACACACCAGTCTATTGAACGATAAGCTCTCTAAAACCTGGCAATTACTTGACTTTTGTTGATTTACTTTAAATTATATTGATTTTAGTTCTCTCCATTTAACACTAACGCCATAATTGTTTTCAAATATATCTATATTCATATGAATTTTCTATTGGTTAATGTGCTGCAGCACCTTTTTGAGGTGAGTTATAATGAGATGAATAGGATATAATAGCATTAAAAACTCTGAAGTGTGATAACTTTTATAACTTTCAACTAAATAAATCTGAATTTTATACAAAAAATCGTTCTTATATGGGAATATACATATAAACACATATCCGCGTCTATGGTCGCGTTACATTACAATATTAATACCAATTAAATATAGCCTAGCGCCACATATTAAAAGTTATTGTAAAATAAATAACATAAAAACTTTCTCCAATCAAAAATACTTAGGTATAATAGTATAAGAGATGTTTGATCACAGATATACTAACGTCTAAGTATGAATAAATACATATATGTGCGTAGGTAGATATATATTTACTTGTATATTATACTTATATATATTACACTTATATTTTTCGTAAGTATTGGTCTTTTAATTTCCCTAATGAGTAAGTACACGTATACAACAAAAGTACCATGTGATAATTTACGTGAACGGTTATAATATATTTAGCAGGATGTTCAAAACTCTTCTATGTTCTAATCATTTATATAGAGCAGTAGCCTAAATAATTTGATTGGTGGAATGCTTATATATTATGTAATCTATAGCTTATATAAACACTCTTTTATGGTACCAATTTAGCTAGATTAAATTTATATTGACTTCAATATAGATACTTATATCATTTAATGATTTACCTATTACTTATGGGAACTATAAGTTATTAAAAAGCTTATATAGTTTTGTGTGGGTGCCTACTTATAGCGTATTTTCATATAAAATTAATGAATGAATATTGTATATCGTATACATATAATGTTATAAAATCACATCAAATATTGGTCAAGTGTAACCCGGTCTCACGCACTAAGTTCCGCTTCACCACGCAAATGTATTTGTGTTATGTTTTAAAAAAAACTATCTATTCTTTCATGTTCGGGATCCTCAGAGTATGTGTATAGTTTAACGCTCGTACAAGAATAAAATAATCATGTGTGCAGTAGACAAGCGGTAGATTTGCAAAATTCAAAAAAATTAATAATAGTCATATAAACATGCCGCCTTTTTCTAAGGCTTCGTTATAGCCAGACGTACACACACACGTACAATACTCGGTAGAGCTAGAATTAGTCAGTGCAATATAGAATGAGGAGACGGCGAATAGAAGAAACACTGTATAACGTATTCTATCTCATTCTCTCGTATGTTAATGCGCGTAGTATAATATATTCCTGTATTTGTCTGTTTTAAATGTCACTTATTAGTTTTGTAGTTCACGTCTGTTTGATCAAGTTTCAAATCACAACGAGGCTTATGAAGTTTTCATTTCTAAAATGTGAAAAAGTCCTTTTTTGTATGGCAATCCTTAATATTGTAACTTGTTTACTATTTATAGGAATATTTCTAGTAATAACACATATTATGCTGTGAATTAGGGATAGCTCAAATAAACCATCCTTTACAGGTAAGATGGAAAGTATTTCATTAGCAATAAGCTACCATTTTAGGAACGGAAATCGCATCGGATAAGAGCAATATCTTATCTCTTTTGCAGATCTGTATGCAACTGCTACAGAAGCTCCACAGAAGAATTTTGAACCGTGGTTCTGTTAGTGTTCGATCATAGAAGAAAAGTATACTTTGTAAATATACTTTTTAGGATTTTCGAGAACGGGAAGGTGAAAAGTTTGTACGGATATCCTATATCAGTTTAAAATTAAAACATAGAAATTAGTAACTACGGATGTATAAAAATGGTTCTGGAAAATCAACATTTACATTAGGGAAAATTTATTTGAATTAAAAAAGAGGATTAAAGGTAAATAGAAAATTCACATAATCACAGCCCTTGAACAATCTTAATAGAAAATTTAAGGAGTAGTAAGATACTACATACCAATTTATTTTTAAATGTATCTATATCACAATTACAAAGAGAAAGGATTTAATTTTTTGTTTGTGAAAGTTATACTCAAAAATGCGTACCCGATTTTAAAAATTATTTCGCATAAAGAAGGCTACATTATCAGGGTGTAATATAGGCTGTTCTGTTTTTAAAATCTACTATAATCCGAGCGATGCTGCGAGCGAATACTAGTGCACAATAAAGATATCAGTATCCGTCCATTGGTGACCAAAGTTTTGATAGTTATTTTTGCACACACTAATTACGTCATTTTCAATGTGATATTAAAAATATAACAAAAAAATATACATAATGTTATTATTTATGCATAAATTATCCAAAGAAGCACGGATGTTGGATTGTATATAAATACATGATATTTATATGATTTACTTCGGTCACAACTTATGTTATTGTTATCTGTATAACTCAATAAGAAATATAACCTTAAATATATTAGAATTTTGTTTTTATTTGTCCTGCGACCTTAAATATGCACGATATTTTTTTAAGTAAAACTTCTTTAGGTGCGATTAGGAGGTAACTGGACGACAATGTAACGGAAGTCCATTACGGCAATATGGCGTCACGTTTATGTACCATCCGGTTAGATAGTAATGAAACACACCCAAAACTTCTATTATATCATAATTAATTTAATTCGTTACTTATCATAGCAATCTGTTCATACTTTTCCTATATTTTATTTACTTTATAACAAAGAGTTGATAATAATATTTCCTGTGTTATTTACGTTCCGAATTAGCTGATAGATGGCACTACAGATAATGAACCTTTGATTTCATTTATTACTTACTTACACTGAAACCAGATGGCAGCACGGTCGCGTACTCATATATACATAATTAATTCTATTGTATGATTTTTATTATTATTCAATTTAATATTTTTCATTACATTTTTTGTTCAAAATAATTTGATTAATTTGTTTATAAACTTTCTTTACAAAATAAAAATATTTAAAAAGTTTTACTTTAATCGCGTGTGTCGGTTACAAGCACTCGTGTTTTTTTTAACGAATCGTTTATTAATGTTCGTTTGGAGACATTGAGTATTCAAAGCCAAGTGTAGTTCTTATAAGAGATAAATATATGATTACGTTATATCCTTATCAGGGTGAGCATCTAATTAATGTATTGGCACTTTTGTTAAATAAAAAGCGTGCAAAGCATATTACTTTTGTAATTCGGATTACTTCACAATATTTTTGCAGTTCTAAAACATTATAAATATATTATATCTAGTGAACATATGTATTATTATATACTTTATAGATTTTAATGTTTGACCTCATTATCGGCTGTTAATTAACAGTATGGTCTAAGATGGCAAAACATGGTAAAACAACAGGTGGACTGGCTTTGAAGTGCTACTACTAAAACACATCTATGAGATCTTGATGTCGAATTTTAAATTTGAAAGTTGTAAATAACGGAAAATATTACAAAAAGTCTTATTACCACCTACCATTAAATACAGATAGAGTACCCGGCATTTGATTTGGCACGTTGGAGATGAGAGTGAGATGTCCGACTTACCATTCTCTTTATTGCAGAGCGCAGTGACTGCGATAGATAAAGACAACGCTATATGAAACCGAACGTAACGGACAGTCTCGGTCTTCTCCCCGACCGCGACGTGCCAAATAAAAAGCCGGGTACTGTAAATTCCTTTATAAATCTTAAATTGCGATCAAGGGTATATCGAATTAATATCGCTTTAATCTAGAATCAATTTGATCATCATAACCAGCGTATATGTGTAGAAATTACGCTATTGAAATTAAAGTAAATATAAGTAAGTAAACATGAAGAAGGGATTAAACTTGTGCCAAATAAATAGTATGCGGGACTAATATCCTCTATCTTAGCAGAGTACTGTTAAATATCAGTTGAAAAAGCATTACTTTTAGTAGTTTTAAAACAATTAAGTGTTCTGTTAATTTGGAGTTATTGAAAAAAAAACATTTTAATTTTAAATGTCCTATTTAAGTACATACTTCGCTTTTTATAATCACACTAGCTGGGCCCGCGGCTCTGTATACTTTTGTTATTATTTGTTGTATTTTGTGTTTAGTTATACTTACTCAATAGTTTCTTTAGCAATGTTATGGGTTTTCTAAGGCTAAAAATATTATTATTATTTCAAACTGAATATACGCTATGTCCTGATGGGCCTTCACAGCTTCGACAGACTAAAGGGGCGAGCGCTTATGGCGCTCAGCCGCTTCGCAATAAGCTCAAAGGTGACAAAATGGCCGACCCTCGGATTAAACTGTTGCTTCGGATGCAACAACGTTACCCTTAGATACTAAGCTAAACTAGTTAATTTAATGCTACATCAATTAATTATAAATATTGGTTAACCTTAAGAGTGGTATATAAATATAAATTATCTAAATCTCAAATTATGCAGGAACTAATATAAATTAAAATATGATGCTTATGATAGTATTCAGCACCTATATATTAACAATTAGCTTTATAACTACGGAAGCGTGATTATATTACGTACTTAATTATTTTTATATTTTAATACTTAAATTTACTAAAATAGTTTAAAAAAAAGTATTTTATAGGAACATTAAAATACTTGAAATATAATACTCGAACAAAGTTTTAGGATTGATAACAAAATACATTTCGATGGTTTTTCAAATTTTTGTCTGTCTGTCTGGTTGCATGTTTGTGAATAATGCCAAAACTACTAAACCAAATATGATAATGTTCGATAAAATATGAGTTTATACTGTGTTGTAACATTCAAAATATATTTTATATTTATGGACGGAGTTGTATATAGAAATATAAATAAATATGTACATTATAATTGACTTAATTTATTGTATAAATATAACAAAACCAATTTAAATAACATTAATAAGAGTTATTTTAATTTACCGTAGTCTTAAATAAACATCCAAACTAACGCACCTATGTATTTCTTAGAACTATTCCTAGATGGCGTTACACGTTTCGTTTTAGTAGTTTCAAGATATTTATTATTTCATGTTAAATTGTTTTTATGACTATTAACATATAGGTACTTATTTCCGATATTGGATTAATTTGTCTTCTCACACAAACATATTTTTTTACAGCACCGTATGGGTAGAATTTAAGAGGGTGAACTCATTAATGTTGTAGTTTTTATTATTGTAGCTGAATGTGTCAAATTATTGAGAATTACTTTATTATTTATATTATTAACTATAGCGACCCGCTCCAGTTTTGCACGGATACAATGTAGATATCCATATTAATAAAATACTGTTAAGGGTAGTTTTGATTTACATGACATATATAACGTACCTATGCAATGTATTTCATTGGATACAGAATAATACTGTATTTGTATAAAATAGCTTGGTAAATAACACATAATTATTTTTGTAAAAAGATAAAAACGGCTACTGTGGGTTATCTTTTAGAGATAAATATATACCATTGCGGACTTTTCTATCGATCTTTTTAAGATATACAATTCCGTAGTACATTAATTTGATCTATCTCGTAAGGTTTAGCCAGCTTTTGCGATTTAAGCGCACAAAAATATGTTCGTTATATCACATTACAAATCTTTGAGTTTTTCGTCTTTTCTGTACTATACTTGTATTGTACATATAAACCTTCCTCTTGAATCATTCTATTTAACGCTAAAAACTGTATTAAAACCTGTTGGATAGTTTAAAAGATCTAAGGGATCAGACAGCGGAAGCGACTTCATTTTACACTATGTAGAGATAAACAGCTCGTTCAATTCATTCTAAAATATATTCTATTTACACACGAAAAGCCATAGGGTTGCACGGGCATATGTAATAATATAAATAAACACCCATAAATAGTAATATGGAAAACGCTTTTTTCCAATATTCTTTTTTTTGTATTGTATGTTCTAGTATTGAATAAAATTTGTCAAAGACAAATATTTAAATGAGCCCATTGAATTCTAATAAAGTCGCTCATACATTTTTTTTACTTGATGTAGTAGCTACTACTACTATAGTAGTGCAATTTACTATAGTATTAATTTGGTATGTAAACAAATGTATACCGAGTAATCTCTCAACTAACCTACGGAAGAATAATTGTTAGATAATAAAACTGCAAATAAAAAAATAATTGCACCATTGTATGCTAAACATACAGGCCGTTTAGTAGAGTAATGGTTCGCCTTTCAGAGTACTAAGTGGACCTCACAGCAGGCTTTGAATACTCATGTATCGTGTAGGCAAAATTTACTAGATCATTTAACGCGTCTGTTTACGCTAGGGTTAATATTCTTTGAACATTATAAGGTGACGCTCTCCTTCTATTATGTTTCTAAGAAATATAATCATATCTAATAAATATATACATATATATTATGTAAAGTTAATTAGTATAATATTGATATATTATAATAAAGTAATCAAAGGAAAAACTAATCCGAAATTAATATTTCTTGTCTAACGTGTTTTTCATTTCGTTTTTCATTACGGAAAATCTCTTACCACTCTATTTGTTTGGAGGTTGTATAAAAATAATTATTTCTAAATGTTCTATTTTCTTGTATTATATATAATTAAATTGAAGTAGTCTGTGATTATGCGTGCATCACTCAAAAACTATTGGATTAATTTCGATCAATTTTGTTTGTTAATTCTTAGATAGGTACTTGGTCCTCATTTTAAATCTGTCATGATGACTTAATTTCATATAAAGTTATTAACAATGTAATAAACCGTGATTTAAGAATTAATTGCAATTACGAAGCCGTCCGTTTTCTTGTCGTGAAAAAGCGGGGCAAGCGGTGTTGTGCTGATGTTTTTCCTCCGTACATAAAATATACCTATTGTTAAAATAATAAAAGATGCAGATGAAGTTGCGGGCATCGGCTAGTTATTTATCTCTATACATTGTAAACTCTTTATAACGAATTTCAAGGAACCGTGCATTTTTTCGGTATAAATATTTTCGTTATATACAGAGAACAGAACAAATAAATGGTTTTGTGGTAAACCAACCAAATTTAACTAATTTCTACCTTATAGAAAGTTTTGCGTTATGACGAATGACGTTATAAAGAGTTTACACAGTATATATACCAAATTTTTCTGTCTGTGTGTATGTGACTGAACTTCTCCTAAACGGCTGGACAGATTTTGATGATTTTTTTTATGCGTATTCAGGAGGAGTCAAGACTAGTTTATATTGACAATTGGACCCAGGAGCTGGCGCTGCGGTTGAATTTTAGGATTTTATTTAATAATCAAGGTAGGGTCGTGTCCACCGGGCCCGCTAGTATTTTTATAATACCTATTATTGATCAAAATGCATAATAAGGGTAATTCACATATTTAGAGACATTAAAGCACATAATATTTTTTTATGTCCTGACTACAACAAACAATGGAAGTGTTGGCTGTGTTTAAAATATATTCTAGGCAGAATATAAATATATATAAAATAAGATATATAAAGAGAAATCAAAGGTTGATGTATATCTATATAAATAGGTACGTGCTCTAATTTAAACATATATCAAAATAATAATATTGTATATAATAAATATAATGCAAAACCAAAGAATCTATTTTTTAAATGCTAAAAATAAATTACCTACCGGTTATATTGTTAAAGATAAAAATCTCATTCGTTTATAAATTTTCCTAATTAATTAATATACAGAAATTAAGGAAATACTATTATTTAATATAAATTATTTAAATTGATCTATAATATATACCGATTGCGAATATAAAAAGGTCTATTTAAATGAATTCCTAGTTGATGTCTTTTATTTTAATGTTAATCTACTTTTTACCTTAAACACGTCGCAATATATTGCATATATAGAAAGATGAACTATAATTATTGTATTGTAATTTCCAGAAGACGAATTTTTTTTTTTTTAATTTGTATATTTCTTTTTCAAGTGCCGACGGAAAGGAAAACTTTTGACCGACGCGCGCGCTTTTACAACCGCGGAAGTGTGCCACCATCTTTCTAGTTTATAGCGTAATAATTGTTATTGTCATTTGATCTCTTTGAAAATATCAATTGATGTCATATTCTACACGCGGAAATATAAATAATATAATATGACTATAACAGTAAAAGAATTATTGCCACAATAATGTAATGTGCCAATAATTGACTATTTATAATGATTTGGGGTCAATAAAATAATAATAACCCGGTTTTATTACATTTATATAGCTACTGTTGATGTATTTTATTGTTAAATACCCAATTCATTAGGATTAGACGAATTTAATTAGTCATAAACACGTGAATGTGCGAGTCTTATTGGAAATATTTAGTGTTTTCATATATCCACGCGTTAAAAAATATTTGAATAGAAATTGGCACAGATATCACCATGATGCTAGTAACATTTATATTTTATTTTATGCATATTCATATAAAGTTTTTTAGTCAACTAATATACCATTAACAATATACATTTATTGATTCCATACATTCTTACACACAAGCTATGAAAAGCTAAAAACAACTTATTAAATCGATCTACAGATAAAAACAAAAAAAGCGATTTTCAATAAAAAAATACGTTTTAAAATAGAATAAACTTTTTTCAGGATAACACAACAAGCATGTAAACAAGAAATTAATCATTTACCAGTGATGGACATCCAGGGGTATCGCGGGATGTCGGGCAAAGGCTGTGCTGATGTTTGCGAGCACGCAGCACCCATGGCGTCAACTGTTGCTGCTGATGCTGCCGAGGCTGCTGATGCCGCGGCTTGATGGTAAAACTGTGCAGCTGCAGCCATACTCGCAGAAGCCGCGGACACTGCAGCGCCCCCGTTATGCTGCCCCAGTGCGTAGTTTACCATTGGATCCCCACCGACTGCTGTCGGGTATCGACAACTCTTGTCGTCTGCAGCGGACAATCCACCTCCCGCCGAGAACGGCACCGAGCCCCCGAACTGCTGGTGATGCGACACGTAAGGATACATCCTCGCCGGTGCCCCCGGAGATGCCGACGACGAGGACGACGACCGCTGCGGGCTCCCGGCGCCCGGTGACCCTGCTCCCAGCGCCGCGGCTCCCAGTCCGCCAGACAGGGAACTTGACAACGACGTCGAAAGCGACGACGATAGCGAAGATGAAAGCGACGCCTCTATAGGCGACGCCCCGGCACCCGCGAACAAATTCTGATGATGGAACTGTTGATGGTACTTTGGGAGCATGCTATCGATGATGAACTTGGAACTCATCGCTCGGCGGCGACGCGGCGCGCGACGATCGCCTCGCGGGAGATGCGTTTATCGCCGGCGATTCGGATCGATTCTCGCGCGTGCACCTCTACTATGGCCGCGGATCGTTTATGACCCGCGTATGAGGCTCTACGACTCCGAATTCCCGTCGTGGCGAGCGTTTACCGCTGCCGAGCGCGCCGCTCGAGACGGCGAAACGAGCCACGTGCGTGCGAGCGAGATGCAACGATCCAGAGGGGAGACCTACCGGAACCCTCTCCGTCTCATTAATTCCTACCTGCTTGGTTCATATTAGAAAGAGATAAAAGCTATTCGGTAACGACTATTTCGACGGCCATTGTTCGTAATGGCGCTGAACCCCGCGCCACCTCGCTCCGACCTCGTCTACGCCAATAGTAATCCGGTGCAGAACATTCACCGCCAATCACAAACCATTCCGGCACTTCTAGCTGTCAAACTGAATGGTATTAAACTGGATTGCAACATTAATTTTTATATTATTAGTATTTTAATTTTTTATTGCCTGTATTGCTAATATTATTAATTATTATATCAGGAGTAAAATTTTAAATTTCAGTGTCATGTGTATCTCTTGCATGGTTTTAATTTCGTGGCTATAAATACGGATATAATAATGACCGTAATTTAATCAAATGTATTTTACTACATCTTGCGTTAACGAAAGGCATCAGGAATACTATAAAAATAAAATAAAGTTTAATTTCGCAGATATTGACGAATATTTTGGAAGCACCATTTGGGTAATATAAATTGGGAAATGTTGTACCTACTTATAATTTGTTGTGTACTTGTACTGTCAATAACAAATATGAATGTAAAATGTAACTATTTTTTGTAATAGTATGTGATAGGCGGTTTTCCTACAAAAATACCTATAATAATAACTGATTTATGAATATAATATCAATTTACTTGTCATAATGGGAATTCACAGAATTTTTTTCAATTTAGCTGCTACTTCAGATTAATCACGATAACAATAATTTCTTAACGTATGTTCATTAAAATTGACTTAAAAAATTTGAAGCTTTGTCAGAATCACCAATATAGGCCTTTAATACACACATACATTATTTCAAGTAATTGACGTAGACAGGTAAATTATTAGATAATATAGAATAATTAGATAGATTATTAACAAATAATGGATTTTTTTCTGATGTGTATTTTAGATAATCCAGCTTATACCAGATAAGTATCAATAAAATATTTAAAAAATATAAATAAATACTTAGTAAAAATAAATAAATATAAATACAAAATTAATTATATACTTAAAATAATAATGATGTATATTACAGAAATCACATGAAATTGAGAGTATTCAAAAACAAATTGGTTTATTTAATATTTATTGTAATTTTAAATGTTATGTGTGAAAACGTTATACGTTTTAAAGTGTAAGCTATGAGAATTGGTATAAAACTTTTCACAAAAAGAATCGTACTCATTTTTATAAAGGCAATAAAAATAAATATTCAATGCAAAACAAGAATTGCTCGGGATTGTGTTACGCCGGCCACGTGGTGGACTAGTATTGTTTGTTTCTGTCACACGCTTTTTCCATCTCTGTCTTACGATTCATTCATCCCGATGAGTCGTAACCACGACAAGCACGTGTTCAACAAGAATCTTTACGACTATCACAATAAAACTGTTTATTGCCTGAGAAGTTTATTTATTTGTTACACTTTAGATTGTTACGTCCGTTTAGTGCACGGTTTTTATAGGCTTAAGTTGCCTTTTCAGCTTTATCAGGTCTGTGGCACGGCGGTGTGGCAGTAGAACATTGCATAAGTATAGATTTTATGTTGTTATTGTGATGTTTTTGCCGTAAACGTATGGCATGCATCATAATATGGTCAGTTGGCTACGTTTTTACGTCGATTCATACATTTTTTTATCGAGATTTAATGAAGTAAACAGAGCTTCATACAAAACGATTTGCTTATTGTTATATAAAGCGATTACTTAAATGATAATTATTTAATACAAAATACTAATCCACATGTGTGTTTTTACTTCCATCTACATATATCTACTTCCACGTACATTACTAATTCAATTGTTTTTAAACACTCATACATAATATGTTTATACTATCATTTAACGGAAATAAAATTAATTTAATTGCGTTAATTGGCCAGAAAAATCGTGTAATCAATTTAAAATACAACACGTATAATTACTAGGCTTACAATGTGTATTTTATTATTGAAAATTTATTATGAGGAAAATCTTATAAGAAATTATAATTACTAGAATTTATTAAATGTTATTAATTCTTAAAGGTTGGTAAGAAATAATCTTATAAGAATTGTTTAATCTGAGACTTCTCTTATAAGCATCTTCCAGAAATACCCTAAAGGTCTTCTGGATTAGCAATTTATGGTTTCGCAATAACCTTTGGATACAAGAATTATGCTGCATAATCTTATTTAAGATTAAAACAGTATCTTGCGATGACTTCAATGTTCCGACTTCCAACAAGATGGTGGCTCTCTCAATAGAACTTTCCAGGGAGATTTATTACTTATTACCAATATAGGGTCGAATAACAGACTAAGATGCAGCAAAAAAATTCGATAATTAAATATTAACAAGATATAAAGTTAGGTTTTAGAACATTACTGCAGGAAGAGTCTCTTGATCTGAATATGAATTCAAGTGAGGTTGAATAACGATGTCAAATTTGTGAGCTAAATAGGTGTGTGTGTGTGTGTGATATAGAAAAACATTTTTTTTTCAAATCAATGATTCATCGACAATTAACTATGTATTATTTTATTCAGAAGTGATACTTTTATAATGCTGATACACAACCTTTTTACGTGACGAAAAGTCATGGGGGTTAACACTGTGTTGGATAGAGTGTGAAAACACCGGTTCTCGTCCGATCTCCGAAGCAAAGGAATCTCGGACGAGGTTAGTTTTTGGATGGATGACCGCTTGAGAACACCACATGACGTTGGGTTTTTGTTGTACATATTTTTTTAAATTAAAATATTTCCCTGTAACATCGAAGTTTCACTTCTATCGTGTGTATTTACGACAAAACTATTTTTTTTTTCATATTCCATAGGATGTTATTAATATGCATTGCTATTATTTTTTCTTTATTATTAGTGAAAGGTTAAACGAGTTAAGAAAATTATGGAGCTGCACATGATTAACATAATGCACATTTGTAAGTAAAAAGCCCTGATTTATTATAAATTAGCAGAGATGGACAAGAAGAAAACACTTTCAGTGTATAGTTTTACGGGTAATTCGAATAATGTATCTTAGGTAAAAGAAGATTTTTTTCTAACGTAAGAACTATTTTAATCGAGTTCTACCTAATAACATTTTCTTCTATATTAAGTAAGTAAAATCCAAGATAATAAAAAAACATCAACATATAAGGTCAAAAAAGAACAAACGACGATGTTTGCAATCAATTTACGTGTTTTTCATTAAACCAATACACGCATTTGATTTGGCACTTCGGGGAGAGGAGTAAGTAAGATGTGCGGCTAAAATCGGTTTACTTCGGATTTCTATAGCGTTCTCTCTATCGCACAGCGCAATGACTACGATAGACAAAGATAACGTTATACGAAACTAAACAAAGCCGATTATCTCTGTCTTCTTCCCAACGTACCAAATCAAACGTCGGGTTATGTACCACGTACAGTTATGCATTTAATCTGAAATCATATCCTGACTAGCTAACTCTCTCTTTACTTTGATAACATAATCTTCAACTCGGTATTTTTGTATTATGGTAACTAAATTGATGATATAATTACGTTTATAGATATTTAAAATCCGTACACAGAATTGAGAAATGGCTTCTTAATACAACACTACAAAAAATATTCATGTCTAGATTGAACTGTGACCTCTCGACTCAATAGTAGGACTTTTACCACTGTGCGACAATGCCTGTCATGTCCTGTTTTAATTGAGGCGTGAATAATTGTTTTAGCAAGTTTTCCATTTTATCTTTTTTTTTACCAATGTTTACCAATCACAAGGCAAGTTTCATATCGGGACTTTTCACTAAGATTTAGAGCTTTGAACTGAAGATTCCATAATAATGACTTAAAGTATCGGCATGTTTAATGCAGAAGATTACAGCGTTACGTATTTAAAGGGACCCCGACTTCCGTAGTTTATGATGATGACGTCATAAACAAAAGATTTTTTTAAACATTTCTGAGATGTTCTTAAATGTTTATACCTATAATACATATTTCTTGTATTCGATTTCTTATCGCTGTCTGCGGACGGTATGAAGGGCCGTTTAACTCAATCGACGACAACCGAATGCTCTCATAACTAATGTTATACAGTCGCTTTAATAAATCAATCTCTTGTTTTACGACTTTTGGTTAACCTAAATATCTAAGTAAACACGAGCTAACAACGTTCTTAACAATGTACCTATTTTTAAACATATATTACGATCAAGTGACCCTATTTATATACACGTATTAACGGGACGATTGAAGAAATTGTAACAATTTGTTTTGCAATTATTCTATTCTCAATTGTTTAAGGTTGATTTATTTATATTACTTAAATTTTGGCAAAAGAACAACAACAGTTGCTTTTGATATAAATAAACTACATCTAATTGATTATCTTAATTTCTCTCATGAACACTAATAAGAGCCAATGGAATAAATGTATATAGAAGCCACGGATAATTTTGTTTATATAGGTACCAACCTACCTTTGTTTTAATCGTAATATAGTGAAGTAGTATTTGAATACATAACTGGTAATTCTATTCTATTGACTAGATATATACCTATGTTTATAACTTGAAATTATCATCGGATTTATATGCTTTAGCTATAATTACGTAATTTTAAATGTTTTTTTTTTTATCATAGGGTGCAAACGAAAAGGTGGGTTAGACCTTTCATGCCGTCCATAGACACTTGCCACAGCAGGGGTGTTTGGGGGCAGGGGGAGGAAGGGAAGGAGGGAAGGGTAGGGGAGGTGGTCCTCCGGCGCTCTCACTGATCGAACGAAACGCAACAATGCAAGCACTGTTACTTCACGTTGGCTTTCTGTGAGAGGGTGGTACTACCCCGGGCGAGTATCATATAAAGCCATCGTAATTATTGATCACAAACCCTTGAGAAGAAAAGTCTAAAGAATCCTATAAATTTTAACCCTCTGTATCTTCTGGAACGTGGATACTGTTAATGAGACTGAAAAATGAAAGGTCAATTAACAACTTAGCGGTATTTCTTTTGTGGCATAAAAATCATCATGCGTATAATAAAACTATATACAAGAGAACTAAAATAACCGACATAACAGTGTTTGGGACTAAATATGATCTGCACAGGGTGGTACATTTTACAAACACGGCAGACACAAGACGACTGTAAAATTCAGAGGATTTATTTAACTTAAAATGATTATTTGTCAAGGTTTTTTTAATGGTACTGGTTATGGGTGTATTTTTTCTGAATTATAGAGCCCTGCTCAAACCTTCGTTGTATAAGACCTCTTGTTAGGATCGCAAGACAGTAGGCGGTAATACGCAGTGGTCTTGCTTTACCCAGCTGTTATATCTGAAAGGGTAGTTAAGGTAGCTGGAATAATATTAGAGCGCTCATATCTTGTAAAGTGCTGATAATCCTAGCCAAGTTTTGAATGAAGTTTGCGTTCTAATAAATGTATTATCTGTTGGACTCATAAGCTAGGTTTATCAGATACTCTAGAGAGACCTACGTACAGTAGAGTATTGATATGGGTTGACGATAATCGAAGAAGTTATAGAAAGGTACTTCAAATAAGATGAATAAAGTACTAGCACTGAACTAGGTTACTCTTGCTGTATAAATTGCTTGTTGTATAAATTCCTAAAAATGTAATTTTAATAAATTCCGTTTTGAGGACGAACTGTATAGTATATCCAATAATTTGAATATAAAATAACGGAAAAATGAAACGCATAGAATAAATAATTGATAAACAAATAGTTTTTTATTGAATTGATTCTATCTTTCTAGAATTCAGTCACTCCTTATGTTTGTACCTACCCATTATCTAATACGTGCACGATTTTGTGTTATCTAAAAATTCATTACGGTATTAAAATAAATTTTAACTCAATGCAATGCAATGTAATTTGAAATATCTTTTTGTTTTATATAACATAATTAATTTATTATTAAAATCAACTAAACAATTCAACAACGTGCTTATCACTTCTTTGAGCCTTTACAATAATCACTTTTAGTATCATCTTATGTGCACTTTATAATATACATTTAAACTGATGTCGTAACCAAGATAGCGTAACCAAAATAGAAACAATAATATATTTTTTCTTCTCATATTCCAAATAAATTTCGCTACACTCAACACTATTCTCAAAAATATATCAGAGACAGGTCGCCGGTTTTAGATTTATTTTACATTATTTTTAAGAAAATAATCTAAACTAAAGCTTTATTGTTATTATAAAAAAATGTAAATTGGAATTGACTGCGTTGAACGCGTAAAACGTGTCTAAGATGGACCGGATGTTTGTATTTGAAATCTGACTCAAATAGGTATTATAGATACGTCAAATAAGAACATTTTCCTTTATAGTGTTTTGTTATACAATAATATTAAAAAAATGTTTAAAATTATAATAAACGCAAATTCTCGTAAATATCCTCTCAGAAACATCTGCTGATTATTTATATCTCTAAACTACAAATAATTATTTATCGTTCAATTCAACATTGAAATGTTTTTAGTTCCCTAATCTCTATCTAACGTCTAAAAGAGCCTTTAAAATTTAGCTTTTCTCTCGTTTTTATAACGCAATAAAATATATTAGAACATTACCTATCTATAATCTCGGTTTTAACTAAAGTAAAATATTCAACAGGTGTATATATATGTACATAAACAATAGGCTGGTCGTTAAAAATTAAATTTTTTGCGACGCCCCCTGAAAAGCTTCCTTTTGATGAAAAAACACTGGGAATTTTTTTTTTTTTTTTTAATTCAAAAGAACACGTGCCTCTAGACGATCTAAGTTAATTTTTGGGTATAATCATTTTTTTTGGGAATTTTTCAGGAAAAATACAATTTTATTCGAAATATAAAAAATAAAAATAATACCGGTATTAAAATAATACCGTTTATGTTGTCTAATTTTTAACCTCAATACGCACCGTAAGACTTTACTAATGGTGTGTAGTACTCAATATTTTTTTAAGATCTTTTTATGAAAATAATTCATACGTGACTGCTCACAGAAGTATAAAAAGCCCAAAAATGAAGGAGTTTCATTGTTAACTATTTTCAAATCTAAAATAATATTTATTTCAAATTTAATAAGATACTTTCAGTGAAAAAATGATTATACCCAAAAATTAACTTAGATCGTCTAGAGGCACGTGTTCTTTTGAATTAAAAAAAAAAAAAAAAATTCCCTGTGTTTTTTCACCAAAAGGAAGCTTTTCAGGGGGCGTCGCAAAAAAATTAATTTTTAACGACCAGCCTAATAAACAAACATTAAGAAAGAAGATCAATATATATCAAATATTGTGTATAAAAAGGTAATTATATATTAATTGTAGTGTATACATACTTTTTTATAATAGCATAGCTAAACGAAAGGTTAGCGAGAGATCAGTAAGATATCGCCGTTCGTCGATATCACATCGGCTCGGAAGCTTCACGGTTTCTCAGTATCACTGGTTTATTCCCAAACCCGGCAAATTGAAGAAGAATCACTAAGTTTTTTTTTCGAACTGACTGCGCTATTGACCTAGCAAGGTCTTAACAGCTTCACTGGACTACTAAGGCGAGTACTTAAGGTACTCAGCCGATTTTATTTGACATCATGATATCATGCAATCAGAATCAATAAGGGTAACCACCAGTTGTACGAATACGGTGGTCGCTACCCACTCAAGTACAAATGTCTACTACCCTGCGTGATTAATACATAATTTTCATACTTATAATATTTACCGTTATTATTTTTAGTATACCGTAATGTATCATAAAATTCACCACCAGAATTAATGTAACAAACTTACCACCACAAATGACAGACTATTAAATTCGTGAACCCACATACGTTGTTTTTATTGCATATACCGTTAAGCCTGCCGATCACGTCCAATTTCATACAATCTCTACATCATATTTCAGAGGTGTTTTATAGGAGAGTTAACATGTTTTTAAGCAAGAACATGTCCCTTAATCTCGACGAACATGAAATGAACCAACAAAAGAGGGATGACGCCTGCGCAACATCGCTGCACAACCGTCACCCTATTTTATGGTGGCTCGATGTGTTAAACCCAGTATCATGCAGGCCACAAAGTCTCCGGTGGGCGGAGCGTGTGTCCATCGTAAAACTGTTACACTCTTCGGAAAATTTACAACTATCGCCAGCGAGATTTAACGACCAGTTTATAGATCCGACGCTTTAAAATTCGATATAAATATGCTTTGTCACAATGAAATGACGATCAACGTGACATATGTTGCTGTTACGTAGAATTATTGAGTAATTGTGGTTGTTTATCGTGGTAATTCGATGATTTTTATTTATTTTTAAACGGCGTGTGTCCGCTTTAGACGTGACAACTGTTTGTCGCAGGGTCTTCTGGCTTGAAATTTTGTTTTGGCTAATAATTCGTGCTGCGTACTTATCTAGTTATCTAATGCAATAATACAGATGTAAAACGTTTAGTACACGCTGAAAAATATGAGTAGTTCATGATATTAATTTACAGTAAAATACTTTTCTTTATAAATTCAAACCTTCAGTCCAAAAATATATATGTAAGTTTACATCAATACTTAAATTATTACGTTCATTGTGATTCAAAACAAAACTATTTTATTAGTTAATATATTTATTGATAAACATAATTAGGTATACAGCATCAATATCTATTATAACTTGATTCCATTGCACCACGAAGTACATCCACCATGTAGTACTTAATGTGTGAAGCCGAAGAAGGGATCAGAAAATTCATTCAAGACTCACCAGTTTTTTTATATCGTCACCTGAAAAGACAAAAATACTTTTAAATATTTTATATTTGATACATAAACGTTTCGATAATAAATTATCTAAGAAGAAATAAGTGATAATTATTTACATAAGATTTTTTAATATAAGATAATAAAGTGACCGACATTATAAATAGTTTAAGATAATATAATGCAAGACTTATTCCTTCTAAAGATGCAAATATAAAATCTTAGAAAAAAAATTAAATTTATATTAGATTGAGACAGTATATTGAACAAGATGTAATGTTATTCATAAAAAGAGAATTTTCATATTATATATTCATCTCTACCTGTCTGTCTATTCCCATAGTTAGTATGAAGTGAGGGAAAAAAATTATATTGAATGGAGTTTTAAAAAAAAGTTTTTCGCCAATGCATTGTAAAACAAAAAAATAAGTGTTAATTGGGACGCGGGTGAAGCTGTTGGTGCTTCTAGATTAATTCAAGTTTAATGACAATTAGTGTAATTATATAGTACCTGATTATAAACTTGTCTTAGACGCTGTTACAATTTGTTGTAAATCATAATCATACAAATGTTTAAAAAATGGTGTTATAAAATTGTAAATATAGTAGCAGAAAAAGAAATCGGTGTTTATTATTAAATTATAATTTAGAATAGAAATTAAGTAAACAAATAACTACGCTGTAATATGATTATATATTAAAGCATTGTAATTATAATTACTGTGAAATCGAATCAATTGAGAAATGTTCAAAATGATACTATAGGTGCGTAGTAAAGATTCTTAAGTACCTATATTTATTTAGCTATTCCAGTCGTGCCGCATAAAAGGGGGGTAAGTAGGAAATTTTAATTTCACGTCTGGAAAGCGGGCGGAGAACGGAAATTTGTGTGGCATAATAAGTGAGATTGTTGCGAAATTTGCTATAAGAAAAAGAACGAGGGCTCGCACCGCACAAACGATTGAAATAATGTGGACATATCTTACATAAGTAAGACATTATAAATAACAACGTATAAATATTTCACCAAACGTTATGTTAAGAGCACATTCAAACAATAAAATCACTAACTTTTGCTTTTTTTATGTCATAGGAGGCAAACGAACAGGTGGATCATCTGACGTTAAGTGATCACCACCGTAGACACTAGCAACACTAAGGGAGTTGCAAGTGCGTTGCCAACCTGTGTATGGGGAGGGGGCAGGGGAAGGGAGATAGGCCTCCGGCGCTCTCACTCGCCGAACGAAACGTAATAATACAAACACTGTTACTTCACGTGGGTTTTCTGTGAAAGGGTGGTACTGCCCCGGGCGAGCCGACCCATTTATGCTGAAATCAGTAATAGCTACAGCGTGGCTCTACCACCTACCACCTACCACCTGCGGTTTCACTTGTGTTAATGTAGATGTAACCTATCTCTTGGGAATAGCACTTCTTTCTGAAAGGTACCCTGTGTCCTTTTCTGTACTCCTGACAATATCTATGTAAAATGTCAGGATGATCGTTTATCGTAAATTATTATTTATTTATTTACGTTATAGTATTTAAGCGGTTACGCTTCAAACTCACGTTCGCATTTATTATATTAGCTAGGATACAAATGTCAAATAGGATATGACAGAACTATATATAGATAAGAATGAGAAGAATACAGATAAAATTTTAAATAATATCTATTTATGGATAATCGAGAGGTACCTAATTATCAACTGTTTTTTTTTATCATCGGAAATCAATATTTATTAGCCAAAAGTGCTACGTTGCACCACTTAGTTTTGCTTTTCACTAGGTATGATCAAGATCAAAGCATCACAAATTAAAATAAAAACACAAACAGTTCATATTTCATGTTGTCATAGATAATCCATATACGACATTTGTGCTTATTTGTGCCATTAAAATTATTATAGGCATATCCATATTACGCTATACGCAAGCAGTGGGCGCACGTGTAAGTGGCAGCTTCAATATTTATGTGCAATTTTTCCAGCTTCCCCTCACGCCCCGACGCACCTCACTTCCCAAACCGAGCCCTTGATAAAGGATGCACCTCTCGTACCATCTATTTATAATACACTTGAATCACCAAACAACGAGACTATTTCTAATAATTAGGTATAGTTATTATGAATAGTTTACAGAACAGTTTTAGTTTTATCAACACCAATTAATGTTATATAAATAATTATATTCATAAATTATCTTCAGCAATCACAAAAATAATGTATTCGGAATATGATACTTAAATTATTAGAATAGAAGAATATCGATGTAACTTGAAAGATTTATCTAGTCCTTGAAGTAGATATATAATTGTCAGTCATCGATCTGTGCACATTACCAAAGAACCCAAATAAAATTTTTGGTTGGTGGTAGAGTCACGCTGAAGCTGTTACTGGTTTCAGCATAAATGGGTCGGTTCGCCCGGGATAGTACCACCCTCTCACAGAAAACCGACGTGAATGAACAGTGCTTGTATTGATGCATTTCGTTTGGTCAGTGAGAGCGCCGGAGGCCCACCTCCCCTCCCTCTTCTCCCTTCTCCCCATTTCCCCAAACACTGGCTGACAACCCACTTGCAACTCCGCTGGTGTAGCTAATGTCTACGAACGGCGGTGGTCACTTAACATCAGGCGACCCGCCTGTTCGTTTCCCTCTTATGACATAAAAAAAAAACAGGAAGCGATTTTAAGTGAGTACGTAAGTACAAACTAACAATGATATATACATTTACAGTGAATTAATTCTACATAAGATATATTCCAAGAAGTAACATGAATACATTAGTTCGACGAAGGGTGATTTATATATGAGTTAGAGACGAACAGACAAGTTCGTGACACAAAAAATGCTATAGTTAGTCACA
Organism: Antheraea yamamai; assembly: GCA_036509395.1. Classification (NCBI taxonomy): domain Eukaryota; kingdom Metazoa; phylum Arthropoda; class Insecta; order Lepidoptera; family Saturniidae; genus Antheraea; species Antheraea yamamai. The sequence continues at coordinate 7,914,059 of AP028429.1, forward strand.
TATGTACGACTGACATTATGTTTTATGTCAATTTCGAATATTTATTATTTTACAAACATTAAACTGGCTATAAATGACTGATATTGAACTATTTTTTCTATCAACTGATAACACTAAAAAAGCTATCAAGGTTACTAGATTATGTTTATAAATACCATCTAAGTTGAAGATCTAATGAATTAGTAACAGCTATTCGATAAGTACCGTGCGGCAAGTTAAATACTGTATCGCTTACAAGAAGGCGAGATAAACTTGAACATCCATAACAAACAATCTACTAACTATACAAACCCAATAAAATAGTACTTTAAAAAACAATAATTCCATAAGTGGCCGTCCACGATCCGACTACACCGGCTTCACAGTAATATTATTCAAATAAAAACAATTTCAATTTGTTCCTAAATTGAAACAGAGAGCAGGCGGCGTGTTATTACGTTTGGGCGGAGGTTCGCTCGGTAGAGCGTGTAAAGTGCCTATAGGACCTTCTCTCCCGGCCCCTCTCATTGCCCATAACACCAGCATCGGGCTTTCCTCAAAAAGCCTACGAGAACGCCTCAAATTTAGCTACTTTTCGCTCTCAATGCTTTTACGCGACATTTAGACGCTTAAAGAGCGTGTACGTCATTTTTTCCTTTGTATTTTGAAGGTGGGAAATACGGTTTTTGATAGACGCGCAAGATGAAAACTCTATCATGTCGTTTGTGGGTGTATACACCGAATACAATGGAGTGGTATTTCTTATTTAGCGAAGTATGTACTGGTATTGATGTTTTCGTGACTTTAGCTGCTCTTTCAGTTGTATTTTGTTAGACTTGATATTTGTGAAGAGGTAATAATACTTTGTATTTATAGATACATAATTATTTTAATATAATTTAATATAAGGTTATATAGCAGAACTAATTATAACTACCTATTAAAAATATTTATTATTTAACATAATGATCAGATCTCAATTCTCTAACAATAAACGTGCATATTATAATAGGTCATAGTGATAATAAATTACCCATTATGAGTGTTAGAGAAGATATATATGTTTTTATTCTTCAGAGAATATTTTCTATTCTATTACAAAGTTATTTCTACGTTAAATAATATGTAAGTGGATCGTAATCGTGAGTTAATAGTGTAATAATATATAATATGGAATCGTGCGAATGTTAATTCTCATTACAAAACTTATTATTGCTCGCATTGAGTTTCGTAGTCCGGAAAACTTCGTTTTACTTTTTTATTTCGTTTCTATTTTAATTATTCCTTAAACGATTTGTCAATTAAACGTAGTTTGTTTCGATTAATGTCAAATGCAAATTTATTTTTCTCGCGATCGGCCGACCAACTGATCTCGCATTGACAAATTTTACAAGCGGAAGTTTTAATTTATTACGTTACTCTTATTTCATCAGAAAATCAAAATAGTATTCAAAAGGTATAAAGGTTCGAATCCTTGAATTAGTGAAAGAAAACATCTTGACAAAACCATTGCAAGGTGGTAAGGTTTTTTCTAATTCCGCCTGGCTAGCTACCACCCTAAAGTTGAAAATCTGTCGCGAAGTAGCTGTTGGTCTATTCTGGTATGCACTTGAGAGCATAATTATCATTTTAGCCAGACCAGATCGTCATTTAATACCATGTGAGATCGTAGTCAAATGCTAATATGGTCAAATGTACATAAAAAAGTGTTGGAGTTGATCGATCTCAAAGTATATACATTTATAAATGCATTTAACTAATCTACACGATTGATTTATGTCAGTTATAATGACCATGAATTGTTACGACTTAGGGACAACTCATTTTAATTAGTGACAGAGAACCGTTTTAGAAATCAAAGTCTGTCTACGAGATTATATCGTATAGCGGTTACAAAATTAAGTAACGTATTATGGACTTCTACAAGAGCATCCATAACTTACAGACTGCGCGTTTCACGAATAAATTTTATATAGCTTATCTCTTGCATCATCTAACATGCTTGACGAAGACGCAATGCTCAAATAATCCAGCTCATCTGTGTCTAATGCTCGGTTTCTGAGATACTCGGTTAAACTACCAATAATTATTGACTCAACAAAGTTATCCATAAGACAAACTGTCAAATGGCCCGTTGAGTTTTATAGACATTTATCGTATGATTGTGTGTTCAGAAACGCAATTTGACAAGTTATCGAACCGATAACGCTATTGAACATATAAACTACATTTAGAGTACATCAGAAACCGGGCATTAGAAACGTAAATATTCCAGTATTTTGTTTCTTTATCTTTGTGTAGAATAAGAAGTACAACACTAAATGTATGAAATAGGAATATAAGGAAATCGGTATTAGAAAAGGTTATAATAAATTGACATTGTTCAAACTAACATTGTTAGTGGTAAACTTCGAAGACCTCCAAATGCAACACAAACAGATAATTCACAAACGTAAACAAACCGATTATAGTACATTAGTGACGTCAGAATTGCAACCACTGTCAACTGGATTCAGTTTTACCGACGCAGCCGCTTAAGAACTTTAAATAATACAGTAAAAATGGTTTATTTCAGTCTAACATATACCAATTTTATAGCTTTTAACGTTAGATCGAAATCTCATCTGATATTAAGCGACTGTAGTAAAAAAATATGGTAATCTCTTATATCAGACGTAAATAAATAATTGTGATTCTTACATTACCGATCTAATTTTCTGTTATATTGATAAAAAAACAGATATTCTATTTATATATTAGCCCCATAGAACCTTTTAAGTTAACATGAGAAAAAACCGATAAAAACTAGTAATAAACTACAGAAAAGAATGTAAAAAAAATATTATAGATGAAATACAAACTAAAAGTAATTTTGGTAGTAACTGTAAAATTATTTAAAAGATAACAGTGATGTAGCTAGCCTGAAATAGGTCCGATACTAACATTTGGGGAAGAGAGATATTCTTAATGCTGAATTATATCTTATTTGTTACTTGTTCTCTTGGACGCACGTGGAGCTAAGAACACTATCGTTATTTACATTATCAATTCATTAAGAGCCTCTTATTAATAATTAGTATTTACATTTTATCTATATTTCCTTCACTCGTCTGAGCCCCTACAACTCAGTACGATAAAAAAAACTAACAATTTAAAAATATATCAATGAAGTACGATTTACGTTTTTTTTTAATAGTTCATAAGATTTAGCGTTTGATATCTTATCTGATGTTAATGGTGATTTATGCCTAACATGGTTAGTACGCTAAACTTAGAGGACTGATCTCAAGTACAGCTGCCGGAACACACCTTATAGGTGTTTGGCGACAGATTCATCCATCGATGCAGTATGCGAACGTGCTAATAATTAAGCCATCAGGTATAGCTTCAATGTAACTTTAAGTGTGTTAAAAGATTCTAAAGTAAATGTATTTTATGGTAAACAGTTACGATCACAGACGAAATAGATACTTAATTAACATAAAAACCAAATAAATTATTCTCAATTATTTCTTGTTTTCTCGATCATCTAGCCATCTATACTGATAAAACTGTGGGTACATACTATATGTATGTGTAGTATATATACGTCTACGCGGTTACGCCCTACCGACATACTCGTAAAATTTGATTCGATATAATTCCCCAAGTAAGTTCCTTTATGCGGATATTATGCTACAAAAGTAAGTCCTGTGTTAGTATGTAGTGCGATATATTATTCGAACATAATAATAACTAATATATATTATGTATTAGTTTATAACTTTGAGCTATTAATTGAGTTTATATTTTTATAAACTATCATAGATTACAAATTACAAAGTCAAAGAGAAATGGTCAAAAACTAAAGTGTAGTTTTAATTTCACAAAAAAATTTAGTTTAAAATATTTGTAACGTCATCTGTATTCATTCTAAGGAACTATTTGACAAGGGGAACATTCCAATTTTTCTATTTCTCGAAATATGTACATGACTTTTTATTTTGTTAAAGATTATCGCCATTGAAATTAATTTATAGATTTTAGTAATGACAACTGTATTACTTAAAACTAATACCACCTACCACATTTTACCGCCATCTGTTGAAGGGTGAAAGAACTGCATCAAAAGGGTTTAAAATGCACTTGCAACATGCACTACACGTTTTAGCTTTTTAACTGAATTGTTGCATAATAAATATTATAGAACAAGTCTATAATAATATAAATATTAAACATTTATGAAATGTGTATAAGCCAACAAATATATATTTTGATGAATATTTTCGAAATACCAGTAATTTTAAACTTTTTTTAAATATTAATGCAGTACGTATACAGAAGGCGCCCTCTATATGTTGACCCATTCAATATTGATATTGTTAAGATTAGGCTCAGTGTTGATGACTACGTTTTATTTTTAATATTGTTTCTTTTTATTATTATTATTTAACTTTGAAAATGTTTGAAAGATGCAATGACTTTCACGAACAAAGTTTTAAAACGTACAGGGAGATAACATGAAGTATAAACAAATTGTTTGGATTAAGAATTATTTTTAAGTGAAATTAATTTCTGTAAACACAAACATTGGTATAAGTAATTAACAAGGTGACCACAAACTTTGCACGTCAAAATGTAATATGTTCAATATAATTAACATAGCATTTTCTTCGCGGAAAAATATACAGACCATAGCGCGTCAAACAGGAAATAAAAATGAAATTAAAGATACCATGACCATATAAACAGAATTCGTTAACTAAATCAATTAAAAAAATAAATCTGAATACCTATTTCAAGTTAGAATATTGTTGTTTTTAATTTAAGCTTAAACTGAAACCCTAAGCATATTTACACCCACATAATTTTAAATCATCGTGAGATTAAATTATTGAATTCATCCAAAAGCATTGTCAGTTTCGCAAAGTAGCTAACGTGTGCCATATAAGATTAAATATCTATAAAAGGAATTATTAAAATACACATTTTTATATTCAATTATAAATTTACCAACTATCCTTGTATTTCCCATAATCGTGAAAAACTATACAAGGTTAGTAATTAGCCGAAAGTCTATCATGTATAAGGCTGCTTCTGTATTTTCGCTATATATTAATTTTACCACAATGTTTTTTTTTATGTCATAGCCGGCAAACAAACAGGTGGGTCACCGGATGTTAAGTGATTACCACCGTCCATCGACACTAACAACACCAGGAAAATCGAAAGTGCGTTGCCAGCTTGTGTTTGGGGGAAAGGCAGGGAGAGGGAGAGGGAGAGGAGAGGGGAGGGGAGGGCAGGTGGGCCTCCGGCACTCTCACTGACCGAACGAAACACAACAATGCAAGCACTGTTACTTCACGTCGGTTTTCTATGAGAGGGTGGTAGTACTCCGGTGGAGCCGACCCATTCATGCTGAAACCAATAATAACTTCAGCGTAGCTCTACCACCTACAAATGTATCCATAAATTAAGAATTAACCCAATTGGTAGGACCGTAATAAGAGGAACGATTTAGATTATCTAATAGCGATTATTTAGTTTCTTGCTACGCCATAATTGATTTCAATTTAAAAGTCTATTAAGACTCAAGAGTTTATCATACTATCACGTAGAGCTTTACGAGGTAAATATTACGTCACGGTAAAGCGAGGCGTCAAAATCATCATATCATATACTGTCTAAATAATGGATCTACCACGTACTCCCCTGATATACTGCGGCAGTAGAAAACGCGTTTTAAGACTACATAATGACACCTACCGCAGCCACTTTATTTTTGGACCTCATACAATTTTTTTTTCACACGCAACGATTTAGAATTTTTATCACGTAAATTTTCCGCTTGAAAGGGAAATCCCTATTGTGATTCCGTACGCACAGTCGGTTTCCTCACGAACACGTGTTTGAATATATTTATATTATGGAGTATATAAAGAAAGTATTTATTTCTGTCACGCAATTTCTGTTCGTTGGATTTTGAATTTTCATACCTAATATAGTTCGTTTCTTTTGTTCCGTTGCGACGCGTCGGGAAACCGATAGTGTCTTAATTAAACCGAATTTATTGTGCAGAGGCACGTCACAGTTTGGTCGTTAGTACGAATTGATTTATTTTTAATGTGGGCGCGTAGGTCGGTAGGTACGATAAAGAGGCGTGTAATGAGCCTGCGGAGGGTAACAAGCAATCTATTGTCATTTTCGATGTTCACCTGTATATTTTTATCATTTTGCAACGTTTTTATCATGTTTTCGTAATATTCAACTTTCGTTTTCAATTCAGGGGCTTTCATTCAAATGAAATATATGAGCTCCATTGTAACTTTTTTTTTAGAATAAGATCAGGACTATCATATAGCATCTTTATTAGAAATCCATAAGTACAATATGTTACTTAGATTAACAGAATCTGTGTTAAATAAACCTGAACTAAGAAATTGCTATAAGTAATCTATAAGACTATCACAAAGAGAAAAGATTTGATTTTTTGTTAAACTCAAAAAATACTTAACCATTTTTTTCCATCTATAAAAAACTATAGTATTAGTTGCGAGTAACATGGGCTGTATTTTATTTTCAAATTTGAATTAACGGGAGCGAAGCCGTGACCAAAATCAAATAAAATATAACTATTAAATTATACTCTAACTTTAAGGTAAAAAGACTTATCAAAACATATAAGACGTTGCGCTCTCAGGAATTGAGCATTTAATACTTTAAATTCTATCAACTTTTCACAACATGAAAATGTATTATATTTTAATCAAATGCAAATAAGATCTTCTCTCACCTAGAACACACATAATGATCAGTCTGTAATTAAAATGGCAAAACGAAGTGTCATAATTGTGTATTTGATTGCCTTAACCCGGTTATTAACCAACTTACTAGTTACCTATAGCAATATAACCGTGGAATGTTGCAATAACCACTTTAATAAGCAAATAGTGTATTTCCAACTAGTGTGTAGGTTTATGTTTTAACGAGCACTGAATTAGGTATGTCTTGGAAATAATTAAAGTCCTCTAGTCGGTATTTACATACACATGTTATGACTTCGATTAATGGAAAAGATATCGAGTGTAATTTTATATGAGTAGATTAAGAGCACTCAATTAATTGTTTATTTCATGAATTCAGTAAACTTTTTAGTTGCTTCAATTATATTTTATATCATTGACATACAAAATACTGTGTCAAAATTGCCTCAATATATAGTTAATTAAGCTTAAAGTATAAGCAGTTATTAACGAAAGTTGTTGGTGTTGATGGTAAATATAAATATTGCTACTAAGTATATTCAATCCTAATTAATATTATAAATACGAATGTTAGTTTGTTTGTTACCATTTAAAGCTTTAACTTTTCAACCGATCATAACTAAATTCTGCCTACACGGTTTCAAGGCTATACAGAAAGACATAGGGTAGCACTACCTTTCATCCAGAAGAGTACTGTTCTCTTAGTTTAGGTACATATATATTATAAATGCAAGGACATTGGACACAGTTTCCCACACGATCGTTTTATTCCAAACCAAGCTTGTATTATGGTAACTAAACAAATGTTATATATAACGTCCCAACACAGTATCGACGATTATGGTCATCACACAAAAGTCAGTTAGTTCTGTGCGAAAATCGAACCCACAATATCTCACCTACCTACCGCTGTAGATCTCACTACCACTGCTCCACAAGGCTTGTCAATATTTATTCATACATGGTTAGCAGGAAGATAATATCCTAGAAATAAATATCCTATTGATTTATATACATAAACTTGTCCGTTCTTCAGTTTTTATATTGATATATGTATGTGAGATCATGATTTCCAATAATAGGGATTACTTATTATCGAACGGCTATAAAAATGAATAACATTTTGTATACATTATGAACGGTAAATGTTATATGTGAATCGATTGAATTAAAATCGTATTGTTTTATTATAAGTTTTCTGCTGTTACGTAATGATGTGTCTTGATGGTCCAAGATGCGTATTTAACTCTAAACGTAGAGAGACTGCGTCTCAAGTGTCCCTGCTGGATCACATCCATAGGTTATTGGTGACATATCTTAAACTTGAGGGCGGTAGCTTAGCTAAAGGACTTAGAAAAAGCCTTACTACCATCTATGGATCCACCACGATATCTTCCTTCAATGAATGTTCCGGTTCGTATCTGAATACACTAACGACTGAGTCCATAATCGCTTCCAAAACTATGATCAAGTATTCTGTGATATCAACGTCATAATTTAACCTTAATAAAACTTTTATCGATGTAAAATTTTATAAATTCATTTTGAAAATTGTTTTCTTAAAAATCGTAGAAACGATGGCGTTTAAGTAATGTTTTAACAAAACAACAGCTTCGTGTCTGGGAAAAGATACATTGACCTTGTCGTCACTGGAGTGTGTTTCGCGATTGACCTAAAAAGCGCTGGTTTGATGTCGTAAACAAGGATGCGAATGATAATATCTCTACTAGCTTTACTTGAAAACATTTCTATGTTATTAAAGTATGTATTTTTAAAGATAAACCCAAATGAATAATTCTATATATAAATAGAAAATTGGATATGTTACACTGTAAATTACATAATTTAAGAAAATGTTATTTTCATATCATAACTTCACCCTTGGTCTTATTCAAATATTTAGTATTTAACATTAAATTTTGTAGGTGGTAGAGCTACGCTGAAGCTATTACTGGTTTCAGCATGAATGGGTCGGCTCGTCCGGGATAGTACCACCCGACCCACAGAAAACCGACGTGAAGTAACAGTGCTTGCATTGTTGCGTTTCGTTCGGTCAGTGAAAGTGCCGGAGGCCCACCTCCCCTCCCCTTCCCCCTTCCCTTACTCCCCCTCACCCCCAAGACAGATTGACAACGCACTTGCGACTCCCCTGGTGTTGCAAGTGTCTATGGACGGTGGTGATCACTTAACATCACGTGACCCACTGTCCGTTTGCCCCCTATGATATAAAAAAATTAAAAATAAATAAAGGAAGAGTATCTAATACAGACTGGACTTTACTATAGATATATTTACTTATCTGCTTTATATCGTACAGCGTTGATTTTAATTAATGCGTATTTTAGTGATTTCTTGGATTGAGATGATTACAATTTTTACTAATTAAATTTAGGACTACTAATGTACATCTATATTCATTTAAAGCAATCATGTTTATGACAATAAAATAAAACTTACTTTGTATATACATGCACATACTAATACATATATAAATGATTATGCACTGGATGATAACTTGCCTAATTCAACACGGAGGCGTGAAGGAAACAATTCAATATTAAGTCTGAAACGTTAAAGTCGTTATTAGATACATGAACTGTGCTCGTATTTGATATACTTTAAACTTTACAGAGAGACTATAACACTGATACGTCTTATAAACATAATGTAGTATATATGTAATGCCTTGTCGCTTGACTAAGTACTTAACGTTTTTCATTATTTCTGTTCCTTATATAATTTAAATACTAAATTCTAAATGATTTACACTAGGTTTGTGGCCTATATTTTTCTAGATGATATTATAGCATATAAATAATAATTACATCAATTAATCTTTTTCACCGTGATGATATTTTAATACTTTTGGCAATACTTTTGTTCTTACGTGGTTTATCTTGAGCGAGCGCTTTTTATGATTTGTACGTGATTATATAAGATTTGCAAAATGAAATCTGATAATATATCCAAGAATAAACGGGTATGATTTATTTGGTTATAAACAAACCGTACTATAGGTGATACGCGTCGATTACTGTAGGTTCGATTTTTATCTTTCGGTGAAGAAAAACATCGTGAAGAAATCATAGTATTATAGGAGGGCTTTTTCTAAAGCCGCCTAGCTAGCTACCACCCTTAAAATGAAAATCGGTCGCCAAGCACCTATTTATGTATTCCGGCAGCTGCACTCAAGAGATAGTCCCCGTCAAGGTTTAGTGACTTTACAATCATCGACCATATCACTATTTAAAATCAGGTGAGGTAGTGGTCAAACGCTATAAAGTATCTATACATATAATGACAATAGAAATCTAACATGTTTGTACTTTTTCGATTTTCGTGAAAAAAATTGTTGCAGGTATCTAGAAACAAGTAATAAAATACATTTCAATCATTTTTTGAAATGTCTATCTGTCTGTTTGTATGAACATGCATCACTGCTAAAGCACTAGCTAGGTTCACAATAAAACCTCAAATCATAAAGCATAACTTCGGGAGTAACTTAGTCTTTGTTTCATTAAAATCGGTCCACTGTAAGTAGTCCGGTGAAGCTGTTACGACCTTGCTAGGTCAATAGCGTAGTCAGTTCAAAGGTCCAAGGTTATTGCAATTTGAATGACGGCACGAGTTAAGTACGAGAGAAAAGTAGTAATCTTTAACTAATTAGGTTGAAAGCGCTAATCTCAGGAGCTACTGGTCCGATTTGAAAAATTCCTTCAGTGTTAGATAGCACATTTATCGAGGAAAGCTATTGGCTATATATCATCACGCTAATACCAGTAGAGCGGAACACCAATAAAGAATGTTTTAAAATCGGGGTATTTTTCCTTTTTATGTCTCCGCTGCGTGTTAGCGTTAGCCTAAAGTAACTATTCCATGAGGACGAAGTAGCGGGCAGAAGCTGGTATAAAAATAAAAATAAAAGACGACGAGAATAATACAAGAGAAAGTACTTATTAGATAATATGTGCTAATATTATTCGGCTGAAGACATAGAACCCTATAGACTAAGCTATGTTTGAGCCTCATATGATATTTTTAAATGAATTTCATAAATTAAACGATAGGGTTACCACAGTTACACCTAAAACCTAAGACTTGAAAGAGAAATGGCATTTCAGTATATAACATACCTCATTTCATTATACTTATTAGTGCATACTTGGTACAATACTGTAAATTATAGTTCAAGAATTCTGGTTATTACAAAGATATAAGGATGTGTCAAGGTTGTCCACTTCACGCGGTCCTTAAATTATTATAACCGAATCCATTGACAGGCTGGATTTACACAGCCCTGTTGTAAACTGTACGACGTTGAGCCCAACCGGTATGACGGATTTCTGATGTATTGTAGACATGATACAGTAACGTTACAATACCTCGTAAATTGTAGTTAGAAATATATATTACTAAATTGCATACAAACAACCGATGATATCCGATTAGTTGAATTTATAGGAAACGGACTTAATACCGAAACTCAAAGCTTAGAGCACCAAAGACTTTTCGAGAGGTCTTAGAACAGGTGATATTACTTGTGAATATTTTCGGGAATATAAGTTAGATGGAAACTAGTCACATCATGAGAACTAGACACGTGACTTATACATTACAAATACTTATTGTAGAAATAAAACCCAGTATTATATGCACAATAATTATTATTTAAATAAATAATTTTGTAAAGCTATTTAAGGAATGAACATATCTGTGTGTTTAAAATAAATGATACCGTTATGAAGGCTTTATTAAAGTTTTTCTTCCAGAAATTGTATGAAAATGTAACGTAACTGCGTATTAGCTAACTTTTTCTTTTGATCCCCAGGCGAAACTGCTGGAGCGTGCCCGAGATGAGATTCTTACAGAGAATTGTAGACAGTATTTTTTTTCCTGCGTCACTAGGGTTAATTGTATAAATGAACATAATAAGATTAAAGATTTTCGTACTTGTATATAAACTTTAATTATTTATTTCAGAGAAATGAGATAAACGACTTATGCTAAAAGTATCTATTATACTATACTTGTTATAAGAACGTGAGGTTACAGTTATTCGAACTAGTAAATTATTAATTAAAAATGATAAAATAGAAAAGAAATTAAAATAATATCTAGAACAAAAAGAGCTCACCACAGTGATGTAAATACGTGCCTAGATATATACATAGGTATTTGTCACCCCGCTTGCAGGCGAGGGTTGCAGACGGGGGCGCACTGTATTGCAAATACTGGCCGCCCCTAGAGATGGTGCTACTGTATTTTGCAGTTTAGAAACTAGTTCGCCTTTTGGTGTATAGATGGAGTTCTAAGGTGATTTTTAATATAATGTTAAAATTATATAAACCCAACATTTTACACTTTAAGAAATACGTGTCTTAGAATAAATGAAATATAAATAATATAAAGGCGTAACGATTACAAGGATTCATATTGAATACACATACTATTTTATTGTGAACAATAAATCTTGGTTCATGGTCATGGGTTAATTATCTATAGTTCAAAATGCAAATCCTAAAGTAGGTTAATTTGCCGAAAACAATATTTGTTTGTACTACTTTCATATAGTAATTATAATTAAACATACCACTCAAACGAAACTCATAGGCATTAAAAAAATGATATTATATATATATATATATATATATATATATAATTGACAAAATCAATAACTATTGCGAATTGCCTTATCAACGTATGGACAACATAGCATTTTTTCAAGCGAGGATTAAAATTATTTATTACTCGAAACGTTGGTTCGATATTTACAAATACTTATTACACACGCCAGCTTTAAGCGATTAACTCTCAGAATACCAGCAATATTGAAAATATATCTATATTTATATTATAAAGCTGGTTTGTTCGTTTGTTTGATTGATCAAGCTAATCTCAGGAACCACTAGCTTAATTAAAAAAAAATTTATTAGCTAAATAAATAATAAATAATAAAAAAAGTATAAAATACATAGCTCATTTATTGAGGAAGGCTATAGGCTATAATATCATGACGTTAAGATCAATAGGAGCAGAGCACTAATGTAGAATGTTTTAAAATCGGGTATTTTTTCCTCTTGAGAGCTTCCGCTGCGTGTTAGCCTTAGCCCAAAGTAACTGTTCCACGCGGACGAAGTCGCAGGCAGAGGCTAGTCGTTAGATATTTGACTTAACAAAATGTAATTTAAAATAATATATCGTGAAAGTATTGTTCATTAAAACTGACATTTAGATGTAACATAATATGTTATTGTACTATCATTCGCTTTTCTAATGTATTACGTATACCTGTTAGCTATATTAATAAATACAAAAACTTTATCAATAACTGATATTTTAATTATATCTCGCTAACTTTTTCTCGCGGCTTCGCTAGCATTAATGTGGATTTGACGGATCCCTCGTGAACAGTACTCATTTCGGAATGAATAGAATCCTATGTAGGTACTTTTTTTGTAACCCTAATGACGTCATACGTACGTATGTATATACAAAATTTCATAATGATCGCTTGATCAGGTAAAGCGTGAGAGTGTAACATAGAAACGCACATTCGCATTTATACTATTAGTAAGGAAAAGTCTAAAAATTTCTAATAATAAACGTGAATTTGTTTGTTTGTTATACTTTCACGTTTCAACTACTATACCGAACATCATTAAATTTTGCATACACGTTTGTCAGGAGTAAGAAAAGTATATTCTTTAAAAGGTGAGATAGATCAATTTTGTACATATAAATAAAATTGTAGTAGATGGTGGTTAACTGATGGTTAACCGCGATTATCTCCAAAACTCTTTAACAGATTTTGACGAAATTTTTATTATCCGATAGAGATTTTTTTAATATTATTTGTTTTATGCTTTTCCATAGCCGTGATGTAACAAACCAATTTTAAGATATTAAATTCTCGAGCAACAGCATCTCTGAAATTAGTATCATTGGTTTAAAATTTGGATATTTCGTATAAACTATTCGCTCTCTCGTAAGCTTTTGAAATACTATTCATATATGTACAGAGATAAAATTTAATTAAAATCGTTTCGCATATAGTTTGTGATGTCACAGTACCGTTAAATGGTGACAGTTTTATCTTGTACAAAAAGGATTGAATAACGTAACAAAGGACATTGTATGAGCTCTGTCATAGCGATTCTATTTATTTACGGTCCAGTGGTTAATGATTGTTGGTTAAAACAAACATTTGTACTTGGAGTAAACAGACTTGATACTTTTATTTGCAATTTTTTTTAATATATCATATAGTAAATATGATTAAGCCTTTATGAGGTTATTGCACTCTTTCGATGTATTTCATCACTCGGTCTGTGTCTGCAATCTTCGTAATTTGTGTATACTTTAGTAATGTTTGAATTAACTATTTTCGTGCTGTGTGTGTCTTAAAGAATGTCGTGCCTCTTCATCGAGAATTTTATTAATGCGTTGATCTTTATCATAGGAAATAATTTATTAGGACGCCATGAAAGTGGTAAAATGAGAGACAAGAGAGAAACATGTTTGTAGAACTTGTTTATGTTGTATTTCTTCTACGTGGTTAGTCACTGTTTTTGTACTCACCGATGTATATTAATATATACATTGTGTTGAATTTGTTTACGTATAGCGATATATTAAAACTTTAGAAGGAGTAACAATCAAAATAAAACTACGATAAAATAGCACTAAATCGTTTATAGAACGTATAGTAAGTAAACTTTAGTTGCGCGTGTATATGTCTTAAATCAAGTTAATAGCGAGATCTCGCAGGAAACAATCAATCTCTTTATCGAGCTTGAATAGGTATAGATGGTCTAATTAATTACTTATTATATGAACCCTTATTCATTCATTACACTTGGATCTACATAACTTTTAGCCCGAATAAAAATGCACCAAAGTTATGTTTAATAACAGTTTTTCACAACAGTTTTATTTTAATATCAATATACATAGATATGCTCACTTATCGACAAATTTAGGCTCCGAATGGTAACCATATTAAAGAATCTTATGCTTCCCTCTATCTTAACCTATATACTAAAATTAGCGAATACTCGGTGTTAACCCCGACTTCGTTCATGTGAAAATGTTTTTTAATGAATTACGTTTTCTATATTAGTTAATTCTATATTCATTAACCTATATAAATTTTTAATATATAATAATAATTCATAATGTAATAACAAACTATTTATTAATAAATATAGTGATTAATATTAATTAATTAAATCTTATTTTTTATAATTAAATGTAATTTTTTATTACTACAGAATTTCTATAAAAAACCTTAATAATATTTACCTAGTATAAATGATAATTTTAAAAGTCCTCTAGTTTTCTTAATAAGCTGTGACACAACAGACACTTTAATTTAATTTATATGTATATAATAAACCTAGCATATAACTATGTGTAATGGTAGAAGATGTTAATTGAGTTTCATGTTATATTTGAATAAATAGTTAATAATGTAATTTCTTTTTGAACGCCATAACTGTGGGTTATACCAACTCTTACCATAATAAATATGTTGGTAAGCAATAGCTCTAATAACGCTATCAATTCCCTTGGTTAATATCATTGAAAATCATAGATAATCATTGTTATATACATAGAGTTAATCAACTGGGGATATTTCCCAATTAGCACTTCAATAACTTTGTTCTGCGAAATCTATCAGAACTGATTATAATAACAATAAACTATAAATATTTTCCCATATTCATAATTGGCAATATTGTAAATGTCAGCGATTAAATTATAGAATATGTAATTGTTAATACTGAATAACGTTTATACGGACCTTGTTGTTAATTTTACGATGTTCAGCAAAGTTATCCCTATTTTTTTTAATTGTCTAGGTACCTATGTCACTTCTGTATCGCAACAAAGTTTAAACGTCTATTTAGTCTTGAAGTTGTTCAGTTCATTTCAAGTTCAAATCATTTTTCATATTAAATTCAAATAATCAGAGTACTGATGAGTGACAACTAGGGATTTTGGTAACGAAAACTCATTCAACTAGTTATGATATTATTTAACTATTTTATAAGTGTCCAGGATGGAAATAATAAGACATAGGTACGTAGTTTACTTAGTACTACACGTATATACATAGTTTCAACTGTTGTGATATCGATGTAGATAACTTCACAGCAATATTTTAAATCAGATATCTCAAAATAGGTCATACTGAAAACTATTATTTCCGTTTTGATCTGTATTAATCGTAATAAACTTATAAACTATATAAATTAAATATCCACTTTTAATTAATTATGCTCAAACGTTATATCCGCTGGATAATTTTATTTTGAAATATTTACATAATATAACTATAAAACATACTTTATAATAACTTGAAAAAAAAACTAAAGGTATAGTTTTCTTATATTATATATCTATAATTTTATTAAAATTAATACAATTATTAATTTAAATGCTTCATAATTGTGGCTATTTTCACTGATGCGTTTTATTATTTATAAAAAAGATTAAAAGAAGATAAAAAATAAGTATCAAAATTATATTTTGTACGCGTTCCAACTACAGACGTTGCTTGAAAATAATCCATGAAAATTGCACAATGAAAAACCATAAAACCATCAAACCGTTGCCCAACCCTTTGAAGGTGTAATAAATTTTTCCTGTCGATACTTTTCTCAACATTGCAACTTTAATTCTAACACTGCAGAACAAAGTACAATATCGCTTACTTACAACGTTTACAAATTTTGTAAAAACGTAACTGTGCAGACTATTAACGAAACAAAAGGGTAAAATAAAAGCAATAATTACAGGTATTCGGAGGGTAAAAATTAAGAATTTCTCTCAGTTTACTTTTGGCGGTTGTACGTCGGCGCGTTTATTATATTTTTACCGAGTGAGTTAAATGTAATTTCTTAGTTTACACGAGTGTGATTTTTAAGTTTCTACAAAAGAGTTCTAAAAGGGGGTCTGTATTCAAAACAATAATAATAATAAAAATCCAATACTACAATTGATTCATTGATATATATGTGAAATTTATTATTATAATGTGTTTCAAGAAATGGTTCTGTTTTCGTAACATTTGAATTCATTGGAATACATTATAATATTCAAAATTTATAACAAAACTTCACGGATATTTAAGTTTATATTATTAATTTATATAGTGTTTAAAAGTATACAAGTTCCTGATTATACATTGAATAATAACCATTAACATCTAAAAGTCTATGATAGCACTAACCGCGTCCACTTCTCTCACCTTAAATAATATCAATTTTGTATGGCGCTTAGATACCAATAAAAGCACTTCCCGAGGTTGCGGCATACTAAACTGTCCCATAAAACGTTTTATGACCCATACATACACACATTAAACAGATATGTATACCGATAAATCAACATTAATATACGTTGTAAATAAACGCGGCAGGGGTTTAGGCTAAATAAATAATTTTATAACATTTTACGGCCTTGAAATTATCTTGCAAATTTTATTGATGTCGAGAATCAGATTTACTTAAATTATTTAAATTTCCGTAGTAATTTGAATCGCAATTTACATTGTTGTTATCAGTGTCCTAATAAACTGCCTGTTTGTGAATTAATGATTGGCGAGCGTTCAACGTAGTCTCGCATTGATAATGGGTTGGCCTAATGTCTTGAATATAGAATGACAGAAATAACTGAATATTGTTTTGTTCCTTTTAAAAGCAGTACAGCTTTGTAGGTTACGTTGGTATTTTGGAACGTGAGAATTAATATTACTTACATAGTAAACAGCTTGAAAAGTAGTCAGTATTATCCATTGATATACAAACACCCAATATGCACACTCAACGTCTCACAGACGGCACACAAAAATGAGTGCATAATTTTGGATTATTTGAAATAGTCTTGAATCGCTTGGTCATTGTAAAAACAACTTTAAATCATTCGGATAAGGTTGAATTTGCAAATTCATAAGTTTATCGCATAACTATAACCATTTATGTATATTAGGGAGTTTTTGCGGCTGGTTTTGACCGCTACTTTTATTCAAGACTTTTTTTGGGTTTTTATATGTCAATCTATCAGGAATCAGGAATTTAGCGTTTATTTTAGGATAACACAAAATAGGTATCATGGATTAGTTAAGTTACATATAGATACAAATTTAAGATTATGTTAATCTATGCATATAAAAGTGAGCGTTATATATATAACGTGAATGGTACAAATTTAAATGTTATTGTTATTAAGTTTTATACTGTAATATAATAAAACAAATAAATCTTTAATCGGATCTTTGGAGGTTCAACATTGGTATGATTAAAAATTCTTGATAAATATATGTAAGTACTTACTTATTGAGAAAAATGGCTGATGAAAGTATGCAGTATACTGTTACAGGTCCATAAACTTGGTTTCTTGCAAAAAGTTGTATTACCATAAATTATTTTAACTGTCAGATAAACCATTTATCATTTTGGAATATCATAATAATTATAATAAAAGTTTTTTTTTTAGTATTATTACAATTAGACTGTAGTTCATTTACTACCAATTATTATTTACTAAGAAGTTTCATAAAGTCAAAGAGGTTTTATTAGTCAGATTAGTATTCCGTAGCTTTAAAAGTTTAGAAACTGCTCACTCTTATAATCGATACACGAATGGCGGAGGCAAACGACATACCGGTGTGTATAAACCACAACAAAAGCTTAAAGTAGGTTATTAATACTAATCGTTCTTTATTGTAACGTGATAGAGTAACGACACTGTGTCTCACGGTAAGAAACGTAAGACATTAATAGCGGTGACGCCGATGTGCGCGTGTGACTCAAAAACGACTACACAAATTTCGTTCAATAACTTTTTGTTTTACATATCCTTCCACCTTATTTAAAAAAATATTACGTGAGCTTCATTTCATATATAGTTTTAAGAAATTACGTTTTTTATAAGCATTAGGTACGCGTTCAACGATGTGTGTACTGGTCATGGAGAGGTGCTTGTTTTCTCTTCTGTACATAAAATATGTTGTTAAGATAAAAGCCGCAGTCCAAGTCGCGGGCGTCTGCTATTTAACTATAATCCTCTAGTATATTTGCAGTTTCCGGACGGACAATAATTACATCACAAAGTATAAGTTTTATAGGCCTGCAGAATTAATAAAAAACAGTACGGACCTGTTCCAGTATGGAGGTATATCCTTATACATATTCAGTAAAAACGTGGTATAAGTAGGTACCCATTACTAGTTTTCCCATTCTCCCCACAGGTTGGGGATTCAGGCTTGGAAACCAATTTAAACTTACCGATTGACTGGTTAAAAAGCAAAAGTTCCTTTTGAACTTTACTCGTAATGCCGACGCGACGCGGCGCGGAGCGGCCATGTTTTTATTTTTACTTATTTTACAATTCCAGCTTTTTATGAGCGTCAACCATTATGCTAGTCCACTGTACCTACCGTTTGCAATTATTATGCATTCTTATAAATAAATATGCCGTAAAATCCATTTTATTTAATACTAAGTACTGACCGCGACATCGTTCTCTTCGAATTAAATACTCGTGTTGTGTCATTGGAGTTATGCGTTTTAACTTTAATTAATTGTGGGTTGTCTTTTATTTTTTACAGTAATTTTGTCATCAATACTTAATCCCTACTACACTTTTACTGATTTTAAGTTACCTCTATTTAATTCTATTATTACTGCTCAACCGATATGAAAAAAAGTATAATGATATTCCAAAAAATTTACCATCTCTCACTAGAAGTTCCATCAAAATCGTTTCGCCCATTTTAGTGATTAACCCCTAAACTGAACCCACACGTGAATTTGATTTATATGTATACTGTATAGATTATTAAATATATATCTTTATGCTTTTCTGCTTATCTCTTATAGGTAGTTACAAAGAAAAAAGATTAGATTTTCGTTTGTAATGAATTAACTGAATTTTTTTTTAACTGATTTTAAAAATTCTTTCATCTCTAAAAAGCCACATTGCCAGCGAGTAACATATGTATTTTTCAAAATTTACATTGACGCGAGTGAAGCCGCGAGAAAAAGTTAGTATTACGTAAAATTAATCATTAATAATCTTTCTAAATGAAACAACTACTCAGAATATTATTTGCGTATAATGACCTTACGGAATAAAGGTTCTACCTTTATTACTTTAAAGTAAGCAGATACATAGATTCCTACCCTGAGTGCCTTAAGCGCTCGCCTTAGTAGTCCGGTGAAGCTGTTAAGACCTTGCCTAGGTCAATAGCATAGTCAGTTCGGAAAAAAAAATAGATTCCTACCTACATGTACCTTGTTACCCACATAGAGAGATATTATAATGATAGTTTTTTTACATATATCTAACTGAAATTAATTGAAATGAGCTTGCTTGAAAGATCTCAGTGTAATTTATTGTTATTTAAAAAACATTATCTAAACAAGAAATTAAACCGGCCAATTGGTTACAAATACGATTCAACTGACACTTTTTTTACGGCGGACGTTAAAATCATAGATTATCTACAGGAAACCATTCTATTTAAGACATCATTCGAGTCATTAAGACGAGGTAATTAATGGAAATTAGGAAAGTTTCCTAATAAAACGGCATGGCACTACCGAGGGCCCATAGATGGGTACGCAATGTTAATCAGCAACTTTAAACGCGAAACGCGCTTCTAAACAACAATTAGAGTCGGTTTCGACCCGAAATTAACAAGAGTGCAAACTTTCTCAATGCGATTACGCTGGATTTGAAATTGGGTTTTACGTTTGTACACATGTAGGTACTTGCAGTGTCAGTAATCTGAACAGTACGTCATAGTTATAGCATATTAAAGTAAATTTGTATAAGAATGACAATTATATCACTTGATAAAGGCATTTACATTGGTTAAAATAGCTAGTATTGCTTATATAGTCATTAAAGTCACCATGAATAATGGAGCTATGATGACTTAGTTTATGGTAAGTTCGAACACAGCGTTGATAATCGTAGGCTCGAATGCTAGCAATTGAGTCGGAGCTACCGCAACTTTCAGAGGTGGTAGAGCCACGCTGAAACTATTACTGGTTTCAGCATGAATGGGTCAGCTCGCCTGGAGTAGTACCACCCTCTCACAGAAAACCGACCTGAAGTAACTGTGCTTGCCTTGTTGAGATTCGTTTGGTCAGCGAGAGCGCCGGATACCCACTCCCCCTTCTCCCAAACACAGGCATGCAACGCACTTGCGACTCCTCTGGTGTTGCAAGTGTCTATTGACGGTGGTGATCACTTAGCATCAGGTAACCCACCTGTTCGTTTGACTCCTATAATATAAAAAAAGGATAACATCGTGATGAACCCATAGCATGGTGGTAGGGCATTTTCTAAGTCCGCCTGGCTAACTACCACTTTCAAGTTGATAATATGTCACCAAACACCTATCGGTGTGTTCCCGCAGATGCACTTGAGAGTTAGTACTCTCTAGGCTTACCGTGTTTACCATCTAAAGAGCACATTATTATTTATCATTAAATGAGATTGTGATTGAACCTAAAAAGAACAAAAAAAACTATATATATATACGCATTATTTCACATAAAATTAACATACATAAGCATTGTAATATTTACGCACAATAATGAAACATCATAGCTCTATAGATAAAGCTATTTTATTAATCTATACCTCATTTCGACCTATTTTCAATTGAAATAAAAATATAAACGTAGTATATATAAAATTAATAATAATAAAGAATAGAATTTATTAATAATAATAAATAAAATTGAAGAATACATTATATATTTTGTTTCTTTAAATAAACCTACGTTTTAAAACTTTGACGTATCGTGTATACCAATGGAACTAAAATACGCGCTGCAGACACGATAACGGATAAACTCCCGGCGAACTTTCAATTACGCGGAATGTAATTAAGTGTCGGTAATAGAAGGCTACGAACTCCGACACTATCGAATTGTTTAACTTCTATCGTTCAAAAGATCGATTTAATTTTTGTCAGCCGACGAACGCGGTACATACCAAGGAAAGTCTCGAAGGGATAATTTGGTGGAATGCCGCTTTTGGAATGGAATTTTAATTATATACACTATTACTGAGTGAAAAGTATTTATGTATCACTTAATCGTGATACAAGACCACGTTGATTTAACTAATGGTAGTTAATTGGACGCGTCATATTACGCCAATATCATCGTGAGTATATTTTATTGCGTTATAAGATTTTAATAACAACAATCTATCAAATGAATTATTCAATTAAACATGTTTTAATTTATATAAATGTAATAAATGTTTCAACTTTTATGGTAGGAATGATATCCTCTATGATAATTGATTTTTTAATCTATATTTATTACTATTAATGTCCATATATTGTGCTTGGTGTTAAAATATTGATATGTTGTAAAGAAACTAGGTATCGGTTTTTCAGCACAGGTAATTTAACTTCATAACTGTTTTAAAAATTTAGGGCTTTTGGAGATTTAGGGTCTGTTTCCCAATGTATCAAATCACATAACCTTAGATTGGAATATTCTATATCGAAATTTTTTACGCCATCATGTTTATATTAAATATTAAAACTGGAATGTAAAAGTGTTTTATTATCAAATTAATAACTTTAAGATAACGGAATCCGGAATACATCATTACATAGTATAAAACAAAGTCCCCTACCGCGTCTGTCTGTCTGTCTGTTCGCGATAAACTCAAAAACTACTGAACGGATTTTCAAGCGGTTTTCACCAGAGGGTAAAGTGATTCATGAGGAACGTTTTGGTATATAACTTGTCAAGGATTTTTTATAATCAGGGCGGGACATCGTCTGCCGGGCCCGCTAGTATTATATAAACCGGATCTAGCTCTGCCTTATGACTTGTCATGTTAATACGAGAGAAATAAATGAACCATGTAAAGTTCATTGAAACTGGTTATCTAAACATTTTTAATAATAGCGCGTAATAGCTTTAATACTACAAACGCCTACGCGGGACGATGCACCCCTTATTTAAATTATCAAGTAAGTCTGTAGGTACTTGTGTATAGTGTAGGATTGTGCCCGTCGCGGCGTCAGCCCGGCGAGGCGCGACGCGGCGTCATGTTGTTCTGACAGTTTAAAATATGCTCACTGTATGCTCACAACGGCCTTTGTTAATAAGCAGCACAGTACGACACGACGTTAAGGAGTATTTTTAATGCACGTAACAATATATTTTTAATAATCCTTAGCAATTTATATATAGCGATATAAAGGATAATCACTCGACCTTTCTACACCGATGGCACGTGTTCACATAATTGTTAGTACTTATCGCTTTTTGACTTAAGTTTTGGTAAAATAATGTATTTTATAGATTTTTAGCTTCATGAGAATCCCACCTGATACTAGGTGACGATGAAGACCAAAACAGTAAGAAGTGAAGCTTAAAGAAGGCTTACAAATCACAAGTGCAGGTGCGAGAATGCATTCTGAAATACGTAGCGACAGATTTTTAACATTTTAGTGTCGGCTAGTGAGAAAGACATTACAAAATAAAAAGTTCCTTCAACGACATAAAGAGTTTATTGTAGTATTCGAAATCAAGAACACATCGATGACACAATGTGCTAACCTATGATTGCTTTGACTATATGGGAAAAGTGGTATAGTTGCTCCACATTGAAAATCGATTGATATTGTCATAATATTTTTTTTCCTGAAGTGTATGATGAAGTGATCTTCAAAAGAATAGTGAATGTGCTTTTACTGTGTGAACACGTTACATCCTAAGCCTCGTCCTCACCTTCCATAATGTGTGACTGAGGTCAAGCGTCGCACACAGTATTATAAAAAAGAAAATTTCGTCGCAATAAAACTATTTTTGTTGGCAATAAGATCAGGAGTAATAGAATAAGACTGGAATAAGTATTTTTGAAAATAAGTAAATTCTAAACGTTATTTTTACGTATACAAAACCCACAATATTAATTAAATACCCAACGTTTTTTTAATTGTGAGGATAGTTGCCCTTACTGATTAATCCTTAAAAATGTATCATTTGCATATGTTGTCTTTAAAATTATAATACTCTAAGATAAGTTAATCACATACAGATACTTTTCATTATTTATTTTTTTTACACACTTTTTATTACAACAATGCTGCAATAACCATCGTATGTATGTTACTTACTCATTATGCATATAACTTGCACTAACATAATTGCAAGGCCTTTAATTTCCTTATAAGTGTTAAATATGATTGTATAATATTTGTATGTCGCAAAATATATTATGGAGAATCTATCCTCCTGGGTCAACTATTCCTCTTTTCCCCTAAACAAAAATATATGACCCAATAATTTAAACGTAGGTTCATAAAATAAATAATGTATATTGGTATGTATCTAGGCTGTTACTTCCACAATAATAAACAAGTTAAATATGAATAAAATCTATATATATACAAAATGGAATTGTCTGTTGTTCATCCTGGCTAATGTCCAAAAGATGAAAACCAATTTTGACGTTATTTATATTGGTGAATAGAAGAATTTTCAGAGTATTATCTGCAGATAACATTAAGTAGATAACTTAAGATTAGTAGAAGGACTTAGGATGTAGTCCGGTGAAGCTGTTAAGACCTTGTTAGGTCATTTCGAGAAAAAATAATTCAAGGACTTAGGCATTAAGTAGTAGGTAATTTATTTGATTGAAGAAGGCGTTGGTTTTAGGAAATCCATCATTAAATATTATAGTGTACGTTACGTTACACTTCCACTTCCTCCTCCTCAAGCAACTCCTTCTTCAATCACTGCTTAATGTCTAAGCCCTTATACTAATCTTAAATTAAGCAGTAATTACAAAAACACACAAATATGAAAAATAACACAATTAGGCCAGATAAATTACTAAAATGCAATATAGGTATTTTATGTCGTCATCTCCAGTAATCGATAATAAGATTAAATCAAATGGTAATAAAAAATCTATAGTCAATTTAATCTTAATGAGTAATTAACACTCTTGCAACAGATTAAAACCAGTGACAGACTTGGAAAAAGGAACATATTTTTTTATAATTTCGTGATATTTATGTATTTTTTATAGTTATCAATTAATTTAATTTGCATACTTATCGCCTAAATGAATAAATCTCAATTATTATATTTATTCTAAAAAGATAATATAAATAATTTTAAATATATATTTCGGTCAATATGAATTATATCAATGATAAGATTTTGAATTTATATATAGGCTTTAATAATTTGTTTTGATCTTCTGTGGAATGATTTTAATATCAATCATTATTTATCCCATTTACAATTCATTTGTTTATTGAACCAATATTTTTACGCCTTCTTAATTATTAGGTATTATTTCCATATGTATCTATATATACAATAAGAATGTGAATCTAACGTGTCTGTACTTTTACGATTTTCGTGAAAAATATTGCTGCAGGTGAGTAGGGATAAGTAATAAAATACATTTCAATCATTTTTAGAATTGTCTGTCTGTCTGTTTGTATGAACACGCATCACTGCTAAAGTACTGGTTTTCACAATAAAACCACACAAGAAAACCATAAAACATATCTTCGAGAGTAACTTAGTCTTTGTTTCATTCAAATTGGTTCTATCAAAAGTTATTGTGATTAATGGCGACGCGGCGTAAGTACGAGAGGAACGTAGATAAGTAAATGGAATTAATACATTCAGATGGCTTTATTAATCACTGTTTCTACATAAGGTTCCACGCGGACGAAGTGGTGGACACAGCTAGTAACAAATAATATTAATAATTCAATGAAAAGTATACAAATATCTTACTCCAGACGATTTTTAAGAAATTTATGAACAACAATTCTACTTAGAAACCATAAAAGATATTACAATGTTACGTGTTGTATGCAATGATATTATAACTATAAATATGTCATAAGCGCTTTGATAGCTCCTTGTTAAAACTTGGCTCGCCAGCAAACGTGATCTAGCCCCGTCAATCCGTCCGTATCTAAGCAACATATAACTATTTCTTTTTCACCACCGATATTGAGAATATGGCATCTTACTTCCACATTTTATCCAAGACAGTTTACGTATGTGTGCGTTTTTGTGCTATTTGTTTTCAAAATATCATATAGGTAACGTATCTATTGTATATGACGTCATTATAAACAAAACATAAAATAAGTAAGTAAGCTTTCTTTATTGTAATCTGATAGGATGTAGTAAATATCCGTATAAATATATAGTATATTTCCATGATTGGAATGCCAATTATCATAAAGTTCGTAATTTAGATTAATATATTATTTTATTAATGCTATAAAAAATAAGATTGGAACTTTAATCACCTCGCAACTATCGAACTGTGTGTATTGAACTAATTTTCAGGTAGTTAAATCTAAATGTCACTATATAATAATTCTACTTAATATAATTTGAACGCCTAAACAATCCTAGTAATTATTTATTATGCGTTTCTTTATATTTATAACTAGCGGGCCCGGCAGACGTTGTCCCACCCTGATTATGAAAAAATCCTTAACAAATTATATACTAAAACGTTCCTCATGAATCACTCTATCTATTGGTGAAAACCGCATGAAAATCCGTTCGGTAGTTTTTGAGTTTATCGCGAACAGACAGACAGACAGACGCGGTAGGGGCCTTTGTTTTATACTATGTAATGAAATAAGTAGCTATCGCTCGTAGCTTCGCTCCCATTCATGTACAAATGATCTATGTCAATTGTTTTGTATTGATAACGTGTCATCACAATTTTTGATAATTGGTTAAGTACTTAAAGACGTGAAAGCGTAACGAATAAATAAACATACTCACATTCGCATTTATAATCTTATATAACAATGATATATACCGAAAATTTGCAAGCAAGCATATAACTAGCACAATAACGAGCTCATTAATCGCTCACCATCAGGTAGCATAGATAGTAATAATTTTTTTTCACAAGGAAATTCAATCAAAAATGTCGATAGATTTTTTTTTATTACTACATGAAATCTCGTCTCGCTCTCGGTCGTTTGATGAGAACTACTTTCGTATGCAACTCGACAGTGGTATCTTTGTACAGATAAAACCTTAAATATATTAGTTAAAATATGTATTTACATACTAATGTCGTAAACAATGAAGTCGTGAACTGAGATGGTTTGTTTGGTGAAATTCGATTTCCACAGGTTAATCTCAGATTCTAACTAATTCCAGTTGGTAACACTATCGACTGATAGTGAAGGAAAACATCGAGAGGAAATCTAAACCTGAGAAATTATCTGTAACACCACCGTATGTAAGAAAAACATAGAACTATTTATAAGAACATTTATCTGTGTTTCAAATAGCCAATAAGACTATGCTCAAATCTTCCATTTAGAAGAGCCGTTTGGACGTCAAGGTTACATTTTTATAGGCTTGTATTGCTAATATTTAAGTCTAAAAAGATAATATTCTAAATCCCATGTACGTACAAATGTAACCGCTTGGTAATTTTACAACGGTTAAGTATTTACTGTTTTTTTTTCAACTAATTACTAAAGTAAATAAGTAACAACTATTTGGTAGTTGTTCAGTTATAATAATGTCATAAATATTCAAATACCTAAATAATAAAATCAATCAATTAGTATCTACATATATGTTAATAGCATATACTAGTGGCTTAAGAGTTTATAACACATTAATAATAGTTAGCCTTGCGTTGATTAGGAATAACATATCCCTATGTACATATATATAATATATAATTAATATATATTAATTCAACTTATTTTTGTTTCACCGTCATAAAAGAGAGCAAGCCCAGTTTAATTGGCAACGGCTTGTTCTAATATAGGTTTTCTTAATACCGAGAACTTCGTGTAACTCATTCCTCAGCCTTCTCAACTTAACTGAAATATCTTGACCAGTAGACTAGAAAAAAGTGTTTGCATTCAAAAATTATTTCCGACACGTACACAATACAATGCCTCTTTGACAACTAAAAAATGTATTTCTAATAAAAAACTCAAGTTATTGTCTCAGAATGTATGGCGCTTGTTAAATTTACGACCCAATAAGGAAGTGTCGATCCTGTATATTTTTTGACGAAAGGGTTGAATGGTTCAATTGTACAATTCATTGTATTTATATTATTCCAAGTTTTGTGTCGTCCAAGTAATGTCCCCGTGTTATTGTTGTACAACCCATTGTTTCTCTTTCTAAAACTTTTATTATTTATTTTTATAATTTTTTGAAGTAGGTGTCTACTTTTTGTATCGGCTTTTTATATCTGTTTGTCACAAAATACATGTGATGAAATTTTATTGAAATCTATTTACAAATTAAAATTTAAATGTAGACAGATATTTTTTCTTAACTTACTGTTCAATTGAAATTTTATGAATACTTATTTGAAACAATATTCAAACATTAATTGCTGACGATTTTAAATAAATTAAACAACAAACAATTTTTAAACGATTCCACACGTTACACAAAAAATGTTAACTCAAATATACAATTATTTTAGATAACTCGACATAAAAAATATAGAGACAATCAAAAGGAAATATACGCTATAATGAAAAATAAAGGAATAGGTACTTGGTTTCGATAAGGCTTCGGGTAAATATAAACAACAATGTAAGAGCATCGGACGACCTTCCTTAATCAATGCAAGCAACGTCCACAATCAGTCGTAATGGGCTGATGTACGGCCCAGCTACAGTGCATTAATATCATTGCAGACTGTATGCAGTGCACAATGCGGATGCAATTGATACCTCCCTTGCAAATGAACGTGGGCTCCGCCGCGCCGGTTGCCACGATTGCTTCTATAAAAACGATCAAATAAAAGAAGACAAAAATTATTACTTAGCTATATATAAACCTTGTCTGGTAGATATTATAAACTGTATATATTTATAGAGCGTTTATTTTAAAAAGGTATCTTTCATAAATTGTTCTTGTGGGTTACGTGAATTTATTCCATTATTTGATGATTTTTTTCGGATTACATGGTTTAAATTGCGTTCGTGCAACTGGTTATACCTTATTTTTATGCTCGCCTTAGTAGTCCGGTGAAGCTGTGAAGGCCTGTCAGGCCAATAGCGTAATCAATTCGAAAAATAGCCTTATTTTATTTTTAATAGATTTTCAGCTTTCAAGAAGATGTATTATTCTATACTTATCCAGATTTATCAGTCCATTCATACTGTTACATTAAACATACATTTAAAGTGAACTCTCCTACATATACTATTATCAATATTAAATAGGTACATAATATATTATCATTATGATGATATAAAAACACTTTATATAATTAATTTATTGATCCTACATACAATAATTTAAAATGCAATGTTATCTAAAAACCTGAATTTGTGCTTAGAAAATGATCCTAACGATAAAATATCTAGAGAAATCTAGTATTTATTTATGAATGTTTTATATATAGGCGGTAATTTTATTACAACGTGGAATCACTTATTAATAGATATCATATCATGGTTGGGTACTGAGGATCATGCCTCGATATGATGCGATGCGACACACGTCGTACATTCGTACTGCACTGACTGCGCTTCGCTCGCATCAAATTGTTATTTCCATTGCATTCTATTTGTTTGTTGCCGTCGAGATCCATCTATTTTGACGTAATCGTCCGTACGGGTTATATTTTATTAATAAGTTAGATCGAGTTCTCACACAATAAAACATTAACAATAGGAGGCAGGCCAGCAATGTATTATCCAATCCAACAATAAGTAGGTGTATTCATTTGGTTTGAGTGGGTTTAAATAATTGAATCATCAACAATGTTATCTTTAATTAAATAATATTGTGTAAGTGTTATAAAATACTTTAGTTATATTATTAGTTCTGGCTGAAATAAGAAGGTCTAAATTGTGACACAAGCGAAAGGAAACTATTAAACTGGTATAGGTAATATCGGTTAAGTTATAATGAAATAGTACCTATATTGTTCACAGGTTCGGGCTTCGGTACGGTATTTTTTTTACTTTTGGACTGAATTAAAATGGAAAATATTTAAAATATGTATAAATTTTAATTTAAAAAAAAACTATAATTTAATCGATAATGCTCTCAGCTGAAGGTCTAAACGCATCCTGAAACGTTCTTTTGAACAACAAACAATAAATTAGGGAAAAAAACCTGAAAAAATAGCCTTTGTTGCAGTTAAATAGATCTTATTTAGTTCAAATACAATAAATTCCCCTTTATTGTTTTGACTTAACCTATGTTCTAATTCAAAAGAATCGTAAAGATACTTTGTTCAAAACAGACAATACAGAATTAATTTTATCAAACATTAATTTATCCTCCTTGTAGGTCGAAAACTGCAATCCAAGGACACATAAGCGAAACCTCAATAAAACGAGTAATACTCTACCTTCACACAAATAACTTTGAAAATACTCATCAACATATATAGAATAAACCTATGACTCAGCACCACGAGTTCTACGAAGACATCATAACTGCAATAAAAGGGAACATAGAATTAGCTGCGAAAATCTATTGATTAGAAACTAGTCTAGACAAATGAACTGTTATATAAAACGTTCACGTGTACACCGACAGGTCAGTACATAATCAAACATGAATATTAATATGATATAATCACATCATATTCTATAGAATAGAGGTACCAGAAACATTACTAGGAATAATTAATATTCAAGTATTCAGCAAGGTACCAGACGAACTTACACACTTTTGTACATACAAAACGCTGGCTTATCCGTCTGACGGAAGCCCCTCCCGCTTCTCCGAGATCCGAGTCTCATTGTGATGCAAATGCGTCCGCTGTCTGCGTTCAAATTACCCCTACGGTCAAGCGGGAGTCGCCGATCACCAGACATTAGAACCCTCCCTTTTAAAACGAAATTGACCCCACATTTTGCACTTTAATCATTTACGCTGACGGGCAATTTTCGCATCTATTTCTTTATAAACAAGAGAGATAATCGTCGAATTAGGGTGTCGTACATATTTCATAGCAGATATAGTGTTATGAGAGCTGCTAATGCGGTGGTATGGTGTAGAGGAATGGCGTAGCAATTGTGTGGACAATAATTAAGGGTAACGCATTACGTTAAGGCGGATCGTAATAGTGCGGGGATAATATCTTGCGATTTTGTTGATGAGTCTACTACAAGTACGTGTGTGGACTGTGGTTTGGTATATTGATAGAATTTATCGATGGTTATTATGATATTTGGTCTTATATTAATGCGTGGGCACCTATAAGGGAGCGTATTGGAGACAAATCATTAATCTAAGCTATCTATATCATGTGTAGTTTTTGTGTTATATTAAATGGGAAGTTAGAAGATATTTGATATATGTTTTTTAGGCGTTGCAGGTATTAGCGATTGGTCACGGTTTAATCTGATGTTAAATGACCATGAGGTCTAAGATGCTATATACGCTAAACTTATAGGTGGCCGACTCTCAAGTGCAGCGGCCGAAATACATCAACATGTACTTGACCACAAATTGCAGGTGAATCAATCTGAGGGTGATAGCTAGCCAGGCGAACTTAGAAGAAGCCCTACCAAAAGTAACGCTCAAAAGCGGCCGCAAAAACTCCCCAATATACATACGATACGTGGTTATAGTTATGCCGATAAAGTCATGATTTTGGAAATTCAACCTTACCTGAATGATTTAAAGTTGTTTTTACTAGGACGCAAGCGATGCGAGACTATTTGAAATGACTGCATAATACAAAATTATGTACTCATTTTTGTGTGTCGTCTATGAGACGTTAAGTGTGCGTCTTGGGTTTTTGTATATCAATGACTAGTATCAATAAATAAATGTGCAGTATTCGGGATACTTGCTATGCAAAATGCTTTATGAATGTACACGGTGTACCATATCATATAAAGATTTTATTGGATATTCTAATATAAAATTGTCCTTACTAATATTATTAATGCGAAACTAAGTGTGTTTGTTAGGCTTTCACGCCTTAACTACTTAACTGATCATTAAATTTTGTATGCACGTTCTCAGTTGTACAGAAAAGGACACAGAATACTTTTTATCCACAAAAAAGGACCGTTCCCAAGATATAGGTGAAATCCTCATTAAAGCGAGCGAAATTTAAGTATAAATAAACGTTACGCAAAAATTGAATTATACGACGTGACACTTGGGATGCCTTTTTCTTTCTAATTTAGATCAGCATAGTTTTATTGGTTCATATTATCGCCTGTATTACAATCATGTGAACTATTTATCCGTTTTATTTAGAATGTTTTATCTAATATAAATTAATTCTAAAATATGCATCTAACATTACATATATTACCACACTTTAATCGGCCACCTCAGGAGGTAATAGTAAATGAAACAAGTTCCTTGACACATCAATTAATATCATGCATAGAATATAACCTGAGTATAAAAGACGTTTATTATTAGAATTTAATCCCTACTTAGTCGTGATAGCTGCAGAATTCAGATAGAAATATGAAAATCGCTTAATAAATTCCCTTCGTATGCCAAGACAGACTAAACTATTTTTTGGAAATCTTATTCCTCGTAGAATAAATGATTGCGAACGATTTAGATTACAAATATTGTATATATCAACATTACACTTTAATTAAAAATTAAATACCTTTTCGGATTAAATATGTATCCAAGCTTAATTGTAACTAATACCAATAGATTGAAGGTGGTAGAGCCACGCTGTAACTATTACTGGTTTCAGCATGAATGGGTCGGCTCGCCCGGGGTACTACCATCCGACCCACAGAAAACGGACGTGGAGTAACAGTGCTTGCATTCGTTCGCTCAGTGAGAGTGCCGGAGGCCCACCTCCCCTTCCCTCTTCTCTACCCTCCCCACTCCCCCTTCTCCTTCCCCCAAGCACAGGCTGGCAACGCACTTGCGACTCCCCTGGTATTACTGGTGATCACTTAACATCAGGTGAGCAGCCTGTTCGTTTGCCTCCTATGATATAAAAAAAATAGAGATACGGAAGTGATTTTCCTGGTTTGTTTGTTATGCTTTGATACTTAACCGATCGTTGTCGCATTTTCCGAGCACACAAAATCTAGATTACCGCGAGCGAAGCCGCGAGTAAAAGCTAGTTACCTATATAAATATATTGTGCTGAATAGCTATTTATTTACGCGTAGGTAACAGTGATACCTAACATGCATTCGGAGTTGTTTTCCCCCCACTTTGTGCGGACCGTTTTGTAAGAATACTCATTACCGAGGGTGTCGCGATAAATTCTCAATTTAATAGCCGACGGGAGACCTGGTTTAGAAATTTTCTTTATAATTTTTTATTAACACCTGAAAACTTCCACTTATAAAACGAGTTTTGCTTTATATTTGAGACCGCGAATCATTTTGTAATGGTCACGTTATTGTCCGTAACGAATGTTAACTTTAATACATTGAAATTGTACGTACATAGCTCTTATCAATTGTATTTTTTAATAATAAAAGACTGAGTAGAAACTTCTTTCAGATTTATTTATTTAGTTTTGACTATGCTAAGAATACATACTGTATATTATAGATTTAAATGATACCTATGGTGTTATTTAGTTTTCACTTAAAATCTTCATAGGGCTTGACCCTAGTTACATAATACTAAAAGCTTTCGTTACCATTATCCAAAATTATTTTTAGTACGTCTAGTAGACATTGTATTCTCTTTTTAGAAATTGAATATACTAGGTTTAATTATAAATTAATCGTAGTGCCTTGAATTGTTTTTTAATTAATTTAGTTCCTCAGTCATTATGTTTTATCGGGCAATTCATATGTATATAATTACTACATAGTGTTGTAAATGTACCAGTAAAACAAAAGATGAAATGAGGTGTTTTAGCCCGGACACTCCCCAGGGCGAGACGAGAATGTTCCAAGCGTCTTCGCAATTTCACAAAACACTATACACACCTACAATTGTACATCCTATATCCGCAAGTAGACTGGCCAGGATAAATTGAGCTACTGTCCCTTTATTACACTTCAAATGTATAAAAGCACAGAAAGCTCCAAATGAAATGGACAAGTTATTGTAGACGGAAATAACTAGAAACTAAAACTAAATTAGAATATTCTCTTGAGCTTTAAGCTTTTGTTAATGCTCTACTATATTGTTGTAACTTATATTAAGCTTTGTACATACTATATATAACATACGTGATGTTTATGTAACTTAATGTCACAGATTATTAAAATATTTTGTTTTTATTCAATAAGTCATATTTCGGTGAAAACTCTTATAAAAAAGTGTGTGTTATGTACACGCTTTAGAACTTATACTTCTTTGGCGTAACAAGATAAAAATCTTTTTAAAAAAATTTATCTTTCGCCTTATTCTACGTTTCGTATCGTATTCGCGTATTCGCATCGTAAAAATTTACTCTCATCATTTTTCCCTAACGCGCCAAAAGAAGTATAACTTCAAAAACATTGTTATTAAATCTAAGCTACATATACTTAATTAACTAAAAACTAATAACTCTATGATGAAAAGTAACATATTTAATCAAGGCCCTATTTTTATTTAAACTAAACTCATAATGCATAAATCATGACAATACACTATCAAGTATAGAACTACTACAAGATGGAGTTATATTTCATAGATGTTATATAATATTTTTAATATACATAAAATTGATTATTATTATGACTTAATTGTAAATTTTTAATCACATCTAAGTAAACAAATCCTATTTGTCAATTATAGGTAAGAACTAAGGACATAGATATTTTTTCCTTTATGTCGTATATGTTACCATCTTTCAAATTGCACGTTGTAATAAATCTATAGGATGTTGATATCTCCAACACCCTTTAACCGATCCTATTGAATAGTTTACCTTAATGTGTTATAAAAAGATGAACGTTAAAAAGATAAACCAGATCGAGCTTCGTGCCGGTTCTTCTCGGTTATTGTGTTATTTTCCGAACCGGTGGTAGTTTTAGACGTCATAAGCGCCTTCTTAAGGTCTGAATTGAATAAAGTATGTACATAATTTTATGTTTATTTGATATATTTCTTTGAAATTAACACTTATTAATCAAAGGTCACTATAAAAGTATGCACACCTAAGTTTTGTTTCTTTGAGGTTTAGCCACTATAATTTTAAACCATTAAACTATGAAATCGATCGTCATGAGAGTTGGTATGTATAAATATTTGGATACATTGTATTTTCGTACTGCCCATCTTGCTGTAACTCGTCACTAGATACTGAAGCTCATTAAATTGTATGTGTACCTATTTGTACACGCCTAACACTAATACAATATCAATTTTCCTATAACTCGATATATGTTATAAGAAGTATGTGGTATAAAAAATGGCGTGTGAAGCCGCGATCAACACTTGTATGTATCTAAAATCTTAAGTTTATTCACAAATTTATTAAAACTGATTTTAATATCACAATGTGATGGTAGAGTGAACTTTGATATAATTAAGTGTAATGTATAATGGGCGCATCTAAAATTGAAACAATGGCGCCCCCCAGTTTAATATCAAGCAATAAATTATTTTAGTTACTGTATATATATCACGTAACTAAGATAAGAATACCCATACAAAACAACCTTGTAGTATTTATTTATAATATTATACATTGAGCTCTTACAGCTCCCGCGCGCCTTTTCTATCGATGGCAAAACACTCATCTCAATAGATTGATAGGGGTCAAGTTTAAATGGTTCCCGGCACTCGTTGTACAGACAAACTGCGGGCGGTATTATGTAAGCAAGCTATATCGATTTATTTTATACGAAAGACCCGCAATTATGACATTAATTCAGTTCATAACAACCGTCGATGTTCATATGGAACGTTAGAGTCAAATATATTTAGCCCGGTGCCGGGTTAACTCAAACGGTTTTTGGTCAATGTTTACATTTTTTCGGTCGTATTATAGATATTGGAAACAGGTAAAGGTGTGGGAAGATTGCCGAATGAGACGGCACAGTCGATCGAACACGGATAAGACGTATAGAACACACACGGGCGCAGCCTAGCAATTCGATCTCTCTTACATAAATATACGGATATCATATTAGATATATATTTTTGTAACAATATACAGTTAATATTAATTATGTAAATAAACTGGTCAGTAGATTCTCTTGTTTAATCTGTATTTGAATCGTTGAATATTGATTTCATTTTTAATCAAACATCTGTTGACTTAAAACTTTAATGCCATACAAACTACTACTGATATCTCATATGAGAATCCATAGAGATGTGTTTATTTTTATTTTGAAGCAATATTAAATGATACTTGATGGTCTTTTATGAATGTTATTGAATTTATGGACGCGTCATGAACAATGCTCGACGGGTGGATATTGAATGGAACGTTCATAATTTAAATTACACTTACATCTTTATGATACACCGATTTTATTTATGTTTATTATTGCATATATAGATGGCAGATTATTGACCTGTCTCTTCACTATGGATGCAAAAGCCCAGCGGCGGAACAAATTTTTCTTTTATTTGAAAAAGAAACAACTCGATTATCTATTATCGGAATTGTACGTAATTCTTTTATATACAAATAGTACGATAGTGACTAAAATAACAATGGCAAAATATATTCAAAATGTATTTAATTATTTTTTTATGTCATTTGTATACATTTTACCTAAATTATATATTCTTTTAATAGATATTTTTTTTACAATATTTATTATACCACGAGATAATATTAATATTATTTGATACACGTAGACTAAATAGAACATGTTATATGTATTCACAAATAATACAAATGTAACACATACTTAAGCGGTATCAACATATCAATTAGAATTTGAAGTTTCCTAGCAGGTAAAATTAACCAGAGAACTAATTTAAACAAAATGTAATACGTATACGCAACATATAGATAAATCTTCTTTATGTAAATTCCCGCTCATCGAATTTCATTTGAAACCTTTAAGGGAGTTAAAAATATGTAAATTTTGTTTCGAATATTAAGATAAAGATGTTAATAGTAACTTCAATATATTAAGAACTCTTGTTAATCTATTTATTTCTTGTCTATGAGAGTGTATAGTTACAAGTCGCTATAAAGCTGTTTCATCCTGTGAGTTAAGACACGGCTCGTTTTAAAAGCTTCGTTAGCCGGTAGGTAGAGCGAAAGGGCTGAATTTGTGGCCGACACGAAGTCATTACCTGACAATCTCTTTAAATCACTTGTGGATCCCCCCTTCATACCTGTACAGCCTTATTACGGAGGGTGGCGTATTTAATACCTGACAGAATTAAGACATTTTAGCATCTCCACCTTATAACATAGTAGACAGGTAAAAAGTGTAGGAAATATAAATTGTAAAACAACTTAAAACAACAAATCTCGTTGTCTAAGTGTTTTATTTTTGAAATAGTAATTGTATATTCTTTGAGGATCGCCAGTCTAAACAAAATGAGATTGAAATGTTTACATTCACCTATATTTTATTGACGTTAATTTTATCTACGCAAGAAAACGATTTAGAACATTTACTTTGAACATTCAATTTGATTTTCTTCAACAGTATTTCTGTAGTGTATCCTCATTAATTTGAATTACTAATAACTTTAAAATAACAATGATTACTTCTAGTTAACTATCATGCGAAATGCACATAACTACGTTATGATAGTTCGAACACTAAACTCTTTCTTCCCTTGGTATTATTTTACGGCCGCGAATTTTATCTCGTTGCTTCAACGCTGAAAATAAACACGAAATATTTACATATGATTTGCATTCAACGAAACGTTCGCTTATACGATTTTCAGCTCCATTGTGAATAAAATAAGGGAAACAAAGGCACGCAAATTTATGTTGGCAGTCGTATGGGAATGTTGTAAAGTATTACAGGCAAAACATAGGGTCCCGTAGTGTGTAATGTTGTGTACGAGCTCGCAGTTTTATGAGGAAATGCTGGTTACGGCGTTTTG
This sequence comes from Antheraea yamamai, assembly GCA_036509395.1. Taxonomy (NCBI): domain Eukaryota; kingdom Metazoa; phylum Arthropoda; class Insecta; order Lepidoptera; family Saturniidae; genus Antheraea; species Antheraea yamamai. The sequence goes on from AP028429.1 coordinate 7,951,758, forward strand.
TTTAGCGGCTATCATATTCCGCAGCCTTTTTTGCTACGAAGAAATGATTTGGACTTGTAAAATACATGGCAATTCTACTATGTGTCATTTAACCACAAAATTTTACCTTAATTTAGATACGTGTCTATGGGGAAACATTTTTTATTACATTTTTTTATCAAATCCAAATATTTCATTTTTTAAAATACTGCAGTCATATGCATAACACGAATGTAATAGACTTGAACTAAAATTAATTGCGTTAGCAATTTTTCATAATATCCAGTTTTTAAAGATACCGTTATTATTGGGGCATATTTAAGATGCACAATATATTAGTGCATTATTATTAACCTACGAACGGAAGTGATTATTTCATTACAATATAATAACGAAGTATAATTATTATTTTAGTGATGTATAGAAAAAACAGTTCGTCGCGCGATGTAAAGATGGTAACACCTGTCAAAACAGTCATTACTTATAGTCTCGCGTTCCCCTAACTCGCAAACAGGCTTCGTTCAACGCACGTGAATACTAAGCACCTAATTTTGATTTTTCAACAAAGCCAACGAGCATCCGAGTTCCGCTCATCGATCCATCCCTCCGTTCCGGTCACAGCTAAAACTCAGCAAACGTTTTTAAAATCCCCAACTCAGAACCGTCCAGAATTTTAGAGCCACCCATCCCGGTGTCCAGCGTAAGAATTGAACTACATAAAAAGGCAGATGAGTGGTATTGCGGATCTTTTGAAACTGGATGTATTATCTGTAGCAGGTACCTGAGAGCTAATTGTGTATTCTTTCCTCGCTTCCACCGTCCTTAATCTGGCCCGTTTGCCTCCACCTCTTTTCACCTCACCCCACAGCGTTCCAACTAAGCGGAAAGTTCTAAAACATTGTATTTATGCAGATTTTAGGCAATTGATTTTATTGTGCGAATTAAGTAGATAAAGTGGTTACTGTCGCGGAATTTTGATTTAAATACTTTTGTAATAACATATTAATATTTCATCAATTATATTTATGATTTTTCAAATTTCAGTTATGTAGTTAAGTACTTTTTTTAATTTGTCATAAATGAAATTGGTAATATCCATAAAATCCAGTTCATTTATTCACATATTTATATGATAAAAGGTGAGTAAAAATGTTATATAAGCCTATGTAGGTATAAGTATATAAATAATTCACTTACTAGTTATATAATAAATATTTTACTATATCGTATCGACTTTTTTCATTTACACGAAAATATCTTTATACTAGCTGTGCTCGCGACTTCATCTCCGTGAAAGTTTATGTAAAAACAGTGATCACTAAAGTCATTTTTTTCGAACCGACTACGGTATTGACCTTGCAAGGTCTTAACAGCTTCACCGGACTAGCCACTAAAGTCATCTGAATGTATTAAGTCCATCTATTTGTCTACTTTCCTCTCGTACTTACGCCACGTCGTCATTACAATTATAATAACTTTTAATAGAGTGGACCGGTTTTAATGAAACAAACACTAAGTTACTCCCGAGGATATGCTTTACGATTTTCTTGTTGAGGTTTTATTGTGAACCCCGTATTTTAGCAGTGATGCGTGTTCATACAAATAGACAGACAGATAGACAGACAGACAGAGATTTCTAAAAATGAGTGAAATGTTTTCTATTCCTTATTCCTAGAAACTTGCAACAATTTTTTTCACGAAAATCGAAAATGTACAGACACGTCAGAATTACATTCTTATTATATGTATAGATATAAATGTCTTCTGTGCGTGTTCTCCTCCTAAATGGCTGGACCGATTTTGATGAAATTTTGTGTGCTGTGTTCCAGTGGATCCGAGAATGGTTTAGATTCACAATTGGATCCGGTAGGTGGCGCTGTGGTTGAATTTTAGGATTTTTTTTTTATTATCAAGGCAGGACAACGTCTAATAACGTATAAAACATTTAGTAGTACGTAATAATTAACTTCAATAAATATTTCAAAATACGAGAAGTAGCTATCAACCATTAAAAATATTCACCTGACACAATATGTAAAATATCAATTAATATTATTATATCCATTTATAAAATAAACAATGATATTTACAAGCAAGTTTTGAAAATAAAATATAACAACTGTATATCACAGTCAATCCAAAAGGATATCACCGATTTGCCGGATTGCGAATTTAAGCACCATGTCAAGCGGGTTTTGGTGTCAAAAGGCTATTATAGAGTGGATCAATATGTGAACGATCGTGATGTCTGGAATTGACTCATCTCTGTGCATCCATTAAAAACGTTTGTGACATGTACCTAATATATTCTAAATCTTAATATATATATTTCTTGTGTGCGTGTGTATGTGACTGAACTCCTCCTAAACGACTGGACCGATTTTGATGAAATTTTTTGTGTGTGTTCGTGGAGATTCGAGAATGGTTTAGATTGACAATTGGACTCGGTAGGTGGCGCTGCAGTTGACTTTTAGGATTTTTTTTATTATCAAGGCAGGACAACGTCCGCCCGATCCGCTAGTATTATATATGTTTATTAAAAAGATAAACCAGATCGAGTTTCTTGCCGGTTCTTCTCGATGATTTGGTTGTTTTACGGTGTAGGTGGTAGTTTTGACGTTCATAAGTGCCTTCTTAGGGCCTAAATTGAATAAAGTATTTTTGATTTTGAATCGACTGATCGCAGCGGACAAAATGCATTTTTTTATGTCATAAACAAGACATTGCTATTACTTTAAAATTTTATCAATTATAATTACTAACTTTCCTTGTAACATTCTTGAACACTTTTTTTCTTTAAACATTGTTGGTTTTTTTTTCGAACTGACTATGCTATTGCCCTAGCTAGGTTTTAACAGTTTAACCGGACTACAACATTGTTGGATCATTCTTCATTTCTTATAGGACTTTTTATAGCACCGTTTTATTGATAGGGATATTACATATACTAATTTATTACTCAGAAGTTCGATGTCGTTTCATATTCCTGAATGATTAAGAGACATTATGACGTTATTTAAGAATTAAAGAATGAGAGATATATAAATATTATTGGAAAAATGAAAAAAAAATCTCTTAAAAAATACAGCTCCCGAACTACGATAAAACTCTATGTCGCGGATAACTCTATAAATATACAATGAACAGACACCTAAATAATTGCGTGGATATGATTCGAACCCACGATAATTAGTGGCGAGCGCATGAGGCACTACGCTATTCGTGCCGTATAAATAGTTAATTATTGTGTCAATGATAACAGATTATAAAACAAGCATGTAACGGAGCGGCATAGTCGTCCATCTGTTAATAATTATCTTTCTAGATACGACCAGAAGCGTCTGTCTATTGATGTGGTTCTCTAGGTGTACTCGATAACAGTCTTATTTTTATGATTATTAGGTTAACAACTCTGACAATTTTGCTATTTAACATTAGATGCGACTATGCGTATATATTATCTACTTAACATATATAGGTATTTTAAAAAATATTAATTTTTTTGATATTAATGTTGAATGGTAAGTTATGTATTAATACGTAATCCACCTTCAGAGGTAGATTATAACGAAGTAAACCCCGCACATAATGCGGTAGGACCCAATAACCAGGCGGTAGGTAGCTACGAGAAAATTGCTCGGGAAAAATTTGCATTTTTATTGAAACTCCCACCGTTGGCCGCGGATGAAACTATGTCTGTAAATGCATTCATACCTTGAGTTTTGTATGTAAACTTATTCTACATTCTAAATGGTAAATATTTCACAGCTTCAAATTACAAAAATATTTTTAAATTGCTAATGAATGAAGAGTAGATGTTACGGTAAACGTTAAATTATATAAATATACTAACAACCAGGCGCGACTTCGTCTGCTTTAAATTACAATGAAAACAAATTCATAATATTAAAACACAATCTAACGCCACCTACTGGCGAGTTATAATAAAATATATAGCATAAAAACATTCTCCAGTCGTGTTAGATTCTATTGAACCCAGAGAAGTCAACATATATTTTAAAATAGATTTCTAGGAAATTACTTGTATAACAAAGCGTTTACATATTCTATCACGAGCATCTACCTATTTAGTATACTTCTGAAAGAGATTCATTAACCTAGTGTTCAGAAATACATACAATAATTCGTAACAAGTCTGATTCTACGTATTCATATAATTTTCAATTATGCTAGTGAAAAATCTTTTCTAGATAATAATGAGTAGAATTACTCATGAATTGGGACTTAATGAGTTAGTTACTTAGTAATTGTCAGACCGCTGTTATCAACTTGAGAAATTTTGATAACAATAAATCGGTTTTTATGTTGAACATATATTAACGGATCGTGTGAAATATTTTATCTTAAATGTTAAAAATTAATTCTTTTACGTACTCATTTTGAATAAATCTAAAGCATTAACATTTATTATCATTATCGACATAGTCGTATCTCTAGACGCGTACGGATGGCAGACAAACTCAATACGAGTTCGTGCTTTCACTGTAGTTGACTTTAGGGAAGGGATCAAATAATAGGAAATTTTATTCGGCGAATATGCGCACTGTATCCGATACCCTTTTCACTTGTATTGTTTTTATTTTCCAACCCTAATGAAAGAACTTGCCTCGTCTCTATTGCGATTCCAATATATTGACTTACCAGTGTTCAGAGAGGATCTCTCATGCTTCAATTTTTTTCTTCTTCATATACAAAGGTATGTGGATATGAGAAATGGAAGCATTGTAATCAATAATGATTAATAATAAATTTTCTATTTATAGCCATATATAAAAATTAATGTTGGCGTATCTGAGACTTATAAACTTTATCACCGGGCAGCGTATCACTGATTACCATGAAATTTGGCACATGTATTTTTTTCATGTAAAGGTTTATATGCTATCCATTTCACATAACTTATAATGAAATACGGAGACTACAGTGCCCGGCATTTGATGTGAAACGTCCAAGTAAAATCGGTTTGCTTCGGTTTTGTAAAGCGTTTTTTCTATCACATCGCAATGATTGCTATAGGCAAAGATAGCGCTGCACGAAATTGAACTTAGCCGACTATCTCACTCTTCTCTACGAAGTGCCAAATCAATAGCCGGGTACTATATTATACAACATATTGTATTATAACAAACGCGTGTGAAGCCGTGGACACAGCTAGTATTTTATAAAGACTACTTTTTTATAGTATTTTTAACTAACTCTTTTCTAGATTTATGTTTTTAACATATTCCTCCTTCATCCTTTTAGTGGTTTCTTACATATATATTTCTTACGAGGTGTAATTACATACACCCAACGCGATATAAACTGATAATACTTGACATTACAGGCGCGGAATTTTCTACACTTCAAAGCCTTATCCAATCCATAAAACATCGATCCATAAAATATAATTTTTTAACTCTGGATAATATTTTTTTCTGATATAAATTAACAAGTCCATAATATAATTTACGCATACTCTAGGGGCATAAAACTATCAACGTCTTGTAACCAAATCTGATACACACGTGATTTACACGCCAGAAAACAAGGGCAAGAAGAATAAACTTTTTTGTTTCATCAGCTGTAAACGTCTCCACAAATTGACCATAAATTTCTGCTCTATTAAAATTTATTGTCCTCAAACCGTTTATTGTAGCATTACGTAACTTGGTAACCCTTCCAAAGTAATAAAACAATGCAGTCAGCACGAGGCCATGCAAAAGAATATTCCAAGTTATATACTACCTGGCTCTTAAGGTTATATTCGCATGACAGGTTTAAGCCTATTTTATGATACAAGGGGCAGTGTTTTACGATCTCTTATCGAATCGAAAAATTTTCCTAAAACAAACAAACATGTAACTTGTACAAAGGGAACCGATTTGAATTATAACCAACCAACTGGTACTATGTGACTTTTTATTACAAAATCTATTCATCACAACTATAAGCAACAGCCTACGTTAAATAATGTATAAATCTATATAATGTACACATTTTATTTGAATTTTGTATTTTATCTATTTTCATACATACCAAATTAGAATTGACTCTATAAAAATGGTACTTTGATACACAATTCGTTAAAACGAAAACTCCGTATCCGTACGTAGAAGTTTAATTTGATTAGTTTACCTTACATCCATACATCGTTACACTCTTTATAACGCAATATCCAAATATACCAACATTTATTTTTATATATCGAACTAGCAGATTCGGCAGACGTTGTCCTATCCAGAAAGGGACAAAAAAATCCTGGAGTCAGGTCACAGCACCGCCTACTGGGTTCAATAGCAAATCTAAAGTATTTTTGAATCCACCTGAACACGGACAAAAAAACATCAAAATCAGTCCAACCGTTTAGGAAGAGTTCAGTCCCACACACACATACAAAAGAATTATACATAGGTACGTATATATAAAGATAATAATAATATAACCTAAGTATAGATAACTACTACGATAGTTAACATAATCATTTTCCATGAAAACCTTTGACACGTGACACGTTCTTTCCATTTTAGGTATTTAAGATAAAGTAAACGGCGCTCTGAGCGGATAAAGAGGAGAAATCGACCGCAACTATATAAAGGTTTGAGGCGATAAAAATACCGTGTTTATTTGCACGTCCTACATCAGTTACCTTAACCTGGAATACTGACTTAAACGTGCTAAAAACGTAACGCAAAAACATATCACAAAGTGAAAGATATACGAGCTATTTTCGGATGTTACGTAGCATCAAATAACGTTGTTTTAAATCTCTCCATAAGTTCAACTTACATTCCCCTGTATCAGTAAATTCGGATCCCTATCTCGAGTACTTTTTTCCTAAAAACCCGATTTGACTTTTCTTTAATGCACTGTACATTATCTTAATGTGTTTTATGTATTTTACTCATAGCATAGGTAATGTAATATCTATTATAAGTTCAGTATTCGTCTATTACGATATCATTACGTGCATTTCCTTTTGCTTTTAATTTTGTACGCAAAATGATTTCTACAACTACTCATAAATTCTATATTATACAGTTGTTATATAGCACTATAAAGTGATTGTAAACGTTCACTAAATTTACAATACTACATTTTTGCAATGCAGAATGTGTAAGGTTATAATATTTTATTACTTTCACCCTTCCCGTTCATTTTAAACATGTGATACTGGTGATATAATTTAATACAGTTTAACATTACAAGTGCGCTTTACCAGATAAATGGAAAAACTTAGTGTTCCTTTTCTTTATCTACACTGTCGTATTGGTAAGAAAGAGATAAGTATATTGCGTATATTACAATGTTCACATTGTCGCATATTTCGTTAATGATACGACAACAGTCAGGACGCTTGAAATTTTCTATTAATTGATAGTTTTAATACCGTTTGTCGATACCGTTTTATATATTAGATGTTATTAAGTACTCTAAGACAGTATTACGACACTCTATATTATTCTTGACATTATTTTATTTAGTGTTATGATTTATTCTGAAATATTTAAGAGCATTGAAATGTCAGAGTTGTCTATTAATTCAGTATACTTGCTAGTAAATACTTATGGTTAGTAATATGAATAAAATTTTATTCATCTCAGAGTTTCCCGGTCGAACTCCGTAATTCTCTGAATATAGTCTCATTTATTTTTATTTAACAAATAAAAGCGATTCGAATGGCCATAAAGAACCGTTGAATTGGATGCGAAATGTATGCTAATGCCGCCACCGAGTAGCTATAATTGGCGAAACTTCCTTTTGAATCGTCGTTTGATCTTACAAATATACGGCGTTTGGATATAGAGGAGCTCATACGGAACATCAATAAAGAACACCATAAAAATTCAATAGACCGATGGCCAAAGGTTGAAAGTGAAATGATGAGAACAATAACGCAAATTCGATCAGTATTCAGAACGCGACGTTTGTGTCCACAGCTGGGTTATTTGGCAAGGGGACAAGTCCCGCGGACGGCTGTCGACATTCAGGGCACAGAACTGCATTGCATCGTCGCGTCAAACCGGTGGATCGTTGAGGGCGTAAAAGATTTAAAATGTAATTAACGACATACATTATATAAGGAGGTAACGTCAGTCGCACAGAAATAACTAAAACAAATTATTTTGAATGCGACTGATTTATAGAATACTGAATATTCAGTGAATTTCAACAATTGTTGCCCGATAATTTCATCAATGATAAGCGCGTATTTACATCTAAATTAATAAAGTTTTGTATATAATAACGATATCGTATATATAAATAGCCATCTCGTTTGTTATGCACTTAAATTTTGCTCGATCAATTGTCGGTCTGAACTAATCATACCAATAAAACGGCGCGTCCGACGCCTCTATTGTCGTAAATACACTCATTATGCTGTCCAAGTGGCAACTCGGTCAAATACCTGTGTTTAAAATCAGATGCAATGTATTCACTTACAAATTGTTTGACAAAAACGTTTTTGTTCTAACTGATAAATTATTTAGTTATGCACGGATGTATGCTGAATTCGTGGATCATTGAGCTACAGTAAGATTAATTATCATTAAAGTTATCGTTTGTAATACAATGAGATATGATTAACGTTCTGTATCAAGACCGCATCATTTGCACATACAAATACGAAAAAAATATCTATATGTATAAGATTGTTCTTTTTATATTTGTAAATGAAAAAATCCAATGAGATTATTATCTTTTCCAAGAATATGGTTACTGTAGATTAAGAAAACAAAGAGTGTATTACATTTAAAATTCAATGTATTGCCGCATTCAATTACAGACAAGGAGTGTGTGTTAGCATAATTTTGTTCGTGAAAGAGCAAGCGTCTGCCGCCCACGATTTTCATCCATACCCTATGTACCTACATACCGCAACAGTCTTATAAAGATTTCATTATATTATTCATTATAATCATAAAGAAATCGTATATTTTTAACATTACAGTATAGGTACCTAACCTTTTAAACTCTTAATGATATTACAATACAGATGTTCAAAGTCAACTCTATCTAAAATAATAATATACTTACATGGTTTTTCCCATTTAACATATTTTTCACATAAATTATTATCATGTAGATATATAACGACAGCTTTAATAGTTAAACAGTACCTATTTCGAAAATTCTGTTATCATTTGTCTATTTTGTGACATTACTCATAGAGAAATAAACATAAATATAGTGTTATCTCCCATTTCTGAAATCCCGTAAGATGTGTCTAGAAATATAAGTTACGTAATGCACATATCGTCACGTAAGTAGTGTACAACTAGTAACGTTATGCCTAGCTTCGCTCGACAATGTTGACTAGATAGTTAAGTAAGCTGTAGTGCGCCGACCCCGCAAGGCCGGAATCTGTCATCCGCAGGTCAAGGTCACCTCGACTCGTCAAGTTTGTCACACATCACACGGATATCTGCATCTGTGATCGTCTACATTGATATTGTGCATTTGCTTCGAATACCAACCCTACTCGCTTGACATAAGGTGGCCACGAAAATAGACGGTGCAACGACCTCGTTCCGGTACAGTTTTAGGCTTCAAAATGTTACTTTCGTTGGTATGTTTGTGATGTTTATGCGCTGTGCAGTTTTTTCTATATATATCTACATGTTTACAATTACATATGTGATATTTTTGCATATGCCGTATCATAAATTATATAGTTATTTATTTTTTTGAACAAAAGTAGATATACTTATGGATAAACAAAATATTACAATAAGCATATGAGTTGTACAAAATGTATGTATATAATATAGTAAAATACGGCTACATATATCAACAAACATATATATAATCTTTTAGTCCTTAAAGGATTTGAATTACAAGTAGTATATGTACCTAGTACACAGATATAGGTACCCAAACCATCAACACGTTCTTTAAAATATAATTTATACATAACATTTTTTTTAATAAAATACGGATACTAAAACTTTTTCGTACAATAACTGTTCAGAATAATATAAATATATGTCCTATTTGCTTAAGTTCAATATAATGTGTATTGAAATATACTTTATAATAATAATCAAGAAGTAATATATATATATCTACAATAAGCCATTTATTGTGGTTCGTCCATTTTGTATTTTTATTTTGTATCCAACATGATTACAAAATTTGTTAAATATTTGCACTTTATTCCACGAAGCGTTAATCCGTGAAGTGTTAACGAGGTATAAATTTAAACTTTTGTTAATCATTACATGGTATAAAATAAAGTCCCCTACCGCGTCTGTCTGTCTGTCTGTTCGCGATAAACTCAAAAACTACTGAACGAATTTTCATGCCGTTTTCACCAGTGGATAAAGTGATTCATGAGGAACGTTTTGGCATATAATTTGTCAGGAATTTATTTTTAATCAAAGCGGGACAACGTCTGCCGGGCCCGCTAGTTCTACATATATAGGACTTTATAATTATTTACAAACCTATAACTCGTATAGCTATACCATACCCACAGCAGCCACTTGACTATATAACGACATGTCATATGATTTGGTGACGACCCCTATCTCGCAGATGGCTCAGAACCCTTTAATTTTGTTTTCTCAGTAAAATTGAATCCCTGTGTATTCCGTCGGTTCCCGCCGGTATACCTACTGTGACCTCTTTGACCTGCATGAGACTTCGATAAGGTTTAGCCGACTAAGAAATCTGAACTGGGGTGTTATTGGGAAACGTCTCACCTATAAAACGAGGTCATCGTTTGGAATTTAATGAAATTGCCTATATGTAATAATAGGTGTAACTAGATGTAACCACCAGTGGATATGAAAATCCTTTTTTATATCTTGTATCTAACTTTGGCATCAAATGATTACTCACGTGTATAATTATCAAGGATCTGTAGGCATTTGTGTCGCGATTACATTGGATATTGTTATAAGCTACAAAAAACTGTGATTAGTTACAGTGGTTCTTCGCCCAGTGTATGTCGAGGGGCCTGCAAATTTGTACCGTGCAAACTATCAGCCACAGTCCCCGTCGCTATAAAAGTCAATTTATATATTTTTAATTTTTTATACATCACATATTTTTTATACATTTGAGATGTACAGTATAGTCTATGTCGATATTAAATAATAGTCAAGGCAGCGGCATCTACCGCTTACAATTTGGACTATATATATGTATTTATATACTTCATACGTTTTGCGAACTATGATGGTCGATGTTGCTTAAGATTCGATAAGTCAAAATTTTTTATACCTTCTCAATCTATTAGTAATTTATCATTAAGTAAATATTGCTCATTAAACATTTTTAATAGTTCGAGAGTCATTGAACACATCATATAACATATTAAAACATATATTTGGATTGGTATAAATTTTGTTAATGGTCCATAACTGAGAATTATAAATTTAATTTAAATTCATTTGTAATATGGCTACTAATATATTAGTAGTTATTTTGCCATTTTTTTATTTATTTGACAATTTTAAAAGTCACAAGTAAATATGAATACTATTAACAAATTAAATCAGCATTATTTTAACGTTAAACATGTTTAGAAATGTGATATTTAAAATAAATTATATATCCAAGAAAAAAAACTTTCGAAAGGAACGTTCACATAAGTGGAACATGATTATAATCATAAATTGGCGATTTTAAATAAAAATTATACCGCAGACCAATATCTGAACTAATCACATAAATAAAGGGAACAACAGATGTGTGTATCCCTTACGTCGCGCCGGTACCACCGCCCTCACGATTTCATATTTTACAATAATAAATTTTAGAAATTATAAAAGAAAAAAAATCGTCGGCACTACAAAGATATGATATAGTTGTTAACCGAGGACGTGGTCAGGTGGTCCTTAATTATTTAAGATAAAAATATGATAGTACTTCATTAGTCGAGACCCGAGTAATTTCGAGTGTAATAAATAATTTTCACTGACGCTTTGTAATAATCGAGAGAATGAAATGCGGCAACACCTTTCTGTGCTATCTTGATATCTATTCAAATATATAGTTTAGGTACAAAATTATTCATAATTATCCTTTATAATTCAAATTTAATATGTCCTAACTAAAATTTGTCTACATTTAAGTTATTTTCATGGTTTGACTTCATTAATTTTTTGTTATGTTTAATTTCCCATTTATAGAGTTTAATTTTTAAGCGGTTTAGCTAGTTTAGAGTTTACAAATGAATTGTCATTATCTAACTTATTAATCGGAGAGACTTAGTAATTTTTATGTCTAAAACAGAAAATTAGGTTATAAATGTAACATTTAATATCTCGAGCATTCTCCAATATCTGATTTTTTTAAATGTTCAATAAAGATAAAAAAAAATGTCGACTTTTTGACAACAAAGGCCGGATTAGTGTTCCACAACTTACTTTTTTGCGTTTTACCGGATTCAATCCATAGTATATACAATTTAGATTTAGATAATTACATTTATACCATATTTATAGTATATCATAAGATAATAAAAAGTCGAAAAACTGCCTCTAATGGAACCTTCTAAGTATCTACACTAAAATAAGTATTATCCATCAAATATCACGAAAATCATGCTTGAACCGTAAGTATGTTATAAAAATTAGTTCAGAAGTTTCGTGTTTCTCTATTATTAAAAAAAAATAATTAACAATTTACCATAAGCCGCAATCGGGTGTTAGTTACATTCAAACGTGCGTTTAATCTCGAGAACGATAAGCTAACGGATCTAAAGCAAGTACTACAAAATCGTACGTAGTCTACGATTCCTTACGCCACATTATTCTATTCAGAATTTCCAGGGCTGCCTCTTGTTTAAGATTGTAAAACAAAACTATTATCATAACTTAGACGTATACTACCAACATATCACTAAGGTGCCTAAATATTAGAACTATTATTCGCCCGGTGGGTAAAGAGCCCTTTAACTCGGGGTACGCGCATAAATTCCATTCAATGTATAGGTACTCCTTTTCTACAGAGTAGTTATTTACCAGGTAAAGCTTACAATGTTGCCCATTCATTACGTATGCAGGGTTGTTACATTTTAAACACTAGCAAAGGTATATCTTTAGTCAGATGATTTTTCTTGCCCATAAAAATTCATAGCATTATTTCAACATAACTGAGTACGAATTCTTTTTAAAAGTTAAAGTTACATGCATTGTAAAATTGTTCAGGTGTATTTCATTTTGTATATTGTAATATTAACATATTTAAATAATTTTTCTATGGTTATTTATTACCTACGTGTTAAGGTATCCAGTTAATCTAATTTTAATAAGTTTATGTTTTATTATACATTTACCGAAAAAAAACTATAAAAGATGCCTTTTTATATTTAAATCTTAACAGAAGGTTGAGTTATTATTACTTTAACATGTAGTGCTTTGTACTTGTCTACACTTTTTAAAAGTCGTTAGTAAATAAGAAAATATACATATATAATAATGTGTACCAAAATCGACAGCTAATTAAAATCTTTAAACCTGTCATTGTCAAGCTTAGCAAGTCGCTTGTATTCTAAAATGCTCCCCTCGCTCGATTAGGATGCATCCTAAGAGCTCCTAAAGCGATAATTCACAACGCAAGAATGCGGACCGACGAGCATAGGCGAGATTAGTGAACTGCCAACTTCGGTTTACATGTTTGATAATCATTATACTAAGGAGTTAGAGACTAGTTTTGTGTAAATAACTGATAACATTTTGTTTGTGTCTCAGCAGCAATGGTGGACTGTCAGGGCGTGTTTGACGTCACTCAACCAATGGGCGCATAGACCGAAGCGACGGCAGCGCCACAAGATGGCCGCCGTCGGCCGATCGCCGCCGCTTTTGTTGTGTTTAGGCCTACACTACAAAATAAATGGAAATAAAATTATGAAAGTCGTCGTTAATGTTGTGTTTTGTAAATTAAAAAAATATAACGTTTAAAATAATACAATTTGACAAGTGAATTTAGTATTTTTATATCGATAACATAAGAAATGTGTTGTTTTTAAATGCCGGTGAGTTGTTTTTTTTTTAAATGATCATTTATTTATTAAGTTTTAACACACTATTTTTAATCACCATCTGCGTTTGCACCATGTTTTAATTATAAGTTATATTTAAAAAACCAATTATAGACAAGATATATAAAACTTACTCTTTTTAATATTTGTAGGTATACCTTTTTAAAAGACCATTAAATTGAAGGTAGGTACACTAACTAGAGTTAAAACTCAAACAATGATTCTAATAAGAATAATGTTACATCCTTGTAGCCTTTGTATGGGGTTATCCTAAGCACTAATGTATATTTAACCAAGATTTAAACCTAATTTATTATGTACTACGATACATTTAGGTAGGTTACCTATTTTTTTATACTACTATAATGAATGGAATATATTTTGTTTTTTAAATGTACTAAATCTGTCTTTTTCTTTAAAATATGAAGCCGTTGCTATGTTGCTATCTTAATATATAAGTTTTTTAAATAAAAACATATGCTTTTGTAAGTATTTGAAATTTCGATATACTTAAATTAATTTGACTTTATGATATTACTATTCGTATATGTTAAATAATCACACATTTACAATAAACGACTTTCTCCGATTGTATAATAGATATCTGTTTTATTCAAAACACATTTTTTATATAACTTATTATGAGTATAACAGTCTCGTTTATAATAGGTATTTATAATGATAATGAGGTTAAATATTATCAAATTTAATTCATATTTCGATATACTACTTAATAAATTAACGATATGGATGTGCATTCGTAACTCAAGCGCGGCAGAATTATCGGCAATCCTCGTTTCAATTAAATCGCTCGAATTTATCGTTGTACGTCAGTACCCGCACTTTAAATAACAAAGTTAGGATCAAAAGCTTCCCTTTGAAATACTCAACAACAATATATTACGTACTTAACGATATTATAATGTTTTCGAATATGCTTTATAAATGAAATATAATACGATTAAATAATCTGACACATATTTTGTAATACCTAAATATTATATACATACCTATATACATGCGTTCAATAAATAATGTGCAAGAATAAAACCTATAACCTTATCCAAATTTTTATAACTATAGGTGCAATAAAAACGTAAATGAGTTGTATTCGAATACGCACTACTAAATAATTAATGAAACCAAACTAAACTCAACAAAGTGGCTGGCCTCTTAAGCAGTATATCATTACCCTTTTCCATAGAGGCTTGCCAGTTTAGAATAAAAGCATTGCAAAGGAAAAGTCAGCTCGTTTTAAGCCAAATAACAAATGTATTTCTTGTAAAATCTCAAAGTATTTTCACGTAAACGAAGTAACCGGCTCTAACTAGGCTTATATCAATATAATTTTCATCTGTAAACATTACATTAACAAAGGCTCTCATTAAGCGTAGAAATATTACTCTACTTAATTATTTTTGCTCATGATACAATTACTTCACGTCATAGAAGCATCTACTTATTTTAAAAGATGGTAATAGAAGTAGGTACATAATGTAGCCTAAATAACTAGTAAAATACAACAACTATATAGTATCTCTGGTATACGAATTGAATTATTGATGTAGTAATTATTTTTTTCTCATTTTTCTATTCATACTTATTGCTCAAACAAAGAGAAAGTTAATATTCAATAAAGTAAATATAAACCGACAACTGGCCTATACTTGAAATACTGTAATATATTTCCGGGTAGTCTGGAATCAAGTGTTAAATTTACTTCTCGCCAGAGCCTCTTAAATCTTTCTGACAGAAGATATATTCTTCAACAGAATGCAATGGAGCGCAATACTTATGTACGTATATATTTTTTTTTGTTTTTTTTTTTGGCAGCCAATTTTTTAGTTTATTACTACCATTGTCGGGTATATAATAATATTACAAGTGTCTTGGAATAATTTCAATGTTCGAACAAGATGGTGGCTCCCATATTAGTACTTTTTATAGAGTTTTTGTCGCATCTCAGAATTCATGCTCCGTGTTGTTATTTTCCATCCACTTGTGCACAAAAACCGAACTGTTGTACCACATAAAACACCACCAATATTACAAAACGTAGAGTCAAATAACACAAAATTATTAATAAAATATAAAATCCATTACATGACTGACTAAGATCGCGCTAAAAACTCATGTATATATTTTAAAACTATATATTTCATACCTAGAAAGAGGGATAAACAGCATTGAAAAACAAAACACAGATAGATTCACACTTCACGCTTTAAATAGTTCATCACGCGAACACAACACTATTTTTCAAATTTTATTAACTTTTTAAGTCTCGGCTCGTTGCAAAACTATGCATTTCGTAGTCACAGACGCAAACCGTAGCATTATTATTATTAGAGAACACGAATATTACGCATAAATCTTTTACTTTTTGTTGCAGGGGCTCGTGTGGTGCCAGTTACCACCCTATTTTTTTATCCCCACCCTTTGATATTCGATTTTGGTTTCTGTTCGATTATTAGTTCTTCGTCTCATTTTATCCTTCGCCACCGGACGGAAATTATATCTATAGATACTAACTTTTTTGTCTTTAGATCAGGAGGTATTTTTATTATAAGAGATCTAGTTTTCCTTAAAATAATGTGGTTAGATAAAGTGTCATGTGGAAAATATTAAATTATGTTAGTAGGTATATTTTGAATCGCTATCAGAAAGATATTAATAATTTTTATTTTCCTACTTTCAAGTCATAATTCTAAAGAACTTAAATAAATATGTAAAGTATGTGTACTTAATTATTTAATTTTAGTTTCCAGAGAACTGCCGTTTTCTGCTGTGTACAACCTTATATATACTACACTACTACTACTTCTGGTCTAGCTTCTATCTAGCTGGAGTCATATTGGAAACATTAGATTTAAACGAAAAGATGATTAATGATTAAAAAACATCTTTTTATCCGTTGTCTGACTTTTAATACAAAAAAAAACATTTATATTGTGCATGCTGGGAATAACATTTCGGGAGACAATCTTTATCGAAAGTCTTGAAAATGTTTCATTTAATTTACTTCATGCTTATATACAGCCTACTTAGCTACATGTAATTTTTATAAGTTCATCCGATATATCGGAAAACGTGGCACAGGTGTAGGGGTTACATTAAGTGATTGCGTCCTGAACAATTTCATCGCTTGACTTCTTTGTCTCGTACTGTTTGTATTTTAGATAAGTAACAATTAATATTACGATGGCGACCAAATGAATATTTCATTTCTTGTCTTATAGAAGCTTAATAAAATTACTGGACTATAAGTACAGTAAGTATTTATAGTTCATAATTAACAGCGACCATCGATATACTGAAAATCATCGTCAGTTGTTGCTTTCAAATCAGTGTCATGTATTACGAATTCACTAACCGCTATTGGCCTGACAGGCCTTTTTTTTACTAGAATTTTACCAGGAGTTTTACTAGAATTTTTGGCGAGTGATTAAGGTACTCAGCTGAATAAATCAATCATTGCTCGTAGTCTGGTGAAGCTGTTAAGACCTAGATAGCATATAAGCGTACGTCAATAGCGTAGTCAGTTCGAAAAAAATAAACAATCATTGCTCATGGGTGCCAAAGTGGTCGAACTTCGGCTTGGATTGTTGCCTGGAACACAATACTGGCGAATTGAACTAACAATCACTCTCATTTGAATGATCTGCTTTTATAGGAAAATGGAAGACACTTATCGAAACTACTCGAAAGATGACTATACTACTACACTACACACTTCGCATAAAGATGTTCGCGTCGATTTGGAGTCTTAGAAGGAATTAGATTAAGCCCGTCAAATAGATCGTCAGAGCACTAGCTCTTCGTTTATTCACAATTTTGTAGGTACTAGATGTTTGTTGTCGGCAATTAAATCGAAATCACGTTTCTCGGTTCGGCTGACATTAGGAATTAACTTGCAGAAGATTGCTTTTATTTATGCTCTGAACTCAATTATGATCAAAAGAGTGCCCCATAATTTAAGCTCGTATAAATAGAAGGCCTTGATCCAAATTTTTATAAAAATAGAATGGCAGATTATTAACCATCCCAGTGAGATTTATACTATCTGTATTTAATTAAAAAATTGTTCTATGCACATATCGTGTACGTTTATTATATTTTTATTCCTAATTCAGTAAGTACGCAGCCATTTCTCATATTTTTGTTATGAAATAATCCATTATAATTATTGATTCTAAGCGTGGGAATATACAGATTGAGTATTATTCTGTGTAATTCTCAGTTGAAATTTAGTTTATTTTTTATATGCTAATACTTAATTCCATCTAATTATAATTTAATAGATTTCACAAACACAAGAGTTTCTATTTATTCTAGGTTTTTAATAAATAATCAGTTTATTAATTTTGAGAAATGTTGATTTCTTTTGATATAAATTCATAAGTTTCAAGTATGTTTCATAAAGAAAAGCCTTATGTTTTGCTTAGCCCGGTGAAGCTGTGAAGGCCCGTCAGGCCAATAGCGCAGTCAGTTCGAAAAAAAAACCTTATGTTTTACATTTCGTACACTTTGCCGCAAAAAGTGAATATACGATGATTAAAAATTGTGGAACGGCGCCGCAAGACGACTCCGTAATCACCCGGGGAACAGGAACAGGTGGCGCAAGCCGTATATACGTACCAACTTTAATATCGACTTTTTATTCGAAGCTACACATACATTATATCGATAAGCTTACCGCCACTAGACCATAACCTAAGTATGTTTTGTGTAAACGTTGGTACGTATACTTGTAATGTGCCTAGAAACCTAAGCAAACTATCAAAAAACATTACGGGGTGCAAATAACAACGATCATGGCGTACGTAATGAAAATCTTGCATCGGCATTTGCCGTGGTGTGGTGCGGCGCGCGCCGAGCGGCGAGGGCGGCAATCGATGGCGGGCCGGGACGCGCGCCCCGACGCCCAGACCGGCAGACGCCCGGAGCCGCCGTCCCTGAACACACGCTCCTCGACCACGCGACACCCCATCCGTCATCCTTCAATGTTTACTTATCGGACTCGCCGCGAACAGCTGACCGACACCGGTAAGTCACGTGCTTTCTACACTCTCTACAAACGTTTACGTGTAGTCTCGCGGTCCCGCGCCTCAACTATCGCCTACATTTTAGTGAATATTTTATTTGTGCATAGAGACCTCACGTTTGTGCATTAGAATCAATAATGCAAGCCCGGTGTGATGTTCGTTCGTGTCGTAAATTAAGAATATAATACACCCTTACGCCCTTTTATGTGTCTCTATTGAATCCCCTGTCTGACACACAGGCCGGGAATTCTTTAGTTATCTTTACGAGTGCTGGTCGAAACTTCTCTTTTGTAATTTATCCTTTTATGTGCAACAATGGATAGTGGACAAAAGGCTCTGTGGGCGATTGTCGGTGTTCGCTCGAAGGATGGGTTGTAAAAAACGTAGAATCGTGTCGCTACCGGCTAGTAAGTTTGCGAAAATAATTTTTGCAAACCAATCACATTTCTCATATAATAGTTTGTTTCGCCATTGGCTTTCGCACACAATAGATTATTTTGCAACAGATAAACAATAATAATATTTACAAAAACAATTTCCTCTGTTTATGATCTAACATAACTTTTCTTATTGTAGTAGGGGTGTTACTGTGGCGGAACTTACGAGGCCGTGTTATCAGTGTTACCCTTTTTGCGCTGAAAACCCTAGCGTGTTGTAAATCGGTTGCTTTATTTTATAGATGGTGTTCCCGCAGGAGATGTGGGGAGATGGGTCGAGCGTTACAGCGGTCGGTGAGCTTTTAGGATATTGCGACGGTTGGGATATGACGTGAGAAAGTTATTTAAATCGAGCCATATAAAATAGAAATATTTTTGATTTATACGTGGGTTTCGAATTTTTTCCCTTAAATAATAAATCCGTAGTTTTTCAGGTAATGTTGCAGTCTTCCAGGAGAGAAGAGAAGATAACGCGTCGCCTTCTGTACGTATACTGAATGTATCCTGAGTGCGCCATTCTTGTCCGGTATACCTTCAGTATACGTAACAGAAGATGACACATGTCTACGGGTGCTTCGAAGTCTTGAAGATGTCTTCTGTTTTATTATCTATATTACTCGTTAAATATCTACAATACAAACTTATTTTGTAATATTAAAAGTTAATTCTTACAATTATTGTTGTTCATATACATTTTTATTTCTATGCTAAAATTATTGTATGTAATAATTGGCAATTTTGCAAAATTCTAAGCAGTAATTCTACAGTTAGCGCTAAATACCTCACTGAAGGTAGAAATTTATATTTTAATGCTATTTACTTATACTAGGTTAAACACATTGTACATGTAATTTTAAGAACATAGTAGGTACTCTATATAAAAGCGAATGTCAATAAATTTAAGTTTTAGTTAATTCACACATGTATTTTAGAGTTTAAATTGTGTGTGCCTACCTTTATAAGTAAATTAATGACAAATAAATATTACATTATTATAAAAAGTTTCATTAAATAATAAAAAAAAAACATATGAAAAGTATAGCTTTATATCTTTGGCAATAGTCCCCTGAACCATATACATATATTGCACGAACACATAATATTGCAATACATAATTCTCTCAAATCTTCAATAATCTAGTTTTGTATTAAGATGAAGGTATTAATTATTTACAAAATTAGTCTTATCGAACATATTTTCTATTACTTGGAATTATGTGTAGAAGTTTTCTTTTGCAGAGAGCATCTATCTAATCTTAACAAAGTATTATTTTATTAGATATAACTTAAGCAAACAAGTGTTTATAAAAATTAGGGGCAGCCAGTATTTCAACTAATAAAGTTCATACGCTGCTCAGATATTAAAACAGTTAATTTAAAGAAAAAATCACCATCAAAGCTTAGTTAGATAATACAAATATTTAAGCGATACCATAATTTGTGTAAAGGCGTATAACTAATCTTAAAGTTATAAGTAATTACTTAACTACTAAGCATCGTAGTTCCTTGTTAGCAAAAGTTGGATGAGCTTGTAATATCATATTATATCGTAGTTATTAACTTAATTTAACGATGGTACATTTTAACGAACGCGTTTCACTTGATTACAATGAAGCAATTTATTATAATGGAAGTAATTGAAAAAAATGTAATGTATATAAGATTGTTAGAAATAATTACAATACTTAGATAATTATATTCATACCTACCCTTTAGATATATATTTCTTTTCTGTGAATAAGTTTTATTTCGATATGTTTTTTCGCAATTCATGTTTCTGGTAATTTGGTTGATAAGTAGCTAATATAATGAATCCTTATGTAAATAAAGAATGTTCACACGATAGACTTACAATTTAAATTAATTAATTTAAAGTAATAAAATAAATGGATAGAACTATATTACATTTTGTTTTATTTTAGTAGTAAAATGATAAAAAAAAGTAAATAATTTAGAAAGTAAACTAGTCTCGTTTGACCTCAATCATACCTGATGGAAAGTGAATGCGACGCGGTTGGAGGAGCACTCTGGATGGTTTAATAATTAATTACAATGTAGGTACTCTATAATTTTCACATGACATTAGACTAGAAAATGTAGAGTAGCGTAAAATATGCCTATTTTAACAAGCAACTACGAAGTACCTATAGTAACGCTTCTGTTATAAAATACTTTCAATTAATCTACTTTAATTTGCTCTAACAGCTGTTAACGCAATATTCACACAACATATAATTTCTCACACAATCTATTCATACATCATTCGGTTTTCCTCCACATCTATATCCGTCCACCTTTATACTTACCATAAATTAAAAGTAATTTATGGTAATTGCTATTAAATTCATTATCTGAGATAATTAAAAGTGCAATGATTATTATGGTAGGTATTTGACAAAATTTATTGTTAATTACATAACCCTTTATTACAATTCGATTAATAATTATTTACCGTCTGTAGTTAGACCATAGTTTCACCTGATTGTAAAGAAGACGGCAAGTAGATCGGGAAAGGTACTTGATTGTTCAATCCACTTACCACCGTTATATGGTTTTATTATGCTATTTTCTCCAAACTCACTGTACAAAACGAATCGTTGTTTATTGACTTTTTTTATTATTATTGTAGCACGGCAAAATAACTGCACTGTGCGTGATGGTAAGCACAGTACAATCCAAAAACAATGACGACCACCGAGTGACACACTATCCATCGCCGGTCGCCGCTGTCATGCCGGCCTGCAAAGAGCTGGATATGCAGAGGCTGATCCCGAAACGCGACCCGCAGAAGCGAATCACTATGCCGGGTTTTTTCGCCATATACATGGTGGTTGCGACCCAGTCAGGCTGTAAAACTCTACCACCCCGCTTTCGCTATTGCCTCGTTCGTTATTCAGCAGGGTGCACCACGTGCAGGTGAGGCTAGCTTGGATGTCTCAGTCTTAGATGTTATTCGACACCCTTTACACCCCAACGTTGCGTTTATGAGGTTATTTTTGAGCCATAATCATTATAAAAATAATAAGTTCTTTGATAAAAAGTCAATATAATAATATATATTAATCTGAACCTAATCTTTATATATAAATTTCTTCTGTACGTGTGTATGTCACTGAACTCCTCCTAAACGGCTGGACCGATTTTGATGAAATTTTGTGTGGGTATTCCAGTAGATCCGAAAATGGTTTACATTCACAGTTGGACCCGGTAGGTGGCGCTGCGGTTGGCTTTTAGGATTTTTTTTAAATTATCAAAGCGGGTCAACGTCTGCATGGATCGCTATTAATATATATAAATCTGACGTGATCTTAATTTTAAATATATGATCGTAAGGTTAGAGGTTAGTCGTAGGATGAGAAACTATAACAAACCAAATTAATTAATATGATTTTCTGTTAAGTACCTATGTATAGTTATAACTTAGGTATTAAAACGTTACATACAGTTTAATGCCTAACGTTATTTCGATTAAATAATATAATAAGAAATGTGTTAATATTGAAGTGCCTGTGAACCTATATTGCAAATAAAAATGCCTTACAGGAAGAACATACTTGAGTTACAAACAGACTATGCAATTATTTTTTTTAAAAGCGCCTGTTTTTTTTAACGTTTACTGACGTGTAGGTATAATGCGAAGATTACCTAACGGAACTCGATCAATTTCCATTACATTATCAAGCCTTTATGTATGCTTAACTCATACCTACCTATTTGGTACCCTTATCTCCCAGAAGTAACAAAAATTTGATACTATTGACTGTCTTCTATGACATGATTATTAAAGATATTCACAAAAAAAACTCAATTACCTATATCCCGAAAGACAAATATCTGCCCACCAATGTTTAAATCAGAATTGAAGCCTCAGATGAGGCAATGGGTAGTTAGATATTTTTACTAAAGATCTAAGCGAATCTATAATAGGTGAATGACATGATTAGAAAAAGATTTATTTTTTCTATAAAATTAATAATGTTAGACCAACTTAGATATCCCTTGATATAGAACTATTTAAATAAATAAGTAAATACCTATACCTAACTTTAAATACGTACTTAGGTAAGTACCAAAAATTACTAGAATAAAAGTAGGTGTCATTAGAATGTGTCGTACCTACACATTTTTCATACAATATCCATCGTATTTGTTTATTACTACTTAGTAATGATCATCATGTATATACTAATTAGATAACCTGTTCCAAACTAAGTTATTCTAAAGAAGTGGTTTTCGCAAAATAGTAATATGTACACCTTGATAAAATTAAAATAAGTAGTACTAATATTAAATCACTGGTCAGAAATAAGATACGTTTTTTAATAAATGTTGATAACAGTGCCATCTATGATGTCACTATTGAACTTCTACAGAATCCTAACATGTCTAACAAAAAAAGTCCACAACGTTGTGATACAATTTTGAAGGTGATTTTTTTTCTTTGGTATTTGAGACATTCAATGAAAAATTTATATTGGACTCAATAAGTTTACAGTATTTCTCGTTATACCAACATCACTAAATGTTTCGTAAATAAAATTGGCTTTGTAAATATTATTTATGACTCCATTACATTAGGTACATTATAAAGTTTACAATAGTGTTTCATAATTTAAATTGACGTATTAAAAATTAGGTATGTTAAAAAATCCAAAACGAAATTTGAATTTGTTGTAATTTATTAATGCATTACAATATAAGCTAAAAAAAACATAGATTGACATAAAACTGTACAAAGTGTAACAAAAGGGTCGGCCTCTATGTAGGTACCATTGTTTCAATGGTGAAAGTTTGAAACCCTTCCGCGTTAGAGGTATCCGGAAGAATTGTAACAAAAAAGAGAAAGTTACTAAAAGGTAAATATAAAAAAAAAACATTTGTGCAATTGGCCAATGGGAGTACGGTTAAAAGAACTTTCTAATTTGGGTTAGAATTTATTTTCAGTCATTTGCACAGTAGCTTTGGTAACAGATATGTTGACATAGAAATACATATTTGAACTAAATAATTATTTCAATTGATACAATACAGAGTGAAAATTATAAAAGTTTTAGTGAAGTGACATTGAGTTTTTGAATTAAAATATGTTTTTTCCTCCTGAATACATCATTGTATGGAAACTCAAATCGTGCTCATGCTACTAAATAATAAATAAAGGTGAGAATAAAATCATATTATTTTGGGGTCAAAATATCTATAAATTATTAAAGGAGTAGGTATAGCAAAAACAGTATGAGATCACAGTTATGACTTTATGACAAATTCGCTTCGCTGTGATTTTCGCCAGATATTTATCCGAGCAAGTATTCCTTTATGTAGGTCAAAGTATTACAGTATGTAATATGTATACTTATAGCATTTATATTCTTGTTCGAATAAAGCTTTCCAACAAGACCACTGGCTCACTTAACCGTCACAGCGTAGCTTTTAGTGCTAACCCTACAAATGCTGGCACACAGCCATTGCTCCCCGAATACAAAGATCACCGAAATCCGAACGCAGCATCTGACTACTTAAAGAGTAAGCGAGATGAATGTATCTTTGATTATGCGGCTGCGAGTCGTCGGTATCGAGCGAGTTGTTGTCATGGTAACAGACAATGGTTTTTGGGTGCATAATATTTTAGGTTGCGCCCGGGTCCGGGCTGCGGAGTGCGGGGAACGAAGGTAGGATGAGAGTGCCCGCCATCTTTAAAATTATATTTCCAGTTTGGCCGAACTCCTTCGATTCCAGTGTTACTTTTTCTCTTTAAAGGACGTGTAGAATATGTAGAAACAAGTTAAGCAACTTTTACTTTTGTAAATTCAATGTAAGCTTTCGATATAAACTATTTTGTATTAATATAGTTTCATGTTACATTTAATTTATTAGAATTGGTCAGAAGTATATTAATTACCTAAGAGCAAGTATCTCAGCCTCAACGGGCTTAGCGTAACCTATTAGATATTTCGTGAAATCGAAGTACCTAATCACTTAACTCATAATAAAAAATAAATATAATATAGGAATCTCAAACATATTTAGATATCTATAGATTTAGATTGTATTTAGCTACAAAGTATTGAATAAGTATTTAACTATTCTCAAGGAAATAGGCTTCGACTAGATGGCTTTCATTAATTTTCAAGAAATAATTTATATCCATTTCTTTAATTATGTAACAGTTTATATAAAGATACGTAATTATATTTAAGCTCTATTATAGACTATAATAAAAGCTTACTCATAACTTATTAATATTGAATTTCTACTTACAAAGAATAAATTATGGTGTTAATTTTGCAACTAAATAAAATTTGTTTAATTTTTTTCAAACTACATTTCGTCGACGTTATTTTGACTATACGATGACAGTAAATGCTTAAAGTCTTTAAAAAAAATTGGTTATTAATATTTCGCTTATTTTATGTGCAATATTTTTATATACACGTCGCGTAGTGTGGAGCTGGCTCGTCTGCGGCTCAGATTCCCCTCATAAAGCCTCCGATTAATGTCTTTCCTCCAGCCGAGCTCCCGTCTCGATTAAGCGATATTCAACAACCTGACTTACAATATTTAATTTGGTTAAAATATTTCTTTAAATTTTTTAAAATGATATTTTAACATCAACACAGATGGAACAGAATAATCTATACATTTAAATGAAGTGTCTCTCGTTTGTTCGGGTGAATCTTAGAGATGGCTGAATTGACTTTGATAAGACTTTTACTGGCGGAAAAAATACTTTTCAGACATCACATAACATTAAACTTTTGTATAGGTAAACTAATAAAAATATAAATTTAATAGAGGTAATTTAAAATCGTTAAAAGCGTTGTAGGTGTTAAATATAGATGATGAAAGTAGAATAACAAAAGCGCAGTCCACAATTAATATATTTAGACACGTATCTGTTTTCCATGAAAGAGTAGTGAAGCGGCGGTCGCTGCCTAGTTTATACATATAAATAGTAAATGCATTAATGTATACTGATATTTTTATAGATAGGAATACATAAATTACACTTATCGACGTATATAAACAAATTAACCGATACCATATGACCATTGAGACTAGTGTAAACTCGATGTAATATATTTAATCTAATTTCAAAATTACATAACACTTTAACCCTATCTGGATTAGATAGCCGCTCGTAAAACAAAATCACAAGTGGTAGGGGAATGTACGCAGGCGTTGGAGGCCTCGATAAACTTAGTACAGATCGATGAGAGTTTCCTGTGATATTCGTGATATAGATGGTATTATTTTCAAAATTTTAATTTAGCAGTAATCGATCCCGTTTACTCGTTATCGGGTATCTTTGGTCGCATCGCTGAATGTCGCGTTGTACTGTAATGTCTAGACGGGGTTCTCGGTTCGATGTTCGGTCAAAGGCCCGGACGAAAGGTCACAGTTCAATTGAAAAAAAAAACCTACACGCTTGGTGCAATATCATGCCATTATCTGTTTCTTTGCTCGTCGGCGAAATGGAATTAAGTTGGAAACGGATTAATGTGGAATTTAATATCGATTTAAGTGAAGAAATAATAAAGTAAATAAAGTGTAGGCATAAATAAGTAATAGTAATTACTTATTACAATTAAAACTTTTAAAATTATCTTAGAAATATATTACGTAATTGTATTAATAAATTAAGTAACTCATATTTGAAGGACTTGTTACAGTTGTAAGTAGGTATATAGGATAGTTCAACTATTTGTATCTGTTATTAATAAATTTAATCCTAAATTGTTGCCATAAAAATTTACTTTTGAAATTAAGACTGAAGCTATTAACTGCATCCATTAAAACTGTATATTATTTACAATGAAATTTCGAAATTGGGAATTGAAGCAACGTAGATAAATTGTATTGGGAACATGGTTCAAATTGATACTGAAATTTTCTCTTACCGTAACATAAAATATTCGTAATCGATATCTACGGTATCAGTATTTGTCTCAGATTGCCAGTTCAGGTTACTATTACTATTACTTTGATTACGTATTACTTTACAGTACCTATACAAACTATTAAAGGTTGTATAAAAAGACTTTATCGAGTTTCGTATCGTAAGCTTCGCTGTTTTATTGTAGCATTTTATAAACCTAGTAGTTCCCATTTTGTTACTACTAGCTCACATTCGCTCCCATTAATGTAGATTATTACCTCTCTCGAGAACAGTATTTTTGATCTGAATAAACCTGACCTTGACCTTATGTCCGTTGCTGTACATTTGAAAACTTACATGTAAAATTTCAAGATGACAAATCGTAACAAATAAACACACATTCGTATTTATGATATTAGTTAAGATTATAAAAACAATTTATATTAGATAACTTATATTGACGTGATAACGTCTTATAAATCGATTAACGCCGGCTGCACGCACCAAAAATCATGTCTCATTGTCACGTTCCGCCTGAGGCGAGCGTGCAAGCAAGAGCACGGAAGAAGCGATAAAGAGGCGCGCTAGGCGTAAGTGTTTGGCTTGTGACGCATTTATCTATATATAGAATAATTCATTTTAATTCATAAAAGTATGCAATTTTTCATCAATGTATTCTTATGACGTTATTACGTAAAATTATCGGCCGTAAACCGACTTTACAGACAACCAATTTTTTCATTAATTTAATATATGTTACACTTCAATATATTCCCATAAAAGGTTATAAAATAGTAGTAAATTTAATGCCATATACCTACAGCAAGTTTAAAGTTCCAAAGGCGAATGCATTAAATTGGAATAATCCACCTCTAACCCTCCCATCTTTAGATAAGCGTCTTATAGTTATGTTCTTACTAAGTAAAAGGATTTGTAAGTTAAAGTCAACTTTGCTTAAACCTTGACCTTTCTTTAAGTATACTTGAAATATTGCAAAGAATATATAATTTAAAACCTACTGATAACCCTGGATCCTTCGAAAAATCTATGTAAATACAGTAGAAAAAAATCAGTGTAGATAGATAAGTAATTTATTCAGAGTGGGATCTTCCGTGTACGACCCTTGCTTGGAAAATATGTCGGGGATAATATCATTCTTAGGGATCTTGAGAACACCTGATGTCCACAAATCAGCCGTATTAGGGGATGACCCTCTTTTAAATTTCGCTGATCTATGTAACTTTTTAATACGTACCAGTTTAGGTATTCAGTATTTTTTACACGCTACTTATGACTTTTATATTTTTTGCTAGTAGATCTTTAGATAAAGTAGTAACGTGACGTAGTTCGCTCTTATACTTTAAAAATTGGGCTAATCTATTTGGGTACCTACATAATGGAAATACTGTTATTTTCAGGGTCAATCACCCCAAAACTATTGAACATACCAGAACAGATCAGCATAGGACTATGACCATTCGATGCGAATTTTTCGTAGGTGAGTCTAGGCTACTTATTCTTTTGATTTGATAGACTTTTTGCCATTTTTTGATGCCCAACGAAGTGGGCTAGAATCATCTAGTAACAGATAATTGTAAATAAATATGGGAATATTTTTTATGTGCCCCTACTCCATATAGACCTTATGTATAAAGTTAAGTTCTGTACCAAAAACCATATCTATTTTTAAATTTAGATGCTTTTTCCTATGATAGAAAAATTGTGATTGAAACAGTCCTAGGTAACTGAAAAATATTTTTAAATATGTGTTATATCTGGTACTTCCTGAGTTCTTACAAATTAAAAAATTATAATATGTATTACGTAATAAACACATTTTTATATACTACAAATTAGCTGTTACTTAAATTATTTCCTACGTATAAATCAATTTATACCTATTAATAATTGAAAATATTTTCCATGTGCACCAAATAATAGACTTCCAGATTTTATTAAAAACCATCTAGCCTTTTAGCGTATTTGAATACAAACATCCAATCAAACACACTTTTACATCGATAATATATACACCAATTAAGTAATTCGAAACGATAAATTCTCTAAAAATGGGTTTTAAGTATTTATTTGAATACATTTTGGTCATATTTAAATCTTCATAACCAAATTGGCGTAGAGATAACATAATATGGTATAGACTTTACGCCCGTTGGTTATGTTGCAATTAATTCCTTACACAGCTATATTACTAAATTAATCATATGACCATATAAACAACAATAAGCAATCGCTAAATATTATAATTATCAAACATCTTAGTAGTAAATTTTCGTTTATAACATAAACACCTCTTTTAAAAACCATCAAGTAATTACAGTTAAAGTTGACCGTACTATTAAATTAACAAATGGCGGGTACGTTTACCCACCCCTGAACGTACGGTGGAATGTTCTCTCTAATTATGTTAATCTCGGAATAAAGTTATGCAACCACACTTGTACGGACGTCTACTCGACCCCGTAGTAGCTATAGACCGACGTTGTGCCTGTTCGTCCCCTTATACAGAAAGTACAGATAGATTTTATATATCTATATCGTATATTTGCTTTCCATTTTATACCTTCTCTGGGTTAGGTAATAAGTAATACAAATTTAATTTATCTATATAAATAAAAATGAATCGCAAAATATGTTACTAAGTGCAAAACTCGAAGATTTATTCCTTGAACTCTGAGAAAGTTTTTTATGGAGCGAAAAATTGCACGGAGAACCTCAAATATCAGTTTTCTTTTCTGTAATTGTGAACGCAACTCCGAATTGCTATTAGCAACTTGAACGCATCCGTAAATACGATGTTTTTTTTTCATTTTTGAGCTGACGTATGTAATTTTACCGTTCAAAAATTTCAGTTCAGTTTGCTTCAAAAATTTCGCTTTCTCAGTTTGTATTCCGCAAAACCGAATAGTCTATATGAGGTAGCATAGTAAAATGTTCCATATGTTGGTATGTATGTACTAGTAAAGAAGTAGTAAAGAAAAAAAAATATATTAGTACGAAACGGTGTTCGCGGGAGCAACTAGTTAATAATATATTTTCAAACAAAAGTTCAAACTAATACTTCTATATCTATTATTTATTCTATATATTATAAGATATTATAAAGAGAAAGATCTAATTTTTTGTTCGGAATGGATAAATTAGAAAAATAATTAATTGATTTTAAAATCATTTCACTCAGAAAGCTACACTATAAGAAAAAAGCATGGGCTGTATTTTTTTAAATCCTTCATTAACGCTGGCAAAAGTTATTAAAACTGTAGTCAAAATCATACAGTTAAAAATTCAATCATTCTTATTTAATGTACAAAATATTTATTTTTGTTAGGTAAGTATTTATTATGTTAAACTTGATGTATATTTTTTAGTAATCACTTCGTTATAGTCCCACCGTTTTTAATATGAAAATCTGTCACCATTCTTTAAAAGTGTGCTTCAGTAGCTACACGTGAAAGTTAATCCTCTTACACTAGTAGGGTATTGCCAATTTTTTTTTCCAGATCAATACTTAACGTAACGTGGGGAATGAAACAGCCGAACTTTGATTTCAAAAGAATTAACGAAGTTCATTTAGCATTCATGAAATAAACATGATATAATTAATATAAAAAGTTATAACAGAAAACGCATTAAATAATATCCGATCGGTATTCGTGTCAGAAAAATCGCGAAAAGTCATTTCTCTAACATCAGAAATACGGACGAAATGTAGGTAATGAAAGGCTTTGTCATAAAGAGGCGTAATTTATTTGACTCGGGTTGTCGGCCTGTGGCTTTACTTGGTGTCTAGTTATAATGGTTATGTGTTCGTGACTGTAAAAGTCTTAAATATGGTTGATATTTGATATTATTGTAATTTGTTGTATTCCTGCATAATACTGTCAATATTTATATACCTACTTACGAGATTATAAACCAAAGATCAATATAAACTATTCTGACCAGAATGGACAATGTAAATAACCATATTTAGTACCTAAATATAATAAAAAGAGCTTTTTACTGAATGGATTTAAAAGTATAGGTCACTATTTATAAAAAAAAAATTATAAATTTTTCTCTGTATGTTCCGAGTAATATCCTATACGGCTGAACCAATTTTGACGGGAATTTCACTGGCAGATAGCTAAAAATATAGGGAGTAATCCATTTTATTTGAGGCTACCTATTACCCACGACGTCGTCTGCAGTGGAGTCTCTAAAACGGTTGGAATTATTTTTACGGAACTTTCTCTTGGTAATAGCTGACTTCTCAAAGAGTAACTTAGACTATTTTATTTTCGACTAGCTATTACGCGCGACTTTGTCCGTGTAGAATATTCCAAACGATTGAACCGATTTTCACAGGATTTTCACTGTCCCTGACTGGGTCGCTTTCAGGCCGGCATGACAGCGGCGACCGGCGATGGATAGTATGTCTTTCGGTGGTCGCCATTGTTTTTGGATTGTACTGTGCTTACCATCAGGCACAGTACAGTCACTTTGCCGAGCTACAATAAAAAAAAGAAAAAATAACATCCACTATTTTATTTTTGTACTATGTTTATTACTGCGTAAATCAGTCCAACAGTATTCGGATATTGCCCGGAACGAACAGATAATTTTTTTTTTATTGGTATTTTGTTATAAGTGCCGTATATATTTTCATCCATTTATGTAACCGTAACTTTGATATTTTAATATACACACTTCAATTTTATTTTATGCATAGATTATTTAGAGAACCAGCAAACTCATTACGAATCTCTCGAACTTTCTATAGTTCAATTGTTATTACCCTTGAAAATGTTCTTACTTAGTTTTTACATATTATACCTATTATTACAAGCAAACAATTATAAAAAAATATTTTATCACCTTTTTTGCTCATATGATAATCTTCACGTCGTTCAAAGTTTTCGTGTCACCAAATCATTAGGTATTATTTATTACAATGAATATGTAAGTTAACTTAATTATGTTAATTTAACCCTCGTTTTAACTATGTTGCAAATAACTAATGATGCACTTTTGTTATGAATAAACTGGACAATAATAGTATACAAGTGGTCGCCTAGTAGTCGATATCGACCATAACTCATTTTGATATTCAATAAGACCAAAGAGAATAATAATTATTTCAGTAGGTGTCATAAATTTACTAAAGATAAATTAATTTTTAATGTATATTATGAATTTACATATTATATTATTATAACATTAACCTACAATTTGACCAGTTAATTTTAAAGAGCATGTAAGGCATGGAACGTATGTCATGTTAAGAATATTGAATGTAGGATAAAAAAAGGTAATTGGAACGTAAGAGTAAAATGACGGATGGCGAAACATCTTTTTCATTTAAATATGTGTATATTTTGTGAGTCATTCAAACAGTAGTGTGAGTAATGTATATTTTAGTTAAATTAATATGTTTTTAATGCATTTTATATTAAAAAACATAGCTTAGTGTACTTCTCCTCCATATAAACGTTAACTATGCTACATTTCAAGTTCATCCATTCGCGTAATTCGCTTAAAAAGGGGTACAAAGTTTTGGCTTCACGTATCTATACTAATATATAAAGCTGAAGAGTTTATTTGCTTTTATGGTTGAACGCGCTAATCTCAGGAACTACAGATCCGATTTGAAAAACTCTTTCGGTGTTAGATAGCTCATTTATTGAGGAAGGCTATAGGTTATATATCATCACGCTAAGACCAATAGGAGCGAAGCACCAGTGAAGAATGTCTATATTAATGTCAATGTCTATAGCCTTCCTCGATAAATGACTTATCTAACACTGTAAGAATTTTTCAAATCGGACCAGTAGCCTCTGAAATTAGCGTGTTCAAGCAAACAAACTCTTCAGCTTTATTATATTAGTATAGAAGTATAGATTTGAGAGCAAAATTACCTAAAACATTATTGTTATTTATTATGTTTTTTTTTAATGTAAAGTAGCAAACCATTATACACTACCCGTACAGTAAGTAGCGCAAGTGGTAATAGGTATATATACAATGCAAAAAAAATGAAGACGATAATATTGACAATCAATTCTTGCATAAGATATATGTACCACCTTTTGTATATATATTTAGTTATCAAACTCATTATTTTTCATTATATATATTTTATATTATATCTAGCACCATAAAATATATATTATTACATTACATCTTCTAAAAAATCGTAGCGTAAGCTGAAGTATCTTGACTTTTTATATAGTTCACAGTACATTATATTTTCTTCGACCAAAAGCTATGGCTTATTATTGATTCGAAGTCCACGTGTTTGGTATGACGCGCGACGTAACCTAACACTGTGCTTATGTTCAGTAAATAATGGAAACCTTTTTTGTATGATAAAGATTACCTGTACTCTGTGATACATGTTGACTAATGGCCAGGTAATTTAAAGTAGGTAACTAACAGATGCTTCAAACTTAGGAAGTACTTACTATGTGCACTTAGGAAGGAACTATTAGCAAGAAGGTAACTTTGCACATACATAAATTGCATGTTATGAATAATTTACAATTACTCACAGTACACCGTATAAATACGTGTAGAACTAAGTATCAGTAGAGCTAAGTATGAACAGTTTTATACATACAGGAAGACTGTTTCTTTTATAAAATACTATGATTAGACCACGATCGTCTACACTAATAAATTTAATAACAAGTTATATTAAGACGAATAGTATAGAAACTTTTTTCACTAACTACACTTATGTACTAACTATAATGTTAAACACTTAACTGTATATAGTGCTGATGTGTCAAAGGACCGTCCAGTTTATTCAAACGTACCAATACACATTTTTATATATAAATGAAGATGAAGGATAGTTTTTAAAATAAATTACTTTCATACTATGTTTTATGCAATACAGAATGTAAATAAATACAAAAGTAAAACATAGTAAACTATTCATATGCTCCAAATGTTTGGAAGATCATTTGAAATTATTAATATGCTTACTTCCATATCAACCATTTACATCAATGTTTTACAATTTAATAGGAGCTCTCACACTACGGGAAGAAAGAGCTGTATGCACTTAGCGCATAACATTCGAAAGTCGCTGTTAACTTTTTACTAGGTTCACTCCTATCTATATTATATTAGGTTCGTTAAAAAAAGGGTGATAACGTATTTCAGTAACGCTGCAATTGGTGGTGATGGTATCGATGTCTTCTAAAGTCAAGAATTAGAGTGCGCTATTTTATACATGAGTAATTCCAATTTCAAATTAATAAGATTTTTTTATTTTCACTATGTACTTAAATAACTATTATTATTTTAGTAATTTGGATGAGCTGGAATATGCTATAGGCCTTACATAGTTATACCTATAGATCCAAGTCAACTTTTTTTAAGTAATAGATCAAATAAACAAGTGTACCTATATTTAAACCAGACAAATAACGAACATAAGTTATTTCAAATACCATAAAAATATTATGACGTATGGTTTGACAGGTCTAGAAGGTGTTAGAGACTTAGGTACCTACTTTGATTACTAAGTAAGGAATCTCAAAGTAAGTATATAACGTGTTCTAGCCCCCTCAAATCACACAAGCGTACAAAACGCGAAAATTAAAAAAAAAATGTTATCATAAAAATTATAGTAGTAACTTTGTGAAACTACAAATTGTAACATGAAATGTCGTGATAAATATCAACCACTGGCATTCCCTGTAGAGTATTATTTAAAAACTAATAGAATGACACCACACAAGTAATATTTGCGCTGCGGATTCAATTTTAATTAAGTGTAATGACAATGAATGTATATTTCATTTAAATTAAGGTTTTCCACGGACATTAAATATTATACGTACGTAAGTTCTCTACATTAAAAACTGACAATTTTACAAGCACATATTTCGTTAAACTTCTCAGCAGAAATAATAAATTGTAATTTATGTGTTATAAACAAACGTATAATATTTTTCGGTATGAATGTAAATTACAATTTTTCTCGTGATATGATACATTTTAGAAAACAAATTATATATCAACTCTTTGTATTTACGTATCGTAAGGCGCGGGACACATGTGTACGAGACTTAGGTCTGGAGACAACAATTTAGAATATAACTCGGGGTGAATGTGTCGAATATGAAACAAGGTAGCGTTAGAAAATAGATCGAGTCGAACGGGTTTTATTTTCATTTTTTTTTAATAACATACGTGACTTTTTATATTGCATAATACAGTGACGGCACCATGTTCGTTGTAAGTACAACGCAATACAAAAGTAAGAATGAACACCGAAAATCGCTTCGATGCTAGCCTGCAAACATCTTAGTAAGTCCTAGATATCCATCCGCTTTCCCTAAATGCAACATGTATCCATATCCACTCGCTTAATTATTATACACTAACTTTTGCTCGCGGCTTCACTCGCATTAGTATAGATTTGATCTAAGTTTTCGGAACAGCATATTTTTCTGGATGAAAGGGTCCAACTTGTGTGCAAAATTTCTTTAGGATCGATTGTGGAAAGTGTCGCAAACAAACTCATTTATAATATTAGAATAGAATAAGCGTATAAGCATAACAATATGGCGAGTGTTACGCTTAGTGTACGGTGATCGCTGTTCAGTCAAAAATAATAGCAATATGTAGTCATCAAACCAACAAATATTAATAGAAATACTTACACCAACAATCAAATTATTTAAATTTCTATTTATGTTTGCTATGTTGTTTACACATACCGCAATGAAATAATTGATTATAGATATTATTTAACTCTATTATCATCGAAAACATATTCAAGTAGCGACACTAATCAAAATATCAATAAATGTACGAAATTAACGGTTCTTATAGTAGTAAATTTAATACGATCTTAAAATGTAAATATGCCTTTGCACGGCTATGGAGACATACCCATGTATTTGGTTAGGTTTATGTTATCGTTATGTTTTATTTATTTATCATAATTTAATTTTATAATCAGCCGCGGCGTTTTATGCATCTATAAAATGAAACGGTGGACGTAAAACGAAATGTCATATGCTTGCAGACGGTCTTTGTGAAAGGGCAGATGTTCGGTAGCCGCTGAAAATGTTATATGTACCTACGCGCCAAGGCTTGAATTATCTCGCTATGAAATTCATTCCATATTTTGTTAAAGTATGTCTCATATTTTGGACGTTAATTACGAATGAAAATCTTTGACTTTGAATATATAATTACTAACTTTATTGTGAAATTGATACCGTCTAATTAATATAAGGTTTTATGTCAATTACATAAAAATGGTCACGGAACTAATGAGCCTGCTATTGATATTCTATACCTTTTCCCTGGATTGATCAATATGTAAACGATTAATTGAACTGTTTTATTACAGCAAAGATGTTTTCTCTAGTTATTTTAAGTATTAATCGTCTAATTATTTATATGAAAATATAAATAAAATTTAATGGTAATGTATCAGTTCTCAACGCCCCCTTATAAGTTTAATTTATTGAATGCAAATAATGTTATATATTAAGTTTATTATTTATTTTCTATTTTATTTTTATTTATTTAGTAAGATTCTCTACGCATTCATTTGAACAGTGAAAGGCACATGTTACACAAGTAACAAAATTGTAATATTGTACAGTGAATGAAATTAAATGAAATTTTGATAATCGACCTCTAAATGTATTTTCTAAATTTAGAAAATCGTATCTATGTACTGCTAATATATATATATATATTGGAGATGCTTACCTAAGTTACTATTCTTTTCAAGATACAATTATAACAAACTAGCGGGCTCGGCGAACATTGTCCCACTCTGTCTTAAAAACCTTGACAAATTATATACTTAAATCTTTCTCAAAAGTCACTTTATGTACTGATAAAAACCTCATGAAGATCCGTTCAGTATTTTTGAGTTTCTCTAGAACAGACAGACGCGCCAGGGGACTTTGTTTTATACTTATTTTATACTTATAATGATTAAGGAATAAAGTGTTTTAAATTAATAAACCTAGTTAATTTTAACATATTGTTAATAAATTGAGCAAACGTTATAAAATATTTTAACAATTCAACTCCGAGAGCTTGTCATAATACCAACATCACCAAACGCTTATTATTTATTTTAATTTTACAATTTTTGCTTGCGAATATAAATTGTTTTATGTAATCAAATTAAATACCTAACTATCTACTTATTTTACTTTGAAGTATTTCTTGGGTATTTAAAAAGAATTTGTCCGATCTTTTTTGTACCCAGTACTATATTTACCCTAGCTGTAGATGGTTTAGATAACTATCAACACGAATTGTAACCCTTGTCCCATCCGCTAAATTGGTTGCATTTCCATGCGAAATTTTAAGAGGGCACCAACTTGAATTAGTCATATTGTGTGTCTGGAATATCACAACCACACTTTGAATAAGTAATTTAAGGTTAAAATAAGACTATCTCCTATTCGCGGCTTCGCTCGGAGTAATGTAGATATATCCTATCTCTAGTATTTTTTCGAGATAAAAGCTATCCTATGCCTTTTTCGGCACCTTTGACTAAATGTACGAAAAAATTTATAATGATCGGTCAAGTAGTCATTTCTTTTATCTTTGGCAACCAATCTTCTAGATTATTGCTGCCATTGTCGAGTAGGTAATAATATAACAAGTGTGTCGTGATCATTCAAATATTCTAACAAAATGGTGGCTCCCTTGTTGGAACTTTCCATAAAAAAATTTTGGCATCTCAGAATTCATGCTCCATGCTATTATTCATCCACTTCTCTTGTGCACAATAACCGAACGTAAAACGCCACCAATAGGTCAAAAAAACACAAAATTGTGAATGAAATATAAATCCCACTACTTCCAAAACTCGGTTAAGAAGTAATGGCGCGAAAACGTAACAAACAATCAAACCCACATTCGCTTTCCGAATTAAGATAAGCTCTAATAAAATTAAACACTAGGATCAAAAAGTAGTGTGCTAATATAAATCTACTTTTCTTTTACAAGCAATACCCATCGACTGCGTTCGCGTCACATAACATTGTTAACCTTAGTAACAATAAATTATGGTCTAACACCACATATTGGAAGAACTCATAGATGAAAAATGCACATCACAATAATCTTCTCTATGTATGTACGTACATACATATCATATATGTACTCATTTTTACATACATAAAAGTAAAGTACATATATACGACAGAGAGATAATAAACGTAAACAAATTAAGAATTATAAATAGTCTCTACACAAAGTTAAGGCCCGAGAGCCTCTGTTCAATCGTAGCGTCGGTGTTGTATTAGATGTACCGAAAATAGAAAAAAATAATTTGGAGTTAAATATGCAAACTCAAGGTTGAATTTAGAATGGAAGCTAAAAGCGTGTATGATATTATGGAACTAAGTCAGTTCGTAAGGAACCACTCCATACAGCACAGGCTGATGACAGCGAGACCACAAGAATCGCTACGACGAATAATCGCTACAAGTTTTATAGGTCGTAATTGTTGTCATAAAATGGTAACAAAAGTTGTTTTTACGTTCGGCACGAGAGGCGTGTTTATCATCCCGTAGAACGATTCACTCTTACACAACACAATTATTACGATGGGAACCACATTTTTATGACATTTTAATTGTTTTACACGATTTTTAGGTGTTCTCACATGGTTCCTTGCGGTAGATCAGTAGCGGAACTTTATTGATGCTATTAATTTTTTCCCGAAGTAGTTTTTATGAACAATAAAATATATATAAAATAAATGTTATGTTAGATTTTATTTCTTGACGTAAGTTTGAAATTTCCAAACTGGCTTTTCTTCGCAATACCACATACATAAACGTAGCCAATTATATGACGTCGGTAAATTAACGTAAGTATTTTAATTAAGTTCGCCATATAGATATGAATGTATAAGTGTATAATATAATAAGCAGGACGAATGAAGGGAATATATTAAAATATTTAATTAGGGTTCGAGCGAAAACAGGCTCCGCGAGACTCGTCCCATCTGTTCCACGGTTTTAATTGTGTTAAGTTGCTTCGTATAGGTAGGTACATTGCGGATATTAAATAATAATAATCACAATTCTCATATTATGTGTCCTCTGTATTTGTTTAACGATTACTACGAGCATAAAGTTTATTAATGAATTCGATTCGAGCGTGACTCTTGAGTTTAATGGACACCTACACGCACGAACAACATAGATATATACCATATACCTACATTCTAAACGTACGTACATATCGTGTACCTACCAGTTGTGTTTATTCAGTAACACACGGTAAGGGATATTTTCCAATTTGTAGGCGTAGTTTGACGTCCGTCCTCGGGCGCCAACTGACTCACCGGCTATGGCCGATTGTTCGACACTAAACGTCGATGGAATCGGTAACTCACGCATTTTACGACCGACTTAAATAATATATGGGGCGTTGCGTAATTTTCCTTTAGTTACACCTTACTTTCGTGTCGGTACAAATATTGACTCTGATTTTTGATAGGCAATTAATATTTTTGAAAATGTTCGAC
This sequence comes from Antheraea yamamai, assembly GCA_036509395.1. Lineage (NCBI taxonomy): Eukaryota > Metazoa > Arthropoda > Insecta > Lepidoptera > Saturniidae > Antheraea > Antheraea yamamai. The sequence goes on from AP028429.1 coordinate 7,991,616, forward strand.
AATTCAAACCAAAATAGTCCCGGAGGTGAAGCGTAACTGGCGCGTTAACTTCTCGTATTCATTAATCTAAAGGAATACTAAACATAAATATTTTCGATCGTTAATCCACCGAGTATTCGGTTTTAACACTTTTTTATACAATAAACAATTCTCGGCGCTCGTTAACAAGAAAGATGAGCTCTAAATGCTTGGGTTTATGGACATTAAAGTTGACGCCACGTGTCTTGCGTAGAACGCTCGCTGCTCGAGTTATACTGTATACTGGTACTAAAGTAGTCTGAACATTTACAAGTTGTATTATATCGGAAATTAAACAAATACCGTATAATGTTGAATTTTTAGAAGAATTTTCGAACATCTAAAGATATATTTCAATATCTTCTATAGAGCAGCAACTATATAAGTTGAGGTATTCATTATTATCTATATTTATTAGAATACGCCACAGTGTGTAACTAAAACAAGGAAGATAACTTTTAATCATGAAAAATACTATAAAAATTAGTCAAAAATCGGAAAATTGGTATAAATTATTCCTCTATTATTCACATATAAATTGTTTTTTTTTTGTAATGAGGTTCTTACCTCATTATATACCTCTTCTTACCTCATTATTATACTATATTACCTACAAATAAGTATTTGTAGGTTTAAAGATTCGCGTAAATTTTATACAGTGATGTATATAATTGTTTTTAAATATATAAATATTTGAAGTGTAAGATGAGAATATCAATCTCTAAGCCACGACTTTTATTTCACACCGATAATATATATAACATTAAACATGTCTCCCAAGAATAGTTATATTCACATAAAATATTTTAGGTAGTATGTAAAAACCAAACTATATAATTTCACCTATAAATATATTGGTTATCAAATTTAAAAAAATCTATCGTTGCAGAGAGTATTAGGTCGTCGACCTCGCAGCGTGAAGCCATTATAATTTGATCTGCTCGAAATCTATATATTATTTGTAAGATAATACCATAAAGAGACAAACGTGTTTAGAAAAGTAAAAGCTTACGAAATGTATACATTATTATGTAGACATTTGAATCTTTAGAAAGATGTACCTATACTTAGGTATAATTTAAAAATATGTAAACAGCTAATATAGTATCTTAGGTATACGTTAAAACTGGAAATTATTAAGAAATGGCATTAAGTATAAAGAAGCAATGTGAAGAATGGGTGTGGGATGCGTGAAGAAAATAACAAAAAGTATTGTCTCTGACTACTCTGCAGGGACATAACATGATGGTAATAAAAGAGAGAAATAAAGAAAACATCACGACCACACGATAAATAAAGAACATATAGTTAATTAGATAAGCCCAACAATAACACACCCATTCGACTACATACTGCATGCAGTACAACTGAGTGGTAGTACAACCCTGATTTTCAAGGGCGAGCCAAAGCAATGTAGCGGCATGTAGTCGTTAGCTTAACAAAAGTACCTATTACAGAACTCATAAAATATGAACAATGCCTAAATAATAAAAACATTAAATTAAATATACAACAATGCAATAATACCGGTGCATAACAAACGGAATAAAAATTCTATAAAGACAGGGTGATGTTAAAATTTTTTTTAAAGTTACAAAAATGCCTGTCTAAATGCCTCTCACCGGTGAGGATGTTACGAATAATACAAACGTAGATAGAGCTAAGTTTAATGTACGCCTGCTAAATTAGAACCACTCACAAAAAGAACACGAATGTCAATATTGGTTTTGAATATGCAACAAATATCGCGTCGACATATGTTTAAAGCTCTCCTTACTTTTCCTTTACCTACAAGGTACGAGCGACTGCATATTTAAATAGGACAAAGTATGTCATATAATACGTAAAAAACTTTCACAAGGTTTTGAATTAATTCAATATTAATAGCCTACTATTTAATTATGTCGTTGAGCAAAGGCGAGAATTAAACAAAGTACCTATATATTTTAGTTCAGAATATTCACTAGTTCACTGGTATTTCGTTAAAAGTAACTATCGTGAACATCCCTGCACAACCTCGCGAATATTACATATGATATGTATTAGAATGTAACACACCGGTGCGAACCGCAGGTAGGAAAACAGATACCTCGATTTATAAATAGGTAAGCGAGCGTAAATAGAATCGGTTGTATCGACTTTGAGCCGCTACCAATCAATACGCTACATGTTCGAACTGACACGACTTAAGTTCCTCAAGTTTTGTTATACGAAAAGAGTAGTTATTGTCGCTATTTAAATCACAAATTCGTATAACAAATATAAAAGAATGTTCGCATTAGATCCAACTGAAATAGAAGGAAATATAGCTGTACGTTATAGTTATAACCTCTATGTTGCACACATACTTAGAATGAATTTACCATCGCGTCGTTATAAGCAATTACTATATGCGAGTTAGAAAGCTTATTATCAACATAGTAAGATATGTTTTTTTAAATTAGGTAACTAAAGATATTTTTAGTGGGGATTTACCACTAACCACACATTTCTTAACCACAGATAGGGCTATCCATGTAGAGAAAATTATAATAAGTAGTTGTTTTCTAAATCGAATCCAAGATGAATTTACTCTGAACTAAATAAAAAAATATTTAATTTTAGTTTTGCATTCGTTGAATATTTTTGAGCAACCGTCTCGCTATATTATGGATAAAGTTGTGAAACGAAACCCGGGGTCTTAAAGAAAATTTTAAAACTTTTATCTTTAACTTTGATAACGTACCTATTCCGGGATGAACTCGTTATACTTTCGCCGTCGCATCGTTTCCTAAAGCTTTTAGAATGTGAACTGTAAAGTAAAAAAACTTTACGCAAAATTTTACTTTGTTATAAGTTATACATTTTCTTTCCATAAAGTAAGAAAGTTTTATATATATTTAATTACGTATAATTAATTTAAGTGCATTTCTTTAATTTAATATATCATACGATAAGAAATATTTTGAGAATAAATAATTACACTGTTCAAATTTTTTGTAAAATTACAATTGTTTTACAAAACAAATATTAGCAAAATTCCAAATCAACGTATATTAATTCAAAACATAATACAATTCGAGTAAAATTACAAGACATGTGAAGGAATTTACTATAATGAGTTGTAATTTTAAAACTTTTTTGTAATAATCTTGCACGTATTGTAATTATTCCTAACCGTTGGTGAATTTCCAATGAAATGTTGTAAATTTACCAGAATTGTTCGTAATTCTATTTACAATACTTTTCTTGTGATATTACGAAAAAATGTTGAAACTCAAATTAGTATGAAGTCATAAGGAATTTACAAATAATTTTAATATTTTTCTAACACTAATTTCAAAATTGCATTACGTATTGGAATTTTCCCAAAAGTTTTTATTTTTCAAACACGTATTGTAATTTTTTATGATTGTTGATAAGATCCAAAGAAAATAATTTGAAATTTACAAAAATTGTTTGTAAGTTGGTTTACAATACTTTTTTTTATAAAATTTTGAAAAAATGTAGAAGATGAAATTTCTACGAAATTATTAAAAATTTATCCAATCGCGTCTTCTTTGTCTTATTAGTTGACTTGTTGGTCAGCATCGAAGAAATGAAAAATTTTTAAACTTTTTATTTTCTATAAATAAAATTTTTTTTTTCGATTCTCAATGTACCTGATGCATTGATAAACATAGTAGCCACTTGAATAAAAAAAAGTTCATTTTGTTAATATAAACGATTTTTAACGGCAAAAAAATCTGTTTTTTAAAAATAGCAGTTGCAAAAATTTTTTTAAGCTTAGCTGAATTTTTGTATAATAGAACTAAATAAGAGCTAGACTAAAAAAAAAAAATTGATTAAATTGTCTCCACGATAGAGCTATTTGCTTATGAGCGCGCGCGCGGAACTACCGTTTTTTTTTATTAAAATATTAATATTTCGTAAACTATTAGTCGTAGAGCAATGCGGTTTTTTTCGATTTATTCATTATTTTTTCGTCTCAATTTCATTCGCAGAGTGTCTCGACTACTTTCGAATAGTTTACGAGATATTTTAATTCACAGCTAGTTGCAAAATGGCTATTTTTAAAAATGTTTTGTAATTTTTGTAAACTAAGTTGAAATTAATTGTGTAGTAAATTTACAATACATCATTTTGAAATTACAAACCATTTTTAACAGAATTTGTTTGGTAAAATTACACTATTTGTATTGTAATTTTGCTGAGCGAATTTCCGATAATCGTTTGGTAAATTTCTACAAATGTTTCGTAATTTTTCCAAATTGAGTTGAAATAAATTGTATTGTAAATTTACAAAACGGAATTATAGAATTACTTTTTTGTTGTGCGTAAAAACTTCCAACATTTTTTTTGTAAAATTACTACAGAAATTTTTAACAGTGTACTTTGAAGACTTCCATGCTATTAACATTTGAATAATCATAAAAGTACCACATTATTTATTCATATATGACCTAAAGTGAAATAAAATAATAATATACTGTGCAATAAGAATTAAATAACGCAATTATCGTAGAAGAGGCAACGGATATGGTTTTCATAATATTTGCAACAGAATTACAATACTTTTACGAGCGAACTTTACGACTTCGTTTTTCAATTGCATTCGGTTGACAATTTGAATCGTGCAAATTGTAGCAAAATATTATTGTGGAATTTCCGAAGCTATTAAAATGCTAATTAGATAGACATTAAATTTATAATAATGTACAGCAACGTCTATAGAACTCGACAAGCAGCTATCTTTTTTATTGTATTAGTATTCATTTATATTTTAAAGTTATACCTTCTTTAGCAGGCATTATTTTCTTAAATAATATTGATTAGATTTTAATCTTAATTGTGTACATATATGCCGTATTCCTAATTAATTATAGATTGGCATAATTTTTTTTATGACTATTATTAAAACAAACGGTTCTCCGTAACGCGACTTGATTCAAACTTTCGTGTACCAATCTTGAGCCGGGTATACGATTTATGCGAAATTAAACCATTGGAAACACCTGCCAACTCAACGATCCTTCGAACTTATTAACTTCATACCGTAACGTATTATTATTATCTGACCCAAAGAGGTATTCTTTTATTTAACGAATATTTCAATACATTTACCTGTCAAGATAAATAATATTTCATGTAAATCCACGCCCTCATAGAGATTAAATTTTGAAGGGGGCTAATTCATTAAGTTCACGTATAATCGAAAGATTAGTAACACGTGTCGACGGAGATTTCGTTTTTAATATTTATTATAGCCTACATTTTTCCTGACCCGAGAGGTTTTCTTAAAAATATTTATCCAATATACACAATCAGTGCCGCATCATCATTTATGAAAAATCGTTTCTCCACAGAGAGTCCTCTATAAAAAGCTCATTCCAAATTAAAATTAAGGTCTAGCGTGACTGGCGAATAGAATATTATATTTATAATAAATGTATTAATCAAAATGAACTTTTAAATAGCGCATGTAGTTATATTTTCGCTTGCACGTCGATGGATTTAAGACGTATTAACAAGGAACGCCTGTCAAGATAACTGGTTGTTTTTCAAGATCCATTTGTGCGGTGAGCTACACTAGCGCTCCAAATTATAAACGTTTATAAGAACAACAAAACATGTTCGATGTTTTAGTTGAGATAGATAAAGTGTTAATAGGAATATAAAGCTTGGTGTATTATGATTTTTATATGAATTTCTATCTACTTTTGAATCAGGCTTTAAGACGCCTCAAAACAATGAATATTGCGTGGAAACTGGCCTCGGTTGTTGTCATAATTTAAGTTTATAAAATTATCGAATTACACGCGGGCGTTCATGACTCTTTTAGAAAGAAATCAACAATATAATAATCCCGAAGCTAACAAGCATTAAATTAGGATACTAGACATTGTAAATAAGGTTATATAAGTACAAAAATGTTTATATATATATATTATATATGTATAAATAATATAATATTGCTTACCAATAACTTTAGTTGAGGTGTTTTATGTATCTTTGTGTTTATGTAGTGTGTACATTTAATTTTATAATCCACAGCTAATTACATATATAACACACACAATTGTATCGAGTATATGTAAATATATTATATAAGTATATAATAATCGATCTAATATCAAGTGTAAAATATACCTCAATTGGTCGCTACATTAATATCAAACATTATTGGGGCCGTATTTCTTTCTGGGGCCTTTAGTCCTGGGCTCTTCGATAGCCCTACGACCTTCCATTAAAAGAAATCATAAAATTACATTATTATGTGGTAATAATTTCAAACGAAAGAATACCCTTTTACATTCTCTGACATCAAATTAAAAATTAATATTCATTAGTCAAAATACATACGAAATTGTAGTGTTTCCGAATTGTGGACATTTTTAGGTGTGAAAATATTACTATGACGCATAATAATTCTATGAACGTGTGTAAAATCATTTCGACATACGATACATGAGAAATAAGAATGTTATTGATAATTTCGAAACTTTACTTTTTAATCTGATCGTATCTTAACCCCAGAGTCTTCTTTAATTCCTTAACGATTTTAATTTTGCATAATATTAAATTTAAGTACGCAGTTTTGTGAAAGCTTTGTAATAAGCTTCACCGAGGTCTTCTGTCGAAATACTGAATTACTATTGAATGCTTTTACTTAAGGATATGTGAAGACAATTTATATCATAAGAAGTTTTAGAGATGATAAGAATTTGATTACAATGTGCAAATCTGAAATCGCTTTTAAATCGACTTGATATGGTTAACTTGACAAGTATATGAGATTTATTAGAGACATTATTTTGATCTCCACAGGAAATGTTTATTCTAATGTAGAAATTACTATAATAGTTCGTCCTTTATCAACAATATATTTATGTTAATTCATTGAAAACTGAAATAATACTAATACTAATACGAAATAATTATTATGAGTTATAAGAAGAATTCTATTTCAATTTAAAACCACGATGAATAGAAAAATACAGTAATCATTATATAAATTCTATTTGAATACTTTACCACGGAAGTCGAATGATTCACCACCTTAAGAAAAGGATATTTCCTAAATAAAGAACACGAGATTATAAACTTATGTGGAATTTGTATATAAAACGTTATTTATTATATTTTCATTACTAATAAAACAGTAGATTGTTGTACGTTTATGCAATCTTGATACTATTCTAAGTCTTTATGTTTAATAAAAATAACGTTCAGTTAAATCAAGCGAATAGATGAAGATTTTATATAAAAACAACCGGCTATCGCGGGAAGGCCAGTGTATTTTAGTCAACGTATCTACGTAGCGTATAGAAAGCCGAAAGGCGTTTACTCTTGAGTCTCATAAAATTAGTATCTAACTGCTTGCCGTATTATCGGACCTGTTTTGAAGAGTACTGAACTCACAGGACGCTTGTAGGTATTTCAACATATTAAATGCGCTCGAAACGACCTCGTTGTTGTTAAAAGCGTAAAATATCAAACTTCACCGCGTAAACAGGATTTAGATACATTAATAATACTGATTAGATAAGAGAAATACTTATATAAATACTAACTGCCTGCCTCGGCTTCGCACGGATATACCTACCTACTGACGAAAAAATTAAACCAAGTGAACTGAACTGTTGCGCTTACATACATTCGGCAATTGAGTTTTATTTAAGTATATAAATAGAAAATTCAAACGTTCAACTTTTATCTGAATATGGTTTTGAAATTTAACTGATTTAAATACACAGTTGGTGGACGGTGAGACATGACAATTTTGTCGACCTTGGTCACGGTCGCCAAACATTAGGTGTAACGCCCTCTATAATGACATTGCTAAGTGTATCGCATCCTGAGATCAGTGGGTGTGTATATACAGCAACCAAGCAGTGTAATAGGATCGCAACTACCACACACATAATGATAAACCCGTCATAGTTATACTTATTTGGTTGCTGCATTGTGATACAGAATCAGACAGTGTAAGCCTAGCATAAGACAGGTCGCCGTTGTTCTGTCATTGTACTGTGCTTATTATTTACTCTCATATGCTATTAAAAAAGTTAAAAAATATTGAATTTTACTATAATAATCTTTATAAGGAAATTTACTAAAACTTATCACCATGACAATATTTAATTAATTAGGTATATAATGAATATTTATAAAATTATATTTTACGTATTTAATTCGAATATTTGATTTTAGTTAATTAAAATTTGTAATTCAAATGATCAAAAACGGGTAAATATTCCTTTATTAATAACGACAATTAAAATATCAGCCTCTTGTAAATAAACTTTGAAGGACATTAGTAGCATAGAATAATAACAAAACCTTTACGTATCATTCCAACAAGTACAGGTATACGTATATAGTACCAGGTATAATAAAATCATCATAATATTGCAGAATGAATATATCTTCTGATATAAATAGTATATACGGAACCTTAGACGAAATCAAGAATATAAACTTTTCCATAATTGAAAAAGTAAAGTTCCAATGTTAATTACCTCCATCTTCCCTATCAGATTAATTCCAACTTAAATATTTTCTCTTGACCAAATTATAATGTTAAATGTTTATATAAGCCACGTTTGTGCAGAGGTAGGTCTTATGTTTTTATTTTTATATCCCAGTCATGACCAGTTTTTTTATACGTTGTGTGAATGTGTTTATGTAATTCTAGATGATACGATAACAGTTTCTCATTGAAATAGAAAATATCATCTTCAAGTAACATAAAGTTAAGAGCATAATGTATGCTTGACAGCTCAATAAAATGGACTATTTTATCAACTATAGAAAAAATATAACAGACAACTTGATATATCGATATCTAATAGATATACCATTACAATAATATTAAATAATTTTCTATTAAACTCCTAAATAAATTTAAGCCCAAATAATTAAAGTCATACATCAATGGCATTTTGTGTGAAATGTGGCAAATATCATAACCACTACATATGAAGTAAGATATATATAGCTATTAAAAGTTTTGCCAAATATTCAATATGCAAATAGATATCTACTTAGTACTTATATCAATTTTATATAATACTATTGATTATAATATTATAATATTTTATAATACTAGTGAGCCCGGTGGACGTTATCTCGCCCTGATACCAAAAAAAACCTTGATAAATTATATACCTAATCCTTCCTCATGAATCACTTTATTAACTGGTGAAAACCGCAAGATAATCCGTTAAGTAGGTTTTGAGTTTATCACACAGACAGACAGACGTGGCAGAGAACTTTGTTTTATATTATGTAATGATGAAATTACTCAGTGATAGGAATTAAATGTTTGATTTTATTTAGGGGTGTAATGACCGCTAAGTGACAAATAGACGTTTAGCCGATACTACTCGGTACGCAAAATGAAGTACTTTTTTATTTTTAATATTCAATCCGATTAAAACTATTTTAGCACTGAATTATTCTATCTATGTAGCCAATTCTGAATTATTATTAAAAAGAAGATATTGCAATTATATTTTCAATACTTTTTGTTTCTTTATTCTACTTTGGAGCGCTTTTTGTAAGGCGTATATTACCAGACTGTCTAGTAGCCTTTTTGTATATGGTTGTATGGATAGGTTACAAGTGTTTTATTTCATACCTACATTTTTTAAAAATATAATTTATTAAAAATGTTTATTTAATTATACCATTATTAAGCTTATACGTAGAACTGATGCTGTTTAATGTTATACCTAATAACGCGATAACATAATTTAATACTAATTTGAATCACTTGTAATTAACAAAACATATTAATAGGTATAATTCAACATATCAGATTTATTTAATAACAACTGCACATTAGCCTGTATGTACCTAAAATTAAATAAACACTAGCTTAAGCCCGTGTCTTCGCTCGTTTCCATGTAGATTTAACCTATCCCCCGGGAACAGTACTTTTTTCTCGATGAATGTCCATTTTTTATTCTATGTCCTTTTTTGTACACCTGAATGATGATCAGATAAGAAGTTAAGACATGAAAGCGTAACAAACAAACAAACTTACATTCGTATTTATAGTATTGGTAAGTAAATTTCTCGAAATACATACTTCAATTCATAGCTTTATTTAGTCGTTCCATATTTTTATGTTTATATTTATTAAGCACACAATAAATTAATATATAGATACTTAATAATTTGCTATAAATCTAAGAAAACTAATAACAATATTTGTCTGCCTAAAACTAACATGCTCTGGCATACGTTGCGTTTCATCTGAACCTTAGGAATAGCAACCAATTATGAATGATCTCAGACTACAATCAGGTTGATTACACATAACTACAGGCTTAGTGACCACGTAGTATTGCATTGTCTTCATATGTGTTTATTGATTCATATTAAAAAAATCGAAACTCTTGATGTAGAATGTAAGAGAAGTTTAGAAGCAGAAGAAGACCTTTAGTGTCAACATGATTATGACATTCAAACTAAAATATGATTTTGTTATAGAAAACTCCCAAGTATTGAAGACTACATCTGATATTCAGGTAATTAAAAACCCGTAGCGTTATTTTTGTAGCGGGTCATATTCGACGTTAAAACGATGTCTCATTAGCCGAGAGCCAGCACTCGTTGTGGTGAGTTACTGCGGTGTGTGGCAGTAAAATGCGGCACTTGATCGACAAACATTGGTCTCGTGTAGGTAAAATACATCAGGAAACAAGATACATAGATTCCGTAAAGTCGATGTATTTTCAATCCATATAGAGCAATATATCTATCTTAGGAGTTACTATCACACACATCAACATTCCTTTTCTATTATATTACTTATATAATAATATATATTTTTGAAGTGAAACTTCTAATGCGACTTCCAACAAGGTTGCGTTAAACGTTTAACGCTACCATGGAGGGGGTATGAAAGCACTGTTGCGTTAAACGTTCAACGCTCCTGGGGAGGGGGAATAGAAAGAGACAGAGCGAGAAAAATAATCAAACATTTCGTATCTTACTTTAGTTATCATAATCCCATTGTAAATGTTATAGATTTGGATATTTCTCCACTCGAAAATGATAATTGAAAGATGAGATCAATTGTGAATTGTAAGCAATGTTAATAAAGTTTGTCATAAAGAAACAATATGAGTTCATTAAAAATCAATTTTTACCCCTTCTTATTTTCATTTCCACATCACGAAGTTTCACTTCTTCCGCTCGGAGGGACACCACACACTATTTTTTATTGTATTTACCTTTAACTATGTTTTAGGTTATACATAAGTCTATAATATTTTTGTGTATGTAGATTAGCTTTTGTCCATAGCTTCGCTCGTGATATTATCATCTATCCCTCGCGAACTTTTTTTCTATATGAGGGTTATTCTTTTTGATATTCCTAATAATTTTCATGAAAAATTTCGTCATGATCGGTTGTGTAGTCAAAACGTGAAAGCGTAACAAACAAGCAAATTTACATTCTCAATTATGATAATAGTTACAGTATTTTTCATAACCCCTAGTTTATTAGCTATAGGTATTTTTTTCTGAACACTCTTAGTTTCGCACCTTTTTACTGACATTAGTTTAACTTTAGTGCAGCCTAAATACAGTATTAAACTAAGCAAAACAAGATATTATAATATACTAAATATACTTAAAAAACAGAAAAGTAAGGTAATTAATTTTAAAATTAGTGATGTTAGCTTAATTTATAGAAATAAATATGCCTAAATTGAATAACACACTAGCAATGGTTCTGCAGATTCTTTTCATATACAAATATACATACATATATATACATATATACATCTAAAATATATTCATAGCAAATATATATAGAAAACAACCTGTACACGTAATAATTCTGTATATATAATTTCATGATTAGGTTGACAATATCGAACTTTAAATTTAAATTATGTAAACTGTCTGTAAATTCCAATTACTTAATCGAATTAAGTGTGTTGGGAGTGAGTCGTTTGAACCATTAAATTATGCTGAAATACATTTGTTTATCGTTAATTAACATTAAGTTGTTCAGTTCGTGGAAGGAAAGAGATTCTTGCTCTAAATTCGAATGTTAAATGATTTTTTTGGGAAGAAATAATAGTGTAGTGACCGCGTTAAATTTTTGTCTTCTCAGTTGAATAGATGTAATCATGATTTTAAATTTTACTTTACCAATTAAAAGATTTCAACTATTACCTGGTTCTATGTCAACAAAAAACAATTCGAGTACCAAGTTGCACATGAAAATGATTTTTTCCTATACACACTATATTTATAAATTTATATATGATTTTAATTCGAATATAATACTAAACAAATATTGTCATATAAAACGTTTGAGCTAAAACCCTTTTTATTTACAAAAACGTATAAGAATATGCTATCACTGTGTGTATTTACTTCTCACATAAAATATATTAGACAAAAATTAACGTAGAACTAATTATAATCAGACCTGGCTCAGTACCGATAAAAGTTGACCATTATTCGACTATAACCATCTATTTCGCGTTTAAAATATTATTCATATAAAATTTCCTCTACATGTACTTAATAAATTAACACTTTTATTTATCTTTTTATTATAAAGCGCAATTTTTATTTGATAACTATTGGCCATTAACACCTAATAAAATAACAATTTATATTGGTATTATGTCTTTACCTATGAAATTGCCGTTTTGTATGAAAAAATTTAAACGAATTTTTTTCATGTATTTTATATTTGTATTAATCGAAGTAATCACCCATGCAATCAATGCATCTTTGCCAACGCAGTGGCAGTTTATTGATGCCCTTCTTAAAGAAATCAGCTGGACGGGAGGCAATAAATTCTTCAAAGGCAATTTGTACTGCCTCTCGGGTATTGAATTTTTTTCCCGCCAAGGAGTTATCCAAATTCTGGAAAAAGTAGTAGTCTGTAGGCGCAAGGTCTGGTGAGTAGGGCGGATGACGGAGAACTTCCAACCCTAGTTCTTGCAACTTGGAGTCCGTCTGCTGTGCAGTATGAGGTCACGCGTTGTCGTGCAGGAGCAGCGGAGACGAGCGATTGACCAATGCTGGTTGGCGATGTGCCAGCTTCTCCATCATTGTGTTCAGTTCTTCACAGTACACATCTGCAGTAATGCTCACCCCGTTTGGTAAGAAGTTGTGATGAATCACACCGGCGCTAGACCACCAAACAGTGACCATCACTTTTCTAGGGGTAAGTTTTCGTTTAGGGCATTGTTTAGGTGCTGAACCAGGATCCAACCAACTTGCTGAGCGCTTGCGGTTATCAAACAGAATCTATTTTTCATCGCAGGTAACAATGCGGTTCAAAATTCCTTCATTTGTGTGTCTGTTGAGCAGTGCAAGGTGTACTTCGCGCTGGCGATCATTGAGTTCGTGGGGCACCCATTTGTCAAGCTTTTTTACCTTGCCAATTTGACGCAAATGGACCAATATTGTTTTGACGCTAACGTCGAAAGCTGCTGCTAATTCAGCCGTACATTGTGTATCATCAGCTTCCACAATCGCCTTTAATTCGTCATTGTCGACCAAAATCTTCGGAGGATCGCGAGGTTCATTTTTCAGGTCGAAATTCCCAGAACGGAAGCGAGCAAACCAATAACAGGTGGTGCGTTGGTTTGTAGTGTTAGCTCCGTAAACTTCGTTGATGTTGTGTGCCGCTTGTGCCGCGTTGCTGCCACGACGGTACTCATATTCCATAATTACTATAATTTTTAACGTATCCATGATGACAAAAAAGATTGAAATGCGATGAAAATGTAACACTAATCAATAAACAAATGACTACTTTTGGAAAAAGAATTCCATGTTTTTAAAATAAAATTAATTTCAAATTAGAATTCTTAGCCAAACAAAAATTATATTGATTTGAAATGGCCAGTACTGCAGAACGGCAATTTCATAGGTAAAGACCTATTATTTTTCGATGTTATCCGTCTATTTACTTATTTAATTACGTATTAGAATAACAACAATACGCTACGAACAAGATTACGCCGCCTCAGAATTACTAATTTACTGTTAGGGAACAACGCCTTTCGTAACGTGAACTTATGACCGAAGGGTCAGTGCGTCCTTGTTAGGCGTCATCCCTTAAATCCAAATAGATTACACGTGTTCACTCACCGAGCATGTTTTTGCTGTGAAAATAACGTCTTGCTTAAGATAAGTATGGTGACTGATATTATATATAGAAAATTATAGAAAAGCACATCCGAAATCGGTATTTCCAGATCTGTACGTATAATTTTTCTTAATATTTCTCTGAGTTTATATATAAAATAAAAAAATAATCATGATTTTGGAAAGTGAATTACATAGGTATAATATGTATTGGGGTTAGTTTATGGTAATGTAGTTCCAACCTCGCATTATTTAAAATATGGTATATGACATTTTTTTTTCAACTGACTACATTATTGGCCTAGGAAGGTCTTAACAGCTTCACCGGACTAGCTATGATGATGTATATAGAAAATTATACATATAAAAACATACCCAGATCTGTAGGTACAATTTCTCTTAATATTTATCTGAGTGTATATATTAAAAAAATATATCTAAGCATACCTAATTTGGGAAAGTCAATTATATATATTGGAGTTAGTTTATTTCGATGTGATTCCGACTTTGCATTATTTAAAATACCTATTCTTCTTGTTCCAAAAGTAGTAGAAGTAAGTATCGGAGGCCCAGCTCCCCTCCCCTCTCCTCTTTTTCTTCATAAGTACATTCGTGCAAAGCCGGGACATGCAACTAGTTTGAAATAAAAAATATTTCCAAACTTATCCTCCTATCGGTGAATACGGGATTGGATCTGTTTTTCCAGGTTAACCGCGACGGGACATACGGACGTTTTTTCATACAACTTTCAAATACCGAATATGTAAACTATATAAAAAAAACATACTGTAGGGGTAGGTCAGGACGAGTAAAGTACCTTCGTATAACAATCAGAAAACTTTTATTTACTTGTATGTTCATTCAAATCTCAACATTGACTGCTTTATCCCCGGTAATCTAGTTACTAATACTATCATACAGTTATATTACAAAAGTAGCTGTGCCCGCGATACCATCAGCGTGAAACCTAATATAAAAAATAGTGACTAATAAAATCATCTGAATATATAAAGCCCATTTACTTATCTACTTTCCCGCGTACTTAAGTCATGTCGTCATTAAAATTATAATAACTTTTGATAAAGTGAACCGATTTTAATGAAACCAAAACTAAAAGTTACTCGAGGACATGCTTTATGATTTTATTATGAAGCGAGGCTTAATCGTGAACGCAGTACTTTAGCAGTGATGCGTGTTCAAATAAACATACATATATTTCGAAAAATGATTAAAATGTATTTTATTACTTACTCTAAGACATCTGCAACAATATTTTTCCACAAAAATCTAAAAAGTACAGGCACGTTCAATTTATATTCTTTATATATATATATATATATATAATAAGTAGAAGATATATTTTCATCGAAAAATACATCTAGATGAGTTTAGACAATACCTACGTTATGAATTACTGCTAATTATTAAAGACTAGCGGGCCCGGCCAATGTTGTCTCGCCCTGATAATAAAAAAAAACCTTAACAAATTATGTACCTAAAACTTTCTCATGAATCACTTTATCTACTGGTAAAAACCGCATGACAACCCGTTCAGTAGTTTCTGAGTTTATCGCGTAGAGACAGACAGACAGACGTGGCAGAGGACTTCGTTTTACAATATGTAGTGATATTAACAAATAAACCTTATTTCTAGTTCACAAATAAGTATTATTATTTGCTATTACCAAATTAGCTTCTATTCAAAATATTCCAAAATCGACTACATGTAAACGATTTTAGTTCAATCTCATATTATATCATTACTCATTAGAAATAATAATCAAATCACACATATTTTACAAAACAAAATATTTTCTTGTAATTGTATATTAAATGATGGATTAAATGCATACATTAACTTAGTATAATAAACCTAACAATACGCATCTTAAAAAGTAATGTAATAATTACATATAATATACTATTCACTTTACTTTGTACTTTATATATAGGTGTATGTATAGAATCACTACAACGCAGAAGTCTAGCGGTCAAGTTGTCTGAGTAATCTATGAAGGTCATGGGATAGATTTCCACTAAGACTGAGTGAATTTATTTAATCTAATCTCTTTAGGGTTTACCAAAATAGATTTCTGCACACCGGACAAAAGTCACACTGCGCTTGAATAGTGCTTAGTGATTAATCGTTTATCTATTAGCCACTGTTAAAAATGTCACTAAGCACCTAATTTTTTTTAATAAATTCAATAATCATATACGAGACCCCATGCCTAACAATATGTCGCCAAAAGGACTTACAAATATCTCTGTTTTTCTGTTTAAACTCATTGTGGTGACTGGCTGACTTAATGACTTTTTTTATTATCATCTTACTTACTACTGAACTCTATAACCCTTTTCCTGATTTTAAGTTATCTCTTTTGAATGTTATCATTATTGCTTAACCTCTATGGAAACCGTAAGGATATATAGCCGAGATAATGCCCTGAAAGTTCTCAATCTTCTACTACTAATTTCTTCAGAATCAGTTGAGTTATTTCGTACAATAGTCCGCTCAAACAACAGACACTTAGATGTATTTGGACGTACTTATATATAAATTACTGAGGTATATCTCCACAAACTAACAATAATTAAAAAAACTGCATTAAATATTCGCTTCTATATAGAAATGTCTCCGCCTTAACAACAGTTGTTGAGAACACTCACCTCGATTTGTGTTCATCAACAAAACATGATTCACAAGGTCTTGTATGAGACTCGGAAAAAACAAAAACATCTTAAAATTTTGTCATTGAGTAAATAAATGCATAGAAAAATTCTTTCTTGTTATAGGAAAGGCGGGAGAGGGCCTCGCTCGCACGTCGCGTCTGCCTACATATTTTATTGACCCCGTTCGATGCACGAGAGAGGATGACGACGAGACTGATCCGACAATACAAATTCAATAAAAAATTAAAAAAAGCTTTCACGAGATCATTTATTTATTTTTATTCTTAAACATTATTTCAATGTTAAATTATTTTAGTACCTGTTATTGAAAAGAACATTAGTGTTAGTATGTTTGCTAATACAAATTCATGTAATGCTAATATAAAAAAATCAAATAATTAATATGGATGAATTAGAAAATGTTTAAAATCAGTTGTATTAACGTCAAAATTCATTCATAAATATGTCTAATTCCTCATGGAAAACACATTTAACATAGTTATGTAAATCGATTTAATGTCCCTCGTTTTTTATTAAACTCGTTAAAACGCACCTATATCATATTTATTATACGACGGTATGTTAATATTATTATCTGTTTTCTTTATAGTGTTTCTTCGGTTCCAGTTGTTGAACAGCAGAATTTTGGATTTGTATTTTATTAAAAGCAAGTTTAATATGTTTTTATATACTTTATAGATTCTAACCTTTGATCACAGTCATAACTAATTATAAACGACAATGTGGTCTACAAGGTAGTGTGTAAAACCTAGAAGAAACCAGCTCACAAATGTAGCCACCGGAATACATTTGCCGTACATTTAAAGGTGTGTGCCGACATATTTTCAACTTCTGAGTGGTAGTTAGCTAAGAAGACATTAAAAAAAGCTCTATCACCGTATTACAGTTTTATTGGGATATATTTTTATGGTGAAAGATTCGTCTTATTATCGGATTCAAACTTATATTAATCTACTCGGTCTCCAAATCCAATATCACTGAACCATTAGTACTTCAAAAATAAATTATGATGCATTTAATAAATTACATTTTATAAGTACTTATTACTAATAATCTATACTAATATTATAAAGAGGTAAAGTTTGTGAGTTTGTGACATTGTAGGGGGTAATCTCAGGAACTACTGAACCGATTTTGAAAATTCTTTTACTAATATAAAACCACGTTATTTGTAAGTGTTATAAGCTATATATCATTACGCTAAGACTAATAGAAGCGGAGCAACAATGAAAAATGTTTTAAAATCGGGGTATTTTTTTCTTTTGAAAGCTTCCGCTGCGTCTTAGCCCAAAATAACTATTCCACGCGTACGAAGTCGCAGGCAGAAGTTATCAACTAATTATATTATCTATAATAATATTATAAAGAGGTAAAGTTTGTGAGGCTGTAGGGGGTAATATCTGGGGAGTCGGAGAAAAAATGGTCGAACGAAAACGTTTCTTACGAACGCTGCCTTAACTATGAGAGATATATAATTGAGTTCTAGAGAAAAGGTGTAGCTTGATAATGCCTATTACCGCCCAACGAAGTGGGCACGGGTCGGCTAGTCTTTCATATGATGAAGGCAACTTTTCTACACTTTTAGAAATTTGTGTAAATACGAAAGTATCCTGTGACCGATCGACGATCCCAACCCTCGTGTGTGTCGGACGCAGTACTTTATGCCGTATCAGTCGGTGCGGTATTCCCAAACTGCACTTCAGAGCACCCGACCGACATATATAATACATACCGTTTCTATATTTATGTATAGGTGAGTTTCACGCAGCGTTCCCCGCATTCGGAACACGTAACGTATGTTTACGTGAATTTGTTATCCCATATTTACTTTGTATAAAATACTTTTATTTAAATGTATTGCCTTATCTACTTATTTTATTTATTATCAATAAAACAAATTAAATGTTAATATCGTTTTTGTGTTTGCCAAAAATGTATGCAAATTTGCTGTCCTGCGATGGTCGAAATTCGACCGTAATTAATATATCTTTTTAATTTCAACTATTGAGGTTATTTTGTCTGAGAATATACCTGTATTATCTTAGTATAGGTACATAGTTTGTTTGTATTATGTTCTATTAAATTAGCTGCGAGTGTGTAGAAAATCATCATTATGCATTACTTGTATGTATTTCGATTAACTAAAATACATATACCTACAATATACCTATGTTTTTAGTGATAATTTCGCTTGAATATATTGATAAAGCTGTCGTTTATTCTACGCATATATCTTTGACATTCAGTATGAATGGTGACAATGAATGTTATATTTAATTTAATGTATTAGTAACATTATTATTATAAGCTTTTTCTTTCTACACTCATTCTCGATGTAAAAGTTAAATATACCAAATGTGTTTAAAAAAGCGTAGGTACAAACTTTCACGTTTACGGATTGAATATTCAAAATTACTATGACGACATATTGTAGGAAAAACTTTTGTCAGTTATAATATATTCCAAAAGATTTCTCCTACCTTGCGGACTTTATTACGATTCTAAGCGAGCCTCAAAAAACGTCTAAAGATTATGAAATACAAAAAAAAAACTAAATTATATCATTACGGTTTTTTTTTAAATTTATAATAAAAAATGAAACAGTCTAATTACTTTATCTCATACTGACTTATATTATTCATATTAATTAAACCAGTTATACTTAGACTTTTATCTCATTTCATTTCTTTTTTAACTCAAATAGAGCAACAATTTTTAGATCATGCATTATATTAGGTAAGTATACAGTCTCTCATGTATTGAAACACCATCAAAATTTTACTTCTCGAGGTGTATACATACTATTTAAAAGAATAAAAATATGAGACGTGAAAAAATAAAATTTGTAATATATTTGACTCATATCGTTACAACGATGTCTCATGTATAATGCACATTTTATTACTAAATGTTCCCTTTACGGTTAACTCATGTGTAATTAAACCTTAAGGTCATGTGGTGACATTGTTTTATGGATATTCATCAACAAAGTAAAATTCTCTATTCCATATTTTACATTCTTTTTAATTCCTTCAAATGATTTTCTACTAGACGATAGCCGCGACTTCGTCTGCGTTGTTTATTATACAATATCTTTTATGTACGGAAGAACTGAAAAACATTAAAACAAAATATACTTTGCTTACAAAGTTTGTTCTACCGTGTGTAGAGCTATTCTATTGAATGTCTTCTTTCGACAAACCGAACCACGCACGCTGATCTTCGTAGCCACAGTTTTGCTGTAAATTATATCTGGGCACGAACTAAATAATTGGTAACGTCTTATCTTTGGCGTACCGTTAAGCTGTGGAACAACCTTCCAGCCAGTGTATTCCCTTCCTATGACGTGGGGTCCTTCAAGCGTAACATTGAGTTTTACATAGACTGGCATGACTGCAGCGATGGGTAGTTTTGTATCTCGGTGGTCACCGTTATTTTTGTATTGTACTGTATTTAACATCAGACATAGTGTGAGTCACATTGCCGTGTTAGTATTAAAACAATAATTTCGATGATTCTTGAAACTCAAATCTTAATATTTAAAGAAGATATCGTTATATTTTTTTAGATAAGGGCCAAGTCGCTAAATATTGAAATGAAAAAAAATTTGTTCGAAATCTGTCCAGCGCACAACCGCAGATCTCTAACATTTTAATTAAAAACTAAGATAAGAAGTATTGCGTTTAATGGATTTTCAAATAAATATGAACATTAAGGTTAGCTTTGTGTAATATATATTTATTAAGAACAATAATTATATCTAGTGTACATTTAAATTCGAAAAAATAAATATGTATACAGTATTTATCTTTATATGGACTAGACTTTGAAATAGACAAAAAAAGTGAAAAATATACAAAATCGCATTAACTTAGGTCTTTATTGGTATAAAGAATTGAATAATAATCATATTATTCTTAAGAGTATAACGATTATACTAAATACTAGTTTTTGCTGGTGACTTTGCTTACGGTAATATAGATTTGACATATTACTCAAGAATAGTACTTTTTCGATAGGAAAGGTGTACTTTCTTATACCTATGACAAAGTGTATGTAAAATTTCATGATTTATTAATAAAGGTATGAAAGCGTAAAAAACAAAATCATTACATAGTATAAAACAAAGTCCCCTACCGCGTCTCTCTGTCTGTCTGTTCGCGATAAACTCAAAAACTACTGTACGGATTTTCACACGGCTTTCACCAATAGATAGAGTGATTCATGAGGATGATTTAGGTATATAATTTGTCTATATTTTTTTAATTATCAGGGCAGGGCAACGTCCAATGTTTCCCCTAGTATAATATATTTTAATGTGATAACGTCTTATAAATCGGTGAACGTCCTCCACGCACGTAAAAGCATGACTCTTTGTCACGTTCCGCCTGAGCCAAGCGTGCAAGCGAGAGCGCGGAACAAGCGATAGAGTGGTGCGATCGGCCTATGCGTTCGGCTTGTGACGCATTTATCTATATATATATATGTAGAATAGTTCGATTCATAAAAGTATGCAATTTTTCGTGAATGTTTTTTATCACGTTATTAAGTATCCAAAATATTAATGAGAAAAAAGTTATTATAAATTAATATTAAAGTATGTTGTTTGATAAAATTACAAAATTGTAACAACTTGTCTGGTTATCTATAAAATATTGTTTTAACAAGCACATATGGACTTCAAAGGCTGTGTGTCTGCCTACAGGCGTGTGAAAATAACACAATCTTCGGGAGATAAACTCGGCGAGTGGGTCGCGCACCGAAACTGTAATAATAAGCAATAGAGCCAGCTAACGCAAAGATCGAAACGTCGATTCATTTGTCGAGTAGAAAGTTGAGATACGGTTTTGTCGAATACAAAGAACAAATCTTACATAAGTATATATTTATATTATTTCTGTTACATAGGAGCAATTTTATTTCGAAACAAATCATATACTAGCTGTCACCCGCGACTTCGTCCACGTGGAATTGAAGAAAATATATTTGTTCTGTTTAAAAGTGCGTGCGGTACCTACTAAAAGCAATACTATAAAATTGATCCTTATACCAACAGCTATCTGCAAGTCCATTCGTTTCCAAGATTAGTCGTAACAAACGGACAGATAGTAAAAAATATTATAAACTAGTTTTTTATAGGTACCGTAGATGCTATTCTATGCATTTAGAAAAAAGGTAGTATAAGACCTTATAAACTGACACTCCAATTTTATTTTTTTGTATTTATTTATATATACATAATATATGTTTTATGTTGTTTTATGTATATTACAATTCTTAATATTATATACTTATTTATTAAAAGCGATTATTTCAGAGTATTATAGGAAGAAATAGATTAATAGAATGAAACATTGACCTGAAAGATAATTAGTGCGAATATATTTTACTGCTTTAATTCATGAACTGAATATAGCCGACGTGTTAATATAATTATTAGTACTCAATTACAAACTCGGTGGTGCACGCTATTTCCTTCTTTTTGATGGAAATAGTTGTTGTTGTTTTTAAGGCGGAATTAGGAAATTTAATTCAATTAATTGTAGGTTGCTTCTTAATTTTTTATATTGTATTTTTACTCCTATAAGTAATTTTTCAAGTTATCTGTGTTAAATCTATTTATTACTGCTTAGGCCCTATGAAAAAGCGTAATAATAATTATGTAACCTATAATACGATACTGTAAAAAGTTCTCTATTAGCTAATAAGTGTTATCAAATATTTTTCTTAATTATATATATACAGGTTATTATTATTAGAAATGTATATTAAAGCTGCAAATATATTTTTGTACAATAATTATTAATCTTAATATTTTTTTTGTTTCAGGAATCATATGATAATGACCAAATGACAAAGAGTTACAGATTTAGAATGTTCAGTATCACTACCCTCAAACTATATAACAGTATATTCTCTTTATTATCATTGCAAATATTTGATATTCACCATATTTTCATAATTTTATAGTAGACCTGATACCATGCCAACTCACAGTTATCTGCTCCTAAAACACAGCCGCTATCATATGCCGTAAAATTATGTAGAGTAGAAGGAAAAAATAAGGAAGAATAGTACGGGTTTTCGTCTATATTATGCTAACGCTTCGATTTTTCATCAAATCTATTGAGTGTGATTCAAGGACGTAGTTATGTCCTACAGTAATGCCACATTATAACAAAAACTGTTCAATTCGTTATATGAATAAATATTGGTACCTTGTATATGTACATAATTAGGATATAAGTTAATAAACCCTATTAGCTTACTAAAATTTAAAGCAAGTATTAACTTTTGTAGGTGCTAGAGTTATTGGTTTGGTTTGTTTTCAGCACGAATGGGTCGGCTCGCCCGGGATACTACCACCCTCTCATAGAAAACCGACGTGAAGTAACAGTGCTTGCATTGTTGCGTTTCGTTAGGCCAGTGAGAGCGCCGGAGGCCCACCTCCCATCTCCTCACCCCCTCGCTCCCTTTCTCCCAAACACAGGCTGGTACCGCATTTTCGACTACCCTGGTGTTGTTAGTGTCTATGGACGGTGGTGATCACTTAACATCAGGTGACCCACCTGTTCGATTGCCTGCTATGACATAAAAAAAATACGTCTAAATACAATTATAATATATAATTAATTCAACGTTTTCTATTTAAAAGCTGCTTTAGTTATTATACCTATGGAGAACTTACTTTCGATGAATAAATATTTGAATGTTATTCTGTTTATTTTAATTAATCTTTATTAAGAAAGAGTATAATATACCTATATTGCTGTTATTGATTTGTCGTTACTGTTCTATATACATTTTTTTTGTAACTGTGTTATACAAGTTAATCATGTAACTCAGTGACCTGTATCCAATAAATATATGACCTTAATTTGACATTACACACAGACCATATACTTATCATCATTATATAGTATAAAACAAAGGTCCCTACATCGTATGTCTGTCTGTCTGTTCGCGATAAACTCAAAAACTACTGAACGGATTTTCATACGGTTTTCAACAGTGGATAAAGTGATTCATGAGAAAGGTTTTGGTATATAAATTGTTAAAGTTTTTTCTATAATCAGAGCGGGACATCGTCTGCCGGGCCCGCTAGTGTTATATAAATGTATTAGTTTTTTTATACCACACTGGTTCGTAAATGAAGATATATTATGCTCGCTATACTACCCTATCTTACCTATAATGGTGCTTAAAATGTAAATATTGTAGCAATCATTTAATTTACATTGGAATACTTGTAACGCATTTTAACTCCCAATGAACTATTCAATATGCTCAGTGTTCTAGTCATAGTATTAATATTGAATGTTCCAGTTAGTGGCGTCACTACTTGATAAATTTATAATTGTATTTTTAAATTGTAAATTACAAATAAATAAGATTATTCTTTAATTCAAAACTTTATGTGTAGTGTTTTTTGTATAACGTGCAGTTTATTTTGGCATCGCTCATTACTTCGATGGTCTTAAAATATCCTATGTCTCTAATTTACGACATACATTAGCTTATACGTCAACTTTCTTTAGAATCCGTCGATTTCTATGAGCATCACCGATAGCCGACCATTTAAAGACACCTATATAAAACGGATGTTGATATATATCCAAGATCTATAAACTCCAACATTGATTGACTAATCACTATGAAGGTCTGTTACATGTTTTTTTCGTGAATACAATTTTTATGTTATCCATTTTACTATAACTCGCCACTCGGTGGCGCTGTAGATCGTCAACTTCTGTATACACCAACAGATCGTCATGAAAATTAGTATGGTTAAATTTGAGCACGGACGATATTTACACAATATCCATTTTATTATAATTCAACTATTTATTAAAACAAACAGTAATCAGAACAATTATTAATAACCAACAACAAAAATGTGAGCGTCATTGCGAGAACAGCTACCAATACTTTAAAATTATAATTATGAATAATTATCTACTTATTCTTGATACCAACTTGATAGTTATTAGCATTTGGAGGAGAATATTAATAAAAATACTTAGTATTTTCAATTTAAATAATAATATAATATTATATATTATGAATTATTTAAAAAGAGACTTGTTATTTTATATTGTAATTTTCAATGTAGTAATTAATACTACTAATTAAACTAGTAATCTCTATGTCGTAAGCAACATTCTGTTGTGTTCGTAATAATTATATCAATTTCATAAACCTACTACTCGAATACTACCATAATTAAAAGTACAGGTGTACAGCAGTATGACGGCAGGGTATTTATTACTGTTTTCCAATATTGCTAAATTAATTTTGAGTTCTGACAGTCATGCTTGAAAATTAGTTTCACAGGATGGCATTAACTGAACTGCTATTTTGTTAATAATAATATATTTTTAATAAAATAGGTAGGTGAATGCTTGTTTTACCGCGTGTAGATCGAGCTTATAATACGTACCTACTTATTTATTTTCTTATTTACTGTCTCAATGGTACAACAATATTTGAAACTCGACAAAATCGGAGTTTAAATTGTTCGTTTTACGATTATTGCGTACTTCGATTGTAGGTATACTTTGAATACAAATTTGCAACTTCGGCGTGCACACGCAATCCGCGTTATTAGCTTTTTGCTGTTGAAATATATACCTTAATATCATAGTTCTTAGAACTCAAAATTTTTTAATAACGCTTGTAATGAAATATCAACTTTTAACATATATAGTAAGTCCAAGTTAGTTCACGTGATAGTAAGAGCAATAATGTAAGGGCGATATTGGCAATCGTGTTGACGCTTATGCCTAGTGCTTATACCATTTAGTTTATATCAGTAGATTATAGAAACATTACCTAGATACCTATACCTCTAACGGCAACCTTATGTTAAACAGAAATTGTTCTTACACGAAATTATTTGTTTTATTGTACAAATCCTAGAAGGTTTTTTTCGTCATTGCCTTCAATGGTCGTACGTATGTATATTCAAATCATATAAGTTATTTCAATAACTTGTATCCAATAACGATAACATAATTGTCGATGGGCACTCGCGTGCACGCTATCATAGACTACATAAACGACCACAGACCAATACAATGTTACCATAAGCAATTGAATTCGTCATTCGAAAGGTAAAAAATCGATTTACCGGTCTAGAAGCGAGCATAATCGTGCCGTGAATTGTTTTTATGGCCGATTTGCTACTATATTGATGATTCTTTATTGATTTTTATATTCAGGATACTTTATTTGATAAATCATGTTATATGACACAATCCTATGGACGCACCTAGACGTAGATACTAGCAATTGCCTAAAAAAATATTCGTAATGTAATGTAAACATACACATTGGGAATAAGTATTGTGTATTATTGTAAAACCTAAATTTTCCTTTAAAAATATGATGAGATTAAAGCTCTTATGGCACAGTGAAGTAGAAGTAGAAGTTCTTATTATTGATTTTACAAGACGTAGATTCAATCCCTTGTCTTTTCTCTCATGAATATAAAGATTATTTACGTTTGTTAACGTTCCATCTAGTTAAGTATCTGTTTAAAAGTGTATAAATAACCTGCTTGTTTATCGTGGTACAAGCTGTGCTTAGTTTGCTGTAAAATTGTTCCTCAGATAGAATTATTATAATATACGGTCTATCACGTTCAATAGAGGTGCGCGTCACTGGTGTTACAAGGTGCAGATATTATAAAAACTGAAACGAGTTTTAAGAAGTTAAAAGAGGTGAGTTATATATTACAATAAAGTTAAACAAATTGCTTAACTTGGTTTTAATCTATTTTTTTTATTGTAGCACGGCAAAACGATTGCACTATGCCTGATGGTAAGCACAGCACAATCCAAAAACAATGGCGACCACTGAGTGACATACTATCCATCGCCGGTTGCCGCTGTCATGCCGGCCTAAAAAAAGGTGGATATGCACAAGCTGATCCCGAAACGCGATCCGCAGAAGCGAATCACTATGAAGGGCTTTTTCGCCATATACATGGTGGTTGCGACACAGTCACGCTGTGACACCCTACCAACCCGCTTTCGCCATTGGCTCGTTCGTTATTCAACAGGGTGCACCACGTGCAGGTGAGGTTTGCTTGGGTGTCACAAATCTTATGATGTTATTCGACACCTCTTACAGCCCATGGTGTTGTAGATATATTAATTTGACAAATAATTTCCAATATATCCTAGGTATAGAAGAATCGTGTTCATTGTGCATATGAGATGAAGTGTATAATTTCACTTAGTTATTAATCTTATTAAATCGAATTTATGTACAACCTACAGAAAACAGCGACGTATAATGCAGAAGGACTTTTTGGGAGGGGTGGTAGGGTGTCTGTACCCGACTGGATCGCGACCACCGTACACCAGGTGGAACACCCGCCATAGTGACATGTTTGGGCGTGTTGCGTTCCGGGATCAGCCGGTGTACATCCAGCAACCGGGGGGGGGGGGGGGGGCTGTCCCTGACTGGGTCGCTTTCAGGCCGGCATGACAGCGGCGACCGGCGATGGATAGTATGTCTTTCGGTGGTCGCCATTGTTTTTGGATTGTACTGTGCTTACCATCAGGCACAGTACAGTCACTTTGTCGAGCTACAATAAAAAAAAAAAAAAAAAAATCTACAATGCCTCCGACTGCAGAAATATATATATTGTATATGTTGTTATCAGAGTGGATATAAACACAATGCTTCAAACAAAAACTTCTAGAACATGAAATACGATGTTATTTAAAAAAAAGAAGAATGTGGGTCATAAAGACATATGATAGAATTGAAAATTTTCTGTAACAGGTATTGTATTTTAATAAAAAATACAACAAAAATCCAACGTCATGCGGTGTTCCCAGGCGATCACCCATCCAAGTACTGACTGCGCCTGATGCTGCTTAAATTCGTTGATAAGACGAGAACTGGTGTTTTCACCACTCTACCCGACACAGTGTTTACCCCCATTACTTTTTGTTATACAAACATATTGCGTATCAGAATTTCAAAGGCCTTCCGTAAGAATTTTAATTTCAATAAACAATATTGTGAATCTCGGAATCCATGAAACTCGGCACCCCTGTAAATCAAAACGTTCGTAGAAAGTTTAATGACTGGCAACCCTAGTGCTAGTATCGTATACAAGGTTAACGTTATTCTAGCCCGTTGCACTTGAGTCACGAGTCATCTGTCCCACTATGGTGTAATGTCGACTCCGCGCCGTCGGTGTCGCGTCGGGTCGGAACGGGAACACGCAAGTCACCCACAGTGTTTCATTGGAAATGTTTGGAAACGCCTTAACATTCCATATTCCATATCGACTTTTAGTTCAATCACCCTACACGAATTAATAACGAAATTATTAATAATCCGAATTTTGCATCACCCTTATTTATACGAAAGTAAACAAAGTCCTGACATATGTTCGGTGCGTATAATAATTGGATAGACTCTTTTTAATAAATATGTACCCAGATATTATGAATTTGTATAATATATGCAATAATTTTTGCATCACCTTGATTTCAGATGCCGGTGATCGCTGATGTCCATTTAGACATGTCCAATACACAAATTTCCATGTTTAATTAAATATAGTATGATATCGTTGTTTTTGTGTATTGTGCTTAACTTTGTATGGAATATAATTTGAAATATTTCCTACGTTTCATACGCTGAGGAATTTCCTTTTACTATGTGTTCTAAATCCTTATCTTGATCTGTATGATGCGGACGGTTAGTTAGTTGTGTTTGTATACAGAAGCAGTGACGCAAGCGCACTTTGTTCGTGATGGATCGCCAACTCACCCAGTGCCCTGGTGCGTGCGCTACTGACAACGATGCCATTTACTCTGTGTTGTTCATTCTAGTGACGTAATGTCATTGAATATAACGAAAATGATCTTAGATATTCTCATAAAAATATTTAACTTAAATACACCTATCAATTTGGATTTCTACCTATAAATATTTAATAGTTACCTACTGATCTATTTCTAGTAGTGTTTTTTAACAGCTCTAGTAATTGTTCCTAACATTATTTGGAAAATAATTCCAATGTATTTTAAACATACAGTCGACTGTATTTAGAAACACTATACCTAATTAAAAAAATATATATTTTACGTAGAAATAAATATAGTAGATAAAGCGAAGCAGTGACACAGAACGTATAATGCCACCAGCGATTGTAAATAAAGACACGGAGAGATAACTTCTGCTTATCATGCCAGGGAATGAAAAATGTGGCTTATAAAGGAGGTATCTATAATACATTCGCCCAGACGTGGGACTGTAAAGAGACTATTTCAAAATAAATGATTACATATAAAGAGATACATAATTTGAATATATAAAAAGCAGTGGTGAATTTACCAGTATGTTGAGTAGGCTGAAGCCTAGGGCGGTAAATTTGAGGCTTAATTTTTTTGTCTTACAGAAATTGAAAGAGAGCCGTCGATACCATAGTACACAATCATAGTAATTACGGGAAGAAGATGGTGTTATTAGGTAGATAGAGCATAAACAATAACGTTGCCTACACATGAAAGTGGAAGGGTTTTATTTTTTCCCTTATCAAACTGAAATAGTCTAGAAAAAAATATCCAACACAAAATACATATAAGAGTTGTTGAGATATGTATGCTTGGTACACATATATGTTTCAATAACCCATATAAGTATGAACATGTAGCTTAGGTTAGCTCAGATAGGTCGCGAATTGCATGAGTCAGGCAACAGCTCAAGCCGAGGTGTGCCGTGCACCCTTGAGCTAGTTGTCAAATTAAATCGGCTTAAGGCACTCGCCTTAAGCGTTCGCCTTAGTAGTCCGGTGAAGCTGTTAAGACCTTGCTAGATCAATACCGTAATCACTTCGAGAAAAAAAAAACAATAACGTTGCCATTTCACTGGCAGAAAAAATGTAATTAATATGATTATGAATTAGGGTATCAAATTGTAGAGGCCCTTAGTGACGGCAAATTTTGAATAGCCTACAGGCGGCAGACTTGTAAATCCGCCAATGATAAAAAGGGATTCTGATTTAATACTACATAAAGTCAATATTAAACTTTGCAAAATTATCGATCATGGACACCAAGTATAGTAGGTACCTAAGTATTGTTTTTTTTTCTCGAGCTGACTACGCTATTGACCTGGCAAGGTCTTAACAGCTTCACCGGGCTATTCTAAATATTGTATTGTTTAAATATGTAGTTATTATTAAATACTTAGTAGGTACAAGCACTTCTAATAAAAACAACTCTAATAATAACTTGTTGTAAATATAAATTTGACAGATAAATAGCAGGAAACAGCCTGTATATTGATAATTGACAACGTAAACTGCTTGAACTGTTATGACAGATAATTAATTTTTTTTTATATTCCTTGGAACACTTTAAATTAATTACTCCAATAAGATAATGGAATATATACGTTAATAGTATGTTAATATTTAGAAAAGGCGTTGGAGAAACTAATATAAACCCTCAGGCCATCACATTTGCACGTGACGACGCGAGTATCAACGGCAGACGTTATCTGATAATTCGGACCACCCGACCGAGAAATCGCAACCGTGTCGTCTCATTTATTACGAAGGTTGTTGCTAAGGATATGATAACACCTTACCTATGTAGATATCTTTTCTGTAATCAAAGTAAATGAAAAAAAGCCGAGGCACTCAAAGGACTGCTGAAAGAAGTGAAAATTTAAAATAATGAAATAACTGTGTTCTCGTTTGAATTTTTAAATGTATGATTATAGTATGAATTATTTCAGTTTCATAACTTGTATATTGATATTATTAACATTAGTCGGGTTTTCACATTTATTGGCACTCCGAACAATAAATATAAACAATTTTATACAGTTCATTAAATAATCAAACATGTGATAAGCTGCACAAGCTCAATAAAAAACATACACAGGGCCCTACACTACGCGTCGCTAGTCTGAATCAAGCCTCCCAAGCGCAATAAGGTCGGTAACGCTTTACTAGCATGTCATGACGCGAAATTATAACTTTGTCTCCTGCCAAAAATACCGCTCAACGCTCCTAAAGAAGTTTACACTGCCAAAAAAAGAACAAATAAAAAATATTTTTGCATTCTTTTGTTTACTTCATGTAATGTAAGAGTTGCGCAATAGGAAATTAAAACCCATGATGAATTATGTAAGTATAGATCAGATGATAAAAATAATTGAAGGTTATTTTTTTGTAAAACAATTCATTCTATAAATACTCTACCTATGAACTTGCATCATACACACATAATGTGTTATGGACAAAGTCTAAAAATCAATTATTTTTACAACTAATCTTGACCCTGGAAAATATGTAATTTGTAGGAGATCGACTACTGAAATGTCTTTCATTTAACAGAATTACAATAGAATTAGCCTTTATTGTGATACTACCAACCCTGTTCTAGAGAATTAAAAATAATTACCATGTGATGTGAAGTTTTGTAGCCAAAATTGAGCAAAAGACTTATTCCTGTTAAGTTACAGTGCCGTCCAAAGTAAAAGGAGTGTATCTACTGCTTTTTGCTATTTAGTTATACCTACATATATTGACAATCAAGAAAAAACGTGCATTTCATAGATTTTTTATAATTTATTGACGATCTCTCATTCTCGAATTTCTCTTAATCAAAAAACTACTTAAACGTACTTCGTTAAAGTAACAGACATACTTTTTCTCTTTACTCCGATTTACGTTTTTGGCAGTTGTGTCTCTGTCCTCAACGGCGGCAAGTAGTACAATCATATTAAAATTAAAATTCATAGTAATTCTACAAGTTATTATTATGTTTTGTGCGATATGATGAGAATATAAAATATGTTATTATTGTAAGTATGTATAAATACTAAAATTAACATAACAGGGAAGTAAGGTGTCATAATAAATATCTACACACATTAAAACTCAATGACTCTAATGGCCTAACTAACATATTGAATTATTGTAGAATTAGTTACACAATATTATATTTGCTTTATCCCTCATTTTGTACTTTTAATACTTTGGTTATGTCAAAACAATAAAATATTGATATTATGTCCATGTCCATTTATATTATTTAAGTTTCTAAAACTTTATTTTTCTTTGTTTTAAAACTTGTAGAAAATATTAAATAATTCAAAGCAAATAAATTAAAAGTGTTAATTTGATTTTGATATCTAACATTACCATGTATTAATAGACATTTCGTTGTTTTTATATAATTAATAAAATAAATAAAAGTTTTACACATAAATATGGTATAAATATTTATTGACCTGCAAACATTCCTTTATAATTTTAGGTGCATTATTATTAAATAACTTTCTCTTTTTTTAATGTTTTGTAGCTTTTAATATTTAACCACAATATCATCTGATTTTAAATAACAGTGTGTTTAAATATTTGTGGTAAAGGGAGACAGACAGTTTTTCAATTGAAGATTATCGGAACAGAACTACATGCTCTTAGTATTTGAATTCAAGGGTGGTAACTGACCAGACGCGTTTAGAAAAAGCCCTATCACATTGCTATGATTTAATAACGACATTTTGTTTCACCGAAAGCTTAAACTAATTCCTAGAATTCGAACCTGTTTTGATAGATGCGGTGTCATACTCGCTTTAAAAGCGATAAATATAGACCTATCAAATAATGGTTAATATTTGTGTAAATGATTATACTATGATTTTTATTTATTTACATATGGATATAGCAACAGTCAACAACAATAATACAATAACAATAATAAAAAGTAGTTAACTAAACTGAAGACGTAAAACGCTATATCCCATAGAAACAACTTACACTATTAATAATTAAAAAATATATATATATATATATAACAGTAAATATTATGAAACATCAGATATAGAAAAAAAAAATAGAATAATAAAAAACGAAAAAATGAAAATGAATCCATTTTATTATAGGTACTTGATATATTATTTCATTATCAAATATTTCATTGTAGGTAGCATGACACCGTGACTGCACTATCTATGTAAGCATAATCAAATGGAAGAATATGATGACCGTTAGAATAATCCAACGTCTGTTGTCACCGTAACGCATCCTGCAAGAGTCGAGATCCCAAAACGCAATAAATTAAAAAAAAACTCTGACACGTTTAACGCTATATGTATAGTGCTAGTGCTAGTTGGAAACAGATCTTTATCACTGCCTCTGACAACAGTTAATCACGGACTAGGCGTTTAAGCATGCAACTAGGTACTGCAAGTATTACACCTGATGTATAATGGTCCTGTAAAACCTATAAGAGGAAATTAACTGTACAATTAAAATTACATTTTACACTTGCTTTGTTAAAAATGAAAAATATAATTCACTCATTAGACTTCTCTAGTCGAAGCTGTGTCTAATAAGTATATAGAGATACTAAAAAACTTGCATAGCGGAAGCTTAATTAAATTACACGGCGATCAGCGACTTTTTTATTGCTCAGGTATTTAACAACTGGGTAAATAGTTTCACGATTGTTTAAGTGAATCTAATAGAGAGTTAGCACGCAATATCATAATTACCTGCATACATATATTTATATTATTCATATATTTTAAAAGATTTATTTATCTATATGTTTATTTAACCATGGCTGTTAACTCAAGTCGTAGGTATATCTACTTTTGTAAACATCAGAAGTAATAATTTTATAATATTTTAAGAAATATATCTAAAAAAATGAACTAGCAAACTGAATATATTTCTCATTTAAATAAAAAGATCCTATTAGAATTATGGCTAACTGACAAAGTAAAATGACACTAAGTCCCAAATTTATTCAAACCTTGAAAGAGTACGTACCAATTGAAACCAACTGGGAACAGCTGACTCGAATCATATTAACTCGATTATACCGCCACCTAGTTTCGAGCAGTTGAACTATACAAAACACAGCGCCATCTCTGGGCAGATGCTTGAAACACTACACCAAGCACTACTACATTCAAAACTATTTCTATTTCACTTACTTGCATGTAAAATGATAGAGACAACAGCGCACCACAAGATGTCTTCTAAATGACCTTTTGAGCGTGCACGTTTGTGATTGGTTAGCAGGTGATGGCGTAAGCATGTTTTTTCAATTTCTTACCAATAGCGATGAGGCAGGTGGTGCGATACCGTCAGCCATGCGATTTCAGGCGGAGTTTAATTTAAGAACCTCCTTTATATTCCTTACGTACGCAGTCATTTGAGTTATGGTCGATGGCGTAGGATGGCGTACGTGTATTTATAAGAAATCTGCTGATTTTCTTATTCACTGTAAATAATGTTTTATTAGAAAAATAGATGTTTATTTGTAAGATCCATTATATATTATGCAGAGGTAATATAAAAGATGATAAATGGTTCATCGAATATTATAATAAACGTTTGGTTAAAATAGAGTAGGACATAAACCCGTATATTATATATTTAACAAAACATCAGAAGATGCGGTTAACGACGTTAAATTAAATTAATAATGCTTGTTCATTGTAGATGTAAAACAGCGTGACTGATTTATATATGTTTTTACGTGTTTTTATAAAAATAGTGTACACGAATTACATATATGCAGACATGTTGAGACGAATTATTACTCTTAAATGTCAGCCCGGTGAAGCTGTGAAGACCCATCGGGCCGAAAGCTTATAAGTAGTCAGTTTGAATAAAAATAAAATGCTTAATTAGGAAATAATAATAGAATCATTCTAAACATTCAGTTATTAAATAATGAACATTATGAGATACTAAAGGGCCGAGTAATATATTAAGGTAGGTAATGTATTAAACTGCGTACCTACAACGATTTTTTTAAATTTTATGGTAAAACTTAAAAATAAAAGTATTCTGAAAAATAAAAGAACGCTTTAAATGAACTAAATTTTTTATTGAACAGAAGAATTTGAATTTATCGCGAGCTAGAAATACAGTTGTTGTAATTATTTGAAAGATTTTGTAACAAGGTTTATAAATACATATATATTACATATCCTAATAGTAAAACTCGTTAACACAAATTACGTCCGTTCAGTTATAAAAAAAATTAAAACATAATTACATAGTTAGGGTCATTTCAGATTTTATTATAACAAAAATAAATCGTTATAAAGAACAATTAGAGAGAGGTCTTCAGAACTCAAAGATATTTAACTTAGTAACAAAAATCATACACGTCACATAATCAAAAATTCATACAGTTTTAAAACACAACAATTCATATTCGTGAACCGTGTACAAAGTTGAATTTTCTCTCACAAACAAGGAACTTAAACCCGACGACACGTCGTAAAACAACTGAATGAAACAACTAACCATAATTGGCACATTAAAACGTCGCCCATTGACAAAATTTTATTGACATATTGTAGGTAGGATAACATACAACAGGTGACCGTAGGTTTTTACGAGCGAACTGAAGCGCGTGCCACGCCATAAACCGGCGTCGAAATCGTAAAATTGTAAGGAGCTGTTTAAATTGCCCCTAATAGAACATTATAGTTGTTCAAATGACGTGTTTATTTTTATGTGATTTTGTTTAAGCAGGTGATACAATAAAATCAGATGACGATTTGTTTAAGTGACGATAAAACTAGATATACGTGGGAATTGTCTAGGCAAGACTTATGAAAACTGATTTCAATGGATCAAACGTAGTAAATGAGTCGATCGCTGTAACTAACAAATATTTCAATAGAAGTAATATATAATGAGTATCATAATATAGCGAATTAATTTCTTAGTAGAATTGCGCTTGTTTGCAAGTAAATACATCTCTAAATAATCTATTATCTAGTCTAGAGCAATGAAAAACTAGATGGATTGGAAAGGACTACCTCTGTATGACTGCAAAGCTTCCTATAAACTTGCTGTAAGATTTATTTGACGTTTTTATATTGTGTAATTGTCAATAATTGTATTGTATGTAGAATGTCTCTCGTTTGTATAGCTTATTGTTATTAAAATATACAAATAACATTTCTTATGTATAGTATAGTTTCCAGTCATGAATAAAAAATAAAGTTAGTATTAAAACATAAATGAAATGTAATTTTTAATAACAGTTTGAAAGAAAAATTAACAGATTCTTAGTAGAATGTATAAAACATAGAGATAAAAAATCCGACGGTATAAGGACATAAAAAGTATACAGAATGAACAAATAGCCAATTTCTAATTAGTTACGCTGTTTATACGAAGGTATCTATAAAATTAATTTTCTAAGTATGAATATACCTAGTCTCAAGTAGAACCTAGCTTTATTTTAGTTTTAAAAGGTTGACAATAATGGTCAAATATTCTTAGATAAGTCTTCTGATTACGATGTACACTTTGTTTAGGTTATACAGCTTGCTTATTTTGTATCATAAACTAATCACTACATTAAGTTAGTATTAATTATAAATAGTATGATTAAAACTAGAAAATAAATACCTAAAATTAGGCTTAAACCTTAATAGGTGTATTTTAAATAGATGTAATGATATATTAATGCCGTTTCGCACTCTTTATACCTTACAGAAAGAGCATAAAATTGGGCGGTCTGTGCCGCAGCCGGGACATTGCGGATGTCATGCACTTTTTGTTGACTCTATCGGACATTCCATTCAAATACTGTTGTGGTAAAGTGGTGTTTTCCGGAAATATTTAATTAAATCTTAACCGGAAAACCAAAAGCAAATGTTAATAAAATCTTACCTGAATTTCCCATTATCTTCATCCGTATTCCTTATGCATCTGCAATAAAGAATGTACATTTGTAATTGTTCACATATTCATAGGATGTGGATAGCAATTTCTAGTGATACCTATGGGTTTAGGTATTAGAAACTAGTGTCTATTTATTGCGAGCATAGTTCACCCAGTAGAGTATAAGATGATTTAAAAAATAACTTGGGTATACGTACCTGTGTATTTTTAACCGACTTCAAAAAAAGGAGGAGGTTCTCTATTCGACTGTATTTTTTTTATGTTAGGTATTTTGTACTGAAAGAAAAGTTTTTCACGAAATATAAAACAATTGATTTAACTACACATACAATGATGTTAAAGGATCTTTACCTTATTTAACTGTAACTACACAATATATATTATTTTAGGGAACAGAAATACTTTCTGAAATAAAAGTACACTGTGTCTTTTTATGTACCCCTGATAACGCCTATGCATTTTTATAGTTAATCGGTTGTATAGTTAAGGCGTGAAAGTATAAAAAATAAACAGACAAACTCACTTTGGCATTTATAATAGTAGACTGTTTACTTTATTTCATTTTTTTAAAAAGTAAAATTATGGAAACGCCCAAGTTATATAGGTAAATTTAATTTACCGTTTAATGGAATTCCGGTCGTAGAAAACCTCTTTCAAGGGCTGCATTTGCTGGTAGGTGGAGAGTTGAATACGTAAGCAATTATTCCATTTTCGATAAAAAAATGCTTGCGAGGTAATGTTAGAATAATTTGGATGTACATATCTAAATTATTATGACGTGCGTCTATCTATGGTGAGTTAGTCATAACTAGAATAAAATTGAAATATGATATCTGCGAACAAACATGTTGGCTTATTACTACGACTGTACCAATCTACATATTTAGTAAGAAACATATAACATTACAGCCACTTAATAATAGTAGAACGTTTTATAAGTTGCGACACCTCATCACCTAAACCCAGTCACCAACAGGCCGCAGTAAAATCCGTCTGCTGTTAGTCTACAACATTTACGACTCGAACGGTACTCGGATAAAAATAACCAGCGTGCACACGCTATTATTATAAATGATACACTGTTCACGACGCGAATATTTACGTGTTTTTTTTATTTATTATTATTTCAAACGTTTATCGCCTGTTATGCAACTTAATAGCACACTTGAACTTCCGAGGCTAGTGACACCGTTTGATTCAAATCGAGTTTTATTGTTTTAGTCAATGGACGGACGGATTTTACGATCGCCTCGTAATCTGTGACGTTGCGATTATAACCGACGTGTATTGAAATACAACTTCTGACCGGTGATTCATTTATATGCGGTTTCAATTACAATGACTCTTTAATTGCACGCGATTCACGTATTTTAAGACTTAAAAAACAAACGAGTAATGGATGTTAATTAATAGAAACACGATATAGAAACACGGTTAACGTAAGTCAGTGAGTTTGTTTCGGCGTCCGAATGTCGGCACATTTCATTTATCGATGCTCCTGAGTGGAACATTTATAATATTTATCAATTTTTATGCTCCAACGTTTAAAATCTTTTATTTATGATCTTTACATGTATACATATTGCACATATATGTGAATATAGTATAGATAAATCGAGGATATTTTTCTCAAGAGAATTTCACTATTTCACAAACATTTCACACGAATTCCTCAAATCGAAAACCGATACCTAAGTTGAAAAGATATGATCATTCTCGCATCACTTGTTTCTCTTTAATAAAATTGTTACCAGACGTGTCCTCGTGTGGGACACAAATAGTGTCAGGGCGATATCCCCTTGAGACTGAAAAATGGAATTTGCATTACCTATATTCATATTTCTTCCTAATATTTTTCCTGTGGAACAAATAATAGGTAGAGTGCACCTGGTCCCGCATTAAGGGACATCTTTTTATTCGCTTTGAGCTTTGGTAAACATTTTTGTTATTGCGTTATGCCTCCCCGGGATCAGGGACTCATGTTTCTGATGGTTCTTGTGCGTTTCCGATGGAAAATTGGATAAGTGACACAGTACATTATTGATATTGTTTTTGTTTGTTTTTATTATTTTGTAAATTATTACTACTCGAAACACAGATAAGGCGTAACGGTTAAGTTTAGTGGAAGAAATGTGAATTGAAAGTTCGCTAATTTGCATGTAGGCACATACCTATTCAAAAAACAATTTACCGATTTCGCGCCTATCTATTAATTTGTCTTTATTTCGTAACACTCTCGGCTCCAGATAAATAAAATAGGTATTATGATAAAAAGGTGATTTCAAAGTACATACATTAACAATTGTTCTCTATCAATGATTCATTACACTTTTATGTTATTATAAACTCTTATCAATTATTCTGTTGTTTTGTATCCTGTTGCAATAAGTATCAATGATACAATAATGAAGTAAATATCCGTTATTGTTATCACGGCAATAAATTTGAGCAACGTGAAATGCTCTCTCCTTCACGCGTATTGGTTGTATTTTAATGCTTTCTTGTTCACACATCGTGATAGTTGTCATCGTTAATAATAATAATTCAAATCAAATCAAATCAAAAATACTTTATTCAGTTTAGGCCCTAATAAGGCACTTATGAACGTCAAAGACTACCACCGGTTCGGAAAACAACCCAGTCATCGAGAAGAACTGGCAAGAAACTCGATCGGGTACATTTTTTTTCATATATTTCCAATACATCATACAATGCTTTTAGTGGATGCACAGAGGAAGTCAATTTCAGACATCACTATCATTCACATACTGATCCACTCTATAATATCCTTTTGAAACTAAAACCCCTTTGACGTGGCGCTTACATTTACAGTCCGGTAAATCGGTAACATGGTTTGGGACTTTATTGTAGAACCTAACACTATTACCTAAAAAATTATTACTGGTTTTGCTAAGTCTGAAACATGGGACGACCAATTTATTACAGTTTCTAGTATTTAGATTATGCCGGTCTTTTACTAAATTCAGTTTTTCAAAGTTTTTACGGACATACATTAAATTATCAAGAATGTATTGGGAGGGCAGAGTTAAGATACCGAATTCCTGGAATTTCGTTTTTAATGATTCGCGAGGTCTCATATATATTGCCCGAACTGCCCGTTTTTGTAATAAAAATATCGTGTCTACCTCAGCAGCCGTACTCCATAGCAGAATGCCATAAAACATTAAGCTATGGAAGTAAGCGAAGTAGACTAACCTAGCAGTGGCAATATCTGTAAGCTGGCGAATCTTACGTATTACGAATGCAGCGGAACTTAATCTGCTCGCCAGTTTTTTAATGTGATCTCTTACATATATGAATAATGCACTAGGTTTTTTATCTAACTGAATAACGCTATTTCCCTGACAGGTTCACCAGACTAAGACGCATTCGGTAGATTATTTGGTGTTGATTAATGACCCCTCTACCTGTAAAATAGAAAGATGTCTAAACAAAGATATGTAATACGCCTCTTCATTTTTATGAGTTCATATTTTAAACTTAGATATTTAATTTTCTTCCATTGCCAAGCGAGGCAATTAATTTTTTTTTTTCTAAAAACGCATGTATTCTTATTATATATACATGATTTACTTTATAGTCTAGACTGACCTACTGTATAAATTAGTTGTCTGCAAATAAAGTTATTTAAATTAAAATGATTGAGTTATTAACTTTTTATAGTTATTAATCAGACGAGTTACAATAAAAACGTTAGCAATATTTAATATTTATTTCAATAATTTGAATAATACTTATATGACTATAAGTATAGATATAAAAATAAAATGAATTTACGTTAATGTTCTTATCACAAAAAGTTTTTAGGGAAAAACATCAAACAACAAAGTCCTTCCTTCGGCGATACCTATTTAATCGACGCGGTAATACAATATATGTACGCTTGAATCCATATTGGTTTTAAACATAAGTACCTAACTATCGGTACCGGCTAAGCATAAAAATAAAACTTCTTAAATAACGTGACAGATAAGGTGAATTCGTAGAATGAACCTTTGCACCGAATTCGTTAAAAAAAACATCTTAAAAATTACACACCACAAATTTTTAATCAAGCGTCGCGGACTCTCTAAATGCATAAAATGTAATATTAACACCATTTACGCATTACGTACAACGCCGAATATCTGCCAATTTGTAAGTAAAATCGTATACATTATGTGACAGAGGCTCACACAACCTTACTTTCAAGTATCTTAACTTTTGGAAACGAGTATATGGCGCTATATAAAATTCAAGATTCATTAAGCGCTTTTTGTTTCTTGTTTGTTTCGTATTTTTAAGCTGAGTCAAGGTAATGTTGTTATCTTACAGGCTTGGGGGGAGAGGGCGCCGAGATTGCGAACGTAGAGTGCTGCTGTATCGTCAGCAATGACATAAATTTTACATGTTTATTTAAAATAAACTTTTGAGAATGTTCACACTATACTTAATATTCTTTGTATTTATCAAAACTCTCAAAACTTTCGAGTGAGGTTGCTAAAATGCTATGTGAAATGAGTGAAAGATGATTTTATAAAAGATGATGTACGAAAAACTTTAACGTTAGTATAGTTAGGCTTTGGTGGGCTGATATCATTACAGTCAAAAGTCCCCAAATAATAAAATAAAAAAATCAAAACTCTCTATACATTTATATTGAGTAGAATTATATTAATCTATACATATAAATAAAATTCGAATGAATGTTATTTATACGTACTAATCTCTGATAGAACGTAACCGATTTTAACATTTTTTTTACTGGTATATAGAGAACTTTCTAGTGTATATAGGCTACATTTAATTACGCTTCACCATAGAGGTTAAGTAATAATGACAAAATTACAATTAGAAAATTAAAAACAACCAATAAATAATCCAGTTAGAGCACGTAGTTTCCATGAAGCAATAAAAGCATTTTTAGGGAATCAAAGTCACGGACACCAACTAGATACCTAAGATACCTTATGTTTTTTTTTTCGAACTGGCTACTCTATTGACCTAGCAAGGTCTTAACAGCTTCACCGGACTACACATACCTTATGTTAGCGGGCCTTTGTTTTGGAACGTCAGGGAGAAGAGCGAGACGTTGGGCTAAGATCGGCACGCTTCGGTTTTATAAAGCATTCTCTTTATCGCACAGCGCAATGACTGCGGTAGGATAACGAAATATTAGGCCCACCTCGGCAGTGGCTCAAGCCTAGGTCCGTTCCCTCGGCATGGAGCCCTTGAGTGCGCTGCTCGCGCGATACAGTGACACAAAATCTTACCTCACTGCGACAACATTACACATGTCACCTCCACACACGTGCAAGCAAACACGCTTACACATGCAAGTGGAAGGGTTTTATTTATTTTTTCCCTTATCAAAGTGAAATGGTTTAGAAATTTATTCGATACGAAATATATGTAAGAGTTATTAAGGTATGTCTGCTTGGTACACGTATATGTTTAAACAACTCATATATGTATGAATAGTTAGCTTAGCTTAGATAGGTCGCGAATTGCATGTATCAGGCAACAGCCCAAGCCGAGGTGTGCCGTGCACCCTTGAACTAGTTGTCAAATAAAATCGGCTGAGTGCCTTAAGCGCTCGCCTTAGTAGTCCGGTGAAGCTGTTAAGACCTTATAAGGTCAATAATGTAGTCAGCTCGAAAAAAAAAAGACTGCGGTAGGCCAAGATAACGCTATACGAAACCGAACGTAGTCGGTAGGTATTTTCCCTTTCATGCTTACATGTCTTTTTTATTTTTGTACCACACACCTGTCTTATACTATTCGAATACATAATCGTAATAATAACCATTATATATTTATTAAAAACGATTAACAATCACAGATATAAACTGGGTTGATGATAATTAGATCGTTTAATTGTAAGAATAATATTTAACTACTCGTATGCAAATAATAGAAACGAATGAATATGAATATATATTTAATATTTTTATCGGTTTTGATAAGTGTTTGGACAGAAAGTGAATGGGCGGAGATGTTCTTATGTATTTGTGTACATTACGTCGTGTAATTTGTGATAACACTAAAGGGGTTTCTTCCACATACGTTATATTATAACTGAATGTTATTATCAATGTATCTATGCCTATATTTCGAATTTTATATGTCATTCATTCATCACCACTGCAATTTGAAATGTTTTAACAAACAGAAAGAGAATTTCAATCAATAGTGGGTATCGAATGCAATATTTCACAACATAAACTGAAAAACAGAACCATTTGCAATAATTTACTGTTCGATTAAATTTTTTTAACTTCTTTGTAAAAATATTTTCTCTTGAAAAAAAAACCTATTTTTAATCTTTATAGATTTTAGCGTTTTGACCACGAACTCACCTTATGTTGAATAACGTTGTGGTCTAAGATAGTAAACATACTAAAGCTAAAGGGAAATGACAGGCTCCTAAGTGCAATTGCCAGGACAACACTTGCAGGTGATTGACAAAAAAAATCTATTAAAATTTTAGCTAGCCAAGCGGACTTAGAAAAATACCAATAAATTCCAATATGATATCCTAAAGCTACTTAAAATTAAAATAAATGCATTTTATATTATTACTAATATATACGACTATTAATAATTTCGTATATAGTATTTTGACAAGCGCTTATCTAATCTAATCCTAATATATAACTGTTGAAACAGCAAGCAATAATGTACATACATAACAACACAGCGAGGCGACACGACAAACCTGTTCTGATAAAAAGGGTAACACTAAATTCAAATGTTTATGGGTATAGCATTACGGCGGTATACAGCGATATCTCAGTTCAATGTACTTTTAACCTTACCTCGGATTTGGTAAATAAAACTAGTATGTAACGACTGAAGCAATCGCCTATAGAAGCTCTCGGTTTAATGAACGGATTAGCGCATCCACATATCGTTTTATAACGTAGTTCGTATAATGTAAATATTCTCTCGATCGAATCCATCTATCGCCTACGCACCTTGCCTTCTATATACTAACCGTGTATAAAACGTTACGTTGTTTGAATATAATTATTTTTTGTATGCTGTATTTTTAATTAGACGAACACTCTTGACGAATATGGACGAGCTTATTTGTATGATAACTCACTTGTGGCTGCTTGATTTTGATTGCACTTTGTATTCCGAGTTACACGTAACCAATTAATGTACCTACAAATTTTAATATGCATGTCGGGCTCTTAGATTACACTGAGAAATTTGAAAATGTGTTGTTTGAAGGTGAAATTCGTGCTGTTCAATATAGTTCACTGGTGCCCGGTAGAAAAATATGTCCATTTCATAAATTCTCATGACAATAAAAAAGCTATAGACATCAAATATTTAAATTAATTTAGTAGACATGTATGTAGATGTGTCCTAAATTATTGAACTGTCCAGCCGAAATATAAATCAGTGTAAGAATATCGCCTCTTTTCAATCGTAAGTAACAACCCTATTATTATATATAGTAGGAATGTGTAGCAACCCCCGAAAATTTGACTTCGTCGTCTACTATCACATGTTCACAAGATATCTACTTTTAAAATACCGACACAAAAACGTCAGATCAGAACTCCAAACAAAAAACTCGTCATTGTATGGAGATGCATTTTAGTCTTGTAACCATTCTTTTTTACTCTATTTTTTTTTATATTTTTTATTTGCTGTCCTTACTTTAGACAAAACTGCAAGGAATTGCATCTTGCCTGAACGTCGGGAAATGAATACGGTATTTGGATTCTACATGGATCCGCTCGCCCTCCGTGCAATGGGGTTCAATAGGTGCACCTTGGGGATGAAAGCTTTTCCAATTATTATCTAAGAGACAGGAATTGTGATGACATTTTATCTTGTTTAAATAATACAACATCACACTAACCCTGATTATTAAAGAAATATTAGGCCTCTTATTGTTATTAATTAGCATTCATTCCGACCGCATATTTATTACGTTTATAAAATCGTTATAGCTAATTATCACATACATATATGTACTGTTAATTATGCGAAATAAAAATTCAAATAAAGGGCAAATAATATTAACTGACTAGATACTTATCTACGGTATACATTTAACTAATACTTTTTTCTAATAATTTTATTGTTAAATAGCATTCAGGCCAAAGTAGATTATGAAATACAAAAAAGATGTGAACTTGACCTGTACATAATTAGGACCGTTAATATAAAATTACTAAAGTAAGTATCTCGTATAAAATTAACTACCATGTAAAATGAAACTCATAAATAATATAACCCTGTTCAAGAATATCCAATATTGTTAAACTCAAAGGCGAGCTTGTTAGTTGAAAGTGAAAACAATGGGGCTTTCAGCGTGAAAATAGTGTAACAACACACCTTGTTAATGCCACTTGTGTTTCTATATTAAAATTTAGAAGAACCGCTCTACGTTGGCTCGGAGCCAATTAGT
Source organism: Antheraea yamamai (assembly GCA_036509395.1). Taxonomy (NCBI): domain Eukaryota; kingdom Metazoa; phylum Arthropoda; class Insecta; order Lepidoptera; family Saturniidae; genus Antheraea; species Antheraea yamamai. The sequence continues at coordinate 8,036,582 of AP028429.1, forward strand.
TATGGAAACTTTTACCACCTTTTAAACCATGAACTTAGATTTTTTACCTAACAGTTTTGTTAGGTAGAAAATATTTAACAAGATGATTATGAGAAATAAATTGAGAGATAAAAGGATAAACAAAGTCGTAATACATTCTTTATTTAGGCAGTATCTAACTAAAAGTATTTTAGGGTAATATATCAATTTTGCAAGTGCTAAAGATTACCTTAGGTAGTTAGGTACATAAATATTTATGTCAAATTAAAACAAAACTGAGTTAGTAGATAGAAACTTGTAGAAAGAGATTTTTTTATATTATTACATCTTACATCCAAGTTTCATTGTTTTAACTAAATCATAAACAGATTATAAAACAAATATTAATATGATCTATTATCGTTCTGTGTTGCGAGTTAAAATTACATAATACATTTTATAGTAGACATAATATAATGACTCAATGAAATTATATGAAGCAGTTCAATTATTTAAAGTCCATAGTCGTCGTTGTCTAACTCCCAGGAATAATACTTGGAGATCAAGAGAACAGACTGACTTTGAACGGTACGGTAGTAGTAGGCTTAGGGTTGAAGACCTTGTTCGTGATTGTATATCCATTAATGTGTTTACGTTCATTCTACAAAGATGTATTTTAAACGAATGTTTTCATTTCATTACTAATTTAATACATAGGTATGTGTGGTAACCATTTTTCTAAATGGACTTTCGTGTATTTACACTTCTTATTTGTACTATTTCATTTAAATCGTATAAGGTTAATAATACAATTCTGATAATAATTTTCTTATACCGTTTTGTTCTTTTTATGTTTTTTATACTTTCCCTACAATAAACACGTGGGCGAGGTGGCGTCCACGACGTCGCAAATTCGTACTCTTCTGTTTAGTACGTATGTATGGAATCACGCAACATATATAAGTAGGTATCAATAAGAAATTCATACATACTGATAATATTTTTAAATGTCATTCTAATATATGGATCTACATATATGACATGTGTATGCATTTTATGATGCAAATAGGATGTGGGTTCATTTTTATTTGAAACTGAATGTTAAAAATTTATTTCCAAGGTCCAGCTTATAAAGTATCTTTATCAACCTTTTTTCTTTCTTGTTATAACATAATATGAATATTTTATAAAATATATAGCTATATTATATATAATGTACTAACATTTTGCTTAAAAACTCCGATAATTTTAATGCTTTCTTTTACTATATTCTGAGAAAATTACTCAAACAATCTGCTAAACGGTGTAACAAATACCAAAACAATTTACACCGTAGGATTTATTATTAGCTAGTGGATAATTGTGTGTACTTGTTCAAAATAACCTTCTTTATAATTATAGATTGTTTTCATCAAAACGGTCACGAGACACGACGGAAGTGGACGAATGTCACAGCAATACTTTATACTTTTCCCTTTCCGTACAACTATGATGTCTATTGGCGGTCATCCAATTTGGCACGAGATTCCACTTATATCGGAAGACTCGCCTGACTAATATACCGTTTCTATATCAAGAAAGACATGTTTCTTTTTATCGATAAACGTAAAATAGGTCTGACCAATTAACTTTGATAAATTTAACAAAATGCTAAGATTTCTGAGATTAATAGGTTCATATTTTAGACGCGGTTGTGTGTGACCTAAATTTTAAATAGGCGCTCAGTTAAAAAATATTAAGTCGCAATGTCAATAAATTCATGTTTTTGTACGTGTAAAATCTCGTTAGTACTAATAATATATTAGATTTATTTTGAATTATTATATTAACGTTAATTGTACAGCTGTTTGTAAATTCTTCAATATTATTTCAATGTCGTGTTCAGTCACATATGTTAATACCACACAGTAGGTATTTTTCCGAATTTACAACAGTATAAAAATTAAAATGTTTGGTATTAATATACAGGTTATTGTAATTTTGCTATAAGATATATATGAACTAAATTTAAAAAATACTGAAAGACAAATTCTGAACAAGTTAAAACAATATTTTATTATAAACACGTTTTAACAAGTCCGTCCATTCACACCGACAACTATAGAAATGACAATTAGAGACATAATTAAATGCAATTATTACTAAACTTGAAAATAGTTCCCCCTTTTAAAAGAAAAAAAAAACTCTATAGGTCGTTCACACATGCCGACTTCATTCATTTCCATATAAAAGTATAATAACTGGGTTAGAAAATGTAATAATTTAATAATATTATGATGAATAAGTAATAAAACCGCTCCATTAAAATTAACATTAAGATTGAAACAAACACATAATAAATAGCCAGTTTTGATTCTCAAATAAAAAAATAGTTATATTTTTTGTTGTTATAACTATAAATTAGTTTGAATGACCTACCAACTGAATATGTATAGAAACAGGAAAGTTTATTATATTTTAGATTACTTCTTGTGACAGGTATTTTAATACAGCAGAATTAAAAGCGCGTAATTTTTTTTTACTAAAAAAATAACTGTCTTCCTTCGGTTCGCTACTTTTTTCTTCCAAAGTAAAATTGATTACAAAACTGTAGTAACAAAATTATTTTTATAATTAATTTCTGGTATCATGGCACTAAATCAACATGACAATGTAACGGTCGAGTCGTTTGTACAGCGAATTATCGTTTCGTTGTACACAGGTGTCGGACCTGGATATGTACTAATATTTTTTTCTTTTTAATTCATGTGCATTTGTTACTTCCAGTACTGAAAGGAAATATCGTAAGTAAACCTGAACCCGAGAATTGTTCTCGCAGTAAGTTTTGTATGTGGCAAAAATATGAAAATATTTATTTTTCGAACTTTAAAATCACAAATACATTATGGATTTGCTCTCTATAAGTTAGTGTCATGCCTATTTATAAATTACTAAAATATGGTCAAGTATTGTTCGAATCTACTCACAGCATTAAATAAGTAAACAAAATAACTTATTGCCATTACCTAAAGTCATATCTATATATAGGTATAAGAAACGTGTTCGATCAGTACCAGTCGCCGCCTTAATACCAATCACAAATTAGGTAGCCACCTACCTGATTCCGATGCATTGAGGTCACGTATCCGATTAACGATAAATTAGACCCCACGATATTCTCACCGAAAAAGGGAAATTGTCGCGTTCACATGATCGGACACGATGGTAATTCTAAGTTGTACGGGATCGTGCCCTGTATGTATATCATATGTATGTACTAGTTACCTATATGACTAATAGAGAAAGAAAACGCGATTCGAATGTAAGATTTACTACTATATATTCTGTATCCCACTGCTGAGTGTCATAACCCACCATGCAGCCACGTTCTATATTGCTGGACGCCTTACTGGTTACCAAATGTACAGGACGATGTTTGACCAACCAACCATAAAATCACAATTATTGTTGGCCATAATCGTATAAAAAGCCCATAAAATTAAACTGTGCCATCATTCTGAAGCGTTTACTTATGTTTTTTTTTAAACTACTAATAAAATTATTTCTACACTTTTTGACGTAATTAAATGAGTAAATGTATGAATATGTTTTCTTTCTCCATTTTGAACAATTGATATTCCCTTTTCACACCAAATAGTGTAAGCCATTTAGGCTAATTCAAGTAGATAGTTGGATCACGAATTTAAAATTACCTTTAAATCTTTCTCATACACAGTCTCAATAACAAGCATATACCTACATATATGTACTTCATGTAATGTATGTAAATTGAATTCACGAATAGAACAAACTAATTAAATTTACTAGATACATATAGGTATATCTAAGAAAGTATCGTGATAATGTTGTATTAGCCTTACATGATGTGTTCAGAATAGAAATAAGAATATTGTAATTTATACAAGAACTGACAGTCTTCGGATTCGGATTTGGTTTGGAATCAGTTATAATAGGTATTAATAATATATTTCTCAATTGATTTTTAAACACATTATTCGCAGGAACTAGTAATCAGACTTTCAGAATACTATATGCATTTGACAGCATATTTATTGGGAAAAGTTACAGATTATCTATGATTACGCTGCGTCCTTTAGGAGCGGAGCAGTTGCCATACAAAGTGTAGCTAGTGTAGGTAAAAATTGCAGGCTTGATATGAGTGTCGCGTGTACCAAATATTAAGTGAAAACAAAAACATTAGCACTAAAGTTTATCCTTAAAAGTAATCACTCTCTTGATATATTTATATAACATTATCCATAACTATAGATTTTTATACCCAGATATTAATTAAAATAAGTCAACATTATTCAACATACAGAAATGTATTTATGTTATGAACGGGAGTGATGCCAGCTCGCATCTAAGTGAATGTGACCGACAATTGATATGGAACGCGTATGCCACACACAATGTGTAATTTATATAACTTTATGCGACATGCGAATCGTTTCCATTGACTAAGGAACCTTGAGAGAAATAAATATCGATGACAATACCATATAAAGCATTGATTTATTATTCGAGGCATCTATATGTTTTCTTCTCCTTGATATGTAAATGTTCGCATATTCTTATTTATGCCATTTAAGAATCAGCTCAATGTATATTTTCGGTTACTTTTGTTTATTTTTGTTTTTAGTTACCTTCATGTATTGGTAGTACATTTTTAACTGCCATATTTTTTTTAAATATAAAGGACAGTAACCTATAATTTGATCACAACGTATACAAAAGTAAGTTTTACTGTTTCTGTGTACTTGGAGTTTTTTTTTCGAACTGACTACGCTATTGACCTAGCAAGGTCTTAACAGCTTCACCGTACTTCGGGTACTGGGAGTAAATTTAGTGTAGTATATAACTATCTATATACTATAGAATATATATATTTAATAATAATATGTTTTAATGTTACAAGTCAATGTATACGTAATTTACAGTAATATTGGTACCTGTACTGATTACAAACCGTATCGCAGATATCACAATTTCTTATAATGAGTGCTATAACAACAGAGATTTAAACGTATCTATAATCTAATAAATAACAACTTAATAGGTGGTTTAAGGTATATATACTTGCTTTACGTAATGTTTAATACTCGGTTCTATTAATCTTCTTTTGAACTAAGTGTACTTAGGTTATCTATTCTCATAATTTCCCAATGTTTCGAAATCTGAATATAGATTTTTTACAACATAATAAAATAATGTTCTATTGGTCAAATTAATAATAGAAATAATGCTAACTTTTAAGAGTCCCCGAATTGGACTAAAGGCAAAAAGGCCTCTACCCGAGGGAAAGTACGGACATAATCTCTATGCAAACTTACGATGACCTATTGGCGATTTCCAAACCAGCTTTATATATTTTCTACTATTTTTTAAATATGACATTACAATTCTTAGGTTTAGGTTTTTTTACAACGTGTTTTTTTTATTACTTTTTTTATTATTATTATTACGTAATTGTCAAGGATTTTAACCTGCCTTTACTGTATCAACGGACCAAATGTTCATAAATTTTTCTTACCTTTGAACTCTTCTTGTCCAATTAAAAATTCTATTTATCAAAATCACAAACAGTACACAACAACAATATTAATAACTTATCTAAGAGGATAACACTATCTCCTTCATGAGACTGACGACTGTCTCATGAACTCACTTGGTTATTTGAAAACTTTTTCCGTTGTGGTAAAAAATATTAACTTTTTGCTCGACAGCGCACCGAATATATTCCAAGAATGACTGTACCAATCTATAACACATCAGATGTAAAGTCACATTTAACTAGAACTGTTTAAACAAAAGTTGCATAACAAACTCCATTGTATTAAGAGTATCAAAAAACACCTTACCTCTTCCTATTGTCCGGATGCTATTGACGCACTTTATAAAGAAACTGAAAGTGTATTGTTTAATTTTTGGTCGTTCCACTTTTTTATGGGGGCTCATAAAAATTTGGAGCAAAAACAAAAATAGCGAAACCCTTCCGCGTTGCGACAATTGTAAACTTTTAAGGTACACATCAGTTTCAAATTACAGGTGATATAGTGAAGGTGGTGTAACGTATTGTGATAATGTGTTTCTTTGTCTATTTGCGCTATTTTAATTGCTTTCTTTTATACGTTTAATGATTTATAACTGCGGTTAGTGAAAGGTGCATTGTTACTAAAAGGTCTGTACCTTATGATGTTATTAATTATCTTTCTTTAGATTAATCTGGTCTGTCACGTATTTTGTATTTTGCAAGTAGTAACGTCTATTTATGAAGACTAGTTTTAGTAGAACTTATTCGTAATTTTTTTATGTACTAACATGAGCGAAAAATCTGTTTTCATTTTTTTTATTTATTAAAGCTCGTCGATAGTTTCTAACACAAAATAAATAACAAAAATAGTTTGATAAATACAGGAGAAAAGTGTACTGAAATATTTTATCTTAGCGTATGTGTATATGGATATGTATTGGGGTTTAAATTACAAATTTTGTCACAGAATTATTAGTTTAGTAATAAAAACAAAATGTAGTTAATTATTTATTTACACATTATGCGTTAAATACTCAATGGCGGACTTAATGCCGATCATTATATTTTTTTACAGATGAAAACAAGACGTAAAATGTATTTTTTAAACTCTAATACATCCAATATGTCTATTATACATTCTAGAATGCAAATTAAAGGTGAAGTTGAAACATAAAATATATAGGTGAATAAATACCTATTTTTTATCATTTTACTTTTGTTACTATGAATAAGTAATAAAACAATAAATACTTGCCTTAAAGATATAAATATCTTAGTCAAAAAACATGTCAAATTCATGAATTTTCTAAGTCTCGAGAAATATATAAAACCAATAATATAAAACGATTTCTGGTGAGAAAAACTAAGCAAGCGATAAGCCGTGTACGTGCCTCACTGCTAGCAGTAGAGACAATCGCTACAAACGAGTCGTAATTTTATATCGCCGTGTACCATTATGTCCCTATGTTTGTTCCATACATTTGGCTCGTATTTGCCGAGTCTGTAGCAATATTTGTTGAACGTGTCAAACCAGCATGTCAAATGTAACGTATCAAGGCGTGACACGTCGTAACGGAGGTTATTTTCAGTTATTACACATGTTATTATACCGCTGTCTTTTCTTTTCGTCGCAATAAACTGTTGGTTGCAGTGAAATGCCAACAATTGTTTCTAGGATTAACCTCCGCCGCCTCGAGAGTAAAACTGCCTCGAATAATAACGCAACGCAACGGTTAATGATAAAAGTAGCTAAAATAAATACAGTGTAGAAAATAACCAGTTAGCATAACTATCGAATAATAAATCACATGTTTGAAAGATAAAACCATCAAACATTGTATGTATTTATAACGGCCACCTATCCGTTTCTTTATAAATAAGCTATTTTAACAGTAAGAGTATTGATATTAATTATAATGCGTATTTAAACCAAGTTTATTTTTTTACTTATAGAAAACCAGACAGTCAATCATTAAATAGATGAAATAGATAAAATGGCTGTTTGTTTGGAGGTAATCGCCGAAAGGCCGAACCGAATTTCACAAAACTTTCATTGGCACATTTTCAGAGTATTTTAGATAAACTTTATTATATGTATCTTAAATTCACTAAAAGGGTTACAAAGGTTAAGTGGCGATAACCAAACTATAGGTAATATTTAAAAAAAACACATGAAATAAATCCCACAGTATATTTAGATAAAACATATAATTCCCACAAAACCATATTTAAACGAAGGAGTAAAGTCGCAAAAAACATGTAATACTGTATATTATTAATAACAAATAATTATAAATCTTATTTAATTCGTCTTTTACAAGACAGGTATGGCGGAAACAATTCAAATACAAAAAGTTTTAAACAGAGGAAACTTTGATGTAAAGCCATTAGTTAAACGTAAGGAAAGATGCAAATGGACTCTCTCAAAATTGGACAGGGATTCAAAGTTTACCTACCTAAGTCTCTGATGTGTACACTTGCTTACAAATCAGCCTAGGAAGTAGTAGGCTTTGTTCAAAAAACAGATCTATTATTAAAGTCGTAGAGTCTATTTTAGATTATCAAAATTGGTATTACATAGAAAATCGTTATTGAAAAATATGACAGTATTTTCAGGTTAGACATGCACGCAAGCTTTCGGATATTCAACCTCGAATCTGATGCAGGATTTGTGATAATATGCGAATTGGATGTGAACTGGAGATACGGTACCCTCGTTTCCTCGGAAATGTTTAAACTTTAAGTATTAAAATTTTGATAAACTCTCCAGACCCTCGGTTGAACTTAATCCGGAATGAATGAAAATGTTTCGTGAGAGCGTTAATTTTAGCAGCACAATTAGTTAAAAAACATACTTATCATCATTTTTTAATATATGTCAGTGATTGCCTAATTCAAGTTTCAAGCTTTTTTATTAAAATAAATAATAAGAATATTCTAAAATATTCAGTTAAGTGATATTATCAGTTCTTCACATTACTCATGTAAAAAGAAATTATAAGTTCACCTTTCAAGTTTATCAAAATGTTAACATCCAATACTGGAAGAGATTAGCGTGCAGGCGTACTACTTTCAAACCTCTCGACCATAAAATATATGATAGATGTTGACATCGACAAACCCTCGCGTGTAGTCGGTACCGATCCGTCCCCACTCTAAAGGGCTGAGCCATACTAACCGTGACCGAATTACAAAGATCTCCCGCCGATCTTGCGTGTTCTAAAATCCGTACCGACAACCTAAACATATGTAGACATTTTAAGCTCTTCGTTAAATGGGCGTACAACTGCTTGGTGCACTCGGAACCATCTTTAAAATTCAATTTCGATGAGATATTTGAAAATGGTCGACTGTGTTATTGGTTATTTTGTTCGTTATGTTTAATTTTGATTATGGTGCTGCGATTTCACAACGCAATATTATATCATGTTTCAATCTCGCTTGATTTCCTTAAATATAGGATTGAAACTAAAGAACGAATTTTAAGAGCCGTCATAAATGATACCTGCATCCCATATTCTAATAACTTTATAACCTTTGTAAATAAAGTAAACTTATTTGGTAAGAAGTCGAGTCACACCAGATTATTTTGCATTTAAATACATTGCGAAATCGAAATTCCGCTAAAAGGTTCTCAGTGTGTAACGAAAAGGATCAGATACCCATCTTACGAGGTTCTCTCATGGCCACCTGCCTGACACATGGACGTACATACACTCATTTTATATCAAATTTATGTCGCGCTATCACAAATAAATTCACAGATTTTATTTTACATATTGAATTAACGGATCGATACCGTAAGTGTCATAAATTATGCGAAAGTGTCAATACTACTCTATTTTTCATGTTTATATACTGTGTTCAGTTATATTCTCATAATTTTAATTAAAAACTCTATGTTGGCATAATAGTCATGTGAACGGGTCTTATTATTCTAAGGTATAGCTGTAGCTACTCAAGAGCGGTTGTTATGTAAATTTTAAATTTAATTAAGTAAATATTTTATCATTTTCTTCGTACAAGTACACACATTTTACAAACTTAGGCAAATTCCCTTTCTATTTCTTATTTTATTCCACTTAAACTAGACTTGCTAAAAGGAAAAAACAATTTTTATAATAATCATTTTGGTATAGCGCCTTATGACATCAGAATAAGTAAAATAATTTGTACTGAATACGATCCGATCATGATAGCAGTTCTTCTTTAGATAATTAGTTCTTTACAATTATCTCATAGGCAATTAATATGTCGTATCAGATCTCCTAACATTTCATTAAATTGTTAGCTATAGGTAATCTACTATTAATTTACTGTTAATGAATTAGATGTTTATTTCCAAATACCTAACTCGGTTGAAAATTTCATTAACTCGAGATCGATCTAATCTCGTCCAGAACTGGAATAAAGACTCGAGAGGCCTAAATTAATTTTAAGAACAAAACAACGTTGAATCAACAAATTCCACAAGTTTTGCTTCTAGGGAAACGAATGAGCGAAGAATTATGAGATTTAAAACAAGCGTAATAAGAATGGTTACTCTATGTTTTAGATGAAAGTTAGCGTTTGTTAGAGAGGTTAAAATCGGCTATTATATTGTGGGCAGGGAACAGATGCCACGAACGAGAGTGGCTTTGTTATCAAAATATTACCATGTACAAATTATTACTGGATAATTATTTCGTTAATATTCTAATAACTGACGCTGAATTCGTTAACACCGACATTAAAGTCTGCATTTTATTACCATGCAGCTGGGTTCACTTTAGTAAATTTAATGCTGTACTGAAAACAAATAAATATTTATCAAATTGAATAAAACCAATTATATTAATATATTTCTTTCAATTAATAAATTTTATATCCATAATAAACAGAGCAACGTAACACATTTTAGTTATATTTATAAAATTAGATATAATATGTTTAGGAAATGTATTTTATATAACACTAGCGGGCCTGGCGGACATTGTCCCGCACTGACAATAAAAAAAACTTGACAAGTGATATATCTAAACTTTCCTTATGAATCAGTTTATCTACTGGTGAAAACCGCACGAAAATCCGTTCAGTAGTTTTGAGTTTATCGCGAACAGACAGACAGACAGACGTGGCAGAGGACTCTGTTTTATAATATGTAGTGATTTCATAAAAATATACAAACAAAGGATCACCTAAATAAATATTAATTATTGAAACTGATTGGTTTCGAATAATTTAGTTTAGAGTGCTCAGTTGAAAGTTTCTTGTAGGAAATGAATTCTTACTGTGAAGTGTGAGTTAATTTCATTTAAGTAAATGTCTTTTTTTTATTGCAATATAATGATACAACTTTCGGTGTTGATGAGATGATATCGGGCTTATCTTAACATTCCGTTATTTAAATTGCTTAAAAGAATGCTGCATATCTATTCAGACACTGCACATCCGTATATATAAAAATGAGTATACCCGTATAACTACATATATTAGAGATTGATAGACTGCATTACCGTTTTACTGGTTATTTACCATGAAAGTTGGCATACTCAGGTGTCTTTTATAGACAAGATTTTTATACTATCTATTTTACTGTGACTTTCCACTAAGTAGCGCTGCAACACATTAACTTTTATATTGTTGTATACCAAACATCATGGAAAATATTTATACATTTTACTTATATCTCAACTATATTATAACAAACAATTATAATAACAAACATTAAGAAACGCGTACAGAACCGCGGGCATACCTAGTTTATTATAAATGTGGACGTTCTATCTGTGAGCGTTTCCTGTTCTTGTATATATACGTCCTACGTAACAATTTAACAGAAGGGTAGCAAAATGAAGACATTTTAAAGAGTAAAATAGACTAGAAGTGTTCAATTCACAAACTTATTCGTTATTAAATATTGTTTGATTCCATTGTAATAATTATTTTAATGAAATTTTATTCTACGACAATTATTTAACACATTCGATAGTTAAGATATATTTAATAATATTCATATTGCCGTATATAGCCTATTAAAGAAATCGTTAAAATTTATCAAAATAAATGTTTAGGTGTCAATATATGCTAACACTAAATTCGTAGGTATCAAAGAGACTTGTCAAATACATAAAGAAATGTCTTTAAGTATAGGAAATATCTTCTTAAGAAAGTGTAGGTATAGATTAACCAACAATTAATATTATTTATTATTTTTGTACACATTTCAATGTATGATTTGATATGACTAAAATGCATAATTTACTTACTTAAATTCTACTACGTTTTGACCTGGTTACACAGGACGTGATCATGTATCTTGTAATTTCTAATCCTGTTCTATTTTCTATACATATAAAAGTATATGTTTATATGTCTGACATGTATAAACTTCGACATCGACTGACCGATAATAGTAATAATTGGCACATCTAATAATTATCATTCTCTGGAGAAGGTTGTTATCATAACTTTTAACATAACATACCCACTAGGAAGGTACCTAGGCCATATTTTTTTTATTAAACATTATATATTTTACTATATTCAACGTCCCGGGCGATTACTATTAATATAATATATCTATAGGCATATAGCCCGTAGGTTTCAAGAAAGTAATTGAATACTGAATTTAATTTGTTCAAAAAAATGCGTCTCGGTTATTCTTTTCATTTGGGCCGTACACTACGGTACCCAAACTACTCAGACTTGTTTAGCGGTTCTATCGTCAGAGTTAAAATTTCTTCAAGGGTTCCGTGAACGTAATATACCCTGCCATCTGGACTCACTCAATTTAACTGAATATTGTGCAAATTATGCTTAAGAAGCAAAACAAAATGCTTACTCGGAATGTAGGTATATAACAAATTTTACCCTTCTAAAATAAGCTGGTAACGGTATTTTACTATTAAATACATGCACAAAATATTCTACAAAGGTAGTATCAACAGAGTACATTTCTGTGTACCATCTCGCATTTAGCATCGTCAGGACTAATATAGAAGGTGCTTACCTAAGTGAGCAAGTAGGTACCTATTACAAATAATTAACTTGTGCAAAATAGTGAAAATTGTTAGTTTGCTGCATAATTTATATAAATGGAAAAAGAGATACAATTCTGAATAAATATTAATAGGTACTAATTGTAATATCTTGTAAATATTAATATTAGTTAGATAAATAAATAAAAATGCAATTTCATAATCTCTATGACATAAATAGTCAAAAAACCTAATAATAATTTAACTGTAAATCGTCAGTGATCATTCTTATCTAAGTGTTCGGATGATTTTTTAAATCTTACAAATTTATCTTTACGAGCTCATTATCCGAACATCAGTATAATTTTAACAGTATAAAGCTAATTTTGTTATATTCCACGATATCCTTTGATAAAAAATTTGCACAAAATATCAATTACGCGAAATACGATATAAAAAACGTAAATTTATTTATTATATTGGATTCGACCATCCCGTCGTTTTCGCGATATCGGAATGTTAAAAGTTAAAACAAAAAAAAAACTTCTCTTTGATAACGAAAAGCTACTTAAATCTGATACAATATTCAGGTACCTACAGATATGATTGACTGTGGTAAACATATTATATTTAATGTTCATTTTAGACCACGTTTTAATATGAACGTACTGATAGTAGGTAAATAACTAAATATATTTCGGGCGTTTTATAAAATGGTAAAATTGTAGACATATATGTTTCAACAACTCATATATGTATAAATAGCTTAACTTAGGTTAGCTCGTAAGGTCGCGAATTGCATGTATCAGGCAACAGCCCAAGCCGAGATGTGCATGTACCCTTGAGCTAGTTGTCGAATAAAATCGGCTGAGTGCCTTAAGCGCTCGCCTTAGTAGTCCGGCGAAGCTGTTAAGACCTTGCTAGGTCAACAGCTTAGTCAGTTTGAAAAAAAAACAGCATTTAGAAAAGTTATTTTGTTTATTATTCTTGGTAATACAAAATGGTAAAAATAATAAAACTTCAATCAACCGTTAATTTACAGATCCTTTTTCTATAGTTAGATAATGACATAAATTTGTATGTAGGTATATCTTATTTTTTAATATTTATACATAAACTTTTAATTGCTGATAAACGGAAAAATATAGGAATGTATTCCGAGAATTATTGCAAACATTTATTCATATAAACAATACCGATAACTATATAAAAATATTAAAACTTTATTATAAACTTTGTTTAAATTTTCTCTAAAATTGTTTAAGTATTATATTTTACGTTCTGATTGTATTAATACTTTTGTGATGAATTTTGACTCGTAGACAAAAAAAAAGCTCAGTTTTTGAAGAAAGATTAAAATTAAATGCGAGATTTTTATGATCTACTAGCATGTGCTCAATATTAAAGTCACCTAGTGTGTTAAAGTTTGTGGCACTTTGGATTTTTAAATGTTAGTGAACAGTATCTATTAGAGATAGATCACAATTTATATAGAGAATAAGAATATAGTTTCAACAAAAAATCCTTTTCTTAATACCTCTAATAACCGATCGTTTAAACTACATAAATGGAATTAAACATATCGATCGGACTTTACAGTAATAACCATAGCTGACAAAATCACTATCTATTTTATTTTAATTGCTTTATTTAGGAGACTAAAATAACCATGGAATTATTTTTTCCAATTTATAATGGATCTATTAAAACCATAACCAATCGATTTTGAATAAATTCATACATCGACACGGCTTCAACGGCCCGATAAGGTGTAAGCTACATTTTGTTGTAAATCTGAAATAGCTGTGAATAAATCTATTGATGGTATTCTTGCCTTAAAAAGTATGTTGAATTGTTGTTATGGATTTCCTTAAATTATATTTATTTATGGTATTATGATCCATAAAAAATATAGGTACATTTATTTATCTGCATTTTCAATTGAATTTTAGTTTCGTTTGTATGAATACTTATTTTATTAAAGCTATATAACTCATTCCTAATCTTGTCTACCTAAGAATAAAGCTAACATACTAAAACTGCTAAGTAAAATCAGATCACGTGCCGCGCTAAATGCATTTCGAACACGATAGCGTAAATGTAAAACGACGAGTCCATCAAATTCTCATCTCGACTCGAGACGTCCCTAGACTCGATATCGTTACCAAATATCGAATCGAGATTTGGTAAATTTGGGTATTCGCATGCAGATCCTTAGTGTTAGCGTAGTGCAACGTGGTACCTTTGACAATGGGAGTGCACCCTAGATGGGGCAGCGCCCCTTCCTTCCCTAGGGGTCGCGGGGGATATCGACACAATGTTTGTTTACTTCGGAACGTCTCAGCGAAAATTGTGTAAAAACCTTAATTCGGTTGGTAAATTGGTATTATATTTATTAAAGGGTGTGGAAATGTCTTTTGTTATTTTTTGTCATTCCAACATTTAAAAGCGTTTAATGGTCATACAGACGGTAATATCATAAAAATTATACTTTACTTAAAAAGGCAGAATGAAAGCTTGTTATTTGGTTACTAAGTATATTACTGGCAAGTAGGTAACTATGTATGTTAATAAAATATCAGTAACGGGCACTAGCTTACACATTTAAGTCGCTGACTATGTATTGTTATAGGCCATTTCAATACTCTTTTTTTTAAACTTGCATTTATACTCGTCTTATCGATAATACAAAAGTATGCTGCTTTATCTATAGAATAGGCGTTAAAAGGTATTTTACGCAGCGATATATTTAAAAATGTGTTGCTTTTAGATGACTAAAGCAGCACTGTGTATTTTTTAATCATAAAATTACAAGTTCTCGACTTTAGTAACAATGTATTATGTATATTTTAAACTACGTTAACAGAATTGTTTAAAAAAAAACGAATACTTGAAAGCTGTTTCTAATTATTATATAAATTGCCTAATTTTATACCATTTCTTAGTAATCAATATTTCAACAAAATGGCGGCGCTCTGGTTGACACTTTAATATACCTAATGTTTGTGGCATTTCGGAATTTATATTTAATTATTATCACTTCTTACTCCTATTACTTATGTACAGGAACCGAACCGTACCTATTATGCAAAATACTTCTAAAATATCACAAATAATAATAAATCGATAACAAAAATAAAAACCATGTTAGGACAGACTAAGATCTCGGCCAAGATTAATTACTTTTAGGTTGTCTCATAAAAAAAGTAGTTTAGTGCTTTAGTATGACATAAATTTGCCTACCGAATATTTATATATGCCCATTTATTACCTTATAACGAATATTTGCCTACCTTTGCTCAAACTGAAAAATAAAAACAAAACGCGAGATACCACCGTTTTATTTAATGTTATAATTACTTTAATCAACGAACTTAACCTTTTTGTAGACAAATTACTACCAAACACTATTAATGTCTTCTTGTTACGAAACCGTCGATTCTTCTCAATTTCTCTTACCTAATGTGAACCTTGAAATTGTATAACAAGAAGATAGTATATGAGTATTTCCGTAGGAATACATATGTATCAAGCATAATAAACAGTATTTCTACGTATCGAATCTGCATTCACAGCAGGTCAATATTCTGTATAGTGTCTCACCGCACACGTTGTGAAAACGACAAACGTTTCTGTTTTTGTATGCACTACTCGTCTACTACTGTATGGGTTAAAGATAAGAACATTGTGGCGGATAGTGCCAACACACACAATAGCACTAAATAATCAAATCAAATACTAGCATTAATATTAATCAATGCATGAGATTATGTATGTAACAATTACTAATAAACAAGCTTCTGTCCGCGACTTATTAAGCAGTGGAAGCTCTCAAAAGGAAAACAATCCCGATTTTGAAACATTGTTCATTGGTCCTCCGCTCCTATTGGTCTTAGCGTGATGATATATAGTCTATAGACTTCCTCGTCAAATGAGCTATATAACACTGAAGAATTTTTCAAATCGCACCAGTACTTCCAGATACTACCCCCTACAACCTCACAAACTTTACCTCTTTATAATATTAGTATAGATTACCTACATTGTTTTTTTATTAATTCTAAATTAGGGTTACTATTATTCACTAGTTTCTGCTCGCGGTTTTAACCGCGTCAATGTAGATTCAACCTATCTCTCAGAAATAGTACATTTTTCCTAAATGAAATGTATCCTATGTTCTACTCTTGAATGCAAAATATCATGTTATTTGGTTCTATAGTCACGGCGTTAAAACGTAACAAGCATACTTTATAATATTTATAGTAGGAAGGTTTCATATTATGTTTTAACTAGCGGGCCCGGCTGACGTTGTCCCGCCCTGATTATAAAAAAATCCGGGACAAATTATATACCAAAACGTTCCTCGTGAATCACTTTATCCACTGGTGAAAACCGCATAAAGATCCGTTTAGTAGTTTTTGAGTTTATCGCGAACAGACAGACAGACAGACGCGGTAGGGGACTTTGTTTTATACTATGTAATGATATTAAAGTTCCCAAATTATTTTTAAACATTGAAATGAATATAGCGATTACATATAACTATGCATTGAGTCATATAAATAACATATATTTGTTTCTTCAATAACAGATGAAGTAATAAAAAATGAATAAAATGTATTTACTCAAAAAAGAAAACAGACACAAAAGTTCAAACCTGTAATAAAATACCAAATTTAGAATGAATAACATGATAATCAATAAATTATAGTTAATTTATTAAGGTTAGTTCATATGCCATCAGACGTAAATATTAATATTAGGTAGGTATGTATTTTATTAAACTTGAATATGTAGAAATATTATAGTACTAGCTGTACCCGCAGCTCCGTATGCGTTTTTTAAATTCTATTAAAGAAATATAAAATTGTGAGACCATGTATAATTATAGAAATGCCATTTAAAAACAAGTGCAAGTACGACTCGCATGACGCCTACAATAACATGTAACTTATACATTAGATGTATAAATACTAACAGTGTATCAGATGAGGTTTATCATCAGCAACATATTAGAAACCTTAACCCACCATATAACTACCTTAGTGCTCACTTACACTGTATAAGGAATTAATGAAACAATGACTTAAAGATGTTATTATAATAATATAATATGCCTATATTGTCAATAAGTAATACGTTTATAATCTAATATCTTATTAGAAAAAGTCTTTCCATCTTCAAAATGTTGAATTGTAAACAATGAATGTGCTGACGTCTTTAAATCTTGCATAAATATAATTCAAGATATAAAACTTTATATCTGTCTAAGCAGATTTTAATATTTGACAATTTATATATAGCTCATTGAACTCGATACAATATTCCTATATATTACTATGGTCACTGAGTTATATAGACGAAAGTCCGGTAAATAAAACAAAATGGCCGCCAAAATGACCAAAAAGACATTATAATTCAAATTACATACATAGATACAGATATATGAATTTCAATTATATTTATTCTTGTAGTCCAGTACAACCCACGTTTTACGCACATGTTTACAGTGAACAATATATTTTTGCTAAATTTCATGCGGACGCGGACGAAGTCGAAACAGTTAACTGCAACTGCTAATCTAAATTAAAATACACAGAATTATTTTTATAAGATCCTTTATATGCCAGTGAAAGTCCCGTGACTATCGATCTACCCGTTTTGGAGATAACACTGCGGGCGAAGCCACAGTTAACAAGTAGCCTAAATTAAAATAAACTAAATTACTTTTTATAATCTCCGCTATCTGCCGGTGAAAGTCCCATGAAAATCGGTCCAACCGATTTGGAGATAACATTGCGGTTAACAGTCTAATTTAGAATACCCTAAGTAACCCGCTGTAATTTCAGCTATCTGCCAGTGAAATTCCTGTCTAAATCGGTGCACCCGTTTCGGAGATTATCCAGACCACACAGACAGACCGACAAACATTTTTTAAATTGCATTTTTGTTATCAGTAGCGTGTATACTTTCATACCTAATCAGTAAAAAAAATGATGTTGATATTACATACAGACACTTCATTTTTATTATATGTATAGATTTATATATTGGTATCTATTATATAAAAATAAGTGAAAAGTAATTGTAAGCTTGCTTTATATGTTATTTAATTAACACAATAAAATACACATAACTCCGCAGGTACCTATTCTGTAATATATATTATTAAAAAAAGGAACAGGATTTATCGTAAAGACACAATAGGAGTGAAACTTTTGTATTATAGGGAAACATTTTAATTTAAAAAATTACAATTAAAAGCCAACATCACGAGGTGTTTGTTCTCAGGCGGTTATCCATCCAAATACTGACCGCGCCCGACGTTGCTTAACTTCGGTGATCGAACGAGAACCGATGTTTTCAATACTCTAGCCGACACAGTGCTTATACTACGACACTTTTTGTTGTACAAAAAGATTGCCGATCAGAGTTTCAAAGTGAAGAAGTTTCACTTAAAAAAATAGATCTATTTTATCTCTATTCATAAAATATATGTAAATCGATAGCTGCTAAATTACTTGTTTAAACTTTTGTAAAGATTTCGTATGTGTATAATTATTCTAAAACAAACGTTACAGTCTGACTGTATATGAAATGCTAACGAACTATGACTCTAATTAAATTTGAAAAATGTGTTAATGCTGGTAATATTCAGACGTAATTTTTCATGTATTGTAATATATTATTTAAAAATTACTTGACCTACATACTAACCGAAACTATAAGTGATTACCCACGTAGACAAGTATTTAACTTTTGCACGCGTTCAGAACAAGCGCATTAACATAACCATTGATTGATGATAACCTATGTTTACTGCTTACAATTTTATATATACCTTCGTGAAACTCTACTCTTCTTGAATTTTCAACCTTCTACTGGTTAAATAAGACTTACAATTAGTGGAATTAACGGTAAGTATAACTTGGTCGTGGAATGTTGAGCACTGACAGTTTCAGTCAGCGGTTTGTTGGGGAGGAAGCGAAGTGGTATTTTTATCTTAGCGAATGGAAGGGAATAATACCTGGTAGTATTAATGGATATATATGCGAATGTTGAGATAACTGTTTTTATTAGTTCCGTATTTTAATAGTACCTCGTAAATTTTTAAGGTAACACGAAATTTTAGCGAATCGACGTCTTTTTGGTATATACTAAATTATCATTATACTTTTTAAAAGTAATAATTCTTCGGTGTTTCTCTCATCCATTTTTAATCATCTTTTATATTGTAATTTAGATAAGATACATTGCACTCCTTAGTGTTGTCTCATTACAAGCTTAGAAGCCTATTATTTAGGGGACTGTTTGGAACAAAAAAAAATTAAATTACGTGAAATTACCAACATTAAAGAAAATAGATGCTTAATGCTTATTTTCTTAAAAATGATCTTGCCTACATCTTAACGGTGTATTAATATTTGTACCTACATACATAAAGTAGCTAATGTAGCTACTACCTGAAACAATTACAGCAATGTGCAGACGAGCATACTATCTGCTGCACTTCTTTCATATTTGTCTTCTACTTGGATTTGAAAACTACAGGTATTATCTTGTATCTACTTAGGTATATCAAAATTGAAGTCAATAGGAAAGCTTTTTCGAGGATCTCCTGTATGCATTATGTTATATTCTATAACTCTAGGTTATAATAATACTAGTGACAATTCCATGCTATATTAGAGTTTTAGTATTTTATTGACATTTAATGAATGTTTTGAGCAAATACACAATTAGTATACTTATATGCATCAATATGTGTATTGTGTATGTGTATAATAGTGTATTAAGTGTGTTTAGGTATAGCAAAATGTTCTTGGCACTTATAAATTTATTTAAATAATTCTGTTATATAAATTTTATAAATAATACCTCAAACGTGTGTTCAGTATATTCTGCTTTATTTTAAGAAAAAAATAAGATCATAGGTACTAGAAACTTCAAAGATGTCTCAAATAAACCTATACCTCACCACGGTCGAATAAAACTTAATTTATTACAAGTTTAACTTTTTATATGAATATAATTAGGTTGGATCTGTCGGGAAATATACAAAAACAAATTTCATAAAATAAATAAATTAGCTTTTCGTATTTTCGCATAATTAACCAGACATGTAAGATTTAACTGCTTCTAACATGTGTTAAATACTGCTATAATTTTGAAATACAAATTTAAAATTTAATATATATTTCTTTCAGACGACGTTATATATTCACCTCGTCGACCTTTATAACGCCAATAAACGGTACATAACATATGTTTTATATGACATATGAAATATATGTATCGTATAAAAATACAGATATTTACGTACCTACTTATTAAAGCACAAGTTGCGAATTTAAAATAGATACGTTTAGAATTTAAAAGAAAATAGAACGAATATTTATCTATATATACATATAGTAAAAATGAAGTGTCTGTATGTAATATCAAAATATTTTTCTTTACTGATTGAGTACGAAAGTATACACGTTACTGATAACAAAATAGCAATTTAAAAAATTTTAAGCTATTAACCGCGGTTTCGTCCGCAATGCTATCTCCAAAATGGCTTGACCGATTTTCACGGAACTTTCACCAGCAGATAGCGGACATCATAAAAAGTAATTTAGTCTATTTTAATCTAAACTACTTGTTAATCCTGGCTTCGCCGGTAGTATTATCTTCAAAACGGTTAGACCGATCTTCACGGAACTTTCATTGACAGATAACTATCTTTATAAAAAGTAATTTAAGCAATTTTAGTTTATACTAGCTGTTAACGGTGGCTTTGCTTACAGTGCTATCTCCAAAACGGTTCGACCGATCTTCACAAGATTTTTATTGACAGATAGCTGACCTTATAAAAAGTAATTCAAGCAATTTTAGTTTATACTAGCTGTTAACCGTGGCTTCGCCCGCACTGCTATCTCCAAAACGGTTAGACCAATTTTCACGGGACTTTCATTGCTAGATAGCGAACCTTATAAAAAGTAATTGAGGTTATTCTATTTTAGACTAGCTGTTACCCGCAACTTTGTCTGCATGAAATTTAGCCAGATTTCAACTCATTCCTTATTTTAATAAGAGAAATAATTCGCAACTTTGTCTGCGTGAAATTTAGCCAGATTTCAACTCATTCCTTATTTTAATAAGAGAAATAATTATCAGTTTATTGTTTACAATTTGACATTATGATTATTAATAACTTTAATTATATAGAGGTCTTACTAATAAGATCTTAGATTATAAACGTATTACGTAAAGAGCTCCATAATACCATTTCTTGCGGAACAGACAAGCGTTTATTTTTTTGTATAGTCACAAAATCTTAATTATAATGGCAATGTATATTAAATGTAATGTAAATCTGTATAATTATATTTTAAGTTATTGTTTCATTAGTTCCTTATACAGTGTAAGTGAGCACTGAGGTAGTTATATGATGGGTTAAGGTTCCAAATATGTTGCTGATGACAAACCTCATTTGGCACGCTGTTAGTAACGCGCTGTTTTTAAAGAGCATTTCTATAATTGTACATAGTCTTACAATTTTATAATTCTTTAATACGATTGAAAAAAACGCATGCGGAGCTGCGGGTACAGCTAGTTAGATATAAATTTGATCCTAAGTCGATGTATTTTCGATATTAAGTATCAAATAAGCAAATCTTACGCTTCTTGCGCTTTCGATAATTATGTTCTCGGAATATTTATCTGAATCGTTTAATAATCAAGTACTTCTTTTGTTTTTGTTATATATTTTAGCGTTTGATCACAATCACACAAGGTGATGAACAATCTAAACTTAAAGGGACTAGCTGTGTCAAGTGCAACTGCCGGAACACACCTATAGGCGCTTGGCAACGATTTTAGTTAATTAACGATGGTAAATAGCCAGGCTCTCTTAGAAAAACCCTTACTATAACTTTATAGTTTCGACGCGATGTGTTCCTTCACCAAAAGCGCCGACTTATTTGTAAGGGTTCGAGCCTACGTCAACCGACGCGATGTCCGAATACGCTATGAGCCATCATCGCTTCGAAAACCATTCAACTACTTGAGTTTAATAAACACCTTCTCTTGTAGTGTTCTATTCATATCACAATTAGAACTCAATGCTACGTGACAGTGTGATAGCGTGGAATTACTATCGTAGATCCTACCGACCTAAAATAAATAAACTTACGTCAACTGGTGTATCGAAGCTGGCTTCAATCACACCACACAGGCTTAAGTCCCTCCATTCTCCTGTTTCTAATATATATAATTTTTCATGACGCTGCTCTATCAATGTTTTAAAGTTATTCTAAGGTCTCTCTAGAGGACTCTGTTGTTTGATTTTTCAGTTGGGTGTGTGATCATTAATACAATTTTTGCCGTAACCTTTGTCTATTTAGCAATATTATTATGGTGTTGATAATTAATTCAGGCTGTTATCTTTCTAGAATAATGATATTAGTATTCTTCTTGTTTTATAGTTTCATCGTAGTTTAATATTAAATGACGACGCGGTCTAAGGTAGTAATATGTTAAATCTAGAGAAAGACTGGTTCTCAAGTACAACTGCCGAAACACTACGACAGATTTTCAAATTAAAGTTAATAAAATGCTAGGCGGGCATTAGAAAAAGCCATAGCAGCATGATATCGTCTCATAGTAATGTTTCCTTCACCGAATCTCTAGCTTAATACACAGTTCGAACCTATTATTCAAAATTAAAAAAAAATATCAGTTTCATACAAAATTGTGAGTAATTTTGCCTATTGAATAAATACGTTAAACTTACTGACTTCAATACCTCCATCCGTATAGAAAATTCTACAAATACTTATCATAACGTGAAGGAATTATTATCGACCACACAAATACTGTTTACCAACAAATAGGGCAAGGTTTTGTCTACGCATGCGTTGATGTCGGCTGTGTGAGTCACTATATAAACGAAGCTGGGACTCCTAGCCGCCCTCCGTTATGCAACACCCTTGGATCTAGAAACATCTTAATATATAATGTACACACAGCCATAATAAGAAAACGTTTAACTAAAAACAACATAAAATAACAACTTATGAGAATAGTTTTAACGTTTCTTAATTTCGATAATAAGCCCCCGTCTTATGGGAAACTAGTTAAAAGTTATCCAGTTAGAATTTAATATTCCCTTATAAGCTAATGGGTTACAAAAAGATATTCAGAATTTATATAGTTTTTTTTTTAGGAAATCATATCATAACAATTTTATGTTGCACTTTTAAGCAAAATAGTGATAAAGATATATCGTCAGATGTCATCGTTTTTTGTCCTATAGCATAAAAATAAAGGTTACGCGTTGATTTTGAATTTTCATCATATTTGTATATTCCGACATATGATAAAGACTACAATTACGTAAAATAGCCTTTTAAAAATTTAAACCACTCCGCTTAACTTATCTGATGAGATAAGAAATTACCCAACACCATGTAGGGATTATTTATTTAAATTTATTCTTACCAAATTTTACTGAACGCAAAATGTCGAATTAAGAATATTACTATTTCTCTCACCTACTTTTACAAAATTAGTAATTACTGATCGTAATTTAAAAGGAACAGTAATTTTACTTGGCGGGAAAGTTACAGAGCCATTACGCGTAGCCTAACGCCATCTATCCAAAATCTTTGGAGGCTTTTCCAAACTTCACCGAATGCTGCGGGACGTAGACAAATTTCTTTGGCACAAAAATATTTTTATAGTAAGCAACACTAAGACATAATATCACAAAACAAAACTTAAATACCACCGAGTATGTATTTACCACTGGTAGCAGTATTTCTGTTTTGTTAACCTAAAATTAAATCTCGACACGTGCTGCTTTTATCAATATAATTATGTCCTCAAGTAGTTTTAAATGTAATTATCTAAAGAGGGCTTTATAAAATTTTTTGCTAGTGTTTGAAAACTGGCAACTATATACCTACGAACACAATCTTTTAATTTGTTGCGTCATTGTAAACACATTTATAAATTAAACTATACTTATACTAGAAATATACTATTAACTTTTTCGTTACAGAATTGTTATAAATTCTTTGACGGTCTTATTATTGCTATATTATATTGAAAAAAAAATAAGTATATAAATTCAGCGTCGTCCCGAAGCATTTGAAAGAAACCAGTTTCCATGGCAAGGCTTTGAAGGATACAACAGCCTACTGAATATCCGTCTCTCTTTTCAACGCGTATCATTATTATGTTGGAGGGAGACAATAGACAGACGTATTACGTGAACATTTAGGGTGACCTTGTTAAGTTGCCAGATTAATGCGTTTGTATTTACTTATAATTCATTTATGGAATTATATAATTAGGTGATTATTTCTTTAAGGTCTATTTTTTGCTCATTTCATGGACACGATAATTAGAATGCGGCTAGACAAAGTGAAAATTTACGAGTTTAGGTACAAAACTGGTTTTTAATGCGGCCTCTTTGACGTGGCATAGTAATAACAGATTAGTTCCGCGTTGTTGATTTGAAATTTTCGACGATAGAAATTTTTTATTACAAGTTTTTTTTTTTATATGAGTATTTTCCTTTTTACGATGTGTAGAAGATATATTCTTAGAATTGGGCATGGCCTAGTTCAAATTTTTATATTACATAGGTACTGGTTTTCGTTTACAATGGAGTGTCTTAAAGTATGCTTTAGTAAATCCTAGTCATATGTAATGTATTTACTTTTATACTAGATATTAAATATTTTATGTGAGATTATATGTATTTGCATTCATCCAACGATAATCTACCATCATCTAATTCTATATCTATCTTTTTGTATTGGTTTGCTTGGGGCTTTAGGAAGTAGGCCATCTACATACCTATGATGTATAAATCGAAATACCAATATGAAAGAAGATGTGACCTTACGAAGAATCTAACTGAAGACCAGACCTTTACATTTTCCGGCATTTAGTATAGCAATTTATTATGAAAACTGGTTATAGCCACTTCGTTCTTGTGAACATGGTTTTGTTTCATGGGAACCACGTGTTTTATTTGGATTATCTTTTATTATTTTAATTGCAATTTTGTAATAACCTGCTTACGGTTCGCTTAAAGGACTAGTATTTTGTGGTTTTAATAAATTAAAAAATAAACCTTAGGACAACGATTTTACCAAATGTATGTCACGGAGTTTTTGGCGGGATTTAAGAATGTCAGTGTTCTTTATATTTTATTCATAATCTTGTGTTATTTGGCTCTATATTGTGTAATATTGGTGGTGTTTTACGTAATATAGTTTGGTTACTGTGCACAAGTGAAGTGGATTGGAAATAATACCACGGAGCATGGATTCTGACTTGCCCCAAAAACTCCTCGGAAAGTTCTAACAAGACGGCAACCATTTTGTTAGTTCATTGAAATGATCGCAAGAAACTTGTAATGTAATTACCTACACGACAATAGCAGTAATAATTTACTAGAAGATTGTCAAAAATAAAATAAAAACTGTGGTAAATTTTATTATATTTGCGTCACTGCTATGGAAAAGTATTTTTATATACAACCTAAATAATAGTCTGAAAAGTACTTTACGTCCTAGTAAAAGGCTCGTCCAAATCAATTGAGTAATTTCGGAGATTAAACCAGAAAAATAATTAACGTTTCAATTTTCCAAAAAAAAAGCCACCAAACTAAATTAAGTACGTATAATTTATTGTGGCATGTGACGTAATTTATTCCATCAAGAATTCAAACTGATAAAAACATTTTAATTCCACGTTTCCGTTCGAACGAAAAGAGATTCGAAACATAATTTAAGTGTGCCTAATTTCCGTTCGGTATGAGGCAACCGATGATGTTTTTTTTTTCATTATTATTTAAAACCGGCTTTGTAATCCGTGATGTGGGCGTTCATCCGAACTGATACATTGACGTATTTGAAGTTATCTATAGAATCCAAAAAAATATATTGGTAAAATTTATGATACTCTAACACTATATAGGAGTCATACGATACATTCTATGTATATTTATAGGCATTCATTCTACTTACAAATCTATTAGAAAAATATATTCCTTACATTATATACCGAAATTAAACGACGTCTATTAACTCAATATCACTGTCGTTTCAATTATTTGTCAAGTAAGTTATAGAAGAGTTATTTCTACTAACTCATAAAATAATAGGAGCAATCGACAGAACAAGTTTAACAATTAGCATTTTTATGTACCCAGAGACCTCGTCATCTTTTTGGTTGCTCTGAAAATAGCCGTGAATTCGGACTTGCGCGTAATATAGTCAAGATCTTAATAGATACACTAAAAAGTTAAAATAGTTCTATAGGAATTTCAAACTGGCGTTATTTAATTCTTAAGTTATCTCAAATTTATACATATAATACGTATTTATATATTAATTTGTGTTATTCTCGTATATATTCAGAGCGATCAAAAAGTTTGGTGAGGACTGTACCTAAAGTTATTTTAATGTAAGTTTCTTAACGAGTCTTGCGATAATAGTTGAATTGTAGAAATCGTCACGTAAGTAAAAAGGGTTATGTTCTTTTGTCTTTTCCTTATCTGCGATCTTTTGCATCTAGACCGACAAAATTTGGGTACACTTAAATATCAAGTTCATAAATTGAATAGTATCATCATTTGCCGCACTGTATAAAATAAATGGACATACATGCTACAAGTTTCAAACAATGAGACAGCGTTATAAAAACATACAAAACACACAGAGAAATAGACAGAGTCGTACGAAGGGGCATAACGATTTTTCCTTACGTAACGAAAGTATACAAATATCAACAATTTAAAACTTATATATCAAATTAAAGAAAAAACGTAAGGTAATTCGTTCCTACAGGGGTAGCCACACCGTTTTTATTCGTCACATAAGAACCGTGTGTTTTATTTTGATTAATTATGGGCTATAGTGACCTCTTTACAACACAAACTCTTTACAAAATCGTAATTTTGTCATTATTACTTTACTGCTACAATTCTTTTATAAATTTTAAATTACAATTATTACATTTCTTCTATAAGCCCCTTTACAGAAGGTAAGAATATCTGCTCTAAAAAATATATTAAAAAGTTGGTATTAGTTTTACCGGTAAAACTCTTGTCAATATCGATTTAGCGATTTCAGAGATTTTCTCTTACAGAAAATGGCACTTCAATTTTTTTATAGTTTACTAACGTCTGCCTGTGACCTTGATGCGCGTTAATGGAAATTTATCCCTAATGATTAGTATTTCTTTTCTGGATGAAAGGCATCTTATATTCTTCTCTGTACCCTTGACAATTTGTATGCAAAATATCATCATGATTGGTTGAGTAGTAAAAATGTGAAGATGTAACTAACAAATAAACAAACAAACACAAAATGGGACTAAAAGTATCTGTATAACATTTTTTTAGATTTATTTCAGTACATATATCAACATTACGTTAAACAGAATTTTAAACTTGTCTCAATGTTAAGTCAATCATACTTTTACGTAGTTACTAACGTAGAAGAACATAAGATGTTACAAGTATTCATTAAATTAATTCAGTATAAAGGACAACTTGATCTCTGCGCAATAAAGGTTCTTATAATAGAGACGTTTCAACTTATACAGGTCACATCTGTGTAGGTATGGTTTACGTCGTATTCGCACTACTGTCTGTAAAATAGTATACAAAATTTAATTCAAAACCTTTTTTAATTCACGTTGTTAGAATAAATTACTTAAAATGTAGATATAGTTTACAAGATGTATAAAAAACATTTAAGCTATTAATAAATTTGATATCAGCAACTATTCGACTGCAACCTTCTGAAAACCAAAAGAGAATTGTAGTATACTAGAGCGATGGGACAACGTAGCTTCAAATATTTATTATGAGGTTATTCTTATTTATAAGGTTTTAAAACCGTATTCAAATGTTTGTAGGTGGTAGAGCCATACTGAAGCTATTACTGGTTCCAGCGTGAATGGATCGGCTCGCTCGGTGTACTATCACCCGAGCCACGGAAACACCGACGTGAAGTAACAGTGCTTGCATTGTTGCGGGACCACCTACGTCGCCGACGCGTGTGCACGAGTCCACTAGCGCTCCTCGATTGCGGTAGTTATGAAAGTGTTCTTTTATAGCTGCTGCACTAAGTGATCTCCAGTTTTAGTGAATGCCGGGTGATGTAACACCCAGGGCTGCACCGCGGCGTACTGCAACCTCGAGCTTACGTGCCACCATAGAACGCAACCCTGGTGGTACGTCCACAAAAGGCCCTTTTCAGGGCCAAACGACGACCCAGCAAATGAACTCTGACTCCGAACCATCACAACCGACGACCCCTGCTATCCCTACCGGACCACCCCGTGTCGAGCATCGCTCGCAACCCGCTTCCCCGGACGCTGAAGCGACGATTACACTTGCTACTCCCGCGAAAAGTCAACCGACCGCCCACGCGTCAAGCGCCGCGCAAGCGATCGAGAGACTCATTTCGGTCGACACCTATGAAAGTGACCTCCTAGCAATAGCTCAATTGATAGACAAAGACATCTTATCAGGTGCGATGATCAGATGGTGTGCCCTCGCTCTGAGGGTACAGGAAACGATGATGGAAAAGAAGCGCTTATCGATCCAGGATCAAAACGCCCTAGAACTCGCGGCGAAGGGAGTATTGATCCCCCCAGAGGTCCCACACAATGTTTTCTCCAAAAGTTCCTTAGGAAGAGCCCTCAGGCGGCTCCGAGAGGACGATGATAGCCCGCAAAACGTCAAACGAATGTGCCCTTGGACTGACTCGGGATCCCCCCAGATTCGAGAAACCCCGAAAAGTACCAATAAGGTACCCGCGCCCCTGCCACAGAGGCAAACGAGCGAAAAAATCGCATCCAGATTACCCCCAGCGAAACCACAGAGAACGTCGAAATCCCCGAGCTCAATAACACCTGTTGTTTGTAAACAAACAGCAACAGGTGTGACCGTGAAAACAGCGTCGACATTGACCATGAAATCAGCAATACAAAACCCAACAACAACCCGGGCGGCGGCAACTAGCGTAAACAGTGGCGCTAGTACGTCGACAGACCAGTGGTCCTCATCACGGTCTATCCGGCCGAAGTGCACAAGAAAACCGAGAAAAAAGCGTGACTATACGAGAGTCACCGGTCGCTGGCCAATCAGAGAGCGCCGTGACCGATAGAGCCGCTGAGAAAGGTATAGCCCCTAGCGATTCCACCGAAAGTGGCGCCGACAGAGTTGAGGAACCCCAAAAACGGGCAAAATATCCTCCTCTGATCGTTGAATCGCTACCGGATTGGGCTAAACACTTCCAAGCGATAGCCCAAGACCTCGGAAAAACACTGAACGCGCGACCTTTTGGCGCTGGGGTGCGATTCCTACCACGGGACGATAGGGAATCCGCGCAGTACAAAAATACTTGCACGAGTTAGAGAAAAATGAAAACATTTCGTGGTTCTCGTATTCCCTCCCAAGCGAAGAGAGCCTAAAAATCACCATTAGAGGGCTCCCTACCACCACGAATCTCATAGATATCCAGAAAGATCTAGAAAACAAAGGATTTCAACCGGAAGTGGTACGAAATATAAGGGCGCGTGGTGACCGCCCGGGTAGTATATTTTATGCCGCCCTCAAGAAAACGCAGGATACAACCCCGAAAATTTACGAGGTTACCGAAATAATGACGATGCCTGATATCAGAATAGAAGCCTGGCGGGGTAAAACTGGCCCCGCTCAGTGTCACCGATGTCAGAAGTTCCGGCATAGCTCTCACCACTGCCACCGACAGCAGGCGTGCGTAAGGTGCAGCGGGCCGCACTTTGCGGCCAACTGCGACCGCGCCAGAGACGCACCGGTGATGTGCGCAAACTGCGGAGGGGCACACCCGGCCAACCACTCGCAGTGCCCCGTTCGTAAGAAGGAAGCACGAAACAAAAGGGCCGGGACGCTCGCACTCACAGGCCGAAAAGGGCAGACTCTGCCGGAGCAAAACGTCGTGGCGGAAGTGGCACCGGCGTCATTAATGGCGCCGGCTAACAACCCGACTGAACGCAACAGCAGGGCGGGGCCTGGCAGACATAATAAGCGCAACAGAAAACCCGCGAGTAAGAAAAACACCCAAGAAGGCGACTCTAGTCGGATGACTAGACTCGTACGCGTGCTCTTGACCTGCCTGACTAAGCAGGAAGCCAAGGGAGGACAGAAAGAGCTACAAGAAAACCTAAGAAACAAGGCAGCTCCAATGGATAGCACACCCACTAAAGTTGTCCATTGGAATGCCCAATCGCTAAAAAGGAAAAAGAAACTTTTCATCTATTTCCTAAGATAGCATAAAATAGATGTTATGCTTATCTCAGAGACCTTCCTACGACAAAACGAGATCTTCAAGATACGGAACTATAACGTCTACAGAAAAGACGAAGTCACGACCGCCGGCATTGCCTATAGGGGGCTAGCAGTGCTCGTTAAAAATAACGTGATACTCCAGCACATCCCGCATAAAGAGTACCAGTCGCTCTATGCGCTAGGAGTACTGGTCAACATCACCGGTCGTAATACGAGACTGTTCACCGCTTATCGACCGCCTGGCTCAGCAATCGGTACACTGGAAACCGACCTGGAAGACCTGTTCGGACGATCGCCCGACCCGATAGTCGTAGCCGGCGACTTCAACATCAAACACCGGGCCTGGAACTCCACTAGGAGCACGGCGCTAGGCCGGCGTATCCCAAAACATGCCAAGGATCTCAACTATGAGATAATCGGACCAGAAGAGCCAACACACCACGCGCGAGGAACGCCCGATGTCCTGGACATATGCCTCTACAGAGGCATGACCACTACTCCAGCGCAAACAGTGCTGCCCGACCTACTTTCAGACCACAGACCTGTGTTATTAGATGTCTAAGCGACCCCGGCGAGAGGCACCATTCCTGCGCCCCGTATGGAGATCTGTTGGGAAAGATTTCGCGAGGAGTTAGAGCACAAAACACCCACCAGAAAAATGACTACCAGCAACGATGTTGAAATCATGACAAAGGACATCACAAGGTGCTTCCACAACGCCTTGGAGGTATCCTCAAGTGCCAAACCGGCTGATAGCAGATACCGACAATCGCTGCCGCGGCACATAACAGAGCTCATCGAGCAGAAAAGAAAACTCGGTATACAATGGCAGAATACCCGTTGCCCGAGATTGAAATCCCGACTCAACTCGTTAGTGACGCGATTTAAGCTCGCACTAGATGACCATGCAGCCGTAGCATGGGACACACACATTGAGAGTATAGGGGAGAGTGTCCCCTCGATTCATCGATTGTGTCGTAGCCTATCCGCGGCGCCTAGGACGTCCCATCCACTTCAGGATAAAACGTCTACCCGAAATTTATGGCAGAAGACAGGGCTGAGATTTTTGCCAAATATCTGGAAGTACAGTTCACACCCAACCCAGTGGCGAATCTCCAGCACCACACTGAGATCACCCAATTTATGGAAGCACACAACATCGAAATTGCACAAAACAGCAGTGATTACCTATTTGTGACACCATGCGAAGTACAACGCATGATTAGAACTCTAAAACCTAGGAAAGCCCCAGGAACCGACAGGATTACTGGCTCAATGTTACGGCATTAACGCGCCTTTACTACAGCATCCTGCGTGCAAGTCACTTCCCCAGCGAGTGGAGACTCGGGACAGTGATTATGATCCCCAAAAAAGACAAAGATCCAAAGAAAGCAGAGAGCTATAGACCCATTACGCTACTCAGTACACTTTCAAAAATCTTTGAAAGACTTGTACCGAGTATGCTGAAACAACATATAGAACTGCGACGGGAGCAATACGGATTCAGGGAAGAGCACTCCACTACCCTCCAGCTAACGAGGGTCATACACACGCTAGTTGAACAGCACAACCAAAAGAAGCACGCCGCCATGGTGCTTCTAGATATGGAAAAGGCCTTCGATAGGGTGTGACACGAAGGCCTGCTGTATAAGCTTGCTACAGCGACTACTACCCCCACCCGTCTGCAACGATTAATTCAATCTTTTCTGAAGAACCGTCGAATTAAAGTGAAGGTCGAAGACAAGACATCCCGTGAAGTAGTGGTGCGAGCAGGAGTGCCGCAGGGCAGCTGCCTGTCACCGCTACTTTATGCTCTATACACAAACGACATCCCGGTGGTCGGCAAAGCGAAACTCGCGCTGTTTGCCGACGACACTGCCTATCAGTCGACCTCAATAAACGGCAAAAGAGCCGCTTTGTTATTGCAACCAACGCTCAATGCACTCCCCGAATGGCTGGCCAAATGACGGTTGGCAGTCAACGTAGGGAAGACGCAGGCTCTTCAGCTAGGACATGCCAACAAACCGACACCGCCCTGTCACTCCAAGGACAAACTCCACCGTGGAGGAGCGAGGTAAAGTACCTAAAAGTCACTATTGACAGAGGTCTGACATTCCGAAAGCACGTGGAAGGTATCATCGCACAAGCGAGATTGGCGAGGACAGTGCTGTGCCCGGTGCTCACCTCGAGATTACCATATCGCACCAAACTAGGCCTCTATAAGACGTACGTGAGGTCACGACTCACGTACGCAGCCCCGGCTTGGTTCGGTTGCGTATCAGATTATCTTAAACGCAGAATACGAACTCAACAAAGTCAGACGCTAAGAACGATCGTTGGGGCTCCACGTTACGTGAAGAACGTGACGATCGCTCGAGATCTGCGAATAGAGAGCCTAGACGAGTTTATAAGCAGCATCGCCACGAATATGTTTCGTAGAGCGGACGCTTCGGCGCATGTACACCTCCACGATATAGCGCCGCTCCATACAAGAGCTCCAGATGACTGCAACACCGACAACCAGCCTATTAGCAGGAGAAAGCTAACAAAAACACAGGCACGTACGCTCATGCACTCGCCAAAGCGAGAATGAAAGTGTAGTGCAACGAATTCCCGAAGGAGGCCTATTAAACACCTCCGCTATTAACACACCCTGTCATAGGGCGGCGAACATTGTCCACCGTTAGAGGGTTAACCCTGGTATGTTTTCCCCGCACCCGTGCAAACGGGCGCGAGAAGATAGCAGCGATGGCGACAGCATTGTCGCGTTTCATTCGGTCAGTGAGAGCGTCGGAGGCCCTCCTCCTCTCCTCCTCCCCTTCCCGCCAAATACAGGCTGGCAACGCACTTGCTACTCCCCTAGTGTTGCTAGTGTCTATGCATGGTGGTGATCACTTAACATCAGACGATGTACCTGTTCGTTTGCCTCCTATGATATAAAAAAATATATGTAGTGAGCGATTTGTCGATAATTTATTTATAACTGAGGTTTATAACTGTACGTGGTTTGCGCAAACACTACTTCATAAATTTTGATCAATTTTTTTTTATTCTACTTCCTAGACACTTAGATATTATCAAAAAAAATCGATATATCTTCATTTAGATTGGAGTTTGTAGAAAGTAAGATTTTTGCTATGTTACATGGTACAACAATACATGCTCAGTGATGAATATTTTCTTGCTGTAGAGAAGTGATGCAAGCGGTATGGTACGCATACGGAGGAGTGTGAATGTAAAATAATATCATTGTTTACAAATACATTTTGTAAGAATAGTTTATTTTGTCTTTCGTTTCTTTACATTTTTCCAATGTATTTTAGTCGTGAGAATCATCTAGTTTGTTTAGTAAAAATCATGAACTAAAACTAATTTCCATACTAATTACGAGACGTTTAAAAGTCAAATTGGATATTATATTTATTCGCGTTATGTTTATGATATGACGTCTGTAATATCGGAATATTAATATATTCATGTATGAATTTTGAATAGATGAATTTCCTTATTCTTATTTTGCTTTGTGCGAACATTTGCTAGTTTTTTTTTTACGAAGCTTTGAAGATGTAATTGGTTTAATGTTATGACGCATACCTCGTTCTAAAATACAAATATCATTAACTTAAACTCGTTAGTTGATTTAAGCAGACATAATTCATAACTTTACTTACATTACATTGTTCAACAGGTTTATGTATATTAATTATAACAAGTCTTGTTAAAACTTGTTAAGTTTTTTGAACAATTTAATATGAGTATATGTTAATTTAAAATACGTATCTAACATACGTATTAAGATTAAATTCTGCAAAAAAATATATAATGGAATACTTACCTACTTGATCACGAAGGCATTGATAATAATTTATAAACTTCTTATAATTCATGGCTACGTGGTTAAAAACTGTAAGGTACCAATTCAAAATTATTTTTGTAACCGTAATTAGAAACTATTATACTCAATGTTCTCACACCAGTAAGCAGTGACACTCAGTCAAAAAATACTCGAAGTAGTCATGTCATAAGTAGTGCTGCAGAAGTGAAAATTAAAAACAATGAAATAAATAAATAAATGTGGTCTCTGTTCAATTTTCTTATGAATTATAGCGTGAATGACAATATTTAAATTTCAGAATTTGTTTAGTGAAATTATTGTGATTTTCATATCTATTGGCACTCGGAGCAATAATTATATACATTTTTATAAAATATATTAATAAATCAAACGTATGATGAGCTACATAATATCAATATTACATGTACGCAGGCCCCTGTACTACTACACGTCGCTAGGTTGACGCAAGCCGCGCAAGCGCTATACGGCCGATTATGCTGACGTAGCATGTCATGACGCGAAATTAAAAATGTATCTCCTGCCAAAAATACTGCTCAACGCGCCTAAATTTTACTTCAAAAAATTGAACAAAATTTTAACTCTTCATAAATATGAAATTATAATTAAATATATTGAAATCAATTTTATTAGTCTTGAGTTGTTTTAAAAAGTCAATCGCGTATTTTTCGACCTTTAAAAGTTGAAACAGTCGGCCGACTAAACGATAATAATTGGCACCCGCTACCCACGAGACGTAAGCGACAATTTACTAGCATCGCATCTATCCCGCTCTTTCATGTGTTTGTAAGAGCGACGGAAATACACTACGAGCCTCTAATCCCCTGTCTACGCAAGACGTCAATGAACTTTACTAATCTCAGTACGATACAAATTGTAGGCGTCCAACCGCCAACATTACTAACAGCCGCAGTCCTTGTGTCATGCAAAAACATTAATTCCAAATTCATTTCACGCAATTGTATCCTTGGAACGTAAGCGTAGAATACCTAACTAAGATTGAACTTAACTAAACTTCATTAAGAAGGCAATATAATTTTCTGTTATGTCACTTAACGTTCGGCTAAGAAATGTTGCAATTAAATGCTTCACGGCCATTGCCTTACTCTGCCACGTTTCATAAAATTTGCTATGACATAACGAAATCATAGAATGACGTGTCGAAAAAGTGACGTAAATTCGCGCTCACATTCAT
The DNA here is from genome assembly GCA_036509395.1 of Antheraea yamamai. Lineage (NCBI taxonomy): Eukaryota > Metazoa > Arthropoda > Insecta > Lepidoptera > Saturniidae > Antheraea > Antheraea yamamai. Next base: position 8,072,426 of record AP028429.1, read on the forward strand.
TCACATAAACAAGGAAACAATGATCATTTATATTCATAACCAAGTCTTAATTGCTTAATTAGATGCTAATGTAAGAATTATGTCTTTATGTATGAGATAATTAACAACATATTGTATTATTTTTGATATCCATTACACGTTGTTACGTATCTCAATTTAATCATAATTGATTACGCACCGACAATAATCCTTGAATTATAAATTAGTACACGGTTTGTTGTAATTATCCAAAACGAATTCAATCTGAGCGTACCTACGTAAAAGAAGTCTTTGATAAAGATGTCTATTTCAAGCCCGATCCTAATTCATAAGGACGCAATGGAATATTCTTACATTACATTTATACTGTTATCAATATAATTATAGGTTTTCATAGTTTTTTAATTTTTCAAAAGAAGATATTTATTATCTTGCAATTTCTTTGACGTAAAAAGTTTTTAGGATTATCCAACCAAGGCACATGAAAATATATAACAAAGTAATTAGATTTTTTGAAGTTATACTTCTTTGGCGCGTCAGGGAAAAATGATGAGAGTAAATTTTTACGATGCGCGCGCACGCCGTCACGAAAAACCGACACCCTGAAGTTATTACGATGTGCGTGCACACCGTCACGAAAAACCGACACCCTGAAGTATATATATTCAACATTTTGTTTCTTTGCATTTAGTGTTTGTATTTCTTTGTATTAAAATTTTCAATGTATTAAGTACCTTTTTTTATTGTTAGTGTCGTTTTTTTCTACAAACGTAGAATAAGGCAAAAGATAAAATTTTTCAAAAGATTTTTATCCTGTTACGCCAAAGAAGTATAACTTCTAACGCGTATACATAAGTACACACACACTTTTTTAACTTAAATAAATAATAGTTTAAAAAAACTAAAAAAACACGCTTTCTTAAAAAATCCAACTAAAAAACAGAAAATAAAATTTAATAAATTTGGATTAAGAATAGTGTAAATTAGAAATAAATGTATATTTTTGTAAAAAGTGACAAAAAAATGATAAAAATACTGATATCTGGAGGTGCTGATATTAACAGTGACGCATTGCATGTTTTTTTTTAAAGACGTTATTGCCTATATGGCGGTTTCATTCCGGTCCTCTCCATCTTTAGATTATAATCCACAATATGCCACGCCGGAGGGTCCATGGCCCGACGGATGAACCTACTAACTGCGTCATCAGTCACGTCGGTATAGTAGACACAGGTGTGGGTGTGTCTGGATACTGCCACTATAGCATGTGAAACACTATCGTGGATTTGCATCCTTCTGCCCTTTTTTGCAGGATCACCACCGATTTGAAGGTCAATCCCTGGGATTCGTGGACTGTCAGAACGCGCGATCCTTCCCCTACCCCGTAGCCCTTGTTTATCAGGGCTTTTTTCTCTTCTTGTGTGTGTACCAGGAAGAGAGTGTCGGGGGTGTGGAAGGTTATTTGTTCGCCCTGATAGCCCCTGATGCTCAGAGATCTCACTATCAGTTTCGGTGAATATATACCGTCGTTTACTTGACTCAGTGCATAGGCTACATCCATCGGGTTCCTGTATGTACAAGTGAACTGTTGGTCAATACCAGCTACGGCCGTTGGTCTGCTGTAAACCATCCGAAATAAGTTTTCCCGATCAACGTAGGGTAGTTGGTTGAAATATCCGATGAGGAGAATTTCGCTTGCTTCCACCAGCCGGCCGGCAGTTAGGATGGTCCCGAAATGGTTCATGAGAGCTTCATCCACGATTAACCTTGACGCTTATCGTGCTCTCTGAAACCATTTATTAGTATGGACGCCATGGTGCGCACCGCTTTTCGGCTTTTTTGCCGTGTGCCTGCACCAGTTTCTCCTGTAAGTCTTTTGCCGCCTCGGTTGTGGTGGTCGCCACAGCGTCCCTCTCCACATCGAAGTTTTTAATTAACCACGTAGTCTTTCCACAGCCTGGGACCCCGTTCGTCCATTTGATCTCGGGTGTCATCTTGGTGCTTTCCGCCACTGCTGGATTTAGAACCCTCGAGGTGGTTGTTACCCTCTCGAGAATCTTTTCTTCAAGCATGATTCTTGTGCACCGAGTGACTACTACGATTGGATCCTCCGGGGGCGCTTCGAACTTCTGAGGTTGAGTTATGAATTTTGTTGTTGTTGGCTTGTGGTTGTTTCTGAATATTGTTGAGTCTTGAAGTAGTTGGGTTCCGGTTTGTAAATCTACCATCAAAGTAAATAGTTGAGGTGTTTGCATTTGCAATACTATGTTATATTTATACTAATATTATAAAGAGAGGTAATGTTTTGTTTTCGGGGAATCACAGGGCGCGTGCTGCTTAGTGAACGGGCACGGTGAACGCGAATAGTGAACGGGCGCGAAGGTGAGCGGCACACGAGCAACTCAATAGGTAATGAAAAGACATTTATCGGCAATATTTGTCGGTTAGTTTATATCTTAATTGGATCCGGTAGGTGATGCTCCGAAAGGTTCTAGACTTATTTTAAAAGATTTTTCAATTAACAACTGGCTACATATTTGAGTAAGTCCCTGGATAGTTTGGATTCACAGTTGGAAATGGTAGATGTCGCCGTAATCGGGTTTTAAGTATTTATTGTGGACCAAGTTATTCCGATAAAGAATTTTCGAAATATCTGCAACTTCATCATAAACTTAAAAATATAAATAGTTTTAATTCAAAGTATGTCACCTGAATTTCATAGTTTTCTCCTATATATTCTAATCGTTGTGACATCGCAATACTACTAAACGTATAAGCTAAATACATTGAATAAAGTAAAATGTAGAATATAAGAAAATGTAAACGATAGAAAATATAACAAAATATTCAACAGCACCGTGTAGTTACGATTATAGTTGACTTAAATACGTAAATATGTAGTACAAAAGACATACAGAATTTGTAAAATAAGAATTATCGTAATTATTGTTAAAAGAATAATAATAAAAAGTACGAATTAACTTGAATTACATAATCCAAATAGACAGAACGTTTAATAAACTCACTGTTTTAATCTAAGACCCATCGTTTTTTAAGGACATGAATAAACTGTAAGTAAAATATTAATAAACTATTTGTTTTCATGAATTACTAAAATACTTTATAAAATAATCTTAACAGCTCATTCAGAAATTGAGTTGCACCCTTTTTCGTCAGAGACGAACGCGTTTTTGTTCAACTGAATTCGAACAGATGTCGCTACGAGTACCGATTTGTGAAAACTTTTCGCCGGTTGAGACGGAATGCGCTCACTTGTCAAGACTCGATACGCACACACTAACAGAAGTGTAAACACCGACTCTCTATAGAATAAACAAGCAGCGTAAAGCGACACTGTCAATACATACATATACACATTTTGGAAGTAAAACGTGATGTTTTATTATATTTGTGTGCGTGCAACGTTCATATATTCCATAAGTTTATTTAACGCTTAACCGTGTGTGCACCCATTAAACTTTGTGTGATTCTCGTGTGCTGATAGATGGCGTTACTAGATAAGACTGTTCTCAAATATTATGGTAATATAGAGATATAATAGGTATAAGCTATGTAATCTTTGAGATGTTAACTTCTGTGAAAGATTTGACGCGGTTATGTTGATTTTCATTACAATTCCTAATATAACCAATGTTTAAATGAAACTTACCACCATACTAAATAAGGTTTATTATAAACCGATATCGCATTTTCATTGTAGATATTTATGGACGGTGGTGATCACTTAACATCAGGTGACCCACTTGTTCGTTTGCCTCCTATGATATAAAAAAAGACGTACAAATAGACATTTAAATATTAAAGTTACACTTGCCATTAGACAATAGTGCCAAGCTTTTGTTGTCTAATCGATTGTTGTCTGGAAGCTAGAATGTCTAATCGTTAATTTTGTATAGGGCACGATCGATAATAATATATACATCTATAAATATATTATATTAAGTCAAAATTTACGAGTGGGTTTGTAGGAAGTAATATCTCTGGAATCAGTAATAATCCGATTATGAAAATTCTTTAACTAACAAGAGGCCATCCATAAATTACGTTACAGGTTACGCGAGTGAGAGAACCAAGAAACTGTGGTCTCGTGTGGTATGGAGGTGGAATGCTTGTCATATCTTTCTTGGCGTGATGTTCTTAAATTGAAAGTATAAAGATTTTTAACTTTCACTGTAATGGCAATAATATAATTCAAAACGAAAATGTGTTTGATTTCTAACTAATTTTAAGAAAACAGTTTTAAATACGAATGTGTAATAAATTTCGATCTGTTGTTTTACTTTGATAATTTCCAAATTTAGATAAGTATGCAAAATAAGTAATGCCCCGCCAGAGGAAAGAGGGTCATACAATTATGGTTATCTAAGGGCGGATAGGGTGCCAATTTCATGAAATTTTAAGACGTAATTTATGGATCACCACCACATGGATATGTTATAAGTACTATGTGTAGGCAACGTTTTATTTTTATTAAATTTTTATTAACGAGAATTTAATCACCAGAGGTTACTATGTTTATATAAGTTGTAGGTATCAGGAGTCAGTTTGTCAGCTAATTATGACATTTATGACTGTTATAAACAATATTATAAAATATAGTTCTGAAGTATTTTTAAAGCAAATATCAAAGTAGGTATTTAAATGTAGAAAACGTTTGTTCAGACTTATTTGGTAGTCATAATATTTAGGTGTATCTTATAAAACTATATAGGTATTATAAGTAGTTCTTAAGAACAAGGTCGATGAACTTGTATCCTAACGGACACGGGCTAATTTCAGATACCTACCTAATTTTTATTTACTTACGAAACAGCTGCTATTGCCAAATTAATATATAATAAATTTAAATAAATACTGTTATCCATTTTATAGTCTTTCAAAAAAGGAATAGATGCAATAAAAACTGATTTATAGAAATATAATAGAGTATTTTGATTTTTTTTAATATATTCATATTTCGAAGATTCAATATTATATATTAATTCTTGGATACCTAATTTATTGCTTATCTGACAACCTTTTTAAACAACACAGTTTAATATGAATACCTATATTATATTAGTGAAATAAGTTTAATATGAATACCTATATTATATTAGTGAAATAAGTTTAATATGAATACCTATTTTATATTAGAGAAATAAGTTTAATATGAATACCTATATTATATTAGTGAAATAAGTTTAATATGAATACCTATTTTATATTAGAGAAATAAGTTTAATATGAATACCTATATTATATTAGTGAAATAAGTTTAATATGAATACCTATATTATATTAGTGAAATAAGTTTAATATGAATACCTATTTTATATTAGAGAAATAAGTTTTGCCTACTAATTGATATACATATTTCCTAATATTGGGAAATAATTTTCCTTCGTTTTTCTTTAATAAATTTGATGATTATGTTACAAAAACAATTTATAATATAACACGCAACATGATTCATTGAGTAATTTACTTTATTTGAAATTATGTATTATTATGTAGTCTATATATTATTTATATTTTATAATAAGATCTATATATATGTCACAGTGTATATGCTGCTAATTTATGCTGTATTTATTAGTTTTCCTAGTACACCCTAAATACCCCCGATTCTAGTCCATGGAACATATCCATCCAGAGGTTACCTGGAAGAGATTGCTATTAGTAATAAGGCCGCCCTTTGTACTAATCACATAATTTGAAATGTTTTATAGTGATATGTATAATAATGTAAAATAAAGATTAAATAAATAAATTTTAAGTATTTAAATATATTTCACTATCAGATAAAGACACCTAGAGCGGTATGAATTTGAATTCTATTGGTAACTTTCAACGACATGATATCTGGAGTTATATTATTATTATTATTAGGATTTTGTAAACATTCAGTTCCTTCACAATGTTTTGTTAAGATTAGCTAATAATGTTATATTCAAAATTTTAATTACGTAAATGAAGGTAATAATAACCAACTACAGAAATACATATAGGTAAATGCTCTTGCTCAAAACTGCGAACATTTAATTTTTATTTCGTTGCATCAAGTACCTATACAACATACAATGAATTATTTTACACCTTTCAAGATGTTAAAATACTTAATCACATACCATTAATAAGCATATTTTATAACAGTATTTTACAACAATAATAGTTCCAATTTTAATTTATATTCAGAAGTGTCATAAAATTTCTATTACAGTAAATTGTATGCTATTTCAGACAATGTTCCGATTCATTCGCTTACCTACTTAGTTCCCCACTAGTTCTTTTCTCACATCAGTTCAGCTTGTTGAAAAACTGTATACTATGCTATGTTATTGAAACTAAAAATCAATCTCAAGGTTGTTTAAAAATCTCATCGGGGATAAACATCTGACCCGCTGAACCCTATACTCCACCCAGAACCGGTTTTCTATAGCCCAGCGCTATACACTCAAGTGACGTCACGACCCAAAACTAAACGTACAATAAAAGGTCCCGAAAGCGGCCATTTTGTGAAATCATATCGATTGGTGGGAAAAAATCTATTGTCACAGATAAACCGTTCCCCTATTGGCCCAGTTTGCTAGAATAGGGTGGCACAATAGGGACAACTTTCCCCAATTTTTTTGCTAACACACTTTATATCAGAATTTTGTAGTATCCATAAGATACTGTGACAAGTAGTTGGTGTATTAGAGTAATTACAAGCACGTATTACTAGTGTTATATTTGATGTGTAACTAATAACTCACTCAAGACGGTCCAGCAAGGTGAGAATCTAGTATCTTGTAGTACCTATCACGAATACATTATAGGTATCAATAATATTTATTACGAAATTTGAAATATTTTTTATAATAGATAAATATTATAAGTATACACAGGTTCAACACGAAGTTGAAAAATCCACATAGAAAAATGTACTATACCTACAAAATGTATTTTAATTATATACCTACTCTTATCTGCTATTAATTCGTCTTAAATTCTGAGCTTTTGTCTCTAGGCAATATATTTTGTTGTATCTGCTAAGTACACAGAGACTCAATCTTGAGTAGCTATATACTGTCTGGGGATAAATTTTAAGATGTTATTCCATTTTAATGTCAGACGTCTTAGATGCTAAATACACTAAGAAATGTTTTCGTTTCACACAAAAGTAAATGTTTAATATAATTTATACGTTTTATTATTCTATACGACATACGGAGAAGACTTCTTTAGACGCGTTGAGCGGTATTTTTGGCAGGACATAAATATGTAATTTCGAGTCATGACATGCTACTGCAGCATGACTTGAATGAACAGCATGATTTGAAGCTCGATGAAACGAAAAAGCCGCATTAAAAAGGACAATCATATAAATCTATAGGATTTAACATGCGAGAAAATGAGATAGAATGCATAATCGTGTACCTATACTAAATAGTTTATCATTTTTTGAAGGATTCATTTACACCGCGGGTGAACTGCATATATGTTTCTTTGATTTACAGACGTCATATTTAATATTATATAGCCCACTTCACTCCTACAGTTATGGCGAATCTAGCAACAGCTAATATGTTAAAATCCATGTAACTTTTTAGGCATGCTAAAAAATGGATATACAAAAATTGATACTAATTTTATATATTAGCATATTACTAACTACTCCCCCCCTCCTTTATCTATATCTATACATTATTATTTATTGTGTAATAATTAATAAACAAGGAATCGAAATATTCGTAAAGAGTAAATATAAACTACTTATGAACACGTAACCATTGTCTCGCTATTTGCTACCAGTAAAGCTACGTTTATTATTATCTTTAGCTTAAAATACAGCTCAGTGTTCATCAGCGAGCGATTCCAAACCAATTTAATGATTTTATAGAGCATAATTATTCATATACTTTATGCCTGATTACGACGTTTTTTAAATATTCTACTCTTAAGATATAAAATAGTAGTTAGCTTACACTTCTTCGCTTAAACTTAGATAAAGTGAATATACATTACTTAGTAAATAAATTAAATTAAATAAAAAAATTACTAAATAAGAATTTTGATGATATTTGTCAAATATTATGTAACGTAAACGGTGTGTAACTACCTTAATTTATTTAGGGTTGTTCGTAATGCATTACCATCGGTATTTATCTAGTGCCGACGATCAGACGACCGAATGCACTTACCGAACAATGTTGTTACTTGGATGCGCTCGACATATTTATGTCATGATTCAGGTGTGTTCCTTTCACGGAGGATTATAGATACTGAATTATAGATAGATGATCTTAGTACTCACAGGAATACCAAAATAGTAATATATAGTAATATTTACATATAAAATGCCAACTCAACTACGTTCTATAGTTTCCAAAATTAGGACAAATTATTACGTTGTATCTTCGAAATATTAACAAACAATAAAAGAAGTAACAGTTTTATATTTTTATCACAACGAGGTATTAGTAGATAATTTCAATTAAACCCTATTCTGAATATCAATAATATACTCCTAAGAGTGCTCTTCAGCATTTGGCTCGATGTGCCTCTGGTCACAGAGGATTTTCGATAGCTTATGCAATACTTCGAGAGATCTTGAAAATTCATAGCTCTTTTATGCGTTTAAGATTGCAATGGGTCCCGTCTCATGTAGGAATAGAAGGAAATAAGAAAGTCGATGTTTTAACAAAGTTAGCTTTAGCAGAAGGCTCAGAGATAAGTATTCATCCACATTATTCAGAGGTATTATATAAATTTAAGATAAGGTGTCATACCATGTGGAAAGAATATTTTAATTTGACCTCAAGAGAGAAGGTATCGTACTATACAGTGTCAGCCTCCGCCTGTACTGTGGTTCGCAAAGGCGAATATAAAAAGAACATTACTTATTTCTACTTTTAGATTACGGTCCGGACACATCCCATCAGGGAAATTTAAACACTTTATGAAAATTATAAATTCACCAATTTGCAACGAGTGCGATAAGGTTGACGACATCCATCATCTTTTGAAAGAGTGCAAAAAATATGAAATTGAGAGGATGCGTTTTATTAAACAGTATAATATTAATATCTGGGATGTGGGTGTGTATCACGGTATTCTGTCAGAACCGATATCGGATTGTTGCAAAAAACTGTGTAATATATTTTTAGGTTTAGTAGTTAGGCTATTTGTGTTTTTAGATTTAAGAGTTTTAGTTGTATATAGATATAAGTTACGATGGGACTGACATGTCAAAAAATGATAAAAATCCCTTAAAAAAATAAAGAGAAAAAAAGTACTCCTAAGATTTAATTTTAATCTTAAAATTAGGTTTTGATTTTATCTAATTTATTATTAAAGAATGCACTTACATAGTATAAAACAAAGTCCCCTACCGCGTCTGTTTGTCTGTCTGTTCTCAAAAATTACCCAACGGATTTTCATGCGGGTTTCACCGGTGGATAGAGTGATTGATGAGGAACGTTTTAATATATAATTTGTCAAGGATTTTTTCATAATCAGCACGGGGTAACGTCTGCCGGGCCCGCTAGTATATATATATATATATATATATATATTAAAACTATTTGAAACTATAAAATACCTATGTGTGTAATTACGCTTTAAATTACATAATGTGGAAATTGACGTTTAACATTTTGAATACCTGTTATAAATTCTATTTTTGGTAATACCCCATTCGCAAAGTGTCATCCACTGCCAATATATGCAAATTAAACGATATTAATCCATGCAATTAATGTCGAGATACCTCAAGTACGTTAAGGTGTGAACAAAATCTGCGCACATGCGTTGCTATCTGAGCCCGACACGGCAAATAGACATTTTAATACTGTTGAGGTTTATATTACCTATAGTTATTCATAACATAGAACAATAAAAGGAATGGAGATGATAAATATAAATTATTGAACTCTCATTTTTTATCTACCTATATATATAGAATCACAATGGAAATTTAGGTGGCTTTTATATTTTTTCATCCAAAAAAATTGAAAGATGAAAAGTTTTTCAGAAGCACTATATTTTAGTATAGGAAAATATTACATTTTAACTGCCTAATACAGAAAATTGAATTAAAAAAATATAGGTTAATTACTGGTTTTTAAACAAGATTCATAGAAATAGTATTAAATTAATTCCTTTGAAATTGCACATTTTAGTATCAAAAATATTTCGCACTTAATAACTTTTAATTGTTTACGTTGTTACTTCATAGATAAATAAAAAAATAAGTAAATATATAAGTACTGAAATTTTATATTACTTTCGATGGTGAGCATCTCTTTGCGTGTTTACTGCCTACACCGTAAATGTTAAAATACCTTGAGATATAATTTTTTCACCGACAATATACTCGTACAATTACGGTTTTTTAATTATTTTTTTATTACCTATTATCAAAATACGGCATATAACTAGTTACTGTTAAGTATACATTAAGTCGTTACGTCTTCTTGCTTGCTTGATTCTAACACACGCTATCAGAGTGCTGAATTAGCTTAAATAAATGCATAAGTCTCACCGCGGAGATGCAAAAAATTTAGATAGGCGGTTCTTTTTATACTAAGTTTAATATACTTTAAATGCCTATACTACGTCTAAAGATATAAATTGAAAAAAAATGAAATCAAACCTTGCAGTTTATGATAGGTAACCATTTAATTTAAAAGAAGTTTACTTATTCTTATTTATAAGATAAATACAAATTTTAATAAAAGTTAATTTCTTAAACTTCACATTTATTTGTGAATTATCTATCTATACATATAATAAGAATGTAAATGTAACGGGCCTTTACATTTTCGATTTTCGTGAAAAAAATTGTTGCAAGTGTCTAGGAATAAGTAACAGAATACATTCAAATCATTTTTAGAAATGTCTGTCTGTCTATTTGTACGAACACGCTTCACTGATAAAGTACGGGATTCACAATAAAATCTCAACAAGAAAATCTTAAAGCATATCCTCGGGAGTTACTTAGTGTTGGTTTAATTAAAATCGGTACACTCTATTAAAACTTATTGTAGCTTTAATGACGATGCGGCGTGAGTACGAGATAAAAGTAAACAAGTAAATAGACTTAATACATTCAAATGATCACTATATTTTTCACTGTAAGAATGAACATTGTTTAGATAATTAAAATCAGAACAATATCTAAAATAATAAAATATTTTTGTATGACTCTAATGATAAACGTTATCTAATTTATAAACAAAAGTAGGAAATACGGAAGTAGTATATAGTAGTATGTGGAACAGTATTATTCACGCAACTGTTTGGAACTTGGGAATAGCGGAACAAAACTGTAAGCACTGTAATTCAATTCAGTTAGGGTATCATGCGATATGTATGAACCGCGACGGGTTGCCTTCAGGCTTAAGGGGGATAATTTTCCTTCGGCATTGTTTTGTAGGATTTCCTCCCGAGCTCTGTCGAGATGGTAGCTTCATGTAATTCAGCCTTACGAGGAAATATTGGGGGTGTCTACTTTGTGGGTATGTTTTCAAAAGATATACAAGAGTATATATTATAACATATCTGGATATTTAGACATTAACAAAACGTGCTCTCGCTATATATTACAAACCGAAATTATTATTTAAAAATAAATTGTGATAGCGATCCGACCCGTTTCGTATGGGTGCAATGTACTAATGTGGAGTCATAAGTGTTGAGACGATTTCGATCCAGTTTTCAGCGGTCTCATATATAAAATCTTCACATAAACAATTTCCATTTCGTTCAATAAGTATATATACAGTACTTTATTTAAGATTTAATTTTGTAAATAATATGTGGAGACGTAGAAAAACGACTTTTCTGCAATGTTTTTTTTTAATATTGGTACGTTTTAATAATATTTTGGTAATATGATATTTTAGTATCTTATTTGTTTTATTCATCTCTATACATGGAACATATTGAAAATTATATATTTTAATTTAAATAAATTATACTAAAGTAACACGAATGTAATACTTAAATATTTCATTGAGATAACTCAGTAGTAAAGCTTAAGTTCTAAATAGCATTATTAATCATGTACGTCGGTCATAGAATGTTAATTGGATATTACGTAAATTAACATATCTAGACTGATGCAGGTTTAGCAAAAAACAACGTTCTTACTCTGGCTATAGCTATGTTGAACTTCAAGTGGACATAAATAAGGGACGCAAAATTCGGTGGTCCTATCTCGACGGGCGGTACATTTCTACTGAATTTTACAAAACAACTTTCAACAAGCAAAATTACACTTTATCTGTATTAACAGAAAGTTCGTAATATTTTTCTAAAGCTGAAGTCGCAGTATATTAGGATGATCGCCAGTATATTAGATTATCAACTCTCTTCGATTGATTTAGAGTTGATTTTTAAACAATTCATTTATATTTCGAAAACTCTTTAGACAACATTTCTTTGCAATACAGTACAGCATCAGTTTTCGGAATCCGTTAAATTAAATAAAAACTTTTACATGTGTAACTTGTTTCCACAATAACGATATCATTTCGATTTTAATTTTGGTATTACACAAAAATTATTACGAAATTGAATATTCATAAGTGTCAAGTCTTCATATCGAAGTAAAATATTTTACTGGTAGCCTTAAAAATTAATATTATATATGTATACATTTCTGAGGTAAGATCGTTATTAAAAAAATAATTAATCATTTATTTTAATTAATTTAATATGCAGGTGATTATAATATAGTAATCAGTATCATTTGCATATCACAGTGTGTTGTGACACATTAGGTTTCTATTTTATTAACTTGCTGATTCCCTTGACTTCAGTTTTCGTGAAAATAGTTTTATTGTGTTGTGGAAACCTCGTGTTTTACCTAGATTAATTTTAGGCTGTCTTTTTTTATCATCATTTTGCCTTTCTTAAATGTTATCATTACTACTTATTTCCATTCTAAAAGCGTAATGAATCTAGACCTTTATTTGCCACTGAAAGTTTCTTCAGAATCGGTGCAGACGTTTCGGAAATTATCCAGGACAAACAACAAACGCATTAACTTTATGTATATGTAGATACAATAGTAAAATATTTAAGTGATGTCCTGGAAAAAAAATCTAAAATTATTAATTTTTTTAAATTATACCATGTTTAGGAAAATAAATCAAATGCATTACATAAACTTAATTCCGAGAAAAAAAATCAAATATTGCAAATCGATTTTTTTTATCTTACCCAGTACCAAATATGTTACATCATAAAGAAATCTAAATAAGTACCTACGTGAAGTAATTTATGTGCCTTTCATGTTCATTTATGCGTTATTCAACATTTCCAAATATGTAATTCAACCACTAGATTTAAAAATAAAATTAATTAACGCCATCCATAAACACTTTCAAATAGTAATACTGAAATATATCTAATATATAACACTTTGTATCATATAATATGCATATTCGTAATATAATATATTATATTCAAACCTGTTTTCAATACCGAAAGAAGTGCGTTTTGTTCTGTACACATTTTTCTCTTATGTCATAACTATTGACTTTCAATTTCCGAGTCGAATGCAATGTACCTATATTCCGTCGAGCAATAAGATACGACTGTAGGCACTATGTCGAAATACGTACTTTTACACCTTAATATAGTCAAGAGATTTTCCCTTGTCCATTCCATTTCATACACATCTCATCCGGATCACGTATAAAAGAATATCATAGAGTCGCAATGGGTTTTCCTTTCAGCTACATTTGTCGGCCCAAGAGACTTATTATACTGTGTACACGGGCCACGACGTATATTTTGTTCAAATATAATCAGGGACGCGAGCACAAACAATGTTTTTGTTTTTGTTCAATGTTATAAAAGATATTCTCGAGTATGACGGTCTCAGAAATGCAAATGTTTAACTTCATATTGGATCGGATCGGGTCGCCATTTATGTAAAAGTTTCTAGTAGATATGAAGGTTATTTGTCGCATTATATTATCTAAATCACAGACATAAATAAACAATGTAAATATATTATATGTAGGTAGAACAAAGGATTGAAATTTTTTACTAAATTTCTAATTTACTATTATTTGTAATGCCTTCAAAAGCTACGCCTACAGATTTCATACCTGCATGTATAACATATTATACAAACACAATATAATGTTAAATATAACAGTTTGAATTTATGCAAATTTATTACTACCATTTAAATATTGTATACCTACATCATGCATATTTATATTTTACAAATTCTGCAAAATTGGTCCACGCGATCCAACAATATTCCCAGTCTGTGAGTAAACAAGGTAAGCGGAGCCGTGGTCGACCGTTGGAGCCTCAATAATATAAAATATGCGTTCATATATCCACGGCTACCTACGCGAATGTCAGTTACGTCCGTGCTACATGTGTTCCCTAATTTTTTTTTACTCTTTCTTTGATAAAAATTTAACTTGTACATATTTTAATATATCATTTACTTATTTATAAGGTTTAGAGAAACTTAAATGTATATTAATCAATATAATTGTGATAAATTGTGTCAGATACTATAGGTATTTTTCTATCAAATAATACCTCGGAATGTATGTAGATACTGTAAAGAATTATTTAAAGCCAATAACTGAAACATATAGGCATAATATCCATGATAAAAAAATATGTTCTAATGTTAACTAATGAGAACCAAAATTTAAGCTTTAATAACAATATTGAAGTCTACCGGTAAAAGTAATTACATAAATACAGGATCCCTGATACTAATTCATTTTGTTAAATGTCTTTAATTATTTTCATTTATTATAATAGATTACAAGTATTTACGAATTGGGAGATGGTTTTCGTTACGTATATCGGAGGTCACGCACCGGACCAATGGACTTGGGTCTAAATGACTCTGCGTTAACTGGAATCACCGACCTCGGTCATAGATTACAAAATTGGTAAAATTAAACAGTACAAAGACCTCCTTTATTATTATTAAAGGATATTCGACTATAAGTAGGTACTACATATATCTATACTTTTATGGCGCTCAATTTTAAGTCTGTGATATTTTCTGAGATAAGATATTCATTGAAATGTGTATGATGTAATATGATGTAAAAATTTAAAAGCTCAATATATCTAAAATTTAATTGGGGAAAGATTAACATTACATTGGGAAATAGCATTGCAATTGTTTTTTTAATAGTCTGCAAAAGATTACTGTAAGATATCTTTAGGAAATAGATAGTATACACCACTAAGAACGTATCCGTAAGCATTTTTAAGATTTACATTACTTTCAAGTACCTGACCTTTGCTTTGCCATGTCGGAGTGAAGACTGAGATAGCTGGCTAAATACGGTTTCGTATAGCTTTATCTTGGCCTATCGCAGTCATGACGCTGTACGATAGAGAGAACGTTTTACTAAACCGAAGCAAGTCGATATGAGCCGGACGTCTCACTTTTCTCCCTAACGTACCAAATCAAATGCCGGATGATATACATTATTTTGATATATTTCATAACGTTTACCCCAAAATTGCAATATTATCGCCCAAAAACCCTATTTTACGATTTGATTACACTGTGTAGATAATTCTCAGCTCTAAATAGATGTAAGTATTCTCGGATTGTGAAACGTATCAAAATCCATTTCCTAGTTTACAAGAATTAAGGAAACACATAGACAGGCGCGAAAAGTGGGACTATTTATTTATAGTATTTATTGATATTGATAATAGAATTAAAGAAAGCGACAAATAATAATTGTGCAAACAATTTCTGTATATATTACTTGCAATCTAATAAAACGTAATACTTAATTATCTACCTTTTGATATATACACATATAAAATTATATAGATCTGTTGGTGTGCGCTCATCATGCGAAAACTACTGGATAAATTTAGATACTTTAGTTTTACTCTTTAAACACTATCTAAAATTATAAATATTGCAATATCTTCATTTAATATAAAGTCCTCTAATATTTTTTTTAGAAACCACGAATTTTATGAACATTACGAGTTCAGCGATATCTATGTTTTCTTGCCGCGGAGATACGAGTCTAGCGGTGTGGTGTGCGTGGGCAGGAGAGTGGAAGTAAAGAGATAACAATTGTTTACAAATAAATTTTATAAGCTAAGTACATGCTGGCTCTCAATTCTTTTTATGTTCTTTCCTTTGTACCTAAAACATAGTTAAAGTAATAAACAACGCAGACGAAACCGCATGTATCAGTTAGTAGGTTATAATTATAACTATTACAGCCGAATTACTCGATCCAAGTTCATATCCATAGGTACATATTTCTGGTATATGTTTATATAAACAAACCGGTTTACAAAAATATTTAGAAAACGATAAAATCTTTGCTTGTTATCATGAGAAAATGTAATAAAAAATAATGAAATTATATCATTATTCTTTGGCGAATCGGATTAACACGTTCGTCGTCGGACATCAGCCGATCGAATTATTATACAAAGGGTATAAATATCGTTTCCGAATCGTTTTCGATCACGGATTCTGCTAATACCATCTTTATGCCCATCCCAGTGTATTATTTCGAAACCGTAATATACACGGGTATTCTTATATGTATTCGTTAAATATTTTGGGTATGTACAAATAAATTAAGATAAATTCAGACTTATGTTTGAAAATTCAAATTGGATCTTAATTTATTGCCTAACATTTTACATGGTCTTATTCCATCGTGACGCTGGAACATAACATAAATATTATAAATACAAAACAATTAATTATATTCAATAATAAACCTTAATATCGAAAAAAGTAAAATAGTGTGTATCCAGACTAATTTACCAATACACTACTTTTGTATAGTTTTTTTTTATCATACTTATAACATATACGTACGAAATATTCAATATATTCAAATTATCTACATGTAACATGTTATTATTCAGAAACAAATACACAACAAAATCGTATTACGTGTTTTATGGGCCAAACTCATGATTTCATACACTTTCCCACGCATAGCTAGGAACATTCTTTCTTGTTCGTATTTTGGTTCAGGGATACTTTAATCGGCATAAAACTTGATTTAGAGTTATTTTAAAGTGGAAACTTTTTTGAAACAAAACCTTTTGTATAAACGGCTTTATCTTATAATACTCACTACTAAAGACTCTTTTGATATAAACTTGCAATATGGTATAATTTAATGAATGTTACTTGCTAAGATTAATTTCATTAAATTTATTTAAGGTTTTCCATTGCACCTACTTTAACTTCGTACTAATAGGTGTCATAGTAAAAAAGTGTATTTAGTATTCAACATACTTACCTACTTTGACAGTTATAATTGATTATTAATAAAATGCAGCATTTTATCCAATAAAGTAATTAAAATTATTTTTCTATCTCTATACAAGTCATATTACCTATATATTGTATGGTTACTAAGATGCTATGTAAGCTCATATTGTAGTAAAAATATAGGACAGTTTATACTAAGCGGTCGCTCTGCCAAAAACTATATAAATATCAGACAAAATGAACAAGCTTGTAAAAGATAGCTGGCTCTAAAATTATCATAAATATTTGCTTAGGTTACTACATTTATGAATATATAGTGAAAGGCTATTCTTATCATTAAATATTAACACACATTCATAAACCTAGCTAGAAGAGAATTCTTGTGAAAGGTGAGCGAACTTTATATACTTATCGTCAGAATTCTTTAACGTAATTTACATTTTTCTTTTCCAGATTAGAAATCTCATTGATAAGTACCGATGCAGAATATTTGATTCCGAAGCGAAACAGTCTTCAAGTACCCTAACCGTTCGTGAACCTTTCAAAACGAGATTCAGAAACAGCCCTGATTAAACTTGCAAAAATACAAGTTCAAGGAAATGATCTCAAATTCGCATCGAAACTAAGGTACCTTGTATAAGAAATTTTACACTTGTGAGCTGATAATAAACATTTTACTCATCCAATGACGTTATTTAATATTAAAAATTATCAATAATTGTAAAATTAATTTTCAAACATAATGATATTTATAAGCGTAGTTTCTGTATGATATAATACGTCACGTATCTATTTCTTATCGAAACTTATAATTTGTGGGAGCTAAACTATTTAATGAATTACTAAAAGAATTAAGTGAAATTGAATACTGAAATGTATTTGACAGATAAATATGGGAATACAATTTTATAGTTTTGTCTATATATGACCAACATAGCGTGACATCTTTTGTTTTTCTTCCGATAATATTCTAGCAATAAAAATATTTTGTAAATGATTTTTGTTCTTATTGTAGCACTGGACTATGTTAGAGATTATTAATTAAAATTAATGTTTTAATTATCATTCAGTGAACTATGTCCCTTTTGACAAATACATTTCTTTAAACCGGATTAAAATAATAGATAATAAACAATCGGACAACACATTAGAAGAAGTTGGATGAAATATAAGATATCTAGCCTGAGCTTTTACTGAAGAAAAACAACACTGTACTAAACGTGAATATTAGTAGCACCTTTTTCAACTACGGTGATGTAAAGAACAAGCGTGATAGTTATTAGACATTAAAATAAAACAGTATGAAATCTTATTGCTGGCTTCTGTCATTTTTCTACGTAAATTTTAAACAGAAGTGCGAACTAAATGGGATATGCTGACAAAAAAATATCGTTACAATATACACATCACAAGGTTGTATAGTAGCGTATGGAATATCGGCTGTCACGTGAGACCCGCCATTGTACCTGTCTACCGCGCCTCTCCCCGCACCTCGCCCCGCGCTTCACCCCGCACCGCGGCAGCGCGTCATTGCCATGCAAATGAAACGGGCCACGGACCGAAGGCTATTTATCTCTGATTGGGTTCATTTATTCTGCTTTGACAGACATGTTCCAATACCAAACGGAGCCCTCACTGTGTTTACATAATTAGAATATGCAAATACAAATGTGCAGTCAATTTTTAAACCGAGAATTCGAGTCTTTTATCGAAAATTAAATGTAAAATCATGTAAAAAAATAATGTTACATAAAATGTAATGTAAAATGCATAAGTTATCAGATTTTTCTCTGTTAAGCGTGTATGTACGTGTTAAACTACAGTTCGAAGAACGTAAAATGTTGTTACTGGTTTATATGTAATTTGTTAATTGGAACCTCTGTACCGTTCTGTCCGTATTTACATCTACCTACGTAATGAGAACATGTTACTAATTGAATAAAATCTCATTAATTAATTAGTGACCGACACACTTTTGGCTAGCGACTGTACTTACTATGTGTAGGTATTAAATTAAATTATACATACCTATACAATAATACCTATACATCATATTTTTTTGAATTAACTTAAGCTTTATAGTGATGAGAACTTATAGACCTACCTATAATTTTAAAATAAAATACACGGCGTGTATATCCGGGTTGCCTAATATTATTAACATAATGTTGGGACCAAATTTTAAATTTGAGGACTATTGTTCAATTGTGATTGTTTTTTTAATGAAGTTATTTCCATATTATTAAACTGACATTGACTTACTTTTTTATTTTATTCCTGTATCTATAGGTTCTTTAATTCGTTTAAACTATTATTTCTTTATCCATTTATAAATTAAGTTAAGTATTCTATAAGACCGATGTGGAAATGGAAACTTCTAAATGAAAGTGAATGACTATCAGAATTAATGTCTTTATATTTATTCATAATGCATATGTCCATAAAATACCACATGTGATATTGTTATGCTACTTAACGTTATTTATTATCTCGCTATTGAAATGTCGAACTCTTAAAGGCTACACATTCTATAGTACCTCCTGTATGGTAAACGCCATCAGTTCATCGGTTTTAGTTTGTAAAAGTTAATCTTTTACAGATGTTGTTGCACCTTTTATAATATAAGTCGTTAGCTTAAAATATGTTTAATATTAGGATTGCAAAAGGCATAAAATTCGTATAAGTAATGCGTAAAATAAAAATATTCGTTCATATGCCGTAACTTATGTTAACTTATTAAATAATAAATCAAGGAAGCTAAAATGTACAAATTAACTTAATTTATTAATGAATTAAAATGTTGTTTTAGTATTAATTAATCAATATACTTATCTAACTCAATATAAATTTAAATTACAAACCACTTTACCATATCCATTTAATGAATCATCTACTATCATAAAATACATTACATTAGTTTTTAACAAGTTGTGCCCATCGGTTTCATTTGCGTTTTATTTTTCCCGCACTTGGAACCCTATATCTCATATTTGGCATACTATATTTTTTTTAAAATATTATAGGAGGCAAAGGAACATACGGGTCACCCGATGGTAAGTGATCACCGCCGTCCATAGACTATATCTTATCTTTTATTCTCTTACTATATTAAGTACTATTACTTTGTTTAAATTTGTAAAACCATAATACTAACCTATTTTACCGTTATTATCTCCTATTAAAATATTCCATAATACTATGGCAAGTTCATTTATTTACCAGAAAATTGATTCAGCAATTTAAGAGATAGCATCGGATAAACAGCGGATATTTCAAATTTATTTATATGTATACAGATGGTCTCTAAAATAAATTATTTACTGTTTGAAGAAAAGTTACGTAATTTAGTTATTTTGTATTTTTATTTTGTAGATTTATATGAAATTGTGAATAAGAAAGAATAGGTCTTTGAAGTTTATATAATTTGGCAAGTATGGTATACATCTTACAAGTAATCTTACATCAGCTTGTAACATTAGGAACGTATCTTGAAAGTTCTGAAGAATTTATAAAGTCGCGGTACTACCTACTTAACCCAAATAGCTCCGGAGCTGTACAAAGTTGGACAGTTTTGTAACTTGTAATTCGGTAATTCTTGAAATCGATAAAGGCTGTACTCGGCCAAATCGGGTAGCTCTGTTCTCCATTTTTAGTTATGTTAGTTTTTTTTCGGAATTAACTTAAACGATTGTACTTTGTGTTTAAGCATTTAATTCGTTAGTGTATACTGGTTGTAATTGGCATAAAATCGTTTTAAGTTATATGTTTTGAAACCTGTATGTGTGTTTTTTAACCTACAGATTTAGTGTTTTTATTATAAACTAGCGGGCCCGACAGACGTTGTCCCGCTCTAATTAAAAATAAATCCTTGACAAATTATATACCAAAACGTTCCTCAAGAATCACTTTATCCACTGGTGAAATACGTTCAGTAGTTTCTGAGTTTATCGCGAACAGACAGACAGACAGACGCGGTAGGGGACTTTATTTTATACTATGTAATGACTATTGGGGGTAAACGAACAGGCGGGTCCCCTGATAGACACTAGAAACACCAGCGGAGTAGCAGTTGCGTTGCCGGCCTTTTATATATCAGTTAATATCTAATCGTAATTACGCTTACTCATGACTTAAGCACTCAACCAATCATCGTGGAATTTTGTATACATATTGTACATAAGTACAAAAAGGGACATACCTTTAATATAGGAAAAACGGTCCTACTCCTGAAGGCAGATTACTTCTATAACAATGTGAGCGAAACCGCGAGCAAAATCTTGTAAAAAAAAATCTAACACATTCGAAATATTATTGCCGATATCTATCCGTTCTCTTAGTAGTTTAATTGAAAGCAAATTAATATCCTGTTAGTAAATAAATACGTAAATATTTTATATATCAGTAACAATAAATATCACTTGTAATTACTTTATTTATAAAACAAAAAAGTAAAGTACTTCAATATTCATTGCAACCAATTTCAATAAGACCGATCGGTGATTTCATAAACTCGTTACTTGAAAGTAAATCTTATCTCAATATTACTCCAAATTTTATATAAAAGATGTTATTTTTCTTAACGAGACATATAGATAAACAAAGGTATTCAGCACTGAACTGTTTAACGAAACGTTAGTTTATCTCGATATTGTTAAGTAAAACAGCTTGTTTTCCTTGTTTATAACATGACGTAGTCTGCCTATTAAGGGAAATCGATGCATATAATAGCTGAGGGTGATATGAGCAACGAATAGCGATATGCCGAATGATTAATTTGATTGTATTTGCACGGAAGTATATACTCAATATATGTATATACAATAACGGTACCTACTGGTATATATATAATGACTGAACTTAAAGTTTAAATCGTAAGAAAATTACTAATTAGTGTAAAAACCTGATTAAGTTTAAGCTTTAAGTATTTAAAAACCGTAACAATGTGATTAAAATAAGAGATATGTAATAAATGTCGTTAATACGATAATATCTTTGTACTTTACAAGTAATATTTACGACCTACATATTATGTTTTTTACGAAATTGTTTTACTTTGAAATCCTTATTTATATTGTAATTGCGAATGAGTTTGTTTGTTTGTTACGTTTTCACGTCTTAACTATTCAACCGATCATAATAAAATTTTGTAAACACGCTGTCAGTTACTTTTAATATTAAAGGTTGTTCTTGAAAGATAAGTCAATCTAAATTTAAACAAGCGGCGCCGCGGAAATAAAATTAGTATCCTATAAGTAATTATTACTTAGTCCATCAGTGTACATAATACTACTGTAAAACGGACAACAAAGCACCACATTAAGGTCACTTAAAATTGAAATAAATTCGTAAGTTTTGTAAGTAATTTATGACCGCAGGTATAAATAATATATACCTACCATATATTAACGCAAAGTTTATAATATTCTGAAATACTTTAGCATACCCACTTATGTATTTTATTTTATACTTTAGTATGTTTCAATAAGTGAAGTAAGTTAACGTGCTTATCTAGCGTCGATTTTAAATGAGTCATTATGGCTTGAACCAAAATACGTCTATTTAACTTATATTCAAAAGATTTTCAGTATATTTGTTTACTGAATACTAAATTTGAACATATGTATAGGTAAAGATAATTTTAATTTATACCCTTCTAATTTATTTATACGTAAATAAATATGCTATTGATACTTTATGTGTCTATACAAGTTCTTACAATAATGATCCTGTGTTAGTCCACTAAGATTTATTTATCCATATGAATTCAGTGGCAACATTCAGTTTTTATATCAGTTCTACTTTGGTGTGTCGGGGTTGTACGAATAAGAAGTTTTAGGGTGGTGAAATTACTATTTTTCGCGAGTCACGTATCGGTTCAAGCTTATCCGGCGTTAGGTTCGATGATAATAAGTGATACCACCAAATATGTGAGACATGACTGTATAGAAGTTTAACTGGAAGTGACATTCATTATACCAGCGCAGAAAAAATGAAAACACTACATTTAATAGAAAATTTTAATGTAGACCAAAAACGTCAACATGATTATACGCATAAGCGAGTCAAAAAGAGAGTTTTTAACACTAGTTTTATAGAATACTGTTCTAATGACCTAGGGTTACTATATCTTTTTTTTCTACGATGGTGCATCATGTGTAAACGAAGCAAACTTGTCGTTCATTAGATATTCTATTACCAGTAACTAGCATTCACTGTACTGGATATTGACCGATAACTTGACATCTCAATTATATTTAAATCTAGGTGATATCCACTAATATGTCTGCTTCGTCTATTATCTCAATAATATATTTAACAGAAACATAACCACTACACCG
Organism: Antheraea yamamai; assembly: GCA_036509395.1. Classification (NCBI taxonomy): domain Eukaryota; kingdom Metazoa; phylum Arthropoda; class Insecta; order Lepidoptera; family Saturniidae; genus Antheraea; species Antheraea yamamai. The sequence goes on from AP028429.1 coordinate 8,096,000, forward strand.
CTTACCCCACTTCGCCTCAGCAAGAAAACACACATTGCTGAACGCGTAGTCTTTATAAGAATCGTACTGTCCTAAAATTTTAATAACCTAATATTAATTTCAGGTATTTGATTATTATTATTTTTTAAATAAGAACCAAGTGCCTAATAAGTAAAACTAAGATGAAATTAGTCAAAATCTATCCAGTAGTTTTGGAGTTGTGTACCATGCACACACCGGCAGACCCCATCATTGTATTAACCATAGATCACGCCGCCGTGGTCTGGGTGTAAATTTCGCTCCCGCACACCAGACTAGGCCCCCTTCAGCAGGGGCTCAAGCCTAGGTTCGTTCCCTCGGCGTGGAGCCCTTGAGTACGCTGCTTGCGCGATACAGTAACACAAAATCTTACATCACTGCAACAACGTTACACATATCACCTCCACACACGTGCACGCATACACGCTTACACACGAAAGTGGAAGGGTTTTGTATTTTTCCCTTATCGAACTGAAATAGTTTAGAAAATTATCCGATACAAAATACATATAAGAATAATTGAGGTATGTATGCTTGGTACACATATATATTTCAATAACTCATATTTATTTATATTAAGTATGAACTTAGCTAGCTTAACTTAGTAGCTTAGCTTAGTTCACATAGATCGCGAATTGCATGAATCAGGCAACAGCCCAAGCCGTGGGGGCCCGTACACCCTTGAACTAGTTGTCAAAATAAAATCGGCTGAGTGTCTTAAGCGCTCGCCTTAGTAGTCCGGTGAAGCTGCTAAGTCAATAGCGTACTCAGATCGTGATTTTTTTTTTATTTATATAGAATAATAATAAAAATAGGTCTAAGAAGTATTTAAATAACAATATGTAAATCACATAATATTTAAAATTAATGATGTCTTAATATGCATGTGTTAAATATTAATTTTGTGCGTCGAATCTTTAATCTTGAAAACGTTTGTAATGATGATTTATGATTTAAATGCAATTTATGATTATAACTTTGATTAAACTTTTAACACAACTTATATTTAAGAACATTTGTGACTATTTATTTCGATTTGTTATCATCAGTAACAAGATACTAACGTATATAAGGCCGCTATTAATGAGATTTTAGAGACGAGAGTGAAGCCCTGAACAGAATCTAATGTATTTTTACCTTTTTTACGGTTATTTATACGGTACGGTTATTTGTTGGAACAACAAAGTTAGCATTTACCCACATCAACATTAGCTTTATGTCTAACGTATAGATGTAAAGGTCAGGGTCGAAGCTTAAAGCTCACTTGACATAAGAGGTTACATTAGGTCTGAAGGTAAGCTTGCCATTAAAGACTCTCTTCTAATTAAGCCGTATAAAGTACCTACAAACCTGTATTCTTTTATTTGTGTAGTTTAGGTCTTGTCTGATGAGATACATTTTTATTTCTCAAACTATAAAAATGTCTGCACCTGCCTTCATTAGATTAGCAAACAAATAACTTTAACACTATTTAATTTTTTATTTTTGTTTTCTAATGGTCGTTAGTTTTTTTTAATGAATTTTTAAAGGTATAGGCGACACTATTATAACTATATGAATTTTTAAATACTCTTTACTATTTTCTGGTTTAATCAAATTAATTTAATATATAATTTATATTTTATAAGTATCTAAATATGTATAAACAACCGACTTGTGACATATATTTTCTACGTAAGTAAATACTTACTGGCTATAGATTGGGGCTTACTACATTGAAAGTTAGTTTTAAATACCATTAGTGTTTTTCGTAATAATTATTGATATTCAGTCATAAAGTTACGAGTACTTTATACAGATATTTATTAAAGACTTATTTTTTTATTAAAGACAGTTCTCATACGAAGCTCTCATTTGAAGGTAGTAGAGTTACGCTGTAGCTATTACTAGTTTCAGTATGAATGGATCGGCTCGCCCGGGGTAGTACCACCCTCTCACAGAACACCGACGTGAAGTAACAGTGCTTGCATTGTTGCGTTTCGTTCGGTCAGTGAGAGCGCCGGAGGCCCACCTCCTTCCCCCCTTTCCCTTCCCCTTTCTCCTTTCCCTACCCCTCCCCTATACAAAGGCTGGCAACGCACTTGCGACTTCCCTAGTATTGCTAGTGTCTACGGACGGTGGTGAACACTTAACATCAGGTGACCCACCTCTTCGTTTGCCTGCTTTTACCATAAAAAAAATACTCGACATCATACTCTCTGTCGCGGGGGAGTTTACAAATACAATTATCAGACATAAAGTACGCCCACATCCAGAAAAATCATTTGCCGAACACACAAATAAGTGCCCTGTGTGGGATTTACAAGCCCGTAACCCTAATAATGAGTATGACAATTCTGTTTACAAACTGTAGAAAAGTAAAAAAAAAATACAAATAAATTGAGGCCAATAAGCGTTTGTATATCTTTTATACTGTACATACAAACTGTAAATAATGTAATTAAGGTTTTTATTTATTTATAAAGTAGTTATTGTAAGTTTTATTTTATCCGTTTAGTTTTTGTTTTAATAAAAAAAAAGTAAGATTAATAAGAATATACCCATATATATGTCTATACATACATAAATAATAATTCCATTTCTATTGTTTTCATTATTGTAAGATAGTAATAGGTATAGTTCTGGTAATATTGTCAACTTAGATAAAGTCTCTTTATTTTCTTAGGATTTACTTATCACCAAATATAAAAAAAGAGTATGACGTAAATCCATATAGCGCAGTTGATCCAAAAAGTACTTTGCGTATAGCGTATTTTATACAAGCAATTAAGAGTTTAAATCTATTTAATCTGTTTAAGGACAGTCGAAGAGAGCGAGAGTGCCATATCCAGTTGGTGTTGTATCCTAGATGCGAGGCATTCACGAGGCGTCCTTGCAGAGTCAATATCAATAAATGGGAGCTGGGAAATTGGATGTGTTGCGGCTCGTGGTGGCCGGGGCCAACACCGTACGTAATAAGATAGTAATGAGCCGATCTTGGCACTCATAAAAATATGCCTGTTGGCCCCCGTTCTATGACTAAATATTTAACTAGCCAGGAATGTTATTGTATAAATGTGGGATCATTTATTATATTTATGTTCATTATGTATTTATTTGAATCGTCAAGATCAATTAAAATATTTTGTAATCATTTTATTAAACAGAATATTTGTTTAAGTTAGAAAAACCAAAGTAAGTTATCACTATCATCACATAGTATAAAACAAAGACCCCCACCGCGTCTGTTTGTCTGTCTGTTCGCGATAAACTCAAAAACTACTGAACAGATTTTCATGCGGTTTTCACCAGTAGATTCATGATTCATGAGGAAGGTTTAGATGTCTAATTTGTCAAAAAAAATATTAGGGCGAGACAACGTCCGCCGGGCCCGCTAGTTAGAAATGAATAGAAATCGGTTAACTGCAAATATTTGTCGTAATAAGTTAATCGTAGTTAAGATAATAAGAATAATCCACTTCAATAATTCTTGAAAATATAAATTAATTTTCGTTCGCATAGGATAATCAGTATAATGAAAATATTTAAAACTAGAAACAATTTAAATATATGCTAGATATAAAATAGTTCCATGCGTAAACTATAAAATGAAACAGTTTTTATGCGCAATGACTTATTATGACAGTCATTATTATTTAAGCACTTTAAATAGAAATCTAGGAGTTCCCGGTCTCATATACCTATGAATTAAAACATGTCATGTCTAAAATGACTAGTGTCAACTATAATGTTGCCAGTTGTCCTTATTTTGTATATTAGGTGTTTAAAGTGTATTACGTTGACTTTCAATTTCTATCGTGTGATAACGTCGCTAGTTTTATTCAAGATTTGTTATGAATATTTACTTCAATACTGCTATTTATCTTGAATGGAAATCCTTCACGGCTGATGTAAGATGTAAAGTGATAAAATATAGACACCTATTTAATATAATTACAGATAACACGGTAGTCCGGTGAATCTGTTAATACCTTGCTAGGTCTGTACCGTAATAAGTTCGAAGTGAGAAAAAAAACAGATAACAATGCATACTTAATTAAATACGTAAAAAAAACTTAAACCGCATTTATATCATAACATATAAATATGAAAAATAGAATAATTTACATACTCTCTTAAAGAGAAATACTTACCACATTCGTTATTTCTCGAAGCCGACAACATTTTCGGTACGATCTGAAAAAAAAATCATGGCATTAATTATCAGGTCCGTCTCATTTGGAATAGCAATTCCAGTAAATTGTGTGACGCGTTGCATCAGCCTACGAGGATTGATTTGACATTGACACGCCGCGCATGCGTATTACCCTAATTCATTATTACGATTTCATGAATATGAAACGACAAGATGTGTTTACAAACGGGAATGAAAGAGAAATGCATAGGGCTAACAGGGACGTCTGCTAAGAACAGGTCGGTAACATGGCCGACGGCTATTGCATCTGCATGCATTTTAAAGAATGATATTGAATACAGACAGCTTTCTCTGTATAAAAAAGTTTCTAAATAATAAATTACAGCGCTTTTATTTGGGTGTTTTGTGTACAATGGCTCTTAACTCAGATTAAGTGGGTTGTATTATTTAAAGTTATGCAATTTTTTTTGGAGTGTTACCATAATCTAAAATTTTACTTTCATGGCAGATAACCTATTTATGTGTGTTGTTCATAGTTTATTGCTTTTAAAAATATATCTTTATATAATTAATGTATTAAAACAGATAAGTAGCAATATGGACGAGATGTCACATTTCAGTGTTTAATTATACATAAATGTCTTAATAATTAATTTTCATTAGAATTTTTAGTCTTCAAATAAATTAGGTACATAAATGAACATATTTGAAAATAAAGACCGTTAACGTACATGACCCACGAGTAACTACAGAACACATAGGCAACTGATATGGATTTTCGAATAGTTGGAAATTTACATTAACCCTGGACTGTTCAAAACCATAACGGTGTTATTACAAAAAAGTTAAATACGTATTGAATACTTGCTTTAAAAAGGTTTCGAATTTAATGCACCGCGGTCGCTGAATGTTCGCCATCTTGCTCTTTTGTCTCGCTTTGGTTACGTTTGGTTAGACTTGCGAAAAAGGATAACGCGAACTTACCTAGGGCGAGCGCGGTGCATTTAATTCGAAACCTTTTTAAAGCAAGTATTTAATACGTATTTAACTTTTTTGTAATAACACCGTAAAGGTTTTAACTATCATACAAACGAATGTAGTCATAATGAGGTCAACAGACTATTGGCAGCATAAGTTTAAAAAAATACCGGATTTATTACAAAACTTGAACAATGACAAATTATGTAATGTAAAATTGGAATTCTTATGTGAAATGTGTTATTAAATTATTTTTCATTTGCAGGAACTTTTTGTTAGTTAACGTTTTCGATGGAATGGAAATGGAAGGAATCTTATGTATAACTTAATAATTGAATTAAATATCTTTACATAAATTAATGAAGCATAGAAATATTATTTAAAAACCTCATTAAATTGAAATACGTTTTAATAAAATATCTGCAATTATAGTTAGATACGACAAGTAGTAATAAACTAGATAATAAAACAATCTAATTAACATCTGAAACTTATATAAGTTATAACCTATCATTACATAGTATAAAACAAAGTCCCCTACCGCATCTGTCTGTTCGCGATAAACTCAAAAACTACTGAACGGATTTGTATGCGGTTTTCACCAGTGGATAAAATGATTCTTGAGGAAGGTTTTAGTATATAATTCTTTTTACAAATTTTTGTATAATCAGGGCGGGACAACGTCTGCCGGGCCCGCTAGTATCTATTATAAAATTGTATATTTAGTTATTTTTTCAAAGTTTCTGTATCATATGGCAACGTTTTTATTATTTAATTCTGAAAATTACTGTTGCAGTCCTTACCTAACAATTCCTGGTAATACCTACAGTCTGTTTAATATCATTATTTATAAAGAATTTTAATTTGAAACCCTTAAACAAAGCATTCCTATGAATGGCCAGGCTGCTAATCGTTCCAATTTGACGCAAGTAAAGTAAATAAAAGTTTAAACAGATTAAACTCTGTAACGAGCCCCGTCGGCGCGGTACGGTGTGGCGCGGCGCGTCGAAGCGTGTGGGCAAGGGGAAGTACAATTATCTCGTCCTATTTTCCCTTCTAATTTCATGTTAGGTTCGCCCTTGAAGTAATATTGTAGACGAGCTGTTTTTTACTTTAAGATTATATTTTGTAATTGTCAGTAAAGGAAACGGCAAAAATAAGTTTATAATACGCTTATATACAAAAAAGTATGCGTGTACTTATCTACACGCGTTAGAAGTTATACTTCTTTGGCGTAATAAGATAAAAAAAAATATCTTTCGCCTTATTCTACGTATGTAGAAAAAACGACACTAACAATAGAAAAAAGGTATTTAATACATTGAAAGTTTTAATACAAAGAAACAAAGTGTTGACTATAGCTAACTTCAGGGTGTCGGTTTTTGGTGACGGTGTGCGCGCGCTTCGTATAAATTTACTCTCATCATATTTCCCTAACGCGTCAAAAGAAGTATAACTACAAAATGGCTTGGGTAAAAGTGTATGCAGTTTAACATTTGTATTGGTCAATATATTAGGTATATTTGCTAAAATATAATGAAAGTAATGAGAAATAAAAATAAACCCATTTTACTGTTTTTGTTATGGCACAATTAATAAAAATAAAACGGACTATACTTAATTGAAAATGAAATAGTCATGAGTAAAATTACACTCATATACAAATAAAGTCATTAACGTTTATTTGTTATAAAGCAACACGCATCGTTTCGCAGTGATGTGCACTCACCTTATCTCTATCTACGTTTTACAAGTGCAATTAAATTATAATTGAATTTATATAGATAAATTTAAATTAATTAAATATAAAATTTATCTATAAATTATACAAACTAGTTCCTTATATCGAAAACGAGTCTAAACGTTTTAACCTTAGATTTCCATAGAGACCACTTTGGAAAGCATTGTATTGGAAATTAATTACGTCATAGGAAGATGAACTAGAACAATCATTTAACTAGCGTTAAATAAAACGCTCGTTTGTAAATAACAAATGACTATTGTCCAAATAACAAGATACCTTAGAATTCAGTGAGCGAGAATTAGAACGAAGGTCTCTGCAATTTCCTTAGAACTTTCAATCTAAACTAATATTATAAATACGAAAGTGAATCTGTTTGATTGTTATACCTTCCAGTTTTAATTACTTAACCGATCAACGTGAAATTATACTTACACGTTGTTAGGGGCTTAGAAAATGACATAAAAGGCCAAATCTACATTAAAGTAAAGGAAGCTGCGGGTAAGAGCTAGTTTGAAATATTTATACCAAACATTAATAAAATATATTTGATCACCGGTATAATTGAAATATTTTTTATGCCTTTAACATATTATATAGATACATTTAGATATAATAATCATAGACCATTTTTTGAAGAACTTTATTCCACTATGCCTGCGTGGTATATATTAATTGATATAAAAATATACGGTATTCACTAATAAAATATTTTCAACAGAATATATTTTATTTTACATAAACAATACAACAGACGAACAAATATACGACATTTTTATTCATAGAAAAAATCGCATTAATTATTAACTCTTCGTTTGAATATAAAAAAAAAGTATATTTTACAAGAGTGCTAGAGTTTTTACATTTCCATGCAAATCGCTCTGAGTTATTATGGAAAGCCCACGATAAACACTCCATGCTGCTTTGATCTCGCAATCTCGACAAATTCATTTTTGGTTTATTCTAATACACTGATCTAACAAAAAAGAAGTTTATTTATTTCAGCGTGTGTATTCCCTATGATGTTAGGTATGATAAATACTTTTAACACAATTAAACTAATTTAGTTATTAAATTATAAAACTAGTAGTACAACATTATCTACGTTAATAAAATGCGTTATTTCAAAACATACTTACTTTTTTTGTTATATATTTAACAATGGACAATCCAAATATGCCACTATTTACTCAAATAAATATATTTTTAGAATACAGTTCTTTTACGTTTCCTTGAAAACTATGTAAGCATAGGACTAGCTATTACATGTGTAATTTTTCATAAATGGTTCTAAGCTATTTGTTTATGGATTCGATTGACAGTTTACCCTTTTGATATTTAATGCACAATGAAGCGTGTGGGTATCAACGAATATATAATAAACATAATATTTGTGTAAATTATACTATAAGTATATAAGTAAGTATATAAGTATCAAAAAATATCGAGAAATAAAAATTGTTCTAATCGAGTTTTCATATAACCACTAAGTAATCTCTCGGCTGAGTGCCTTAACCGCTCGCCTTAGTAGTCCGGTGAAGCTGTTAAGATCTTGCTAGGTTAATAGCGTAGTCAGTTCGAAAAAAAAACCACTAAGTAGTCTCCATAGCTATATTATATCATTCGCAACATTTACTTAAAGTTGATTGTTGTGTATATATTATAATAAATGTCATAAGAGTACATTTATATCTGTTACGGAATTTATGTAACCACTTAGTAATACGATCAATCTCTTTGTTTCAGACAAAACCGAATCCCGCATAAGCATTTCCGTTTCTCACAATTTATTTACCATGTTTTCCCAATCTACATACTGATATTGGGAATGTTCGTGACTTGCATTGAACGAACCAGATTAATCAGTAGTTCGGAGAGCTTCGAATTGTCTTAGATTAAAACATATATCTACATAATGCTTCAGACAGCACGACGACGGCGGTCCTAATAACGTTTATTTTTGATGCCGTAAGTATTCCTATAAGATTACGCGTAACATCGAGATTGGAGTTTGTATTAGAACAGATATTTTGTCCAGAAAGAAATCTTCTTTGTACTTTTGATCTTTATCAAAATGTTAATGCTGTTGTTACGGTATGACTCCCAATTAAATTTTGCTAAAGACTTGAACGTATTTAATATTAATTTACATATTGTAATTTTCATTATTTTAGTTATTTATGGTTGATGTTTTTGCAAAAAGTATGATTATATAAAAAACTTGGTCATGTAACAAATTTTCATATCAACGAATTGTCTCAATTTAATCAACATAACATGAAGTTAAATAAAAAAGCGCTTAGTTCACGCGTCAGGGGATTCAAACGTAGAGGTTTTTGAAGCATTTGCATTCACCTGCAAGTTTTAGGGTACGAATGCTTTATTATAAAGAGTGGAGGTGGGAATTATAGTGGCCGTGTGTACGAACATGATGTTGTGTACAAACAACTTCGACGTTACGAGCTGTAACGGGTGTGAGCGCGGTGTGACGCACAAGCAAGAGCGGTTTCACATTATTCATATTTTACTGACATTAATATTATTCCTAATAGTTTTAGACACAGGAAATATTGGACCAAAAGCTTTTTTGTCGCTTTCAACGGTGAAGGAGAGAGAATCGTCACGCTCGGGTCGGTGAAGCTACCTCGTGTTGACTCGGTTCCATTCAATATCGAGCGCGTTTTAGTCGGTGGCGCCTCGTGTTTACTCGGCTTTAGTCGTCATCAACTATATCTTACAAGAAGTGCATAATTATAATAATTAATTTTACTATAATATAATACATAATTACGTATCCTATTAATAAGCAATATTATGTATATATTGTACTAATTTAAATATTACTACTCTTTATTTAGATATAAACATTGTCAAATTTTTATGAAGTCTAATGTCAATGTATTTATTAATATGTTTTCACTTCTATAGTGTGGTCGTAAGCACACACACATACTTCTTTATAAGGCAAGACGATCATTTAATAAAAATTAGTTACAGACTAAGAAAACCATCAATGCAGTTAAATAAATATATATAAAAGTGTATTAGTAGGTATAACAGCTTACTAGGAGTTTTATGATAGTAATAGTTTGAAACAATGGATACTGACAATTAGATAAAACAGTTTAACTGTTAGAAAACGAATTCGTTTTATTATAACTCGCCACTGGGTGATGCTGCAAAATATCATCTTCTCTAACATACGACCGATCGTCATGAAAATTTGTATGCATAGGACTAGGATACTATTAGCATAATAATATGGAGAATTCTACAAATAATAAAAACGTGTGCGAAGTTGAGGACAAAGCTAGTTATTTATATTTATTCAAGAGGCGGATTTACTAAAACTATTTTTACAATATAAGTCAATATCGATTTATAAATATGTAATTTTAAAATTATTTAGAAAAATATTTTATCTTTATCTCTTTGATCTCTTAAAGGAATCCTTACGGAATATTAAAATACATTTACAATAGGTAATAAAACCGGTGTAACTCTCACTTTCAGCAAAAAAATTCAAATTACATCGCAACTAGTTTTTACTTTCTTTAAAATATTCATAAAAAGTGTACCGGAGTCACGGTAAACAGGTAAATGTTTTACCTCTTTGTTACCTTGTTATGTTTTTTTTCTTCTAAAACAATAATTGTTTGTCGTTTTTGAAAGTATTGTTGTTTTTGCTTCCGTTTTTATGATTGCAATGTGAGTTAAAAATGTATTGTACCTTTAAAAAAATCCTAGTTTCTATTTAGTTCGATACACGAATGTCAACAATTAATATTAACGTATAACTACATCCAGTGTATTTTGATACCGGATCTCAAAATGATGGATAATGTTTTTAAATACTTAGCCAATTTGTTACCATTATGATTGTACATTACATTATTTTTGTTCAAGTTTTTCCAATTGTGTAATAAATAGATACAGTGTTTTTTTTAAAACTTAAGCCGTCGAAAGTCTGTTAACCAGCGCATCATAAAGTTTATTTTCGTTTGAATGTAGCTTAAACCTTTATGGCCTTGGAAAGTCCAGGGGTTAATATATTAAATGCATACATACATAAATAACTATTTCATTTTTACTGTTTATCATTATTGTAAGTTAGTAATAAGTCTACATAAACTCTGTTAATATTGTCAACCTAGATAAGGTCTCTTTCTTTTGTTAGAAGATTTATCTACTTGTTACCCAATAAATAAAAAATATATGTGGGTATTAAATGGAATATAAAACATAAATAATATGGTATCCAACATTTTAATACTAAACGTAAATTTGTTATGTAGATTGTACGGAATTCCAAATATTTCTATACACCCGAGTCACACTTATCTGTATACAATATTTACAACAGTACAAATAGCTAAATTAGGGTTGTAGAGTATTTATTCTTGATTGGTTCGCAACTGGTATAAACATACTGAATAAATAAGTTTGTTATAGGGGCTTGGAAGTTGCATTCATGCGTCACAATTCAGCATCTATATTCATGTAGGTAGCTCCATAATGAATTTCGCCAGGGTAGTAATCCTTATTGGTATTATGACGGCGACCGCATTCTTCTTCTCCTTTTTCCTACTTTAACTACCAGTCCTATTTGTTGAAGATTGCTACTGTCAATATAAGTTGAATGTTAATAATGTATTATGATCCTTCCGGGGTTCTAGCAAAACGGTGGTTCTATTGTAAAAAACTCTAGGGGTTTTATTGACTTTTAAAAATATCTGTTCCGCGTTATTATTTCCGAATCAACTCACTTGTGACTAGTAACGAACTATATTACTTAAAATACCACCAATATTACACGACAAACGATTATATAAAGTAAGTTTAGGTGTAAAAGGTAATAATGTATAGCAGTAATAATAAAAAATAGTAGCTTGTACCAATTTTGACAGTGTAAGATGGTGCCAAAATTCTTTATCAACAGTGATTGCTTTTCTTCGAAACGTAATTTTATGCTAAGTTAGAATTTAAAAAAAGAAACAATATTTACTAATACAATTTCAAATGCGAATGTGAGTTTGTTACGTTTTCAATCACAAAGGCCTTGATAAAAACAAATTATTTAAAAAATACACAAGAACGAAAACTCTGTTCATAAATAATTACCAGAATAGAATTCATTCATAACATTAAATTAAATAATTTTTAGACAAGGGTCCGTCAGTGATAACGTTATTACACTTTTTTTATAGGTCAATTATTAGCTACTTTATTAGTGTACTAGCCGACCCGTGCCCACTTCGTTGGGCGGTAATAGGCATTATCAATCTACAACTTTTCTCTAGAACTCAATCATATATCTCATAATTAAGGCAGCGTTCGTAAGAAACGTTTTTGTTCGACCATTTTTCTCCGACTCCCCAGATATTACCTCCTACAACTACAACTACAACCTTAGTTAATAGCTTCTGCCCGCGTCTTCGCACGCGTGGAATAGTTATTTTGGGCTTAGAGGCAGCGGAAGCTCTCAAATGGAAAAAAATACCCCGATTTTAAAACATTTTTCATTCTTGCTCCGCTTTTATTACCCTTAGCGTGATGATATATAGCTTATGACATTCACAAATAACTTGGCTTTCTATTGGTAAAAGAATTTTTAAAATCGGTTTAGTAGTTCCTGAGATTACCCCCTACAATGTCACAAACTCACAAACATTATCTCTTTATAATATTAGTATATAGATTATAGCCCCTGCCCGCGACTTCATCCACGTAGTAATAGCTACTACTCTGCGCTAACGCTGACACACAGCAGAAGCTCTCAAAAAGAAAAAAACATCTCGATTTTGAAACATTTTTCATTTGTGCTCCGCTCTTATTGGCTTTGGCGTGGTGATATATAGCCTATAACCATTTTCGATAAATGAGCTATATAACACTGAAAGAATTATTCAAATCGGACCAGTAGTTCCTGAAATTACCCCTTACAACGCCACAACGTCACAACGTCACAAACTCACAAACCCACAAACTCACAAACTTTACCTCTTTATAATATTAGTATAGATGAATCCAGTTTGAATAATAATTTTTCACTTCAAAAAATACTAACAATGAATAGCTTCCTATTCTTATCAACAACTTAATCTTTTACAAGTTATAATAGCACGTAACGTCAAAATATTGGACTTACGAAGAAACGGCCAAATATAGAAAAACGGTATCATCATCATCATATATATTAATACGTGAAGCCAAAACTTTGTATCCCTTTTTAAAAGAATTGCGTGAATGGATGAACGTGAAATTTGGCATAGTTAAAGTTTATATGGAGGAGAAGTGCAGAAAGCTATTTATTTTATATAAAATGCATTAGAAGTATATTAAATTAATTAAAATATGCATTACTCACACTACTGCTTCAATTTTACACAACATATACACACATGTAAATAAAAAAGACATTTTGACGTCCGTCAATAACGGACTTCAAAAAAGGTTGCGAAGGAGTTTGCAATGCTCGACTGTATGTATTTTTTAACCGACTTCGAAAAAGGAGGAGGTTACTACGTTCGGTTGTATGTATTTTTGTTTTATGTACGTTAATCGATATCTCCGCAAATTATGAACCGATTTTAATGATTCTTTTTTTATTTGAATTAGTTATATTCAGCGGTGGTCCCATATAAATTTGTAGAAAATATTCAACCCCTAAGGGTTCGTTTATTCCTAAATATCGTTTATTTGATTTTCACCCACTTCGTCTCTACGTATTTTTGTGAAATTGGAACCGACTTATTATACCCATTACAAACTAGATATATTTATGAACACTAAAAATGGGGAAATAATTTTTTTTACAAAAAAAATAAACCGCCTTCGATGTGAAAAACTAATAAGGCACTAAAAAGCGAAAAATAACTCAATTATTAAATTAACCGAATTAAATAAAAAATATTGGTATTTGAACTACCTAATTATATATTTGAAGTCGATACCATTGATAAAAGAACCCTAATAATGTTCAAACTTTAAAAATTCAATGAACTACGGTCGAATGTCGACTACTGGGCGCCCACTAGTTATGATTAATCCTGCCTCGAAATAAACGTGAATAAATATTGTGTATACCTAATTCGCTCAGTCTTTATTCTTTTACCAAACCCTCGGAGAGTAATCGTTTAGACCGGGATGTCTGCCTATAAAGCCAGAGTTTTTAGTTACCGGCCATTCGAACTAACTTTGCCCTCGGGGTCGAAATGAGAGTTTAGAAAGAGCATCTCTCACACAGCACGTAGATGGGAAAACTCTAAAGATTTGCATGAACCTGAATATTTTAAATAAATATCTTTTGTAATTTTAGTTCAAGATTAATAAGGCAAATCTGTTTAAATTTTTAACACTTTTGTATACATATTTATTACGTAATTTTGTCGTTTTTGCCAATACTATTTTTGTATTTTTAATAAGGTATAATAGAAAATACATACAAAATAATCTTAGGTTGTTATATAATTCTATCTTATCTTTATATATAAATTTCTTCTGTACGTGTGTATGTTACTGAACTTCTCCTAAACGGCTGGACCGATTTTGATGAAATTTTGTGTGCGTGTTCCAGTGGATCCGAGAATGGTTTAGATTCACAATTGGATCCGATAGGTGGCGCTGCGGTTGAATTTTAGATATTTTTTTATTACCAAGGCAGGACAACGTCCGCCCGTCTCGCTAGTATGTTATATTAACTGTTTTATAATTGGACCATAAATATTCATATTAATTATTATTAAGTAGGATTTTAAATTATCCCTATTTTAATATCTATTTATTTATAACACATAGAACATACGGATATAATATTCAAAAATGTCCTTTTTCATTAAAATAATAAATAAAATGGTTAAAAAACACATAATTATAAGAATGTCCGAAATTGAATATTAAGAAAAGTTTTGTGAAAACAACTTGAAATCATTTTTTAATAATCAGATGCAAAATATATCAAAGTCGAGACAAAGGATTCCTTAGGTAAAAAGAAAACCAAAAACCAGTTCTACCTTCAATTTTTTGTTGTTTATACATTACATGAATATAATTCACTGTGTACGTTTTAAAGTCGTTTAAAACCTTTTGACTTGCGTCTGTATTTTAATAAACATAACCCCATTGACGATAACACTCATTAAGATAAACAGGTATGCAAACGATATCAACTAATTATTGATAGAGAAGTCATTAGATATTATTGTAACCTTTGTTGGAACCCGCTTCTAACAGCTGCTGTATTGAATGTGACACATATGTTATTGCAGGTGATTCTGTCCGTCATAACAACTTCGATATTCTATTTTTATACACTTTTGTTAGATATGTACCCTCTTTTCTAAGCTAGATTTAACATTTTGGTAGGGAAATTTTTTATGGGTTCGCGTCACCGATAACCTCGTGAAACTAGCGACGCGTAGTATAGTAGCGTCCTGTTTACCCATAATGTTAATATTTTGTATTGAGCCCATCATATCTTTGATTAATTAGTGAATTTGTTTAGGTGATAGAGCCACGCTGAAGCTACTACTGGTTTCAGCATGAATGGGTCGGCTCGCCCGTGGTACTACCGCTTTCACACAGAAAACCGACGTGAAGTAATAGTGCTTTCATTGTTGCGTTTCGTTCGGTCTGTGAAAGCGCCGGAAGCACCCCTCTCATTTCCCTCCCCTCCTCGCCCCTCCGTATTTAAATTATTAAATAGGTTTGTTTGACACGAGGCAAAACTACGATTAATGAAATTGTATGTCTGTGACGTAAATTAAGTACCATATACCTATTTACGAATAATTATAATACATAATTAATCATAATATTTAATTAAAACCATTACAAATTGGGCATAAAAATCATTTGAGCAATAATATACGCAAAATATGATAAACGAGTCAATAACACTAGGAAAAATTAAGGCTTTATAAATTATCTTCGGCACATTACTCATAGGCAACTGTAATAAATTGTAGCTTCATAAACATATCATTATCAGCATAAACATTCAACAGAAATGAAACGTAGATATAAATATTCTAATATAAAATATTATAATATATACCTACTTTAAATTCTTCTACATAACAAGCTGATACCTGCGGCATCGGCTGTGCCGCTTAGTATCTTAATAATATATTATATGGAAAGACGAAAAGTATATAATAAAAAATATGAGGCAGTCATAAGGACTGCTGACAGAAGTGAAAACTCAAAACGATGGAATAACTGTTCTATTTTGAATTTTTAAATTAATCATATAGTAAATTATTTAAATTTCAAATACATGTATAACGAAATTATTAATATTAGTTTAGTTTTCACGTCTATTAGCACGCGGAGCAATAATAATATACATTCTTATAGAATTTATTAATCAATCAAACCTATGGTGAGTTGCAAAGTTTCAATATTCCATTACACAGGCCGGTATACCACGCGTGGGTCGTTGGGTGGTAATATGCATTATCAAGCTACAACTTTTCTCTAGAACTCAATCATATATCTCTCATAGTTAAGGCAGCGTTCGTAAGAAACGTTTTCGTTCGACCATTTTTTCTCCGACTCCCCAGATATTACCCCCTACAACCTCACAAACTTTACCTCTTTATAATATTACTATAGATAATATAATTAGTTAATAGCTTCTTTCCGCGACTTCGTACGTGTGGAATAGTTATTTTGGGCTAAGACGCAGCGGAAGCTCTCAAAAGGAAAAAATACCCCGATTTTAAAACATTTTTCATTGTTGATCCGCTCCTATTAGTCTTAGCGTAATGATATATAGCCTATGACACTCACAAAGAACACGGCTTTATATTGGTAAAATAATTTTCAAAATCGGTTTAGTAGTTCCTGAGATTACCCCCTACAACGTCACAACGTCACAAACTCACAAACTTTACCTCTTTATAATATTAGTATAGATAGATAAAAATAAAGTATAGTCATAAATAGTTTTTATTATAAATAGTTGCGGCTGCACATTCAATTTTTCAGTAGACGAGTAACGGAAAAGTAAAAAGCTCGAATAATGTAAGTGTAAATAATACAGTAGTAGTCTACTGTACAGTCAGAACAACAGATTTAAGTTGTTTATAACTTTAATATTGTAAAATAAGGTTGATAATGGAAAGACGTTAGTCAAGTTTTTGTTGTTTTGATAAAGTCCATTCGGTTGACTTTGTAACATAATGTATTTGAGGTATATATGTATACTAGCTGTGCCCGCGGTAGTGCATGCGTTTAATATAATTTGTTCTATTTTGAAAATTTATACATACATAAAAAAAATCCTTGAAAAATGATATATCAAAACGTTCGTCATGAATCACTTTATCCACTGATGAAAACCGCATGAAAATCCGTTCAGTAGTTTTTGAGTTTATCGCGAACAGACAGACAGACAGACGCGGCAGGGGACTTTGTTTTATACTATGTAATTATATATATATAGATTATAAATGTTTCATTCAACCTTAGCTACATTTTTATTGCAATTTATATTATAATGACAATTTATCATTTATCTATAAATGGAATACATTATAAAAAATACTACAATAGGTAGTTATAACAATGATGTAAACATAGATATATAAAAGTACCCATGTAAAACATGCAAGTGACTTGAAGGAGAAGTTCGAAATAAACCCAGTCGATAGCATGTCCCGCCTACATCAACTCGAGATGAAATATTGTTTCAGGAAAAAATACGACACGCGTTTTTTCTGCTACGACTTGGTGTTTACTTTGGGAATATATAGAATTAATAATATGGAGAAAGAAGAAAAAACAAACAAAAAGTCAGACTGCAAAAATATTTAAACTTTTTTAGTTACAGCTTATTTTATTTTTGGCAACCAATCTTCTAGTAATCTTACTGCCATTATCAAGCTGGTAATATTACAGGTTTCGCGCGATCATTTCAATAAACAAGATGGTGGCCGTCTTGTTAGAAATTTCCAAGATTTTTTTGTGGCAAGTCAGAATCTATGCTCCGTGGTATTAACTCATCCACTTCACTTGTTCACAATAATCAAACTATATTACGTAAAACATCACATTTTATATTTAAAAATACAGAGTCCAATAATACAAGATTATGAATATAATATAAAATACACGACATGCCATTCCAAAAACTCCGCCAAAAACTCTTAATTACAGTTATACATAAATGAAGCGGTTAAGTATTTCCAGTAAAAAAATCACTCCTCTCTTTTTGATCCACAGACGTCCGTCTTAAATCATTACATAGTATAAAACAAAGTCCCCTACCGCGTCTGTCTGTCTGTCTGTTCGCGATAAACTCAAAAACTACTGAACGGATCTTAATGCGGTTTTCACCAGTGGATAAAGTGATTCATGAGGAACGTTTTGGTATATATTTTGTCAAGGATTTTTTTATAATCAGGGCGGGACGACGTCTGCCAGGCGCGCTAGTATTGTATAAATGGCTAATGTTATTCTGACAATTAACATGTATCTTTACATCTCACATCTATACTAATATTATAAAGCTGAAGAGTTTGTTGTGGTTGAACGCGCTAATCTCAGGAAGGTCCGTTTTGAAAAATTATTTTAGTGTTGGATAGCTCATTTATCGAGGAAGACTATATATCATCATGCTAAGATCAATAGGAGCAGAGCACTAGTGAAAAATGTTTCTAAATCAGATTTTTTCTTTTGTGAGCTTCCGCTGCGTGTTAGCGTTACCCCAAAGTAACTATTCCACGCGGACGAAGTCGCGGGCAGAAGCTACTATTAAATATATATTATATATTAAACCAGCTATTTCTCACGACTACGTTCGTTTTAATGTCGATTTGATCTCTCAGTAACAGTACTTTTTCTAGATAAAAGTAAAATAAAAGTAATCTATGTCCTTTCATCTTTACAATGAGTAAGTATCCAAAATTTCATGATGATCGGTTAAGTACTTTAGGTGTGAAAGTGTAACGAACTATCTGGGGGTAAATTTCACTCCCACACACCAGACTAGGCCCCCCTCGACAGCGGCTCAAGCCTAGGTCTGTTTCCTCGGCGTGGAATCTTTGAGTACGCTGCTCGCGCGATATAGTGACACAAAATCTTACATTACTGCAACAACATTACACATATCAATCACCTCCACACACGTGCACGCACACACGCTTATACATGAAAGTGGAAGGGTTTTGTTTTTTTCTCTTATCGAACTGGAATAGTCTAGAAAATTATCCGATACAAAATACATATAAGGGTAATTGAGGTATGTATGCATGGTACATATATGTTTCAATAACTCATATAATTATGAATATGTAGCTAAGCTTAGGTTAGCTCAGATAGGTCGCAAATTGCATGTATCAGACAACAGTCCAAGCCGAGGTGTGCTGTGCACCCTGGAGCTAGTTGCCCAAATAAAATCGGCTGAGTGCCTTAAGCGCTCGCCTTAGTAGTCCGGTGAAGTTGTTAAGACCTTGCTAGGACAATAGCGTAGTCAGTTCGAAAAAAAAAGAACGAAGTACATTCACATTTATAATATTAGTTAGGATTGTTCCGGCTATAGAGAATGCCAAAGAGCTAGATGGATATACAATCGGAAATTTTATTCTCTTTCTGCACAGTCGGGTAGAGGCTCTCTTTGTTTGATAATTGTTTTAATAGCTACATATGTTTAAGATACGATAAAATCAACGTCCATTTAGCTTTTCGTATATATACCTATGTATAAAATATTTACCACTCGCAGAATCATAATCCAAAATATCTTTAGAAAAAAATATCGAATCACAAATAAAATGTTATTAACACAGCTATTGGTTGATCCCTGACATATTTTGAAATATAGCTGGATAATGTCCATGTGTTACTTACTCAAACAACAACAAATTAATATAAGAAATTTATTTGTCAAGATATATGTAAAGTTACAGATATATTAAAATAAATAGCTATTAATACTAGATATATTTATATAACAAACTAGCGGGCCCGGTAGACGTTGTCCTGCCCTCATTATGAAAAAATCCTTGACAAATTATATACTAAAACGTTCCTCATCAATCATTCTATCCATCGCTGAAAACCGCATGACAATCCGTTCGGTAGTTTTTGAGTTTATCGCGAACAGACAGACAGACAGACGCGGTAGGGGACTTTGTTTTATACTATGTAATGATAATGTTTTTGTAAATTACTTAAATAATTAATCTATATTCTATCTCATTTTTACAGCTTAATACACAACAAGAAGCAACATTTCCTCCCATATCAATTGTAAACATCATCAGAATATGCATATAAGGAAAATAGCAAAGCCGACCCCAAAGAGGCACTAAGGAACTCTTTCCCCTAGCGATACAAATTTCACGAGGACGCGGACGCTATAAATACATTTTGCATGAGCCATCGGGTCGGCGACATCTCGGAAAACATGAATTGCTACCTTTAGATGAGTCCGTGGAACATCTGCGTCGTCTAGGTTTTTGGATACGATATGTTTTGTCAAATAGGTCTCAAGATTATTCATTATATACATAAAATTATATTTAAAATAACGGCCCCTCATTTAGTAAAGAGATGGCAAATTCTAAATAAAAATCAAATAATATAATATTTTCTTTAATACTTTGCAGGTTTTAGCGTCAGAATCTCACTTGATACTAAGTGACGATGCGGTCTACGGTGGTAAATACCTAATACCTACGCTAAGACTAAAGGAGAACTGGTTCTCAAGTGCAGCTGCCGAAACAAACCCATAAGTGCCTGATAATGCATTTTCAACTTTAAAGTAGAAGCAAGTATAGTGAGTTTTAAAAAAACCCTAGTAACATGCTTTGATTTTATCACGATGGTTTTTTTCGATTCGAACCTACGTCGATGAAAACGGTGCCCGAACATGATAAACTTACAAAATACAGACGTCATCATTACATAGTATAAAACAAAGTCCCCTACCGCGTCGGTCTGTCTGTCTGTTTGCGATAAATTCAGAAACTACTGAACCGATTTTCAAGCGGTTTTCACCAGTGGATAAAGTGATTCATGAGGAACGTTTTGGTATATAATTTATCAAGTTTTTTTTTATAATCAGGGTGGGGCAACGTGTGCCGGGCCTGCTAGTACAAGATAAAATGCGCATATAATAATTCAAATAATTTAAGAGTTACAATAAAATAATGTCAAAATATTATATGTCAAGACGATTTATTATACTTAGCGTCTTATTTATCGACTTTCCTGTAATTAAAGAGGTCGTGAATACGATTCCGACAAGTATATAAATTTGTAATCAGTCTAGTTTGGTTAGTTGTTGAAAACTGGTTTCTTACGTGAAAGTAAAAAATAGATCATCCGTCAATATGTAGTGGGCCCGTATAATATAGTAGCTGTTGTAGTTTTAACTTATCTCTAGGAAACTATACTTTATTTATTGATGAAAGGTACTCTATGCCCTTCTTTATACCCCTGACGTATGTAAAATCTTACGATGACCGCTGGACTAGTAGTAGGCCGTGAAAGCGTAAGGAACTGACAAATACTCTGTCTGATTTATAATAAAGTTATAATATGTAAGTATTCAACTCATCTTTAAAACGCGGTTATATTTAGGTAAAAATAAATGAAATTATGTTCGTTATGTAAACTATAAAATAAATAAGTTATTTGTATGTATTATGAATGACATGTGGTCTTTAAGTTTTTAATACAAAGGTCAACGAATCGGCGTTGTTTGCTTATAATTTATTTGTGTTTTAGTTGTAAACATCCTTAAGTCCTTTTGTATTGTTCGCTTTGTGCAAAAACCTCTACCTAAGCTTTTTTTTCTTAAACTGTTATTATTTAATTTTATACGTGACCGCACGTTTTTAATTTATTATCAATAAATGTAAGGATACCTCACCAATTACGCTACTTCTTATGTGTTTACATATATTAGAATATATTAAAATAATAATAAATAAATATAATAAATAATAATATATATAAATGAATGTAATTCTTTACAAAAGTAACCGACATGGCGGGTACTATAGCATACCAAATAAGCGTATCAATTGAATTTACCTCGACTAAAAACTTTAGTTTTTACCCTAACCATCTCCTTTACGTAGGCGGATATTAATTCGCTGGAAATATTTAACTATTAAGCTTGTGAAATAAAAATTATTTTCTAAATTCTCTATTCACTATTATAGACACATAACAATTTATTTTATACGTGCTGTAACTTATATTATCTTCATGTAAATATATAGATATCCAAAATATATGTATATACGGCTAGCCTGGTGTCTGTGACTTCGTGTATTTTTAAACTGCTTTTTTAATTTGGAATATGGGCAGTTTTTTATTTAATTGTAATTTTGCCATTATTTCCTTTGACAAATTTACTTTTGTAAAATTTTATAATATCGTTTAGCCACATAAGGAGTGGTAGAGCCACGTTTAGGCTATTACTGGTTTCAGCATGAAGGGGTCGGCTTTACGTGAAGTAAAAGTGCTTGTATTTTCGCGTTTCGTTCGGTCAGTTATAGCGCCGGTGGCTCGACTCCTTTAAAAGGCCGGCAACGCGCTTGCGACTACCCTGGTGTGCTAGTGTCTATGGACGGCGGTGATCACTTAACATCAGGTGACCCACCTGTTCGTTTGCCTCCTATGATATAAAACAAAATCGTAATGATGTAGACCTATGATAAATGTTCAGTTTCAATACCGAAACCAGGTCAGCCGTTTCAGAGATTAGCCCCGAGAAGAAACAGACGCCTTTATCTTATAAAAAAAAAGTATTAATAATTTCAAAATGCTTTACAAATGTTAAAGTATTTATTCATCACAAAATGTTTAGAAATGTACGAGAAGTAATAAACTATGGAGACAATCAAGTTAATGGAATAAAACGTTTATATTGAACACCCCATAAGACGTTGCTAACAGAAACAACATTGTTGCAATGGTCGGTGATCTTGTTTATGGACATGAACATGTCATATTGCTGTCGCTGAAACAGAATAGCTTTCATTAAATTAAATAATTTATAATGTTGATCGTTGATGCCATCGCACACTGAGCAATGCGATGCGATATCGCGTGTTCTGGTTAAAACGAAAATCTTAAATCAATAATATAGGTAATCCCGGTTAAATTAATAAGGGCTTTTAAGCTAGCAATGGACCATAATACAACCTGATTTTAAATGATAGTGTTACAAGATTGTGAAGGTGTATAAAACTATTATAAGACCAGTCATGTTGTACGCATCTGAGTGCTGGGCAACGGAAGAGATGGATGAGAGAAAACTACATGTGGCAGAGATGCGAATGTTAAGGTAGATGTGTGGTGTAACTAGAATATATAGAATTAATAATAAATATATCAGAGGAAGTTTGAAAATAGCACCAGTGACAGGGAGGTTGAGCAGAAATAGGTTATCTTTGTTTGGCCATTTCATGAGGAGAGTTTTTTTTCCTCGAACTTGCTACGCTATTGGCCTTACAAGGCCTTTACAACTTCACCGGACTACTAAGGCGAACTCTTAAGGCACTTAGCCGATTTTATTCAGACAACTAGCTCAAGGGTGCACGGCACACTTCGGCTTGGGCTGTCATGAGGAAAGATGAAGACCATGTAACTAGAAAAGCTTTAAGTATGATGGTGGATAGATATATGAGTAGAGAAAGACCGAAAAAAGTGTGGATAGATTGTGTGAAAAAGGTATAAATACTGAGATGACATCTGATAGGTGAGAGTGGAGAAGGAAAAGATGTTGTGCCGACCCTACTTAGGTGGGACAAGGGTAAGAAGATGATGAGTGTTATAAGAATGATAACAGATCTAAACTAAAAATGGGAATGACTCTTCATTGTAGTTATTTGTTGTGAACATAATATGTCAGGTTACACACGTAGTGAAAAATCGTCACCTCGAGCTATCACAAAGGATTTTTTTCTCACATAAAGTTGAGGACCTATAATAGAAATTCAATCACATAGATAATCGCGACGTCCTAATACAAAATCAATGAGTTATGGCTATTACCAATAATAATATTTATTTTTACATTTATTATTTTTGCAATAATTTTTTAAATGTATTTTTATTAAACAGCGTTACTATGAATCAATTCAAATAATCAAGAAGTTCAAAATATTAGGTAAATAAAATAAATAACACATAAATAATAGGCACTTGTATACTTTCGTATACGTGTCCATAAACTTAAAAAAGTCGAGGCAGTACAGGGACTGCTAACAAAAGTGAAAAATCAAAAATATCGAATGGAATAGTTGGAATGAACAACCGTGTTCTTTTTTAAATATGTAAATCAATTGTAGCCTGAATTATTTAAAATTCATAATTTATAAACTGAAATTATTAACATTACTATGATTTTCTTCATCGATTGGCATTCCGAGCAATAATAATAAACATCTCATTGATTAATCAAACGTATAATGCCTGCAAAAAGCTCAATTCAAAATATAAATATTCATATACACAGACCACTATACTACGTGTCGCTTGTCTGGCGCAAGCACAATACGTTACGAGCATGTGGAGGACATCGGTGATGCGTCACAATCATTTCGAGGTCATCGGTAATGCGTCACGAATATGTTGAGGTGATCGGTGACGTGAAACCATAAGATTTTCTCCTACCAAATATTGTTTTTAAATTGCTCAACGCGGCTGATGAAATCTTGACTTCAAAACTAAAGGACGTCTCTAGAAAGAAAACGTGTTTGGTGATGATGATACATATTTTTAAACAAAATGAACGCTATATTAGTTGGTTATTTTTATTTATATATATTTACAGTATATAGTAGTATACAGCTACATAATAAATACTGTATAAGTTTACATACATATACTCTCAAAATAATTACTAATATTATGTTCTTTTTACTTTTCATCGCTAATATAGCAACGTTATATTCAATGCAACGCAAAGCTTAAGTAACATGTACCAAACTTAATCTGATCTGGCATTTCAGGACATTTGGCAACACTCCCTTTGGTTCACAGAGAATTGATTTCACACAGTCTGAAGAGAACCGTGACGGTAAATGGTTCAAACGTTTTACTGCATCAGAAAATGTGACGCTGCGACCACCCTTTAAATTCAAAGAAATCGCTTTGTAAATTAGTTTATGTTTACATTTTAATATATTTCTTTTCATTAAACGGTTTCTTTGAACGATGTGTAACACTTTCAATAATATGACAAAACATAAAAAAAATAGTTATAAGTAGTATAAATATTGCTATGAATAATTCATATGTTTAATTACAAAAATAAAAATATAGTTGCATGAAGATTGAAAGCTTAAAGAACAAATCTACTCATAGTAATAATTACATTATCAACTAAACAACAAGAGAAGACTCTTTATGTCCGTAGTACCAATATGTACCTACACTTTCTGTAAAACTACATTACCCGCCTATTTTTATGTTTATTATTGTAAGGTAGATATATATACAAAGACGAATGGGATTCAAAACGTATGTTATATAATATATATATTACTATATCATCTGCTCGACTTGTAATCATTATGCTTTTATTTTTAAATTTTTTAGACATTTTTATCAAAGAGATGACTTAACGAGTCTCGTATGTTTATACAAGTTATCAGAAATATACAGTTAAACTTTAGATATGTATTCGTAGCAATATGAATAGTGAAAAATAATACAAAACAAGACGAATGCAAAATAATAAAAAGTTGTCAGAACGTACTCGTATATCCCACGACTCGGCGCATTCCGTACAAATTGGGCGCCTCTCTCCGTGTAGATACTATTCTCATATTGGCTTATATTACGCTCTCGAAGTAAGCTATGCTTACACAACATATTGATATACATACCGTCGTGTTATATTTAGAAAACTACTTATGCGAGGGTATCTCTACAGAACAAACTTGCGAAATGTGACAGACTAGTATTGTAGATACGTTGCCGGCTGTGGAACACGAAAGTTTGCAGGCTTATTGGATTGGAAGGAAGAGATTTGTTCCGTTTATTACAAAACTAACCTTTCGTGAATATATTGTTGACTTCATTATACTTGGAATAAAACTGGTAGGTGGTATCTGTTTAGTAATATTAGGTTGTTATTTGTCAATTGTAATACTTTTATTAAATATTTATTGTCGCATATATAAAATTTGAAAATTGTTATCATGTAATCTGTAAATCTAATGTTTTTCTAATAAATCACACCTATATAATTTGTTATAAGTAATCAAAATAATGAGGTAAAGTATCCTTCAAATGAGTTACCATTTTAAAGTTTTCGACAAAGTTACACGAAGAATATAATATTTGAAAGAAAATGAAGTTTTATTTCTGTATGTGTCTTGAACGGGAATGATTTCAGATTTCAAAAGTACATGCGCCCGGGACGTCGGAATTGGCCAGACTAAAATAACGAACGGACGTGCTCTGAAATTGTAAGGAATTATTTTTAAGTTCGCCCACTACAACGAATACAGACCGATTTCGCGACTGATAAAACACTACAATTAGTATATCTGTGAAAACCTATTCTAAAGAACCTTACTTACTTGAAGGACTTTTAAGAATACTCACTAGGCAACATATCATTATCCTTTTTATAGAGACTAAGCAGCGATGACAAAATTGTAATAGACTATAATTTGGGATCGGCAAAAGTATTATAAGTGTTAAGTAGTAGGTACCTACTAATAAAATTTCAATCAAAAAGGCAGTTCACAATGAATCCATATAAAACAAATTTTGGGACAACGAAGTCGTGAGCACCAATTAATATGAAATATAATCAGTAGGTAGCAATAAACAAATCACGAAGGCTGTAAAACAAAATATGACTTTAAACAAAGAGCGCCTTAAAGAATAGGTACTAGACAAAAATATTACGTCACAATATGGTATCAAAATCACTGAATAATTGTTTAGCTAAAAATACTAGACCCCTATTTCAAGTGAATCGTTCGAGTAACTTATCAAGACGAGTTTGTCGATAATTTTATTCGCTTGAAATGGAATAAACACAAATATCACGGTGAAATCCACAAGGTTATTGAATATAAAGTGACAGAACTCGAAAATCGATTCGTTGAACTGAGCTGCCGTGATGGGTTTTTACAATACACGATACGTTTGTTGGCAACCATTCGATCAGGTACGTGAAAATTAGATATAGTATAATTTGCAAAATGATTTGATATTTTGTATTACCTAAATTACCTAGGTATTAGATAATTAAACATTGTTTAAACTGCAAAAAAGAGTGGTAATAAATAATAAACCTGTCAAAAAAAAACTACGACTTTTTTAGTTGTATTTTCGTTAAAAAATCAAAAGACTTATAAGATTATATCTATACTAAGTATATATTTTGATTTTTTTAAATTTAAATATATGAAAGTAATAAATAGAGAGCTCCTAAGAAAGGTTTAGAATACACCTACAAATAAAATAACAACAACGAACCAAATATATGAAACCTAGAATCAAAGGCTTCCTTTAATTAGGTTTATACGCTCAAATGCCATCTACGTATGTATTAATTATTGTATTATTTAAGTATCCATAATTTAAATCTAGAGTAATGTATATCTTTCAATATAAATAAAACCTTCTACAAAATGCGAATAAAATCAATAAACAACTCATAAAAAAACCCGATAAACATTAATCATATCTCTTTACTTTTATTGGAGTCATAAACAATGACCTCACCCGGGTGCCGTTTTGTATACAATTGACATCAAAATTTACAATATTTAAAGGAAAAAAATATTACTCGATCATGTAATAATGTCGAATTAACTAACAATTAACTTGATTATTCTGAATTATATGACTTTAAAAGTAGAACATTTAATCGGACTCGTTTTTGTCGAACATTTATATGATGTTTCGCAGCAACAGAAATAAATATCTTAAAGAACTTGTTGAGATTAATTAAGTCAAAATATATGTGCATATTATGACGTCACATGATTCTAGAAATCTACCTGTATAAACAGAATCGAATAAATTTTGTTTCATTATTTGATGAATATTTGGACATATCTTCTTCATTAGTACACCCATGTGAAGCCGGAGCGGGCATCTAGTATATTAGTTATAATATTAACATAGTCAATACCTTACAGCATTTAAGTGTTTTAACGTTATATTACAAATAAATTTCGATTAAAATAATTCAATAAATATTGGATACGAAACTATACATTTGATTATATAAGCATCGTAAGTGAATCGCCAGGATTCGATCTTCGCGAATCAAATCTCAGCAAAGCTGCGGTACCATAGATCATCAGCTTCAAATTTGAAATTGGAACGAATAGAAGACCTCAGTAATGGAGTAAGTTAGATGAGGGGGCGGTGAAGAGGGCAAAGGGGTGATTTAGCTCTCTGCTGGAGTTTCGTCTCGCTTTGATGACAGTAAAATTTAAAGTTTGACTACATTGCTCATCTAAATTTACTTTAAATTGAGCAGAAAATACATTTTGCTGATGTTTGGGTACTAGAAATAACTGTATATTTTTTTTATTATTTTAAGTCAACTAAACAAATGGAAGAAAGGTGACAATTACTTGATAAACATATTTTAATCTATTTAACTTATTCTCGATTATCTTTATTAAAACAATTTAACGATATAAATAGCTTATAAAAAATTGTAATATTTTTCGAATCCCTTAACATTAATCCAATGAACGTCCACAACCTATTTTGTGGAGTAATTGTTTTATAAAAAAGATAACATAGTAAATTTTAGACATAAAGTAACAAGGTAAAAAGTATTTTTTTTAAATATAGCTAGGTAATATAAATCCAGCAATTAATAACCATAACCATTAGGTATTTATAAGTAACTCTGTACTGTTATTATTTTTTTTTGAGAATAAAATAAAGGAAATCGTTTTAAAAAAGAGGTCAACTAAGTTTTTGTAGAACAAAAAATGCAGCTATTTAAACAAACAAACGAGTTTATTACAAAAAAATTCTTCAACTCACGTGTAGCTAAAACTTAAACACACATATTTAAAATGACTTCACTCCTGTTTGAGTTTACAAAAAAAAATTAGGTTATGTCCCTGTACCCGAATCTTTTATTATAAGAAGACTGCAAACCCCACTCTTTGCCATACAACATAACTATATACTATACTAACCAAAATATAAAAAAACTACTTAAATTTATTACATGACACTAGAATCTTCGTGTATAAAAAAATGATAAAAACGAGGTTCTGCAATATATATTTAGATAGAAAAACAATACGTTCTATTCAACCTTATAAAATAAAACGTACAAAATGATCTTTGTAGTTCATGCGAGTAGAGCCGTGAGCACAAACCCTTTAATCATTTCACAAAGTCATGAGAAAAGTTCAGATTCTAATAATGTGGATCAAAAATTCTACAAAAATCCTATTATCAAAATTCACGAAATCTTATAAGTTGAAATTAGTTGTAGGGCCCACTTTCACTGGTACAAAGTGACTAATTTAAAACTTGTCAAACGACAGCGCCAAACATTTTGTACAACTTAAATTACTCTTGTCAGATACGAACCATTGAATGAGCGCCACCCTGCGGCGAAGGGCTGAAGCTTTTCAATGGTTGTTTTACGGCCTACGGTTTCCTGTGTGTGCGTGAAATGCGTTACGCACACGACGTTTGTTTTGTGCGTGTTGAAATTTTTATGTACCTGTGTACGTTCCAATAAGCGACAGCCGTGAGCTTGTAGTAGTATCGCGTAATTGTTTATTGCTTAGATAGATGGCATTAGGTGTAACGTTAACAAACGCCTACGCGTTATAAATATTTGGTATGTCGAGACACTCACCAAAAATATTGCTGTCAGTCCGGCTTTTTCACACGTTCCAGTAAACATATCTGGACAATATTCGGACCGAGGCACGTGCATTTTAGGAACGAATTTTGGCTCACGAGGGCAAAGTAGGAGTTTAATTAAAACCGTAGAGACGTGCTGGCCAACGCGTGGTTTCCTCATAACTGTGATGAATTACGTTTATATTTTTTTCTTTGACGAAATAAAAAACGAGCTACGTCTAAATGTAGAGCGAAACTGCATTGGTCATTGTTTAGTTTGCCAATTTATACGGGTCGGTTACACTTGCGAGTTTTATTGATACATTACCGATAAAGAGAGCCGTAATAGCTTTTATGAGTAAAAGTTAATAGCGTTATTCTGCACAGATTTATACTTCGTTCACTAGGTAAGGAGAACGGACGAAGCCTGGTCAACAGTAACAAAATTACTATTTTTTTTATATCAAGACTTATAAAACATAAATATTTATACAGAATAATGTACAACAAATAAATGAACAAGAATGTATGTATCTAAACCCGTATCGTCCAACGGCATGTCTCATTTATACCTGCATAGAGATAAATCGATATCAGTATAGTTACCAGCACACTTGTTATTTCATGGACAAGAAATAGGCACCTACTAATAAATGAAACATGCCTAATCTCAAACTGATGAAAATGAAAAAAAATACACAACGTTGTACGCATAATTATTACAACAATCTTAGTTTTTAAACTTTATATTAGGTTACTGAAGATGTCGTGATATTTTTTTAAATAAGATCTAGATAAATCTCTAAGTAGTAAAACTAAAAAAAAAAAAATGTAGCCAGTGATTTTTACATGAGGAATGCACAACGGCATATCTCTTTTATTTTGTTTAAATACTATATAAGAAGTAGTAATAAGGCTATTGAAATATTCTTTAATAGAAGTGATTTACGTACACACTAAAAATGTATATTTTATCTATAAATTAAAAGAATATTTATAAAACAATGTAATGAATGTCATATGTGAGTACTTGAGTATCATTACATAGTATAAAACAAAGTCCCCTACCGCGTCTGTCTGTCTGTCTGTTCGCGATAAACTCAAAAACTACTGAACGGATTTTCTTGCAGTTTTCACCAGTAGATAGAGTGATTTATGAAGAAGGTTTTAGTACCTAATTTGTCAAGGATTTTTTTTTATAGTCAGGGCGGGACAACGTCTGCCGGGCCCGCTAGTTATGTAAAAATAAGGTATATCAAATAAAGAACTTACTAGTTACTTGTGTGAATCAATAAAAAATATGCTAATTGTACAAACTATTAGCAGCTAACTCGAAAGTTTTTATAGTGCTTTTAAAAACTGAAATCCTGTGCCTTGATTCCACGACAATATCAATAACTGTATCGTCTTCTTACTCTTATCACACCTAAGTAGGATCGGTAAAATATGTTTCTCATTACCACTCTCCCCTGTTACATACTATCTCAGTATTCACACCTTTTATATACATCTCATTTCTCACACAGACCATCCATATCTGTCTCGGTTTTTTCTCTACTCCTATATCCGTCCACCTTCACACTCAAAACTTTTCTAGTTACATGATTTTCATCTCTTCTCATAGTATACCCGTACCATGCTAACCTATTACTCATCAACTTCTTTGTCAGTACTACTCAAAGTCAGAGTCAAAATACTTACCTTATTTTTTTTATTTTTTTCGAACTGACTTCACTGTTAGCCTGTCAAGGCCTTTACAGTTTCACCGGACTACCAAATACTTTATTCAATTTGGGACCGAATAAGGCATTTATGAACGTCAGAAGTACCACCTGTTTTCACCCACTATGTACTGTTTTCAAACTTCCTCTGACATACTTATTCTTAATTTTATCCATTATATACAAGACACATCTATCTTAACATTCACATCTCTGCTACATGTAATCTTTTCTCATCCGTCTCATTTGTGGTACAGCATTCAGACCGATTGCGAATTTAAGCGCCATGTCAAGCGGGCTTTGGTGTCAAAAGGCTATTCTAGAGTTGATCAATATGTGAACGATCGTGATGTCTGGAATCGACTCATCTCTGTGCATCCATTAAAAAAAATTGTGACATGTAACTAATATATTCTAAATATTCAGATTCAGATCGAGTTTCTTGCCGGTTTTTCTCAATGACTGGGTTGTTTTCCGAACCGGTGGTAGTTTTGACGTTCATAAGTGCCTTCTTAGGGCCTAGAATGAATAAAGTATTTTTGATTTGATTTGATTTGATAACACGGTAATTAGGTACTATATCCAGGCCTTTCTTTGTCACTACCTTTTTGGGGGCACGCTAATTTTCGAAAGTGGTAAGTCCATAATTTTTTGTATCTCAAAAAGTGCAAAAATATACATATTGTTATATTGGGTACTTGCAGCATTAAATATTGTTCTAAAATGTTCAAAAGGAAAACCAACTATTGGCAATTTTTCGGTATTTTCGAATTTCCCTTTAAGGGCACTGCTTACCCTCACAAAACAGCCCTGACTATAACTATATACTTGCCAAATATTAAAATGAATCTTTCAGGCATGATTCAACATTCAACAAATATACTTTCATGTTGATAATAGGTAGGTACCTACATGATAGCGTAGTTTATATGTGTAGGTTAGCGATAAACCGCAATCTCTCTTTATGTTACATGAAGATATAATCCAAGATGAGACATGATAAATCTAGAGAGAATGCTATCAGGTGCAGCAGTAGTATCATGCTATGGTTTCATTGCAATATCTTCCTTCACCGTAAGCTCGGACACGTTCGTATAAGAAATTTAAAATACTTATATAGGTAGACTACTATAAGTAATCTTTATTCACGAACGAAAACCGCTTAATTCCAATGATCAGTATTTCCAATCTTGATAAAACCATTCACCAATGATTTTTCAATCGAGATCTCTTGATTAGCTGTTCCCGTCAACAATGGGTACACCTTATCGTGACTGTTTATCGAATTTAATATGCGTAGAAAGTTGGCTATGTTATCGGCACATATCGCACTGAGTGTTCCATTTCGTTATCGTACGGTTTTCAGCTTGGAAATTGTTATTGTGTTAGGTATATGGGCTGCGGAGATTAAATTAATATGAAACAAATATATATTCTTACGAAATACAAATTTTCTAGTAATTATTACTTTGCTTTTAAAAATGTTTTAGTATTTGGAGAAATGGGAATAAGAAAGTTCAATGTCCGATATGAAATACGTATACATGCTTGGCATACATATATATTTCATTATCTCATATATGTATGAATATGTAGCTTAGTTCAGGTTAGCTTAGTTAGATTCGCGTTTTTACGTAACCTAGGCAACAACCCAAGCCGAGGTGGGCCGTGCACCCTTGAGTTAGTAGTAGTTGTTTTAATTCTTTTTTATATAAAAATATAGTTTAAAGCACACATATAAAGTAGAACTTTTAAAATAAAGTAATGCCGATTAATGCGTAAATACATGTCGCATTGAGTTGACATTTGTTGCTAGCTTAGATCGGTTGGGTTGCTAGATATTATATTAAAATACTACGATACTAACATGCATTATCCTGTGTATCATAATATATATATCAGCCCGTATATGGGAGATCTAAAAATGATTTAGGACAGGTATTATTAAAATTAATACAATGTAAATAAATAAGTATACGCCTAAACAGAATTATTACTGGGAAGTAATAATAACAGATAG
Source organism: Antheraea yamamai (assembly GCA_036509395.1). NCBI lineage: Eukaryota > Metazoa > Arthropoda > Insecta > Lepidoptera > Saturniidae > Antheraea > Antheraea yamamai. Next base: position 8,129,434 of record AP028429.1, read on the forward strand.
ATTATAATTATATTACAAATCTATACCTACTGTGAATTTTGTGATAATGTAAGGTGATTAATAGTAGTAACTATGTAATTTTTTACTGCCGTAGAATGTGGACAAGTCACTGAAAAATCAAAACAATAACAGAAAATACGTAATACCTTGGCATCGTAGTTCTATCTCTGTAACTATCTATAAATAATTCTCATTGTAGCTAAGAGATGGTGCTGCAAATCGCCTTTCATTTTCACAAAATTCTCAGTATATATCGTCAATAACTATAATTTATTTTATTAAATTAATGTAAGTGCGTCAATCTTTACTAGAAAGTGGATTTAATGTAAATACCTGATCTTAGTTTGTTTATAAGCTATTTCTATGACAACAATCAAATTAGTTGGTGTCAATTAAGAATGCCTTTAAAGGTATAAAGACGAGAGAATTTTAAGGGCAACTAGCGAAATACATCAATAAACGTATTGCGACACATTTTCAATATGTGGGTGGTAAATAACAGTACAAGATTGGTTCCTATTTATAAATGTTTATATGAAGATCTCTAATATTAAAACTTGACTAAACATAGAGACGCAATCATTACTGAATACAAATTAATCTTGATTGGTAAAGCCATTTTAGAGACATCGAATTTAGAGAAACGCCCGATTAATAGGACTAAATATAAACCAATTTATAATTTCCACTCACGCTTGAAAAATATTGTGTTCAATGAAAAGTTAAAGTAAACATATCAATTTCTACACACTCATTTAAGTAAATAATAGTTTTAAAATAGAAATGCTTTCGTTACCTGATTTATAAAATCAACATTTTCATTGCTGCCCACCCTATTTGCATACATTCTCACGTAATACCTGAGCGTTGAATAACGTACATCAACGGTTCTGAGGGTCGTCGGAGCTGTGACCTCAGCACCTCAGCACCTCAGCTGATCGGCCGCCGTTAAATCTTTACAACCTATGACGTCACAGTCTTTTTCTTCAAATGATTTACAACCCAACCATAAACCCTACTCAATAACTGTACCGATTGTTTAACAGTTAACCGCAATGTTTAAACCCTTTCTAGGTAGTCCGTTTTGAGTTCAGTTTTTGCTCCAGTTTCGTATATTGTCATTTAAAATTTTAACTCCAGGAAGTCGTTAAGCTGTTGTGCAATTTTATGCAAAAAAGGGTTGACTTTCGGAATGCTGGACAATGGTTCTTTTGTGATAGATTTATTTGCTGTGAGATAAAATAGGGCGCAATTACGTAAAATTTTAAAATTCGATAAAATAGAGTGGTCTATTTTAAACGGTAAAAATATAAAGATTATGTATTATTCGAATTATTTTGTTATTATTTAGATTTTCACAATTGTATTTTCTGAGTATACAATTATTTCTTGCATATACGGGTACATGCTAATATATACAAGTAGGGTGAAAAAAATTACTAATTGATTCACAGTAAAATTTATTTATTTCTACGAGAAATGAGAATACAATAAATTTTAAATGGAAATATAACTAGTCGTATAGGTAAATAAAATGTATAAGTTTTTGGACATTTTTGGAATATCGACGCGTAAGCACGCACTTTCTTCGTCTCAAGGAAAGAATGTTAAGCGAAAGTTTATTTAAAAATAAATACATCGTACGTATCGTATTTAAGAATGTAGGTAATTTTAAGTAACAAAAATATTTAAAGTAGATACCTACGGTATTTAGAGTCTTATTAAGAATATAACGTAATTGTGAATATTATTATGTAAATTGGTAAAATTAATCTTATATATTTAATATTATTCCTACATTCCACGCTGAAAAGAAAAATATATAGCTACGTGCTAAATTGAAACAAAAATAAAAAAAACTAAAACTCAGGGGATGCAATTAGATACCCCTATAATATACAAGGAAAAACGTCTATAAAAATGACTATTTTCAAATAATTGGTCGTAAAACGGCATAATTGAATAGTAGGTGTAGCAAAAAGAAAATGACTGTACCTTTATCGACACCGTCGATTGAAACAAACTAAAAAAGCTCCTCCATATATCTTTTATTCCGATATATGAATCATATTATGATTTATAATTAAAACCGGTTCAATAAAAACGTAATTATGATTGTAATCACTTACATTACTATTGCGATTATATGTATATAGACGTGAAATTTCAACTTGAATAATTTCAGTAACATGTAGGTATTTGTTTTACGTTAATATTTATGCATTCAAGTAACTTACAATATTATATTGGAGGCGGAGTTAGTGTTGGAAACATGCGCTGGCCACATTGTTTTCTAGTCGGAGCTGCGCGCCGCCGACGCTTCTTGAACATATTTTTTGTAGTGCTCCAAATATATGTATGCATAGTGTTTGTCTGCTCACATAAATCATGAACTCGTTACGATTTACGAGCTCGGTCGGGCGCAGCACCGCGATTGGAGATTTAATTTTAGGCCTTCACTCAGTGATAGGATTAAGCGTTGATTTATTTTTAGCGCTGTGTAAATATCGAATCGAAATAAATTTACTTACTCAACGCCTCAATACTTTACACAAACATTGACTACAATATTTGCGTTCTAAATTTTCAATCGAAGGATTTCTTCGAAGATGTATTCACGTAACTTAAAAGAAGTTAATTAGAGTATAGTAATTTTTATCTGTCATACCTTCATTATTGGGTATATATGATTGGATTTATGTTTTATTAGGGTTGTGCAGAAACCTATGAAATTATATTAGACACTACTAATTATAATTTAAAAGAAATCTTAATTAAATATAGCTAAAATATATAACGAACGAAACAGAACTATTATACATTTATCAATAACGTATACATATAAATAAGTATATGTGTAAGAACTTTACGTATTTCTAGTGTTATAACAATAGTAGGTATATCATTTTCACGCAAAAAAACTATAGTGACTGGTTTTGGATCGTGGGGATCTTATTTTATACATAAGTAGTCTACGCAGCAAAATGGATATCGATTCAGATTTTGATTTTCAATTTTTGACAATCCGTAGTATCATTAGATACTTGAATTGTTATTATACATACCTACAGTAAATATAGTACAGTAACTTTATGTAGAATGATAATATAGGAATTAAAAAAAACACTTTATATCCTTTAATATTCGTGTTCTTGTTCTAAACTCTATTTACATACATTATTACTATCAATGTATTCAATGCTTACGAGAATATCATACCTATACTTACCCTACACCTATATTATACACACCTATAACCAAAGAAATATAGAATTAAAAATACCAGTGTAACTAAAAAGCTCGGCCTCGATCTGACATAAACAATTTACTAATTTAATTTTTAACAGTTATAAAAATATTCGTATATAATTCGTATATACCTATAAATTATCGTATCTAAATGAATAAAAAGGTCAATTTACGCTATATATCTGTCATTTGCACCATAACAACTGTTGTCGTGAACAAGAATTTGAGAGAATCATAGCGCGTTGAAAAATTTTATTAAGTTTCAAAATTCTAAGCTACATCCACATAGTGGAAGATATTTAGCGTCTATCCAAAGTGTTTAATTACGTGTTAATTGACATTAATGTTCGACGTTACTTTTGGACATGTCGGTAGACTTGTTGACTTTTATTATTGTATATGCCTTCTCTCAGAGTACAATATAGTTAAGGAAGTATATACGCTGTCATTCTTCCAAAATGTATATATAACCAGAAAGATAGGTATTAAAATTCCCATGTATAACATTGATAGCTCTTAGCGTGGCTTAATAAATTTATATTAATTATTATGACTAGGTTATATTTTAATTCAATAATTTTCAACAAATAAATATTTAATTTCAAGAAACTTGCCTTTAATAAAATGTTTAAAAAATGAATTCAATATTTTTTTTATAATATATAGATGATATTTTCAATTATATAATAGATATACCTACCTATATGGATGACACAATTATCAATGATATGTAGGTATCTACAGTCCTCGTCAATCTTTTTGAATATAGCTGTAAGTTTAGACTTGCGCGTAATATAGTCAAGAGCTACAAAACCCAGATAAAATATTATTATAATAATCTAACATTGACATTTATTTATCCTTCAGTTGACTCGATGCTATACAGATAATATAATTCGTATTTGCACCGAAATTTGTGTTCTGCAGGACTATACACTAAAAGTATTTACCAATAAATTATATAAATTTGTGCTAATAAGCAAACAAAAGAATAATAAACATTTTATGAAGATTTTATCGTATTGAAATATTATGTTATAGTACCATACATCGTTGTTATCGGGATTGAATATTTGTTATTATCAACAGCTCTAAACTATACACAATTAATGTCATTTAATCAGTGACAATAACTATTGACTTTATAACACTTTCAAGTTCCACTGTCGCTATAAAGTATTACATAGGTTAGATTTTTTATAAAATTAATTATATAACAAATTGATACCAGTTATGAATCTGAATGAGATTAATATGACTTGTATATTAAACGTTAGTAATTCGTGTTACAACTTAATGTCGCTACTTCTCTATCTTATTCTTACGATTGTTAGATAAAAATATTTAAATATTTTTTATCTAACAATACCTAAAAGTATTATTAGAAGATGATTTCATAAACGATTTGTAGTAACTAGCAGTTGTCTAGTGGTCGAAATTCAACCATAATGAGGGGTACAAAGTTTTTTCTATACATGTTAATACTTACATCATCAGTAGTTCTGTTTATTTATTTTTCATGCATTATACAGTTAATCTATCATATTCGGATAAAAAATAAATATGTATATCGTATAAAATAAATATGTTGTATCGTATTCAGATAAAACAGAGTTCGAATAAAAATTTTGTATACCCGTAGGACGAAACTAATTATATAATAACTATCAGAAAATGTCTTTCGATACCATGTTTTTTTATTAGCAGTTTTAAAAATTATCTCTATTACAGTATAGGTAATTATATTCATCGTAATGATAGTCCAGAGAAACTTTCATCGCTTCGCCCATGTAATAAAACATATACCTAATCGCATTCAAGGGCTTTAAGCGGCCATGACCCGTCGTGAGTGGCGGTCGGGGGATATAACATAGCTATTGGATGCATAAGCATCCACATACGAACGTAAGATAATGACGTCTTGTTCAGCATATCATTTCAGTCTAGTGAACAGACTAATCCACGGGTCAACGATCTGAAGAACATTGGTGACGTCTCACATCTCAAGTGTTGAGATTACTACGTATTTTCTTTTATTCGATTATCATATAATCATGCATAACGCTATATATAACAGTGCCAATGATTTTTAACTCATTCGCTACCAATAGCTGGTGTAATATTGTTGCGTCTACTTTTATTACAATCTTGATAAATGGGTATCTTATTATATGGATTAGGATTTAAATTACTTTACCTATTCTATTTTTAAGGGGCGGAGGGAATTAAAATATCCCTAATAACTTTTTATTTTCGAACTCACTATGCTATTGGCCTAGCAAGCCTTAACGGCTTCACTGGACTAATCCCTAATAACTAAGTGGAAAAATAATTATGGGAATAATAGAACTGTAAAATAATTTTGTAAATGCTTAGTCTTCAAAGTAATATAAATAGAAAGTTGTTTTTTTTAGCTGGTTTAGATGTTTGTAAAAGATAAGAACAATTAATATTTAACTTAGATAATTTACCAATAATTTTGACTTTAAATTATCTAAAATATTTGACTACTATTGGCAATAGAATTAAAAACATCAACAGAGTGCGTGTTACCGCTAAAGTGTTCCAACTACCATCGAATAAATGGCGTATCTAAATAGGTACTTAAACCAACTTTCAAGTTACTGGTATGTAATTATTTAGTTCGTTGCCCTTATCAATCAGGTGTGCCTTGAAATTCTTATTGTTATACATACCTACTTATGAGTAAATTCACACTCTTTTAAATACTAAGTATTTATGGGTGTATTGACGTCATCAGTTAATTACAAGAAGGTAATACAGCTTTTCGCTTAATTTATTACAATATGGTATTAACTCAGAGGTATAAGAGTCTGCGTGCAAGGTTTGACTGCAGCAGAACTACTACCACTCTAATTTCTGCCATAAAGTAACGTTTACAGCTCAAACTATGCAGTTGAAAACACCCAATGGTACAAGAAGTATTCCAAGTTCCAACTCAATTCACAAGAGTAACTCATGATAACTGGCCACAGAATTGTGATCCATTTATTTAAGATAAGTTATACAAAAAGGTAAGCTGTAATAACCTTAAAATTAAGTAGATTACTGGTACATAAAAAAAAACATAATTAATAACATACAAGCTACAAAACCTTTATGGTTCATATTTTATTTCATTTATGTTTTCAATGTGAATAATAATATGTAAATCGGTCTATTGTACGTTCCGTGCCGATATTTGTTTAAAACAATATAAAGTGCTTAATTATAACTATTCAGAAATTGTCTAAACAAAAATCTTTCTTAGTCAGCTCAAAACTTTTTCCAATATAAATTGCTTTACTTAACGTTGTTAATATGTAAGCCGTGTTCAAGCAAAATTGCATATTTTTAGATTGACGTTTGAGAAGTTTATAATTTTGTGCTTTACAGGTATGTATTTAAAGATGATTTTCCAACAACTTATTTTCAGGGGTTAGATAATGGGGTCATTTGGCCAAAGCGACGTGTAACTCGAGGTATACCTACTCCCTACATACACATAGAGGCGTGTTCAGAGAAGTGACAGAATATTGACATCGTGTATTTGTCATTATCGTGTACACTGCAGACTATGAAATAATTTTGGTACTCGTATCTCATTATTCGAATTAAGACACAAGATAGATATTTATAAGTCAATTATCTGAAATGAAACTACAAGACGTGAAATTTTGTAGGCAACGTTTTCGTTGTTTTGATTTAAAATATAGGCTTAAACTTTTCGCCCGAAATTTTTCCGCTATTAGACCCCCAATATACCACTGCACTGATCACTATACTGCAACACACGGTCGTCCTACAGTTACTTCGTAATTGTATAACGCAGAGGTTCCCAAACTGTGCGACGCGGCACCCTGACGCACCGTACAAACTAGAAAGGGGCGCCGTGAGGCTCTTTTCTTAACCTTTCTCCAGTAACTTACTTGGTTATTTGTGGATATAACGTAAACCATTAAATTTCCAGCACACACAGATTCATATTGTGAATGTTTTAATATTTGTGCCTATGTAACTAGTATCATTGTACGGTATTTCAATCGAATGTATCGATTTCGACTAGCTAGGTTAGGACGCCGCGAGCACCGTGCCGTGACAATATACCAAACTTGAAAGAGCACCGCGGGCTAAAAAAGTTTGGGAACCCCTGGCATAAAGTATCTCTCGATTTCTGATCTACACTTTGTATAGCAATTGCTATGTTCCTGAAAATCGTGATGTGGTCGAATAAAAAAACGAACTATCTCTTGAGCGTAATACTGTAGGTACAAACAACGTACCTATATATTAATTAATTTACGGAGAATATATAATGATTCTGTAATTATCCGGCTGTAAAAATAATTTGTACTAAATTATGGATTTCGATGACTAAATGATGGAAGAGATTGACTCTTAACATTATTTTTTACAAAATGGTTTTTAGCTTATGTTACATGGTTGCTGAAAAAAATCCATAATTTAGTACAAATTATTTTTATATCATATATTCTATCCTCAACATATAAGCATAAATTTATGTTACATTATTATCTACATATTTACAATCTCACTGAAATCTGTTTCCTTTCTCGTTATCGTATATCTTATGTGTTAAAACATAAATGTAATTACACTATAAAAGCCAATCATCAGTTTGTTAACGCAAATGTTATTTCAAAGAATTCGAATAGTTCAGCTTACTAGGAAGTTGATGTAATATATCGTATGTTTTACTAGCAATGTATAACAGTGTACGCTATCCTCAGCTTTCAAATATTGGCCGGACCGCCATTACACACCGGATCGGTCTATTCGGCATAGCCCGTCCATTACGTCACAGGGCCGTAACCCGTAACCGCCGCCCGGATAGACTCACACGATCAGTTAATGAGGGAATAAGAATTTTGGGATGCTTCATATTATACTCACTCTACTAAATTAGTTTAAAAAATTGGTTGTGTGTAAAGTCGGTTTACGGATAATAATTTTACGTGATAGACGTTATCACAGAAAACATTCATGAAAAATTGCATACTTTTATGAATTGAATTATTCTATATATGGATAGATGCGTCACAAGCCGAACGTTTAGGCCGATCGCGCCTCTGTATCGGTTGTCTCGCCCTCTCGCTTGCACGCTCGGCTCAGATGGAACGTAACAATGAGTTATGCTTTTCCGTGCGTGCAGTCGGTGTTCATCGATTTATAAGACGTTATCACGTCAAAAACTTTCTATTTTATAATGAAGAATATATTGCATCTACATCATTTTATCTATGTACGTATAATTCAATAATGAAAATACAGTTTTTTGAGACTGAATCACGTCAAAACTACTAAACGCATCAGCATAGAACTAAGACCATTCGATGTAGATTTTTTCGTAGATGTTTCGACGCTAATTCGTTTTCAGATTTCGTTGACTGTTTGCCATTTTTTTAATTAAAGTGTCATTTTTTTTTATTAAGGCACACCGAAGCGGGCGGGTATCAGCTTATTTATGCATTATGTTTACGACATGTTTTTGCTGTATTTTTTTCATCACGTTAAGTTACAAATACATATTTTACTTAATTTGCTGAACAAAAAGTAGTGAACAGCACTTTAAATATCGTTATTTAGATTACCCTCAGGTCCATTTCATTCCAAAGTAAGCATATAATAGATAAAACAATGAACTGTCAGATGATATCACAAAATATTGCGTTAAGATACATACGTATATCAAAATATATATAAAGGTATAGGTAGTTATATATCTTCGTGTATTTATTATATGTATAAACTATAATACAATAAACTTACGTTTAAAGGTCAGTAACCTAACTAAATTTGAGGCAATTACCTAATCATGTATATACACAATTATTTCGTTTATATTTTAAAAGTTCTAATGTTTAACGCAAAAACGTGAAATAAAAATTTTCACTAAATGTTACCTAACCTACATGCATTTTAATTATATTTTACCCTAATTTGCAATTTTCACCCATCAAAAAAACAGCTTCTGTGCATAAATTAGGTATTAGTATAAGTAAGTCGCTCTATCTATCTAAATTAATTTTCATGCTATCATGTGAATTATTCAATACATTAACATAGTTAAATGACTATTCTTGTATACCTACAGTAAAATGTTGTTAGTTTTTGTGTTTAAAAATGTGTTGGAGTATATTTACTATTTTTATAAATTATAATACCTATTATTATAAGAAAAATAGATTTAAACTTTTATTTTAGATGAGAAGTTAGCTATTTCAGTAGCTAAAAAATTCAATTCCTTTTCAGTCTAACTAGCCTAGTGTTTCAAAAATAATAATAAAGACACATCAATGCATACGATGGCGTATTATTTTAGATATATATATATATGTATGGAAATATTAAATGTATAAAGCGAAATTACTAGTTTAAATTTCTGAAAACGTATAAAAATTAGAATTTTATGAATTCACCAGACCAAACAAGTACGGTACACGTTACAGTTATTATTATATCTATGACATATTCTATATAGGTTATATATAAGATTTTATATGTAGGGACTAACAAAATTAACTTATTTTACACTTATATATTCATTTGTGACCGCATCTACTTAAAAAATTTTGTCATTTACTAACTATAATCTAAAAAACAATGATCACCTAACAAAGCAGTTTTATAACCTACATTTTTATTTTATTTATATGTACTTGATAATATCATTTGAACAAAATAATTCTAGGCAAATAGAATACAATAGGTATATTTGTTTAAACAATCGAAACTGAACATAAGGAATCTGTGATAAGGCTTAAAATAATCTGAATGAAATACTTAGTGAACTTGACTACGTAGATCAGTCATCGGTCAATTAGTGGGGCCTTACACCAAACATGTCGTAAATTAACCTTCACACAAACACAGTTAATGAGTAAAGGCGAACACAACATTCAAGTGTGAAGAGCACTTGTATCCAATAAGGGATCTGATCGAAGTTGTCCTGATTGTTTGGAGATTGGACGATATTCCCGCTCCGTATTTATTTTCGTACGTCACGAATGAAATACGTTCGTGTTGTTTGCGACAACACGACGTGTTCTCACAGCTCTTACTTGACACGACTTATCGTTATGTTTTTTTGTTATATGATTTATTTGATTATTCAGAACTGTTAATATTTCTACATTCAAATTTTAGTCACAAAAAGTTATGGTCGACTATTGAAGACCAGACTTAATTATAAGTACTATATATCCGTTGTTTTGTCTATTGTTCACTTTTTTTTTGTCATTTGTATATGTTTTTTAATTATAATTTTGGTAGCTACACTATGAGCTAGTGATGAATAAAAATATATTTAGGAAATCAGGAAAGAGAGTTGCTAATAAGTTTAATGTTTGACTTCTCTAGTAGGTAGGTACTTAGCTATCATGATAGTCAAAACTTTGCCTTAAATGAGTCCTTACCTTGAAACAGAAAGCAGATAAATACACATTATATTATTTAAAATTATTAGAATTTATTCAAAATTGTAAAAAAAAACAAACAGTTTTGAACATGAATGGATAAAAATCGTAACAATGTATATGTGTCTGCAATTTCAAAGTAATACAATCTTCAAAATAAACAAAGCAATTGTTAAAACTATCTTCATTCGTTGTTAAAAAGTTCCGAGACATATTCGAGATAGTGTACAAAGTACCTAACTTTATAATCGTAGCCATTCTAAAAAGAACTTTAAAATACATTAGCCACTCTCTGTTTGTACACACCGTGTCTAATAATTCAAAAGGGCAAGGAGTGTCTACGTACGTTGGTTGTACATCTTTAAGAATATCTGTTAGACAAACACAGGCAAGCGGGTGATCTTGGAGGAAAGAGTGGGGTGGTGTTTACTACGCTCAAGGGAGGTAAGTGAAGAAATGAAATTGGCAGATATTTCGGCGATGTGTCACACACGTGTAGGTAAAGCTTGGCTTGCAATGAAAGTTTTGCGAGGTTTTTCCACTTTCGAGAGGGCTGGAATAAAGTAAAAGACGAATTGTGTAGCTACGTACGTACATGTATATATTTTATATTTACGTTGGCATAAAACCCTTTCGTTACTTTTCCACGGCGAGGATATATCGTCTTGCTCTGATGAAATATAAAATTGGTTTAGTTTTATACCTATATACCAATTTATTTTATACATTATATTAATAACTAGCGGGCCCGGCAGACGTTGTCCTGCCCTGATTAAAAATAAATCCTTGACAAATTATATACCAAAACGTTCCTCGTGAATCATTTTATCCACTCGCGAAAACCGCATGAAAATCCGTTCAGTAGTTTTTGAGTTTATCGCGAACAGACAGACAGACAGACGCGGTAGAGGACTTTATTTTATACTATGTAATGATTTCATTAACGTTCATATGTTTATTAACATTACAGCGTCTGATGATATATTTATAAACACTTTTTATATAGAATGAACAAAAAATGGTCTGATATGTATAGCTAATGATTAAGAAAAATATCATTAGTAGAGATAAGGCTATTATCACTAGTCCCAGTTGGAGTTATAACAACTCATATACAGAATATTACAGTTAAAGTGGGAAATTTCACCTAAAATTCTCATTTAAATAAATTTTCTATGTACTGTTATTATTTCACTAACATTTTATATCCAGAAAATCCAGCATTAAAATGGGATTTATGATAAACTTTTCCAAAGTGCATAGAGCTTCAAAAATGATGAAATAGTGACAACCAAAATATGAATACATATATATACTAACATTGTAAAGTTCAAAAAATTGAACACGTCTGGCACTATCCGACTAAAAAATGCATTAAATAGGTCACTTATTGATTAAATATTATCATCACCTGATTTAACGTCATGCTACGACCCTGAGAAGAACAATTACCCCACATAATATGATTCGAAATATACGCTAAGTACGAAATATTAATTTGGACGAACTATTTAGTACGGCACAGGTTATTCGGAGCCGAGAATAGGTTGACCACTTGAGAAGAAATAAGCATCACTGAAAGAAGCTGAATTGTGAATGCCTACGTTTAGTAAAGACCATTACATGCGGTTCACTACGTAACAGTTGTTCTTTATGAACAATTTGTTTAAGCCTATCATATTTAAAAAAATGTGTGGTGTACTGTACACGTCTACTCTTATAATATTATTACTAAATATATACAATACTACGATATATACAAATTATAGAGGTCTACCATTGTGTGAACATAACGCAAAAAATGCATGAAAGTTTCGATCAATTATTTTTAGTTACTCTTGGTTCTTATAGGTATTTAAATATAATCAACAATGAATATTTAATATAAGGGTATTAAAAATTTTAGAAACTTTTATAAGCACTACAAAAACTAAATAAATTTTGTAAGTAAAATATACTTTTGTTTTCAGTTTTTGTAGGTTTTTCGTCTGTATATAAAATAAATAGTTAGAATAATAAACAACGTAGATAAAGTCATCAGTATCAAGCTAGTTTCAATATCACAAGTTGTGTTTAAAATGAATAGATTTCAAATAGATTAATTACATTCATACATGTCAATATAAATGCATTATCAGAAGTAATGTGTTAATATACACAAGGAGTATTTTTCAAACTGAATTTGTAAAGAACTTTTAAAGTACCGTACCTAACATACTTGTAGAAAATAACTCACAACAAAGTATTTTCCAAAGCAACGCTGCCAGGGGGTAATGGACGTGTTTTTCTCAAAGGGAGATTGTTTTCCAACTTCAGCGGATATGTTCGATAAAACATCAATAAAAATATATACATAAGTGTTTGCTTTGAGAACTTTGATTTTGTCATGAAGCAGTTTTGTTTACAGAGATCTCTTTACTCATGCGGTAATCGCTGTTTTTATAATTTAGCTGATAGATAGATTTATATCATCATTCAGAACTACTTGAGTTATGGTAACTATTATCGACGACAAAAAAATCATCTTAGAAATAATATAATACTCAACAAAATCTAATCTCGTAAGAAGACGAAGTATTGTGAACATATAAGGTAGATTCTATTTTCCTACTGGTTAATAACACTCCGTACAGCCATATCCAATGCCATAGAAAAGAATAATAGCACATCGCCACTCTGTTTTTTACCAACATAAAATATTTGGCATTGTGTCAAAGGATTACTTAGCGCGCATATGAAGAAATAACTACCAGAAATCGTATTAGGATAATTCGATTATCATTGTCTTAAAAAACCACACATACTCATGCCAATACATTTTTTATTTCCAATGATTTTGTGTTAACATCTAAAGTTAGCCAGAACAAAGTGAAATGAAAATATATTATGAGAAAAGTCAATTATTGTTTCATACGGAAACCGATTAACAACATCCAAATTCTTATAATAATTTATAATTCTTAATCGTAAATTAAATTCTAATGTACATGCAGCCAGCAAAAGACGTGGTGGTCTAGTGGTTTAACCGGTGTAATATGATTTCGATGTCCGCAGGTTCGAACCCCGGCATGTACCAACGAATTTTTCAGAATTCGCGTACATTTACTAATTTAAATTGGTAACACTATCGGCTGACGATGAAGGAAAACATCGTGAGGAAACCTGAACCTGAGAAATGTTCCTGTAGTATTACTATATGTGGGAAAACATAGAACTGTGGATATCTCAGAGTTTGAAATCGTCAATACGTCGTGGGCTGGCGTGGTGATTATGCCCATACCTTCCTTCGGGAAGAGGACTTATGGCCTTTCAGTGGGTCTCTTACAGGGTGATGATGATGCAGGCCAAGTTTTTTTAATATAAATAAACATGCAAGTATTTATAAAATATACCTATTAAATATTAATTTTAAATGATCATGAGAATGATTAAATGAAAATATTTAAACTTAAATGTGTGTCTACCAACAGCATTATTTACTGCATCTTTTAATCAGGTCTTTGTGTTATCAAAGTCAATTTATGCTGTGTTATGTTATGATTGGATGAGGATTACAGGTAATTTGAGTTGACAATTCAAGGGATTATTTTATGTAGAAGTCTTGCACTTTTTTCCAATATTAAAGTATTGTTTATTAAGTAATTTATATAATAATCTAGGTATTTAGTGAATTTTGTACAGCACAGTACTGTTTTTAAGTGTATATATAAAACAAATATAGCAAATATGTTTTTGGGATGCCTAATTTTTTTTATGATGTTATATATAATGCTACCTATTTTAAAACGCTTCAACATCTGTAACGTTCAACTGTTTGCCATGGAAATTCGTAGCAATGAGAATATTTTTACAGTATGCAAATCACTTAATTATTAAAACAAATAATAAATGAAGCGTGCCGAACCAAGAGCACAGCTAGTATCACATAAAGCTGTCATTGGAGAACAATATGACAATAACAATAAATATCTAAATGGGAATGTATGCCTTTATTAGGGAGGCGTAATTTCAAAACACGAGCTCACGAAACTGTTCGACTATCAAATTGAATACTCTACAGTGGGGCTCATTTCCTTTTTGTTACTTAGAATGTTGTTCATTTACATAAATTTACCTATTGTTATTCTCTGTTCGACTTCCATCTCCGCAAAGACAAACGAGATCCCTGAATATTCGTAAAGATGAGAAAATTTGTTTCTGCTATAACAGAGTATCGGAAACGAGTTAAATGGAATGCCTCCTTTGTTTAAAATAACAAAGAGGAATATTGATGAGAAGGCAGAGTGATAAACTTTTAGTAGGTAGGTAAGGTATCTCTTCACAAAGTGTTTCAAATATTTTTAATATTCAATTTAAAATGAGGTTTTTATTACATTTAATTATTTAATTACGTCATTTTTTGATAGATATATATATACACATATGGATTTAGAAATACTGAAGTTACTTTCAAACTCTGTCAGGACGTATGTAACATGATTATTATACAATACTAGCTGTTCCCGCGACTTCGTCCGAGTGGAATAGTCACTTGGGTTAATACTAACACACAGCGAAAGCTCTCAAATGGAAAAAAACCCTATTTTGAAACATTCTTCATTGATGCACCGCTCCTATTGGTCTTACGTGATGATATGTAGCCTATAGACTTCCTCGACAAATGAGCTATCTAACACTGAAAGAATTTGTCACATCAGTAGTTCCTAAGATTAGCGCGTTCAACCAAACAAACAAACAAACCCTCTAGCTTTATAATATTAATACAGATTATTTTTGTTATATAAACGATTTGAATGAAAATAATTTATAACTCTGATTTAAGACTGATTAGGCACAACAAAACTGAAATCATAAAAGAACCGATCCAATATAGAGGTTCCGTAGGTAAAATGTAATTCAAGGGTAAAAATGAAAGACAAGGTCTAAATCTGAATTCATATCATGCCTTATCTGAACGGTTTCCGAATGGATAAATTCGAACGCGTGCGGGAAAAGGAACGTGCATCTTTACCCAAAGAATCTCATTTACTTTACAACTTCTATTCCCGTGTAACCCAAACACGACTTCATAGAGTTTCGAGCTTTTGAGATTTATTACAAAGATATATCGCCTTATTTTATCTAAACAATTCTGAATATATTATATACTAGTCGTGCCAGCGACTTCGTCCACGTGGAACCTGATGTACAAAACAGTGACTAATGAAGTCATCTGAATGTATTTAGTCCATTTACTTATCTATGCGTCTGCGTCGTCATTAAAACTGCAATAACTTTTAATAGAGTGGACCGATTTTAATGAAATGAAGAATAAGTTACTCTCTAGGATATGCTTCATGATTATGAACCCAGTACTTTAGTAGTGATGCGTGTTCACACAAACAGACAGACAAACAGACATATCTAAAAATGATTGAAATGTATTTTATTACTTGTTATTAGACACCTGCAAAAATTTTTTTCACGAAAATCGAAAAAGTACAGACACGCTAGAATTACATTCTTATTATATGTATAGATATTTTCAAAATAGGTTGTCATATTATTACAAATTCGACTGAGGTTAAATTGATTTCGTTAGGGAAGAAAATAACTTTAAACACAATAGTGTTGTAGTATTTCGGGCGAAACATCGGCAAGTTAATGAAAGACATTTGTATGTAACGGACTTGAGTTAGCTTCCTTCGAAGTCCGGTAATTTTATCTATTACGTGTATTCATAGCATTTGTCTGGCCATTGGGTTTTACGTAAAATTATTTAAATATAAACTCATATTACGTACTAACCTATTAAGTTAAAACGTGATGAAAAAGTTTATAAAGTTTTCTGGAAATCATTGATCATAAACATAAAGTTACAGACAACTTAAGTAAGTTTTCAAAATAACATTTGTCTGTATATGTTTCGACATGCACCACAGAAAGCTATTGAATAGGATTCGGACGGGAATTAACAAGAATATAGTTAACATATATGTTCCAGAAGCGGCCTACAAATTTATTTTCTTGATGTAAATTAAGATACATATAACAAAAATACTTAAAATTTATCATCAATTATTTGTTATGTAAATTCATTGAAAAATTCATACAAAAATGTATGGAATATGTATGGGGACTATTGTGTAAAAGAAATATATATAAAAAATAATAATTTGATTGGTTGATTTGCATAAGTCGTGTACGGATAACTATATAAGTACATATGTTGATTATTAAATAAAATTATATATTAAGGATAGCAAGTTGGCAAATTGATATTTAGATACGGAATGAAACTTCACAGTAATTCCAGAACAAACGGCCGCCCGTAGCATTCGCCCCGAAAGGCATCCATTTGGCTCGCGTTCTCTCGGATACTACTCCGCCTTCGTTTCTTATAAATCGAGTACAGTTTCCAGGCAGACTCGAGAACAGCATTTTAGCCGTACGTCGTAAAGCGAAGGATCTCGGAACCCGTTACCAAGCGACTCCCACCGACATCTAAATTCAAATTTTTTCCTCTCGACTCCGACGAAACCTTACGCTATTTCTATGTGCATAAAACGAGATGAATTTCATTTTATAACGTAACGTTTATTACCTTTATATTAAAGCTTGTAAAGTGATATGTTACTACAAGATCAAATATTTTCAGAATTCAAAATGATAATATTCAATATTATATTGTAGATTAATTGCATTCTTATTTTTTTATATATAGATTAGTACATAGTAAACAGTATCATATAGATGTATGCCGTAAGAGTATTCAATAAGAGTCAATTTTAGTATATTTAGTTTGAACAAACATGTCATAATTAACACTGCTAACACAGAAATCACTAAGAAAATAATTGGCCGAGTGCCTTAAGCGCTCGTCTTAGTAGTCTGGTGAAGCTGTTAAGACCTTGCTAGGTCAATAGTGTATACAGTTCGAGAAAAAAAAACTAAGAGAATATTTTGATTTAAAATAAATACGTTCATTAATAATTTAATCAAAATAGATTTAGCCATGATTTTTTAAATTGGAAAATGGAGAAAGGAGACTGTCGATCCACAATTAATCATTTTCGCGTATACAATAGTTACCTACATACTATATAGTATCTATTACTATAATTTATTCTCGATGATTTTGTCACTTACCAATGTAAAGCAATTACAGCTATGAATAAAACGATATAGTATTCCATTACACTTTTACAGTAAAAAAAAGCATTACCTGTTCATGTTCATGATTATCTTCGTTAAAATAGTTTAATAAATAAACCTGTCCAATGTAAACGAAGTGATACTGTTGCCTACAATATGTAGCTCACTTTGTGCGCGCCGACTAATTAAAATGTTACATTGTAAATGCAAGTCAATGCGCCGCGATTGAATTTACCGTGTAAAGTTAATGTATTTATTAAAATATATCATTTAATCTTACCTCGCTAATAGTATAAATTAACTTCATACTGTTCCGACTCGGTCTATGAAGATTTAAATATCTAAAAATACTCAGATATCGAGTCACATTTTTTAGCAATGTAATCCTAAAACTTAACCCACATTTGTAGGTGGTAGAGACACGCTGAATCTATTACTGGTTTCAGCATGAATGGGTCGGCTCGTCCGGAGTATTACCACCCTCTCACAGAAAACAGACGTGAAGTAACAGTGCTTGCATTGTCGCGTTTCGTTCGGTCAGTGAGAGCGCCGGAGGCCCACCTCCCCACGTCTTCCCCTTCTGCCCTTTCCTTCCTCCCCCTCCTCCCAAACAAAGGATGGCAACGCACTTGCGACTCCCCTGGTGTTGCTTAACATCAGGTGACCCACCTGTTCGTTTGCCTCCTATGATGTAAAAAAAAACAAAGTATCATAAAAGCATTTCTAACAGTGTACATTTGTGGATACAAGATAAAAGTATGAAAACTTTTCAAAATACATAATATCTACATTTAAAAATAATTCAATAATTTAGGCGCCATATAATTCACGACAAAAACCTCGTCTACTTTTTCCTACGGACAAATCTTTGAAGTTTCCGAGCTAAAGCATTGTGAATAGACCCGTAAAACAACGAACAACCATTCATTTAGGGTTCTCCAAGTTACGTCAGCGGCTTATGAATAAAGAGGGGTCGGCAAGGAAAAAATAAGGGGGTTATTCAAAAGGAAAAGTTTTTTCTACGTAAAAAGGACGACTAAGCGGTGGATTATCGTCCATTCGCTGACAAGAGTTTTGTGGAACTCGTGGCCGAGTTATACGAACAAGATTTTTATTATAGCTTACTGGAAATGTTAGGAGAAAATATCAGGATAAAAGAAACAATTATCACCAGTTCCCTTTTTTAAACGTTCACTTACCCTACACTTAAAAATCATGACAACAATTTTAAGTAAGTTGCTATGGAGGACCACTTCCTGGTTTAGCGTGAGAGCGCCTTTTATAAATATTGATGTTACTTCGTGGCGCCAACATTACTTAATTATGTGACTTTATATCGCAGCACATACATACATATTGGTACTTCTAGATATTGTAAAAAAGAGCATCGAGTGGAAGACCGTATATTCAAAGCAGTATATAATCATTGGATCCCATAAGGCGGAGTCGAAAAAATTAATTAAAAACTTTTGTGATAAATAAGCGATTTCAGCGCTATAAATGTTTGTTCTCACGAAAGGTGTGTAGTTTGAGCGGATGACTTTATAATTATTTTCTACATGTGGCCGGACGATTTGTTCCAGTACATTAGGGATACCCGGAGAGCTGGGATAAAATCCCGGGTGAGTAACGAGATCTCCGCCTCAGCGTGAAATTGTGAAATTACCGAGATGCTTACAGACAAACTCTAGTGTAAAATAATTACGTCTAATACTTGAATGAAAATTATAAATTTTGTTTAGATATTCTTTTAATTCGTTCTCCAAATATTTATAGATGCAAATTGATATCTAATATTTAGATATTATTTTGAATCAAGTTATAAATGATTCAGCTTTAAGAAGGAAATCGCCGCGGTGAAATATTTGGAAGAACAAAAATATATACTACATGTCACGAAATTTACGATACCTAATTATCAAACGGAAATCTTAAATCTAAGAGATTCTATCAATATGAAGACCTGGCTGATTTTTTTGCCTGTGACTATTTATTATTACTATTTAAAATTATCCTTTTGCCTAGTTTAAATAAAGGTATCCTATATGGATTTTGTTCTTACGCCAGATTTACGTTGTTCGGTGAAAGTTACAGATAATGCCCTCGCTTCGTCGAGACCTGCGTCAATGTTCTCAGACATTTTGCCTTCAGATAAAAGAAAATGTCGTAACTGCGGAATAACACAGTGAAGAATATTAAGATATCTAGGGCGACTAGGCGTATTAAATATTTTACTTTTTTCCATTCGGTTAATATACTAATTTGTGAATATCAACCAGAAGGTATAATTACGAAGACTGCTTTCTCCTATGGACAAGACAATTATAGCAAAATCTACTATGTTGTACCACTCTATTATAAGTATTTCCGAACGTTCTAATTTTTTAGAATGTACATCCATTTTTATTAAAACTAGAAACATAGTTATCATTAATGGAGATCGAATCCCTGATCATGATAACTAGGTATGTCTTATATTCAATTAAGTATCAGTATTTTATAAAGATATACAGATAATGTATATGGAACATAATACGTGAAAGTTTGAGAATATGGGTGTGCAAATAACGCTCGAATCGAGTAATGATGTTCGATTCGAATTTTGAATTAAATATTCGAACCATTCGAATAACTTAAACTATTCGAATATTTTTAAAATAAGGAAGTATTATTAAGCTAATATGTATAGGAAAAGATACAACATTTTCCAGTTATAGTTTTTGCATAAAAACTTAAATAATTTTATAATATAAACAGTGGACTTTCTTATTTATTATGAATATAAATTTCTTCTGTACGTATGTATATCACTGAACTCCTCCTAAACAGCTGGACCGATTTTGATGACATTTTATGTGCGTGTTTCAGTGGATCCGAGATTGGTTTAGATTCACAATTAGACCCGGTAGGTGGCGCTGCGGTTGACTTTTAGGATTTCTTTATTATCAAGGCTGGACAACGTACGCCGGGACCGCTAGTTTATTATAAATTTTCAAACTACTCTAATTAAAGTTCTTTGTATTCGTATCTTTTTACTGTACCTATTAGTTTAATAATTCTTCCTTATTTTAAAAATATTCGTATAGTCCGAACAGTTCGAATAGGTCAAATAGTTCGATTGTTAAATTCAAATTTCGAATCGAATTATTCGGTTTCAATCGCTATCGAATAATTTGTTAATTCGAATATTGGCGCACTACTATTTGAGAGACATCTTGTTTTCGTCGCACTAATATCTCAAGCTACTAGTCAGAGTTTACAAACTCTTTTTGTAGCTTATTTAATGAGCAAGATTATATGATGGTTGGTCACAAATTAATTCTAATGTTAAACTAAAATGAAGTATCAGGAACCGAAGGGTGAAAATTAAACGCGAATGAATCCACGGCACATCACTAACTTAATAATAAAGATAAGTATTGTAATATCTTATTTAAGTTATTTGAAGAACTTACGTGTATTTTACAATTTTTTTATAAGCTTTATTAATTACATATACTTACCTATCGCTATAACCATAAAACAATACATAATATATGAACGGGAAACTACCTATTAAACATAAAAAAAACTAACACATCTTATAATTATTTTGTAATCAGTCTTTGGCTAATTGGATACATAGTTTATCAATACTAACCTTACTTAAAATAGTGATCTATATCGTTGACAAAGTACCTATTTGTTATAATCAGGTGGGTACGCGGTAAAAATTCAAGTATTCCTATAATTAAATATTCAAACGGGCTTTTAATTTCACATCATCTTTAACATTTACAAAGCCTATTTTATACCGGGGCATATTATCAAAGACATTTTAGGAGACAGAGACAGCCTTATCAAAATTCAATATCTTTATTTTGCGTTAGAAAAGGACAGTGAACTCATAGCTCGACTAATCTCGATGGAACAATGTTGCGTCTCAATTCAAAACTATCACCTTCAGAATGTCTTAACTCCCTCATTACGGCGAAGTAAATTAAACCTTATCAGTAGCAGATAAAATTGAATAAATCTTGTTCGTAGATATTCATAAGCTCTGTTTCCTTGAGGTAGTGTATCTCATACCGTGTAAGCTACTCCGTACAATGTTAGCGTCAGCATTCATCGAAGAGCTAAAACGACATCGGAATGAGCTTTTACGCCAGTTCCTCTTATGTAATTACAACGATATTATTATTGATAAATTTTAATTAAATTCAGATAACGATCACTGTAATGTTGACCTCCCACAACGTTTTTGAAATTTTCACTTAATATCATTATGGACATAAAATATTCATATAAATACCTGTAGGTAAATTACATTACATAAGTTTTCGTTAAGCTTTAAGTTTAAATTTATGCCTCAGAAGCGTAAGGGAATAAGTTTGAACAAAATAATTACAACTCATAGTCTTATTATCAGAGTACCTAACTCAATATGCATGTAATTAGAAATACATATTTATGATTAAATACTGAGTGAATTTAAAAAATAACAGATTTATTAAACGAGGTACATATGTGTGGTAATAAATTATCTTAGTATTATATTTCGTAAAAATAAAAGTTTAAATTAGGGAGTTAAAAATAAAACTCTAATATCAGAAGAAAATCTTTTCTACCGTGTATTAATTACACTAATGAACAGTACAATCACCGAGAAAACTTGTTTCAGAGTCCATATATGCGACACGGGGTAACTTAATATATCAAACTAGACGGTGGTCGCGCCCCGCCCCTCCCGGTTCGTTCCCAAAATGGCCGACTTCGTTACAAAACGAAGTACGAGATTTTTTTTGCGCTCTTCTATTTTGTCATATCCATTTCTTAATGTTAACCTTCACAATAACAAAGACCACGTAAGGTGCCCAGTTGTAATTCCGCTAACATAACAATTCAGATTGATGTTTACGGGACAGATTCGAAATTGTGTTCAGTTATATAGGTTGCGTATTCCTTGGACCGAATGCAGTTTGGAACCATTCCAAGTTACAAATGCGTATCTACGTAAACAAAAAATAAGACTTTGATCTTAAAAAGTCATCCACAGATTTACAGAAGGTGTAACACTTTTCTCAATTTTATTTTATTATGTAATTTTACTTTTTTGTACCTGATATTTGTATAAAGTAACTTCACTATACATTTATATGGGTAAATTAAAATAATCACACAAAAGAAACTCAAACAAAAATTTGTAATTAAAATACGACCTTATCCATTTAGTATTATGGTGCCATAGTACCTCAACTACGCATTAATTAAGAAGATTCCCCCACGAGAAAAAATAGGTACCTATATCATCTGCCGTAAATGCTTAGGCTTTCCGCTTTTGGGAATTATCTAGGAATCTGAACCAAACTGAAACCTGGACCATATCTACACATGGTGATAGATCCTTTGTAGTGCTATCTTTTTGTTTAGGATATGTCGAAGCCAGGAAACCTACAGTCCGATATGATATCAACGATTGAGGGTGGATGTCATCATTTTTTTGATGATGTTCCGATTGCATTAATACGGTAATACAATATCTAATTTAGTCATATTGAATAAAGAAGGATTGTTTAACTTCCTATAATTATGGAACGAATATAAAAAATTTAAGTAACACAATAAAATCAATATCTAGATATGCGTAGATATGTTACAATGAGATACCTACACGTCTATGTAGCTTTAATAACTCCTTAATCTTTTGAAAGGATAATATTTGACTTTACGCTGTACAAGTTGCCTTGTTCCATCTTTATGATATTAGGTTAACTTCGCTCCGAAAGGATTAAGGCGGCTCTTAATTCAACGCTCCCGGGCCGAAATAAATTTAACGTTTTGAGTAGCTTATGAAGAAAAACTTGAGATATACAGACGAGTAAGCCATCTCGAAAGATACGGTCAGTTATATTCGTGCGGATAAAATATGGGTTCTAAGAAAATAACGAACATAAATAAATGTATTAAAACTAAGCCCGCATTGAACGCAAGTGTACACGACTTTGCTGAATTTAGTTATTTTGAAGCAAATACAAGTCGTATGTGAACAAACGATGTATTTGTGAGATTTTACTTTGTATTTATCCTCTCAGTTATAACCAACCTATCAAATTCAAGTGTATTGATGACTCAAAAGTAATGTTAACTATTTAATTAGTACTTGAATACGCATTGGTACCTAAATTACAGCTGCATAAACACACACTACATATGTTGTCGTTAAAAACCTCCGCAGCGAACATACCTACACGGAGTAATTGGAACGTATCTCTCGATATTTCATTTTATTTTCCGCCTCAATTTTATTTTATTTCCGCGGCGAAATGCCTCTAGCTGAATGGAAGGTAATTGTAGGCTACACAGCGAAGGGTTCGCTTTAGGGAATAATTGTGAGAATATAGAGGAGCCTCTGGGAGTATTTAATGTCAGGCCGTGTCGGAGCGCCGTTTTACTGAGCCTGCGCGTTATGCTTAATGCTGGACCAAGGACGAAAATTATCTTAGTAATGAGTTTCGTAAAAGCGGCAATGGTAACTAATGAGGCTATTGGGCCCTCCGACTTGTTGTATGAATATTTTTATAGGGCATTACTTTAATTTTCAGCGGGGACGATTAATTTATATTGTTTGAAGGAAAGTTAGTATCAACGCGAATTAGACTACCCTTAAATAAAATACTTTCAGTAAATGATAATAGGTTTTCGCTACAAGTAGAACAAAAATGTACTCACCGATCCGTAGCGAACACCGACATATTGTTTCAGTTGAACTCCAGACACACTGCACATCACTGAATATTTAAAATAATGAAAAGCCCGGGCAACTGACCCCGGGGCGTTCCCTTTTAAAAATGCACTGCACTGGGGCTTTACTGCGATCGTGCAGGTTGGTCGAACAGAAATTCTTAGAAACTGGATAACAGTCTCATAAAGTAGGTGGTTCCTGAAACAGACCACTTGGAAATAAACATTGGCCAAAATGCGGCGTCAAACGGTGCAGTTGCACGACCTAAGTACCCACCTATCTAACTTCAAGAACATTACGCTAGAAGCTTAACTCATATATAAAATTTAAGGTGAAATGGAATTAAGTAGTTTCTTTGCATCTTTATTATTTCAGCAGAATAAAAGTGTTTAATAAAAACGTCTTTCTTATTATTGTTTTTAACCAACGAATATTTTTCACATAGGTATTCTTATTTACCTAATAGATATAATCAAAAGCTCTGATGCAATGTTTAGCATGATATGCCATATACACACCTATTAACTATTTATTTAGCATAATTTTACAATTTATTAACATCGTTTCTCAATATGTATTCTTAATCCTGTTATTCACGATTTGAGATTGTATTGGATTTTTTCTAACAATCAGTTTTTGTTATCGAAGGTCAACAATTTACACAATGTGTTTGGTATTTAATATATTTGTCACTTAAAATTCTAATTTAAGATTTATTTGACTTTATTTAAACTTCTATGATGCTTATTTTAGCTATTTATTTTATGCAAACAATTTTAGTATATAATACGTGGTCTTAAGAGTTATGTCGATAGGAGTATTATAAAAAGTAACTAAAAACAGATATTGATTTAGAAAAGCTAACGTTATACCGTAATATCATGTAAGTAGTAAACGTTAACAACCAATAACCATACGGGCACAAATATAATATTATTTAATACACTTTAGTAACTATTAAAAAAATGTACGGAATTCTGTAATAGTAACCACAAACATAATTTTAGAAAGTCAATTTGTAAATACCTTTTTTAATTAATCATACCTTCAAAGACTAAAAGAAAGACCATGAAACAAATTTCATTAAATTAGGTCAAAAATCCAATCTCTTTTTTCATCACGATATCAGAGTAAGGTTCATCTAATTAATTCTAATTAGTCCGCGGTAGGTACTCTATTAAGCCGAGGAGGAAGTAGGTGTAATAAGGGAGGGATCGGAATATCGTCAACGTCCCGTAACGTGAATTTAATTCGGTTCGAGCTAGGGATTAGACCCCACCGTGCTCCATTTAAATAATTTTGTCGTTGATTCGATCTAAAAGAAATTTCCTATATATAGTCATCGGTACATTAATTTTGTCTAGTAACTGCTTTGTTTCTTTAATCATTATTGGTAATGATGAGCCGACCCATTCATTCTGAAACTAGTAATAATTACAATGTGGCTCTACCACCTACGGAAATTTTATGTCGTAAATTATATAATACTAGCGGGCCCGGTGAACGTTGTCCCGCCCTGACAATAAAAAACCTTGACAAATTATATACGTAATCCTTTCCCATGAATCACTTTATCTACTAGTGAAAGCCGCGTGAAAATCCGTTAAGTAGTTTTTAAGTTTATCGCGAACAAACAGACAGACAGACGCGGTAGGGGACTTTGTTTTATACTATGTAATGATAAAATCATATTATTAGATTAATATATGCATTACTGAATGCTAGTTTTTAATTGTCATTATTAAGAAAGTATTTTGAATAATAGCCAATAAAGGTAGTAAGCTTACACACGTATATCTCTATTATAACAGATGTGATATAATGAAATGATTTAATTTATAATACATAAAACAATATTTCACAGAGTAATAACAATTAGACAGGTATAAGGTAGGTGTAATAAATGCCATAATTGTTATTTTTTACAAAGAAAAGTAGATAATTTTAAACAATAATGCTTCTTTGAAAGTATTAATTTTTACATTTAAATATTATATGACAATATTATGCTAAGTAGGTATGTATGTGCCGTTGAATTTCTCGCCTTTGATATGAATAAATAATATAATTTTAAATCCCGTTTTATACTAATTAGTTATCTGTATTGTAATTAAAATATTTAACTGTACTATATAATTAGGATAGGTACCTGATATTGTATTAAAAACAACAAAATATCTCACACATACGTTTCTTCGTTCACGTAATATCTAGTTCATACAGTTAATTTTCTCCTTTTATTTTAATGAAATTTAATACATTTTGCCAAATTTTCTAGAACATTATTCCATATCAAATATCATATTTAAACCGATTAGGTACGTTTCATTTCACATAATATTGTATTAATGCAAATCTTATTGCGAATTGGGATCACTCTGCGGCTTTCGTTATTTTTGCATAATTGAATCTGTTCGCAAATTTCGATGCAAATACGACCAGATACGTCCTCAAATGAATTTAAAGAGAGTGTGGCGACAGTGGGGATATCCGTGATCGCTTTTATGGTGTAATACGGTTGAAGCTGGCATTTATATTTTTAGGATAACGTCCAATAATGTTTTTTCTTTCGGTTTCTCATTATATTAGACAAAAGTGTTAAGGGCATAGACCACAACAAAAAATCACATGAGAGAGAGCGTTTGCGTATTATGTTATTATTACATACTAGTTTACCTCGCATCTTCGCTCAAATTAATATAGATTTGATCTATCCCTCGGTAACAGTACATTCTTTTGGAATAAAAGGTCTATGTCCTTTATATACCCCTGATACGGTGTTTACAAAGTTTTATGATGATTACTTGAATAGTTAAGAAGCGAAAGCGTAACAAACAAACAAACTCACTTTGGCATTTATAATATTAAGTAGGGATTATGAGAAATATAATTATAAATTATGCATAACACTTTCCAAGATTATCTCTTATATTATCTCTTTAATTAACTTTATAAATATATTTTTAAATACGACCAATTTGAATTTAAACAAGAATAATATAATATTGCAATAATGAATTAAACCTGACTCCAAAAGTCAATTTGCTTAAATGAATAATTAAAAATGAGGCATAAATAATACTTTGGGAAATGATTTATAGTGTCTTTTGAATAATTGATACAAATTATTCCGCATTAATTGTCTTCTGTGTCGAATTTTATTAGGTTCTAGACGACATTGCAACATATTTTATTAACATTTATAACATGTATATTAGAAAACATGGTAACATATTTTAATTGCACTCCAATATACTTACAAACATAACGATGTATTTGCAAGGTATCAGAACTTTTGACTGTTATTAATATTCGGAAAGTGTCATAGGCCATAGTTGTGCTACACTTGACTTGAATAGTAAAGACACGATCAGTGGAATAATAACTAAGGACGGCCCAACGAGGATGCCTATCTATCTGGTTGACCAATGCATTGACAACATCAAGAAATGACACTCGCAGTATAATAATACATTTGTTTTACATTTAAATTCATATAATGATTCCATCAACGTATAAAAACTCATCGGGACTAACGAAATTTGTGCTTGATCTGATCTATGATATAAACTTTATATCCTTAGCATAAAGACTAAAACTATTACTAACTCTTTGTAGTATAATAGTTAGAAAAAATGTTGAGATTAATAGATATTAAAAACAGTTTACTATTGATTTTTTTTTATTTATCATTAATATTACAGACTACAATTTCTCAATAAAGTAATTTATTTATTAATTTATTATAAAATATTCTTACTCGTGGATAAATAAATAATTTGAATAAATATAAATAATATAACTCTTATAAAGATTGAAACTAAGGATGTATCAATATATTATATATTCTATGAAGTTTGTGTACTATGGCTTGTCTTCGCTACTATAATAGCTGTAACACTATATGTGTTAATTTTATGATATATATGAAACAACAGAGCAGTTGAAAATCGAGTAGCCGTCGACAGCCATTGATATACGGCGAGCAGACGCGAACCGACTCACTAATATCGACTTCTACATTTGGGTGCGTGGTCTATTTCATAAGTTGTGGATATTTAAAAATATACCTACTACCTGAATTACATCGGCTTTGATTTTGCCTTTAGGTAAACATAACTCATTACGCTTTATTAACTAACATCAAGTTCAAACTTTCAAAGATCTTGTGGCTTTTGTGTGAGGTTCAGTTATTAATTATATAGGTATATCTTTTATATCTACTTAACCGTATAAAACAGAGTGAGGAAGACCGAGTTGAAATAGAAATACCTGTGTAAAATGTAATCAATCCTTATTCTTATATGTAATATATAATACCGCGTTTCTCAATTTGTCTGTATTGTTACAAACTAATACATCGAAAATTACCTTACGAGATTTAGCAATCTATACGTATATTTTTAGTTTATTACAGAAGTATATTTTGGTGCCAAGTTTCAATAAATATTGTCAGACATTCTGAAATTTATGAAATAGGCAATGATGATTAATAAGTGTAGTAAATAATTGTTTGGAATAAAATAATTTAAACAATAACCACATTACTATTAATAGATAAATGTAACTCGACTTGAGTTACAATGATAGTTTATACATTATACAGAATGTGTTTACTTGTAGAAACTAATAATAAATTATTGATTACGGCGTTAATAACGTTTATTGTAAGAAACATTTACTATTTGTAGTATCGAATCTTGTATTAATTCCAAGAAATAAGTAGAAATATGTAACAAGCCGCTGATTTCATTATGCGATAGCATTATTTAAGAGAAGTTTTACAATTGAGGTGCAGAAACAAAGATAAATTAATAATGTTAATCAAGTTTAAACCTAGAACGTAACTAGTATTGCACTTGGTAAATCTTTACTAATATTGAACATGTGAAGGTGAGTTTGTTTGTCTGTTTATCCAGAAATATTTACTATTTCCGAGTAAAGCTAGTACATAAAAAATATCTACTCAGTAGTCGTAGCACACATTAATTTAAATTGTGAAAAGATAGTATGTTAAGAATGTAAAAACGATAATGTATAAAATTCCTTAAAATAATTTTCAAATCGCTATGAAGTAATAACTTGAATCATAGAAATACGAGTATAACCTGCGCCCGCATACGTGGAATTTTTACGTAATCGTCTCAACTAAGCTCAGATACGCTGAACTTACGGTCGAAGGATTATATATTTTGAAGTATTTATGTTTTGATACAGTTCATACATATAAACTCAAACATTTACTCACGTACATTCATAGCTTAACATAAAATTAATTATCTAAAGAGATCTTACTTGTGTTAGTTCTAAGAGAAAAATTAAAAGCTCTCAAGGGAAAATGGGGATTTTATGCTAGCCTATTCGTTAATCTTGAAGAGTATTTTACATTAATCATTTGAAAAATAAAACTGAGTGCTGGGTAAGGGCGATAATACACTGGCAATCTTACGTAGCAGATACGCGCGCCGGGCACAGCGTCGCCGCCGCGCGCCGCCAATCTAAATAATTGACCTGTTCGTTGTCCGTTCAAGTGTGCAAGTTTTCTTGGAAAAGTAACTAAATGGAGACGGTCATACAAAAAGAAATTATTTTATATCACATAAGTATTTTTTCTCATTTACAGATAAAAAGAGATTTGATTGTGAATTCCGATATATGTATTAAAAACGTTATTTTTGGATTTTTTTGTTGTTTATATAAACGTTTGGTATTTATTTTTCTTGCTTGCAGCGAAGATTTTGATACATGATTACTTATACAAGAAGGAACTAGCGAAATATGTTCGCTGAATCTATTTGAATTTACTCGATTCAACTATTAACTTAAATATTAAAAAAAAAACAACGTGAAAGGACATAAACGTTCGAGAAGTATTCTCATAAAACTAAAATTTTGCTGGTGAATATATAAAGTAATTAATACAGAATATTTAAAATGTCTCAGGTAAATAAATGGGTAGATATGATGAACGTGTTTCAGTTTTTACTGTATGCTTTTATTGTACATATATTATAAATTGTATTAATTTCTGTGAATACATGCTTATTATAATATCGATGTATGTATCTGAAAATGTATTTCATCTGTCCTTTACACTGTTTAATGAAACTGGATCCAGTTATTCCAAATAAGAGGATATAAATGCATTGTAATCGCAACAGAAAATATTTCTAGATTTGCCTATGACCTAAACTGTTGAGATGTAAGTTTATTTTCATCCGTTGAGTAATTCCTATACAATGCACGTACAAACAGACTGTTAAAAATAAGCTACATATTGATAAGAGTGCTCCCATAAATAACATAAAATACTGAACTGCCTACTGCCACAAATACTCAGAAAACAAGATTAATAGTTTTATATATACGTATACTCGTAATTAGTAAGATTATAATATTATACTTTCAGTTATACAACGCTCTAAATTACTATTTCAAAGATAAAAATCTTGATGTGTTAATTATAGTATAATGAAATTGAAAATTTTCCTTAAAACTTTAACAGAACCGTGTCTACGCCGTTCGGTTTTCTTATATAACAGTAAAGGGTGGAAGTAAGAAGTAAAAAGAGGAAAAAGTGTATTATTAGTCTCTTACCGAAATGGAATTGGAACATTTCGCGCAGAAAATTTCAGCAAATATTCACTTCGCTTTACTTAGCAGAGGGCAACATCATACTTTTGATATTTTACCTACAAAACTTAATAGAATTTCCAGAGAGAAAAGTATAAAAATATTTAGGTAACGTTTGCGTTTTATCTACGTACGTGTCCAGAATGTTTTCGTCTTTCACTGTATATCAATGAAAATATATATGTCAAAAATATATTACGTACAATAATCTACAGTAATCCATCTCAACATAAACTCTCAGATTCACTAGTGTATATAAATTATACCGAGCCACTACAACAAATGAATTAACCTACTGATGGGAATAATTATTGGAAGGGATGTCTTAACATAAAACAGGTGAATTTACCCGAACATAATATTATAACCCTCTAATATATTATCAAATTTAATCAATATCATAGCTATACATAACTTAATATTAAAAATACTTTTATGACGTAACGAAGCCGTTAATAATCTCACCAATCCGTGCCGGCCATTTCAAAAATCGAACTGTCAATTCAATGATGTCTTTATATTATTTTATGTTTTCTCTGAGGATGCCGCCAAGACGAATGAGGTAAATGTAAAATAATAGTCAGCAGTAGATGGGGCCAAGCTCCATTGTACAGGCATCCTGAGGGAAAAGTTACGACCGCGACAGGTGTGATGCCGAATTAACTTCTTATATAAACTCACTTTTTATACAACACCGACACCTTAATGAGACCAAGGGATCATTGTAATGAAACGCGAGGTGTCTCGGACTTTTCTTTCTACTCTCTCCTCGGCTTAATTAAGATATTTCTCGGTGAATAATATTAATTTCTGAATATGCTATACGTTCAGAGAGGTTATTAGATATATGTAATGGGAAACATTAATATGGGCGTTATACTGTTAATCGACGAACGACCAACCTGCACTAATGTCGTCATAGACGGCACAGTAGGTACCTGCAACAAGAATACACGTTATTAAAATACCAGACGTGTATAATGACGTCAAATTTAAATACGGAAAAAATCAATGTCGTATAAATTGAACGGAGACGGCCGAATACAAACACAACGAAAGCTTGTTATTCGATAGTATGACATTTTGTTGGAACCCGTTACCTGTTTACTGGTTATTCACCTCTCGATTGAAATTACACAATAAACATGGTTAAGAATTGTAGGGAAGACGATGATCGAATGAACAGACAGTTGTGAATAAGGCATATGATGGTCATGTTTCATTCAATCAAGTCAGAGGATGCGATGCGACTGGTGTCGATGACCTTTCACTGAACATATGGTTTATCTGCGTGCTATCTATATAATGAATATTGATTTATAATACAGAGACAAGATCTTTTTGTCATATGTTATTTTCTGTTAATGTAGGCGTTGAATTACCTAAGTGTTATGCAGTTGACTACCAAAACGGATAATCTAAGGGCATATTTAACATAGTGTAGGTGTGATCACCTGACTATATCTACAAAGCGGATGTAAGTTTCTATTTACATTGGACATGATATCTTTATCTGACATGTAATACTATTTAAGCCTCTTTAGAGCGACCTTATTTACATAGATTCAGTCGAATATGGCCGTAGCATGGAAAAAAATGTGTTATATCCACCGATTTTACAGTCACCGATAACCATTTCATTCATTACAATCTCCATCAACGTGTACGCGTACAAATAATGGGTAGGCTTATAAAGAAAATTTATAATAAAAATGATACAGTGTAATAAATGTAGGTACATGCTTAACATTATAATTAAATGCACTTCAAGGTGCATAATAACAACATAACCGCTCAAAAAGTAAATAAAATACTTTAATGATATCTTAATGTTATTGTAAAAATTAAAGAATAAATTCAATTAAGGAATTTATCGTTTGCATCGGCTGTCATCGAACAAAAACGATATAAAAGGCAATTGAACTGCAGGAGAATGTCATCGCGGTGATAAAATTACGATTCATAGAGGCGCCAGATGTAGGTAGGAATCGTTTATTACTCGAGCGCAAATTGAAGCCGCTGTTAGACAATTGCAATGTTATTGTTTTCATATTAAAAGTTTATGGGGAAATTTTCATTAATAATTTTACACACTGAACCGTATGTTATTGTTATTTAACTTTCTATGACTATTATCTTGTTATGCGAATAAAATTGCGATACATTTTATAAGAATTTTTAATATGCAAATACAAACAACGTGATTATATCATGTGACGTAAAATACACATATTTAACTAAAGATTATCATGCAGTACTATTATGCTTTTTAAACTTAAATATACCTTTGTAGGTGGTAGAGCCACGCTGAAAGTATTACTGGTTTCAGCATGAAGGGTCATCTCGCCCGGGGTACTACCACCCGACCCACAGAAAACCGACATGAAGTAACAATGCTTGCGTTGTAGCGTTTCGTTTGGTTGCTGAGAGTACCGGAGGCCAACCTCAAGCCCCCCCCCTCCCCTTCCCCACCCTTCTCCACTCTTCGTTCCCCCAAACATATGCTGGCAACGCGCTTGCGACTCCCCTGGTGTTGCTAGTGTCTATGGACGGCAGTGATCGCTTACCATCAGCTGACCCGCCTATTCGTTTGCCAACTATAATATAAAAAATACTACCATCTTGCTTTGAATTTCATTTGCAAATTATGTACAGGGCAAAAAAACAATAACATGTGAAGATTATGCTTTATGGCACGTGCCAGGCAATAAATTTATAAAATATCAAGGTTATAATAAACATTTAATTTATTCTTATTTCTATATTTAGAGGTACAAAAAAGAACATAAGGTACCTTCTATTCAAAAGAAAAAAATGATCCCAAGGGATAATCCAATTCTACGTTAACGCGAGCGGAACCGTGGGAAAAAGCTAGTTTCTATTAAAAATAAAAATATGTTTATATTTTTGTTGTACAATTGTAACAAATAGTTATCAAAATTAGCACGAACGTAATTATCTTGTATTTGAAACCAATTTTATCTGCATATATAAATAAATTACTTCTACTGCATTGTTTACATTTTTGTTATTTACAAATTCCAAATAAAAACATAATTACTTTATTAGCAGATATTAATTAATAAATTCTTATTATTGACAGATCTTTGTAAAGATAATGAGACATCACAACTAAATTATCCTGAAAGTTTTCTGGTTAGATTACCATAACAATAACTTATGTATAATTGAGTAGGTATATTATAATTGTTGTAAATTTTAGTATTTAAGGTAAACTTATATTCCATCTATATCAAGGTCTCTAAAGGTATAAAGGTTACAGCGAATATATTATCATATGGGTATATTAACTTTGTCACAACTGCCAATACCTTTTAGGCACGCCTACATAAACATCGTTGATAATATTAACAAAAGCGTAGCCTTTGATAGTAGGTGAAATTTAGAGTAGCTGAATGGGAAATATTTTAGAATAGGAATGCTTTTACGTACCTATACGTTGTCGATTTGAATTTAAACAACCGAGACCTACGCAATCGTCTTTGTTATGTGGTAAGAGATATGTAAATACAACAACACTGAGTTTTGTATTATTCATGGATGAAAGCATATTCTATTTATACATTTTTTTATACGTAATACAGCGCGCTGTCCGCTCGAGGCAACAAAGTATGCTGCTATTGATTGGACGAACGCGGACCGGGCGGATTGTATCCCCGCCGCGTCGCGTCACCATTCTATTTTCTTGTCTTTCGATCCCGAACGAATTATCGGCCACGATTACCGGACCGGTCCACGGTCATATTTCTCTCAATATTATTGCCTGTTATATCGATAAGTAATTAATACTCCTCATGGGTACAAATGTATAATTATTGTAGATAATGAAGACATTCGTGGACCGTCGGCATGCAGGCCTAAAATGAAACATTTACCCGCCTACTAATTATATGTTATTGACGACATTGTAGCAGACGGGAAGATCCAAGAAAATATGTTTTACCTACATTGCCTACACCTATTGGGATCTGCGTTATCTGTCAATATTTTATACTTCATTATTTCTGATACCCGCCATTTATGATCATTGTATATACAGTAATATTTTATTTTAATATAGATCTATGCCTGTGTGTGGTAAGTATATATTTAACCCCATTATCGCACAAATAAATGTTTCGTTTATAGGTATTACCTAAACATAGTTCCAATATCGGGCCCAAATACAATGGTTCTTACTTATGCTAATGATTATAGCAAACTAATTGTCTATTTACCTTTATCAATACGGTTAATTTAGAAAAGTTTCATTTAAAGAATGTAAAGTAGATACGATGGTTCTTTCATTGAAATTAAATTTGTTAAAGTTAAAGTTTATTGTTATTCACCTAATTATTTTCATGTAGGTAAATTGACAGCTATTTTGTAAATGAAAGTACTTTTGAGTTTCATATATATTGCTTATATTTTTATCCCACATAGGTATCTAAAATATTTAAATAAACTATTTAAAAAAATATTGTTACACTACTGACGTGAATTTTCTTTAAAATTGTACAGTAGAGTGTCCCAGTCACGAACATAATAAAATATTTTCCATCTGATGAAAAGGTGTACTAATAAAAAATTTTATTTAGAAAATAAACCTATGCGTAAAAGGCAAACTAATCTAAATAATTTAAAACATATATATGTAACTAAATATTATATTTTATGTCGTAGCCGTCTATATTCTGATATTTTTGTAAGTAAAAATACTAATTTAATATGACAAGTACTAGAGATTAACCTTGAGACTGGTTCATTAATTAACTGAATAGCAAAAAATACATCCGATTGATTAAGATTCGTGAGCTTAAATGATTGCCGCGCGTCATCAGCAAGTGCCGAAAGTAAAAATGGCGTCGTCAAAAACTGCGAGTGAGTTGCAATGTTTCCAAAAAACTTATGACGTAATATTCGTTGAGCATTCCTGTAATATTACATCACACGTATTGATAATAGAATTTAATACATCCAGACACTCAAATTAATGAGTAACTGCATTATTATCGACAGACACCTACAAAATTGGATTTTTTTGTAGCCAATTGTGATTTTAGGCTTTAATAAAAAGTTTGTTTCAAATATTTATATGATTTAATGATTATAACATTAATTATATCACTCGAAGTATACTTTAACGTAGTATTTATGTCTCTTGCAACGGTTTATGTAGCCATCAAAAAATTATTTAACTTCTATCGATCTCTGTATGCCCAACATAATTTATTCAAAAAAATTCTCAAATTTTTTTGAGACAAATCAAATTTCTCAAGCTTTTTTAAAGTAGCAATAAAGTGGAAATCAATTGCACACAGTAGCATAAATAAACTACCTTATGAATGTAAAATACGGTGGAGATGTGAATGATAAGGGCACATTATGATTTAGCGTTTCTGGCTACTCCAGTTAATTTTAAGATTGAACGATAGATAATATAGTTATAATTTAAATAAAATAGTTGTTTCTCATCTGTAACTAAAAATGATCAAGCATCATAAAGAATAAACAACAAGTAGAAAAAGAAGGTAATATGATTTGCAATTGACACTAAATATTGCATTAATCAAACCTGAACCTGAGGTAGTGATTTTTGATAAAAAAATATGAAGAGAACGTCTATCTACATAAATTTGGAAAATAATACAATACCTAAATATAAAATTTCATACAAATCGTTAGTTATTTCAGAGGAACAAATGGCATATACGTACCTATATATTACTACAGGGCTTGTTTACTTAATGGCATTATATAATTGAAACATTTTATATATCAGATTCCTTAAAAAATATATACAGCAACAGTATTTACTTGTTAGTAACTTTTATAAAAACTTAAACACTACTACATATGTTATTATAACCCGTTTATTTAATGACATATTGATATTATAACGAATGAATAAGTTACAACACATGCATTATACCTACTATAATATTCTATAAATATATATTCATAATCATATTTATATTCAAACACAACATTATTAATTTATCATTAAATATATAATACCTAAATATCAACGTATTTTCTGTGATGAAACGGTAAGCTTTAAACTATATATAGGTAAGTTATAGCCTCATTTTATTCATTCCATCGTATAAGATATCTGATACCGATCATATATTTCCCAATATGTTTTCATATCTTTGTCTCACGTTACTAGGCCCGAACCAATAGCGGAAGCAGATAGACACCGAAGTCTCGCAATAACAATAATGCGGGAAACGGAGCCGGGCGACCTGCCAGGGTCCTATCGATCCACGCCGTGCCCAACTCACCAGACTTATTCGACCCCCGAAATATATTAGACAGCCCCTATTTAAACATCTCCGTTATAGACACAGGGAGGTGTGGTGTACCAACTTTATATTGTCTTCAGATGTACAAGTAGGTCAGAAGGAAAATTTACAAACACTACTCTCAGTGAATGTGGATTTTTTTTTATAAAATAAACCGAGAAAATGCTTTCCGGGTCAATGCAAATGAGGATGTTTACTCTTACGGATCCTTTTTTTTGTACCTGTGTATATTGTACAGGTTGAAGTAAGCCAAATATCCGTTGAAACTCCTTTGAGTATTATCATTTAATCTACATACATATATACGCAATGAAAATATAGTTCTTTCAGCCTCAATCATGTCAAAACTACTGAACGTATTGGCATGTGCCTATAATGATCAATCGATGCGGAATTCATTTTAATTGGTTATTGACTATACTATTTCTTTTTTGTTTGATTGACCCTATGCCATATTTTAAAGTCCACAAAAGTGGTCGGAAATCATCTATTATTAATTAATAAAATAAAATTCAAAGTGTACCGATATAAAATGCACAAACAAGTTCTGGTATTAAATACATATTTATACATTCATTAAAACAAAATCAAACATAATTTGACATAATTAAACAACTTAATCTAGAGCATTATAATAAATAACTGAGATCTTTATTTTATGTATAGATATACTAGACGCTTGCCCCTGGTCTGTACGCGTTTGTTTTTATTTATTTTATTATGCATGTCTAAATACCTATTCATACCAATTTTTATAGGTATCAGTATAAACTTAATAATGGTGGCGCCACCTAGTGGTGAGGTATAATGGATTATATACAAACCTTCTCCATGGGAAACACTTAGATATACCAATTTTCAAGTAGATCTATTAAAACAATATTCAAATTTATTGTTTTTAGAAAAGCCAGTATAATGGATACTTATACATATAAATTACATTTTATTACTTAATTATTACTAAAATATACTTTAAATTTAAAAAATAATCTGTAAGTTAACTCTATAAAGAAATCTATAGAATCATAATGACAACTCCATTTCTTTTGAGTAAATCAAATTTCTTCCTTGATACGTCAAGTTTCTTCTCAAGATAAGACGTACCTAACTAATCCTATACTTATTTAACTGTCCAAATATCGTAGACCTATAAGCCGACGCTGCATTACCTGGACGAAGCTTCGTTCGAATACAAAACAGGGGAGGTGGAAATGTCAACGTATGTTGGTTAAATCTAAAGGTACTAGAGAACCGTGGGTCGACAATCAAGTGAACTCCAGATAAAATATTTAAAGGTCACCTTAAGCGTTTGAGACCTTTTCACCGCTCGAATAAGATTAGATGGTATGTATTTTGAAGAACCTGTTTTTTTTTATTACTTATAAGAAATATTAGCAAATTAGCAGAACTACTAATGAAAATCAAATTTCCATTCGAGACTTGTTAATTTCAACAATAAATCACTTCTATATAATGGATATAAATCAAATTATCACGATAGTTTCTTACTATGAATTAATTAGAGTTAAAGAATCATTTTTGTAAGTATTACATAAGACTATAGACAGTAGGTATGTAAGCAAAGTATAGGTATTTTTGCTTTCGCTTTGTTATTGTTGTGTGTTAGTGTTTTTTCTTCTACTTACCAAATATATATTATAATTAATAAACAACGCAGACGAAGTTATGTATAAAGTGATAATATATGTGAGTTTAGATGTTAGTAGGAGGAATCTAAAACTGTTGATCTAAAAATTCTGTCACTGGCTCTTTACTTTGGACTGTTCTTTATATATTCAGTCCTTTTTTCATTACACGTTACATTGTGATAATTTTACAAATATTGTCTCGTATCTAAAGTAAATGAGCTTTTGATTTTGATAGTCACTAGCAATTCGTCTTAAACCAGATTTAAATGCAGTAAACGGCTTTCATTCTCCGGGCAACAGAATATCTAGGTCATATATATAACTCATTCCATAAAACATGCGACATTTTCTCAACTAAACGAAATCATTTCAAAAAAGCGATAGAGACATATCAGTCTATTCACAAAATACAGTTTTAATCGGTTTAGTATTTCTTTTCTCCCTTTCTGTTACTTTGTTATTTTCCTAATATCTTAAAATATGGTTTTAGATAATCAATTAGTTTTAGGATTCTATTTCAATTCCCTTGTTTTCGTATTATTATGTTAAATCTTTAAATATGTAAAATAGTTTAATATTTAGTTTTATTAATATTTAATTCATTGGTGCCGTGGTTGTCTCTAAATATAACTACATTTATAATGAATAACAATAGTCCTACTTTTAATACATTTACTTGTGTAGTGTCATGTTGGCGACCCTAAAATAAATAAATAAATAGAATACGGTTATAAAAATATATATAGGTGCTATTTAAATAATTAACAAATAATTATTGTTGGCTATATCCTAATTTTAACTATAATATTATGAATGCGAATGAATATTTGTTTGCTTATTTATTTAATACGCTTTAAACCCTTAACTAATCAACCTATAATCATAAAATTTTGCATACACGTTGCCAAAGGTCCATAAAATGATATAGGGTACCTTTCATCCAAGTACTTCGGGATAGATCAAATCTACATTAACGTGTATGAAGCCGTAGTAGTATATATTAAGGTATCCTTGTGCTTGTCTAGTAGTTACAATTTGACAATAGTTCATATTTTTTTAATTTTCTATATTATTGAGGTTTCTTACCAAAGATTACAATTTATTTATTTAAGGTCCACAAAACTGA
The DNA here is from genome assembly GCA_036509395.1 of Antheraea yamamai. Taxonomy (NCBI): domain Eukaryota; kingdom Metazoa; phylum Arthropoda; class Insecta; order Lepidoptera; family Saturniidae; genus Antheraea; species Antheraea yamamai. Next base: position 8,169,690 of record AP028429.1, read on the forward strand.
GTCCAATGGACACGAGCCCTTTTATATGTGAACATAGCATGCGTATTATAAAAAGACAAAATCATATTAAAACAAAGAGAAATGAAATGAAATTAAAATCTAGTTGAGGCCAAAGGATCACAAAAAAATATATCGAATTTGAAACCTAAACTATTACAAAAAGAAAGCATTCGATACGAAGGTCCTAAATGTTGGCCTATGTTAGTTCTTGCTAATGGTAGATGAAAAGTTTACCGGTTCAATAAAGGACTGCCTATACGTGGGACACTCAAGGGTATTTTTTGAAGAAAATTTGAAGATTCTAGGAGACCATGTATCAATATGTAAAAATATGTATATGTCATATGCTTACAAATATTTTAGATTAGTAGGTAAACGTATAGATTGTGAAGTAAGAAAAGAGAGTTTTTGACGCAATCTTGGAATGTTATGTAATGGATATTATATTTTATTAATAATCTTGCGTTATCTAGCTCTATATTTTGTAATACTGGTGGTGTTTTACGTAATACAGTTTGGTTATTGTGCACAAGTGAGACATAATACCACAAAAAATCCCTGAAAAGTTCTAACAAGCAGACTACTATCTTGTTAGAACATTAAAATGATCGCAAGATATTTGTAATATGACTCTACCTACTCAACAATGGCAGAAATAATCTGTTAGAAGATTGGTTGCTAAAATAAAATAAAGAAAAAAAGAAGTAGCACAAATAGAGACATAAATAAAGGCTTCGTATTATCAAAGTTAGGGGAAAAATAGCTGTTTCCAAATGTTTTATCAATAAAAAAGTAAAGCTCGTCCATAGCTTTTACATAATTTTTTTTAACGCAAATCGGTTCACAAACAGAAGAATGGTTCATAACAGTTTTGTCTTCGTCTATCTATACATAGATTCTTATATTATTCAGTTTCTTATTCCTGCGGAAACTATATTCTATAGAGTTTGTATAGCAGTTTTTATATTAATTATATACTATTGGTAAATTTTATCTGATTGGGTCGAAAAAATCGTAAACTAGGTGTAAATTATAGACATATTACATAATCAATCGGAATGAAAAGGTGTTTGTAAGTTGTAATCAACTCCTAATATAACTAAGCTTTTAGAATTTATTGTTGATTGAACATCGACTTTAATTTGACTTAAAAATAACAATATCAAGATGGTAACATGACACTCATGGAGTTAAATCTATCACGTGTTGATCGCTAGCGTATATATTTCTACCGAGATGTTCACAGGCCGACATGACACCAGCTACTACCAATAAAATCTGAATGTGGTCGCCATTTTTTTTTTGTTCTATGCTTACAATCAAATACTATAAATACACTTTGTAGTACCCTGATAAAAAGTGGAATGCATAGAATTAACTGAAATATTTGACGGCGAATCACATATAACAGATCTCTATCTTAAATTATAGAAACTGCCACTAACAAAATTAAGTTTATTAATATAAATGAAATAAAAAAAAAATACGTTACAATGTTGGCGCAAATATAAAACTGCATTTAATTGTAATGATACAATTTAAGGACAATGTTCTAGGTGTATTCTCGGATCATTAAAAACGATATGAATTCATTATAATCTGAGAAGGTAATGTATGAATTAATAAAACTGAATATTATAATAATATAAACGTCACTGTACCTTTGTATTGGTATAAATTCACAGTTTTACACAAATAACACGTAGTTTAAACATATCAGCACAAAGGTGGAGATAATGGGCTAAAGTTTTTCTAAAATACATACATAGTTATCTATATATTAATACGTGGAGCGAAAACTTTATACCCCTTTTTAAGCCAATTCTGAGAACGGATGAACGTGAAATTTGGCATAGTTAAAGTTTATATGGAGGAGAAGTGCACAACGCTATTTTTTTGCATGCATTGCATTAAAACACTTTAAATTAATGAATATGTACATTACTTACACTACTGCTTGAATGACACACAACATATTTACGTTTACGTTACTCCATCCGTCATTTTACTCTTACGTTCCAATTACCTTTTTTCATCCTACATTCAATATTTTTAACATGATTTACGTTCCATACCTTACATGCCCTTTGAAATGAACTGGTCAAATTGTATGTTAATTTTATAATAATATAATATGTAAATTCTAATTGTAATTATTATTTTCTTTGGTTTTCTTCAATATCAAAATGAGTTATGATCGAATCTCGGCCACTAGTATCATAATAATTCATCACACGCACGAAAGGTCATTGTTTTTTGAAACCTGTTTTCAAAGTTTGTAAGAAATGCTTAAGCGTCACTCATTTATGTCTGTGACACAATGTTGAGACAGAAACACACGAAATAAAGAAAAAAGAGCATTAACTTTTTACTAGGCCTAATTTCATATCTACACAATCTACACTGAACTTTATTGCTTGTTTTGAAGTAAAACGAAATTATTCAAAAGAATATTACCTGATTTGTCACACTTAATTCTTGTTAATGTAGAAAGTATGTTAGCATTTAAAGTTTTTTTTTTAATCCATCTAAGTTACTACAAAATGTTCAGATATTTTAAAACAAATTCATTATGGCTATTTGATAGAAATTAACGTTATATATATTCTAGCCCCTTATTGTTTCTCTTATGAATTTAATGAGCGAACAACATTAATTCAATGCTTAATAAAAATAGTATTACCTACCCATTATAAAAGAAGTTTATCTATTTTACAACTGCAGTACCTAAGTCATGCGTGCATAATCAAAATAAACTACCCGAAAATACAATACGGGGCTAAATTAGTATTTTGCCGAGACCATTCCGTTTTTCCATGTTTTCTTTTCGTCGACAAAGCCTAACTGTTTACAAAACGACTACGGGAATACCACTATTCGCTTGCCAACTTATTTCATACACTGAGGTTCGGTTATAAGGCTGTCTTCGCTTGTACATAGGTTGTATCCGAAGTAAAATTATCTTGGTATAAGCAAGTTTTGCGTCGACTTTGACTGGCCGTCGGCACGCAAGTTCGCGTGTTCACTTCGGTTCCCGCCCAAATTACCCGTACAATTCCTACCTGTGGTTTGTATCCTACAATATTGTAACTTGTACAGAGGCAGTTACATTGTATGTAATTGTGCCTGTGAAATTTCTACGTTAATTAATTTGAGAGAATCATCAATTAGGCGGAATTACCTTGAAATATCTGCTTAGTAACAATTTATTATTTTACTTCAGAAAATAATGAATAATATTATTATATACTAACTGTGCCCGCGACTATGTCCACGTGGAACCTAATGAAAAAAAAACAGTAACTAATAATATCATCTGAATGTATTAAGTCCATTTACGTATCTACTTTTCTCTCGTACGTAAGTCGCGTCGTCATTAAAATTAACATAGCTTTTGATAGAGTGAACCAATTTAAATGAAACAAAGACAACATTTTATTCGAGGAAATGCTTTGTGATTTTATTTGATTGTATATATTGAGGTTTTATCACGAATGCTGTACTTAAGCAGTGGTGCGTGTTCAAGCAAAGAGACAGACAGATAAACATTTCTAAAAATGGTTGAAATGTATTTTATTACTTATTTCAAGACACCTGCAATAATTTTTTTCACAAAAATCTAAAAAGTACAGTCACGTTAGATCTACATTCTTATTATATGTATAGATTATTATAATATATAATAGTCACTGATAAGCATCTCACTAATAAGCGACTGAAACGTGCAATGAAGAAATATTTATATATTTTTAGTTATATTCCAATGTTAAGTTCAATTTATTATTATATATTTTTTAGTTTAGTTCATTTTCTAAATAACAGTACCGCTGGTTAACTGGAAAAAATGCCATGTGGCATTGTGATCGCCAGTGTACAAATTAAAAGTGCAATAAAGTATTCATTAATTCATTCTATTATTTAAACAATGAATTTCTTATTGTAATAACAATAAGGTGCCAAAGTTTCTAATGTTCATATTATATATTTAAACAGGCACAGGTATTTTATATTTAAATTCATTACATCATTTTCAAATCACAATAGGCGGACAATAGGCACTTCCTAAAATACCTATCTAACTGTCATCTTCCTGTTGGCAAATTAAAAACGGCGCTCTTAATTTTCTATGCTATTTGCTCACTGTAATCTAGTCTTTTCTATACGTAAATAAATGGCAAATGGGCTATTTCATAAGATATTCTAATTGTTTCTTCGCCTCGTAGCAATATGCTATTATTATTAATATATGTTTTTAAAGTATAGAATATATATAATTACATATAGTGACTTTATATAACAGGGTTCCATCTGGATTAATTACTGGACTATTTTTAATTTTATAAATTCTATTATTTTTTTAATGAATTCTATTCATTTTTATCAGCGACGCTTAGTCCCTATGGAGAAGCGTAATATATAGCTTACATAATACTCTGAACAGTTCTCTGTCTGACATTATAAGTTTCGTCAAGACTAAGTCACTTGTTTCAGAGATTTCCTTGGAAAACCAAGAGACAATTAAATTTTATTTATATAATAGATTAATAATGCATTATTTATATCTACATTTTAACTGTAGATAAATTAATAATTTACCCAAAAATACATCTAAATACGTTTGATTTATTAATTTTTGTAGATGTTTTTAGAGAAAACACAAAATAAACACCAATCTATTTACAGTGATTAAATTTTGCAACATACATGCAGGTTACATAAAGGTCTCGTGACAAAATAATAATATCCTGCAATTAATTTTATCGTCTGTATTCATATTGTAATTCCGCAATCAGAATCTACCACCACACATACAGACTGATTGGTATTCAAGATTAACGTCAATGTGTCACCCTTTATATATGTCCGACAATTAGGTGTCACCTGGGTGTATACATATATTTATTTGTCAACTTTATATAGGTACAATATGTTGTGATATAATATTTGCAATATCATATACGTGGAGGGAAATAATATTGTTTAATTAAACAGTAAATTATATTTTATAAGTTGTTTTTTATATATTACTTTCCTGGTTTTATAAATAAAATTTCAAATCGAAATGACTACAAAATTAAGAATGTTGAATGCAGAATAATTATATACACAATATAATTATTAATTAGCGTAGTGTATTTAAGTAATTAACTAAGTCCACATTTATAATCATTGTAAATTATTAAATTAACAGTACTATCGAACTTACATAGATTGCGAAGAATAAAACATACTTTCGCCTTGACACAAAATTATATTATCACTCATAATAAAAACAAACAGTTACTAATTAATATATAGTTTATCTTTCACTTACATAACTATAATTAAATAAACGTAGTACGTTACTAAAATCATTCACAACTTTACTCTCAAGACGAATTATTCAAACTGATTCGAAATTTCTAGCGATGCCGTTTGGTTATTTTTATAGAGTATTAGAACAAGTCAATGTCGCACAGCTATTGTATATTTATATTGCCCTATAAAGACCGTCCCTTATGGTATTGTACGGTAACCCTTTGGGCATAAAAATGTAACGTTTTTACAATGACTTTTTGCTCCAGTTTTTAAGGGTAACCGCAGTTAGGAGACAAAGTGACAATGATTACACCAACAACGGGAACGGATAATAAATAACGGTACTAAGTGTTGATAAAAAATTAGGTAAAAACATAGAATGTGGTCTTAATGTTTTTCCATGGTCAATGCTTAGTTAAGGAAGTGATGATTTGAGATCGTTGAGAGAAATATCAGAGATTTGGGGTATCTATATAGCGATGATACGGACGAAGTTAGACAGGTAATGGTTTGCTCACTAGGAATAATATAGCATGATTTATTAATTATTTTACTAGGGGCCACCCACAATTTCACCTGCATTTTTCTCTCTATAAATGATGTCAACCTATTAATATATAACATTGCAAATAAAGTAAATCTACCTTAAAGACTAGAAACGATACGTTTTTTAGGATTTTTACAAGAAAAAAATCCAGATTGTTTAAGAAAAACAATCCCACTATACAATATCTTCTTGTAACTGATTTATGCAGCGCTGACTGAGATAACTCTATTATCCTACTTTATTGTTATATTTTAGTCAATTAAAACAATATAAATTACCAACTTTTGTTCGCGGCTTCGCTTGCGTTAGTGTAGATTTGATCTATCCCTCGGGAACGGTACCTTCATATTTCTGGATGGTATGTACCCTGTGACCTTCTCTGTACACCTGACAACGTATGTGCATATTTAATGATGATCAGTTTACCGGTGGATAACACGTGAAAGTTTAACAAACAAAAATATTTGCCATTATGATATAGGGATGGCCATAGGTTGTTCTGATATATAAGGTATGTAATCCTAAGTACCTATAAAAAGAAACAGTATTCTTGAAGTTAAATGCTTATAGATTTGATTGAAAAACTTACCGTCAGTACTAAGTATATAAAAGACTTCTTTGGCTTATATTTATTAAATTATATGTATATATATATAGTAATGAGAATATTCATAAATTGTATATTATACGAAGTCCCGTAGTATAAATACTTAACTATACATTTACTCATTTTGGACTACTAAACCCAGACTTCCACTTATACATATAATACACACATATACACACAAATACATACCTACCTTATGTTTAACGCGTAACGCGAATTTTCGAAACCCAACCGTGTCCTAAAGAAGTTTTACTTAAAAAAATCTTTCATAATCGTACTCATAACGAGTTGTAGATATTTATACACCAAACTTTTACAATCTAACCACAATCTCGTTATAAATTAAATTATTTTTCCGTTTTACACATCATTTCGTTTTTTTTTCTTTTTCATCACTGCGCGTGTCTCACTGCACACGTACTTACTAACATGACTATAAAAATATGAATACTATATAGTCAAAACATACGTATTTATAGTTATTTGTGTTGATTTGATGTAATTATAATATCCATAATAATTATCTACATCTTAGTATTCAGAAAAACTTGTTTTGCCATGTTGATATTTATATTCAGCGAATTATATGACTGCATTTACTATATTAATTATCGAACACACACATATACTTAATTATTGCATCATGATTATTTATTTTTAGCTGTAAAAATAAAAATACATATTTGCAAATTTGGCATTTAAAGTGTATTAAAAAAGTAATGGGTAGACAATTTAAAATAATTCGTTAAATACCTATAACTAGTTCCATTTTTAGTTACAGCGTACATTTACCAGCTTAGTATGGCGTTTATATTAATATTCATGAATTAACGATAAAATAGTAATAATATACCTATTCTTTCAGTTGAACGTCGAATTTACAAAGCACCTAATTGAATTTAGATATGAGTTTAATGTACACCATGTAATAGTTTTAGCTATACACTAAATATATTTAGAAATAACTAGTCTTATTAATGAAAACATTATCATTTTAAATAACTACAAAATGAGTGAATGTATTACCTATTAATTTTATTTTCAATTAAGTGATTGCCTCTACGTATAGTAATGTTTTGTAGTAACTTTGTTACTCTCAGAATGTTAAAATGTTGCTAGATATATATATATTTATGATATCTTTGTAATTGATCAAATAATATGACTATGAATGAAACTTATCAGTTATTTACACACACTGTGTTGTATATAACATTTTTTTTTAGAAAAAAACATGAAAATTCTAAAAATATTTAATCATTTACTTGTAAAATTGAAACCAGTTGATTTGAAATTCTTTATATTTTGCAGCAGGATTGAGTTTTATCATCTTAATAAATATCAATAAGAACGTATTTTTAAAACGTTAAACCACTTAAAATATTTTAGAAATATGAAAATGTTGTATGGAAATACAAAAATTTGCGTTAGTAACTTTTCAGAATGGTTATAATACTTATGTGAAAAGAATAACTATAAGTTTCTTGAACACACTTTGGAATTTTAAAACGAAAAAACAAAACCATTAAATCTGTAATTTAAGTACAAAGATAAACTTAAAACTCATATTAAAAAAATAGCCTACAAATGTATAAAGGTATGTAGTCTTTGACGACAAATACTTTAGGTTACAATAAGGACTAAAATATTGATTAATTGTATTCTTTTTATTCATGTATTAGCTATAAATTGGCAGTCACCATAGGTATACATAATTTAAATTTACCTCGAAAATGTCACTTTCGATATTTAATGTTATGTTAATGTTCTTCTTTAATTTATGGCGCCGTGTACCATGTAATTTCTGTGTTGAGTTTGCTGTGTTAGCAAAAAGAAGGACCACCTAAAATGTAGACGCGCGAACAGAGTATTGGGGCTTTTATGATTCAAATGACCTCACTTCATAGTTGAGCCACTCGATACTAGGTGGCGTTATAATACATTTCGTGATGTTTGTAATGCATTTCAGCTAATTCTTAAATATATTTTTATTTATATAAATATTTCTTATGGATATGCCAATAAATATAGTAATTAATGAAATGGATAAATTGTATTATTCCGTATTTATTTGCTGAAAAAAATTCATAATCTAAAACATGGGTGGCGCCACAATCCAAGCGGAGATCGGTGGAACTATCGGTATTTTCCCTCAGAATTTTGCCGCCTAAGCGTCAGGCCTTACGTGGAGTTGTATAACTTAATGACTTTACGATAAAGGTCTCTTCGTGTAAACAACTGTGGGCGTATAGAACTTTTTGTACTAATAGAAACGTTCCTTGTTTCACATTTCCCGCCATTATGATATGAAATACGTATATTTAAATTATAATAATATATATTACAATACATTTACTATTTTATAATTACAGGACAATCGACTCCTATAAATATAAGCGTTGGTATCATATTATTATATATATCTAAATAAAAGATCGGAATGCACTTCACGCTTTAAAATTTTATAGAGTAGAAGCATAAGTTATTGTGAAATCAATAGACAATAAAAATCAATAATAATAATTTAAAGTTTCCTAAAAGAAGAATTTAAAAAGTCCAACCGATCTAATGAGATCTTTACAGTACACGGGAAATAAGTACCAGTTATTTAAAAAATCGATAGCCTATAAAATCTATCACCATGAAATAGTTTTAGGAATTATTGAATTTACATAATCATTTTAATAACATCAACTAAAAAAACCAAATCGAAAATATTTTCTTCTTAAAATGAGTGTGGAGCCGCGAGTAGATGTTAGTTTTTCATAAAGTTGTTTTGACGATATTACAATTTGATTTGTAATTTTAAAAGCATAATTGACCGACTCTAATGACACTTACTGGGCTTAGGGCAGTAAACATTTTCATTTATATTAATTTTACACCCATTTTTCATTTATATTAATTCAACAATATATTTTCATTTATATTAATTCAACCCTCTGAGGCGGTGAAAAAGGAGATGAAAGTTTCTATGAAAACTCATGATTTTTCCGTCAATAAGTTTTTGTTTAATATAAAATAAAGATTTAACAATAATTACTGCATAGAACATGCGTACAAATCCGCTGGAAATATTTAGTAACTTTATAAATATCGAACTCGATAAAAAGAGTTAGCTTTTCGAAAATATTTCTATTAAGTATTTTCTAATACAATTCAACGTTTGATCCCTATTTCATCTGATATAAAGTGACGATGTAGCCTAAAACACTAAATACGTTGAGCCTACAAGAATTGACTTTCAAGTATAGAGTCCGGTCACAGATGTTCAATCTGAGAATATTCTACATCCACACTATAGTTTCATTATAACATCTTCTTTCACTTGAAAACTTATGTTCGTTGAAAGATTTGAACAGATCTAATGACATACAATCTTAGTCCTATCTAGTCTTAAAACCAAACTAATATCATAAATACGAATGTGACTTTGTATGTTGATTACCTTTTCATGCCTTAACTATTACATTTGGCAGTTGCTGTGTACTAAATTACTAAACAAAAGGGCATAGTATCCTACCTAGTATCCAGAAATTAAATACTAGTTCCAAGAGATACAAAAATATATTTTACTATATTAACGCGAATGAAGCCGTGGAAAAAATCTAGTATTAGGTCGTTTGACATTTATATAGAAATTACAATTTGCAGTAAATTGAAATGTCCTGCGTTAGTTGATAGTGGCCTATAAAATTACTAAAACAAGATATTCACCATTCTATAAATATTTTAATAGAAAATATTAAAAAATTATTAATACTAAATACACGCAACACAACCCTTAGTAATTTTTTATTAAGTTTTTTATGGTTTAATAAATATTAACGATATATACAGAAACCACTGTACTGTATTCTCATGAACTAATAATTAATTATTTGTTGAAAGCAGTGAATTTTAGAGCTTTTGCTACTCTACTTTATACTGGACTAGCTGTATCCGCAGCTCCGGACGCGTTTTTTTTAAATCTTATTAAAGAATTATAAAATTGTAAGACTATGTACAATTATAGATATGCTCTTTAAAGATAATTGTAAGTACGACGCGCACACCACTAAAAGTAATATGTAACGTATACATTAGATATATAAATACTAACAGAGTACCAAATGAGGTTTGTCATCAGCAACATATATGGAACCTTAAACCACCATATAACTACCTCAGTGCTCACCTACACTGTATAAGGAACTAATGAAACAATAACTTAAAAATATTATTATAAAGATTTACACTTACATTACATTTAATATACATTACCATTATTATAATTAAGATTTTGTGACTATACAAAAAATAAACGCTTGCCTGATCCGCAAGAAATTGTATTATGGAACTCTTTACGTAATACGTTTATAATCTAAGATCTTATTAGGAAGATCTCTATTAGGGTGGTTCATTTCCGCAAACATTTTTTTTTTCGTTGCTCATGCAAAATATTAATCTACATATAGAAAAAAAAATTCTCACCAAGTTTGAGCTCTTAATATTAATTTTAAGTACTTACAATTTAAATTTAAAATTTTACCATTCAAAATGCATTTATAAAAATCTTTTTTTTTTCAAATTTCTAATGCTTACCCGGCTTTTACAATATTGCAAATCGGTTTGATGGAACTTGTGGGGAATTTCACGCTCTTCAAAATAGTCTTAATGTTTTTTTGTGTAACTCGCACTGGTTCACCAGTAGGAGTCGTCAAAGTAGAGTTTTTGAAAAAAATATATTTTCTCTTAATTTTCAATATTTATAATTAATGGTTCAACAATTTAGAAAAGAATTTCCAACGTGCGCCAAAAAGCTATATTCAGCTTCAAAATCTTGATGTGTTTTGAATAACATTATAGTAATTATTTGAAATTTTTAAACTTGTTTTTTATAACTATTTAGATGTTCATCACGTTTGAAGTATTTTACCTTCTGTATATTTTGATTAAATTTTTGTTGCTTTTTTATGAATTCATGTGTTGTTTTTGTATTCGTTATGAGTAAAAAATCATACTAATTTTAAAAAAGTTCTTAGTGTAGGGAAATATAATGGTAATAAATAGAAAAAATGAATCTAAATAATATTATAAGTTAGTATTTATCAATTTCTTACATTTTCTGGTATAAAAATGGCTGTAAATTCATTAAAAATTGGTCAGATAACTTTTTTTTTATGAGTCAAAGCCGGAACAAACAGATAGACAGACAGACAGACCGACAAAAATTTAAAAAATTGCATTTTTGTTATCAGTAGCGTGTATACTTTCGTACCCAATCAGTAAAAAAAAAATATTTTGATATTACATACAGACACTTCATTTTTTTATTATATGTATAGGTAAGGTAACCTAATAATACTAGAGGTGGTAGAGCCACGCTGAAGCTACTACTGGTTTCAGCATGAATGGGTCGGCTCACCCGGGGTACTTCCTCCCTCTCACAGAAAACCGACGTGAAGTAACAGTAATTGCATTGTTGCGTTTCGTTCGGTCAGTGAGAGCGCCGGATACCCAACTCCCCTCCGCCCTCCGCACTTCCCCACTCCTCCATCTCCCAAACACAGGCTGGCAACGCACTTGCGACTCTTCTGGTGTTGCAAGTGTCTATGGACGGTGGTGATCACTTAACATCAGGTGACCCACCTGTTCGTTTGCCTTACATGATATAAAAAAAAAATTAGAACTCGTATAATTAAATCAGTGACTATTTTAAATCGATTACTAAACTATACTATCTTAACATGGCATAGTAGTTAGAATGAGTAGGTACATTATACAACTTTCAAATATTATAGTTATAATATTAGGTATTGCATACTACATTATACAAATTTACACTGTATTTAAACTGTATACAGCTTTCCAAATCTATTTTTAAAAAGGCTTTAAATACATTGTATTTAGATAAAACTTGACTCTTAACGAGTAGATGGTATCTGTATGTTTTAGAATATAGAGGGCACTCTTTTATAAAACTCTTATCTGATTGGCAACATTTTGTTAAAATATACTTAAATAATTTGTAATTTTGCTTAAAGGCCACAAATTAATAGTATATTATTTATTTTATTTAAACTTTATTGTATCCCAATTACATATATATATATTCATTTCAAAAAACGTTTCACGTTTCGTTAGCGGTACAATGGGCGGCCTTATTGCTATTAGCAATTTCTTCCAGGCAACCTTTGGATGGATTTTTCAATGGAGTAGAGTCAGGGGTATTCTGGGTGTACAGGAATAAATACTAGTTTATACCACCTAAGTTAATGGCACGTAACTGTAATATATATATATATATATATATATATAGATATAGATGTATAGATTGGTACATATATACACATAAGCGAATTTAAAATAGATAAATAGTGTTTTTGACAGAGTTTCTAAAAATGCCCATCGTCTGCGCCCATCTTACAGAAACCGGTAGAGCATTCCATAGTCGGACAGCCTGAATTGTGAAAGACTTTGCGCTGAAACTAGTGGAATGAGCAGGGACTTCTAACGTTAAATCATCTGATGACCTTAAATTTTGAGTATGCATATCGTACAGGAACTGAAAACGATTTTTTAAGTACAGAGGAGCGATAGGGTTAAAGAGAGTAGCGTATAGAAGATAAAAAGTGCGAGCGGTCTGGCGCAACCTCGCAGGGAGCCATTTTAGTTTCGTTCGAAATTCTGATATGCAATCAAACTTACGCAAACCAAATATGAACCTAATACATAAATTTTGTAGTCGTTCCAGTTTATCAAGTTGAGCTTCAGTAAGATCTAAATAGCAAGTATCAGCATAGACGAGGATAGGAAGGAGAAGGGTTTGTGCAAGCGGAATTTTAGTGGGAATAGGGAAAAGATTACGGAGTCTTCTTAGGCATCCGGCTGACGCGAAAATTTTCCGACTTAATTCATGAAGCTGTGGACCCCAAGATAAATTTGTATCAATATAAATTCCTAAGTTTTTTACTTTATCACATACAGAAAAGATAGTGCCTTCAAAGATGATAGGTGGGAGTTGCATTTTCTCAATCTTTACAGTCATCCTAGGGCTGCCAATAATTATGATTTGGGTTTTATTAGGATTCATTCTGAGACCATAGGCTTTACTCCATCCACTAATGCGTATCAGATCACTGTTAATAGTATCGATAGCTTGTAAAAGGTTGTCGAGGGAAGCCTGTGAATAAATTTGTAAATCATCAGCATATAAATGGTAAGAAGAAAGTAAATTGTTGGATATGGAATTTATGAAGATTCCGAAAAGTAATGGAGACAACACACCACCCTGTGGCACGCCAGTAGAAGTCACTGATAAGGAAGAAAAAGTTTCGTCGATACGAATACGTTGTCAACGACCAGTTAGATAACTTCGAAACCAGTCATTAGCAGATACATTAAGTGAGTTTAGCACACCAAGTAGAACATCAAAGTCAACGGTATTGAACGCGTTACTAAAATCGAGCAAAGCAAGGATCGTTAATTGTCCGCGCTCCATACCTGACCGGATGTCGTCAGTTATATGTGTCAATGCTGTGGCAGTACTGTGACCAGGATGAAAGCCTGACTGAAAAGGATTAAGAAGATTATTTTTCAAAGAAATGAGGTCAACTGCTTATAAACAAGTCGTTCTAGAACTTTAGCAAGAAATGGTAATATAGAAACAAGACGATACTTTGAGAACAGCACAGGATTGAATTTTTTAGGAATAGGTATGATATAAGCATCTTTCCAGGCAGCTGGAAAAGCGCCACTCGTCAAGGAAAAATTGAAAATATGACAGAGTATAGGAAGAACTTCTTCTAGAATTAGTATAATCATTTCACGACTGATCTCGTCCCTGCCTACAGCTTGCGATGTAATCGCCATGATGCTCGATTTAACATCAGTAACGGATATCTGTGTAAATTTGAAATCGTCATAGTTAGGTTTTGGCAATGATGACAGATACTGTAGTGTGTTAGCCTTTAGATTAACATCAAAGATGGTTGAAGAAGAGAAATGTTTATTTAGTGATTCCATGTTTGCCTTTGGGAGTTGTAGCTTGGGAGCTTTACCAACACCTATTTTTCGTATAGACTTTTGCAGGGTCACTAGCTGCAACTGATTCGTGAATATATCGACGTTGGGCATCCCTGCATACTTTATTGCAGTGGTTACGAATATCCACATATTTTTGCCAATTTGAATGATTTGAGTGACATTTATATCTAGTCTTGGCCACTGCCTTTTTATGCATAATTGCTTTGATATTTTCCGTTAGCCATGGTGATGAGGAATGTTTTATCTTTATAGGACGTATCGGTGTATGGTTATCATAGAGCTGAAGTATTGTTGAATTTAAAATGTGTAGTTTTTCGTCTATCGAGTGAGAATTTCTTAGGAGAGTCCAGTCAATGGTTCTGGTATTTTCAAGAAGGTTCTCTAGCTTTATACCTCCAAAATTACGTTGTAAGGGAATTTTAGATCTGTCTTTACGTGGGCGAATGTTGTAAGAAAGGAAAATTAAATCGTGATATGAAAACGCATCAGCTGAACATTGACCATGTTTTGTGACATATTCAGTGGAAGTAACGATGACTAAATCCAGTAAGGAGGGTACAAAGTTTGGGGAATGATGTGTAACACGGAGAGGAAGAATATTCATATTGCTTGAATGTAAGACAGAAGCCAGTGAGTGCGACTGAGAATCATTCTTTAGGAGGCATCTATTGAAATAACCCATAATGATGGTATGTTTGTAAGAGGGGGTCAAATTTTCAAGAATATTTTCGAAGGGAGCAAAAAAGTTAATACGTGATGAAGGACAATAGTAAACACCGAGAAGAAGTTTCATGCGTTAAAGCTCAATTTCTAAAAAGAGATGCTCGCCTGCGTCTGGGAGGGGTGGCTGTGTTGAAATGCTAATAATATAGAAAGGAATGTATGAATGTAAATACATGGCGACACCACCACGGGCTCTATTTTTGCGATCATTTCTTATTAACTGAAAGCCAGGAAGGGAGTAAGAAGTGGAGGGGAGACATGGTTTCAGCCAAGACTCAAAGACAAGAATGGCATGGATATTTTTACTGTCAAAACTTGCTAACATATCAGGGAAATGTGCTGGAATGCTTTGTGCATTTATGTGAATAACATTGAAGTTTTTCATACCACAAGAAAATTGAAACTCAAGGGTTTCAGCCAGAGAGGGCATGTTATGGAAACTATTGCTATTATTATTGCATGATAATAAATCACTAGTGTCGCTGCCACTGTAGCAAGGTGAATCGGTCATTATGTAGTATTAAAATTACAATATAAATACTTATAAAATAATGTATGTAAACAAAATAAATATATGTTATACGACTCACAATAATAATTAATCTTACTAAACGACGTATAAATTTATCCATCGGCCAGTTGAGTGTTAATATATAAGAAATTCGCAAATTATATTTCACAACAAAAAACAAAAAAGAAAACATACTAATGCATGATACAAAACTCATATTCTAATAAATCGCAACCCAACTTATTTAATCAAACATTACTTTTGATTAAAGTAGTCACAACAAATACAGATCTAACAGTCGGAAGTAGTCTTATGAGTCTTAGTTGGTGACTGTTTAACTAAACGTGAGAGACATGCATATTAAAATAATCGAGTCTACAAGGATCTTTAACAAAAATAACCATATCGTTATCATGTCAGTAAGCATTTCAAGTAGGAAGTTGACAAAAGTTAATTAACAAAAAAGTGAATACAATGTTAAAGTAAACAAAGTGTCAGAATGAAATAAAACTAAGCTAACTAAGAAATATAACTATCGATAAATCTGTAGGTCTCTTTGTACACTTGTTTTTTGTAACTATCATGTACATATATATCTCAAAGAACGCTGTTTATAAATCTGATATTGAAAGAACTCTTATGTTTGTGTGCATCTTTTCGTGTAATCTGTAGGTATCTATGTTTGTACAATCTATAATATGGCTTGACCAATTATTATGAAGTTGTACATACTAGAAACGTATATTATATACTATTTATAGGCTATGAGAGTGATCCATAACAATTCTAAAGTGTATAAAAAAGCATAAGATGTAATTATTTTTTATTATCAAGTGACATTGGTTAAATTTTGTACACGGAAAGAATGTGTCGTCACACAATTGAAAAATTATCGAAATCGTTAATGATGCTTTTAATAATAATAATAATAAAAAGGTATATGGAGTATAAATTTAATTCTATAATAATTATGAAAAATACTTTTAGCACCATCAAATGTGACTAAAAAATATGAGACGAAAATAATTAGGTAAAGCTTTAAAGCATGTGGAGTCGTGGACACAGCTAAATCTTCATTCGAATTTGCGTTCTTTTGTATAGTACATTTAATATACTAACAGTGATTTTTTTTCGAACTGACTGCGCTATTAACCAAGTAAGGTCTTAACAACTTCACCGGACTACTCAGCCGATTTTATTTGACAACTAGCTCAAGGATAAATTTTGCCTTTTTTCAAAAACTGGCCAGTAATATGATATATATATATTTTAATACATAGGTAGGTAGTGGAATACACTCTTATATGCATATAACATATATATTAAGTTTCTAAAACAGCATACTTAATAAGTTTAATTTTTAATGGAGCAAAAGAATAAATTTTATTACAATTAAATATGTATCTGGAATAATCTCTTACAGTTGGTGAAAACGACAACGACTGCAGTAGGCATCGGATGTTATACACTCATTATGTGATAACATATGTTTCGCTAATATTCTTACTAAGTACATTAATGTATAAATTATTGTAAATTGATATTACACTCTGAATATGCAGTAATACTTGATAATTTGTTAGTAGAATAACTTGATAGTAAGTTTTGCATAATAATCTTTCATAGAAAAAGTTTAAAACAACCGTAAGTACGTCACCATAATTTTTTTTTAACTCTACAATAAAACGGATGTCGACGATTCTGAAGCGAAGATCGCTTAGTTGATAGCGTGTTCGAATACCGTGTCGATGGACGAACGTTTTCCTAATCCGTAATCCTTCCTGATGAAAACATAGCCTGATTGCCAATAATATTATAACTATATAGATATATTATAAGCGCTTCGACAGCACCTTGTTAAAACTTGGCTAGTTCGCTTATTTTTGACAACTGCCCCGTCAATCCGTCCGTAACTAAGCAACATATAACTATTTCTTTTTCACTACCGATATTGAGAATATGCTATCTTACTTCCATATTTTATCTAACACAATGCGGCGTCACAATATTAGGTACTATACGTATGTGTGCGTTATCAAGCCATTTGTTTTGTTAAAATATCATGTAGGTAACGTATATTTAGTTATAATATCGTTGATGATGTTAGGGCTTTTCTAAACCCGCCTGACTAGCTACCATTGCCAACCCCCCCCCCCTTTATTTAGCGTATTTACTAGCTTGGTCCACATCGTCATTTAACGTTAATCAAACGTTTAAACCTATGCGGTGTTATTACAAAAAAGTTAAATACCTATTGAACCCTGGCTTTAAAAAAGTCTCATATTAAATTCACCGCGGTTGCCATCTTGTTCTTTTGTCTCGCTTTGGTTACGTTAGTTTAGACTTGTGAAAAAGGATAACGCGAACTTGCCTCGGGCGAGCGCGGTGCATTTATTAGGAAACTTTTTTAAACCAAATATTTAATATGTATTTAACTTTTTTGTAATAACACGGATAAAGGTAAAAAAACAATATGGGTAATGTCTATATCTGTCTGTATATGAATAGGTATATGCCTGTATGTATCCTATCCCTTTTGAATTGATTGACTTTGTGTACAAGAAAGTCCGAAATATTTAAGTTTAGTGTTAACTGGACAATAACAATATGAAAGAGAATTGACATACCTAAATGGGACACTAAATTAATACATTAGTTGACTCCACAACGCCACATAGAAGCCTGTAATCACCAAGCACTTGGTAATGAATTCACCTCAGTGATTCAGGTGGTTTTGTAGGTGGTAGAGCCACGCTGAATCTATTACTGGTTTTAACATGAATGGTTCGGCTCGCCCGGGCAGTGACACCCGACCCATAGAAAACCGACGTGAAGTAACAGTGCTTGTGTTGTTGTGTTTCGTTCGGTCAGTGAGAGCGCCGGAGGACCACCTCTACTACCCTTCCCTCTTTCCTTCCTCCTCCCAAACACAGGATGGCAAGGCACTTACGATTCCCCTGGTGTTGCAAGTGTCTATGGACGGTGGTGATCGCTTAACATCAAGTGACCCACCTGTTCGTTTGCATCCTGTGATATATATAAAAAAAAAATACGTGCGTGTATCAGTGTACACACGTAAGAAGTGAAACTTCTTTATTTTTCGAAAAATGATCTACATAAATAAGCTAATATAATAATAATAAAGCTAAATTAGATAAAGTTTAAGCAAAAGGCTTTTATTATTATAAGCATGGATACAAAAAACGTTCAGTTCTCACGCGGTAGAAATGAGACAGTATTCTGAATAAATTTTAAGAGATTAAGATGAATACACTATGGAAGTGGTAAACATTAGTTTTCGGAATTATTTTGTAATATTTTAATATATCAGTCGTTACATTTCAAAATGAACTAAATTTAATTTTATCCGTTCCTAACATTTTACGTTATTTTTCAAGATCTTCATCTTTGTGCATGTAAAATATGAAGATCATAAAAATATATATATATATATATATAAAAACGGAATCTGATCATTGTGAGCGCACCTTTAGAAATAAACACGGCGCGTAACGGAAAAATGTACAGAAATTAAGATGGCGCGTAACCGAAAAACGTTATATATGTTTTTACATGCTCTAAAATTCCTCCCTACGTCGATAAAGAAGTTTCACTTCAAAAAAGTTCGTCGCGTCAGCGTATACATAGCTGGTGAGAAACTTCATCTTCTTACCATTATCCCACCTAAGTAGGGGCACAATATGTTTTTCTTTTCCACTTTTACCTGTCAGATGTCATCTAAATATTTATACATTTTATACACATAATTTTTCACACAGTCCATTCATATCTTTATCAGTCTTCCTCTATTCTTCATACCTAAAACTTTTCTCATTACATTCATTTCAGATGAGCTTGTAGGTCTGTACGATATTCACAAGTGTTAATAGATGGCTAAACTCTCAGCTTCTCTCGTTAGGTATCATTCTTGAATTATAGGTACCGTGTTTACACCATCAGGCATAGTTTTATAAAACCATCCTTTAAATAATACTAGTGGTCGTCCAATGGTCGAAATTCAACCATAATCCATAAGTTTTAAGATTCAATATTTAAAAAAAAGTATCTATTATTTTTATTACTCATAAGAGTAAAGCTAGTTCATATCTATTAAACAAATAAGAAACGAAGACAATCGCTTGAGAAACAGAAAAGGAAGATGTTTTAAATTGTTTTGCCTCTGCCTATTTATATATAGATAAATTAACAAACAGACATCTCGGCCATTTGATGTTAAGTAATCTCCTATCTATAACTAACGTCAAAAAGAATAGTACTTAGTCCTTATTGAGGATTGCTAATAATACTTTCTTACTTTTATACACTACAATATAGGTAACAGTTCGTGTTTTAGAAGGATTGAACTTGTAACATGAAAAAAAAAATACGTGCGTGTATCAGTGTACACACGTAAGAAGTGAAACTTCTTTATGATATCATTTTTCGAAAAATGATCTACTATATTTACAACTTTACAGAAAAAAAAAATTAAAAAAAAAACGGAATCTGTACATTGTGAGTGCACCTTTAGAAAAAAAAAACGGAATAAGATCATTGTGAGCGCACCTTTAGAAATAACATGACGCGTAACGGAAAAATGTACAGAAATTTAGATGGCGCGTAACCGAAAAACGTTACATACATTTTTACATGCTCTAAAATTCCTCCCTACGTCGATAAAGAAGTTTAACTTCAAAAACTCAGTAAATATATTTTTGCTTATCTAGAAAAGTCAAAGGGCCACGCTCCGTGTAAAACCAAATACGCAATTTTATAAGATTGAAATTGGGTAATCGTTGCTTCTAATTACCTACATCAGGATTTTTAAACTGTGAATTAATAAAGGGGTTACCACTGCGTCAAACAGATTAAAAAAACGAAACATTTTGTTCTCTATAGATATATGGCAATAAATAAATGCTTACTTGATACTATATTCTCACTAAATAACATTATATGGTAAACAATTAAGTTATTGTGTTGTGTTCAGTTAATCTTTGCAGAATTGATTCTTATTTTTTTCATTAATTATTCTAAAACAAGGATTAGATAAATCCAACATTTATAATAATTACCGTAATTATCAGTACATTAATTTATATCGATATCCTCTTTTTTTAGCTAACCTGGTCAGATATTGGCCTGACAGGCCTTTACAGCTTCACCGGACTACATATTCATACCCAATACACAGGCAATTTAAATCAATCCCGCCATAATTGTATTAAAACTTTCTTATATCCCAATAACAGACTAAACCAAACGCTCCGCCTATTTCATGATGGTGGTACTTCTGTCGTGGGCATCTGATATAAACTATCAATTGACAAACATCTGCTTATCTTCTATGGAGCGAGATATCTACATATAATACCAGCCGCAAACGAACGAGATATAAGTGAATGTGTAAGGGAGACAACCATATTTTCAATTGCACTCCTCAACGGATAGGTGACTTCTTTAATAGTAACTAAAATCTGAATGATATGCATTGCAACTGCAACCTTATTACGTAGAAGAAAGGGTTATGTTTGAGTTGTATTAATGTAAAGCATCAATGGGATGATAACGAGTTAGAAAAGGTAAGATATACTGTTAGAATGCGAAGTCGCATGAGAAGGAAAAATGTACTCGCCATGTTGTAATAAAGTTTTCCAAATTCTCAGTCACAAAACTTTGCACGGTATATAATAGATGGCGCCACGTGAATTGTTTTTGGTAAGTTTCTTAAAAATGGTAGGTATTTTGGTATTCGACTTCAGAAATAAGATTTATTTAATAATGCATGATTGCAAAAAATTAGAAAATAAAAAAAATATATATTCCTTTATTTTCTATATACATATATAACATAATATAATTGGCATCGAACTATTTATCTATTGCTAAAGCTATTAACAAGTACCTATGTATGTATCCGCTAATTTATCTATCTTTGATAACTATTTGAGACTCCAAGGAATATAGACTTCCTACTTATACAATTAACTTTCTACTCCGGTCAATAGAGTTGTAAGCCTGAAGACAAGTAGGACATTCCTGAAAGAATACAATGTAATAATAATTTTTCAAATTCCGTCTTTAATTTCTGTATTAGGTACATTGGAATATAAAATCCTTCTAATATTTGCAATGAGTATGGTACATAGTATGTGTAGGTACACTAAAACAGTGCCTATAGAATTATCTTCTTATTAGAATGTACATCTGTACTTCAATCTACACTGGATGGGACATTAATATTATTGTATAATGGTCGTTTCTTTCAATTAATCTGTAAAACAATAACTACAGCTAACAAGTCAATATTACGCTTATTAAACTATATTATGCAAACGGATTCCTATAAATTATCAATAACACAGTACTACATTAAGTATTGAAATACCTACTGTTCTTACCAATAAATACAGCCATTAATTAAACTGTGGATGTATCAATCCTGTTTTCTTATCCTGTTAAGACCAATGACTTTTAGCTACCTTTATATATATTAAGTAAATGTATTCAATTTTTTATCATATTGCAAGTTGGTAAGAGTTGATCGTTTTTCGATACGTTCTCTTCAATAATGTTTAGTAAGTTAGATGTCTCTTATGTAATTATTCTAATATATTTCAATAGTACTTATATATACTTATAAAATACCAGACTCTTGTCGTACAGTAAACATTTAGTTAATTTAAAGTTCGTTATCAATTCAATCGCTTATATTTTCCTGGGTAAATACAAGCGCAAAGCGTTCCAAACAGACGTGTTAACAGAACGTCGAGCGTGGTTTATATTTTTATCAGTTTCGGAGCCGCATACCGAGCTTAAAATATTCAAATTTGGTACTCACGGTTTGTTTTCTTTAGCGTCGAAACGTCAAAGTGGAGTGTGGATC
Organism: Antheraea yamamai; assembly: GCA_036509395.1. Taxonomy (NCBI): domain Eukaryota; kingdom Metazoa; phylum Arthropoda; class Insecta; order Lepidoptera; family Saturniidae; genus Antheraea; species Antheraea yamamai. The sequence continues at coordinate 8,192,290 of AP028429.1, forward strand.
GCGTGAGAGCGACGCGACGCCGCGCGCCTACGTCCGCGCGACAACACCGACACCGACAGATTTAACATCGTTTTTACGCGAAATAACCAAAGTATTCACACAAAAATCACCATCATATTTCGGTAAAAGTACGGAGCGAACCGAGATGTGTCGTCCGTGGCCGCGTTCGCATCTAAACGGCCCGAGTTTTATGTTAGATTACAGACGTAACTTTTATAGATCCTCGGTGCTATATAACGCGGTGGGTTCGTTCAGGGGAGAGTGACCCTTGCACGGTCGTAAGAGATGCTATAATAGCGTGCGCCGGTGGCTGCACGGGTGTCATTAAATGTCGCGCGCCGAGGGGAGCGGCGGGCGGAGGTGTGCGAGTAAAGTTTTGGGTATTGATTGAATATGAGTCGGATTAGTGGCTAATGATCAACAATTGGGTGTTGAGATCCTTAATTGAAGCGGTGCTTAATCCTCTATGTATTAGGACTCTCATATATAGCTATAGTTACGTTTCATTATGTGTTTTAATGTGTAAGAAACTGTATTTCCTTGATTTTTTTAGACAACATTAAGAGTCTTTATTACAACTTTAAAAAGTACCGTATCGTATATTAAACACATGTTATAAATACTTACGAGTACTTATATATGATGATTACCTAATTCTTTTGAGGCTCATTCACGTCAAAACTATTGAATGTATCGGTAAATGCACTAGGCTACTTATTTTTTGGATTCGATTGACTCTTTACTATTTTTTCAAATGCCCATTGAAGCGGGAGGTCTTCCTTTAGCAGGAACATATAATAATATGTATATAAGTTAATATTAACATAACTTCTTAGGACAATATCATTTATATGATACATTATTAAAAGCCGAAGCACATGGCAAATTAAATATGTAAACCTTAAGTTTTCCCTCATAAATTATAATACAACATTGAATACAAGCATGACGACTATATATCTAATTTAATTCTACATCTTATCTCAGTAAATAGGTTGATAGAGCCGTCACATAAACCCGGCTAACCTTAATCTATGTAGAGCCAAGTAGAGCTCTCGTTCCGTGAGCTAACTCTATCACAGCGAGTTACTGAGACAATGTCGTGCATTCCACAAATGCTTACATTGTGTAACAGAATTAATTCAATATTACCGTAACATCGTTACAGCACTATCTCGACGTAATCTATTATGAAACTTACTGTAAATGCATTGATATTTCGTTCGGAACCGCAACGAATAGTATCGAATACAGGCAAGAATATTGTTATAAAACAAATCATATATTATACTAATAAATACATTAATGTACTATATAACGTACTGTAAATTCTCTAAGTTATAATAATTCATGAAATATTATATAAAAAATTGTGTCAGTTTCTATTTTATTTTATTTCTGGCATCCAATCTTCTAGATTATTACTGCCATTGTCGAGTATATAATAATATAAGTTTCATGTGATAATTTCAATGTTCTAACAAGATGGCGGCTTCCTTGTTAGAACTTTCTAGCGAGTTTTGTTGGCAAGTCAGAATCCATACTCTGTGGTATTATTTCCCATCCACTTCACGTGTTGCGCAATGAATAAAATATAAAATTAATTATATGTCATTCCAAAATCTTGCTAAAAACTCTTTGTGTCAGTTTGTTAATTAAATTCGCATAGAATATAAAAATTAGCATATCATAAATATCTGTCGACTAAAACAGATACTTACAGAAAAACTTATTTCTGATATTCATAATTTATTTTAAACAATATACTTAAATAGTTTCTAGTGTGATATTCTAGATTCGAATGATATAACAAATGTTGCATTGACATATTACAATATATATTTTTGTATATATTTTATAGTAAGTAATAAAAATATTAGACGTTTGAAATATAAAGTAATTTAATATATATAATATATCTCTTTTTTAATATATAAATTCTAAAAGTAATTTTTTAATATATAAAGTTCGATCAAACTTTATAGCACTTACAACGCAAACAATGTATTATAAATATTATAAGCCTACCTAATAGAATATTTTCGAAGCATCTGCAGAGAGATGTGTTTAAATATAGACAGAATAACCGTTTTTATTTGTGAGAGCGCTTAAACGGACGCTGTTTTATAATAATATCGGTAAGATACATTGAGGTTAGAAAAAAATATCTGTAAATAGCAAAATACTGATCACGTAGCTTTATTTCATATTAACTTTTACTAGCAGCTTTGCTTGTGTTAATGTTGATAGAATATAAAATAGAATAGATCAACTATTACTTGAGAAAAGTTAATTGTTTCTTATTAAGGGTGCCCGATGTTATTTTTAGAATAAGCATGTAAAGTTTCATTATGATCTATAAAGTAGTTTAGGCATGAAACTACTCACTTGCACATTTATTATATTAGTTAGTATGTTTGATGTATAAATATTAACACATATGTGAAATAAGCTTTCGAGTACATTTTACACTAGAAACTATTACTCATTAAACTCGACGGGAATCCAATACTTCTTTATCGGTGTTTAATTAATTAATTTCCAACTAAGACAAACTATTTATCTTCTAGTGCGTATCGTGCGTCGATCATGTATCTCATATCCGAATACATCAGCATGAACATTTCAGTATAACGCATGAAAAAAAGGCATCAAAGTAATTCAAAGCTCTAGACATATTATCCCCAAACACCGGTTCAATTAAAAGAAAAACAAAACTTCACCCCTTAAATGAGATGAAGTAACGAAAAGAAAAGTCCTTACACTAATTACTTCTATTAATTTAAATAAAAATAAATAAATGCAAACCAATTTTTATTGTCTTATTAACACAAAAATGTATAAAAATATACTATTATTGATCTAAGTATAAATTATCACGCGCCTACATAAATAAATAACAATGTAATAGTTGTAAGGAGGTAAATACATTACATTCACACGTCGTCGGTATCAGATCGATCGTGGACGCAGCCTCGCAACCAATCAACCTGCCACGCTCTGTATTCACATCACACGGGTGAGTGTTGAGCAGTTGTGGCCGTAAAACTTTTCATATGTATTATTATAATATTTATATTTTTAAGTATATAGAAAAAGCCGTCTTTAAATTGCAAGATAGCACTTATTCTCACCCCACTTATTGATTTCATGCGCGTTCAATTTTTGTATTTAAACATTACCGTATATAATTAGTACGGACTACAAACAACTTTATTATAGTAGTCAAATCGTTAAACTATAAATTAATAAATACATTATATTTCGCTACACACCAAAATTCAAATAAATTGTAATGATTCTAAAGATTGCGACTACATTTTTGGTATTACATAGTGTCTACTTCAAAAACATTTTTCAAACCCGTCCGGTTTTCTAGTAATGCTTTCATGGACTGTTGATCAATGCAGTAATTAATTAAATTCAAATTAATATATGCCTACACGCGAATAAAAAAACGATGGTAGATACCAGTGCCAGAACTGGACCGATATTATGATTTGAATTTTATATATAAAAACAAATTGCACTGAATTAATACATGTTTATATCACAATTTACCACTGGCTAGTTCCATCTACTTATATAGTGTAGAAATTTTAAGAATATACAAATTACATTCAATAAAATGCGTTATTGCGTTTATAATAATGCTTGTAATTAACATAATCTTTTAGTTATTCAGCTTGTGTTTGTTAATTAAATAAAATAATATTTAGGTAGAATCTATTTATTGTTATATTTTGTTCATTGTTAAAAATTCTTGGCCACCAGTGTAAAACATTGTCAACGTGATTGCTCACACACGGTAACATTTTTCTCGCCCATATATGTATCGGGATATCCAATTAAGTATACATACCACCTACGTAGGGTCACACATGTGTATATAGTGTTTTCTACCTGCTTAACCAAAGCTTGTAGACGTTATGACCGTTGAATAACAAAACGATATTATAAACATTTTATTTTTCTTTCATAAATAGTAATTTATAAACGGATAAGGTGTTCTTCAATTTTATAGGCATATAATATATATAGAATAATACGTAATAACTATAGAATATTATTCTAGGTAACTTGAATTGGTAATGTTTGGTTATAATTCTTAAATATATCATTTATATATTTATAAAGTTAATAAAATATAGGTGTTGAATTATGATTTGTGGACTGTTTTGCTTGCTTAAAAAAAATATACTTGTGGATATATATACCTATAACAATTTGCTTATTCAAATTATGAGTCACAGAAACGTTAATAAGCGGATAAGCATTACCACAGAGGATATCATATTTCTTTATACCATAGACTGTTACAATGCTTATGCCATAAAGTATTTTATAGATATATTCCCATTGCATTTTGTTTATTAACCTCCTACAATGGGTACATTTTTATAATATCTTTAATAAACATTCATGGAAAAAATATCATCTTTTAAAACAAAGTAAATATAAAATTCAACGTTCATTATGCAAACAGAATACCTTCCAAGATATCTTTAAAGAGCATAATGTAACATTAAAACATTTATTAAAATTCTCAACCCTTACTTGAAAATGTCGGTGAAGGCGGAAATTTCCTAATGCCTCAGAAAGACTGCCATTAAAGGGTCTTAAGTCTAAAGCTTTAGTTCCCTCTGAGGTATTGCCAAAAACAAAGAGCTGTGCAGACAGGTTCCGGGGGAGGCGGGTGAGGGTTTGTGGGATGGGGGGGTCATGGCTCCGGAGCTGTAACAGTTTTACGATCGGATAGAGGGAGTGCTCATGCGCGCTGCAACGCCACACGTCTAGTATTTGCATCAGATTATCGATGGATGTCCACTACCCGGCGACTTGTTATACTAACATATATATGCATACCTATTATTACGCTAGGACATTAAGAACATTAAATGTCAAACGTATATTTCTGAATTAAAATAATATTGACTTATTATAATAGAAGGTTAGTTAATATATTTTACGATACGATAGGATACAAGCTTTTGCCCGCAGCTTTGTTCATGTTTTTTTATACTTTATAGGTTTTTATCTTAAAATATGATTAAAAAATTATGAGACGAAAATAATTAGGTAAAACTAAAATTATGTGGAGTCGTTGAATAAATCTTCTTCTAAATCATCATGCGAATTTGCGTTCTTATGAATAGTAAATTTAATATATTAACAGTGAAGGAAGAGTTAATATGAACCTAATAAATAAATCTACGAATATTATGAAGCTGGACCCTGTTTGCTCGGTTGAAAGCGCTAATCTCAGGAACTACTGGTCCGATTTGAAAAAAAAATTTGAAAAATTTTTTGAGTGTTAGATAGCTCAATTATCGAGGAAGGCTATATGCTATATGTCATAACGCTAAGACCTATAGGAGCTGCGCACCAATGAAGAATATTTCAAAATCGGGTTTTTTTTTCGTTTTGTGAGCTTCCGCTGCGTGTTAGCGTTAATCCAAAGTAACTATTCCAAGCGGGCGTATGCTAGTGTCTAATAAATTCATTTATGTATTAAATTAACGTATCTTTAATAAGCCTATATAAAATATTTTGAAAAGAATGAGGTACTTTTTTGTACTCTACAGGATTTAGCATTTGACTACAAGCTCATCTAAAGTTAAATAATGATGTAGCCTAAGTGGTAAATACACTAAATCTAAGAGGGGGGCTGGTTCTCAAGTGCAGAACACTGCAGCGCGTACTTAGTGACAGATTTTCATGCTGAACCTGGTAGCTAGATAGGCGAGCTTAGAAAAAATCCTACCAGTATTGTTTTCTTGATGAAAAGTGGGATACTTTTTATGTCTTTTACTTTTGAGTATTTAAGGCCTGAAAACGTAACAAATAAACAAACGTTTTTTTTTGTACGTGGGGAAATCCCTTATGGATACGCCACCCTCCCGGGGGAGAGGGTGGGTTATGTCCGACTCGCACGGACTAAAACCCCACGGTGTACCGACCGATCGTATTGTTGAGGCGGCAAGGGATCGATCTATGCTTCTCCCCTTGGAGAGCCGCCTCAACGATCCGCCCGGCGGAAGGTGACCGCCGGGCTCCTGCCTATAGTGAGGCAACCGGGTACACACCGGCTGCCCCCCCTCGTCCGCCGAACCTGTGCAATGAGGAGATGGGCCCCCCGGCCCATCCCCTCAGGTCCAGCTACGGTGGCGGGAGGAGTCGGGCAAAACGCCGCCTCCTCCCGCCGGTCCTCCGTTGGCGGAGAGGGCCACTTAGAGGATCTACCTCGCGAGCCCTCTCCGCCGCCTCCTTCTGCGAGATGACCTCCTCGCAGAAGGAGGCCATAGCTCGCCAAGCCTGTTCGCTGCCGAGCATGGCCGAAACCACACTCGGCAGCGACAAATTCCCCCCTAAATTCCCCATCGCCGCAGCCAGAATGCGGCGCTGCCCCTCCCACGCAGCACACTCGGAAAGAGTGTGCTGCGCGGTGTCCTCATCAGCGTCGCACTCATGACATGCGGCGGTCGGCTCCCTGCGTGCGATATGGTGCAGGTACCACCCGAAGCAACCGTGCCCGGTGAGTACCTGCACCATTCGGAACGTCAGGGAGCCCCACTCTCGTCCCATCCACTCCCGCAGGACCGGGCGGACAGCGTCCACTGTATAACGCCCATAGCGCGCGTCCGCCAGGTCCTGCATCCACCTCTCGACCGCCACTCCCCTGAGCTCCCGCCTCTTGACTTCAACTTCCCTGAGAGCCGGAGGCTCTCCACTACGTTTTCTCGCCGCCGTGTACTGATACACGGCGGCGGTGACACCCGCCACCAGCTCCCAGGGTAGGGAGCCGGCGAGCGTAAAAGCCGCCGCCGAGGACACCGTGCGGTACGCCCGGACCGCCCTCAGTGCCACCGTGCGCTGCGCTTTGCGTAGCGCACGCACGTTGTCGGCACCGAGGGCGTCGGCCCACACTGGTGCCCCGTAGGCGGCCATAGCCCGCACGACTCCCATATAGAGTCGGCGACAACCAGCACTCGGCCCTCCTATGTTGGGGAGCAGCCGGCCGAGTGCCGCCGCCGCCCCAACAATTCGCGGTCCGAGCCCCGCAAAATGGGGCTCGAACCGCCAGCGCCCGTCCAGGGTGAGGCCCAGGTACTTCATCTGGGTCCTCACCCTGATCCGGGCGCCCTCCACCATGAAATAAACAAACGACCTCACATTAGCATTTATAAAATTAGTTAAGAAAGTAGGACATACAACATTCTTAGATATTTTTTATTTTTGAAAATCATCTAAGCTATTTTTCTCTCATTTCTTTAGTATTAGCCATGGATAAATGATAGGTTTCCATTACGCGAAGGAAACATCATATCTTGAAAAAATAAGGATGTAACTCTGAAGAAAACAAAATATAACATATATAATCTGTTATTTCGAAAATTTGATATGCTAGTTTACAGATATTATTGCACCAAACAACAACATATCTATGTAGAAATTTATTAATTGTAACGTATCTACCTATTTTAGAATACGATATAATATTATCTGTTTCATAGATATTGCCTGAAAATTATAGACACTACGAAAAAGTGTAGTTCTATATATTCTACTAGAAGTGACTCGCCACCGATTAAAGTCAACGAACTAAATGTCAATAGTTTTAATCACATCTGCCTATATTTCACAATTTATTCAATTGTCACAGATCTAAAAAGGTCGCGCTTCAATTGTGACAGACATAACTTTTAATATAACAACTTCTTTCTGTTATTTATACTTATAAGCTATGTAAGGATTCATTAAAAGAAATTTCTATCATAATCGAAAACAATGAATTTATATAATAACTAGTTGGTACACGCGATTCATTCTCGTAGAAATGATTCTCTTGTTTAATGTAAACTACGTTGAATTAAGTATATTATATATTAAGTATATTATATATAATGTATATATATATATAATGTATATTAGTTTTATATTATTTTAATCGTATTTTTGGTTGTATTTTTTAACCAATAGAATATCAAGAGAAGTTCTTTACTTGTTTGTAGAATTATTATCAATATCGATTAATCTTTTTGAGAGATTAGTCCGAATAAGCAACAAACACTTAAGTTTTTGTACCAACTTCAAAAAAGGAGGTTTTATATTTAACCCGTATGCATGCATGTCTGCATGTCCGCGTTTGTGTGAAAAGTGAAAATTTGAAATACTCCATAAATGTGTCTTTTATATTTTACATAAGGAAATAGGGATTTGGCGCCGATTTCAACAAGAATATATTATAGATATTATTTGAGTTTTGTAATTAAGTCATAGATTATTGTTTTAAAATTAAATCAAGATGTTATGTGAAACGAACTGAATAAAATATTATTTCACTCTTTTGAGTTCATGTTTTTTTGGAGACGGTTCTTTATTCTTTGAAAAAAAGAATTCAGATGTATCTATAGATTAATATCAACTTTTTATCGCTAGAATGCCTTTTTTGTATCTTTGACGATGGTTATATAAAATTTCATGAAAATCGATTGAGTAATTAAAATGCGAAAAGATAAAAAACAAACAATTAAACAAACTCACATCAATCGATAACAATCAACAAACTAGAATAAGACGTCAATAAAGCCTAAAAAAGAACTTAAACGTAAAGTGTCTATGTACAGACATGTTAATTCAATACGATTGAAACATTCCTGCATACATTTACATTTTAACATAAATATTATTCAAATTTACAAACACTTTATAGATGTTAATATTTTTCTACGGGAATTCAATTGAAGCATTCTTTTACTTTAAGTCAAAATCTTAAGTTCTATCAATGATTTCTTTGGTGTAATATTTTACACTTTATTATTGTAAATGACGTTAAAACAATTATAGTGCTTGCTTAAGATGAATAGAATATGTAATTTTTTTAATTTAGATATTCACTTAATATGTATAATACTTTTGAATACATAAGATTAGGATAATATATAGATATATTAGCGCGGGATGGGCCAACATTGTCCCGCCCTGATAATAAAAAAACGTCGACTAATTATATATCTAAACCTTCCTCGTGAATCACACTATCTACTAGTGAAATCATATGAAAATCCGTTTAGTAGTTTTTGAGTTTATCGCGTATAGACAGACATAAGTGAAAGAGGACTTTGTTTTATAATATGTGATGATTATCAATATAAATATAAGATAATGCAACTATATATTTGTATAAGTAAGAATTGGAACTCTTTATTTGGAGATGAGTAATAATTTGTGAATAGTTAGAACCTAATAAAATTCCTACTTACCTACTATTTATAATCCTCACTATTATTTTAAATGTGAATGTGACTTTTGTTTGTAATAACTTCGTGTGTTAACTACATAATGGATCATCGTGAAATTTTGCATACATGTAGTCACAGGTACAGAAAAGGACTATATAAGGGTATATAAGGGTACTTTTCTTTAAAAAAAAGTAATATTTCCGAGCCATCAGGTCAAGTCTCCATTGGGTAACTAAGAGCTAGTATTCTATAATTAAATATAACACCTCAAACAAACGATATGTTGAAGCACGTTAATAATGCATTTATATCCATATACCTACTTGGTACAATAAATTCATATGAAATGCGGTCCCACACAGACGTATAAATAGAGAAAAACAAAATCGAGTTTAAAAACAGAGTCCAATGGACGAATAAGTGCGATCCAACTCAAAGCGATTATAAAGGAAACCAAATGTGATACGGCCAGCTATATCCGACAATTTAGGAGACAACCCAGACATTGTCATTGATCCGGATCAGGGCTACAAAGTTGCACGTCGCATTTGAAATAGGGTTGTCATACTTACAACTCATAGAATAAGAACATAATTCGATTGTTATATGAAATATATACACATATGTAATCAATAACATAAAAAATAAAAATATAACCTATTTATATATATTATATATTATATATATTTATAGATATCTATTAATAGATATAAAACATAAGTCCATTAAAATAAAAAGGTATTAACAACGTGTTAGTCCTTAAATTTTGAAGAACATATGTAACATTTTTAACAAATTATTTAAAAAACTTAATAGATAATTTTTGATTTCAATTATTCTGTAACTAGAAATATCGACAGCCCTAATTATTTCAGTATTAAATGCATTTTATGTTGTTGATATCAAAGTACCTATTTACATACCGGCTTGTACTTGGAAATGTCATGTTTGCCTTTCAAAAGACACATATGTACCTATATAATGCACTTTATAGTATTATTTGCTATACCTACACAAGAAACCAATGTCAAGACCTTGTTACAAGGTTGAGTAAAAATAATATAGTAACAAAGAAAATAAACTGAATACTTATTCCTATAATATATTTCCCGGTAAGGAAATATTATAAACTTCAAAAACACATTAAATTCAGGGTTTTAAACACAAAAATCACTTGTCACTTGTGCACTAGCTCACTAAACACTTCTGTTGCGTTTTGTAACCAAACATATTTTGTTTGTACTCCCATATTTGTTGTAGCCCGACAAAGTTTGGCTATCTAAGCTTATTTGCATTATAATAGTTACACCCGCGGGGTTTGCAGACGAAACAAATGTTGTTTGCGACCTACTTTCTAAATTATTCTTTTGTCTCCTATGAACAATGAATGAGAAGTTTTACATATTTTAGAAATTCTTAAACATTAAAAGACGGATTTATTGTTATGGAAATATAGACTGATTTAATAACAGTCGCAGTCAAGTAAAATAAATAACATTTTATTATATTGTTTTAGTTCGTGCCTACGTAAATGCTTCATTAACATAATTAAGTAAGTAAAAGTGTGTAAATAAAAGATGTAGGTATCTGTGAATTATAAAATGTAAGATTCTAAAACATACTAATGAAGTTTATACTTTTTAACGTTCTGGTATTTATTATTTATGCCACGACTACTTGACATCCGCCTGCTAGGCTGTGCATATTAGAAAAAATGGCTAAGAGTCAAAATCCAAAAAATATGTAATCTAGAACCGTCTACAAAATTCTGCATCGAATTATCATAATCATATGCCGATAAGTTCAGTAGTTTTCAAAATCAAAATTATTCAATTCAATTTAGGCCCTGAGAAGGAGCTTATGACCGTCAAAACTACCACTGTTTCGAAAATCAACCTAGACATTGAGAAGAACTGGTTTATCTTTTCATAACACACCTTTTTACAAACATAGACAGTTACATTTATTTTTGGCGGATGCACAGGGAGGGTCTCTTTCAGACATCACCATCGTTCACATATTGATCCACCCTATAATAGCCTTTGTACATTGAAACCCGCTTGATTGACATAGTGCTTGAACTTATAATCCGGCAAATCGATACACATTATCTTATTATATACACATTATATCATTTAGGATATTGTATTAAAAATTAACACTATTACCTAAAAAACTGTTACTGGTCTTAGTTAGCCTGAAACAAGGGTTGACCAAATTGTCATTATATCTAATATTTAAATTATGTCTTTTGCTAAATCCAGCATATCTAAATTTTTGCATATATATATATATTACTACATTATCAAGAATGTATTGGGACGGCAGAGTAAAGATAACGAATTCCAGAAACTTAGTCTTTTATGATCCGCAAGTGCCAATATTTTCATGTGATTGAGTCTCAAACGAACTATACTTTCGTGGTAAATATACCTATGGATTATAAAATCCAAAGTTTGTGCTTGTGAGTGATAGATAATCTGCGATGCTACTGATTTGATTCTGAAGATTCTTTAACTGATAATAAGCTACGTTTCTGCTTTCTATTTTATGTATTTTAATTAAGACATACAAAGTTGTAAGCGCTTCGTAGTAAAATACTTCGATAAAAAATAATGATGTGCCTAATTATACTAATTCATTATTACGTTGTCTGTAATTCGAATGAATGGGAGTACCTAATTTTAATACATTCAATTTCTTCGTTTTTCATATCACGTACGTAATAAATAATACATTTTTATAATTCACTCACACGTGACTCCATTTGTTCTAAATCGTTCATGTACAAAATATTTAAAAAAAAAACGGAACCTACGCATTTCCCACTTCCAGGAAATGGCTTGATGTATTAAGCTTTATCGTATTTTACAACTGTTTAACTTCGAATAAAATAAAAGAAAAAACTACGGTTCTGATACTGCACGCAATGTCTACACGCACAATAAGTGAAATTTATTAACATATCAGTTAACATAGTGCAATTTTCTTTTTATTTAACATTAGAACTATTACAGTTAATATTTTTCTATAATTTTAAATGCAGTTACACTCAAAGGTTTACAAGAGTTTTATAGGTATGTAACTAAATATATTCTCTATGTATTATATAAATTAAAGAGAGCTCAATTTTATGGTAAACATATTATTTATAACAATGTTTATATATAATCATAATACCTAATCATCATTTATAAAACTTATTCGTGCATCTAAAATTTACCATAATTCTAATATGGGGCATAGTAGTGAGTAGTGGGGTAGTAAAATAATTCCCTTCGAGTTTCCTCTTCAAATTAAAATAATAGTAAGTAGTCGTTTTATATAAATACTAGCTGTGTCCGCGACCTTATGTACAACCTTATTTACAAAACAGTGACTAATAAAGTCATTTGACTGCATTTAGACTAATTACTATCTACTTTTATCTTCTACTTAAATCGCATTTTCATAAAAATACAATAGCTTTTGATAGACTAATACCGATTTTAATGAAATAAAGACTAAGCGTTAATCAGAGATATGCGTAGTGATTGTTGGCAAGATTTAATAGTGAAAGCAGTACTTTAGTAGTGATGCGTAATCAGACAAACAGACAGACAGATAGACAATTCTAAAAATTATTGAAATATATTATGCTTATATTATTTATTATGCTTATTCCTAAAAACCTGTAACATTTTTTTTACAAACATCTAAAAATTACAGACCCGTTAGATTATATTCTTATTATGTGTTTAGAAGATTACAGTAAATATGTTAAAGTAAATGTAAAAATTCAATGAACTAAATCTCAGTAAACTTACAACGTTGATCGAATAAAATAAAAAACCAGATAAAAATTTGTAGTCACACTTAAGGACACGCTTCCGTTTGTTATGGTAATGTGAGCCGGACCTTCTTATATGGGATAGAAGTTATGTTAATATGCATTCTGTTTTCAGCCCTTTTTTCAGAAAACATAGTTATGTAAATAGTTAGGTACTATGGATCTTTTGAAACGTGATTCAGTAGATTCCTAGGCCTTTTTAGAACAATAATAGAAATCAGAATGTAGCTATTTTCAATCATCATAGTGAGAATTGAAAAAATAATCTCTATACTTTTAAGTATAGACCATCAAAATTCTGTGTCATATACACGTAAAGATATATGTGTAGATTAATAATGAAATTTATTTCAGAGTAAATATTTTTCTAACATGTGTTTTTTTATAACTTTATAATTTTTTATGAAACAAATAAATCTCCATGATGACCAGAACTTTTATGATTAATAATAAATTTAAATTTGCTGAATCAAATCATTTTGTAATTCAAACAGTGTTGTCATGCGCAAATATTTTAATTTAGAGTGTAATGTTATAATATTAAATTGAATTACTGTGTAATCATAAATGGATTTCCATGAAGGTTATGTAAGTAATAACTTGAATAAGTCGAAATATATTTCATACCAATATAAACTATTTCTGAATAGTGAAGCCTATACTGAACTAAAAATTACACACTATTAAATAGTTATACCCCTCTATTATCCATTTATATATCTAATTTAGTTTACGTTTCGAATACTCGTGTATCCAGTTTTATAGTAATATCTCAAAGTAGATGAAATTTCGAACTCATGTAATGGCAATATTAAATATAAAAAATTTGAATAATAAAACCTACATTTATATTAGGTTTTCCGTAGTCAATGTCTGTAATCTTTCTTATAGTTACATTTTACCAGGTGTATATTTCAATACATACTTTTCTTCAACATAGACTACAAAATGTTGTATGAAAACATAAAAAGTATAGACTTATTAACCATTATTTTAAAAATATAACCATACCCCGAAGTACCCATGTGTGTATATCGTCTATACTCATCTTGCCGAGGCTTCAGTGAGTGAGGCTCAGAGACTGAATGACATTTTTATGCAAATAAGAATCGATACAAAGAAGGACACACAATAACCCTTTCCAATATCTCAAAAGAAATTGTTTCCAAACTGCCTTCGATTTGTGTTGTAATGATAATTTTGTGAAAGCGACTATAAATGAGAATTGTCTTAAATAGTTTATTATCTGTTCGAATATAAACAATAGATGTGATGTATTTTGTTATTACTATTATTTTGATTTTTGAAGTATAACTTCTTTACGCACGCTTGACTTGGGGAGTAAGCTGGTGAATGCGTGACGAGAGCGTTACGAAAACGTGTGATCGGGCGAGGCGAACGGAAGTTGTGAGGGAAATATAAGTTAGTGAAGATAGAGTTACGTTTCGTATTATCAATGAAAACCCATAATAAATTTAAATATTTGTAGAAGATTAATATAAGCATATACTATACATATATATATAGATGGAGCTAAAGAAGTTTTAATTCAGTCGTGTGGTCTAAGCACACTCGTTTTTTTAACTTTGTCGATTTTAGCGTTTGACCCGTATATCATCTGTTGTTAAATGACGATTGCGACTCTCCTGATGTTGCAAGTGTCTATGGACGGTGTTGATCACTTAACATCAGGTGACCCCTCTGTTCATTTGCGTCCTATGATATCAAAAAAAATAATACTAAAAAAAACTTATAGTATTTTAAAACGAATTAGTATTTATTTTTCAAATTAACTTTATATACTGAACTGATAACATCACCCAACGTCAGATAATCTCAGTGGAATATGAGGAGACCGATATGATCAAAGAACTGAAAATAGGTATGGGAGTATGTTATATTGTATAGTAAAAGCTTCACATTACTTAATTCCTTGTACAAGCGATGGCACATACATAAAATCTTACTAAATCAACACTGCTGCAAATGAATCCTGCATTGATGCACTTTAAACAAAATTAATAACTACAACCATTTTTTTGTTTTTTTTTATGATAAGACAGCAGAGTTATGTAACTGTGCCTGAGGGTAACCATAGAACGATTTGGAAGTAACGGTGACCAACGAGAGATACGCAATCCATTGCTGGTCATTTATATCTTATCGACAGTCAAGCCTCTCGACTGCTGTATTATATTCGAACCGATTTCATAATTCGATAGATCCAGCTCGTTTCTCCGGTGCTTGGTTACTGGGTGTAGATCAGCTGATATCGGAACGTGACACGATTTATAGTACAACTATGGCGGGTATTAATCCCTAAATACATAATTTCTTAATCTTTACTGAAGAAAATATATCGCATGTGGAGTATTGTACAGGTTTATAAAAAATAAAACATAACTTGTAGGTAGTAATTTTTCTTTTTTAAGTCAAGCTTATCAAAATTATATCCACACCATGTAGTAAAAAGAATTCGTCAATTCAAATATCATATTAAGAGAGAGTGAATGGATGTACCTTATTTTTTTAATTTAGTTCGAATGCTACGAGCTACTTATACTTGGCATACAACCAAAAGTAAAACTTTCGCTATTTATAAATTATTTACTTATAAGTTAGAGAAAGCGTTTCATTTTTGAGACACTATGTATTTAAAAATTACTCCAGTCGGTGTCCTATCACTCGTAAATGTGGCGGCATAAATCAACTATCAGATAATATATTCCCCACTATGTGCCATTAACTTATATACCAGTTATATCTAGATGCTTAGTAAGACACTGTACAACATAAATATATAATAAACAACTATGTATATCTATAGTAGTATCTAAGAGTCATTATATAATATATCTAATGTATATAAATTATACAGATATAAAATTTATCTTGTCTCATATTGCAAGGCTGTTGAACTCATACACAAATCTAATCAATATTTACTACCATGTAACTGAATACTTCTAACATGAGTCAATAAAACAGTGACCAAAACAATCATACATCAAAGGAGAGGTTATCTGGACGCGTGGAACCGGTTGACAGCGCAGCGCGGTGTTTAGTTGCAGGCCAGTATAACACAGTACAGCCTCGAGTGTCGACGTATTCCAGCGGAAAGTGAGCATCCATATGCCAATTAAACGAGTTATTTATTCAATACTTTAAATTAACATAAACAATAATTTCGACGAATTATGAAATTTACATAATATATTTACAATTTTAATTTGTTAGTTAGTTATTAGTGTATGTACTCACGGGGTTTATACACCGCTGTCATTCGTGCGGCAACAAGTCGCGACCGCATGCTACAGACCAACATCGCGCTTGGTATACAATCCACCGACATGTCCTTCCGTCTTACCACTATCACTCGCGTATCTACGCTCGCGAATGCGGACTGATTTTTTCTCGCGTAACGGCCCATTAAACTCGTAGATTTCTATCTCACTCAGCGCAGCGATAGTATTAAGAAGCGAGACAAAGAAAGGTTGCGGTTTATGGGTTGTTGATAGAATCGGTATCCGCTACGTAGCGTGCTGCTGCCGTGTTGCATATTTTTATACGCGGTGACCTTGTCGTGTGGTGGGAAATGATTAAATTTCCATTTATGTCTTAATTTATTATTTTAATATACATTTCGATTTTATTTTAATTAATACTTCTGTAATCAGTTTATTTTGATAACTTTATTATATAAACATATCATTAAATATAAACGATATTTGTAAATTTAAAGCATTTTGATATAAAGAATTATGTGAAATATGGTTACATTAATAGAATGTGGTTTATAGTATTAGATACTGAATATCGTAAAGCTTGTTGGATGTTAGAGACAGACAGAGACCTTTGGAACATTCAAGTAATAAATGCAACAAAATAATTAGCTTATCTCTTAAGTCAACATATTTAGGGTTTCTGTATACATATGTATTCGTAAAATATAATTTTTTATAGGTATGTATAAAGAATATCTTCATAAATAATGATAATTGTTTTGATATTTGCAGCAGTTTCATAAGCTAAGGATATATTTAATATGCGAATATACTTAGGCGCCAAGTACATATCCAAATTCGTAAAAGTTTTATTTCAATCAATTATAGATGTAATAAAGAGTTTTAAAACGTTCAAAAAACTTACCTGAACAAGATACGGAATAAAATAATGTCTTTTGTTTAATAATACAAAAAAACTAAATTAAGCACGTTTATGTAACGCCCGTACAAAGCCACGTCGTACAATATTATAACCCCGAAAGTTGTTTAGGAAATATAGGCGTCGCCCAGAGCGCAGCCGTACATCTTGCTTTATATCGCCTGTACCAGCATTGGAGAGCAGAACATCAAACGACGTTATGGCCCCCGGACGTGCCGACCGCTTCGTCGACGAAAGGGATGGAATTATATGAGAAAATGGGTAGAGCGATATTTTTGCAGTTCCAATACTTTTATTATTCGCTACACAAACAAACATCCGGATCGAATATAAGTATGCTCTACGCGTCATAGCGAGTTACTGCATGGAGTGACGTTTGGTTGACAAGTTCAAAGAATTATCGGATGTTATCGTTGATGAGATTAGCTAACGTTTTAGAATATAATATTATGAATGAATGTAGTATTATCGTAGCATGCGGATCATAGATGGAGCTTACCTAATCGTTTTGCTACGCGTGGCGTAGTCGCAGTAGAATAACTACAAGACCAAACCTAGAGTTCGTCGTTACTATTTCTCCTATAGATCAATACAATTAACACCACTGCTTTTGCTTTTGTAGGATTATAATAGTAAGACCAGTGTGTGACTATACTTTTGCAGAAAAATTTCCTTTCCTGCGAGAGGGCGCTGTCTTAATCCACTTTCCGCGCTAAAATGCGACTTATTTATCTAATATCAAGATTCAATTTCTTCGGTTTTGATAATATTAACGCAAAATGGTGGTGATATAATGTTTTGAACAAAAAATCTAGGGTTGATGTCGTTAGTGAGTTAATTAAAACTTTACACGGCATATCTTTGTCGTAAGAGTGTAGTAAATTTAGAATTTGAATATCTCGATAGATTTAATACCAAATGTTTGTCTGTATGCTTACTATACATTCTAGACGTTATGTTATTTTATTTATATTCATATAATAATGAAAGTAATTATTGAAACATATTAAAATTTTCAATTCAAAATGTGCAATACACTGGCTTGTGATTAGACGTAGTAACTCTGAGCGTTTTATTTACAACGGACAAATTGAATCCTTGGTTGAGCGCCAACAGGAAGCTCGTTCACATATTCATCCGGAGGCGGGTGTGAGGGAGGGATGTGATTCGATTTGCCTAATAGCGAGCGAGAGGTAGGGAGGGCGCACTCAATTACGTAGAGTGAACCGAGGTGTCCCGAAACGTTCGCTGCATAATTACATTATCTGATAAACGGTTACAAACTCTTCAATTTCCCTTATGTGTCATTTACTAGACTCTTCTTTAAAATGCCACCATACTTTTTTACGTTTTCAATGTCGAATATATCTTCTTTATAAATACAATTCCGGCGCGCCTGTATTCGTAATTCGTGTCGTTAACAGGTTTACCGATTTTGATGATATATTTTTTTTAATTTTGATAGGGCCACCTGAATATAATAAATTGGTAGATTTTTTCTTACTAACATAGTCTTGGTGGTTTTTTTTTTAATTTCAGGCATTAAAGAGGACACGCATCAATATATTTTATACTCCCAAAGCTTTTAAATATTCTTTATTCCATTTTTTTATATTTTATGACTATTAAAGTCTATGGTCCACTGGGTCCACTAGTGTATAAGTAATATATCTTTTAAGGTTCTGTGATTATATCAAAACTTGATGCATATTTATAAGATGGTAAATATTTGACACTGAACAATAGAATAATGTTATGTCATACTGCCAACTTGATTTACAATCATTATCATTTTTATCTTTACGGCGTTATTGTTTTCGATTTTAGACATAAAAACACATATTTATATATAGTTATATAAGTAGAAAGAAGATAGATAACAAAATAATGAATAAAATCTTCATACCCATCTAACATACGCATTTCAACCATATTATTTATAATTGCTACATCTATTTTAGATGGTAAATGGTAATGAAAACAACCCTGAATTGATAACATTGTAGCTACAAATATTTCAAATAGTTCATATAAAAGTTGAGTAAGTAGGTACGCGTTCTAAACCCATTTAAATATTAATAACATATGTGCTAACATAAAGTGCAATAACTTTATATTATGTATTCAGAAACATAACTGTAAATATTTTACGAAATGAATAAAATAACTTTTTTATTTAAATCCTTTGCAAGTTTATCCTCAAAATAAATATAAAAATTGAAGTACATTTTGGTTTTACTTAAAATAAATGAGCATAAATTTTGAAACGGTCGATAGGTTCGGTTTAGGTCTTTTTAACTTTGGTTCGTATGTTCATTTTATCTTACCTTCGAATGTTCACATTTTTTTACACACTCAAATATTCCAGTACATAATTAGGTACGAAAGCGTGATAATAAAATGTAAATGTGGATGCCACTGTGTGGTTTGAACTTATAATTATATTTTTGTGTATTGAACTGGTTCAGTTTGTTTTAAGCGATTAAATTATTTATTTGGGTGTATAAATAAGTTAAATATGTTATATCTGCTTATAAATAAAAATGATGCGTTTGCCCATTTGCATAGGCAGATTTGTAGTTTTTCCATAGTTGCTATACAATTATGATAAAAAATTAAACAACGCCATTTTATTAAAAGGAATAATATTTCACGGATTAAGCAATAATAACGAATTATTCCAGACATGTGGAAACTACATTGAATTTTTTTTTTTGCAAAATCGCGAGTAACGTCTATCTTAAAAAAAAATATAGTGACATTAACTTATTTATAAGTGCTTTCATAAAAGTCACACTTTACCGATTACAGAAGAAATGAATTGAAGCTCAGCCGTACCTATGACAGAAAATAAATTCTCAATTTTTTTAAGTAGATTGTACAGCTTGTTGGAGATACATACAATACAATATTAAATGCCCAAATATGTAAATTGGCGATGTGGATGAAATGTCGATTTTCTATACGCCGTTTATCATAATTCTTCCAAGCTCTAGGCCATAATCAACACCCAAAAACACCCAAATACAGATTAATCACCGTGAATTATTGGCGCGAAGTCTCGAGTAAAATCGTTTACTACGCTGGTGTCCAAATAAGTACCTGAGTATCGTTCATTTTTAGCGTTACTTAAAATTATAAAAATAATTTTACTACCCTGGAACCAATTTATGCTTAAAAATAATGTAAATTTTGTTTATATTTCCCAGTATAGAAAATCTTGATGTTTATTTATAAAACTGCAGAGGTTTGAAAACATATAAAGTATTTATAAGTTTTCACATTCCAAAATTTGATTTTTTCTGCTTGCTGATTCAATGTTGTATATCAAATCTGTACATATAATAAGAATGTAAATCCAATGTGTCTGTACTTTTTTGATTTTAGTAAAAAAAAAATTGTTGCAGGTGTCTAGGAATAAGTAATAGAATACATTTCAATCATTTTTAGAAATGTCTGCTTGTCTGTCTGTTTGTATGAACACTCATCACTACCAACGTTTGGGTTCACAATAAAACCTCATAGAAGAAAA
This sequence comes from Antheraea yamamai, assembly GCA_036509395.1. Taxonomy (NCBI): domain Eukaryota; kingdom Metazoa; phylum Arthropoda; class Insecta; order Lepidoptera; family Saturniidae; genus Antheraea; species Antheraea yamamai. The sequence goes on from AP028429.1 coordinate 8,213,057, forward strand.
AGCATATCCTCGGGAGTAACTTAGTCTTTGTTTCATTAAAATCGGTCCACTCTAACAAAAGTTATTGTAATTTTAATGGCGAAGCGGCGTAAGTATGAGAGAAAAGTAGATAAACAAATGGATTAAATACGTTCAGATTACTTTATTAGTCATTGTTTTGTACATCAGGTTCCACGTGGACAGCTGGTGATTAATAAAAGCATAAAAATATTTGTTATTATAGAGATATAGACGCATAAATCAGTAAATTTCAGAATAACAACTAATAAACCGAGATCAAATGTAGATATCAACGTTTAAAACAGTGATTGATTTAAGAGTAAAAATTTAATCCACTTCGAAAATAGTTTAGGCTTTAGGTATTCCGAAGGTACAGTAATAACCAAGTTATTATATTCACTAGTGTAGATCATATTATACAAAGGATATGTATATACAAAGTTAAAGTAGGCAAAAACATCTTCATTTTGAATTGCATTTTTCTCATAATTCACCTACTTTGTTGTTAAAGCTGTTCTTGTATAATTGATTTGTCGTCATCACAAATTAATCTTTATGTGGTGAATAACCTGTTCACAACTATTAATAATAGATATATAATATATACATATATATTATATATATACCCTGCACTCGTAGATATAGATACATTGTTGCCATCATATCATTGCTATGAGTACTAAATAAACGGGCTCTAACTTACAAACTATAAAATAAATTCGATATTTTATCGTAATTATCGAATGCACGAACAGTGAGAACGTTTTAAGAATCACGGTTACATTTTTAAATTGACCAATAGGAATGCGTCCCACATTTAAGCCGGTAATGCGTCCAGATTATTTGATCTTTAAAACTCATAAACGGTTCATTGTTATGGGGATTTTGTTAAAGTGGTGGTGTAATATGAAGTTGTCTCGGATCGGTTCATTTATATGCTAATCGACGAGGAGGCGGTCAACTACAGAATAACCGGTAAGGCCACGTAGCGGACACGTTGTAGGTGCATACCGCTGCGTTTACACATTGTATCACAATGTATTGATTTTACCTACAACAGTTGTTACAAAAATATCAATATTATTTGGTATCTAGCTGTACCCGCAGCTCCGCACGCGTTTTTTTAATTTGTATTAAAGAAATATAAAATTGTGAGACCATCTACAATTATAGAAATGTTCTTTTAAAACAATTCTAAGCACGATGCACACGTCCCTTACAGTAAAATGTAACGTATACATTAGATATATAAATACTAACAGTGTGTCAAATGAAGTTTATCATCAGCAACATATTTGGAACCTTAACCCACCATATCCCCTCAGTGCTCACTTACACTGTATAAGGAACTAATGACAAAATGACTTAAAGATAGATAATGATACAATATAGCCATATTATAAATAAGTAATACGTTTATGGTCTAATGTCTTTTTAGAAAGACCCCTTCTATCGTTAAAATTACTATTAATAATTGTAGTGTTGAATTGTAAACAATGAATGAGCGCACATCTTGAAATCTTGAATAAATATAAATCAAGTTATAAAACTTTCTGTCTAAGCAGTTTTTAATATTCGACAATGCAAATATTGCTCATTGAACTCGATACAATATTCTTATGTGTTACTATGGATACTGAGTTAAGTAGACGAAAGCGCGGTAAATAAAACAAAATGGCCGCCAAAATGACCAAAAAGACAACATAATTCAAATTACATACATAGATACAGGTATATGAATTTCAATTATATTTATTCTTGGAGTGCAGTAAAACATCCTATGCACATGTTTACAGTGAACAACACATTTTTGCTAAATTTCATGCGGACGAAGTCGCGGGTTATATATAGTCGAAAATAGAATAACTTAAATTCCTTCCTATAAGGTCAGATATCTGCCAGTGAAAGTCCCGTGAAAAAATTGGTCAAACCGTTTTGGACATAGCACTGCGGGCGAAACCACGGTTAACAGCTAGTCTAAATTAAAATAGACTAAATGACTTTTAATAATGACCGCTATCTGCCGGTGAAACTCCCGTAAAAAATGGTCGAACCGTTTTGGGGATAGTACTGCGGGCGAAGCTACGGTTAACAGCTAGTATAAATTAAAATTGCCTAATTACTTTTTATAAGATCGGCTATCTGCTAGTGAAAATTCCGTGGGAATCGGTCCAACCGTTTAGAAGATAGCATCGCAGACAAAGCCGCGGTTAACGGCTAGTCTAATTTAAAGTACCTTAAGTAACCCGCTGTAATTTTTTCTATCTGTCAGTGAAATTCCCGTCAAAATCGGTCCAGCCGTTTCGAAAATTAGCCGGAACAGACAGACACAGACAAAAATTTTAAAAATTGCATTTTTGTTATTAGTATCGTATATACTTTCACACCCAATCAGTAAAAAAGTGTTATTTTGATATTACATACAGACACTTCATTTTTACTATATGTATAGACAAAAAACAGTAGTATCGTGGTGTCGACAGAAATGAAATTCCTGTATTACATCGAATAATTTTAATTTAAAAAATACAACAGAATGCGGTAATACGATCTGCGGTCTCCCAAAACGGTCCATCCGTTCAAGTACTGACCGCGCCCGACATTGCTTAACTTCGGTGATCGAACGAAAACTGGTGTTTTCAACACCCTACCCGACCCAGTGTTAACTCTCCACCACTTTTCATCACACAAAAAAGTTTCCGATCAGAATTTCAAAACCCTTCCATTAGAAGTTTCACTTCGAAATTAAAACCTTATTCTGCTCACTGGACCCGGATTAGTTCTGATAAAAATGTTTTATATTTCTGAGAATTACATGGATTAATTGTGAGGTGTCTTTTACAGGTTCTTTGTTAAATGGTTGCTCATCCCCAAATGTTTTTCTTCCAAACTTGTTGCTTTCGCAAAGAGATCATTTGGTATTGGTAATATAAAGGGAGAGAGGGGTGATCGCAATTTGATATGATTCAGTACTCACTCCTTTGACGTATTGCCTGAGCATAATATTAAGTCACCAAGATTTGTTAGTCCTGATATAAATACGAGTCAGAGAGTCGTGGTTATTTCAAAATGATTTAGATGTAGGTAAGAGAGTCGTGGTAATTTCAAAGTCCGTCAAATGTCTTAAGATTAGCGATCACATGCTTGGCAAAATTATCGAACGATTTTATTGCAGACTCCTTCTCCGTCAAGCCCAAAAGATTCAATGGACATATACGAAGATTATCATCCCCACATGTCAAAACCTAATAATATTATATCAACACTAAGATTCTCTAGATCCTTCTAATCGAATACTATATTAGGGCTGTGGGCTACCCAGCACACTTTCCTTCAGCACTACGACATAGAGCTGTCGACTAAAGAACTGAAAAACGTTCTACGATGGCAGTACCATGACAGTTATACCTTTGTTGTTACTCACCATTCTAATCAACAAGTCAATAATAATTCAAAGTTACTTTTGTTAAAATTTTACTTGGTAACTATATCCGTTGGTAAGAGTTTGTAAAATTGGATTCAACTTTTCCGAACATTAATCCGAAAAACCAAACAGTTCACTTTTATTTATATACTTAGATTAAACTCTAGTTACAGTTTACACTCCAGTTTCTTACCTTAAAGATATACCACGATGAAGAAGACGTGCAAATTACGCCTCTGTGAGCACGACTGTCCCATCTATTCCTGCCGCTAACTTGCATACGTATATGCATAACTTGTTACGACATTAATGGTGTGGTTGTGACATATCCTAATGCAATCTTCAGGAGTGCCCAATCTATTCTAACTGACTTTAAAACTACTATATTTTGAAATTGATCATAACTAAAGGAGGCAGCAACATGCATGAACTGAATTTAATATCAAGTGGACGTCTGACTTATTCGCTATTTCATAAAATAAATGCCATAAGGCATTTTCTTCCAGCTAACCAGCGGTATTGATGTTAATCAAAAACTTTTATAGGTAGTGCCTATATAAGCAAAACAGAAGTAAATGGATAAATAAATATAGACATGTATACAATATTATAATAAAACTAGCGGACCGGGCGGACGTTGTCCTGCCCTGAAAACAAAAAAAATCCTAAAAGTCGATCGCAGCGCCACCTGCCGGGTCCAATTGTGAATCTAAACCATTCTCGAATCTCCACGAACACACACAAAAAATTTCATCAAAATCGGTCCAGTCGTTTAGGAGGAGTTCAGTCACATACACACGCACACAAGAAATATATATATTAAGATAAATACTTATATAACATAGATATACATACATACATAATTACTTACATAAATACGTACTTATGGTTCTACTATACTAATAAACAACATATTAATATTGTTTGATATTATCTGTTTTTACAATGAAAATTTTTCTTTCACCATTGAACATCCTAACTAACAATGTAAACGTAAATGTGAGTATTTTTGTTACACTTTCACGTCTCTCTCAAATCAGGTGATCATGGTGAAATTTTGTATACACGTTGTCAGAGATAAAGAAAATATATAGGGCACTCTTTGTCCAAGTAAACCACCTCCCATCTCCCTTTCCTTTCCCCCTTTCCCTACCCCTACACCCACCTTCATACACAGGCTGGCAACGCACTTTCGACTCCTCTGGTGTTGCTAGTGTCTTTGGACGGTGGTGATCACTTAACATCAGGTGACCCACCTGTGCGTTTGCCTGCTTTTGATATACAAAAAATATTATAAGATCCAATATGTTAACTCTATATTAACGAAAGCGAAACCACAGGCAAAAGCCAATAAAACCGTAGTACTATAATATATGATATATATTATTTTTATTTTATTTTAAGAAATGAGAATATAGTGGTAGTAGATATAATATTTGGGCACTGTATCGTTCAACGTAGTTTCTAATACCTACAAGTCCTACAAGGAGCTTGGATTTTTGGTGATGGGAAATATAATTATGAAGTCTCAGCGTGATAGTAGGACTCTTTCAAAAGCCCACCTGGCTAGCTACTATTCTTAGGTTGAAAATTTGTCGCCATATACTTGAGAGTCTATACTTGAGTGCTGGTTCTCTTTAAGCTTAGTATGTTTACCATTTTGCTTGAGATTGTGGTCAAACTCTAAAATCTATAACCAATTAAAATAGAGCTCGTTACACAGTATTAGTAAACCCTATTTTTAAGCCGAAAGGTTAGGAGATTATTCCCCGCATATGACTAACATTTACGTGAAGACCATAATCATGAGATCTCTGTCACTGTTTTTAATTTATACGTATCCGTCTAATTACTATAATATATGCCAGTTTTACCTAAAAATTAAATGTTCTTATGTGAAATTGTGTCCTCGTATTTATTTATTAACTTCTTGATCGTGAAAATAACTTTGGCTTTATATGGAAACCACTTATTTAAAGTGAAGGAAGTGTCTTTTATTTATTATTTTTCTATAATTTTGGCATAACCTCTTTTGTTATTGCTTATCCCCCATGTAAAAGCGTAATAATAATAATCTGAGTATTTTTCTATGTGTCGGCAAAAGTCAAGTTAAAATCTGTTCACACATTTCTGTGATTAACATGGACATTTCAACTTTATTAATATGTATAAATAATCATATAATACTTTTTAAGTTTGTCGAATATGGGAAGAAATACTCGATAGCAGAAGTGTAATATATATAGAAATAAGCCTATTTTCTTTGGGTTAATACCACTTTTCTATGAATTGCACTCCAACGTGTACTATAACTTTTCCAAATAACCCATTAATTGTCACATAGGATTTGGTTAAAATTTTCCAAAACTCTGTCCCAATTTCTTCAGATATATTTTATTGTACCTACCCATTTGAAGGTCGTCCTTATGTATAACTATGAAGCTATGCTCGTGATTCCATATATGTTTGTTATTATTTATGTGTACATCCAATATCGAGTCATAATATCGTTCGGAGTTATAGTATTGTATCAGATCGAGTTACAGGATTGTATAAAACCTTCTCCATACTCTTTTGTTTTTCTAATATGTGAATGCGCTTTTCTAAATAATGAAGTGATCCTTGTAGTACACATACTAGTAAGAATTAGTTTTATTAGTAAAATTATCTCATTATTATGATGATATGTTCCTTTGTATAATTAGAAAACCCAGAGAATAATTATAATTTCGTTTCTAAAATACATGGTGGACGGTAAAATACTTAATTAAACTAGTCTTTAAATATAAGCCTTTTTCTCAACAGGTAATGAATATATTTTACATACGTATTTTACACGTACTTAGCTTTGTATTCATATTACTTTGTTTTTACTATCGAGTTTTTATAGCTGAGAATATTTTATAATTGTTATTTTTTTATCCAATGCAACATAAATAACATTATACAATGCATTATAGTAGTTACCTATTTCTAATTTAAATACGACAAAAATGCTTATTATAATATTTCTTAATGGCTGCCTTGATTCTAATAATTTCGTATTAGGTAATAATCAAATAAAATATTACTATTATATAAATTACTGTATATATTAGTTAGTAAAAAGATAAACATTAATCACTGGTGAACTTTATTTCTAAACTGTTGTTTCTGTCATTGTTAATCAACCAAATGAGTCTCTTGAATTATATATATGGTCTAGGAACATTCGGTACATTTTGTTAAAAAAATTATATCTTTTTTATGATGTGCCTTTAGAAACTAGTTTATTACTTAGATTGTAACTGTTTTAATAATATTTAAGGATATAATAATGATTTCAAAGCTATTATAACCAACCCACTTGTAAAATATTCAAATATCTATTGACATAGATTCAAATATTGTAAAGAAACAACCCGTAAAGTTGTAAATTAACTCTTTCATTAAAAGAAAACGTAATTATGAAACTACAGTTTTATTGAACAATATTGTCGAGCGCGTTAAAAGCTGGTTGCGTGTTAGATGATGAATGGAAGTATTCACTGACCTGTTTTTTGAACAATGCCACCCAGGGTACGTTACAAGGTTCCTTAATAAGCTTACAGATCACCAATTGTGGATCCTTCATATGTAATGTACGTAGATAAATTGATAGGGTAAATTTGCAATAATTGACCTAGGGGAATAGATTCCTTATAATTTATATTGAAACTTCCAAACATAATATAACCATAGATCTTGTAGAGAAAGTAAAGCTCGTATGTCAGAAATATGTGAGCGCTTACCAAGGAGCTTGTTTTGAGTTATCAATAAAATTCAATGACTGCCTACGAACATCACGAATTAGAAATTAAACAATTTTACGGAAGCACTTTCTATTTAAGTACCAAGGTAAGTTTATTTTATTTTATTGTTATTTACAAGAGTAGGTATTGTTTTAATAATATTCATCAATAAACAATTTAAAATACTATTTAAATTAAAAGGATTTCGTTTTAATGAAACAGGTCTACGGAACGTCTATGTAAAAGGATAGATGACTCGATTTTTGTTGATTACCTACAAATGTCTTTAGGGGTATCTATCCGTCATGGTTTTAACTAATGGTTAAATTAATATTAACCAGTCTATATGTTTTTAATTCCTGAAATGAGTCCGGAGCTGCTGAACTCACACAACAGACACTTAATTGTTGCATTGGGTGAAATATTGAGGATATTTATTGCAACAACAAAATGTCTCGTAGATATGAAATTCCATCCAGAAAACAATGTCTTGGAAAGTATGAATATACAAATTAACTTTTGATTAAATACGATGTGCAAATCATTCTTACATCCAATAATATGTGTTAAGTATTACGATATTGTTGTAGTAAAAAAATGCAATTGTAAAAATATTTAGAAGTAAATTTTGTAGTTTTATTACTATTATTATTAAAAACATCATAACACGTTATTAATAAGGATCCAAATAACATGTATTATTATGAACTTTCTTTGATAAATTCTATCCTCAACGTTATATTTCCTCACAGGCATCGAGCATCAGCATTTATTTATTATATATATATTTATTTATCCTCATGATTAATGTTGTGAGTTTATTTTTTAATACAGACATTCGTTTTAGTCCATTGCTCTTAATCTCATAGTAGCTAATAATCATAGTTTTCATTATAAAGAAAAATCTGATTTATTTATTATATTTTATTTATTTATATTATATTTATTTTTAGGAAAATATCAAATGATTTCAAAACGTGGAACAACTATCCCGCACTTACCCTAAAAGTTCAGTAGCAGCACGCTTGGATTCCACTATAAGATGGTTTCGTGTCGTCTGATGAACCTAATTTTTCACTGAAGGAGAACATCATAAACAGCACATAGCAAAATCCTTGTATTTCTTTATGATTGTGGTCAAACTTCAAACTATATGTAAAGTGGTGAAACAATGTTAGCTCATTTAGGACTGTTAATTACAACAATTTGAGTTATTTAAAAAGTAAGATAATCAATTTTAAATTTAAAAGTTGTGTGTAACGAAAAGATAAACCAGATCGAGTTTCTTGCCGGTTCTTCTCGATGACTGGGTTGTTTTCCAAACCGGTGGTAGTTTTGACGTTCATAAGTGCCTTCTCAGTGCCTAAGTTGAATAAAAAAATTTTAATTTTGAATTATATTCATTTACCAACGTTAGATGTGAAAGTTATATGCACTGGAGAATACATAGATGATATAACAGTGAGAAAATGTAATTCGTTTCTATATAATCTACATGGTGCTGCTGCCACTATTATCATTACCTAATTAAGTTAACCATAACCTTCTATAATAACTGCTATTGGGAAACTATCTTCCTAAGCAGAAGTACCTACCTACTTATTAACAAAGGTACTTCTTATAAGTTTATTAATTGCCAATTAATTATTACGGTAATCAGTGAAGCAATAGAAATTTAAAAGAGTTTGAATCTCGTTAATTGGCTTTTCACAGGTTGTATATTCAATTTAAAATATATGTGATTTACATTCTGACTATAGTAATATATAGAAAGGGAAAATGCTATAAATAATATATTCTAACCTACTCAGCATTAAAGAGCGGAGTATATAAATGTTGTGACATATTAATTATTTTTTGTACAATGAATTTATTTAATTAATTCATTATTATTACCAAGGTATACTTAATTATTGTGTATTCTCAGTTACCTGTGTTTTCGGAAACTTTTTTGTAATTTATGTTCTAATATACGTACCTGTTAGTTTTCGTTTTGTTATAAACTCTAAATGAAATAATGGAAATCAAAAGGGTGCAAAAGAAAAAATAACCAAGACACGACGAAGTATTTAATTTTTTCCCCCTTTCATACATTTTTTTCTAAATTCGTCATTAAAACTGTCGAGAGCACATTCATTTTTTAATTATACATTATTATACTTAACAAAACCTCACATTTTCTGCCATGATTAACTACTACATTAATTTATCTGTACAGTAGTAATACATAATTACGAGACCTTTTAATTATAATATAGTTTAGGTAAGTATTGTACTAAATGTAGCGATTATTGAAATTATTCAATATACGATCCATAATATAGAAAGCGATTCGAGGAAGAATTTTATTTGAAAAGCTTAATTAGTCTATTCTGTGAAAATACTATCCCAATTCAATTATATAAGTACTTTACCGATTCATAAAGATTTAATTACAATCAGATTATATATAAATTGTTTTTCAAATAAATATTTAGGTATGTAAAATTAAAATTGTAATTGCAGAAACTCTACGGTTTGATTAAACTCGATTATTACTTAAGTTATAAAACAATCGATCGTCTAAGCAGAATGCAAGTGCATTGTGCATTCATTTATATAGAAATTCGGTTACCTAGACGAGGCCGCCATAATGTACAAAACATCTAATTTTATCAACTATCATAATTACGGGACAATACAGTTATAATGTAATAGATTTAAGTAAACTACTAAGTTTACAATAAAACATTTATTAGGTACATAGATATAAAATAGGTAGGTAGTTAAATAGTATAAAGGTGATGTTACGAAACTGGGATGAATTTATTACCACATCTAGATAAATTAAATAATAAAAAAAAATTATAATTCATTTATATAGTCGTCAACATTTATAAAGCATAATAATAGTTCGATGTAACGAAAAGTCAAGAAACAATGATGTCGCTGAGTGCAATTATAATCGTGTATAAATAAATAATAAAATATTCAACTAAAACAAAAATAAAAAGTAATAATAGACAGGCTAAAGCGAACAGTATATATAGGATAATGGAGGGGAATATTAATGCACTCGCCCATATTACCTAATTGCTATAACACCAACGTCAATATTTAAAAAAGTCATAACAGTAACTTAATGAATAATTCTACTGGAACCGAGTTAAAGCTTTGTCAGAAATCCATAATTTAAATAACAAATTTACGAATTATGAGATAAGAAATTAAACAGTAATAAATATTTGATCTTCTTGCAATTGCTATCTCTTAATTTTATTTATACGTTAATAAGAAAAATGTAATGCGTCCTTTCGTAGTAATAGGTAAATACGTAGCTATAAGGGCTGCTTTTTAATGATTTCTATAATAAGATAAAATATTATACACATTTCCATGTAATATCTATAACTGCCACCAAAGCAACCCGAGTTATTCAACAATTTGGTAACGAAAATAATAGATAACTGATTACAACTAGTCCACCCACTGAACAGCGATACGAATACAACAAGAAGCAGTCTCACAAATTATTCATTACAAAAATTTATTTTCAATAAACTATCTAGAAACTATAAATCATCGGTGACGTCTTTAATATTCTGTATATCGTACTTATATCAATTTCAAATACATAATTAGCATTATTACTAGATATTATTCATATCAGGAATCGTTATCTACTCATTTACTTAGTCTTGTTAAAATTACAGAACATATTTTCGTAATTAATACTATACACAAATCGACAATACATTATATTACCGTAGTATGAGATTCTCTGGGACTCGAAGCGCGCCGGTCGCGGCTGCGCCGCCACAGTAACGTCCACACTAAATACGAAACGGTACAGTAAATACAACGTTCCTCTAGTCTATTGGGTAACAAACATTGGACGTGATTAAAATCCTGCTTTTAAGTACGACCACATTCCACACTTGAGTCCTATGGAACTTTTCCTTTCCGTTTCGTGGTATTTAACTAGCTATACCGTGATGAAGAGGATAAGTCCCAGAGAAAGGCGCGGGTCACTGATGGTGTTTCGCGGGCGGAGGGTGGTGCAGTGCAACGTGATGCGGAGCGTGATGATGCCCGGCGTGGTGGTTATGATTGTTAGCGTTCGAGTTGTTATTGTTGTTCTGCGCCGCCTGAGCTGCTTGCCGCTGCGAGTTCTTCTTGTTCTTCATCCGTCTATTTTGGAACCATATCTTCACCTGCCTCTCCGTCAGATTTAGATTTCGCGCGAGTTCCCACCTCTTCTGTTTGGATACATAAGCATTAAAGAGGAACTCTTTTTCCAGTTCGAGCGTTTGGAATTTTGAATAGGGTTTGCGTTTTTTGCGCACCGTCACTTGGCCTGTCCAATCCAGCGGGTTCGAGGATCCACACCCGACGCCGACGCCCACAGACATCGACAGGGAACCTGCACAAAGTTAAAGAGCAAATGTCAGTTTATATCGAATACCTAAATAACACGTGGATAAAATTGTATCAGAACATAGGTACACGTTTCAGATAATGATTGAAATATATTTAATTCTGTCCTAGTCGAGCGTCGAGCGCGAAATTTCTGTTGGCAAAGCTGCAAAACTATATCTGTCTACAAAGACAATATTGTGTATGTTATTGTGTAGTTAGTAAACGTGAGATTAGATTTAATGACGACCATAACTTTCTTTAGCGGTAAGATACAGCTGGTTAATTATCTCGAATTAAGAGCATTCCAGCCTAGATGCCAGGTTTTAACTAGCAATTACTAGGCTGAGTTCACAGAAACAATTGCGGACCGGAGCACGGTGCGTTAGAAGTTGCATATAGTTCGATTGATGTGTTCGGTCCTTTTGATGAGATCACCGACAATAAACTTTGTATGCAACCCGCGACCTTCTCGACATTCGACGCGTGCAATACACTGCACCATTTCCTATTATTCAAAACGGTACTCGTGTAAGCATTGCGAAATAGATGCTTCATTGTCTAGCGGATGAATGCTTGAGCCGGTGTCGTAAGCCAAGAGTTACATCTGCGAGTGTGTCGTGCCGATTGGAATAATATTTAGATCAAATATACAACTCACGTCAAGTGCGCTTTTGTCAATCAATTTTAGTACGAGATCAAATTACAAAACTCACAGTGGTAACTTTAGAAACTGACCCTAACAAATTAAAAACTTTCCTCAAAAATATGCGCTATACTTTTTTTATATTAAAGTTTAAACTGTAAATGTGTGTTTCTATTTGAATAAAAAGTACGTATAATTTATAATAGTAATAAAGGTTAACGCAAAAATATCAATAAACTATATTCCAAATTAAAGAGTATTTCTGTTTGTAATGAAACAAATAAATTCACAACATTTATATTCTCGTACTCTTTAATTTTGGACATCGTTCTAAGGATGGTCACCTAAGCGCGGTCTATAAAACTGCCCTACCACAACAACTATGTCGCAGACGCGAGCGTAATGCAATAAACGTTTCGTAAAATATACTGTTCGCCTTTCGAATAGATTTCATTTTTAACATATATTGTACTTTTACTTCATTAACTTGAATTAAATTGTATATTTCAGTAAATAGTTTTACGACTATTCTGTAACATTAATTAAGGTTTAATTACTTTAATATTTAAATAAAGTTCACACCGAGTTCTAATTTTATATTTAACTAGCTGTGCCCGCGGCTTAGCACGCCCATTTTATGAGTTATTGTACCTATTCTCCATATTGAAATATCTAAACATACCAATTTACGTGGCGATTGTTTAACTGGTATAATTGTTGATTTTGTTACAGCACCATCTAGAGGCGAATTAGAGCGAACTAGATGTCATAAAAGTTTTACCCATAAAATAACGCTTAAGTTTGACAATTTAAATGATTATTTGTCAAATGGTTTTTAAGTTTAAAAATCTCAGATTTGCTAACATCCTCTTTTATATATGTTCTAATAGCCTGGTAGGTAGGTAGTAGGTAGACGTTAGTCTATTTTAAAGTCTTGAATATAAATAAAAATATTCAATCAAAAAATATTAAGATGTTGTGGAAACCTGGAAATCGGTCTTATATGTATTTTATGAAAGAAAACCAAAAGATAGTGATATAACAATAATTGGTCGGATAAAATTAATCTAGACCTCGATAACAGTGCCATCTACAAAATTCCAGTATAACAGGAACCATCCTGGTGACTCATAATTACCAAAAAAATTACAAAATAGAAATGAAATTTATCCGAATCTTATATATTGGTTACTAATACAAATTTAGTACTATTATGGAATTGATAATTAATGCTCTGATGCAGTTTCATAATTTAGGTAAGGGTTAAATTATACAATTGTAATTTAACAAGTGATTTACGATTAGCAACTAATTGAATTTATTTATACAAAACAAAACCTCGCCAACAAGCTATCATTAAGAACGCATAAAATGTAAACATAAAATAAAGTAGGTACCTACCTACGTAATATCAATCAAATTACTTTAAATGTTATTTCATTTTCCTTCGCTCTTTAATTATAGATCAAGATTCGTATACAAACAAAATCCTTTATCGTATATATAAAGTATGTATAGTTTTATAAGCCTTATTAATAAAACTATAGTAATAATTTAGTCTTACAAAAATATTAAGAACCCTTTGATCTTTATTCTACTATAAACTCGAGTGTAGTAGATTAAGTAGTAAGAACTTAATTATCATGGTAATGGCGTAATATGCATATTTTAAACTGATTGAAATACAAATTTTATAAACGATTTGAAAGACACGTGTAATTATCACTCATTCGACTATTATTACCACGGATTTTATACTTTACAAGTAATACAATGGACGGAGATTGAAATTTAGATGTTAATAAAAATAAAGGCAATTTGTTTAAAACGGGTACGTAAATAAACGTGATGTTGTCAATTATGGGGGAATAAGTAGCGATCAGTTCCAATAAAAGTGCGGATTCAGAATGATCGTAAACGAAACCTACCCGGCCTCGGGTCCACTTCATTTCTTGTATCAAGTTATTTTAAGCAAATAAAGATACCCGCCGTAACTTTTAAAGTAACTCTTTTAAATTACAATATTCGTTATATCAAAATAACATAACACATCGGATAAATATTTAACTTATTTCTTATATATCTTTTTATTTTCTATAAAAGATACATCGAAATATTTGTAATTTATATCATACTAGCCTCTACCCACGACTTCGTCCGCGTGGAATAGCTACTTTGGGCTAACGCTAACACGCAGCGGAAGCTCTCAAGAGGAAAAAAAACGATTTTGAAACATTCTTCAATAGTGCTCCGCTCTCCTACTGGTCTGATATATAACCTATAAGCCTTCCTCGATAAATTAGCTATATAACACTGAAACAATTTTTCAAATCGGCCCAGTAGTTCCTGAGATTACCCCCTACAACGTCACAAACTCACAAACTTTACCTCTTTATAATATTAGTACAGATATACGTTTCGTAGTATATTTTTAAATGTTCTTTATCCAATTGGCGTTTGAATACAGTCTAGCCTGAGATTAAATGATTACTGCACTCTATATCTATCTATAAGTAACCTATTATATTATATATAGATTATTACTTCTAATCAGCAAGTTACAAAGCCTCATATTTCACTGCTAGTATTCTCGTACTCTCTCAACCGATACACAACAAACACGCTATCTATGAACTATAATATATTATTTAATAAAAAACATAATCGATGCACATTAATTAAATATGCTATGTTTATTGAATTATATTAAAATGTTAAAAACTTTTCAACCTGATTTTAAATCATGTGCAAACAGGAAATAAAACTGAATTAGCTAGTGCACAATTACACCTACAGATATATGGAGGGAATTAGAATAAATGAATGATTTTGGCATAACTGGCAATTTTATTACGTTATTTATGATTACTAAACTTGATTTTATGTGATGTTATAAATAAATAAAACACCAATAATGATTAACAGGTAATTATAGATAATTACCTATACTTCCCTTCCGTTTTACCTTGTTTCATCATTACAATTACATAAATAATATTTAAACACTTTATAAAGAGATAATTTAATAATTTCTATATATGAAACCTTAATTGGTAAACAATTTTGGTATTTATGAGATTAATTATATGTACAAAAATCTGCTATCCCAAAAATAAATAAAATATTATGCAATTTTGTTTAAATAACGATATATAATTTGTTGTCTGAAGGCATGTTGTTCTTATCAGAGAGCCTTTTTTACCAATGTTGGCAAAAACGTGGAGCACATGCAAACAATACGTTTAATCACATCCCATTAGAGCTATTAGTTTTTATCCCTATTTTTAATTGTTAGATATAATCTAGTTTTTCTTTTTCTATGGTTGATTCCTACCAAAAAATTACGGGACAGTCAAGTTTTATCGAAAAAATGTAATAATTCATACATTTTATTTTTAATTAGATGATTAATCAAATTAGTGTCATCAGACAAGGTAGGTTAGGTTTAGATTAGAAAGACCGTGGTAATCTAAAAGTTTTTATGTGACCATTAATTTTAAAATAAACCTAAAATTTATAATCATAATTATAACAATAATATAAACAATTATAATCTTGTATCCCAAGGTTGAGTAGACACGTGGATAGTACCTATATAAAATCGCAATACAGTTGTGGCTGTATCGGATAATCAAGAAAGCAGAACGCACCAATGCGACGTGTCTCGCTAACGGAGCTATTCTACTAGCCGTTTACTAAACCATAAATGCACAAATCAAAGCCAATGTCAACCTCAGGTGGGCCATAAACACACAATCATAAAGTGACGCGATACACTCGTGTAACATTTTTAACAATTGTTTGTTTTTAATGACCCATTATGTGTGAGTTTTACGCAAAATTATGTCAAGCTTCACCTCAGCCGTAACAGAGACGCGATAAACCCATCTTTATGGTTACGCGCCGATCGAAAATGAACTAGCACAGTGAACGTTTATGAATGAAGCCTTTTTATTGCTCTCATATTGACACGGCGGTTGTAGTTTAGTAATTATTACTTATTACCGCGATTTAGGGAAGGAACCCATATTATTGCATGTCTGTGACGTCGGCGAGGTTTTATGATTCATAAAAGTGATATGTATCTCTACAAGTTCGGCCCGTCAGAATCGTATGCACCGCGTGCCGACTGACTGCCTACAGTCTACTACTCGCTACGGTAGCCGTCCTCAGATTCCTAGTTTTTATCGTCTCATCAACTTGTAATGTGTTTATTGTAGCAATATTTGGTTTATTGCCACTACTCAAAGATCGGTTTATTGTCTTAAGGCGCAGGTATCGTGTTTATTTATTAGTTATACATTTTTATTAGCGCTTTATTTTACGTAAACTTTAATTTATTGTCGGTTGTATAGCACCGTTTTACATTGCCTATAAAAAGGTGCTTACGGTTCGTTTTTAAACATTTGTAGCACGTGTTTCGTTCATTCATCAAATTTATGGTAGTTTGTGGGAAACTGTTTTGGGTTTAAGAGTACGATGCCTTCCATTGGGAGGTCGAGATGGGAATTTATGCAAATGTCATGCTAAAGTTTGTTTGGTCTATAAACGATTTTATTGACGTGTTTTGTGGATGACAGAGACTCATGAAATGTTTTTGTTGGGCATGTTACTTTGTTAGGCAAGCATGTTTTTGTTAGGAGTTTAGACCTAAATTTCTATATTAAAATAATGACATCCTTATATTTTTTTTTTGATACGAAAATACAATTCTGAATCTTGGTGCTCACCATAACTTATTTAACTTACCTACACCAAAATTGTATGTTATAATTTACATTTTTGTATTATCATAATCGATTACGGTATACATGTTTTTCCTGCTACAGGTGTCTGACTGGTCTCGTGCTCTCGAAGCAATCAGCTGTCCTTAGATTAGACAAAAAAATGTGAGATTTTACGATTGTGTACATCGAGTTCATACGCACACTTCGCACAATTCGGAGAAGAGCAGTTTTCATCTCTGTGTGCGTGTTCAACACATGCAAGTAGCCGCAAGTGTGTGCGACGAGTACTGCCATCTAGCGTCAAGCAGCACCCTAACCGCAGGTCAAGGTTGACAAACCCATAATAATTATTTACAAAGCAAGTTATCAATTTACGCTGGCCTGATCTATGCTGTAAAGTTACATAAAAAATATATCACAATTTTATAAAATAGTTATATTCTAATATTCTCTAAACTTGACGTTTTACGTTCAAGTATAGAGGCACTGTTGTAATGTTTGTAAATTTTGAAAATGTTTGCATGCTGATTTATGTTTTGTTTTCAGCCAACCGATAATTGCAAGAGATTACAAACAGAACGTTGCCTCTACCGGACGTAAAAAACGTGATCGACAAGTTCAGGAATGTTTAGATAATAATTATTGTTATGTGATAAAGATACTAACCGGGTAGGGTGCCTGGAGGCGGATACGGCGCGCCTGAGACTCCGTCTGGTGCATAGTTTCGGAGACCGTATGCTTCATGTGAAAACCCTGAGGCTTCTGAGACTGTCGTTCGACGATCTTCTCCACCGACGTATGGCAGGGGTTGATCGCCGCGCGGTGCTCCATATGGGTAGTTCCAGCAGGGTTGAGAAAAACCTTGATGACATGCTCCATCTGTATACGGTTTATATTCACCGCTACTAGCAGGCCAGAAAGGTAGTGTCGACTTGCGTTCCCTTTCAACAGGTAAATTATAGTACGTGGGAGCACTCGGGTACTGATGCTCGAAAGAGGCCGGCCCGTCAGGCGGATAGCCCCAGGGTTGCTGCGCGTGCCTGATGACGCCGGGCTCCGGCTCATACCGCTTAGCCGGAATATGGAGCGGCGGTTGAGGCGGGTTGGAGCCCACCGATGCGGGCGAAGCGCTGGAGGCGGAGGGTGGCGCAGCTGCTGGCGCTGCCGGTGGTGACCCGCCGGGGGGCGACGCGTGCGGCTCCTCGTAGAGCGCGCCGCCGACCCCGTTCATCATGGTCCACCAGGCCGTCCCGGCGGAGTGGCCGGATGTGGGCGCTGGCGACGCGGCGGCCACGTCGCAGGGCGCGCCGAGGCCCCCGACATGGTTGTCAGGGTACAGGGTGGCGGCCGGGCAAGCCACGGGGGATCGGGACAGAGACCGGCGGGTTCACGCGCGCCGCGGGCACATCGCACCGCGCACACACGCGTCCCACACGCCGCAACGGCACATGAAAATTAAAACGCGAATCCCGATTTAGCTTAGCTACCCGACCGGACGAAATTTAACCGCAAACTATAAACGCTCCAAAAAAACAATCGCAATCGTTGCAGCTCAAATGCGACTATATTTTTAATGTAACATTCACTGATATGATAAGTTGTTTTGGAACATTGAAAAAATAAAGTCCATAATATATTATACGAAAAACTGTCTTTGATTTATTATCGATGTGATTTTTACATAACCCGTAGCACAGATGATTGATAAAGTCTGTTTTTATCTTGTAAAGTTTTGGTGACGCAACAGTTTTTTTAATTTTGTTGAGCCGAATATCTTTAAGTAAATTGTTGTCGCGAGCGTATCGTGTGTTAACGAGGCCGACAGCAAGGAATACGCGAAGCGCGCGTTCAACAGCGCGGTCGAGCGCGGAGTGAGAACGGCGTGTGCCAGTGTGACGGCGCACACACGCGCGCACCCACTCGGGACATCTAGCGATGGGCGGCAGAACTTATCCCAGTTCACAACGCGCGCTTACTACACGAGTCCATCCATAGGCGGGCGGCTTGACAAGGCGCCCAGTATCTTGCCAAAAGCTTTGTTACAATTCGATAGTTTATTTAAATTCTCAATACTAACAGTTACACCTAGTTTTTATATGTTTAAAATAAACCCACTTTGTCTCAAAATAATATCATATATTTATTAAAAAGTAAGTACTTTTAGAATAATTATTATTAAAATTATAAACTGCTACAAATATATATATATATATATAAATTTTCCATAAGAATGCAATGATTGTGACTGATAGCGATATAAGTAGGTAAATCAGCTCAAAGGGTTGTCGAAAGTAGAGGCGCGGGTGCGTAGTAAAGCGATTAATGGAGGCAAAATAGCCATAAACTGCCGTTTAACCAAACTGCAAGCGTCACTTTGGCCATCGTAGAGTTACCAATAAAAAACGCGAGACTTTATGACGGCAACTCACTCACATTTTATTGTGAGTATAAACTTAATTTTATCGTCTGTTAATTTCACCACAAATAATGCGAGACGCTAGATTAAATTATATAATATTATTTTATCGCTTTTATCATTGACAAGGTCATAAGTTTTCTATTATTTTATTTAAGTTCAATGTCATGAATACTCATTAATCGCTTTATGTTTTATGATCCTACGTATTTCCAACGCTGTAACATATATAAATAGCGCATGCCTCTGCACTAATATATTAAAATCTACAGTTTCAGACATTTTTGTATATAAAATAACTTTACTGATCAAGAATTCTAATATTAACAATTCATAATAATATCATAACCTTGTCAAATACGAAAGACACACCCCACGGTAAAGTCGAACCAACGAGAACAATGCATACCACCGATAAATCTTACAATATTTCACACCTATGGTGAACAAGCATTCTGTTTACACAAGACACGACTATAAAATATATCAGAATGACAAAGAAAAACACACATAACACTGTCAGGTTAACTCCTGTTCGCTTGGCAACTTAACACGCGAATTATGTTAATAATAACCGAATAGTCAAAATATAATGCACGATCTTGAAACAAGATGTCAAGTACTAGCGACAAGCGATTTTAAAGACAAATAAATAAAATAGGAATTGCTATTTTACATTATTTATGAAATCGTGTACTATGATAACTAAATATATTATTTTATTGTATAGTGATTTTAGAGTTTGACATATATCTCACTCGATGTTAAGCTACAATTAACTCGCTAAGCCTAGAAGAGAACAGGTTCTCAAATGTAATGTACTACAAAAGGTACAAGTGATCGTCTAGCGGTCGAAATTCGACACTAATTCATTAATTTTTGGAATTTTAATATTTAAGATAAAAACTAAGTTTTTTTCAAAAACTACTAAGGTTTTTATAATACGAATTTGTACAACTATTGTAAATTAGTAGACGTAAGATCGTAAAGCATGACGAATAGAGACTTATAAATAAACAAAGGCGTCATTAGCAAGAAAAAAAATACTTTCACTACACAAAAATAAATAAAGAAAATCCATTGAGAAACAGAGTTGTTAAACATACTTTACAGTTTTATCTCTGTCGATATGAAATATTTTAGTCTGAAAACACTGATCCTATAATTACTATAGTTTATCACATTATTTTAAAATTTCGAACAGCCTAATTCCTTCCCTCTATACATAAGACAACTGTCACATTAACCTGCCTATCTGGGAAACTGGTTGAATGAAAAGCCTCTATAAGTAATAAAAATACCTATAGATCTCTTCAGATCCTACTTATCCATCGTAGAAACTTAAACCTTTACGGTGTTATTACAAAGAAGTTAAATACGTACTGAATACTTGCTTTAAAAAGGTTTCAAATTAAATGCACCGCGCTCGCTGAATGTTCGCCATCTTGTTCTTTTGTCTCGCTTTGGTTACGTTAGGTTGGACTTGCGAAAAAGGATAACGCAAACTTACCTCGGGCGTGCGCGGTGCATTTAATTTGAAATCTTTTTAAAGCAAGTATTTAACTTTTTTGTAATAACACCGTTAGTGTTACATTTCTTCTAGAACAAGAACTTCAACTTTTGTTTAAATGAAAGTAATCAAAGTCAGTCATTATAATAATATAGCCATGTATTATGGAAACTTATGGGAATGAATGGGAACATATATCTACTTCGTTTCAGTAAAACATCACTGTTTAGTATATGCCATTACTAACGTATAAAGTTTTAAATGCTATTCTACATAATTACTATAGTTTCGGGTTTGCATTTATTTTAAATCAAATCCCAAAATTTTCAGGAAACATTTGGTGCTACTTTATATAAGTTAAATATATTTTAGGATATTAATAATTAGGTATGATCTATTCTTAGTACCCCCTACGAATAATTTTGTTTAGAATATTCCTAGAAATAGCAAGCGAAATATACCTATCTGACATTTTTTATGCAGGTAGAGCCACGCTGTAGCTATTACTGGTTTCAGCATGAATGGGTCGGCTCGCCTAGGGTAGTATCACCCTCTCACAGAAAACCGACGTGAAGTAACAGTGCTTGCATTGTTGCGTTTCGTTCGGTCAGTGAGAGCGCCAGAGGCCCGCCTCCCTTCCCTCTTTCCACTCCCTCCTCCCTCATACACAGGTTGGCAACGCACTTGCGACTCCCCTGATGTTACTAGTGTCTATGGATGGTGGTGATCACTTAACATCAGTTGACCCACCTGTTCGATTACCTCCTTTGATATAAAAAAAAATTATAATACTGAGAACACGTACTGTGCAGTTAGTGTTAAAGGAATTTACATATATAATCAATAGGTTTTATTTATAATCATTAATATTAATATAATGAAACAATCAAACACATTGTTGACATAATAATTCCGTTCTTTGATTATAAACCCTATATTTCAACGCAAAAAGTCGTGCTGTCTTCTTTTAATCGCTCTCACTTATGACATAGCCTTGTACCGAATATATAATTTCCCACACTTACTACATGGTGTCACAGATGTAATTACTGTTACATAACAATGGGTAAAGTCGTTGAATATGCTGTACAGCGATAAATTTGCTACATTTGTGGACGTGTCAACAAAACTAATAACACGGATTATGGTGCCTCATTGAAATGTAAAAAATTCAATTGAAAGAAAATATATTATACCATTAAAGCTTATTTTGTTATTTCACGTGTTGTTATAAGCTATTCTTTAGTTGACATATTAGTACGATACAATATGTGTTTACTATACTGTACACGAAATATCTTCGTTACTTTTATAGAATCACGTTATTTTTACCGATTTGAACAAATCTTACTACTCTTGCTATTTTCTAAACATAATGCGTATTCGAGAATATATCTGAACCAAGAATATGTTTATATATAGATATATTTATGTAAAAGCATAGAACATACTATAAGTTGTTCTACATACTACAAATATACCATGTCTAAAGTTTTTTAATATGCATCGTCTTGATGGAATGTATCTAAAGCAAATTAAAAGAGTCTTGTGGGAATTCCTTGTGTCATGATATATTTTCAAAACCTGTCAGTACAGACGCACTTTCTCATTTGATTACTAATTATTTTAAATAACATCTGTTAAGCAAGTCAACGTAACGCTAAAGGTTAACCCCAAAATTCTAAAAAAGGTAAATTAAAAATTATTCATAAATCATTATTATATTCATTACTATATTATATACATACAACTAATACTGCAGTTACGTTAAAATACTTGACTGAATATGGGCAACAAACTATAGTATAAAAAATGAAGTAAACGGTCCCGTCACAGGCGCGGAAGAAAGCTCTGTAAATAGTCCCAAAATATAAGTAACATTATCTCGCTGTGCTACTGCTTCGAGCACAAACAAGCAGACGAGAATCAGGCGTGTTGAATGACATAAATACAAACATAGGAACAAGTGTGCGCCTGAGCCGGCTCGTCTATAAATATTTACGTTAGGAAACTCTCCAGGCCAATGGTCGGCCATACATCGCGCACGTAAATAAAAGTACGCTTTCTTATCTCAAACATGTGCGCTAGTGTTGCGCAAACGAAACCTTTTTCAATTGGAATAAAGTATTTGTATCGTGCTAACACATATACGTATATATTCAGATATTTTCAATAAGTATTTTCACTGTATTTTCTTTCGAAGTATTTTGGTTTGGAAAGAACTAGTAATGAACTAATAATGAAAATATAGCTACAAAAAATAAAACCAATTCTTTCGATTGATTTCATGTGTTAATATTTTAATACATATAAGTATGTATCCGATTGTATAGATTTAGAATTTTGAAGTATAATTATTAGATAATACTGTTAAATTATTAACTACTAACTGTTGATATTTCAAATACATTTTGATAATTCGAAACAAGTGAATATATAGAAAGTTATTTGTGAAACTCGTGCCTGTTTTGAATTTGATATTATAATTTAATATCCTTATAAATATTAAGACAATAATTAAACGCCTTCTTTTATAACGTATATAAAAGAATAGTTTATTTATATACAAGAATTTGTTGGCGCCTGTGAATTAATAGTGATTGAGTGAGTCCTTTGATTTTAAAAATATTTTTAAATCTAATTTTATCGTTATTGCTTAGCCACTATTTTAATACCGCAAGACTGTGAAATTATTGACAATAACCATGGCAATAACAGACACCAAAGTATAGTTGATATATCATTTTAAAATCTCTTCCAAATGACTTTAAATTTCAAGTTATATAACTGAATTTTACGACAACAGTCGAAAATCGATCCAGCTGAACAGGACAACATGTTAAAGCATTATTGGTTAACGGTATCATTTTAAACGGACTGGCATTTAGCTCATCGAGGCACTAAATAGACTCTTAAAGGGATTTCGTATTAACGTGTGCCAATTGTGAAACTTGTTTTCCGTCGATATCGCGAAGGACTGGCTTTCTCCGAAGCCATATTATAAATTGTATGCAAAGTTGTCTGCCTAAGTGAATATAACCTGAAACAGTTGGTTTACTGTTTACGAAGAATTATTATTGTGAAAACGAGGTTAAAGGAGACAGCTTATTTAATTTACTACGGGATATATTTGGAGCGTTATTTTTTTGAAGCACACAAATATAATTTTGTTTTCTTTTTATGAAATTCTTTGAAATTCAGCCATAATTAGTTACTTCTTTAAGTTTTAACATTATTACGGCTTTTTTTTTGACACCGTAACCGTTTGTAGATTATTACGAATAGAAACTTATAAATAAAGTCTTCGTCAACAGTAAGGAACAAAAAGCGTCCTGTTTCCATTTTTTATTGGTATCTCTAAAGCACATAATAAGCTACTAAATAATAAGAAAACATAGAAAATCTAATGACAAACAGGAGAAAAAGATACTAAACTATCTTGTTTTCGTCTATTTATATCCAGATACATTCTAAAACATTAATGTGCATAATAAGCACGTCAACTTTTTTGTCAATTTCAATGCTGAGCAAAGGTGTATTGGGTAGGTAAACTTCTTATATATTATAAATATACCTCTTTATTAGTAAAATCCTATTTTTTTGTACATACCTATATATGCCAAGTTGTTATTACGTATACAAATATATTACAAACTTGTTTCTGGCCATAACTTTATTCTCTGGAAAATGTTTTTGTCTTTAGGTGCGTGGGAGCTACGTTTTTCATTTGAATTATATTTTTTAATATTAATTTTGTCACTACAAACTTCTACCAACTATTTACTGATTTTAATTTATCTTTGTTACATTTTATTATTATGCGTAGTTCGTGGCTTACATAGTACTTAAATATTAACTTGAAAATGTCTCTTTGTACCAGTAAATGTCACATCAGAACTGTTTTGGAGATTATCTTTGATTAAGAACGGTTACTTCAATTTTATTCAGATTATATGTTGACTCTGAAAGAATCGCGTATACCGTATAACTGATTTACTTTATAAAAATATAATTTACTAGTATAATCATAATTAGTTAATTGTATATATTCACCTTGGCGTAAACTCGCTAACGACGTCTGCGTAAAAGGGCACGGCAACCTGAGAACAATCGATCAGATAATTAATAACATTTTACACCCTAATTTTAATTAAGATTGTATATAACTAATAGTTTTTTAACGGAACATTTTATTAGAAGTTATAGCAGTATATATAATTGTCCAATTAACCATTTGAATGTTACCCGAGTGGCTTAACATGGCGGTAGATACAGTAAAATACGTATAAAACGAGCTTAAGTAATAATTATATAGAAATATTAAAAGAATTAATGTTTTAGCTGTGTGATTTGAATATTACCATAACAGTGTATTTACAATAATGCCATAATTTTTAGAATGTAATTTCTATTAGGAGCACTAATTCAAAGTAAAGTTATGTTTATTTAAAATGAGCTTTTAATTTTGTTCCTTTTTTTAGTTAGTTTGATCCAAATGATCAATTAGAGTTTATGAAATATCAGAGTGTTTGAAACTACTTTCATCTAAATGAAAATAAATACCTACAGTTATAAAAAAGAAAAATAACCCGACAGTAAAAACACTAAAATATTTTTAATTATTGATACCTAAATCATTTATTCAGTTGAATATTTGTAAACAAAAAAACATCTTTTATTACTACTATGTTCTTTATATTTACAATTGTCATAATTAATTAGTATGACTGTCACGTTTACAATTAAGAGAAATGTGACAACATCTCATCTATCAAATCATTTACCTATGCTATGTATAGGATATACTAAAGAATTGGACGCAAGCACATAAATAGACTTAAAAAGCCTTCCTTCTATGCGGTTATTGAAAAGGACAACCACTAGGTTTAACCACTTATTCTATTGTATATGTTTTTGTTTTTTATTTTTGTAATTCTATCAATATTGTTCCTATTATATATTTTCATAAGATCCATTGTAAAGTATTAGATGTATATCATGAAATTCATAATCATACTTACATTTAGATGTAAGAAAACAAATGCGTCTAACGATATAGCTAAATACATATGGGTTTACTTGAAACACCTATTAATTTATTAGTTGATACCCGTGACTTCATTTGCGTCGTTTGTCGTTCATTATCATGGCAATATATTCTATGTACAGAGAAAGAAATATATAAGCACCACACCGCTTGCCCCACTTCTCCACGGGAAGAAAACTCTCATCATTGAATGGATATTACTTATAAGAATAATTTAGTATGTTTTAACTGAAGCTGTTCCGATAATTTCCTTTTTAGTGTTTGAGAAGGAAAACATAAAAAAAATATCGAAATATAGTCAGTAGGTTTAGAGTGATGCGCACATAACAACATACCTCTA
This sequence comes from Antheraea yamamai, assembly GCA_036509395.1. Lineage (NCBI taxonomy): Eukaryota > Metazoa > Arthropoda > Insecta > Lepidoptera > Saturniidae > Antheraea > Antheraea yamamai. The sequence continues at coordinate 8,239,332 of AP028429.1, forward strand.
TCAACTTATTTATATAATACTAGCTGCGACTAGTAGCGTCAGTAGCAACTGCGTCCGCGTGAAAACTTATGTGAAAAACAGTAGCTGGTAGAGCCACGCTGAAGCTATTACTGGTTTCAGCATGAATAGGTCGGCTCGCTCGGGGTAGTACCACCCTCTCACAGAAAACCGACGTGAAGTAACAATGCTTGCATTGTTGCGTTTCGTTCGGTCAGTAAGAGCGCCGGAGGCCCACCTCCCCTACCCTCTTCCCCTCCCTCCCTTTCCCCCAAACACAGGCTGGCAACGCACTTTCGACTCCCCTGGTGTAGTGTCTATGGACGGTGGTGATCACTTAACATCAGGTGACCCACCTGTTCGTTTGCCTGTTATGACATAAAAAAAAGTAATTAATAAAATCATCTGAATGTCCATTTACTTATCTACTATTCTCTCGTGCTTAAGTCGCGTCGTCATTACAATTACAATAACTTTTGATAAAGTAAACCGTTTCTAATAAAACTAAGACTAAATGTTACTGGAGGATATACTTTATGATTTTCTTGGTCAGGTTTTATCGTGAACGCAGTACTTTAGCATTAATGGGTGTTCAGACAAATAGATAGAAAGACAGACATTTCTAAAAATGATTGAAATGTATTTTATTACTTATTCCAAGCACCTGCAATATTTTTTTTCACAAAAATCTAAAAAGTACAGACACGTTAGATTTACATTCCTATTATATGTAGAGATATTTTAAACATTTTAAATTTTCTTGTAACTATTAGCAGTAATGTTATAATTCCTAGTTTGGAATTACTAATTCTTATTACGATTCCTCTTCGTTGAAATAAATTCGGATTCCTTAGAAATTATTTTACTCTCTACAATATTTTGGGTGACAGATAACAAGAAACTGGTACTATGACTCTAAAATAGATAAGTGCCTGAAACAACTACTGATTACATATCATGAAGTGAACTGAACTTAGGCAAATATAGTTAAACCTATGTGATTTAAGCGATTTAAAATGAAGATATTCTTATTCATTTATTTAAGAAAAAAAAGGATCATTTTTTATATGTTATACATATGTTCATTTTATATAAGCATTATTATTCTTTATATATACCTACACCCAACAAAAAGTGGATATCAATAGAACTTAAACACGTTTGATATATACCTACAAACATATTTATGATGTCCTTACTGTATACCAGTTGTAATAGATTGCATTTTACTTAAGCAATTTATTTATTTAGCACAGTAAATATGAACTGCGTTAATTTCTGTATAAATTAAATTGACCTTATTTACAAAATATTACGACAAATAGTAATAGCATTATGTATTAGGCTATTAAACATATTCATTTACTCGATAAAGTGGTTAAATCTAACTGAATTTCGAGGCATATATTAAATTGCGAGGTCTAAAATAATTTAAAAATATGCAAAGTTATTTTTTATTTTAAAGCATTAAAAAAAATATTTGTAAAAAGCTATTTTATCATCTCTTACTATTACAGGTTAAAGAGCCTGTCGGGAATATAGCTGTCTGTTTGTAAACAACTTTTTAATTAAAAATATCCTAATATGACAATTTCCGAAATCAATCCTATAAAAACTTATTTTTTAAATATTTTTGTTTCGTATTCTCAATCTCAATACAAGTAAAATTGAGTTGATTTGGAAAGACACATATTTTTACCGACTAGTGTTAATATTATTTAAAGATAATATATATTAACATTTTATTTAGTTACATATTTATATCCTAACGCTAACATATTTTCCACGAATATAAATAAATATTTACTAAGACATTCGATACGATGCTAAGTCACGAACTTTACATAAAAGTAGGTGATTTGCGACGAATGCTGCGGGTGCTTTTTTTTCGAAATTTCTTTAAGGTTGTAGAGTTACCGAGTTAGGGCGAAAAAAAATATATTTACAGGCCTTTTTACGTAATGTGTATCCGTGTTGTCGACCGTAAAACTTTATTATATGTTAGTTAACAATTAGGTAGGAGTGTCTCGATGACTGATTGTTAGTTCTCACACACGGTTAGCTTTCAAAAACATGAAAACTTTGATAAGTTCTCTCTTTAATAAATAGAGTATACTTTTATTAAGAAATTGTGAAAATTAATACTTCAATTATTTTCAAACACGTTCTCGTGTAAATCATTACATAGTATAAAACAAAGTCCCCTACCGTGTCTGTCTGTCTGTCTGTTCGCGATAAACTCAAAAACTACCGAACGGATTTTCATGCGGCTTTCGCCGGTGGATAGAGTGATTAATGAGGAACGTTTTAGGATATAATTTTTCAAGGATTTCTTCATAATCAGGGCGGGACAACGTCTGCCGGGCCCGCTAGTATTATAATAAATTTAAAAGATTATGTATCAAACTATACTACATAGATTTACGTATTTCGTCTGTAAGTAAACGATTACAGGTTAATTACATATCTAATTTCCTACAACTCGCCACTAGTAGGTTGTATTAATTACTAAGTTTTATATGGTAATTGAATATATAAAATAATGTGGACGAAATTCCGGCCCATCCCAGTTATATATGTAACAGCATTATGTTTTAACCAACCAAACGTTTTCTTTGGTTCGGGGAAGCGATGTGAAACTCCATGTGATTCACTAACTTTATAACCCCAGAGCTATAGGCGACTTGATCCGATGCTAATTGGAAAACTTTCTCATCTGTTCCTCGTTGCTCATCTAAGTTTTGTTACATCGAAACTCTCACCAAACTTTTGGGGCACGTAATCCGAACGCGTCTAATTATACGTGGTATTTTTATATTTTTTCATCAAACACGAGTAAATAGAGCACTAGAACGATGGCTGAGGCCACTCGAGTTGACATTTATGACTCAATCCCAAAACACACGCCGCCGGACGGACGAACGGGTGTGTACAACCAGATTAAACTGAACTGCCCTCCCCGCTTTCCACTTTCAAAATTGTGAATAAAATAAACCCTCGACGAGTGCCGAGGGGCCTAATTAGTTTGGTTAGTGGTTCGTTTCACTGGCACCAGTGACAGGACAAGTTTACTCGCATATTACAAGCTGTCAAGTTGCGTTATCGTGGCCACAAATAGGTACGCGTTATCTGAGTCTCTCTCCCACGGTTGTGGGTTTGCTACCAAAGATAGGACAACGTATATTTTAACCAACTTGTGTACTGACAGTTGATCCCAAAAACAGTAAGACTACTTATATACGGCGTAATATATACAAGATAAAAACTAATTATATTTAGAATTAACTATACTAACTAATTAAAGATATTTCATCAGAAATATCTCCTATCAAGACATCGATAAAGCTCAGAAAGACTTAGAGTAAATGTTCAGGCTATTATTACGGCTATTAGAAATACTAAACATCTATATTCTTCGATGATTAAAACATAATAAGATTTAAAGGATAAACTATTTACCTATTGAAAATGTAACGTTATGTTATGTGAGGGTTAAGTAAAAGAGGAAAAATTTATAGAAATAACTTCCTATAGATATATTTTCCTTTACATAACAATATATTATTTACAATAATAAGATCGCGAGGGTGTGGGTGGATGTCCGAAAGGTTAATGGCGCGAAAACTGACTGGATCATATCCCAGAGTTTACGACACGAGAGTAAACGGTCGATTCATTTGCAAGTCTAACTGCGACTTAGCTCTGAATATTCCGCGTTCCTCAAATGTCAAAATAACTATGTCTGTATCTTTGGTGATAAGTACCGCAAGATACGATTATGTTCCGAGAACTAAATATATTTGTATAGCTTGCAGTCACTAAGTCGCCAATGTTAGGCCCGTATTAACAGCTAAATATATATTCAAATAAAGGGAGTTCTGTTCTTTTGTAATGGACTAAAAAATATTTACAATACATTTGCTGATATTATTGCTCAACGACCTAAAGTATTTACTATGTGACATAATTATTCCAATAATTTCTATACATAAAGCCTTTTGGAATAAGTTTATGTATACCGACAACGAAATTAAAAATATGACCTAAAAATTTAAGTTACTTTCTTATATATATAAATATTTATAACATATAAATTCTGACGAAAAAAATGCACAAGAAATATTTATTTATTTATTATACTTTATAATTTCACAAAATGTTATTCCGGAAAATAATTAGCGTTGAACCATTACTAAGCATTGTTATAGAAAAAATCATTAATCAGGAAATATTAATTATATAGAAAATTATATGTTTTAAGTAACGGAAATATACAGGCTTCTAAGGCTTTACATACCAAAAATAGTAAGTGACACCACGATGCTTAGTTATATAAAAACATAGTCTCTTACATATATGAACGAAGCACGCCTACATAGATTAATTTTCCACGTTCAATTCTCAAGAGTTGAGAGCGTATAGGCCGGTGGTCCGAGACATTTAGCATTCTAATCACAGCCGCGAGTCGATGTTATCGCCAAGGCCACATATTGTGATTCGTAACTCGGGCCGGAATAGATCGACCGGCAGATATAAGCGATCGATGAATTAGAATGTCTATGAGCTCTCCGTTGCGTGGAACAATTTTCATGTGCCAAGTAAATTCTGAGCGAGGGGGTCGTTTACTGTTCGCAATACCTATGTAAATTTATAGGCACTCTGAACCAGATTTTGTTACATTGAAAAGCCGAGGTTAATAGAGCATTGGCTGATATAAAAATATCGACGACATTTTTGATGACGAAATGTAATGTTCTAACCGCATGACGTAAAATAACAAACTTACGGAGAAAAGAAACCTCAGTCTTTTATTTTATCAAAATATCTTACTACTGAAATGATGTGTATAACAAATATTATTCGAATACAAAAAAATATGCTAATATTGATTATATATTGCACAAAAACTAGGTATTGTAACAAATAAAGTACAAAAAAACTAATCTCTCTTGTAAAATATAGCAATGGTAACCTTGACATTAAATGATAAAACATTAAAAACAAAACTAAGATAAGTTGACATATAAAAACGAGTAGTTTGTTAAAGAAAGTAATATATTTACTGATTATCGCGATATACTCCGAGAGTATTTTTAACTTGTTTTATTTCAGTTGCATTCCTGCCCACATTTCTGATGTAGATTACATTGCTTAAATTACTTCTTTGTGTCCTTTTACTTGAAAAACAAGAAAATAAGCGACAGCAGTGCATTGTATGAGAAAAATAAACTTAATACAAATTCTGCAATATCCGAAGACATCGGATTAAATTGTTACCGCGAATAACATAATTTCAACAATGTTGTAACTTCTTTTTTATGTCTTTATAATTTAAAGGACAATAAATTAAGTCGATATTATTAATATATGACAAGGCGGCATGCTACAAAAAAGGTATTTAACACGGGTAGGTTTATTTAAAGATATTAGGAATTAAATGCATCGTATATTGTACAAGTATCGGGATTTGAAAACTGTAGCGATACGTATGTGCTCATATATTTTAGAAAGCTTAAAATTAAGTTTAAGATGAACATATCAGCCGAAGCAAAGAACAAAGAGTCAACTGTGATTTTATAAATAATCCTTTATTGTTACCGGCCCTTATGTTGTATATATAAAGGAGTTATAATATTAATATATGTAACAAAAGATAGAGTCTCGACTTACTAATATAAAAAATATTTCTTATCAGTTGCAAGATTTCTCATGTAAATAACATGGTATGTATTTGTCCTAATGTAGGTACTATATTTTATTTTTTAGAGCTTGACGGTGTTGTACACTTTTGTTCGTTTTGTTTGTACTTGTTGTTTTGTATTTTACAGATAATGTAATTACAAGATTATTCTTTATACTTTTAATGTAACTTACTATTAAGACTTTACAAACCACCAAAATTAATTTTAATATTTAAATTAATGATTATTAACTATTAATTTGTTATAAAACACTATGTCATATCAATTATTTTTTCTTTTAAATATCTAGAGCATTTAATTAAATTTGCTAACAAAGTGGCGAAAATTTGTAAACAAATACACATCTACAAAGGCAAATGTAATAAACATGTAAATTATGCCGTAGACGGATACAGGGGCATTACAAAAACAACGTATCGGTCGTGATTCTTGGCGACTTCATTTAAAATTTGCATTCTTGTTGCTCATTTGAATTGCGATACGTTTTTCTTTATAACTTTATTACTATAAATATACGGTATAATTTACGAAAAATAAATTAAATATAGGTATTTTTTTATACAAAAACACTGTGTCTGGGGTAGTTTTTGACTCACGAATACCCTTGAAGCTCTATATATTGTATGGACCTAAGTGCTGCGCTATGAAAGAAACGGATGAGAGAAGATTACATGTAGCAAAGAAGAAAATGTTAAGAATGATTTGTGGTGTAACTATAATAAAGAAGATTAGAAATGAGTACATCAGAGGAAGTTTGAAAATAGCACCGGTAACAGAGAAGTCGAGGAATAATACGTTAGAATGGGGCGGAGATGTTATGTGGAAAGATGGCCGTTATCTAACTTGAAAAACTGCAAGTATGAAGGTGGGTGGTTATAGGAGTAGAGGAAAAACAAAAAGGTATGGATGGGTCGTGTGAAAAATGATAAGTGTACATATTTTGTAATCATTTATTATCCCATAAAAAGAAAATGGCTGATGTGCTGTGTAAGACTGATATATTTGAAGTATACTTTATGTGTTTTTTTGTGTACGTTAAAAGAAAGAAACTTAGTTTCCAAGATGTAAAAAAACAGATTATTTGTAATTCATTTAAAGCATGTATAAATACTTATTAATTTAATGCTACGATTTCTTGAAAATAGTCTAAAAATATTGTGTTTTTAAATAATGGTATTTTAGGATTTTTAATTTATATTATCATTATAAAATCTTTATGTATGGCTGTTTGTTATCTAAATAAATAAATTATATTATACAGGTGAGAGTGGAAAAGAAAAACATATTTTGTCGACCCTATTTAGGTGGGATAAGAGTAAGAAGGCAATGATGACGATAGCACTAAGATAATACTGTATAGTTGTGAATTTATATTATTCCGTATTTAGTATCAAAACATAATGAACGGTCCCACGAGAACATTCTTGTTTCCTTACAATATTAAATTCAAATCAGTACCTACATGTGCGCGAAATCTGAAAAATCTCGTAGCATGTACCTTTTCATTTCGACTAGATCTTCCAATGGTTTCAATATCTCAACCAATCGTGTCATACTAAAAACAAAACATTTTTATCAAATACACATATTAATTGAGAACATATGAGTATTATTAGGAGTTATTGACATTTTAGGTCATGTATTGAAAATTTTACAAGTAATATTTAGTAAGTAGTCTTGATTATATTAATTTAAAAATAAATATATGTTACTAGACACGTATTATAAATTATAAATATTATTAATTATTGTTATCGTTTTAGAGAAGTAAGCAGTTAATTTTCAAAAATTCTTAGTGTTCATCAACTTTATATAAAGAAGTCGTGTGCAAAATCTCATGCTTCTAGACTATACCGATTTACGCTATATACTGTCTGTTTATCGGTCTTAAGAATTGTAATAAATAGAATAATATTAAGGCCTATTATGTTATACAAGTATAAATATTCAATTATATTGGTGCTATTACTTCAAATATAATAAAGATGCAATAGATATTTAATTAATATATAGTTAGTATTATAACTAATTAATACATTAACCTAAAAATATTACAGTTTTTTTTAAATTAATACAGTGACTGAAATGAAATGTAATATTCATAAAATAAGGTACAAGTCAGTAATGACAGCTTAGCGTTAATTGAGGGCCGTAGCTTAGTCTACTGTGCGAAAAGAGACTTTAGGAAGTAAAAAATAAAGTTCAAATTCAAACCTTAGTATCATGTTCTTTGTGGCGACGCCGCCTCACCTGTTAGTAAGGTCGACCGCGAGGATGGCCGCGCTCGAACCTTACCAGCAACACGCCTGAAAGAAACATAATGTCATTTGAATATTATAATAAATTGAATAACCAACAAAAGTATCTTTTATTAACATCAAGGTAATAAAAGTTTGAACTATTTAATGTTTAAACTTATTAAAAAGTTCAATAATTAAAAAATTAAAAACATATATATACTTATAAATAGATTAAAATATTCGTAACGAGTAAAGCGATTTTGACGAAAAATTACTAGTACAAAGAAGACTTTGCAGAGTATAGTCAAGGCTAGAACGCTACTTAAGGAATTAATTACTCACTAATAATTCATTTTAAAAGGTGTCATTTAAAATCAGTAAGGAGTGACGCAAAATTTCATTAAAAACAATTAAAAGACAAGCCCCAATCCATCCCAATAGAATACATAGTCAGGGAACCGGCTAGTAGTAAATAAAACAGAGAAATACTTTAATAAGTTATTACATATAGAGTAAATTAATATATCACGAGATACTAAAACAAAACAATAGAATAATTATAATTTAAAATAAAATAGAAACGTCCAACGCAACTCTCGAAATTCCAGTAAATATAAATGAGACCTTTTGTTCTTCACTGTGTGAGTCAAATTATAACCATATAATTTAAAAACAACATTATTAATAACATTGAAATGAAAAATTAAAATGTGTATGAGACAAAGGACTTATGTCTTTGTTTAATAAGCATATCTACATTATAAGTTTGTTGCACATTATATTACGATTGTAAATTAGTTAAAAACGTTTATAGAATTTTACTACGCAGTAAAACTCAAAAAATATTACAATACTCTGCCATTGTAGGAGCCCTTAATAGGACTCGGTATATCTTCTTAAATGTTAAATATTCTCGAATGTTCTCAGAGTAAGGGAAAATATAGTCGAGATAATAAATTCTTTGTTTTGCTACATTGTACATGAGAGAACACAACTGTCTTTAGACATAATATTGAAAGAGCGTGAAATAGTAAATTAAAAGAATATATATTCAAGGAACAAATTGTAGCTCTATTTTATTTAAGGCATTCATATTAAATGTAGGCGACTCCACTGTACAACATTTTCTTAGACGAACGTTCTAAATAAATTACATTGAAGAATTCTTAACTTATTAGAATTAAAATGAAGAATTATTGAATTAACTATATACTTGATTAAAGATATTTCAGATTTATGATATAACTAGCGACCCACCCCAGCTTTGCACGGGTGCAATGTAGATATACATTTTAATGAAATACTATTAAGAGCAGTTTTGATCTATATGACATGTACAACGTGTGTAATGTATTTAATTGTATAAGGAATAATATTGTACTGTATTGTAAATTAGTAAATAACACATAATTATTTTTCTAAAAAGATAAAAAAAGGTTACTATGGGTTATCCTTTAGAGATAATTATATAACATTCCGGACCTTTTACCGATCTTTTAAGATATATAATTCCGTAGTACATTCATTTGATCTATCTCGTAAGGTTTAACTAGCTTTTGCGATTTAAGCGCACAAAAATATGTTTGTTACGACATCACATTACAAAACTTTGAATGTTTCGGCTTTTCTGTACTATAATATGTATGTATTATACATATAAACCTTCCTCTTGAATAACTCTATATATTACTGAAAACTGTATCAAAATCCGTTGAACAGTTTAAAAGATCTAAGGAAATAGACAGCGAAAGCGACTTCATTTTGTACTATGTAAATATATAAGTAAAATGTTGAAATATGTTCTCACAATATCTATTGCAATTTTAATAGAATATTTCAATAGAATATTACTGTTAGATAGTCGTCTATATATTGACAGCAATAACAAAATAAATGAATTAGCTGCAGAAAAAAAACTGATTATGTTAAAGCAGTTTTCTTGTATCGACAGTTTAGCTATCAGTCTACGATGTTTCCATTAGCTTTCAAGGAAAATGGGAGTGTAACGCAACCCTCCCTACGTAAGCTCTAGAAATCTCAGCAATAAATGCCCACAAGCGCTAAATTTATATTTATCGTTTGTTCCACTTAAGGTATAAGATTGAAAACTGTTCGAAACGTTTTCCTCGGTAATTTGTCCTTATGTTTTTTCTTCGAGGGCTATAAAATATTTACGGGGTCCCGATGAATTCAGGAGTGGATTCGTGAACGTCCTCATTCTTACGCTTCGTAAGATTAATTCATTTTCATGAACAAACACTCGTAAATATTGAATATTTATTCATTCATTACTTTATGAGCTCGTGAGCAGAAAAAAAATCTGAATCTGATTTATTCTAAATGTAGGTGTGTTTTGTAAATGGTCTTTGAATAAATATAAACAAGCTGTTGTGCAATGGTAAAAAAATTCAATATAATTAACTAGATTTTTGTGTTTCAATATTACTGAGGTTTTCTTGTTAAAGAGTGTATAAATATTGTAAATCGTAAACGTACGGAGTGTTAAGTATGATGGATGGAGATGATAAGGACAAAAACGGTTCCGAATATTTTAATTAATAACTCTACATTGCTAAATAGTTACTAAAACAAGTGTGTGTGTGTTCTACACGCGTTAGAAGTTATACTTCTTTAGCGTAACAAAATAAAAATCTTTTCAAAAATCTTATCTTTCGCCTTATTCTACGTTTGTAGAAAAAACGACACTAACAATAGAAAAAATGTATTTAATACGTTGAATGTTTTAATACAAAGAAATACAAACAACAAATACAAAGAAACAAAATGTTGACTATAGCTAACTTCAGGGTGTCGGTTTTTCGTGACTGTGTGTGCGCGCATCGTAATAACTTCAGGGTGTCGGATTTTCGTGACGGTGTGTGCGCGTATCGTAATAACTTCAGAGTGTCGGTTTTTCGTGACGGTGTGTGCGCGCATCGTAATAACTTCAGGGTGTCGGTTTTTCGTGACAGTGTGCGCGCGCGTCGTAAAAATTTACTCTCATCATTTTAAAAGAAGTATAGCTTCAACAAAGTAAAAATAAAGAATATCCATTGTTCTTAATCGTTTTCCCTCTGCTAATTATATATAAGGAATAGATTAGATTTTCTGATAGTAGAGTAAAAAAAGAATTAAAATTGGAGTTTACTTGTAGCTCCGACTTATTTAATCAGGTAAAAACTTCGAATAAGTATTGATACCTCTTAGATCTGCAGATGCCTAAAATCTAGAAACTCCAACATCGTTTCATCGCACATGATACAAGTTGGCACACCTAAATGTTTGTTCAAGGTTTATGTGCTATATAAATCGCCTGTGACTGTCAATAGACTATATGTTATTAAATTTTATATTTTATTTTAATACAGATAAAGTCGCGGACTGTTGATTTCTGGTGATCAGAGTGTTGTACCTTATCAATCGCAGTATTTAATTTATATACATAAATAGGTATATTTACAACGTACGTATGTTTAAAAGGTTTAAGCCCTCAAGTGTAATGCAAAAAACGGAGCATTGCACTCGGATGATTCTTAGAAGTGCAATATCAAGCATCTCAGTCGGCGTGCAGTCGTTACACTGCGGACGCAGTGATGCACTCTGAGATATCGCTAACCGACACACCCATATACTTGGTACATAGCCCATACTCGTGCAATGGCAAGCGAATGCAAGTGATTTATTAAAAGATTTAAACATTCCACGAGGTACGTGATATAATTCACTTTTATAATGCATTATGAGAGGAAAACTTGTTTCGCAGAGACATTTATATGTAAACGTAGGTAAATCTATATATAATTTGTGTACTTAATCGAAGGGAAAAGCCCGGAACCATTCCATAACCGTATCCGTATCGAAACAGGTAACAAATATTCTTTGTATAAATTAATATGAGACAACACACACCAGACCGTTCTTATATTCCGTCGACCATTCTTCCGTTCTTACCATACTTGAGATATCTACGCATACCAATTTTTATAACGAACAATTCAATAATACGGGAGATACGGTGCTGTACCATCTAGTGGCAATAGAATGCCAAATTTCATAGCGATCGGTCTAATGGTGTCCAAGTTTATAGATCTCTGTTACAATAATACCTATTCACTTTTATATATAGATACATCTATACGAGATTTAATGAAATAACTAAACGAATTCATATACCTAAGTCATTAAATTCTGAGTAGTTATTAAATTGATTTGAAGTCGGTATATATGTTTCGTGTGAAGCTACAATAATTTATTGAAAACGGAGCGGCGAGGTGTTTTGTTTTGTTAGACGAAGTGATTTCTATCACGCAAGTGTTCGACACGCTAGTTTTTCTTTTGCAGAAACACAACGACTACTTTCCTTCCCTATAGTTCTTATATTATATACTATGCTTGTAGTTTTATTTAATAACTAACTTTTGCACACAACTTCGCCCGTGTCAACCCCTAGTTTGTCTAAATCCATGAGAAATTAAGTTCCATTCAAACGACTATAGAACTTATAATGCAGAGGTCAACAGAATATTAGCAGCATAAGTTTTACAAAAATACAGTACCGTGTAAATTTTTATAACGTCTTTCGTCATAACGAAAAACTTTCTATAACGATATTCTATAACTATTAGGTAAATTGGTTGGTTTACCACAAAATCATTTATTTGTTCTCCTCCGTCCGTATAACGAAAAAGAAAAATGCTCGGTCCCTTGAAATTCGTTATAAAGAGTTAATACACTGTATTTATTATATAATTTGAAAAAATTATGTTATGTAAAATTATAATTATATAAGCAAATCTGTTATTTTGAGATCTGGCTTTAAAAAAAATTTGTCGATAGGTTAATGTAACTTAGATCACAGATGAAAACAGTACTTTTTAACTAAATTAAAGGCGGGGTGTCCTTTTCTGAATCCCTGACAACGTGTATGGAATTTCATATGTTCTTCTTGTATATATGTTCATGTTAATTGAGTACTTAAGCCACGATAGCTTAACAAACAATGAGATAATCCTTCGTATTTATAATACTAGTCAGAATTAGTTATGAAGTTAGGATAAAAGGTCTCAAATATATCTCATATTATCTCTTACAAACATTATCATACGATTATACAACATTTCTAATGTCGAATATTGTATGATTACGTATTATAAAACAAAGTTCTCTCCCTCGTCTGTCTGTCTGTTCGCGATAAACTGAAAAACTACTGAACGGTTTTCCATGCGGTTTTCACCAGTAGATAAAGGGATTCATGAGAAAGGTTTAGGTGTATAATTTGTAAAGGGTTTCTTTATTACCAGGGCAGGACAACGCCCGCTGGACTCGCTAGTATTATATCAATTAAATAGGTACGTAAAATAAATATTTAAAATAAAATAGTAAAAGTGTTACTTTTGTCTAGTCTTAATAATCTAGTATTTAATTTATTTCTAATTTATTATAGTATAAGGATTCTTATCGCCTTTATGAAGTTCATTACGTGGTCTTGTATATTCTTTCCAAAAGTATTTTTCCTTAGGTGCTATTGCAAACTTAGATTATTACATAATATACCTAGATTATTATACTGTTTATTATTAACAGTAACTTTGAACTATTAAAACTATATACAAAATAGGATGACGTAGTACGTACGTTAGGTATATATCTGTATAGAAATATATTATGATTAAACTTAGGAATATTTTAAAGAAAGGTACAGTATTAAAAATAAATAAATTATATACCATTATAAAATAATATATAGCAAGTTATGTTTCTTTATTTCGATGTCGGCAAATTATTCTCCATGCAGCTTATGTCAATTATAGTTAACTCGCATGTATCTGCATTTTAATGAAGTCTTGTTAAAAAGACATATCTTGTAGTACTAAATTGCGTAATTATACTGTAAACAAAAATGAACTTACGTATATTCAAAATAAAGCTTAGGTACCGTATTTATTACTTTTAAATACATCGTAATACAAAACCATTAAAACTCCAGCAATGGACATCGATGAACTTTATGCAAACAAATATAAATTAATTTAATATATTTTAAAGTAGTTTAGTATTCGATAATTAATTTAATTGGGTAATACTACGATTATTATGCTAAATATTGGTCTACAAGAAGTACCTATTAATAAACATTATTACTTATATACTTCTTGTTATAATATTTCATGCTAGCTTTTTCTTGGAGTTTCGCTTGCCTTTATCTAAATTTGATCTATCCTTCGAAAATCAGTATAATTTTCTTACTGAAAGTTTTCCTATATAATTTTGTGTACCCCTAACAATATGTTTACAAAGTTTCAGAATGATCAGTTAAGTGGTTTAGGCTAGAAATCAGAACAAAAAAATCCACTATCACATTTGTAATATACCGCGACTTAGTCCGCATGGAACCTTATGTAAAAAACAGTGATTATTAAAGTCATCTGAATGTATTCATTCCATTTATTAACCTACCTTTCTTTCGTTTTTACGCTGCGTCGTCATTAAAATTACAATAACTTTTGATAGAGTGGACCGATATTCATGGAACAAAAACTAAATTATTCTCGAAGATATGCTTTATGGTTCTATTGTAAACCCAGTAATTTAGCAGTGACGCAAGTTCATAGAAATAGACAGAGATTTCTAAAAATGATTGAAATCTATTTTATTACTTATTCCTAGACACCTGCATTAATTTTTTTCACGAAAATCGATAAAGTACAGACACCTTAGATTTACATTCTTATTATATGTATAGAAGATAATATTATTAATTAAGATTTTTCAATATTCTTGTTCTTTAGTATACATTAGCCTAATAGAAGAAAATACCTACTAACTTAACTTAATAACTAATAAGATAGATAGAGCTGCAACACACGAGGGGGCTGTCCGCAATGATTCAATATAATCCAACCGGCACATATGTCGTTCACGGACTTATGTTGAGTTTTATTAAACCGACTTATTTGGGAAAACAATATACGAGGGAAGCAGTATTCGCAGATTGGGTCCACTGTGTCTTTTGCTTTATTAAAATTAGTTGTATACTGTGAATATAACTGTTTGTTACTGATATCATATATGTAGATAAATACTCATATTATTTTATTAAATACTAGCTGTACCCGCGACTTCCTCTGCGTGGTAGTTTATGTAAAAACAATGATCAATAAAGTCACATGAATATATTAAGTCCATTTACTTGTCTACTTTTCTCTCGTACTTACGTCGCGTCGTCATTAAAACTACAATAACTTTTGATAGAGTGGACCGATTTTAATGAAACAAACACTAAGTTACTCCTGAGGATATGCTTTACGGTTTTAATTTTGAGGTTTTATTGTGAACCCCGTACCTTAGCAATGATGCGTGTTCATACAAACAGACAGACAGACATTTCTAAAAATGATTGAAACGTATACTATTACTTATTCCTAGATACTTGCAACAATTTTCTTCACGAAAATCGAAAATGTACAGACACCTTAGAGTTACATTCTTACTATATGTATAGAAGAAGATTAAAGTTAAGCCTTTTCTTTTATCTTTTTATAGTGGTAACAATAATTAGACTTAGAGTGAAGCGGAAATATTCTCTTCCCTTGATTTATATTTTAAATTCGCAAGATTATTTTTTTACTTTTTAATATATAGCGTAAGGTTTATATGTGGTGAGTGAATCCTTCGAGCATAAACGTTAAATATTTATGAGGTAACAGTCTATATTCTGCCTAATATGAAAAAAATAATCTATTCCGTTATTTACTTCAGCGCCTGGCTGTTATAATAAATTTCATAGCTATTTTAATTGATACAGATAGCTATACGAAACAATTAACGTCCATCATTTTAACTTCCACAATAGAAATTTATGTAGGCAGGTACAACATAATTATACATTTTATGTACTTAAACTTACGTTAGTGACGTCACGCCCCTAAATAAAACAATGAGATACCCTTTTCCCTAAACCATAACAAAATAGAGTACAACAGAAATGACACGACAACGCCTTACTTATATAAACATAATACCTCTGTATTCTTTACATCTGGACTGAAAATTATTTTTGCCGAGCACCTAATTCTGGTACATTTGCGATGAGCTTAACAAGACCGAGCCAGCGGCACGCTTTTCATCTTTGAAGCGGAACATTTACATTTTCGTCTCATTTATTTGCTATTTCGGGCCAAGTCCCCCCTCGGTCTTCCCACACTCGCCCCTCCCGTGCCCTCACGCCAATGAATAAGTCTCAGCGTGCGTCAGACGAGAGTAAAACGAAATTGGGAAGGAACGCTCTATAAAGTCTAATTAAGTTTGAAGTGAATGCACAAATGTAAGGAAATATAAAAATGTCCATAAGGAAGGAGATTTATTTCGTAACGGACTTTGTTTAAATTCATGACTGTTTTTTTTTTCAAATTTTATTACCTTTGTTATATCAGTTAATAACTTTTAAAAATATTCACAACATTTTTATTTTAAGAGTTACATGGATACGTTTTCTGTTCCATTTATTAATTACAATATGTTCATAGTAAATTAGACACGTACTACCGGTAAATAGTGCATCCTTTTAAATGTCGATAAATCACTTCCGATTAAACATAAATCAAAAGAAACAATGACAATAATACATTTGGACGCTTAAATACAAGAGGAAGCGTGGCAGACATGATTAGAATGTTATCGCCTAATTCCGGCTTTTATTAAGATATTTTACGAAGAAAAAGCGCTTGTTTTGTTATTCCGCAGTCGTTTCATATAAAAATAACGCGTCCCTTAACGCAAACCTTTTGTCTTGGGGCGGCACCCGGCCTTGTAAAAGATATAATTTTGTTACCACCCTCTCTTAGTTGACATTCGTCTCTTGCATTTGGCAGGATGCAACCGCTCTCCGTGATTGAATTGTAAATATTCTTATATTATAACTTAATCAACTTTCATGTTAACCTAGTTAGTAAAATATTCGATAATAGAACATTGTATTTATATAAAACGTATATCAATTTATTCTATAAAGATTCGAGGAGTTACTTTATTTGTGGAGTAGAAAAATGCACTCAATATATAGATAATGAAAATACAGTTCCTTTGAGAAACTTATTGAACTTATGGGTATAGGGCTATACATATATAATATATGTATGTATATGTAGATATACTATATGATTTTTTTACAGATGTTTCTAGGCTACTTAGTTTTTAGTATTTTGTCTTTAGTCGACTGAACATTGGTAATTTTTTAATGCTCGAACAAGCGGGCGGGAATCTGTTAGTTTATTAAATGGCTGATTTAAAAAAGTATAATATCTAAGAAGGTGATTGATTAATTCGTAACACAAACAAAAATTATAATATAACATATACCCATATTAATTTTATCTTACTTAGATACGTTATAGAATATACGATAATGTTAGAGTAATGACTATAAATATACGGTGTTATTAGTCTTTAATGTCAGTTACTTAGGTGATATTAGCTATGTTAATGGTTAATTTAATTTCTGATTACACAATTTATCAAGGTTGTAGACCATAACCCGTAGTGTTCAAAATCAAAGTACTGTAAAATGTAAGTTTCATAATAAATATCTAACATAAAATATCTTAGTGACACATAACTTTCTGTATATAAGTATGAAAGATAAAATATATTTAGATTCTTTTGGATATAGAAATTTGAACGAACCCGAAGCTCCCTCGAATATAAATCGCCTTGTTATATTTTCCGGGACATTGGGATTCATGGAGTTTGTGGACCCTGACGATATGATTCTTCAGAAATAGACGAATTTTTATGTTCTGATGCTTCACAACATTAAATGCGTCAAAATTTAACAGCTTACACAAACAGCTTGCGTTTCTGAGATAGAAATAATAGCAAATATAATTAAAAGACACTCGATAGTCTATCTATACAAAATAACCAATGTATATCGATTGTTAAGTTTATAAAAAATAGGCAAGTGTCTATATACATAAGTAATCATTGTTATTTTTCCTTCATTGTCAATCTTAAAAATTATTCTCATGTTGACAATGTGATAATAAATAGGAAAAATAGTTATAAAAAATTAGATTACTTAAAAGGCTCTACAAGCGTTCACGTATTTAACTTAATTATGATGTAATATATTATAAGCTGTATATAACGTTTGGAATTAAACAGACATGTAAGAGTTTATCGTCTAACATTACTATTATGTCCTTTCTATACTCTTATGTTTATATATTCTACCATTTTGCAGATAAGTTCTCAGATAGGTAAAAATGTTGAAAAGATTTTTAATAAATTTTTGTCTAAAGAGGTTCAATTTACCGTAGAATATAATAACATTCACGTCGATAAGAAAAATATGGTAGGCAACTAACTGTCTGTCTGTATAAAATTTATATACGTGATATTTTATTTCAAATCATATAATTTATCCAAATTAGACCCTAAGAAGGCGTGCTTATGAAGTCAAAACTACCACGTGTTCGCAAAACAACCCAGTTATCGAGAAAAACTGGCAAGAAATTTGATATGATTTATCTTTTCATGATACATATTTTTACAAACATAAACTGTTAGGTACATTCCTTATTGACGAATGTACATAGAGGGGACATTGATTTAACAATTAAATTGAGCCATTTACCGTCTAAAATATAGATACCTATCTAAAACCAATAAATTAATGTGAGCTTACTAAATAATTAACAGGTAAGTAATTTACATAAGTTGTTCATAAATGAAATACAAATCAGTTGTTCTTAGAACAGTCGATAAGGGGCCATCCATAAATTACGTCACACGAATTTCATCATTTTTTGACCCCTCCCCCGTCCTTGTCACAGGTAGTCACATTTGTGAGACTCCCTCCCTCCCTAGTGTGACGTCACATATTTTGCAATTTTACATTTAGAAATTATTTAATTCAAACAATAGATCCGAAATTATTTTTATATCCATTTTAATTATTTTTTAATAAAAATTAACATCAAGTCAAACATTTCAAGAAATTAACAAAACAAAAAACGATAACTTTATTAATTATAGAAAACTAATCATCTTGAGTCCATGGGCTTTGAACATACTTCATTAAATTATTTATAACTGGCATAGCAGTCACTCCGTTCTCGTTTGGGTTGTTGATGTCGGGAACTTTGTTGTGTTGTGTCGTGCGTCGAAGAAATTTTCGAAAAATAATTCATGAGTATCGCTTTCTTTTTCGTAATTTTTATTGGCAATTCTTTGATTTTAGATTCCACTTTACCTTCAATATTGTCACCACTTTTCAAACTTTTCCATAAGCCATTAACTTCTTGAACATATTGTTTTTTTTTATCAGTTCTTCAGAAGATTCTCCATTGTACATGCGATAAAGTACACACAGAGATCCAATGTCTCAGCGCAGTCGTCAACAATGTGGATAAATCGCCTTTGCACGGGATCAAAAGGGGAAAGCTGATAGGCAGGAACACCAGCCCAAACGGGTGAATAGTACTCCATGTGAAGACGTACTTGTGCTTTATAGAGCACAAGTCGTTGCTTTGGGGTCAAGTACTGCTTTGACCGATTGAAGATACCTAACTTTTTGGTTTCCAATTTAGCTTTGCTTTCCAAATGAGATCAAAATTGCACATCGCTGGACATGTTGATACTAAGAATCCCGATGTTACTGGAAATCTTAAGAGAAGTGCCCTGGAACTTAGGTGCTATAACGAATAGATTTATGGATATATTTTTCGTAGACCTTTGTCTTTGAAGGATTACATTGGACAAGGTTGCTTCTCCCCATTCAGAGGCCCTGTCCACGTCCTCTCAACATCAGACACAAGTTTAGTTCGATTTATCTCCACAAGTATTTGGGAGATGTTTGCACGACCCCAGTATACGGCATCACTTGTGCTATTTTCCGCATAACAATGAATATTAGAAATATCTAAAAGGTCATTAATATGCAGAACGAACGGCGCTGGCGATAGCACAGATCCTTGTTACTATGACATCAGAGGTGTAATCATCGACAACAACTCTTATGCTCGCCCGGACAAAAAACTCGTTACCCACAAGCAATGATTCTCGAGAATACCATAAGCTCTTAACTTACTATAAAGATTACCTAAATCACACTTTTTGTTCATTTTAAATTTGTTACGTAAGTTAAAAACTTAAAATACCAGAACTAAAAGAACTACGTCGTTTAATCCAATCGTCGTTTAGTCAATTGTCTAATGAAATAGAAACAAAGAAATCACTGCTAGGCGCAGGCGTGGTGTGTTTGGCGGAATTTATCGAAGGGTGCTAGTTCGTCGGCGCGTGCCGCGTAACGCTAGTATAGCAAGTGACCGACAAAACAATTTGAATCTTACATTATATATAGTTAGGATTGCAAATATTTTTGTATATTTCGTTAGTAGTGTAAAAGTTAGTGTTTTAACACGTAGATTTGGAAATGTGACGTCACGAAATTTAGGACCTCTCCCACCCCCTTGTCACACAATGTCACACTTTGTTGACCCCCTCCCTCCCCTTAACGTGTGACGTAATTTATGGATAGTCCCTAAACTATGCGCTGTCATTTGAATAGATTTCATTCAAATAAATGCAAATTAACCTTAATATATGTAAACACAGTTTAATTTAATTACACCCAAATGTTGTGGTTTGAAATATAACTCATATTAGGAGTGTTAATGCTTGAATTTTATATACAATTATAATTGACGTTCAAGTGTTTATTTTAATTAGGAATTTATTTATTTTAATATAACTTAATATTCACAGAATCTGAATAAAACTATAAGAAAACAAAAATAACGTACAATAATTCGAAGCAAAGTTATACTCAAGTTTTGTTTTTCAAATCGAACTTCATTCCTAAATTAAATTATTTCATCATTTGGTGTGTTATACAGTTTGAATTAATTATAACCCACCTACTTTAAAAAAATATGTTTATTATATACTCATAGTAAAACTAGCTTCCGTTCGCAGCTTGGCTCCTCTTGATGTAGTAATATATATTTTTCATTATTTTTTGTAGAAGAAAAGTATCCTATGTTATTTTCTCTACCCTTAACGAGTTACAAACAAATAAACTTACATTCGAATACATAATATTAGTATTAGGATTATTTAGTGAGATAGAAAACAGTTTAACTGTAGGAAGTAACTACGATATCTGCCATATAATATGTAGGTACTAAAGGACATTTATTATATTAATAAAAATGAAAGAATTGCTTTAACAAAAACATACCCACTTTCTTATCTAATAATCTGGATATTTTTAATGCAATCTCATTTGAATATTAGATTCCTTATTCTTTTGTAAAATATATTATAAAGTTTTACAAATAAATGTACCACATAGGTAGGTACATAGGTATTCGAAACATTTACAAAAATATTATAACAATGAAAACAACAACTGACAATAAATAATTGAAATATATGATCATATTATGTCATTTACGTATAATATTTGTCATTGCTACAAATTCAGTATAGGTATCTTCAAATAAAAGTAATTAGGTATGTACCCCGCAAGAATTAAATGGAAACGTACACAATGACATTTTTAACTTAAATTCTTTTAAGATTCTGTTTACCTATCTCAATGTTTCCTGGTTATTGTCGTTTATGTTTATTATATCTTTATTTTGATTATAAATTACTTCATAAGACAGATGTTTTTGGTTGAAAGAATACATATAGTAAGTAGTAACCGGTAGAGTCATTTATATAGCTTTAAATTATTATATATTTTTAAGTTATTCTTTTTTTTATGCCAAAAAGAGGCAAATGAACAGATGGGTTACCTGATTTTAAGTGATCACCACCGTCCATATACACTAGCAATACCAGGGGAGTCGCAAGTGCGTTACCAGTCTGTGTATTGGGGAGGGGTAGGTAAAGGAGAAAGGGGAAGGGAAAGGAGGTGGGCCTTCATTCCACTTCGTGGTGAGTGCTCACTGAGGTCTATAGTTACCTATGTATAATCGATCTTAACACGCTTATAATCTTGAATTAAGTTATTATTATAATATATTCCTAAACACTATGTTAAATTCTTTAAAATTGTCATTTATTTATGTATAATTTCTCAGTACGAAATTTTATTATAAGCTTATGTTGGTACTCACACTATTAATAAGTGATATTAAGGTAGGTATTATGTAAGGTACAGATTACGTGAAAATAGAAAAAGTCTTAGATTGACAGAAACATACCAATTTCTCAATCACTATTTATATTCTATGATGTTTATCTATTTGAAACCCAAGATCCCATTGCTAATAAATTGAAACGCCCTTGATGCTAAAATCATCATCTACTAACCCTTATCCCACCTAAGTACCTTCGGGACAACATATTTTCCTTTTTCACTCTCCCCTGTCAGATGCCATCTCAGTATTCACACCACACACATATCATTTTTCACACAATCCATCGATACATTTTCGATCTTACTCTACTCTTTTATCCGTCCACCTTCATACTTGTAAATTTTCTAGTTACATGACTTTCATCTCTCGTCATGGTGAGCTCATACTTTGATAAGTAGATAAGTATAAGTACATACCCATTATGAATTAAGTAAAAATTAAGCTGAATCATACAGTATCCAATTTCCAATAAAAAAATAATTTTCTAAATCGGTTTATAAATAAGGAAGGTCTGCAGAAACAAACATTAAAAAAATCAACCCAGTTGA
Source organism: Antheraea yamamai (assembly GCA_036509395.1). Taxonomy (NCBI): domain Eukaryota; kingdom Metazoa; phylum Arthropoda; class Insecta; order Lepidoptera; family Saturniidae; genus Antheraea; species Antheraea yamamai. The sequence goes on from AP028429.1 coordinate 8,261,969, forward strand.
TAACCTCCTCAATTTCGAAGTCTGTTAAAAAAGAATATTTATGTGTAAATACCAACATCACTCATTATGTGAGTGATCCCATTAGCTATCCTTCAATTTAAGTTATATCGCTTCAAACTGTTTTAATTCTTCCGATAGTTGTTATCAAAACACTTCTGGAACCTAACCCTATATAATATAACTAGCGAGCCCGGCAGATGTTGTCCCACCCTGATTATAAAAAAATCATTGACAAATTATATACTAAAACCTTCCCCGTAAATCACTTTATCGACTGGCGAAGACAGCATGAAAATCCGTTCAGTAGTTTTTGATTTTATCGAGAACAGACAGACGCGGTAGTGGACTTTGTTTTATACTATGTAATAATAAGAAGAAAAGGACATAGCAAAGAAGTAGGACCTTCAAATTATAGTAACTCAATTCACTCTATAATTTCTAAATGAAATATAATTACTGTATAGTAACGTATAACATATTTCTACTACTTTATAAAAATCAGGTTTCTATTATAACGTCCTGGTTTTATTCATACCTAATAAATGTATGATAATTGTAATTAATTCATAAATAAAGTCATTTGTAAGCAACAGTTTTTGATAACATCTTTTGAGATCTAAAGGAATACGAAAACATTTTAATAATGATACATCAAGTCGTTATTTGTGATTCAGAAATGTGCTCTGTTATTTTAGACGAAAAATATTTTAAAATAAGATAATAAATTTAAAATAAGTTATGATTTTAATAATTAAAATTGATTGTATATCATTAACATACAAGTGTACTATTTCTGACAGCATTAAAAATAAAAGTCAGAATGCATTCTTAAGTTTATAATCTAGTACTGCCGTTATGAACCAAATTACTAGAGAGTTACCTATTCCATTTAAATGCTCCTAGTTTTAAGTTCAAACCATTTATACTGTACGATTCTTAAATTTTAACCTTGGAAACGTTATTTCCTGTAAAATATATTTCTATTTATTACATCTTTACGATGCAATTATGTTACCCAGTAATTTATTTTCAATCTAAGTGAATACTCTGTGAATACAGTCTGCCTACAACATAATTTAAGTGTAATCATGAACCGGTTACAGTGCCAGGAGCCAGTTAAAACCAAGTTATTAACATTCGTATGTAAATTAACAATTTCCTAGAGAACCACTAGTCAGCACACCTTTATCTTCTTCTCGTTAAGTACGAGATAAGTTAAGTGAGTTCCTTTTTCTCCGATCATCACCGACGCGGCGCGACTCGTTTCTTACCTTTTTGTTATATCTAAGTAGAAATTATATTAAAATATTTATCATTAGTAGTTTATTCATAATGTTAGTAATATGTTAATTATAATGATTAAGATGTTAGAAATATATAATCGCTGAAGATTTGAATAAATATCTACTAAGGATATCTTAAATAATAAGAAACTACATATGGACAGTTTATTTTGAAAGTGGTGTAAGTCCATTTTCTTTTGTTTCGAGAAAATTAAAGGTTACTATATTTGTTGATTTAAAAATACAGGCAAATCATATGAGGTCTGGCATTGTTTCCATTGTTTTATCAACATTTAATTTGTTTATATAAATTTGTTTTTGGCTAATTAGACTACGATAACACATATTTATGTGCTGTAAATGGACTTACACCACTTTCAAAATTAGACAATTGTAAAAATCATTAAATTTCAATTTTGAAAAATCAAATTTCGCTTAAAATATACTTCATTTTAATATAATTTTGTTTATAAATACGCATAACAACACATAAAATTTTATTTTAGACGGCAATTACATTGTCATTACAAGATACTGATTACAAGAATTTACTTATTCTCTGCATGTGGTAGTGTTTCAAAATATGCATGATGCACCGGAGGTATATAGGGTAGTAGCTGCTTCATGTCTTTATATTTTTCGTACGTAATAGGTCTGGCATTTTGGTACAAAGGCTCCAGGGCGATTTTTTCAAATTTTAACGGTCTTCCAGGACGTAGAGGTAATAAATTGATAATTTTACTATTGTTGTTTTTGTTGTTTTTTTAATTCGCCAAAATACGGGCAAAGATACGGAGTCATACAGCCTTGTCGTATTTATTTTCTTCTGACAGGTTATGCGCTGTATATTTTCTAATACATTTCTCTAATTTTTTAATATCTGTCTTTTAACTTACGAGTAGTGGAAACACGGAGGGGAAACAATGCAAATCGTCAGTGGGTGAAACTGCGGGACACAGCTAGTATAAAATAAATGAAAAATAACAAAACACTGATCGGTATCCATCTGCTATGCCACCTACCTCTGTCAATTGGACTTACACCACTTTCATAATCGATGATTATGCAATTTCATTTACCGACCGATTTTAAGTTGTACAAAACATGGGATTTTTTTGAGAAATTAAACATGGACTAGTTATATATAAAAAATTTACATTAAATTAAGCATGAATTACGTGGTAGCTTATTTTTCTCAAAAATGGACTTACACCACTTTCAAAATAAACGGTCCATATATTAAAGCTGAAGGTCCCTATTAGAGCGATACTGCTTTCAAATGGTGAAACTTGTCTATTTCTGTCTTTCACCCTTCTAGATAGTATATATTCTATGAGATGTAGATATTTAAAAGCCACGTTAAGTTCGATTTCATTAAATTATTTCTTAGATAATATTACTCATAAAGCCTCTCATATTTGTGATTAAATTGTCATAATTAGTAAAATTACATTCAAATTCGAGAACGGACTAGAGAAGAAATGTATTTAGTATTTGTTAAAACTTTCATATAACATATTGTTCAATAATAGGTATACCGTTATAAATTAACAAAAGGAAAGGGTAACAAAGCAACGGTTGCGTAACAAGGAACAAAGGGTGAAAGGCGGTATGAATATGAATGGCTTGTTTGCTGAAATTGGGCCGAAAACGTTGTCTATAGGACTTTGTCTATTTTTTTCGTGACACCGACAATTCCAGGCCTCGGCGAAGATAAACTGTTTTACATTTTAGAAAAAAAAACAAACATTTCTTTTATCATGTTTGTTCTTATTATTTCAAGTTAGAATATTTCTACAGAATTGGCGACTCTCCATGGACTTGATTTACTAACGTAACAAAATTTTATAAGAAAAAAAAACGAACAATTCTTCTTATACTCATTTATTTTCCAACTAAATAATTTTTTTTACATGTATTGTTGATTATTCACACACTACTTTCAACTATTATCAGCTTATCAGTAATAAACAGTAAGGTTGTGATGGAAGAATATTTGTTACTATTTCCACGAGAATTACTGAATGGATCTTGATAAATCGTTACAAAAACGTAACTTATACATCATAAGAATACATGGACTATAGATTATTAAGATATTGTTTAAACTGGTAAGATACAGCGATAGATGTCAAGTAAATTGAAAAACATCCTGCCAGACCTCTCTCAGCGTGCTCTGCATAAACCATTAGAGTAACACGAAGATAATGTATGGTGTAATTATTTATAAAAAACAGGGTGTGTTGTAAAGACAAACCGAAAGACGTGAAAGTTTTGTGTTACAGAGAAACATTTTAATTAGGACAATACAACAAAGGCACGCGGTGTTCCCATGCGGTCACCCATCGAAGTACTGACCGCGCCCGACGTTGCATAACTTCAGTGATCGAACGAGAACCGGTATGTTCAACACTCTACCCGACTCAGTGTTTACCTCCCCCCATTTTTCGTCATACAAAAAGGTTGCGGATCAGAACTGCAAAGCCCTTCCATAAGAAGTTTCAAACGAAGATGAAATCGCAAGCGGCCGCTTGTATTGTATAAAATAAATTATACATGTTTAATCAAGTAATAGCCGCCTAGTATATCTAAGTAGGTATTAGCGAATAGATTACTATTTCTGTGAATAAACGATATCATTTTAGTTTTAGTAAAGTCTAGTTAATATGTTGTTTAAATCCGTAATAATAAATCAACACAATACTAAATACAATTTTTGTATCAAATAAATTTATATGTTGCTTTTAATGAAACAGGTATCGAGTCTCTCCATTTTGATTATTCCATTTACAATTAACTGTGGAAAGTACTACTGAAGTGCATTAACATTTTTTTTTCCTCGAACCGACTACGCTGTTGGCCTAGCAAGGCCTTAACAGCTTCACCAGACTACTAAGGCAAGCACTTAATTCAGCCGATTTTATTTTGGCAACTAACTCCAGGGTGCACTGCACACCTCGGCTTGGGCTGCTGACTAGTTTATGCAATTCACGACCTAACTGAGCTAACCTAAACTAAGCTACATATTCATATTTATATGAGTTATTGAAATATATATGTGTACAAAGCATACATACCTCAATAACTCTTATATGTATTCGGTGTCGGAAATTTTTTCTGAGCTATTTCAGTTCGATAAGGGAAAAAATAAAACCCTTACACTTTCATGTATAACAATTCCATTAACAAGTTTCTATTAAGTACCCATTAATATTCCTAGTTACAAAAGTCAGGATACCTTGTAACATTTGTTGTAAAATATTCGTTTACAATTAATTACTAAGGATTCATTTGTTTTCACAGAGAGTTTCCACAATTGTTTCACTGGGGTATTTATTAAATTACCAGGGCAAGGGCGTTTACTCTGAAACAAAGTGCGTGCTGAGCCCGGACGACCTCTCTTAATAAGGGTCTTGCTTAATACAGACTGCGCGTTCAACAAACATTATGTGTTTTATATAAACTGTATACATGATATATATCATGAAGATTAATCTAATATATACGAACAAAATTAGCTTATCACTGCCTCTAAGAAAACTAAAAAACACATTGAGGAAGCAGGTTGTTAGAAAAGTGAAATTATTTAACAAGGAGAGAGTAGTTATGTTCTATTCTATATGTTTTTCTACCCAACAAAATAATAACAGATACCTATAGGTATATCTTAATATTAAAATTAGCTTCATACGTGTGAATTTTAAATAACAATTATACGTATACACTTTAGTTAAATAAATAACCCCATTAAGCAAAAAGATAATGCAAAACTAATCAAAATATAATACTTCTTCTTCTTCTTTAATTTATGGCGCCTTGCGTAACTAATACATACGGTACTTAGGTAGGTAATTATTTGTTTTCATTTAACTTAGTAAAGTCAAAAATTAGGTGAATAAATCATGGAAGTATAGATATGAGCTATAATATATATAAGAATTCTTATAATTAATTTGGTTTTAATCTTAACATACTTATACAGATAAAGCTAAAATTGACTACTTTAATTCATGGCAATTTGAGTTACAGTTTGTAAAGTAAATGAGATTAAACATCCACGGTATTGAAGTCACATCCAAAGTGAGACCGCTGTCATATAGCTCCCGACGACTCGTCCGGATACGTTATCTTGGCCGAACTAAACAACTCACTCCAAATGAAATGATACTGTTCTGTATACTAATATCCTAAGTCTTTGTAAAGGACACACAATTTTGAATCTTATTGTTTAGAACTAACGAACAATTTTCTTCAAAAATTATGTTAGTAAATATTAAATTAAATAAACAGGGAGCAACGCTGGCTCAGTAAACCTCTGTGCGATGTTAACCAGTTACCACAGAACTAAAATTGTTCGCATAACTTGTGGGTAAATGAAGAAATAATAGTTCTGTATATGATATTCCAGGAACAATCATTTGAATAAAGTTGATCAAAATATAAATACAGTTTTTAAAGACAAAGGCAGATGTAAATTTGATAATTATTATAACCAATGCTAAATTAGTATTCATATAGCTACTGGTAACAGTAAAAATTTATATCTAGTTCCGTAAATATCTATAATTTATTAAGTTTAAAAATATAGATCTGTGTCTCGCATGAAATATAAAATTAATATAAATTGATAGTTGCTACAAAAAACTAATAGGTATTCTTAATATTTCGTATTAAATAAAGTAGCCAAATCGACTGTCCGTTTGTTAATTTAATAAAATTTAAGCATAATTTAACATGCATATGCGATCATCTAACTAATAATAGATTTATATTATTTACTAGCGGGCCCGGCAGACGTTGTCCCGCCCTGATTATAAAAAACATCCTGGACAAATTATATACCAAAACGTTCCTCGGGAATCACTTTATCCACTGGTGAAAACCGCATAAAGATCCATTCAGTAGTTTTCGAGTTTATCGCGAACAGACAGACAGACAGACGCGGTAGGGGACTTTGTTTTATACTATGTAATGAAATCACAGGTAGTAATCATTTTCAATTAATATGTTACTGTCAAGTTATACTTCCTTGAAATCGCAATACAATTTTTAACATAATTAAAACTCTGCATATAGTAGATGTATGCAATAATGTGCGTTTTAGTTAATTTAAAATTGTTAAATCTAAAAGAAGGTTTTAATATTTTTTCAATAAGAAGTATTATTACTATATTTTAGTACTTATTAGGTAACTAAGGCCACTTTTAGTTGAATAAATCGAAAAGTTAGTTTGCGTGCCTCTTTATTGTAAATTCACATCAATCTAGTGGTTACTAGAATCGGCTATTTGTAATTAATAATTAAGAAATTTCGAATTAATAGCAATCTCAAAAATACTCTTTACAATAATCTCTTAGTTCTATTTATTTCTTCATTAGATTCATGATATTATGAGAATAAATTAATTTTACTATAGTTTTCCGACAACAGATTCTTGTTCGTATGTTATAAATTACATAAAGTGAAAAGGCATAAACGTTGCGGTTTCTCCATAATTTTTCCTTTAATTTAAGAGTGGAAAAATCTTATTTCATTAAAATTACGAGACAGAAGATTGTCAGTTACGGTTGTGGCTGGATGTGCTGAATCGGCGAGAGCCAAACGGATCGTAAATCTTGTGAATTCTGCGCCAGATGAAAATACACGACACAGTCCCGATGCGTAGCTACGCTCTACGTTAAAAACTCAATGCCAACGTTTTTATATTGCTTTGAATTTAACATTACTAAAAAAAAATCTTACGACAACAAAATCGGAATGTCTTTTTTTGTTATAGGTATTAATGTTTTTTTTTGCTCAAATTAATTAACTTAAGATGCAAATAAAAATAGAAGTGTCTGTATTTGTCCCAGAGCCATTGGACCGATTACCGTGAGACTGCATAAGTAGAGATCCTTCCAAATCTTATCAAAGTTGGACATAAAGGCTAAGCAATACAAAATTACAATAAAAAATATTTAAAATAGCCCACAACTTTTACAGACATAACAAGTAGTTTCAATAAAAAGAAATAAGATGATTCAAACGAGAACGAAGTCATGGGCACCAACTAGTATTTAATAAATGTAACTAAATCTTAGAATAATTTTAGATAGCAAAGGCTGGTTTTAGAACTCTTTAATGTTATATTTTGCTTATAAAGAGCAACGTTAAAGGGGTCGAAGTATATTCATATAATATGAACCTATATTCATACATTCTTCAAACTCTTTCTACCTAAAACCATATCGCAAATTTCTATCAGCATACATTTTTAATTTTATAAATGTCATATAATTATTTATTATCCAATTATTTCTTATATTAAACTTATAAAATTATATTCCTATAACAAAACTTCAAAATAATTATAAAAACAACATAATGCACGGACATTCTAAATTTGAAATGTAGAATTGCTTCCATGAAATCACTAACATTTTATAAATAAACATGGCAGCCATATTGCAAAGGGAACCAATCAGAATGCGCCTAGAGTGTGAAGAAAGATGGCGGTATACTGCCAACCTATCAAATATCATTATTCTGTATTGTTCAATCATAAAGAATAGTCGTCTACAATTGTATTTTATTATTATTACTTTTCCTGTTGCAAGTAGTATGTTTAGTTGATTATAAGATACATGTAGTTTACTTTAACTAGCTATACGTAGTAATCATATCTTCGTGTTTTTATAAAATAATAAATTAAGTGTATAATTAACTATCAATACTTGTGTATTCGTGTTTTTATTTTAATTTATGTATAATTAGTATTAATATTACGCCATTGGTATTGTTAACATTGTATAATTTAATTTTATAGTATTAACTGGTTTTTAATAAAGGCTACCTACTAGTTAAAACGCTATTATTGACATTAAACGTTATTAACTTGATTAAAAAAGCGACTTCGTAATGACAGTGCCGAGGAAAAATGCGTTCTTTTAATTCCCTGTAAAATACTTATTATCATCAAGTAAATGGAACAGAATGAGTTTATACATAAAATTATAACCTATAGATTTAATATTGGGTATGTGAATTTTTTTAAAACTAATAAAATACACTAAGTGCCTACTTACACAAATATTCTCTTATATAAGAAATTATATTTATGCAGAAGTGAATGTTATGAGATATATTTTCATAGTTAGAATTATTCGAGGAGTATACATACATGACATGGGTCTATGGAGACCTTATCTATAATTTAAATTAAAATTATTGAACTTGAATCAAATTCGTCGCTAGATACTTGTAGTATTTTGTATTCAGCTCTTATCCGAGTTTTCAATACGCATCGACTTTTGCATAAAACATATAGGTACTCAATTCATTTGATATGTACCAGGATTACATATGTAATAAGCAATAATTTACAAGATAACAAGTCTTGCAAGTATTTAGGTTCAAGTGCAATATAATATGTTGATAACTCTGTGACTGAAATATATGAACAGATGTTCGGGGTGAACGAACCCGGTTTGATGCGCCGGAGCACCACGGTCCGTCGCTTTGATTTATTTATTTATTGCTTCACAACATAAATTTGTCAATAGAAATGTAAATATCCTTAATCAGTTCTATAAAGTAGTTAAAGTGTTCCTTTGAAATACTGATTGTTATTCACATGTTAAAACAACAATTTAAATGAAACTGATCAATCAGCAAAAACGACACAGAAGAAATAACAAAGAAAATGTATTTACTACGGCAAGCACGTGGACAACACAGTTATCAAAAATTTGGAGTTACAAATATATGTATGATAAAAAAAAGTTAAACATTACAAATAAGATATCATATTTTATTCTATAGTATTACTACAAAACCACATAATTCAGTATAAACTGTCTGCCACCATACTAGGTGACTACAGCGTTAGTTTTCAATTGTAGCCAAACGGGTTTAAACACCAGTAATTATTAAAAGTGATACGTATCATAAATAGGTAAAAATATATAAGTAGATATACTTACTATTGTATATCGTAAACACAATTTTAAATAAATAGAACAAGTTATATGAATTAAGCTAAAGGTAATAGATTGTATACATAGTATTGAAAGATATACAAAACTAGTACACTGTAAGTAACATTCACTTATCATTAGAAATAATATAAGAACTAAGTTTAGTTTTTTTCTAACTAATACTATCTACACATGGGCTGTATTTAATCATAAAGTTAACAACAAGTAACTATGAAACCCTGCTTACGCACATATATTATCAACGATAATTATTATACGTTATTGCCATAAATGTATTTAATCATGTGTAACTTGCATGCTACAAGTAGGTACACTTTATTTAATTCTGGCAGATAGCCACGACTTCATAGGCGTTGTTTACTGTCCCAACAATATATTTTTGTACAGAGGAAAGAAGATGACAAAATTGAAAAAAAAATACTTTACTTAAAACAATGTTATCCATTCACTTTTTCTCTCCTGCGCATGCGCCCCACACTCTTAGTTGCTTGCTCTACTTCACATATGGTTATAAAGATAGTAGTTTATTGAAATTAGTTATAAATGTACATTAATTAAAGATATCCTGATTTTTATATATAGATAGAACTATATCAAAACAAAACAAAACGAAAATAATATGAGCGATATCTATCTGATAGCTTTTGATCGATGCTCGTAAACTTTAGGCAGACTGAACCGATTTTACTGAAACAAAAGACTAACTAAATGTTACTCGAGTATATGTTTTAAGATTTTCTTGGTGACGTTTTATCATAAACGTTGTATCATGAAAATCTAAAAAGTGTAGACACGCAAAATTTAAATTTTTATTATATGTATGTATAGATTAAGTTCTCATTAGAAAGTCCACATGAGTTATATATTCTCTGAGTAAGCCTCAATGTTCTTTTTGTACCTGTGAAAACACTGTGAACTGCATTTAATCGTAAAACTAAAAACTATGAAACCGTGCTTACATGCTTCATCTACAATAATTATTATACGTATTTGCCATAACTTTATTTAATCATATGTAATTTACATCTTACAATTTTCCTACAGTTAAAAAAAACAACAGACCCGCAACCTGACTGCAATATAAATGCGTAGAAGACTAATAATTTTCCAGTTCAGGTAACGCCCTAAAATGGAAAATATGTAGATGCCTTCTTTTGTTCCATTGAAGGCTATAATTTTGTAACAATAATAAGTACTTTCGTTATACCGGGAGGGCAGAGAAGGTGATTTAAGAAAATTACATTATAAAAAGAGTAAAAAATATGCCCGAGGGGATAGGGCGAGTGCGGCGTCGGTTCAAAGGCATTATTATAAAAATGTACCAATTTAAATTCAAAGCATAAAGTAGGCTTGCCGATGCGTTATTGAGTCCGCTACAGATTGGCTGTATTTTATTGTGGCCGGGACAATTCTATTTAGTTACGGTTATCGAAATGGATCTAAATAACGTTTAAATCTTGTAATATTGTATACTTATACCAAGAAAATATAACGAGATATTTTTACTTTTAACCAGCGAGCTACTCATATAAAGTGATAATATGGTTATTTTATATTCATTCGGTAGGTATTTGTAAACAACTATTTGCTTCATAAGTCAAGTACCTTATTATTTTCGAAATAAAGAACATATTAAGAATGTTATAGCAGTTTCTGTTAAAAAACGGTACTTATGTTCTAATACGAGGCTACGAAAGCATATATTTAAGACACAAAACAGAATAATAACCTAAAACAAAAAAAATATTAATAATTTATTTTCCAATAAAACCATCAAGTTACGTACTAAGTTTTACAAGCTACTATTTTCTCTTTAAATTGGGAAATCAGACAGGAATCGAATACTGTTGAAACTTGTACTATAAAAAACTTTCTTTGTTACCCCGATGCTATCGGTGAAAGAACTCTTTCATTCGACTTGAACGCCGCTATTGAAGGGGAAATTGCTGCTGACTCTAAGAGTTTAAGTAAAGGTTAGATTACACGTTTACGAAAGGTTAGATAGTAAGTTTCGTTTATTGGGTTTTTAACTCTAAAACATTATCATTTAAATGTACATTACTACTAATAAACATATATCCAGATAAGTGAATTTATATTCACGGTATTTTAATGAGACGTGCTTCTTTTAGTTGGCATATTTTATTAAATTATTTAAAAATAACCAAATATGAGTAGTTTAATTTGGTTTTACTAAAAAAAACTGAGATAATATACGTAGATACTCCAAATGAATTTTATATAAATTACATTGATTATATAGGTAACCGATACTTAAGTTCACATACCTATAAATTCTGTTTTATTTATTTTTATCTCTAATTAAGTTTTTTGATAAGATTTACATGACAACAATTCATTAGGTTTTTTATTTATATTTAGAACATTTGAATATATCTATATATCTACCTAAATATATTATAAGCAGAAATAAAACTGTTAAGAACACGTTCTTTCACTGTTTCTTATATCATTTTCTTTTTGTTTAGTAAATATTAAAAAGCTATATAAATATTATATTAGTATTAAATATTATAACTCCAAGAAAATGTAAATAGTTTTTTGCCTGTATTTCTTTAATACTTCACGGCTTACTATATTTGTATAATATGAATAATATTATCTATGTTAATACAGGTATAGTGGAGGGAAGGTAATGTTCTTTATCATGATTGCATTTTGATTATCAGGCGACCAAAACAACGACTAATGTATATAATTATTTAAGTATATTTACAAACAGAAATAGAAAATTGAATTTTAAAATGTCAATTTCATTAATTTGTTATAGCTACTTTATTAAACGTACCTATTATCGCTCAATTCGTACTACATTTAAAAATGAGAACCGTATATAAAAAAAATGTGTGCGTGTACTAGTGTACACACGTAAGAAGTGAAACTTGTTTAAGGCCTTATTTTTCGCAAAATGATCTATATGCAACTTTCCAGAAATTGGTTAAAAAAAAAAAAAAAAAAAAAAAACAAAAAAAAAACCAAAAAAAAAAAGAAAAAGAAAAAAAAAAACAAAACAAAACCCTTTCTTTCTTTATGGCAAACAATTTCATTAATATATTAAAAAATAAAGTTAAATTAGATAAAGTTTAAACAAAAGGATTTTATTAACATAGACATGAATACAAAAAAGATGGCGCGTAACGGAAAAATGTGACGGTAAATTTTTTCCAACGCCGATAAAGAAGTTTCACTTCAAAATGAAAACCGTTTTTAATTGTTCCTATACAGAAAATTTAATGTGTAGGTAAGTGTTACAAATTCCAGGGCGCCGCTCCGAGCCGCGGGGCGCAATTACAGAGTATGCTCGCGAGATTCCAATTAAAGCGTGCCATCCACAAAATTCCGCAGGGTCGGAAACTTTCTGAATAGGCACCCCGTCTCTCCGTTCCACTTCGGGTGGATAATTGCTCATCCCACATGCCAAGAATATCTCATCGCGATAGCATCCTTTTCCTTAGTTCACACAGAGTATTTACATAAATTATGTTTTCAACTTATGAAACTTTTAATTCCCATGTACAAGTATGTGCTAACATATAACTTACTACATGTTTATAGTTTGCTAAGCTCATAAGTGTATTGTAACTGAGTCCACGTACGCTTTTTTTTGTCTTTCAATAACTTAATCGCGAACTTGTGGCTAGTATGTAAATTACCCTTATCTACAAATGTGCTTTAATGCTTGCACAAATCTACATATTGAGGGAACTATAATTGTATCTTGCTTCATACTAAAACTTGCCAACTTGCCAAAATTTGTAGGAGAGATACAAATGTATATCAGACTAATATGTTTATCGTAAACATTAAAATATTACCTATAATAAAATTTTATTATCATGTAGCTGTATTATTAAAAAAATATCAATATCTCATTTGTTATACTTTAACATCTGTCAACCAAAATTGTTACAACTCTACATAAAATACCTCATTAAAAAATAAAGAACCCAACCTACCTATTTAAAAAATCAACGGTAATCCCAACAAAATGTCTAAACTCACGAACGGCCAATATTTATAAACAATAACGTGAAACAGTATACCTAAACGCTGCTCTTAAGAGAACTACATAAAGTTCGCCCTAAGAATAAATGGATTACTTGTGTTCGCCGTGCGACATCTCGCGGGGGGCGCGCTGAACTATATGAGTTATTGTTATTGCATGGATTTCTCCACTTCCGAACATGTTTTCGCCCACACCCCTTGTAAGGAGGCGTCGTAAAAATCTGGACAAAATACTTTTATTCAATTGATTGTGTTTTCAAAACATATATTACCTAAAACGCCGTAGCCAAATAACAAAATGGAATGTTACAAGGGAAATCGTTAATATTTTCTTAAGTAGATAGTGAAAATTTTGTTTATTTCTTGTAATATTATGAGTAAACAAAAACAAAGAATACATGAAAGTATGAGCGTAAATAAAGAGATCAAAACAAGTTTTTATTAGACGCTCGGAGTGGAATACCTATGAGGTACGAAGTTTGGGTTAGTTTTATAATTTCACAAATATATACAATAATTATTTGTCTGATTTTTTTTTTCATTAATTTCATTAATCAATGATTTGTTTCTAATAATTCATTGACTTCCTTTAATTAAAAACATTAGACAAGAATTAAGTTTTAATTAAATTTATTATTACAAAACGAATTTAAAAAAATACTCGTAATTCGTAATATCAAAGGCCCGCTGTTTATTTAAAACCAAGATAAGTGATCTGAGTACAGAGAATTCAATGTCTTAAGCAATTTCGAACGTGAAAAATGGTCTTCGTGCAGTAACAGTAATGAGGTAGTAAAGACATTGGTTGGACGCTGAACCGGTAAGTCAGCGGTTGGTCTGAGAAACCATAATTATGTAAAATAACTTAAATATATGTTAAGAGAACACCCGCGTTGTAAGCTTCCGAACTAAGTATGCTGAATATTAAATATTTGTGATTATAAATCATGTCCGTTTACATTATAGTTTTTTCTTTTATTCAAACAAATTAATAACCAATAATTATAATACAAAACATAAGGAACTCTATATAAGGTTTGACCAAAATTACTTATACTAATATCGTAGGGGAGATTATAATAATATCTATACTTATTATATAACAGTATTTTTTAAAGCGATAATAACTCGGTGTTCATTGATACAGGTTTGAATCCCTACATTGTGCTTAAGCGTTCCATGAAAGAAAATATCCGGGTGAAATCATAGCATGATGGTAGAGTTTTCCTAATTCCCTTGCCTAGCTTTTTAACTCAAGTTGAAAATCTGTCGCAAAGAGCCTGTTTCGACAGCTGCACTTGGAAACCAGTTATATTTAAGTTTAGCTTGTCATCACTTTAAACCACATCGTCAGTTAATATCACCTGAGGTTGTGGTGGAACGCTAAATTTTTAAACAACTAGCAGCCTACTTCAGTTTTACACCGCCGTAATAACGAAAAAAATGAAACCAAGTCTTTCTTTTACAATACGATAACAACTAAACAACTGAATGTCAATATTTTTTAATATATCTCTACTACTTTCTATATTGCTTATTTATTTTTATATAAGGAGATTTTAAACCCACAATTTTCACTTTTCTGTATAACTTTTCAAACATCTTCTTCTGTAAAGATCTTGTTGTGATAATTACAAATAACAAAAATAATTTGCCGAATAGGTAGTGCCCTTTTGAAATGATGATCTTATATACATTAGGAAAATGATTTTTATTTATATAAATAAACAAATAGTCATAAATGATGTTATACTGTTCAGAAGCTGAGGTAAAGTTTGATGATGCATTACATTACTAAATTAGAGTCATTTTTACCATTACTGTAAGAAACACAGCTTATTATTTATTAGTTTATCATTACGTAGTATAAAATAAAGTCCCCTACCGCGGCTGTCTGTCTGTTTGTTCGCGATCAACTTAAAAACTACTGAAGGGATTTTCATGCAGTTTTCACCAGTGGATACAGTGATTCGTGGGGAACGTTTTGGTATATACTTTGTCAAGGATGTTTGTATAATCAGGGCGGGACAACGTCTGCCGTGTCTGCTAGTTATTAATAAAAACATTCGTATGTGAAAATACACTTTAATGTGTAATATTATAAATTAATGGAAATTAATAAGCACATTAAAAAAGATTGACCTAAGATTGTAAATGCGCTGTGCTTCGAGGGGACTGGCTTTAAAATGCATCTACTAAAACGACCCTGTGTATACTATGCAACAGATTTTTAGCTTGACGCCAGTAGCTTCTCATGCGGAAAAGTACACTACCACAATGCTACGATTTTATTTCCATATTTTCATTCATCGAAAACTCAGACACACTGTATAGCTCGAACCTACGAAGATCCTTACGGTGCCTGAACAAACTACTTACAACTGACTAGTCATCACTTTGCATTCAATAATTTCTTTGCAATATTACAATAGGTACATTTATAATTACATATAGTTGAATGTATACCTACAGTAGTTAAAAAAAAGTTCAAATTACTAAAACAATTACAACTTTAGTAACCATTGATATTATAATATACTAGGGGGACCGGCAGACGTTATCCCGCCTTGAAAATAAAAAAAAAACCTTGACAAATTATATACCTACACCTTCCCCATAAATCACTTTATCTACTGGTCAAAACCGCATGAAAATCCGTTCGGTAGTTTTTGAGTCTATTGCGAACAGACAGACAGACGTGGCAGAGTTTTATGGTATGTAGTGATGAAGACAATTATAATAGGAATATAAAATTAATCTTGCACATTTCTAAAAAAATCACTAGTAAATATGTACGTCACACAAACTGCAATCTACGGTATATACTAATTTGATAATTGTGATTAATAAAAAGGCCAAAAGTAGTGATAAAGACAATTATAATATATAAAGGTAATCTTGCACATTTCTAAAAAAATCACTAGTAAATATGTACGTCAAACAAAATGTAATCTAAGGTACGTACATACTAACTTTTATAATTGTGATTAATAAAAATATCAAAGAGTATACATATATGCCTACAGCTAGGTAAATGAACGATAACTTGAAACTCATTAGCTATAACGAAGCCGTAAAGCCGTCTGTAAAGCGTTTATGTCGGAAAACGAAATAGTTTCTTAGTGTTTAGTGAATGAAACTAAGTATGCCACTAATTAGACCAACAGTACTGAATGGTCAAAGAAGTTCATACATTTTTTCATTCAGTTCATTATTATAAAGAACCGATTTATCTTAACATGTAGATATATTACATGCACACTAAAAGGTTATCGAAAAACGTTTCAAATTTTTCAGAATTGGCTTTTCGAATTGAACAAATTTTCAATAAAATATCAAATCATGTGATTCAAATGTGTTGCTCTTTTAAAAAATAAAATTAAACTTGAAAAAAATGTTCTCTCAATTAGGCTGAATATGAACGAATTACATAACCTCACCTATTTTCGTTGTCTGATTCACGCGAAATGTCCCACCTATTCAACTTTTGTATGTTAATGTAATCCACAAAACGCACCCAAAGAAATGTTACATACTTAGAATGAAAACTATATATAACAGAATTAAAATATCTTAAATACTTTTAATCCACATTGTGATGTTTGAAATATGACCAATTACGTAACCATACCTGCTTATCCCACATAGGAAGGCAATCACGATGAGATAATTAACCGCTATAAATTAACCCGTTTTAAGATCATTAAAACGCTATATAGTCGAGTGCTTCCAGTATTTTGAAAAAAATATATATACGAGAGACCACACACAAAGACTAATTTTGTATTAATAGTTTAACGTATGCGACACGGAATTTTCATTTTATATGAAAGTATGCTACATGCTTCGGGTTTCCCTGTTGAAGTATTTGGTAATTTATAAATAATTAGCGGATCCGTTATGTCCTTCTACACATATACAGTAATAGGTAAGATATACAGATACCTATACATCGAATTTAAAAAAAAATAGAGATTTGTTGTGTGGTTTTAAACTGAAGATTATGTATTTTTTACGTTAATCTTGCTCTTTTGTTTCTCAACCGATTTTCTTTTTTTTGTTTACTAGATAGGTATAGAAGAGCTTTTGTGTTATCAATAAAAAAAATTGAATAGTTGGTTTTTTTTTTGGTTCATAAAAATTTATGAATTATGGTCGAATTTCGATAACTTGACTATGATTACATATATATGTGTGTGGAAAATAAATATCGACATTAACGCTACCTACCAGGTACAAATATGGCCAAAAACCATCCAGATGATCTTGTAAGTTTAGAAGAATGTCATTAAAATCGGCTTAAGTAGAAAGGAATTACGAACACGGAATGCTTACATCGGAATTTTATATTAGATGATTTGAAATAACGAAGCGAATACACATTGTTGGGACAGTATATATAACGTGCATATATATACACGTTAGAATCTATAAGTTTATACGTATAGTAAGCTTTTATTTACATCCGTCAATCAAAATCATTGAATTGTAGAGTGGCTGTAAAGCATCCATCGCACATATGTAAAAATATATTCTTTAATTACTTGTGTGTATATAACTATTATAATAATTTAAAGTGTACTGTGTAAGTCCCAAAGTATAATATATTAAAAATCATTATATAACATTTTATAAAGTTTAAAAATAATTTTTGTTAGTTTAAACATACAGTTTAAATGACGACATAAAATTAAATAACAATAAAGTATAACCTAGCGCCACCTAGACGCATACCATGGTTAAAATGTAGAGTATAAAACGTTTTCTATGAGAAATGTTTACGTATGCCAACCTTTATGGTGACTACCTAGGTGCTGGGGTTATATTATTCTCATATATACATATTTAAATATAATCTTACGTTATATTTTTAACATTCTCAATTTGTATACTTATGATAAAGTAGTTTCTTAATACTAGATCGGTACGTTAATCGCAGTATATCTGTGAACAAGCATGACAATAATCAGCCCACTGTAGTCCAATGGGCCAGTAAATACACCTAAAGTTAATAATTATAGCGCCATGTATGAATCTTGTCATTGGAGTTTTTATATCGGAATAGTATGATTAGCTACTTGTTTTCATCCTTATTATTTATATATTCTATTAGTTTATATAATATTCTACTTTCTCTGTAAATATATCGTACTAGTGGTTGCTCGTGGCTTCGCTCGCGTTGATGTAGGTTTATATATATTATCTAACGGAAACAGTATGCTTGCTGAGTAAAAATTCCCTATGTTCTTTTCTGTAGCCCTGAAACGTGTATGCAAATTTTCATAACGATCGGTTGAGTATTAAAATATGAAAACGCAAACAAACATACGCATTTGGTAGATAAATTAATATTATATATTAAATTTATAAATAATAATTCACAGGGTCGAATGGAATTACTATAAAAATTCCTACCACAAACTCTTCAGTGAAGGTGAATTAGAAATAAACTTCAAGGGTTTTCACAGTCACGTGGTTAACTCATGTATCACGAGTCAAAATTCTCAGAGTATGCATACGTTTAAACAGAAAACCACATCAAATACTTTAGTAAAACTTACCTAGACACTGTTTTCCATCGACATTCGGGTCTGCCGCGCGCCGACAGACATTTGGCTCGGCGCCAAACGCCACAGATCCCTACACGACCCGTGTTTACATTAAGATTAATTTTTAGAACAAAAACAATATCACAATTCGACATGTTCAAAACTTAACGTAACACTACTTTCGCGGGTAAAAACCTGAACTATACTGACTGTCTCAATTGAAGCTATACGACTAGGCTTTCTCTTTGGTAACAAAAAGCTAATTTGAATTTTTATACAAAACTGGGTCAATATGCCTTTCTCAGAAGCGCTTGCACAGTTTTACGGTCGTATTGTTTGCTTAGTTCTGTGATTCTTTGATGGTTAGCGGTATATTTTTTTAATATTTATAGTAATTTACATACTTCACCTATGCTTTTAAAGTGTAAATACCCCCCTGCACATAGACTTGAGTCAGAGGTCTTAGTCATAATAACCAGGGTACGTTTACGTGATTTTGAACACCAAAAAAATGATACTTCTATATTTTTGCTCTATCTGTATTTTACTTAAATTTTCTCATAATATTTTACTTTCCTATCTCCCGATATATATTAAAATCATGTTAGAAAATGTTGATAGGTATATACCTAAATCCACAATATTTTGGCTATGAATTTCAATAAGAGAAGTCGAACCAGTGGAGATCGTGTCCATTTTTAGATAATAAATACTGTACTTACAGACGACCCCCCATAGAGCTGATTGATTATGGTAATTAACCCTCTTGTATAAATTTATTTAATACATACATTATATATAAAAATCAGATATTAAACAATATGCCATGCTACTAAAAATATTTTTCTACCCATCATCACAGCAATCCTACGTCACAGAACAGTCTATTTTATCTAGCAAAACGTAGTTCAACGGTAGGACAAATTATTAGGTGCCACTTGTAATTTTAATAATAAGATAATTATATGATTTAATAGAAATTAAATGTCAGTAATGAATGTTTGTCCTGTATAAATCACCCAATATATATATATGGTAATAAAATGTTTTTTTATAATTATACCAAGACGATTTTGTATGCATTTTATATGAAAAATATTTTATATAAATACGTGTAGGTATGCATATTTACTTTATTAATCTCATAAAAGAATATAAGCGTTAAATAATGTAGTAAATATATTTAATCCCTATTTATTATATATTCCATCTGTTAATGGTATCCAGGCATTCACAGTTCGTCTTATCTTAGGTAAAGTTGAAATAGTTTTGTAGTATAAACATGTTAAGCATTTTTTTAAATAAAATTATCGTATTAGTGGTACTTCTACAAATTTATTTATTGGTAATAATTCTTACTGAAACTATGTTTATAAACTATGTATAGGTGTCGAATACACAGAACCACAAACCCAAAAAAAACCTGAATATTGTGCCATCTATACGAATAATCACGAACTGTTAAAAGCTAAAGGTACGCAGAACTTTTTAGAGTCCTCGGTACTATGGAAATATCAATAACTATATTTCATATTTAAAACATAAGTAAATAAACCCTTTTAACTACAAAATAGTTTGATATTTTACTTTATTCTTATAACGACTTAAACTTAGTAAAATTTTTATGTTTACATAAAAATGATACTTCAATGACAGAAATGTGAATCAAAATTAAACAGGCTTAAATAATGCTTGTTATTCCATTTTATACTGATAATCCTCAAAATACAGTACAGATGTAATTTTATATGAAATCTGTAGTCAAGTTTGTTAAGTCGTATTTCTATAATTTAATTTAATATAACCACTGTGTAAGTTAAAAACAACGCCATCTACACTTTAATGATGACATTCGTTCTTAAAGCATGGGTCACCTGTTTCCAACATTTGGTTTATATTATATATAAAACATAATTTGTCACTATAATTATTGCTTATTTTCAATTCTATATAAAATATTGTATAAAAGTAAAGATTTTTTTAAAAATCATGTTCTTTTAAATTTGTACGAATATTATAAATTTAATGCATCTATTTTGTCGAATTCAGGCGGTAGTTTTTTGAAGTGAAAACATCCTCAGGCGCGTTGAGCGGTATTTTTGGCAGGAGATAAATTTATAATTTCGCTTGCTATATTGCTTGCTATATAAGTGACATGCTACGTAAGCGCGATCGGCCGTATTGCGTATGCGTGGCTTGCGTCCGACTAGCGACGCGTAGTATAAGGTCCTGTGTACATTTAATATTGATATTTTACAGCTCATTATAAGTTTGATTGATTAATAGACTATATAAAAATGTACATAATTATTGCTTCAAGCGTCAATTGATATGAAAACAAAACTAATAATAATAATTTCAATAAACAATTTCTGAAATTTAATAGTGTCATTTACACTATAATAAGTATGAAAATTCAAAAGAGAACACATTTATTTCATTGTTTTAGGTTTACACTTCTGTCCGAAGTCCTATTAGGCTGCCTCGCCTTTTTTACAAGATTATAAACATTCACACTTATTACTTTTATCGTAAATAATGTAGTCAGACTACTTTTCAATAGCGATCCTGATTAGTTAATTCTAATAATGATTTATAATAAACAAATAAAGCAATGCAATCAATATCATCATTACCTAGTAAGCAAAAATTACAATTCAAATGTCAAAAATTCATGGTGGTATAAAAACTCTTTCTAATACCTATAGGTTTTATAAAGTATTCTATAAAGCCATAATTATTATAGAAAATTTATACCCATATTATTAAAAGAAAAACAAATAACAAAAAAGATTGCATTTCAAATTATGTTAACCTCATATTATAATATACTTCTGACGACTCATGTCAACGTACTTATAACGCTTAAGCTTAGTTATCGTTATAGAATTAATAGGAATCTACATTTGTTGTTCAAAATAATTAACAAATATTTATAAACATACTAATTTAATTTCTAAAAATAAACAATAGACGAGTAATATATACGAGTTATGAAGTAAAACAATTTTTAAATTTACTTTATATGAATAAAATGACAGAGGTTTGTGGTTACGCGCGAATCACACAAGAACTACTGGTTATAAATAGTTTTATTTCGTAGACACTTAGTCCTTATCGAAAAAGAAAATTATCATGATATTTATTTTATATCTTATGTATGTAATATAAAGTTTTAAGAAACTACGAATTTATATGCACTATGCGTTCACTGATACATGTTTTGTTGTCGTAGTGAATACGGTGACTAGTGTGCTGCGCATGGGCAGGAAATGAAAAATAAACAAATAAAATTTTATACAAATAAATTTTGTAAGTAAAGTATATTTTTGTTATCAATATAATAAATAACTTTCAGCTAGTAGTAGATAAATATTGATAACATAGTTTACTTAAAACAGGTTGAAGGCTTTTTTCCTAAACATTAACGAAGTATCAAGAATGCGATACAACAGACTTAAATATTATATATATATATATATATATATATATATATATATATATATATATATATATATATATATATATGTTATAAATTAAGACAACAATATATAATATCGTTTACAGTATTATTATTATTAAATTGTAATTTAAATATTAAGGACCATATTTTGGAACAGTTACCTTAATCACATTTACTTTTAGCTTTATAAATGTTTACTAACATTCAATTCTGTAACCAGGTAACTGGTGCCAATTTGTAATTAACCGTAAAAAATGATTTTGTCTTAAAATGCCTAACAATGATTTAAAAATAACAATTTTAAAATCAATTTAAAATGATTGACCGAATGTTAAAGACACCTGCTACTAAGACCCTCCCAGCTGACAGCACTATACGAACACACACTAAAACAAGTTTCTAAGTGTGCTGTGAAAATTTAAGTTGCGCTCATAAGCGATGTCGGCCGTCCCACGACGCCATGTTAGTTTTCTTCTTGATCTCTTTCACTCCTATGTACCAGCACGTAAACGGGTGAAAGAAAAAACAGTTACATCTCGGTTCACAAAGGAAGTTTGGTAGATCAATCACACAGTATTTTTGAGAAGGGGACTCAAAAATGTTACAAATATGGTAACATCTTTTTAAGCGATAACACCTACCAATACGCATTTTGCAATTCTATTTTTAAAATTGAACACGGAATAGGTATGGGTTGAAGCAATGAAAATAATTAGAACTATGCTCAAGTTTTAATAAAAACGATTTCTTTTTTAAAATATTTTTACTAACGTCTGCTCGTGGCTTTTCTCGCGTTAATGTAAGGTATCTGTACCGAATAAGGCCCACCTAATTTATTTTCAGAGAAAAAAAAAAGTTACTGGAATATAAATATAAAACATAATGTACTCGAATAGTTATTTTATTAAGTAATGGAAGCAAGGTAACATTTCAAAATAACAACGAAAATGTAATAGTTACAATGTTTTCAAAAAAAATTGGGAAACGGGCCTTTTTGGAAACTAGTGTTCCATATAAAGCCCTAAATTAAAATAATGTTTACTCTTCAGTTACTTCTATACACCTTTGTGCTAAAAAGCATATTGTACTTTTTTTATGACTTTTTAGCTTTAAAATTTATTAAAGCAGTAAAAATCGTCGTCCGACATTCGATCTTCTTAACATGTTACACAGTACCAGATAGTTTTTACTACAGTTGGCTGAGAAGTCGATGAACTGGTCGTGAATTATGGGGTTTCTAAATGTAAAGTTAACGAATTTCCTGACTGTTTTGTAGAACAATCTTTAGTTACTCTTTGGGTCTGATAGTTTGTTGTCTTTGCGGTACTAGTCGATTTAGGAACTTTCGGAGTCGATATTGGCGTAATTAATTGAGATGAGGGAATGCCGTCATCTTCATCATTGACTGATTACATGTCTTGAATTTTAACTACGGAGCGTTCTGACGACACCGATAGAGCAAAGGCAGGTCCTGGTGTGGTTAACGTAACTACAGTTTGTATACATCTAATAAAGCCCATAGTACAAATATCTGGGCCTTATTGAATGTACAGATACAAAACAAAAAATATTTAAATAGACAAATCAATATAAAAGTAATCACTCTATTTACGTTTGCATTTTATAATCTATGTGTTATATGATAATTTACGAACTATAAATAAATATAAATCTTGCTTAAGGCGTTAATACATACAAATAACTAGGAGCGAATTTTTATAAAAGCACGCGGACAACTGATTTCTATATTGTTTCTCATAACACTGAAAACAATGTATACATACGGGCATCAACGGCTGTTTCACCCATCCAACCCTACGTCCCTATGGCTATTTGATTATAGTAGAATAAACTGGAATATTCGAATTTTATACGGAGAATTTAAATGTGGGCCTTATTTGGTACAGGACCTTAATTAGTACAGTTACCTTATATTTGATCTGCCCCTCGGAAACATTACATTTTTTTCTTGATGAAAGGTATCCCATGTCCTTTTCTGTATTCCTTACATCGTCTACGCAGAATTTGATGATGATCGATTGAATAGTTAAGGCGTCAAAGCGTAATAAACAAACTCACTCATTTTAAGTCATACGTTTCAATAACAAATTTCAAATTTCAATATCAAGTTAATTTTAAACGGAGATAAAAATCTTTATGTAGAAATCTACAATTCTATGTATTTAATACTCAAGTAATTATTATAAATAAACAAAATTACTATTTTGTGTAATAATTTATTTAAATTTTTATAGATATTTAGACCAGAAGACCACACTGGACCCGATGACATCCAAAGAACGGTAGAAATCGCCTACATACCTATACCTAATATTTAATTCAAGGTCACTACAGTCTCGAACAAACAATGCTACATTCAAAATCGCTACAAACATGCACACTTTGGCTAAATTCGAAACATATATTTTATAGGTATAAATTGGCTTCGATCCAAATGGACACAAATTTGATAACATCGTTACTTTGCTCTTCAGCAAAATGTGCTATGAGAAGATGAGGTTGACTACCTAAGTATAGCTAGCATATAATAATGTAACCGATGTATGTACACCCTAATTTTTTGGGAATTATTGTTTAAATATACTTAATCAGATTCTTATTATATACTTGCTGACCTCCTCGACTTCTTTTACGTTGCTTATTATCTCAATAATATATTTTATGTGTAGAAGAAAACACTTAAAAAAAAAACAAAAATATATCTCGCTTACAAAAATTTGTAGTCTTTATAAAAATCGTAGCTTCTTAAAACTTTAATAATTTTATGTTAAACGAAGATATCGTGATAACTATTTTTTTAGATAAGCACCAAGTGTATAAGAAAAAAAATTCCAAATTGGTTGGAAATCCATCCAATAGTTTTTATGTGATGCGCGCTTTACGGCAGACCTATATTGTTTTATTTATATTCATTGATTGATTATAGTTGAATCTAGATATATGTCAGTCTTCTACATAGGTACCAATCTAGTTAGGCACATACAAAGTATTGCAGATACTTAGATATATAAGCATGCACTATTAAGTACGTACTTACCTCTTAGGCAACGTCTTGTAAATATTTGTCTAAACTTTTCTTGCCTCATGCCATTTTGAAGTTATCTGAAAAAATCATAAAATTAACCTTATTAACAAATTAATAACTATTAATTTAGAATCAATATTTTGAAATATATCTATACCTATCTAATACCTATATATTAATGGGTTTATATATATAGAGTACGATCGATAGAGAATAGTGAGAGTTGTATGCTCAAGGACGATGTTCGAATAAAGTAATATAACTTATAACATATATTAGTCCAACACTGTAACATTAATTATAGTTATGTACATGTTGCTAATAAATCATATTTATATTCAATAAACAAAGACGTAGGTAATTTAAACCAGTACCAAAACTAGTGCAGGTTAAATTGAAAGATATGAATAAAACAGTAAATAACTATTAATCCATCAGCTTATTCTAAAATCCCGTTATATATATATATATATATATATATATATATATATATATATAAGTGCACCAGAAATTTCTGTATTACAAATTTAAAATTTTGCATGACTTAAAGTAAAACAATATTAGGTAGCAATTTCTTTGAATTAATTCAATATACTATAGGTATATCAATATTTTACTAAATATATACAACAAGTTATTTTAGCAAAGATATATAATACTTGTTTTTATAAACGAAAATAATGAATATTGGAGATAACGTTAACGAGAAAAAGAAACATATATTAGAAGTATTACACTAAGGTATGCAAGCTAGTTTTAAAACTACATGCATGTAAATAACGTTAATTAAACAAGTCAAGGTGCCTTCGACTCTATACCGTAGATACTCTTATTTAAAAGAAATTAACTTCTAAGTTGCACAGCTTCTTAACTCCACGCACCGTCCATAAATTAAGGTCTCCATACGCGATGCAGTAACTTCGATTATTTACAGCCACATACCTCGGAGATAATCTTTACTAAGTGCACGTTTTAGTGGTCGGAGCCGAGGCTTCGCTCGCCACTTCAGTTTATGGTAAGTTAAGCAAATATTAATGCCGGTGAATTTATGATTGTACGGCTACGCATACCTTGAAACAGACTATACTGTTATGTCACAATGTCGTTTATTATGTATCTTAAAATATAATAAAATGATTTCAATTGAGGCTTCGAATATAGAGAAAGCAGTTTATATGAGGCTCGGGAAACTAAGTACCAATGCGTTCAATGGTAACTAAAGTAACTAAATGTATTTAGTTAAAATACATAGGTAATGTATTTAGTTAAAATACATAGGTAATGTATTTAGTTAAAATACATAGGTAATGTATTTAGTTAAAATACATAGGTAATGTATTTAGTTAAAATACATAGGTACAATCACTACATATTATCCTAGGCAACAGCCCGAGCCAAGGTGTGCCGTGCTCTCTTGAGCTATTTGTCAAAATAAAATCGGCTGAGCGCCTTAGGAGTCCTGTGAAGCTGTTAAGGCCTTGCTAGGCCAATAGTGTAGTCAGTTTGAAAAAAAGCAACATATTATAAAACAAAGTCGTTTACCACGTCTATTTTTTTTAAATATAATATAGGGGGCAAACGAACAGGTGGGTCACCTGATGGTAAGTGATCATCGCCGTCCATACACACTAGCAACACCAAGGGAGTCGCAAGTGCGTTGCCAGCCTGTGTTAGGGGAGAGGGAGGAAGGGGAGGTGGGCCTCCAGCGTTCTCACTGACCGAACGAAACGCAACAATGCAAGCACTGTTGCTTCACGTCCGTTTTCTGTGAGTCAGATGGTAGTACCCCGGGTGAGCCGACCCATTCATACTGAAACCAGTAATAGTTTCAGCGTGGCTCTACCACCTACGTTTATCTGGCTGTCTGTTTGTCTGTTCGCCATAAACTCAGGAACTACTGAACATATTTCACGCGGTTTTCAACAGTAGATAAAGTGATTCAGAAGGCAGGTTTAAGTATATAATTTTTCAAGGTTATCTTATTATTACCCCGCTAGTAAGCTATAAGAAGTTATAAGAACAAGAAGGGAGTTTGTATATAAAATGTTTGTAACGAAACCTTACCTATTCCTGAACCGTAGCACAATTGTTATGCAATAAAAATAGATTTATTACGCTCCCGCTGTAAACGTAAGCCCGGATGGCTAATCATCTATTAATCGCAATTTAACGCATCAACACTGTCAAATAATACTTGAAAGAACAACCGATAAAAATTTATTGCGCAGTCTTAACGCGCGCGTTTGTATGACCTTTGCACACACCCTCGTGAATTTTGTATCGTATATTGTATACAACCTTCAGTTTTGTACTTCTTATGGTACTTTTCATGGTATACTCCTACTACAACTGTGTTTAAAACCTTACACCTACTTATTTAGTTTGTTTATTAAATAATTACGTAGGAATAAGTAATCAAATGCAGTTACTCAATAATAACTGAAATAAAATTTCCAGTAATGTTACAAACGAATGCACTCACTTAACAGTTAGTTTTTAATAACATGAATTTTATAACAGCCAACTATTATTGTTCAAACTTGTTACTGTCTGTTTCTAGGTGTAGGTATCTAACTAATATCCAAAAACATAAGAGGTAATATAAGGATAATTTAAGATTCAAAAAGTTACAGTTCATTTAATTTGTCACAGTAATATTATTTATACCTTAATTTTGAACAAAACTACCATAAGGAAGGGTTCGGAATAATCCATAATATACCACAAAAGTTTGATATTATAATACCTACGTATAAGCACTTATTGTTTCTTTGTTTACCGTTTTATGGTGCCACCTACACCTTACCTTACGCTTGGACGTTGAACTCTGAAATGGTCGATTATTTGTTATTAATGGGTGAATGTGAAATGTTTTTTCTGAAAGTTACAGGATTTAGTATAATATGATTATGTTATCAGGTATTACTGTTTAGCCACAGTATAATAAAATACAGTAATAGGACATTTTGTACTTCTAATTTGGACTGCTAGAAATTATATATAGGTACATAGATTTAATTAAACTTTAGCGATTTACCTAATTAATTTATACCTAATTGTATAATTATTAAAATAAGTAAGTAATTGGTATATAGAGATCGATACTTAAAAGCCGCTTTCTTTTTTAACTTTAGAGTGTTACCATTTTTCAACCATATCGTGGTCAAAACATCACGTATGTATGATTGTAGTAAAATGCTATCTTATATTTATTTATAATATATCTAGTTATATAAATATATATTTATATAAATGGATGTTAGTTTGGTAGATGAATATGAAAGTAGTAGGCACACGTTTGTGTTTTTTCATGTAGAATAATTTTTCTCTATTCATTATTCTATAAGTCAGCACTAGATGGCGCTGTAGCGAATCACCTTTGATACCGTTCAAACAGACGTCACGGAAAACGATATGTTTAAATATATGACTACAAAGAGTTTTTCACACAATTCATGTTGCTGTATCTCAACTAGGTATTAATCACAAACCAATGATATTATGAGGAAAAAGCTATAGATACATAAGCACTTGGACAACGCCTTGTTAAAACTCGGCTAGCTAGCAAACGTGATTTCAGTACGGTGTCAGCGTTACTGGAAGCATGTCGTGTACTAATCATTTCATAAAACACCTCAAAAGTATGGTAACCGCCATCCCGTATTCCATCCAAAAGTTCTTACAGTTTATTTATTCACATAGCATTCATATTACTTTTGCCATTAATTAATTAATATTTTTCAAATATTATGGTACCAAAAAATGTTACACAAAGAAATGATAGATATCAAAGAAACAAAGCAAGATGAGGACATCAGGAGTCTGTTTTGATTATTCTTTATTTTTGACGGGCAGATCTAAGCAAAATATAGATAACTATTCCTTTTTTACCACCGATGTTAAGAATATACCATCTTACTTCCACATTTTATCTTAAACAGTGTGGCGTTACAATATTAATTTACGTATGTGTGCGTTATCGTGCCAATTGTTTTGTCAAAATATCATGTAGGTAACTTACCTATACCTTTTTACTTATAATATCATTGATCACAACAAATAGTAGGTACTTCATTACACAATGACATGTTATCACATGGGGCTTTTCAAAAAGGGATTGAAATACTCTTTTCAATGTCGGCCTAACAGTGATGCATGGTGTTCCAGTTATTCCTAGACTACGGTAACCATTTAACATAAGATGGGCCGTCTGCCTGTTTGGCATAAAACAAAAATCAACAAAAACAAAAGCGTGTCCGTGGACACAACTAGTATTTAATTATAACTATTTATCCATTTACAAGTTCGTGTTTTAATAATTATTTTACTAAGGCTCTCTACCATAAAATTTTATAATTAATAAAAACTTACTAATTGGAAAGTTAATTTTCATTTACATAAAACATTAATTAGTACTTTGTTAATTAAAATACGATATTTGCTCTCGCATATAGAACTGCTTATAAATATTCTTCCATTTTCGACAACGGCGCATAAGCAAAATTTGTATTAATTATTCGGTTAGGTGCGATCTTAAAATATATAGGTATCCTATGGACAGTAATATGCTAGCCGTTAAGCTTAAAGACCACACTTCGATCGTGGACTTCATTTATTGAAAACTTGGAAGGCTACCATGTAGAATTTGGGCCGGACTAACTACAACATTATTCCGTTTATGTCTGGGTCTAAATAGAAGCAAATTAATATTTAAATATTATCTAATATTACCAGATTCTTGAAAAATATCTTTGACCATCTGAGATAGCTCACTGAAAGGTAATACGTAACTACTTTATAGGGATGAAATTCTGAAATATTCTTGGACTAAGATATATAAAAGATATTTTAGTTTAAAGATGATTTTGAACAAATTTCCAATTCTCTAGAAGTTACAACATTATTTCGCATATTCCAAAGATTTCCAAGAATTACTTGGAAAAACTTGTAGAGTTTTAGTCGATTACCCGCGACACACTATTTAGATCCTAATGCGGGGATCTACAGATTATTTTTATGCCCTGTAATATCATCTTTGTTAAATAAAGGTTTTTTGAAGTTATACTTCTTTTGGCGCGTTAGGGAAAAATGATGAGAGTAAATTTTTCGGATGCGCGCGCACACCGTCACGAAAAGTCACATTTTGTTTCTTGTATTTATTGTTTGTATATCTTTGTATTAAAACTTTCAATGTATTAAATACCTTTTTTCTATCGTTAGTGTCGTTTTTTCTACAAACGTAGAATAAGGCGAAAGATAAAAATTTTGAAAAGGTTTTTATCTTGTTACGTAAGTACAAACACACTTTTTTTATTTTGTATAACTTACCATTAGTTTTTAACGGTTGACTACAATCTCATCTGTCTCATATCTATATAATACCAATGTGTAAAAGCATATACTACGTATTACATAACTTAAAGTTGGATCAATCAGTGATAATGGTTATTGTTAGACTTAGTAGGCTCAAACGTCTCCAATCTTTGTGACAACAACATTTTAATATCTAAATAATAATTTCGATGCTGTTGTTATAAACATGTTAACATATAACAAGATTTCTTATGTCTAGAATATATATTTGAATACGAGTAGGTACTGCTATTTCCACTTTTCCAGCAGTGGGTTGTTACAAGCTTATAATTATGATGAAAAATCACAGCTACTTCATATTAAAAAAATACAAAATAATAACTTTAAACAATTTGAAAAGAAAATAAAATTTTACATACAACCTTATTTATAAATTGAACACAAAGTTTCCATCGTAAGGTATGCGTACACGTATGTCCATGAGACCTAAAGGAAAATGAACAATGTTCATAGATGGGTGATTTTATTTTCTCATTCCGTTTACAACCGTAAAACGAATGACTGGAAACTTGTGTATTTGACCGTTATAAGTGAAATGTAAGCGAAAAACAAAGTTGAAGGTTTTGTAATAAGTAAATATGTAGACCTTTTATTTTACATAGCGTCTGTGTGGTTCTATATATGATAGGTTTTATTTTATTGAGATGTATTGAGCGTTCATGATACTTTTACAATGTCGTCCGAAAAAAAATAATACCGTAAGTACAAAAACCTACTTAAAGTTTAATTATTTAATTTCAAATTGACAAGAAATTTGTTTTATCTCCTATATTATTTTGTATTATATCACATATAAATAAAATGATAGTAGTCTGCCGTTCCACGTGCATCGGGCAAAAGTTATTTAATAGATTTCTATATTTTTTTCTTAGACACATGTTCCTTACCTAAATAAAATGCTCCGATATCTTAATTTAATATCGACTTCTTAAAGTTTTATGTAACTACGATTTTTATACGAATCACGTGTTGAGCAAGCATTTTCTTGCCAAGGAAGAGCGGGGCAAGCGATGTGATGCCCATGTGCACGAGAGAGAAAGTAAATGCATAACATTACCTATTTAAGAAGAATTTTGTAGTACACTTATGTTTCCAATTGTTTTCTCTGTAGGTACATATAATTTAATGTTATGGCTATGTTAGTAGTAAATAAACCTTTATTATAGGTAATTTGAGCATAGATTCTTTAATATATTTTTCTTCAAACCTACTAGTTTATCTATTTATTTTAGTTTGATTGGAGTTTTTTTACTGAACTGTCGTGTATTTATTTACTAGTTTGTAACTGAACATCGTGAAATGTATGCCCGCTCAGTTAGCGTTGTACAGAGAGTTCTATGCCGTCCCAGCATTATGTTTAGCCTGTTACCTGTTGAAATATTGTAAGTCATTTATTTATATTTTTCTACTGATTATTGTTTAGTTTTTCCATATTTACATATTACGTACAATGATGCTACTTTTAAAGTTATTCCTATACCTAATATTGTTGTATTTTACATGACATTTTATTTTGAACTTTTCTATTAACAATCAATTAACTAGCAAGAAATAAAAGTCTATACTTATAAGTAGATACCTCATATTAAAGTCAAATAAGTAATAATATAAACTGCTTGATAATAATTTAAACGTTGAATAGGGATATATGTTTGTTGTTGTTGAAAGCAGTAATAACTTGTTAGCAAAATGGAACTATAAAATAACCTTTATCTCCTTCGGAACTTCTGTTAGTATATCAAAATTCCGTTCAAACCGTCAATAAATTACGGCCAGTGTATACTTGAGACATAAATACCTAACAGTGTTATATATAATGGCTATTAGATACGTAATAATGTTCCATTCAGGGCGCGAGGAACGTATCTCGATCGCCCAAACACCGGTTGTTTAGTGATGTTGTAAATCAAATCATCAATTATCGACAATCGTTTACACTCGTGACGCCGCCGTGTAAACAAACCCGGACGTTAAAACTTGCTACCTACGTTTTACGACTATTCAATTTGGGGGAAAATCGATTTTATTCGCTAGCTTTTCAATCGATTCACGGGTAAAGTCGCTCGATGGATAACGCGTATGTTGTTTAGATTTTGATTTTTTTTTCTTCAGTAAGGAAGTGGTTGGCGGATGCAACGCGAACAAGGAAGATGCACGAACTAAACAACGCGATAAACTAGGGCCTATTTAGTTAACCTTATATGATAATTTTAGCTGAAATATTTTTCATACGAATTTTATGTTTAAACTAGTTGGAGCCTGTGACTTGTTGCGTGTGAAAATAGTTTTAATATTTTATGATAACTACGTTATTTAGTTGGATTATTTATAAAATGTTAATTATATAGTGATTTCAGATTTTAAGTTAACTTTGTAAAATTCTATCATTACTGTATAACCCTTATCGGGAGAAGCGTAATGATATGTATCATAGACATGACACTGAAAATGAAAATGCCAACAAGTCTCAAGTTTCAGAGGCTAGTTATAACAAACAACATACATTTCTATATTATTTATCGTATAAATGTCAATAATGATATTATATTTACTTACATAATCATTAGAAGGTATAGCCTTCATAACGCTGGCGATACACTTTTCATAAATTAGTTTAATTTATAAACACAATATATAGAATAACTATGAATTCTGGCGTGTAGTGTGACCAACGAAGTCATCAGAATAACTGATTCCATGATCTACAATTGTATCACATATTTACGTCGCTAACAAAAGACAACAAATTGATATGTTTATCTACAAAAGAACTATAAATTCATTCAGACCGAGCCCACCCTTTAGCGAGGGGATCCACCCTTCTGATTTAAAAAATTGCAAAATATTACACAAATAATAAAAAAGTTCCCCTATAATATCCCCAGCTATCTCAGGGATAGATATAATTTTGGCTAACTCATAGTTCCGGGGAAATGGTCTGTAAAGCTTCCTTTGAAATTTAAATATGTATCATTTTATATTTAAACGTAAATTATTCTTCACAGACATTTGGAGGTTGACATTTTAACTCTAAAATATGTATCTAATATCTAGTAGTATATACATTTTATAGTTCTCGTCTATCTATTTGTCCGTTCTAAATACAGCCGTAAGTTTAGGCTTGTGCATAATATAGTCAAGAGTGTAATATAAAAAAAAAATTGTTATAGGAAGATAAAATTGGCAAATATATTATACATCCTAAATTTGTCTCAATGCGTATTTAGATATAATACTATATCATATATCATTACATAGTATAAAACAAAGTCCCCTACCGCGTCTGTCTGTCTGTCTGTTCGCGATAAACTCAAAAACTACTGAACGGATTTTCATGCGGTTTTCACCAGTGGATAAAGTGATTCATGAGGATAGTTTTAGTATATAATTTGTCAAGGATTTTTGTATATTCAGGGCGGGACAGCGTCTGCCGGGCCCGCTAGTTATATATATATAATAATAGAACTAAATTTTGTTGTGTGTACCTATGCTCAGAGTAATCAAAAAGTTTCGCGAGGATGATAAATGTATTAAAAAGGTTTTGTTGATACGTCAAATTTAGGTTATATTTTCAATAAAGAAATAAAAATTTAAGCAGAAGCTTACTTTAATTGAACCTCAACCTACTAAGGTAAACCCCAAGTTACTATTAATTCCACCTAGAATTTGAAATTGAATTTTTAGAGTTTCGTAAGAAGTTCAAATGATATTTCTAACTAACTATCTCTCTCCGCTTCTTATCGATGTACTAACGGAGTAAATTAAAGCAAATCTTTCCTTTACATTACGACCATGTAATAATATGTTAACTAAAAACTGAACGTCAGTATGTCAATATACCTACTCGAAAATCTTTCTAATCTTCTGTATCATTCACTTTCTATACATCGATATTGTTTAAATTTTTTACATGTCATACAGTATATGACATTTGAAACATTTTCTTCCACACACCGGCAACGATAAGGTGCCACCATTCTAGAGTGATCCGTTAACATATATTCACAATTGATGTTTATATATATCTTACTTACATTAAAAGTGATCTGTTATTTACTCACTAACGAAATTTAACCGTTCTATTATATTTAGTCACTACAATAACATGATAGGGGTTGTCTATTTGTTGATTAAGTTGACATGTAGTTGTGTGGGAAAACTGGAAATTAAATAGTCCCATGTATATAACGCTTTATAACTTTTAGTATTTGAACAAAAGCGCATCTGATATTGTAGCTGAAGATGGTGGTAGCAGGCTAAGCCTAGAGGAAGACTAGCCCTTGAATGTAGCCGCTAGAACACGCCTATGAGTAGGTGGTAACAGATTTAAAACTTTAGGTTCGTAGCTAGCCAGATGGGAATAAAAAAAATAGTACAATTGAGCTATGGTTTCATCACAATTTTTACTTTTGCCAAAAGCTCGGGCTTAGTGTAAAATTTAGTTCTACATTACTCGAAACAAACTCCAAACATGCTACCACCAAGCCACCAGCGCTACAAGTTAATATTTATTTTAATAACTATGCACGTATGTATAAAAAAAGTCTTTAATATATCAGAGATAACAAGATATTTTAAAAAACTTTTATGGAGTTCACAGACGGTGGAAGTGAAACTTTCAAAAAACGATAACGTATTTTATCTAATTTTCTCGTATGTTAAGTCCTATAGATGTATATATTTGACTCTTTTTTCGTTTTATCTAGTTTCAAATAAGAACGGAACCTAAAGTAAATTTCACTTTGAACACGCGTGATCAGTTTAAATATTAAATAGCTAAAAGATCACTACGGTATCAACTCTTACGGAACATAATTATTTTCATATCAAATTACATTCTCGGTATCATAATATACCGTCTATCTTCGTATATATAGTCGACTATAAGGAAACGCCCGACGACCGCTCGACTCCTCAACTCTATATTTAAATCGTTGTTTTTCCACGGTAAGTAAGAGTACTAATTCTGGTTCGTTTACGGCCCCATGTCCGCCAGATCAGCCCGTTCCAGATGCCGCTCCCACGCCGACACAACAATGTCCCTTCATACTGACGTGGGTGAGTCCATACCAAACGTTTACTACCAACAAAAAAACACGTACAGAATGTGAATCATTCTTATGTTACAGTTAAAAATCTTCTTTTTTTATCGGGAAAGTAAATAAGTTCGTACTAAAAATGTCATAATTTAAATATACCTTCAAATATGCCCGTATATGACTAAAGTAGAATGAGACAGTAAAGAGAGAAGTATTGGTGTTTCATTTACATTAAACATTAAAATTACTTTCATTTCATATTTAACTTCAAAAAACAACTACATGGTATGATATTCTAATAAAAGTGTAATAAAATTTACATTACATTTTAGTAATAATAAATTTCATTATCGTAGTGTTACACTATTTATAGAATGTGCCTGTCTTAAAAATTAAAGTAGGTAGGTAACTAATACTTTATTTTATAATCACACATATTTGTTTTTGTTGGCGTTATAGAAATTATAATTTTATTCAAGACAAGGTAATTAGAAAGTAAAAAGTAATTATAGAGACTTTCTTGTGGCAACATACATGTATATTACGTAAGGTAAATTTAGGGACTAAAATAAGAAGTCAGAGAAGAAACGATAGGCTATATAAGGAAGTGTTAAAGTATACTTAATGCATAATTGTAATATTTAACTAGGCATCGTATAGATGAGCTCTACTTGCGTGGAATGAGATTTGAGAAAAATAAAAGCAACCTCTCATATTAAATGACTAAAGAAAACTTTTTAAAATAGGTTACTTCTGAAAGCTGCGTTTTTCTCCGTCGCCAGTGAAGAAATTTTAAAATTAGAACGCCAAAATTCTTTATAGTCCCATTTTAACTTCTAACCGCTGTAGTTCTGTTTTAGAAAATTAACTTTGTATCGTCTACGTTTGATAGCAAGAATCAATTGTTTATCCATAGAATATTATCGATTTATTTAAAAATGAAATAATAAGTTCTTTCATCATAAACACATTACCAGATTTTTACGCGAATTTTTATAATGAAATACCGTGTGTGAATTACTGATAACTTTAGTTTTTATTCTACCAGGTTCAAAGTTTTTTAAATGAATGTATATAATTGCTTTGATAGATATAATTTATTATGAGGTATATAGGTATATTTTAAAAAGAACTAATTTATTATGAAGTATATTTTAAAAAGAACAAAGCAGTAATCAAACTATTATATACAGGTCATCATGTGGCAACGAGGTAGGTACTTAGGTAGATATTGGTAATAAATAAAGTTACTTGTTCAAGAGCATAATAACAACAAATATCAATGATTTTATTACCCAGTAAATGAAACGTTATGAAAATTGAGCTTCGAATTAAATAATAGAGTCCCATGTACGTGTATGAACGTATGTAGGCACGCGTCGAGAGATTATAATGCATAAGCTACCTATTCGTTATAAATCTCAACTTTTTATGTACCATTAAAACGGTTTTATTAGTTATTAACACGTGTTAAACGACTAAAAGACTAAAACATTTGTAGAAAACTCCGGTCATTAACATACGAATCTGATAGAGTATACTAAATATAGTTCCTATACCTATTACAGGTACCAGTAACATGTTATTACTTTATAATCATTACCTATATACGATCAAACATATAAATTATTTAAACCTTCAATTGTAACAAATAAGTTTACTTATTAAGAGAATTAATATATAACATTAGATGTGTATTTACGTTATTTGTAAAAGTAATAATATTGGATTAATAAACACATCTTTAATAATTTCATAGTTACGATATGATAAAAATGAATTATATCATATAGGTACTTTGATCAATTAATTAGACTAATAAAGTAATATATTGTAGTTTGTAGACGTAAGGAACGTGTGAAATATTACGAATAAGTGATTTATAAATAAATCGTCGTTGGTATAGAAAACAATTGTTTCCATATTTCTTTTATTAGTAACAAGAAACAAAAAAGAGGAAGATAATAATGCTGTACTTTTTTATCTTCGCCGATTTATATATAAATATTATAGTGGAGGCTGCTTTGCACTTCCGCCTGGAAAGGATTTAATGTGGATTTCCGCAAAGTAACGCCTTCTTTAATCAAAGATGTATATATAGATAATATTTATACCCAAACGTAAATCAAGTATATATTATTAACAACACTATCTACTTACTACATTTCCAACTACTAGTTTTGTCTATATTATAATCATAATCAATAAAGAATCATATTGTACTACTATTGTAGAGAATAACTTTGGAGATATCCGTGACTTTATGATAAAGAAAAATTACTAACTCTTTTATTATCTCTCATTGGTATCTGTACCTGATGAATACACGAAATTTTAAACTTTATAGCGGTAAATCTTTACTTTTATTATGTTCTGAATATATTCAACCATCAAATGAAACGCACGCATAAACTTTCACATAATTAAAGTTATTATCATGAAAATACTGAACTAATTTCACAATTGAATAACATTGTATGAGAATATTTTTTATTGTTCTAAAATGTGCTATATAACACGTTATCAAATTACCTAACATTAATATAACCGGCATAAATCAATTATTCGTTTCAAACAGTCATCGACTTTTAAATCGTAATAAAATGTACAAACGGCAGTCAATTTATTTATTGCCTTAAAGTTGTAAAACGATATTACACGCCATAATGACGTGTGTTATTGGCATTTATTCCAACCATTTTACCATCAATGACCACTTATTCACAGTTTATGATTATTGTTTAATTAAAAACGAATTAGTGACATTAATAAACAAAGACGTTATTTATTCAAATTGTATCGATCGTGATTCTTCTATTAGTTACTAAACGTGTTCGCATGTTCACATAGATTTTAAAAATAAAATACATTACGAGGCCTGTAAAAACGTTATATACTGTCCAAAAACTACATAAATGCGAAGTTCACAGGACCTTGTGGCCAACGATCGAGACATTGTTGTCCGAAGCCACATGCACCGTACCTAATAAAGCGCTTGATTTATTTATTACTGGAACAATATGTCAACAATGCAACAATTTTAAAAGTGAAACGAAAAGGTTATAAGAAAGGGTAGAGCTTTGTACGCCCTGTTATGCAAATGAGTACTTTGAAACCGAAAGTGAAGATACAACTCAACAAAGGATCGGGAATTGCGTAACTTATACATAAATCATGGACACGCATTAGGCAAATTCCCAGTGCCTTTGAGGGTACAAACATTTGAAAAACCGAACAAAACCAGTCCGATACTGACAAAAAATATTGAAATCATCGACTGCTATTATTTTGCGTAAAGTCGTTAAAATCTCAAAAGGGAAAAATTTGCATAATTATAATCGACCGTATTTGGTAAAATATTTAAACTTTTGTGGTGAAAAATACTTTCGTTTTCTTTGGTCATTTTAACGTTGCGAAGTTACTCAAACGTTTCAGTACAGTGGGAGCGTGATGTTGTACAATTTACATAGCAGAATGTATCAGTGCGGCTAAAGCGAGCGTGAAAAAGTTTCATAAAGGGTGATCGTGTCGTACATACATCGATAAGTAATACCAGTTGTTGTGATTTACGTTCAAACGTGTTCGTGTTACGAGATAGTTCATGTTTTAGTACCATGATAGTGGGGTTCAGTTGAGTGTAGTCGACGATTTGTTTATCGTTAGAGGCGAGGCGACGACAGGCGACGGCCCGATATCATATATGTAATGTACAGTACCTGACATCTCTTTATGTAAGTGTTACGTTTAGTGTCCCATTTATAGCTTTTTGGTTGCGTCAACGTATCACAGGTTGTACGGTGAACAGCCGTGAGGTTCTTTCTACTTAGGAAATTACTATTTTATTGGTCATTAATCTCCAGATATTTATATTAGACTTGGGGATTTAAAAACCAATAATATTAAAGTAAAATGAATAAGCCATTAAAATGAAATTACAACATTATACATTACATAATTGTCACAAGTCTAACGTATACACGTATAAACACGTAACACAACAAACCGAAGACTGCGGCCATCTTTGCTTTTTAGAAAGACAATAGAGTTATCGCAATAGTTATAGCAACTTAATTAAATAGTTACTCAATCATTGTTAAAACCCGTACTACTAATGACAATTAAATAATTGCGATATCTTTTTTTTCTTTAATAATTTAAAAATAATGAGAACTTTGGCTATACATTTCTAGGTTAGGTGATATGTTAGGTAATGATATCATTTTTGTAATTATCTTCAGAAAGTGCGCTACATAATCAAATTTAGCATAGAAATAGTCTGAAGCCTAAAGAAAAGGACATAAATTACTTTTCATGCGTAATATTTATGATATTTATTTTTAATTACTCACTATTTCGGAAAAAATACACTAAGTGTGAATGTGGAAAATACATACAAAAATACACGGGAAAAAACTAGTACCAATATAAAGAATTTTTATACTTTTATACAAGCCGCAGCCCAGATTAAATATAACAATAGCGAAATCTATACGAAACCGTACGAACTTATTCGTCAGCAACCGTTATAAAATAGAACTATTCAGCCGGACCAGAGTCTGTCTGGGCTATGATTACTATGAATCACCATAAATCAATCCCTCAGAGACCCGCAGCCCGACTAATTGCACTAGATCTCTCTCGTTGCTATAATAAATCAAACATTTTGGTGTGTGCGGGCACAATTTTTATATCTCGGCTTTGGATGTCGTAAATCGCGACTGAAACTTTCGGTTTAATGTCGCGAGCTTTATAAAATTTTTGCTGTTTCACAAAGTTATGTGTTTTGGCTTTTTACGCAAATAATATGTATTTTTTTATGAGTAAATATTATAAATGCACTTTGATTAAATTATCTCGTGGCTAATTTATGCATCCTTCTTATTAATGTAAAGAATATCTCAATAACATTTATGTTTCGTAAAAATTTCATACAATGCACATTGTTTTTATTTTTAGAAGATATTTAATTTAACATTATTTTACACATTATAAATGGTTAAATTAATTTTATTTTTTAATTACTATTACTATAGTTAGGCTTGCTTTCTTTTAACTATCTGATTTCTGCTTATGTAAGCAACGTTGTCAATTTCAAGTAAGCGTATTATGTTTACGACATTTTCATAAACGGCAACGAATCAATTTTTCAGTGTAATATAAACTGAACTTAAAAACAAATGGAAATGGCACAACACAAAACAATCAGTTATAAAAGAAATAAATTATGTTATATGTTCTGCAGAAACAATATGTTGATTAGAATAATAATGTATATTTTTTTTTATCACTAGGTATCAAGAGACTGACTGACTTTTTATATGTAACTAACATTTACGGCAACCAGAACCAGCGCAAAGTTTGATTGCAAGTTTGTTACTATAACACCTATTCCTGCCACAAATAACAGTACCTACTTCCACCTATTTATGATTGGCAAAGAGCAGTGGCACAATAGGCAATCTAACTCAGACTTCAACAGTATAATCATATGAATAACTAGGCTCTCACATTCTGTTCGATAAATTTAATCTATGTAATTTTAAAAACCAATTAAACCGAGTAGATAAATGATAAATCTGTACAATTACAAGTTCAATACAGATATATATGGGTATAAGAGTATAACCGTCCATTTCACACGTACGAGTTAAGTTAATCCAACGTAATTAACTCTCCCTTAGGAACCAATAAACGATTGTTGGTTGTGCCAATAAACTCTCTCAATTAATACTTCACCGGATAGTATATCTATTAATGTACACTTACAGTCATATCAGAATTTATGTGGCCAGCGTCTGATACTTACTACGTTAAATTAATTCGTAAAGTTTTTGAAGTGAAAACTGCTGTAGGCGCGTAGAGTGGTATTTTTGCCAGGGGATAAATTTATAATTTCGTGTCACGATATGCTACGTTAGTTTGAAAGGCCGTATTGAGCTTGCGCGGCTTGCGTCAGACTAGCAACGCGTAGTATACGAACCTGTGTATATATAATATTGATATTTTACAGCTCAGCATACGTTATATTGATTAATAGACTTTATAAAAATGTACATAACTATTGCTACGAGTGCCAATAGATATGAAAAGTACACTAATGTTAATAATTTCAATAAACAAATTCTGAAATTTAAATATTGTCATTCACACTGTAATTGACATGAAAATTCAAAAGAGAACACATTTATTTCATTGTTTTGAGATTTTGCTTTTATCGGCAGTACTTATGACTGTCTTGACATTTTTAATACTTAATCGGTGTTATTACGAAAAAGTTAAATACGTATTGAATACTTGCTTCAAAATGGTTTCGAATTAAATGCACCGCGGTCGCTGATTGTTCGCCATCTTGCTCTTTTGTCTCGCTTTGGTTACGTAAGATTAGACTTGCGAAAAAGGATAACGCGAACTTGCCTCGGGCGAGCGCGGTGCATTTAATTCGAGACCTTTTTAAACCAAGTATTTAACTTTTTTGTAATAACACCGAATAGGTTTAGCCTGGCTTAGAAGAAGCCTTACCACCACGCCATGGTTTTATCACGATGTTAATCTTCAATAGTTCCGACTCTTCCAAGGATTCGAATATTTAATAGTTTTTGTATACTATAAATAATTATAAATTCAAAATAAATCGGTACTTCACATTCAATTCTCATATGATTAAATTTATTACAAAGGTAATATTTGAAATACCTTTACATTTACTAATTCCAATACCTATACCCTAACTAGCTGTGCCTGTTCCTGTGTTACTATTTATTGCTGTTTTTATTTTTTGTAATTACGACTTGTTGTGACTGATAGTTGATTTATAATTAAATGGATACATGACGGTCGGTTAAGCGATACAGAAGCTGATGTGCTTCAATATTATTAACTAGCGCGTTAGATTTGTCCATGTCATGTTGATCAGTCCAGCGATATTGTTTTTTTTTTCAATCCTGAACACTAGAAAACGCTGCTTTAAAGTAATAGAAATACCTACAAAATAGAATACGTTGCGAACAGACTGAATAAATAGCGATGCTGAAGCCTTTTCTTCAAAGCGACCTTCACTTAACAATGGAGCGTTTACAGATTCGTATTATTATTGTTATAATAAGCAAAATTGTTGTATATCGTTTACATTCTATTTTTTATTTATAGTAGATCAATTATATATACTAGTCGGCACCCAGTGGTCGACATTCGACCATAGTTCGTTGATTTTTTAAAGTTTGAACTTTATTAGGGTTCCTATGTCAAAGGGATTCTATAATCAAAGGTTTTCATCATGGCTACTCAGTTTTTTTTTTCAAATTATATAAACATGAAAAAATCTATGTCTAAATGAAAATTGAAATTAATTATACATTGGAAACAAAAACAGGCGGTTACATAATGTGGTAAGGCTCTCAAATTGTAAGTAAACATAACTATATGAAAATAGAGAAATTTATCGCAACTCATGACACAAGTTTCAATTAATTTTATACGACACCATGGGTGGTATTTCTGGGTGATATTGAATTAAATGTAGTCTCATTGCTTGGAAAAGTAATGGATACACATTGGAATCAAATGATGAATCCAAAACAAAGATGATCTAAGTCATGGAATACTTTCATGAGCAAACAATTTTTTTATTTCGATTTTATAACGTATTTTTTGGCTCATTTTTTATTGAATCATCATTTGAAGTAAGTTCAACATAAAAAAATACTAATCATTAAAATATTGACTTTGACTTGGGTAATATTGCTTTGCTCTTATGACAATATGAAGCAAAGTGATATGAAGTGAAAGCAGTCCTGTCACCTAAAAATTTAGATATTCAATAAGACCAAAGAGAATGATAATGACTTCAGTGGTTGCATAAATTTACTAAAGATAAATTATTTATCAATTAATTATTAAGTATTCATCATCAACTGTACTAAATATAATTGCTACATCAAGTTGAACTGCATCATTGTAACCGCGGAGATATAAGCCATGGATTACTTTCATGACCAAACAAATTTTCTTATTTTGATTTTACAAAGTATTCTTCGCTCATTTTTTATTGAATCATCATTTGAGTACACAATAAAGAAATACTAAACATTAAAATAATGACATTGACGGAACGTAAGAGGGTTGAAGGATGTTCGAAACGTCTTTTTCATTTACATGTGTGTATATGTTGTCTAAAATTCAAGCAGTAGTGTGAGTAATGTATATTTTAATGAATTTAATATGATTGTACTGCATTTTATACAAAAAAATAGCTTTGCACTTCTCTGCCATATAAACTTTAACTGTTCCAAATTTCAAGTTCATCCGTTCGCGCAATTTGCTTAAAAAGGGGTGCAAAGTTTTGGCTTCACGTGTTAATATATAAGATATGTTATAATATCATTGTTGAATGTAGAATAAAAAAGAGTAATTGGAACGTAAGAGTAAAAAAAAATACATACAGTCGAGCATAGCAACTTCCTTCGCAACCTTTTTTGAAGTTTGGCAGTATGGATTAATTCCTTCGCCTGTCCTATTGGACGAATATTATTACTACTTTTTTGAAGTTCGTTATTGACGGATGCAAAAATGTCTTTTTTATTTACATGTGTGTATATGTTGTGTAAAATTGGAGCAGTAGTGTGAGTAATGCATATTTTAATTAATTTAATGTACTTATAATGCATTTTATATAAAATAAATAGCTTTCTGCACTTCTCCTCCATATAAACTTTAACTATGCCAAATTTCACATTCATCCGTTCACGCAATTTTCTTAAAAATGGATACAAAGTTTTGGCTTCACGTATTAATATATATACATATATATATATATATTATATAAATATACCTACATATAGTGAAAATACAATTTCTTTAAGGCGCAAAACTACTGAATCAATCGATATAGGACTATAAACCATTCCATGTCGAATTTTTCGTAGAATTTTTCTAGAATTTAGAAAAATTGGCCACTTACAATTGGAATCGATTTGCCTTTGCTATTATTAAATGCCCAACAATGCCGCCGGGTATCAATTAGTTTTATATCAA
Source organism: Antheraea yamamai (assembly GCA_036509395.1). NCBI lineage: Eukaryota > Metazoa > Arthropoda > Insecta > Lepidoptera > Saturniidae > Antheraea > Antheraea yamamai. The sequence goes on from AP028429.1 coordinate 8,306,754, forward strand.
ATTAGAATATACGAAATTATAATATAGTACCTCTAACTTAGTATAGAAATGTCTATGTACTTTTGGGAATAAATTTTGAAGTTAAAGATTAGGTACTGTAGATATTGGCAGACTTTAAATAATTCTGATATTTGCGTTTATTTATGTGCATTGGCAAATACTTAGATGTGACAATAAACCTAGTGAATTCCAAATGCATTAAATAAATGGGAATAATTCTAAGAAATGGGCTTTATTTCTTCTTATGTATGGTTTAAGTTCGAATGCAGTACGTTTATAATACGGGTACGCTACTGACGCCAAGAAATTGCGACTCACAATTCGAAAACAGATTTATGATCGCCACGATAACGGTCTTATGATAAAAATTTTGCTTTTCTAAGAAGCCAATACGTATATTGTATGTAGTATAATTCATATTTATATACACTCATGAAGGTATTTATTTAACGCTATATAGAAATGTTTGAGCAATGGCCAAGTGAGATTTAACATTAAAACGTGAATGTGTTATACTTATGTACTTTAGTACAACAAAAGAAAGTGCCTATTACATATAACTTATTACGCTATTACAATAACGTGTGGATACCGAATACATTGCAATATATGCTACACCAATTGCCAAAGGATTGATTTTGATGCTATCTTCAGTAGGGAATGTTCATACTCCCATCTTTACCTACTGAAAATGCAATGTCTCTCTGTCTCTCCGTAAACGTGTTTTAATTCTAAATCATTGACCCTATTTACACGATTCTTTAGATTTGTTACCTACTCAGGCTTTAGTATATATTTTGTTATATCCTATTAATATTATAAAGGAAAATGTTTGTGAGGAGGGATGGATGTTTGTTTCTTACTCTCTCGCATAAAAATCAGTAAAAGGATTTTGCTGAAACTTTATACCTAGTAATGGATTACATACTACATCAGAATAATACATATTCTGCCATCCATAAGCTTTGTCGACATGCGTTTCGTAAAGGTTTACATTTACACAACGACAATATATGATGTCATATAAAAATAAACAGACGACGTCTCGGGTGGTCATTAGTTATGTAATATTTGGAACAACTTATGAGATATCTTCTGCTGCAATATACACCTAAACTATTACACAATATAATACAACGAACAATGGTTTATCAGAGTAGAAATTACTAAATATCGAAAGGACCGTAAAACTATCGTTTTATATTCAAAACAAGGTAACCGATTTAGTTATTCGTATACGAGCAGAGCTGCGAGTATACCTTGTTAAACATAAATCAACTAATCCCTTCCTGTTAACCATCACTGTATATATAAGGGGTAGGTACAAATTATATTTATATCTACACTCGATTATGCGGGTTCAGTAAATTACGTGGTAATGCATGATTTACTATTATTTTAAAATTTTTTGCTAATATGTTCTACTCAATAGTTGTTATGGCTGTCATTTAGCATAAAAATCCCTTTTTTATTAAAAAAAACAATGCAGGAACATTAAGTAGAAAGAATTTATAGTCACAACATTTGAATATTTTTGTACTTATATGTTCTGCTCATTCTCTTTAAATGGCCATTATTGAGCACCGGTTTTCTATATATACTAGAAAGAAAGCAGGCTTTAATATGTCGTAAAATAATTTGAAAACTTTATACGTATATTAAGTTATATTAGTTTATATGTTCTGCTCATAATAATGCAAGGTAGTCTTTCCATTTCCATTGCAAAGCCAATCGGTCGATGATTCAATTTTTGATAAGACCGTGCCAAAGTTCAATTTTAGTTGCACATTTTGGCAATCGATACTGTGGCCTCAATCTTTTTATTGGACTTCTTGATCGCTACACAACGGAGGGCTATAAGATTCTATGATGTTAGCGTTCAGCGTTCACGAGTCACAAAAATAAATTACTAAGATGAACATTTAGACAACAGTATTTTTTTACTGTAGATTGTGTATTACATATTAATATCCACATATTTGGTATTATGACTAAGTGTTTTAATAAAAAATATTATAAGATAAACGTATTCAGAAAAACAGATACAAAGTAGAGAAAAAAGTGAATCTCTCCATTAAATACTGTTGTATTAAATTATTGTGTCTTCTATTTCAGTTCTCTCAACAAGTCTAAAACTATTCACAATAATTAAATTGACACGATATGAGAACTTTATTTTATACTACCTAATAATAATATATAGTAAATACATATATAATAAAAAAATCTACGAAATAAGCATGTAACTATGTTTTTTTACTATTTCTTGATTGCGTCGGCTTAGACGCTTTAGTAAATTTTATTGACGTAAAATAAATATTAACTAAGTTACACATCGAAAGGGCGTGAACACTGTCAGGTTTTGGCAATCCTCCTTCACGTCTCCGTGATTGGCGAATTTGTCTTCGAACGTAGGTATATACCGTGGCAAACCCGAATTTCTATTTAAAGGCATTTTTGCAAGATACACCGTGTTGTTGACCGAAAGAAATATATATATGCTATATGTATATATATATGTATGTGTGTGTATGTATATAAGTCTACCTATACATTTTATAATAACATTTTAGAAGGGTTTTAATTATAAGACGTTTCGCCGATAGACTTTTAATCATTGTTGTTTAATATTAAGTAACACTGCGCCATTGTCTCTGTTATGCTAGCTCTTTACTTCCCTCGCACAGAATGTGACATACGGCTAGATGGTGCTTTAAGAGGTTCATGAAATGAAAGAACTGATCTCCAAGTATGCGCTTTGCATGGCAATATAGCATGGTAAGTACTCGGATTCCAAACATAGAAAAGAAAGCGCATCACAAGACTACTCCTCTCTGATTTGTCGGACCCATTTTATCAGTAGATGGCGCACATATTCAATTTTGTCTCATCTTCATTATTAGATAAAGTAAGTTTTTATATTACAAAGAAGAATTTATTGAGGTTCATGTACTCGGAACATAACTAATGAACGATAATTATATATCAAACCGGGATTTATGACAAGAGTCAAGTTCAACTATCAAGTACCTACAATAAATAAAATATAATGAAACTTGGTAAATATTTAGTATCTATTAGATTATTTACATATACTTATTCCTAACAATTACAATAAGTCTTGGTAACTTAAGTAAAAAAAGTGTGTGTGTACTTATGTACACGCGTTAGATATTATACTTCTTTGGCGTAACAAGATAAGAATCTTTTCAAAAATTTTATCTTTCGCCTTATTCTACGTTTGTAGAAAAAACGACATTAACAACAGAAAAAAGGTATTTAATACATTGAAAGTTTTAATACAAAGATATACAAACAACAAATACAAAGAAACAAAATGTTGACTATAGCTAACACCAGGGTGTCGGTTTTTCGTGATGGTGTACGCGCGCATCGTAATAACTTCAGGGTGTCGGTTTTTCGTGACGACGTGCGCGCGCATCGTAAAAATTTACTCTCATCATTTTTCCCTAACGTACCAAAAGAAGTATAACTTCAAAAACTAAATATTCGAATAAGTATTTAGTATTACGTTTTGATAACTTTAATACCATAAAGGACCAGACGAATCCTAAAAAACTACTAGCTTCGTAGGTAACAGAAATTTATGAAAACGTGTGACATGAAACACGAGGGCCATGCTTCACGAATTCATATCGTGGCGATTAGCAGGCAATAAAAGGTGCTGTGTGATAAAATTGGTCACGATTTACACTGGTACATTGAATTGTGGGTAGAACAGAACAAAATTTGTTATTAATAATTCATATCATGTTTAAAACTTGAAAGCATCGTCTATCAGAAATATTAGCTCAAAATATACACGCTTAATATGTTCTACGTTGTATTCTGTAATTGTTTTTTTATAATATCCAAATCGTAGACAAACTCTTTCAAGAAAACAACAGTCGAACAAAATTATTCCATTTCCTTTGCAAAATAAAATGTCATGGAATAAAGAACTTAAAATTATTCGGTCTCACTCATAGCTGCAAAAATAGATGCTCAGAATATCGTTTATATAAAATATTTAACAATTTATAGCTAACGAAAATACTGAAAATATTTAATTGCCTGTCACTTATAGAATCTATTCCTTCTCTTATACCCAAAATCTATACCTTAAATAAGGAATTAAATCTACTCTTATTAATGTGGCTTTCAGTCAAAATTCAGTTACTCTCGGTACTCTTTGAAACTTATTTTATGTGGTTTCTACTTCGATCGGTTGAATATTAGGATTTTTTTTTTTCATAGACAATATCCACAATTCAACTACAGGAAGATTTGTAGTAAATGCTGTTTTTTAGCACTATTATAAGTAATCAAGCATTAAATGAATAAATACAGTATGAATATTAGTTACCAGTATACCTGTTTGGAATATAAAAAATTGATATTTGCAATATTTTGAAAAATATACATAAACTAGCGGGCCCGGCAGACGTTGTCCCGCCCTGATTATAAAAAAAATCCTTGACAAATTATATACTGAAACCTTCCTCATGAATCACTCTATCTACTGGTGAAAGCCGCATGCAAATCGGTTCAGTAGTTTTTGAGTTTATCGCGAACAGACAGACAGACAGACGCGGTAGGGGACTTTGTTTTATACTATGTAATGATAGTATATGGTGTTAATGTAGACAGAAAATTAATTTCCCAGTTAAATAATCACGAAATATAATATGAACTTGTAAATACACCAAAGTACTTCATTTATACGAACATGGCGTACTTATTAATACTACAGCAATTCCACATTGCAATGCGTCACAGTTTCGGATATTACTAGAGAATCGATTCGGGTCCTAACAGTATGAATGGTCTGACGATGGATATGGAAGATTTATACCGCCGACGGAGAAGAAATTATATGTACAGTGCAATAAAGTAGATAATTACAAACAAATAAAATGCTATGGATAGTTTCTATGTCTGAATAAAAAAAAACTTTGTTAGCCTAATTTTAGTTCTTTGTAGGGATTTGTCTCAAAGTTTATTTGTATTTATATATTTATTAATCACATTATTTATGTAGTTACACAATTATGTCAACATAACATTGTAATAATTGTTAATTTTATAATACTATCCGTCGGAAAATGAAGAGAGTCGTTGTTATATTTCTTTCTTTGAGAAAAGTGTAAAAAACAGCGAATTTATGGCGTAAGTTGGTAAGAAAGAGTTTGTCTGCCATTTTGGTGAAGATACACCCATATTTATAAAATTGGATGTTGGTATACTTATTTGAAATTAAAACATCCAAGTATACAAGATTATTATGATATCAATGTTAATTATACGCCACTAGATGAAGCTGCAGTATATCAACTTCTATATCGTTTAACCGATAGCTATGAAAATTAGTATTTGCAGATTTGAACACTGAGAATACAACAAATAATAAAAAATGTGTATAAAACTACGGGCACGTCTAGTATAATAGATATATTTCTGTTATTTTCTCGGAAGTAACAACTTTACTTGGTTTTAATAATTTATTGGTTTCAGTGCGCTTTTCAGTCAAATTTGTAAATTTCATCGACATAAATATTATATTTACACAATTAAATCCTACGTTTATACACATTACGTACACGTACGTACACATACGTACTAGAGTTTATCCTACGACCTGAGTAACATAAGAAAGTTTCTTGAAAATGTACCTATATATCAATAGCGACGGTATAAAAGTAGATGATGATATCTCGTTTATTTTAGGTGTAGATTATGAATGAATTATCAATTAATATAGGGTATTAGTATATTTAGGGATAAGAAAAAGAAAAAGGATTTATTATCCGCATGAAGAATTAACGAGAAGATAAAAAATAATAGTATTACGTATAACAATGTTCCAGTTTATTGTTAATGCGAATTTAAAGGGTAATTAAATTACTCACTAGCGATCCATAAATTTCCTAATTCTTCTTACACATAATGACTCACAGTCATAACTATAATGTAAAGTTATAAACATGTACTCATATAACACAGTGCAAAATCAATGTTCGAGCAAAACTACCGATAAGAGAGCGAACGTTGTTGCGGGCGCGCGAAAACCACTCATGACAATGATTTCCCATGGAAAATGGTATATACCCTTATCGCCTCACTGAAACGGTTTCGATCGATTCGTGATTTTAAATTCAAACTCGATATAATTCCGCCGCCATCTTGGTCCGGCGTGCGTAAGCGCCTGCGCGCCGCGAGCACCGCGAAATTACAGGCGGCGCGCGCTCGACTGCTCACGCGTTTAAAAATAAAATAAAGTAAAAACAACGTCATATTGTGCACGTGTGTGCGAGAGGGCCGGTATTTATTTATAGTCTAGTAGCTATGTAAATATAATGAACGACTGACTCCGGTTGAGCATTTCTTGTGGTTTGCGAAACGTCTTAATTCGTACGAGTTAGGAGCAACTCCAGAGCGCCAACCTACTTCGCGGCTATAGAGGTATCTGACTCATTCGGATTCATTATGTTCCTTTATCGAAGGCTACACAGTCAGTCATAATTTCGCCTCCGTAATTTGGTTTCCCTATTACTTTTTTCATATAAAGAACATTGAACGGATTCAGAGACGCTGTTTAAAGACACTCTGTCTTAGACATGGGATGCTAAGGAAACTCGCTAGTCACCTTGAACGTGCTCAATATTATTAAATCTCATCTCATTGTAGTAGAAGGCAAGCAAGTGAATTAACTTACCTATATAAAATAGTTAATTATATTATAGACTGTCCACAATTATTATAATTGCTTAATATTAGGTAACACCAATATTCGCGGCCGCTGTAACTGTGAAAATTTTACTTATTGTCTGTAATGTGCGCCTTGAAAATAAATAAATAAATAACGAAAGAGACAACTTTCGTACTATTGAAAAAACTTATATATTAGTATATACTATAGCAAGTGGCATGTAAGTATTTTGTACTCATACAGAATGCAGAATAATATAAGACAATTCTATGATATATTCAACATTCTTTTTCTTCTGTAGCCGTTAGCGGTTCCAACAAACAGGGGCTCTGTTGAAACTTGTTCAGGGCAACTAGATTACTTCCTTATCTTCGTTAATCATTTTTGTAATTAATCTCTTTGTGTCTAGTTATAGATATTTATGAACTTGAATTTAACTGCATATATTTCTACTTATATTCCTTCATACGAATGAATAAATATTCTAAAAAGATATAAAATAATTGATATTAGCAAGTAGTTAACAAAGACATACCTAAAGATTATAACCTAGTCTAAAAAAATAACCTAGTTACTTAAAACTGTAATAACTTAATATTAAATGAAGCTATGGTGATAAACTCGTTTTAGATAATGGCAAAGTATGAAAAAACACAAAATTAGAGAGCTGCAGGAAAAATAAAAAAATATAAATAATAGATCAAGTTTCATATTTTCTTTATTTAATCGAAGCTATAAAATATTATATGTGGATAATAAATCATTTACAGATATAAATATATTAGCCACATCGAATATTCTGATAATATGGTGGTATTTCTTCAAGATATGGAAAAGCAATGAACAATCATTCAAAAACTATTGCATATATTTTGACTAATACCTGTTATTTAATGTTGTGTATCTGTTGTTGTGGTTATCTCTAATGTAGTGATAGAGGTATAGCTACAAAAAATAATCAACATATATGCAATAGCATTTGAGTGATGTGCGCACAACGGCAGATCTCTATAATTTTATTTATGTAAAAGATTAATATGAATATAATCGCATTCCCATATCCTGAAGAACTACTACCATATTGTCAAAATATTCATTGTAACTAATATTTACATCTCATATTTTTATATCTATAAATGATTTATTATTCACATATAATATTTTATAGCTTCAATTAAATAAAGAAACTATGAAACTTGACCTATTATATATATTTTTTTATTTTTCCTACAGCTCTCTAATTAAGTGTTAGGTAACTGACCATTCTGTAAACTATTATTTTTACAGATATTCTTTTTACTAAGTATTTGCTATACCTTATGGAATACGACTCAAAATATATATTTTTCAAAATAGTCATTATATTTTTTATCCTCTCAATAAGACTCAAAACAATACATAATAATCGATTGGTCGAAATGCCTGAAAGTTTGCATAAGTGTTCTTTATGTAATAGAGAATTACCTCGCAGTAGAATTTTTGAGAATTCATCACCTCAGTCTATTAAATAAGAACTATTAAAAATAATTGTTCCTGAGATGCTCACGATGAGATAGCGTATTGGGGACACTACTAGTCGTTACATAAAATATCAAAAATAAACAGTATCTTGTTATAATAATCTAGACCCTTAGGGAGACTTAGTGAGGACAAATTCCCTGTCATTAAGAAAAGATGGCAAAAATTTATTTCGTTGGTCTCAGAAATATAATACATATCCTCTTACCATCTTCAGATTTATAATTCACTAACAACTACCCATAACTAAGTCCACGTTGTATTGCATTATAATTTTTTTTATATTCTTAACTTCTTATATTCTTCCCGCTCTGATAATTAAAAAACCTTGACATAGCCTAACCTAACCTAAACCTTCCTCGCGAATTACTTAATCTAGTGGTGAAAGCCATCTGAAAATCTGTTCAGTAATGTTTGAGTTTATCGCGAATAGACTTTATTTTATAATATATAGTGATTACAGTAATAAGCCTAGCGCCATCTATTAAAATGGATGGCATAAAAACATTCTCTATTAAGAAAATAATTAAGTGCGTCAGTTTTCACAGTGATCGGTGACGATATAAGTTTTTTATAAGCAATTTATATAATGAAAATACAGTGTCTTCGAGGCTCAAACACATGAAAATTTAAAACTATTGAACGTATCGGCATAGACCTGTTTGCCTTACTGTTACTGTTTATCGGAATATTTAGTAGACGATTTAAACTACTATTTTTTGAGTTCAATTGACCCTTAAATTTTTTTTAAACCCAACAAAGTGGACGGAAATCAACTAGTTTTTACATAAGTATGTATATAAATTCAGTTTTCAGAAATAAGTTCACAGATTCTCACGAAGAACCTACATTTTTACTAAGGTTTATATATACAAGCATCCATGAGGTATCCATATGGATACCTTACTATAAATGTTTATAAAGATCGGTACAAACGTGGTGCGGGATTAAGCTCGGTAAGATATTGCAAGGCGATATTTCAGAGCACGACGCGGCGCGGGCGGCCCGGTCGATGACCCCAGCCCCACGCCACCAGCGAGAGACTCAGGGCTGCCAGATGCTCCATTATTATTAACAATATCTATGTTTATCGAATAAAACTATTTACACAATTGATGAAAAGCAATAAATTGGCAGCAGGAGACAATTTACGCGGACGTATTGCTTAATTGATACTCAATTATGAACACTAGCATGTTTTGTGCGTATGACATACTACTGCCTACGTTCTTACAAGTATCTGAACTAGTGGTTTAATTTCTTTAAATCTGTCTTACAACCGTTAAATGACGGAATTAATAATCAAACTATAGTTTCACGTGTCTAAGGATTTTTTTTCTAAATAAATATATAAGCGTATGAATAATTCTTATGAAAGAATGTCGCGACTTATATACATGCATATAAAATTATTAATAGAGTTCTATCGCGAGCTCCATAAAGCGACTTTTCTTTATAGGACGATGCATTAGTTTTAAGAGAAACAAACTTTACTGAAGAGTAACTAATAATGACATTCGTGTTCATTTTCCACATTCATGTTGTTGTTGCGATCCATTTAAGCATAAATGCTTTATTACCCTACTTACGGTATTTCTACGATTATTCTTCAGGATGATGTATCACATAATTTCAAATTAAATAACACTTATTCTGTTACGAGGTTTTTAAAATCTGTATAAACAATAACGTATGTAATATTTTATTATTGACATATTACCATACTAAGTTACAGTAAAATTATTTTTTAATAATCAGAAATTATTGTGTTTCTGTTTAAATGTGAAAATAAAAAATGTATACATCATTACATAGTATAAAACAAAGTTCCCTACCGCGTCTGTCTGTCTGTCTGTTCGCGATAAACTCAAAAACTACTGAACGGATTTTTATGCGGTTTTCACCAATGGGTAAAGTGGTTCACGAGGAACGTTTTGGTATATAATTTGTTGAGGAGTTTTTTATAATCAGGGCGGGACAACGTTTGCCGGGCCCGCTAGTATATATATATATATATATATATATATAAGGTTAAGAAAAAGAAAAAGGATTTATTATATATATATATATATATATATATATATATATATATAAGACAATACTTTCTCAATAGCTTTATCTTTCTAATATCTGACGACCCTATTAAAATTCCGCTTTGCGTCCGCTTTTTAATTTTACCTCGCAGCTGACAGATGCCTGTATAAACACACCCTTAAATATACAGTTAGTATCCACACAAGCATTCCCATATTATCAACATTAATGTTCGATAATTTGGATAAAGATTGGGCAAGTCGTTAAAGAAATGCTATAGAAATCAAATCTTACATTTTATACCTTGAATCGGTTGTAAATTTAAACTTCTATATGATATAAAGTTCTGTTGTAGCTTAGTTGAAAATGGATGTAAATATTTTGCTGTTTCGTGTTCTAAGGTTTCCCATAGAAACACCTATAAAATAAAAGTTTTGTACACGATAAAATGTTTCGTTTCCTTGGCAATTTTAGACTTATCTATAGGTTATTTTTAGGTATTTCCAGATATAATGTTTTTCTACTGAATATGCACAAATATAAGTATATATATACATATATACCTCTGACTATATCCATGATAGTTACTATTACATAATGATTACTGAATCAAATATTCGATTATACTTCACAGAAATAAAATTCATTTAACATGTAAAGCTGACTAGTAAAATAATTACTAGACCTAACTAACAACGATTCAGTGAATTCCAGCAATAACCGGATCCTTAGATTCGTTTGAATCAAACGCTTTGATAACTAAAGAATAGTTAATTTCCAAAAAAGTTTTAAATTAATACACAATAACATAGGATCTCATTCTCTAAAGAATAAGAAGAGTAGAGCCAACTAAAAGAATAGAAAATAAAATGAGAGGCAAATAGGCCAATAGTAATTTCAAAATAAATATCTATACGTTCAATAACGTATAGGTTAAGCGCCTCATAAGTTAATCATTGAAGCCAGTATAAGTTAAACTTGTTAATTATTTGCATTTCTTGATAGAGAAGATACAAGGAACAAACACGGCATGATATATGTATATCAAACAACATTATTAGGTATTTACTACTTGCGTTTTCTAAGAGAATAACGCAAGTTTTTAATAAACAATAATGCTAGATAAAACTAATATTTATTTTCATAGTTACAATCAATGAAAACAGGTTATGATATTTAGTTAAAACTATAGTTTCGAAGGTAGGTATTGAACGATATTTTTATAATACGTTAAAAAATTAAAGAATTATTTCATTTAGTTAAGTGCCTCATACTTCAATTGTATCATATTTGTAGGATTCATTGAAATATTAGACTTTAATCTAACGATGTTTCAAAGTAAGTAACCTACCCGTTATACTCATGACGCGCGATCCCTGTCGAGGCGTTTGATCGATACGAGCCTCAAAAAAGCTGGACTTTGTATATTATTTAAAACTGATTCTCTATTTCCATTAAGTTGCGCTGTAAATTTAATTAGAATAGAACTTACGTTCTTTTATAAAATTTATTTTATGGCTTCATGTTGAAACTAATATTATTTACAACGTAAATAATTATGACACTAATATAATGAAAGGAAGTGGTCTTTATTGTTACAATCTGAGGAATTTATGTTAATTTTAATAATTATGTCATAAAAGTTTACTAATGATTATGCTATATTTGAAAAACAACAAAAAATCAGAGATATGCTTGAGTTCCCGCAGCCTACCTATTATCCAATAATTTTAAATAATGAAAAAAAAAAATTATTAGGTAAACTCTTACTATGAGATGCATATCAGCACTCGTAAACTTTTTAATCGTTTATGTGTAATAGGTAGGTGATCGTTCGCGGAAACAAAAGATGCACATTCAAAAAAATGATGACTCAATTTTAAATAGCATTCATAAATTTTTGAAAGCGACAACAACCTATATGTTAATGGAAATTTATACCTCTTGTACAAAATTGTCTTCGTTTTTATTGGACGAACATCAGAAGTTCTTCGAATGGTGTCATTTTTTTAGAATTTTGTTAAAGATTTTATCTTGTAAGCATCCCTTGTAGGATGACTCTCCCCTTCAAACCGTCGATTCGCGCCCCTCGTAACCCCTCTCGAAAACAATAAATATGTCAGACGAAGATATTACACGACTTTGGGCACCGTCTTAAGTAAATTATTACAGTACAACTTTCCTGATGAGATCTTCGTTATAAGTAACACAAAACTTTTTTTTTTAATTATAAATGAACTGAATATAAAACAAGTTATTTCATCAAGTTTCTAACTATAATTTTGAATTAATAAATTAGTCAAAGTCACATAGTAAATTAAATCCGTTTAAAATAATGGAAGACCGATTTTAAAAAATATAGGTAAATGTGAATTTTAAATTTGATAATTTACTGAGTAGGTAATTAATTAACATAAACTTCACATAAGTTTATCTGTACTAATATAAACTTATGTGTAATTGGGTACATTTTTACTTTAAATTGGTAAGCAAGTTACAGTTAAGATGTAGAGAACACTTAAAAATACATTGTTACTGGTGCGTACTACTTGCAAATAGAAACAAAACATTTTCCCGTAACAAAAAACATCAGGAAAAAGAGTGCCACAGAAAAACAACGACGTCCATAAAAGAAAGAGCAGAGTTGGCGGGGAATTGCACGATGCTCGCTCAGCGGTCCGCCATTGGTCGCCCGTCGCCCCCCTCTCCGCGTCGCCGGTCCCTCGTCGACCCGCATGTCCGACCGTAACTCACTCTTCACTTGTTTTTACGGCCGCCATTTTGTGACGTTCGCTTGCTCGGCAGGCTGCGCTAATCCATACTCGCTCACAACCGGTACGGATCCGATACGTTCGTCTGTGTGCGTGACCCGACCGGTTCACGAATACACTTTTTTATACACTAGTAGTAGTAACGTAACTAAATGTTGACAACAAAACACTAAATGGGATTGATTCTCTGAATGTTGATTCTTTGAATACAATTTGCTAGCATGTAATGTCTAATATTAATACATTTACGATATATAGGTATACCGTATTACTATACTTGTAATGATTTTACAATAATATCTATTTTTAAATACGGACCGTTACAGTCTGGTTTTTTTTTCATTACTATGAATAAACAATGCGTTTTAATATTCAACTACTTAGACATAATCACAAAATTAATTTTGTCCAATTTCGTCAGATTCCAGTAAAATTTATCTGTGTTTGTGTATTACCCTACTAAATGTTTAAATTACTTTTTAATTTATTTTTTTCCTCGAACTGACTACGCTATTGGCCTAACAAGGCCTTAACAGCTTCACTGGATTTCAAAACGCGCTCGGCACTAAGGCACTCATCCGATAAATTTTAAAAATATAGTATCCGATAGTAGTTCCTTTTTTCCTGAAAGCCACGACTCTTATCACTTTGGTTATTATCTAAATGTACTTTTACTAGATTTAGATACATATTTTTACCTCTAGGCAAATAAGTACATGTATAGATAGGTATATATTCATCCATTAGGTCCGGGTCATTAAGTCGGTCCCATCGTGCGTATCTCCCCAGCCCCTAATGATCGTCCGCCATCCATAGATGCATGAGCACCCAGAAAGCAGTAATGAGGCCGTGTCTTTACGTCTTAATCTCTCTCATTAGGGTGCGCCCACTCGTTATTACGCTCCCGGAGTGTTTCGAAACTCAAGATTGGAGTAAGTAAGCTTGAACATTGTTATATTTATTGTTAAAATCTTCGGGAGATACACCTCTATTTTTTAAAATACCTAATATAAATTTACGCTGACGAATAAGTTTTGACATAAATAATCTGTTTAATTACAAATAGTTATGTTTTAAAATTAAAAGATGAGTAAATGAGATCAAAGAGCTAGGCAAGGAATATTTTGACTAGATCAGTCATAACAATAGCCGGGGAAATGTTTTCGGGTAGTATTTTGCTGTCTTGTGGAGCAGTGATAGTAAGCCTTTTACGCAGGGATGTTGCAGATCCCATCTCCGCAAACAAGTATATCTTTGTATGATAAGCATCATTGCCTATTCTGCGTGTGAATATAATTTCTGGACATTTAAAAATTATGTTCTCATATTTAGATTTAAAAAAATATTAGCATATGTTACTGGTATGTATTCTTATCTGAATAAAGGTTATTATTACTTTTATCTTATACTTAGTATAATAATGTATTATTTGTGTCAATGAAATATGGCGTAAAATTATAAGAAGATATGTCATTTCTAAGAAATATGCGTTTTAAACCACCAGTCGGTATGTATATCAACACAGTGGGTATTATATGCTGTGATAATATTTAGTGTAATTATATTTTTCTACAGTTAAAGTAAACACTATGTAGACTACTTCTAAAATAGTATCTTACAAATTATAAATTCATATAAATACTTACACAAAAGGCAAATATTCATCTTACTTCCTATTTATACAACTTTGTATTAAAACGCATATTAATATAGATACTTCATTTAATTTTAAAACTTACTACCTAGTTATATATTAGTATATAATAGTACTAGGGGGCCCGGCAGACGTTGTCCCGCCCTGATTATACTATGTAATGATAAAACAAAGTCCCCTACCGCGTCTGTCTGTCTGTCTGTTCGCGATAAACTCAAAACTACTGACCGGATCTTCATGCGGTTTTCACCAGTGGATAAAGTGATTCACGAGGAACGTTTTGGTATATAATTTGTCCAGGATTTTTTTATAATCAGGGCGAGACAACGTATGCCGAGTCCGCTTGTTAGTATGTAATTTGTTTTTGTGGAACCTTGTTGTCGGATAAATAATAATAAAATATAATATTTGGCACCCTAAAAACCCAAGTTCGCGACTATTTAAAAGTGTGATGATACAGTAGAACCGTCAAAGTTAAGTTTTATAGTGAACATTTATTGCTATAAAAGTGAAACGATGCTGTAAAGCGAGAAATTGTCGTTCACCACACTCAATCTCAGTGTTAATGTCTTCGGTTCACTTCCCGGTACGTGTAAAGAGTTAATTCAATTATTAGGTATAGTATACAAATAAAAAATATTAAACTACCATTAACTTATAATACACTAGCATTTACTTGCGACTTCGTACGCATGAATGTAGATTTAATTTATCCTTCGGGAACGGTATTGATAGATGATGGGTACGCCTTGTCCTTATGTCCCGATATCCATGACAACATGTATGCAAACTTTAATGATAATCGGTTAAGTAGTCAAAGCCTGTTAGCGTAACAAACAAACACACTTTTACATTAATAATATTAGTTAGGATTATTACATTATATATTTTCTATTCAAACTCTACAACACAGTTAGTTGTATTAGTTGTAATGAATGAGGATAATCCAAATGAACAACAATAGCTAAAGGACGAGGAGAAAATACCCTCTTAAAGAAACCCAAATTATATTTTATTTTGACATCGTTAGCAACACGTATTCTAAAACTCGCTGTTTCACATCAACCGCGAAGACTAAAAACAGTGATAAATCTATACATATAATAAGAATGTAAATCTAACGTGTCTGTACTTTTCGATTTTCGTGAAAAAAATTGTTGCAGGTGTCTAGGAATACTAAGTAATAGAATACATTTCAATCATTTTTAGAAATGTCTGTCTGTCTGTTTGTATGAACACGCATCACTAAAGAAAATCGTAAAGCATATCCTTGGGAGTAACTTAGTGTTTGTTTCATTAAAATTGGTCGACTCTATCAAGAGCTATTCTAGTTTTAGTGACGACGCGGCGTAAGTACGAGAGAAAAGTAGACAAGTAAATGGACTCGGATGACTTTATTAATTACTGTTTTTTACATAAGCTTCCGTGCAGGCGAATTCGCGGGCATATCTAGTTATAAATAAATGTTTGCTGATGATGAAAAATGCGTTCTTATTTTTTCCTCGAACTATCTATTATCCATCGCAAGCCGCCGTTGTGCTGTTTTGTAGGTTTCTCGGCAAGTGATTACACTTTAGCTACTTCTAAAACGTGATAAACAAAACACAGTCACTGTGACTATTTTATCACAACACGTATAGCTGTAGCCATCCAGGGTCGGATACAGATCTTATCGAAGTCGAATATAGGGATATATTGCTATCCCATTTGACTTTTAAATATACCTCGGCTGGCATCTATAATATGCTTAAACGTACCACTATTGCAGGTGTTCCTACCATCCTATGAAAAACCTATAATTAGATATGTTTGAAGCCTGACGCTAATCAAATAAATAACACTAAAAAATAAACATGGAATTAAGGTTTTTCTTACCGATTTTTAAACGCTATGAGAAAGAAACAATAAGACATAAGATGCATCTTATAACAGATCTCATATGTAATCCTAACTAGTCCAAACGAATATTATAAATATGAAAGTTAGTTTGTTTGTTTATTTCATGTACGTTCTCAGGATTAATTTCATACAAAAAAAAAACTTTTTTCCGAGAGATAATCCAAATTGATGTTAACGCGAGTGAAGCCGAAGCAAACGATAGCACTTTATAACTATTTAAGTGGAATTGTTATAACTTTGTCTCATTATGTACGTATTTTACGGTTAAAGATTAAATGTACATTCGGATATAGGTTCGTATATTTTTGTATATATTCGTTTTATTATTACCTGCCCATACATATTACATGCGAGCAATGTGTGTGAAGGTTGTTATTACTTTTTATTGCTCAGTCTGTCATCTAAGGTGTGGTAATAATTTTATCTCAGTAGCAGTCCCGTATTGCATAAGTATAGTAAGTAAACCAGTACAGTTAAATAGAAAGTACTATTTACATATAATAATGCATTTTGAGGTGCTACAATTTAACTAATAAAATTAAACAATCAATATTTTTATTACAAAATTAAAGGACTGTATTTTTTGTCTTGATAATATATTATTAAAATTTATATAACTAAGCTTTTCCACAGGGTAAAACTATAATGTATAAAAAGGGATTTGTAAAGTAAATTAATAATATAATTGATTAATAAATGTTTAATCAAATTTATTTTCATATAATATTAAATATGCTTTTGCACGCGTTATTTATTATCTGTAGTTATCTCCGTATGTAGTAACGCAGCTATAGTAAAATGAATATATCCAAATACTCTCCATTTTCAATAACGGTATTGGACGTCTATTTTAATATAATATTCAATTTTTATATTTAAGATTCAATCAATGTTACCTACTAGTTTTTTCTTAAGTTGTAATAATGACAGAGAAATACGAGTACCTATATATGGTAATATGCGTCGTTTTATTTCAAACGACGTATTTGTAAACACAGTCTTGAAATTAATATTAAAGTTACCTGAAAGATTAATGACTCTAGAAGCACTTTTCTTAAAATATCTTCTCCCAGTGAGAGGGGAGATTGGGAAACTGAGGTACCACCATATGTCTCATGATATTTGAAATGCGTATTTGCGTTTAAGAAACATTACTATGGTACGATTTTAAGCTTTGGTGCTAGGAAATTTAAGAGTTTCAATTTGAAGTATTCTTTAGTGTATTTTGGTGAACGTTCAGAGGTGACACCCGAAGTGTCGATACATTTCACAATTGTCGTAAACTCCTGGAGACGGAAGGGGAGCGCAGTAAAATTATCATTTTATGCCGTTCGACGACTGAAATGACACGGGAATGTTGTAAAACTGATTTATTGGATACATCCCGAGAGTCACATGCTGAATTTTTGATGAGATCTTTGTTTTTAGATAACGGGGCCAACCTAGGAATGCGGTAAAATTCATTTTTATTATATTTTTATGTTTTATGTGCGGTGGAGTTTTGAATTTAATAATGTCATCAAAATTTCACATATATCTAAATATTTGACGTCAATTAAAACTAGTTTTTTTTATGATAAAAATCTTAAAAATATATCATATCGTAGATTTTTATAAATCCACTAGCTGTATTGCATCTCCATTCGCATATATACGAGTACCGTCCATCAATTTTAATTTTTATTCATATTTTATAGTTTTGAAACGATTATAATTAAAATTTATGAAGCTTAATTATGTTATAATTCATTATTATAGCTTACTAATTACGAAACGACATGTAGGTATACCCACAACCTGTGTGCAGATTTAATTTGAATCGGTAAATTTGGCTTTGAGTTAAATCCAAACATACAAATTGGCAGACAAAAATTTATTAGTCTTATTTTCATGGTCAGTGTATTATACATATCATATCTATCACAAAATTTGATAATATAGGTACTTACGTACATTGTCAGAGAGATCTATTAATACAGAGATACTTTTTAATACAGATGTACATATATATTAGACGCTAAATATGGAGTCACTAAATTAAGTCCTACTTGTAAAAAATATAACTTTTTAACTATTACTAAACATTAAATTCGATCTAGTAGTTTCTGCTTATTACGTAAGTATTATAAATTAATAACGATTTCAAAAACTAAGTGTGTTTCACTGTATAATGTGTGACACGAAAACCTTACAGACTACTTTTACTTTATAACTTGTTTCATATATTCCGTAATAAATCAAATTCTATAAATACCAAAACCTCGCCCCAGAATAGATACACCTATGATTTATATACGAATTATAAAACACAAACGGGCACGATAAAAAGACGCATTTTACAATATATACCTATAAGTATGTAAAATTTAAAAACTTCAACACTGTTGACGAATTACTATGAAAGTGTGTTGTATTGTAGTAGTGTGTTTCTAAAGGAAGAACGCTTTTACCTATTCACTTTAACATAACTCGCCAATGATCATCTATCTTCATGAAAATGATCTGTAACTCGAATAGTACAACAACAAATACTTAGTAATTACAACAAATAATCAAAAACTCGTGCAGAATCGCGCTTATAAATACTGCTGCTATAGATAAAGGTATTTAAGACATTGATGTAGCTACTATAACCTTTTTTCAACCTTGTTTCAAAGATGGAGTGTATAACTAAGCAGTTAAAACTTTTTAATATTTTTTTACTTACATATACGTTACATTTACCTCACTATAGTAGTAATTATTGAATTACATTTACACGAAAAATGAAAAAAATAAGACCCATTAGTAATATGTTTAATATAAAAACAAAGTGAATTATGACTTTATGGTATATAGGTTGTAAAATAGATAGACAGAAATACTCCTAGTATTCAAAAATTTATGCATACTAATTTTCATGACGATCGATCGAAAGCTAAAGAAGTTACTATGCCGCAAAGTCACCTGGTGGCACATTATGGTAAAACAAATATCATATCATTAGATTATTCTTGGAACTTCTGCATTTCTGTAGCGCTTCTGGGATGTTTCCATATTATGCTCGGGTTTATGATTTTTATGCTATGTTGCGTTAGAGAACGGTACCCATTTTAGTTTGGTTTCAAGACACTTTCCGAAGGATAATGAAAACACTGATAGACATGTACGATAGTCCTTTCATGAAACACGTGATATCAGTCATTGTATAGTTCTGTGATGCAATAAGGCATTTTATCTTTATTATAACCTTGATCATGTCATACTTAATAAATTAATTACATTCAATTTCTTATTTTAACTAAGTAGCTAGTATTTTTTTAGTATAACGTTTATATTTATGTTATGCGCCCTTGTTGTCATTTAAATAAATAAAATAATAATAAAAACTTTCTGTGTTTTTGTGTCAAGTCAGAATCCATGCTACGTGCTATTATTTTCCATCCACTTCACTTGTGCACGATAACCAAACTACATTACGTAAAACACCATCAATGTTACAAAATATAGAGTCAAATAACACAAGATTATGAATAAACTATAAAATCCACTATATGAGATTCCAAGATCCCGCCAAAATCTCTAGTTGAGTAATTAAGACGTAAAAGCTGAAAAAACAAATGAATACACTTTTGTATGTACTAGTGGTCGCATAGTGGTCGAAATTCGACCATAATTTATATTTAAATTCAATGAGGTCAAAATGAATAATAATTATTTTAGTGGTTTCATAAATTATTAATGTATATTATCAATTTACATATTATATTATTAAAAAAATAACCTACAGTTTGACCAGTCAATTCCAAAGGGCATGTAAGGTATGGATATTTTAATTAATTTAACGTGTTTTTAATGCATTTTATATTTAAAAAAAATTGCTTTGTGCCCTTCTCTTCCATATAAACTTTCACTATGCCAAATTTCACGGTCATCCGGTCGCGCAATTCTCTTAAAAAGAGGTACAAAGTTTTGGTTTCACGTATTAATATAAAGATTTGTATGTATAATATTAATTAGGACTAGTTAGATCAAACTAAATTATTAATATGGATTGTGACATTACTGTGTGGGTATGGCAGATACTATAGAAATTCGTTACGTTTATTTCCATTGGTCTTTTCGACAATGTGATTAAGTCAACTCTCCGCCGGGCACTTTTATAGCCCTATATTTTCCGATTAGGACCACAGGGGCGACCTATATCTCTTTGTATTTCCCTTCGCCTATTCAAAATACAATTAGGGTTCTTGATTACGAAGTAGATCCTTCATTTGTAATGCATTAGTTTCCTTATTTAGTATTTAGTCACATGATCTAAGTCAGAGAATTAATATATTAAAATGAATTCTGAAAAATACAAATTTTGAGCGTGTATTTTTTGCATGCGAAAAATTATGGCTGAGTTAAAATACTTTAAAAAATATTTGAATGTATTCAATTCCAATTAATTTTAAATATTTTATTACGAATGAAGACGTGTTTTATGCTAATTAATTTACCATATTACCGGGTAAGTTATTTAAGTAAGCATATATATATACATGTATTCGTATATCTAAAATTTGATACGTGATTTAAACTACTCACCCAATAGTGTTTTGTAATTAACTATTAATATAAGATTTATAGATTATTATTTTTCTTTTATTATATTTTCTTAAAGTAATTATCTACTTCAACATTATTATCTGAAATAAATAAGTACTAACATCATAATTGCGAAGATTAGTTTGTATGATTATTTGTTACGCTTTCACTCCTTAGTTACTCAACCAACTATGATGAAATTTTGCTTACATACGTAAGAGATATAGAAAAGGACACCCTTCATCAAGAAAAAAAAACTTCTCCAGACGATTAGAACAAATCTACATTAAGACGAACGAAGCTGCGGGCATGAGCTAGCAAATTATAAATATATACATTTAAAAAAAATACAGTCATGATTAAATTCGTAGTAGACTCGGTCAACAGTCAAATCCTACGCGAGACAGAATAAATCTCTATTAACTACAAACGATAAACTAACAGACATAAACGCGTTCACGTCATTAAAATACTATAAAATTCAATAAAAAACCCATAATCAATTTGTAAGTCAGCGAGATAAATGAATGAGAAAGCATTTGTCGCGACCTCCGACTCGCGAAAAACGTATTAAAACAAACAGTGCAGTAAAAATAAATCTAACTGCCTATAAAAAGTGCCATAACTATCACTTAAACGCCATTGTGAGCGTGCAACTTTTATCTCGACTCGAGAAAGAACGCACTCGCAACTTTGTCGATGCAGAATTGTAGTGTCCTATGCAAAATTATATAAAATTTAAATACCACAACGTTATCTCGGTTAATATTAAAAGTCGTTAGATGGTAATTTATTGAACAGGTGTTACAAACCTCAGTTGACCTGTGAGTTATGTGATTTATCTCCTTTACTTAATAATAAATATTCCATTAGCCATAAACTGTTTACTTTATACAACAAAAACGCAATGTACGGTAAGGGATTCATAAATTTCAGTGGTTAAAAAAACTCAAATAACGTACAATCACGCCAGACTTTTAGATCGCTCTGAAAATAAATGCGTAGAATACAAATTTGGTATAAGTACGCATAAAATCTAGACGTAATGATAAAGAATGATAATCCGAAATTATAGATACATTCAGAGCGACCAAAATATCAATGTTCAATTTATAAAAAACTAGTGGGCGCTGCAGACATTGTCCCGGCCTGATTATTAAAAAAATACTTGACAAATTATATACAAAAACCTTCCTTATGAATCACTGTATCTACTGTTGAAAACAGCATGAAAATCCGTTCAGTAGTTTTTGAGTTTATCGCGAACAGACAGACAGACGCGGTAAGGGTTTTTGTTTTATACTATGTAATGAAGGCAAAGAAACTTAAACGCTACATGTGAATTGAAACTTAAACGCTACATGTGAATTATAGAGATATAAGATAAACGACTACTCTGTTTATACGCTATAAACATAAGAAAATCATTAGAGAATATATTTAGGGTGTTATTTTCTTAGAGAATGACAATAAATTAGATAAAACGGCTATTTCTGTGTGGACAACGAAATCTCAGAGAGCATTCGCTGCGGAGCGTGGAACTCGTTTAGATACATTCGGGAGTAATGTTTATCGAGAGGCCGACCTAACACAATAATAATAAAGACAGTTTATTGGACTTCTCGCCACGAAACGTTATCGGCATCAATTAAATATCATTTTTATTAGGAATCACCGAGAAACGCCCCGCGGTCAGTACTTTATTTTGTTTATGTATTTTTTTTATCATATTTTACATACCGTCCGGTATTTTATTAGTCTCCAACAATATTTGTGTGGGTGTGAGTTTGTACATAATCAATTGTATATAGAATGATATTATTACTTGGTAATAGAGTACGACAATTTCATCATCGCGAGTACCATACACCAAGTATAACATTGTCTTAGTGACGTGAAACATGTCGTGACAAAGCAAGATGTTAAGGATCTTAATCCGACTGGGCCGCAGCTACCCTACACATGAGACTCTTATCTTATTTTATTCTTATTTTCGGTATCATCTTGTAGATGTGTACCATAGAGAGTGAATACAGTGATGAATTGATGACGATACCTTGATGATTGCCGTTATTCTGTGATTGTAGTATATTATTTTGCTTTTATAAAAATATGTTACCGTTTCTTTAATCCATTGTCATGTCACGAATCCATTAACCTGAAAAAAGAATAGGGTTATTAAAAACATAAAATGTTAAAGTTAAGTATCTGCTTTACTAATTTCAGTTCTCATCTTTACGATTATACCAAACGTAATTATGCTTCTCGCGTCAAAATATGAAGTTTATCAAATAAATCATTCGAGTAAAAAACTGTTGATAGCTACTATTATTTATTTAAATATCAAGGCAGCATCATGATCCATAAAACGGAATGTGAGCACGCGGCCTTCACAACAATGAATACAAAAAAAAAACACAGCAAAACGGAGATCGCTTTTCTTCAATGGTTACTTTATATGCAAATTCCTCGTAATAAAAGTGGGAACCCTTCTTTCCTAGCTTTTATATAAAGAGCGCAAGTCTCGAATCCGCCGTTTTATGTAGGTATTCGCGAATCGACGCTGTTTTATTAGTATCGACTATCGATTCAATTCGTCCACAGTTGAGAATTCGGAAGTAATGCCCGCTATTTCGAGTGTTTCGTCTGGTAGAATCGTGACTATTCGATCGCTATTAAAATTTGATTGCCTGGAATAAAGATTTCATTTATATGCAGTTGCTTATCCACGCTTACGGAACTGCCGGATCGAAATAACACAAGTCAAGTTTACAATTATTATTTATTAATGTAACTCTCATTTACTGTTAGTTACTTATCGAGAACACGACAATAATTGTGTCAAGTGTCTATTTGCCGTCCAAATATTTACGATGGTATTGAATGGAGATTTTTTTTGTTTTTATTTTAGCATTCAGAAAGAATATAGAGTGTGACTGTTTGTGTGTATTTAATATACTTTCACTTCTTGAAATCGATGACGATTTATAACTATAAACTTTATTCTCTTAATAAACGCAATAAATGTTTCGTTTGTATTTACACGGTACTAGCGGAACTGGCGGACGTTGTCCCGCCTTGATAAAAAAATCCCTTGACCAATTGTATACCTACCTTCCTCTTGAAACATTTCTAGTGAAAGCCACATGTAAATCCATTCAGTAGTTTTTCAGTTTGTCGCGAACAGACAGACAGACAGGCGTGGCAGACAACTTTTATAATATGTAGTTAAACATTATGTTATCGTACACTATCTACATATTAATCGTCAGTTAAAATTGTAATGATAAATATAACATACATAAACGTTACTATATAGGTTTAAATGTTTATAAAAATAAAAATGTTTATATACGATATTTATATAAAGAGAAACATTGAGTCAGACACCTACTTAGAGATTACATACTCGAGATACGTAAGGGCAAGAGCAACGGCGTGTTCTCGTCGCCCGACAAGGATCTTATATTTCCATAAAACGTAGATTTTACGAGCACACCTACACCCCCGCGCCCCTTTTAGAGCCATCCCACTAACAACAATAGCCAAAAACTTTAGATCAACTCGTATTCAACTATTTATGTTTTAACTGGCATGTTTAAGAATGATACGCTACTATCCAATCTATTTTAAAATGTTGAATGTTTGAAAACGACGCTATAACCAACGATATTAAGAAATAGAAACAACAAGGAGAAAGAATCGTGGGCTCACATGTTGGACTATTGTTCGTTATCTAGGTATATATTATAAGAAAGAGGCCAATGTGTTGCAGCCAGAAGTAAAAAGACTAAGGAAATATTGCAAGCATCTATTCTTTTATTACACATATATTGAAATCTATGTATTAGGAACATTATTTATTAATTAAGTATTGCTCATTAACAAAATGAGTTACGTTATTTTGAAAATACAAATAAATATGTATTAAAATATCTACTATTCATTTATATTAATGCTAAATTTGATTTTATATTCAGAGGAATTCCAAGTTATTTTAATCTTCCTGAAACATGTTCTTAAGCGATGAATTGGTTTGCTATAAATGAATAGTTATACTAAATTAAATAAATATATATTTGATACAAGTAAGTTTTAAACGATTGAAAAAATTTTAAACCAACATGGAAATTCTTATCATTGGGTAAAAAGAAAATGAATAGATAAGCTCATTAGTGTGAAGTGACACTAGTAAACAATTCTGTCAAGGATGTACCTACGTATTGAAGCTTATAATAACTGGTGACAATCTGTCTGCCAACATTTATTGAAAAAACACAAAATTAGAGAGACGCATTAACCATTTCATCGCATTAAATATTAAATTACTGTCATAGATAACTCTAAACACCAAAGCGGTTCCTGCATGATCTACTTTACGAGCTGTAGTATTAATAAAAATGTCTAATAACATTCCGACATCGTGTTTCACGTAACCTCTCCATACAGTTCATAATAACAGTACGAACGCCTACGTATCATAAGCATGATATATGTAACTATCCAATTACCGACATTATATGTTTTCCTTCGTAATTTTTTATCACATGAAATGAGATTCAATCTTCTAAATTATTACACATAAGGTTGCCGCCTTATTTTTTTCTTCTTATCCCAATAAGCATGTAACTAGAACCATGTTGGCTCCACTATAAACTTCATAACAAACTGCCACACGAGGCCATATCTTGTGTATATTATGAGCTTTTTCGTTTAAGCCAGAATCTCTGACAAATTGTTACAAAAAGACGTATAACAACTTTCTATACAGTCGAAATACTTCTTTAAGTCTATTGAAATAAAGATTAGTTTGCATAAAGTACATACAGCATATACGGCGTTAAAAACAATAAAGAGAAACGCCCTTTAGATGTTTTACTTAACTGTTAATAACACGGAGGTGTAGATATAAAATGCCGACTTACTTGACTTTTAAAATGTATTATTTTAAGATTTGTTTTTTTTTTAAATAATCCACAGAGTTTATTTAATGCATTTTTTATATCATTCAGATATAGCCGAAATCTGGTTTTATTAAAAATATGTTAAGTGCGAATAAAATATTGAATCAACCCACACGGGTAAATTATGATTCGTATGTGGGCAGACAACTCTGAAAGGAAATAAAACTTACATTATTGTGGAATAAGAAAAAGGTTTATTTTTTATTTTTAACATAACGGCCCCGGCGGTATCTAAAATTTAAACACAAGTTGCCAGAACATGGGTTCTTGAAATAGTCGACTGTTAATAGAAAATGACGTTGAACAGAAACTAAAAACGGCTAATAACAAATGCTCCAGCGTACTCATAAGTAAAGACTAACGTAATCTTTATACCACCCACTTGGAGTGCATCACTCGTCGTACTAATAAACTACTTCTTAAGGACAGAGGGTCTTACTATTGAACTTGACGTATGTTTTAACTTTACCGCAATATTTAGAATCAATTAACTCGAATAACTCTCGTCTATACCATCTTCTATGCATATAATAAAAATGTAAATCTAACGTGCCTGTAGTTTTTCGATTTTCCTGAAATGTTGCAGGTGTCTAGGAACAAGGAATAGAATACATTTCAATTATTTTTAGAAATGTCTGTCTGTCTGTCTATCTTTCTGTTTGTATGAACACGCATCACTGCTAAAGTACAGGGATCACAATAAAAACTCATATATGAAAGTCATAAAACACATCCTCGGGAGTAACTTAGTCTCTGTTTTATTAAAATCGGTCCACTCTATCAAAAGTTATTGTAATTTTAATGGCGGCGCGACTTAAGTATGAGAGAAAAGTAGATAAGCGAATGGATTAAATACGTTCAGATGACTTTAGTAGACATTGTTTTGTACATCAGGTTCCACGTGGACGAAGTCGCGGGCACAACTAGTCTATAGTAATATTATAAAGAGGTAATAAAGTATGTGAATTTGTGAGTTTGTGTCGCTGTAGGGGGTAATCTCGGGAACTACTGATCCGGTTTGAAAAATTCAGTGTTATATAGCTCATTTATCGAGGAAGGTTATAGGCTATATATCATCACAATAAGCCCAATAGGAGCGGAGCACCAATGAAGAACGTTTCAAAATCGGATTTTTTTCCCTCTTGAGAGCTTCCGCTGCGTGTTAGTGTTAGCCCAAAGTAAGTATTCCACGCGGACGTAGTCGCTGGCAGACGCTAGTTTACCTATATATTTCTAACTGATTGACTGATCTCCATGAGAGTTAGATACACTAGTGTTTTAGGCTATTATTTTAGTATAATTTGCCGCTAATTAGCGCTGCAACAAATCAATCTCTATACCTTTCAATCCATTGTAATGTAAATAGTTACATCTAAATCATCTCATCTACGTTACGTGCGCACAATCGCAGACCTGCGTAATTTTATTGATATATAAAAAGAAAATAAATATTAAAAACAGAGAACAGTGTAAATAATGCAAGAAAAAGTATCTGAATGCCTTATAACAGTTGGGCATAAAGTGATAAAAATGGAAAATAAATGAATAATTTCAGCCAGTTGGGACCACTAGTAGAGCCAATGGAATTATACAAAATCAACTGAAGCAAAACTTTAGAGTTGTGTTCGTAGTAGGCCCTTCGTTCTCATTACGACAATGTTGCCTCGAACGTCTAAATTACCTATTGAAGAGCGCCTGTCTTCGTGAGTTATAGTAACATAAATTAACTGCAATGCGACGCCTCCTCAGTAATTGGTCTACGGAACCCTGCAGCTTAAGCTTCAATTATATATAAAAACGATTATACTTAAGTTAATAAGTATTCGATTATATTTAACTCCCATTACCGGTTTACGTGTGACATTCCTCGAGAGATCGTTTAGTGTCCGATTTTATTGAAGTTATCGATGTGTTGTGCTTACTTTACTAAAATATACCTACGTATATTTTGAGCAATATAATTGGTTTGTGATTCGTTCGCGTGAAAGTAGATTTTACCTATCTCTCGATAACAGTAACTTTCTAAGATATTTGATTGAAGAAGGCGTTACTTTGCGGAAATTTATCATTAAATATTAGGTATAGTGGACGCTACTTTGCAGTTCCGCCTGGAAAAGGCGAAACTCGTCCGCTCGCATCGGAAGAGTCAACATCGATCTGAAGATGCTCCGTGAAGGAGCGAAACACGTGTAATCCATTGTGGTTATTACACGTTAATCTGCAACATATTTTAATTAATTA
This sequence comes from Antheraea yamamai, assembly GCA_036509395.1. Lineage (NCBI taxonomy): Eukaryota > Metazoa > Arthropoda > Insecta > Lepidoptera > Saturniidae > Antheraea > Antheraea yamamai. The sequence continues at coordinate 8,335,113 of AP028429.1, forward strand.
TATATTTATTATATTTACAGTTATATACCAGCAGTGTCAACCGTCAACCAACGAACGCGTTTTCAATTCTTTTATTGTTTTAGTTACTAATATTTCGCTCTCTCTCTATTACCAGTTTCAGGTGTAACATTTTTAGATACACTCGGACAAACAAAATCTAATCGTTTTTTGTTGCAGTAAGACGTGGTAGGTGCCACTCTATTCAAGACAGAAGTGCAAAGAAGCGTCCACTATAATATTTAGTACCTTTCTAAGATGAAAGTTACCCTATGTCTTTTACAATATTCCTGACAACATCTATGCGAAATAAACTCACATTCACATTTATAATACCTATTAGTAAGGGTAAGAGTTGAATTTATGAATATATTAAGAACGTTTTTGGAGATTTTGGTGGGATTTTAGTCTGTCATGTAATGGTTTTCATATTTTATTCCTAATATTGTGTTATTTAACTCTATACTTCGTAATATTGGTGGCATTATACGTTATATATTTCGGTTATTGTCTACAATTGAAGTGGATGGAAAATAATACCACGGAGCATGAATTCTGAGATCCCACAAAAACTCCCTGGAAAGTTCTAACAATGGAGCCACCATCTTATCAGAACATTGAAATTATCTAATTTATAATATCAGTACCAGCTCAACAATGGCAGTAATAATGTAAAATATCGGTTGATAAAAAAAGGATGTTAACTTGTTTTTGAAATGCTGTTAAATAGATGAGGATGTGTGGTAGGACACGACAGTTATGTCAGAATGAAATTGAGCTACCCATACAATAGGTTTAACACCAACACACACACACAACTTACTTATGACATCAGACATGCTTAGGCATGCCACGTACCGTGATCAGCTGGTAAATATCTAGTAACCAACCAGATTTGTAGAGCTCTGTACATGATGGCGGATATCATATTCATCACCATTTCATCACAGTATCGTCAATATGCCGTATACTTTTATTTATATAGATTTTTAAGTAAATAAACTGTCACCAGAAAGGACATTTCCTAAAGTTCGAGATTGGTATGAAACTCCGTCACGTCCGCATCGACGTTAGCATTTCTTTTGTGAACGTTCCAAATTGCCGACATAAAACTCGGAGCCCTGTTTTGCTACGTGATGTCTTCAGTACTTTTACTGCTTATATTAGACGATATATTCTTATCAGCTCTATACCTATCTAGGTACCTTTTGAGTAAAATCGTAAAAATATATTGTACGAAGAAAGTGGAAAAAGAAATATAAAGGAACAGGGCTTGAAGCGGGAAAGTTTCCGAGTTTCGTAATTAATGTTGCAAGAAGATATCGCCGGGAAAAGTTTTTTCATCATGCTCTAAGGCTCGTGATGAGCACCCCCGCGGTGTTGCGTCGTAAAAACACCATACAACTTAATAAATGAAAGTGGAATTCGTGAAGATTTATCACGAGACCCATATTGCGATTCGTGACTTTAGCCCGAGGCGTGTTTTTGCGGTATATCTACGACAGGGATAAGACGTAGGCCGTGGCAGTAAAAAATAGTGATAATATATCATAGGAACGGTGTCCGCCTCTCATATTTACAAAAGTCTTTTTGTGAAATATTTTGACGTTTCTCGGTAGACACGGTGCGTCGGGCACGGACGAAACACGCGGGTGTTCCTTCGTGGAAAAATTATAGTTATTTATCGCATATGGATCTACACATACTGGTTATTTATATTCGGTTACTAGGAAAATGTATGTTTTTGTATACTTATACAGCATATATGTCAATTAAGTTAAAGATTATGTCTGAATCCTCGGTTCATGGTTTGACACTAATGAATTCTTTGATAGATAACTACAGTTAAAACAAAATAATGAATTGTCAAATAAATCTGATAGAATTTGAGTATATAGACATATATACTATGCAGATACCTTATTTATAAATTTGCAACCATAGTGTAAAAAGATTTAGCATCATAACCTAGACGTTAAATAGAACTTACTAATACAAAAACAAATGACATTCTTCTTATCTATGGGCGATAGCCGAGGTTTTATAAAGAATTCAAAATTCCAATGTGAATTAAATGTAATCGTATTTTAAATATAGCCAGATTCAGGTAAATATTATGTGTAACAAATTTAAAATTCTCCATCACTTTTGTATATTCAGAACATGTACCAGATCGCAGGTGTTATCAGGAGATACACGACGGTCCAAGTTTTATTGTTATTCCCACTCTGCGAATTGAATTTGAAACAAGCGAGTGCGATCAATACCAGACTCCGTCGCACCCGGACTTCTGGCTCAGATAGTGAATACATCTTACTATATACACATTATATAGGTACCTACTATCAATTCAACTTGATACTATTTTAGTTAAATACTAGCTGTACCCGCGACTTCATCTGCGTGGAAGCTTATGTAAAAACATTGTTCAATAAAGTCATCTGAATGTATTAAGTTTGAGTGTATTAAGTCCATCTACTTGTCTACTTTTCTCTCGTACTTAACTCGAGCCGTCATTCAAACTACAATAGCTTTTGATAGAGTAGGTCGATTTTAACGAAACAAAGACTAAGTTACTCCTGAGGATACGCTTTATGATTTTGATTAGGTTTTATTGTGAACCCAGTACTTTAGCAGTGATGCGTGTTCATACAAACAGACAGATATACAGGCAGACAGACATTTCTAAAAATGATTTTAATGTATTCTATTACTTATTCCTAGACACCTGCAACAATTTTTTTCACGAAAATAAAAAAAGTACAGAAAAATTAAAATCTTTCAAATGCAGTAGCTGTCATACGATTAGTTTTAGGTATGTAAGGTAATGTTATTTTATATTTGTGACCTATGATAACATAATCAAATAAAACTAATTTAACGTTGCTTAGACTACATATTGTACTTGCCTATAATAAATGCCTATGGTCCTTTATATGTGTAATTTTTCAATTAATACCTACTTACTTATATAAAAATACCTACCAGCTGACGCCCGCCCGCTTCGCTGGGAATATTGAAAAAAGGCAAAGGGTTAATGAATTCTAAAAATAAAGTAGTCTAGAACCATCTATTACAAAATCCGCATTAAATGGACATAGTTCTATGCTGAAATGTTCAGTAGTTTTGACTCACCTATACTTTCCTTGTGTATATATACATACCTAACCTAACTTTCCTGTTGGTCCAAATTCGAATTCCAATAAAAACGAATATAGAATCAAATTTCATTTAATTATATCCATAATACAATTGTTGACCTTATTGGAGTTTAGAAAAAAGACATATCTAATCTTAAGATTGTCAATTGAAAACTTTATTGTGAACGTTATAACGCAAAATTAAAATAATGTATATATTGTTTCTCTAATATTGTCATTTGAAATAAATGAAAATAAACGTGAGTAAATAAGTGAACTACCACTAATAACAGAAATCATTTGCGTTGGTATAATTTGCCTGTACTGAGAATAAGGTTCGGCAAATTGCTGGCATATTTGTAATTATTATTACACTTTATTGGAAATCAACGTATAGAAAGACTTATCTCCATCAAGGAGACACGAAGTAAATATTTCAATTAACTTGAACTTTCAATCAAGAGATATCTATCTAAATCCATTTGACCTAAATACCTTTAAAAAGTTTCTGCTTTTCTTTCAATTTTAATTTTGTTTTAGAACCCGGCTTTGGGTTTAGCCTACTCGGCCGTTATTATCTCACCCATTTTATCTCCAATGTAATCTTGTTAAGAGTTCCCACTCCCCGCACACCCTCGGTCTTCATTCCCGCTGCCGAGTAAAGCAATAAGTTTGGGATCCTCGGTTTTCGGCGCTTAAACTAAGCTAAGTATTACCGGAGAATCCTTAGGAAAATTAGTTTATTTTCTCTATAATAAAAACACCAACCGCAACTTATAACAGAAGCTATTTTTCGTTAAATTATAAATGTAGATTAAAATACATAAATTATAATTTTTTGGAGGCTAAGTCTTGTTTCATGTAAGATGAATTATTATAAATCATATAGATAACGATCTATGATGTAAAAATTCTTTATTTCAAAGACATTATAGACGTACCTACTCCTGTAATTGGTTAGCATGTATGAAATTTACGTTAAGCATTTTTTGTATTACTTCTAATTAGCATTGATTAATTAGTAACACTATTATAACTTACTGTGCTCGTTGTTGGTGGTCTGATATAAAAAATACATTTTTTATACGAAAAAATTAAAATCTTTGTGTTTCTACAAAGAATAATGAAGCCGTGCGTGGCAATGGTATGAACTAAATCTATAGTTCATATATATCTCTACATGTAATAATCATGTAAATTTAACGTGTCCGTAATTGTTAGATTTTTGTGAAAAAAATTGTTCCACATGTCTTGGAAAAGTAATAAAATAGATTTCAATCATTTAAAAAAATGTCCGTTTGTTTATTTGAACACGCATCTACTAAAATACTGCGTTCACGATAAAACCTCACCAAGAAAATCATAAAGCATATCCTCGTGTAACATTTAAAATCGGTTCACTCTATCAAAAGTTATTGTAATTTTAATGACGACGCGACTTAATAATACTTAATATATTCGGATGATTTTATTAGTTACTATTTTTTTTACATTAGGATCCTCGCGGACGGAGTCGCGGGAACAGCTAGTTGGTACATAAATGAATGTCAATACATCTGAAATTGATAACCTCTAAAATCGTTTGTTAAGCACGATGAAAGTCGATATAATTAACATTTTATTCATAAAAAGATATTTGCTTCAGATTTTACAATAAATCGCCACTAGGTGATGCTGAAGGAAATCAATTTCTATACAGTTCAACAGAGCATCATCGAAATTGATATATGTAGGTATATCAATAATCATCAACTATTTCTTACAATAAATAGTAATTATAATAAGCATTATAATAAACAATACGTACGAGGTATGTTTATATTTTTACTGAAATGTAGGTAGGTATACTAAATCATTTTTCATTTTTCCAATTATAAAGTATTGAAAAAAATATGTATTTATTTTTGTTTGTTTTTTCATTAATCAAAAACTACAATTATATAAAAAATAGAATGATTTATTATCTGTAAATAAGTGAAATAAGAATTACTGGAGAATTTACTTTCTCTGGTAAATTGTTACTGTCTTTTTGACGTTGACAATTACTATGTTTTATATTCGTCTTAGATATATTTAATACTAGCGGGCCCGGCAGACGTTGTCCCACCCTGATTATAAAAAAAATCCGGGACAAATTATATACCAAAACGTTCCCCGTGAATCACTTTATCCACTGGTGAAAACCGCACAAAGATCCGTTCAGTAGTTTCTGAGTTTATCGCGAACAGACAGACAGACAGACGCGGTAGGGGATTTTGTTTTATACTATGTAATGATATATATATATATATATATATACTAGCGGGTCCGGTAGACGTTGTCCCGCCCTGAATATATAAAAATCCTTGACAAATTATATACCAAAACGTTCCTCATGAATCACTTTATCCACTGGTGAAAACCGCTTGAAAATCCGTTCAGTAGTTTTTGAGTTTATCGCGAACAGACAGACAGACAGACGCGGTAGGGGACTTTGTTTTATACTATGTAATGATATATTATGCCATTCAACAAATGACCCGAAGTTGATAAGTGTTGTTGTTGTATTACTGATCTACAAACAGCTGCAGTAATCATAGCGGTATTAGGAATTGTTAGTACATATTAAATTTGGCATTCCTAATTCTACATATGTGTCGTTACATTTCAAAATGAGATAAATCCTATTTTAATCGTTTGTGTAACGTGTTTCTTTTTCTTTAGATTTTCAGTTTTTATACACCGAGAACGAAGCTCAAATTTTGACGTCCATAAGGATTTTAGTTTTTTTAATGATCTTTATATATTACATGTACAAAACTGGAAGATCATGAAAAATTACGTAAAATATTCGGAACGGCTAAAATTGGATGTATTTTTGAAATGTAACGATTCACTTATACCGATAGACTGAAGGATGAAACTTCAATAATCTTTCTAGTTGGCAATATTTACTCTGTTTTGCTCGTCTTATTTTGACATCTAGGTTCCACTGTTAATATACATTAGTTGAATTGGTGTGTGTCGTACAAGTTCACCTTTCCCAGTTACTGTTAAAAATAATCTGTTTGGAGTTCGATTGATGGTACTTTCGTATTAAATGCACCGCGTTCGCCGACCGTTTCCGCGGCCGGCTAACGTTATCTTTTTACACAAGTCTAACCAAACCGAGATGAAACTGTTTTGTTTTAACTTAAAAATCATCAAGTTGAAAATATATAAAATGATATTTACGTATTAACGGAAACGTAGTGCACTCACCAGCTGCTGCCGCGGCCGGCTCGGGCTGTCAAGACGGGAAAATTGAGAACAACCAATCGGTTAAGTTAGTTATTTTTTTACTGCTTGCTCTTTTATTTTGGTTTGGTTAGGTTAGGTTAGACTTGCGAAAAAAGTAGCGCGAGCCGGCCGCGGCAGCGGTCAGCGAGCGCAGTGCATCTAATACGAAAGTACCCGATTAATTTATTATTGGTAACTAATTACAGGTGACGAGTCCAGCGGTTTCATGGACTGTTGTACGTCACTCATATGGCGTTCAGTTGTCTTACACAGTAACTAGCAGTGCATCTCGGCCAGATAATCTTGATATCGATTTAGACAATATTGTAAGTAAACTTTTAACTACATACATTCACCTCGTTCTTGGTTTTTGGCTGTTTTACAACCCCTTTGACTTGTAATATGTAACTCTAGATAGAAGTGAAATTCTAATGGGAGGGCTTTAAAAATTCTGATCGACAATCTTTTTGTGTAACAAATATAGTGGAGGTAAACACACAGTGTCGGGTAGACTGTTGAAAACACCGGTTCTCATTCAATCACCGAAGTTACGCAACTTTGGGCGCGGTCAGAACTTGGAGGGGTGACCGCCTGGGAACATCGTATACGTTGGCTTTTTATTGTTTCTTTTTTTATATTAAAATGTTTCCCGATAATTCAAAAGTTCCACTTCTATCGTGTGTCTTTACGGCATACTCTGTTCTTTTTTATTGCTTACCATTTATAATTTGATTATTGTTTCATATATTTTAATTTAATTTTACTAGATATTACATTATGTTTTTGTTTCAGTTAAGCTTTGGATACGGAGTGAATACAGATCTACGTCCATCTTGCCTTACTTCAAGAAAAAATTCAACTACTTCACAAACAAATACCAATGCTGCCAAATACGTGGGAATTGTAAAATATTTTGAATTGATTGTTAAATTAGCAGATTTTGTTTTCCTAATAAGCAGTATTTACTTTCTGGTTAAGATTTTTGGGGTAACTATTATTTTCAGCTAATTTCCACTACAGCCCCAATTTTGAAATAGATAGTGTAATCATTACATAGTATAAAACAAAGTTCCCCACCGCGTCTGTCTGTCTGTCTGTTCGCGATAAACTCAAAAATTATTAAACGGATTTTCATGCGGTTTTCACCTATGGATACAGTGATTCATGAGGAGCGTTTTAGTATAATTTGTAAAGGTTTTTTTATAGTCAGGGCGGGACAGCGTCTGCCGGGCCCGCTAGTAATATACTAACTATATAACTTCTGAGAGGTTCGATTAACAGAAAATAGACTGCATATTTATACCGTATAAAAAATTACAGCCGAAATAATACATATGAACTACCTTTTGGACGCGAATTTGTTCGCGATAATGTGGAATGGATCTACCCAACGGAAACAGTACATTATTTCGAAATGAAAAGTATCCTATGCCCATTTCTATACCCCTAACAACGTGTAAAATTTCACAAGGATCGGTTGAGTAGTCAAGGCGTGAAAGCGTAACAAACAAACTCATTTTTGCAATTATAATAACAGGATGTGACTAAGAAACTATGTAAAACTAATCTTCATACATCAATAGTCAAAAAACACGATTATAATTATATTGTGGAACACTGCAACTAACAATTTGATTATTTCTGATTACAGGGTACAGACAAAACAGCGACTAAAATATTTATGATTGCGGCTTCAGTATCCATAATATTATCATTTGTATACAGAATGGTGTACGTAAATGCTTGTATGGAGTTTTTGGTGGGATTTTGGTCTGTCATGTAGTGGATTTTATATTTTATTCATGATCTTGTGTTACTTGACTCTATATTGTGTAAAATTGGTGGTGTTTTATGTAATATAGATTGTTTATTGTGAATAAGTGAAGCGAATGGAAAATAATACCACGGACCATGAATTCTGAGATGCCACAAAAACTCCATGGAAAGTTCTAACAAGATGGCCACCATCTTGTTAGTTCATTGTAATTATATCAAGAAACTTGTAATATCGATACTCACTTAACAATGGCAGTAACAGTCTACTAGAAGACTGGTTGCCAAAAATAAAATAGAAGAAGAAATTGTAATACTATTAACTACTCGACAATGGCAGTAATAGTCTAAAAGATTGGTTGCCAAAAATAAAGTAAAAAAAAAAAGCTTGTATGTCTGTTGCCGGAACATTTCCTGCTTTTGAGTTTATATTTTCCTTAGTTGACGTGATAAGTAAGTTTATATTTTGGATTACATTTACACACATTTTTTTCTGTAATGATTACCAATTAGTTCATTTTCAGTTTCGACTGTATATACATTTTATTCTTGTAATCCGTGCCTATATAAATAAACTTTCAGTAATCTCAAATACGAATATTACTACAAGACAACAGATTTTAAATGTATTCCAATATTTGATCGGCAGAGTTACTTCATATATGTACGGGTATCTACAACTGTTATTAATGTTATTATTTTGAATTTCAGTGTGGATATACTATCTAATCGTGGTTAATTCCTACAGACTTCAAGCATCATAGTAGAAAGGTGAATATTTTAAATGTAAAAAAGTGTGTGTGTACTTATGTACACGCGTTAGAAGTTATACTTCTTTGGCGTAATAAGATAAAAATCTTTTCAAAAATTTTATCTTTCGCCTTATTCTACGTTTGTAGAAAAAACGTCACTAACAATAGAAAAAAGGTATTTAATACATTGAAAGTTTTAATACAAAGAAATACAAAGAAACAAAATGTTGACTATAGCTAACTTCATTGTGTCGGTGTGCGCGCGCATCGTAATAACTTCAGGGTGTCTGTTTTTCGTGACGGTGCGCGCGCGCATCGTAAAAATTTACTCTCATAATTTTTCCCTAACGCGCCAAAAGAAGTATAACTTCAATATAACTTCAATAACAAAACAAATATAAACTATGATTAGAAGTTGGTCCAAGGTTCGTATGTCAACTGAAGATGACCACGTATTTTTATTTATTTTACTTATTAATAATACTGATTTTACTCGAAATACATACGTTTTATTTACCTATATTTATATACTAAATATAAATGTATTTAAAGTCGCTCTCGGCCTAGCGTGTGTTTTCTTTGGCAATCGCCATAATTGCATGCATGGGAAATAGACCGTTTTTGAAAACTTTATAAAACTGTACACAGGCCCCTATACTACGCGTTGCTAACCTGACGCATGCGTAATACAGCCTGAAACCGATGGCGTAGTATGTCATTTATTTTTATGATGCGAAATTACAAATTTTCACTCCTAACAAACATGTCACTCAAAGCGCCTAAATAAGCTTTCAATTCAAGAATAAATGTATTTAAAGTTTTCTTTTCTTGAGCATGAGGCTGAAGGTATAACAACCTTTCCGGCAGTATTAAAATTTCCACTCTCCGTTTAAAGGCTATCATGTGATATATATATATATATATATATATATATATATATATATATATATATATATATATATATATATATATATATATATATATATATCGCTAAAAAACATACTTAAGAATATTATACATGAATAATAAGTATGAACAAACAAATATATATTTTCTGTTTTTATAACACGACTACTAGCAGTGTACCTACTGCTATATCAGAAGCATTAGATTTTTTTTCATTTTCCATTACTATCAACTCGGGTAAGCTTAAACAAATTCTATTTAAACAAGATTATTACGTAGGGGATAGACCACACGGAACTGAGCCTGTAGCAGTATTTGGCGACAAAGGCATTCACAGTTCGAGTTTCTAGAGCGACCAAACCGCCTTTGGGCCCCGATACCCCGCGCCGTACCCCTCAAATAACTCGCATAATATTAACTTCACTAATAAGTCTATTCTCATTTAACGCATTCTATGTTCTACAGTTTATACAGTAATGGCTGTGGTCCTAAAGAAGATAACTTTTTTCAATAGATTGGCTATAACATCCAAAATATTTTCTTAGTATCCTGTCCAATACTCCCAAAAATTAAAGTAGTACAAAACAATTCTTTAGCTTTGTAATATTAATAGAAATATTTTGAAATTCTCTCAGAACGTTATTAAAAATTGTGAACATGCACTCTAGCTTTTTAAGAGTATTACGATATATTTCAATAAACAAGCAGTAATTCGATTAGTAAGATACCGAGAGTAGAACATAAATTCATAGACTTCATCTATCTATCGATCATATAAGTGGTCTATGGTTAAGCAGAAATATGTCATTGTATACTGAAATAAGAATAAAGTATTATTTTATCTATAACTAATATGTACGTGAGGTAAATTTTTAAGATAATGGGCTTATTTCGATTTCTGCCCAAAGTCGAAAGGTGCTGTTGTTGTACGAGAAATTTAAAAGTTGCTTGCATATTAATTGACATTTTATGTATGGTATGATTTTTTGTAGAATAATAGAATAAGAAAAAGTAACAGAAACATAAATGGTACGTTTTGTCTGTCTGAAAGATAAATAATAAATTTGAGTTTAGCATGTAACTTAAGTCTTTATTCTATAATATCTAATGAAATAAAAGACATCATGCTAACAGAACTGTAAAGGATAAACAAGCATATATTATAACGATTTCCACGTTTCGCTATTCACAATTCCGTACATATATTCAAGATTTCTTTGTAAAAACAAGGTTTCATTATTTTACTTGCCCACGCGATTACAATATAATCTCTATAGTCCATAAAATCAAGCAAACACTAGCTCGAATCCTGTGCTTGGTCGATCAATCTATTATAGAATGTTACACTATATTTTTCAATCACAAAACAATGCTTGAAATATTGTAGCTCAATTTCATATGTTTTAAAAATTACGTATTAGACTATTTTTATAAAACTACAATATTAATTATATTTTTCAGTTTATTGCTAGCAGCGAAATACGTGTTATGCTTATGCCGACCTGCAAAACACAATATAATCAATCAGCAGGAAGTATGCATGGACCTTTAAATATTATGAAATGGATATTTTTCGTTGTTGACCTTATTCTTCTAGCAAGCAGCTTTGTTTATCTTCTGGGACTTTTTTGGGTAATTCGTCATCGCTTAAGTGGATTGATTTTATAATATACTAGCCTATACCTGTCCCTTTCACTCTTTTTTTATATTTAAAAACGTGGGGAAATACCTAAGGGATATGCCACCCTATCGGGGTGAGAGTGGGTTACTGAAAAAAAAAACATAAACTTAATTTCACGAATATTATGGAATATATTATATAAACTACACGGTTCAATATAAAACTTTTAATAATATCAACTACACAGCTATAATTAATTTCAAATTGGGTTTTTAGTTTTCTACTTTACATTAAACTAGCAAAAGTTAATTAAATCCACTTGTTTTATTATTAACAGGAGAGAAAATTGCAAAATAATATTATAAGGAACTGGACGGTACGCTAATACATTGCCTCTGTAACATAATGATTATTTTATAGTAACTAAATTGAAGCTTAGGATTACTAGCTCGCGATGTAAATAGTTTTATAATGATCTAAACTAATTGTGTTCGCGAATCTGCGCGTTTTAATTATTTTTGTTTTATGATTTTACTTATAATCATATTTTATTATTTATAAAAGTATTATTAAAAATTCTTATAGCTTATCAATTGCAAAATGACATTTACGAGCACACTTTGCGTGTAAAATTTGGTAAAAAAACGATCTAATCTTTGAGTGAAATCTACAATTTTTACTATGATATTCTTGATCAAGGGTTCTTTTAATTAGGCTAGCTTTACTCGTAACTTTTCTCGGGTTTGTTATTATTTCTTGCAATAAAGAGTGGTGTTATAGCAATATGAATAGCTCTATAGATATACTTTATGGTCTATCTATACATAGCAATTCATGAAAATCCACCGAAATGTTAATAACTTGATAGGGTACAGCGCCATCTAGTAGCTAATTGTAGTTAAGTGGATATCATAAAAACATGAAAAACCCAAATCTGCTGACCTTCAGGGCCTTTGGTCGAACAGTATTATAGTTTATTAATCTCGGGCATATCTATCAATATAAATTTTTATATATAGGTAGGTGTGTATATAGACGGGTATCAATTTCCAGCGCCTTCGTACACGGCTTCAGACTTCAGCAAGTATACATATTAAAAGCCGGCAACGTACTTGCGACTCCCCTGGTGTTGTTAGTATCTATGGTCGGCGGAGATCACTTACCATCAGATGACCCACTTGTTTGTTTGCCTCCTATAATATAAAAGAAAAGAATAATTGACTGAGGGACTAACAAAGAATCACATTTTTCATACAAAGTTTCGTGGGTGCCCTTTTTACCACCTTAAAGATTAAATTTCCAAAATTTCTCCCTTAGTGTTCACCTGCAGTATAAAATGAACCCGCGTGCGAATTTCCACAATCCTAGCCCCAATAGTTTGAGATGTATGTCGATATGTCTATCATAAGATACATACAAAAGGCATGTTAAAATATGACTATAAATTGTTAATTTAGGCATTATTATGTTTTGTTTCAGTCAATTCAAGTAACAGCAGACGTTTTCATATGTTGCATCATTGCGTCTGCTGTGGTGTCAGTAATCTTCGTTGTTATGGTTATCGTTCAGATGGTGTACGTCCAGTGTATAAATCCGAATGATGCTCTTTTAATCCTGATTTATTTCATACGTAAGTTAATTACGTTATTTTTCTTTTATATAAATATACGATACTTATTCCAGTTTCTTTTCCGCATAAATAATATCTATATATAAAGACAAAACAGTTAAGTACCTTCATCTATCTCTTCTGTTTCTCAACCGATTTTCTTTTTTTTTTCGTTCAGTAAATATGGATGAGATTTAGTGTTATCAGTAATTTTTTGAAGAAAATTCATTCGTTTTTCTTTAATATTGAAAGTTGAAGAATTTATGAAAACTGGTCGAATTTCGACCAATGAACTACCGTTTGCTTAAAATAATGATCAGCCGTTGTGCGTACATCATTAAAAAACTACTGGTTACATTTCGATAAAATTTGTTTTGGTTTACTTCTTAGATAGTTAGTCCTTATCTACTTAACTATATTTTTATAAGCACTACAAAATAATAAAGAAATGTTATAAGGAAATAATATTTTTGGTTTCAGTTTTTTATGTTTTTTCCTCTGTATATACTCGTAGGTATATTTCGTTAATATTATAAACAATCGCGGCTATCAGCTAGTCAAAAATAAAATTATTTTAAAATATATATAAGAAAAGAAATTCTGAATACGAGCATCTAATACATAATTTTATATTGGGTAAAGTTACCGCAACCGAATAGAAGACTAAGTTTTAATAATATTATGTACCTACTTTTTTTTCAAATTTATAATACTTTTTGTTCACAGTGCGGGGCTACTCCATAATCGTTGTAAATTCTTATGAGATGCGGTAAACACATATGTCATTATAACTTTATAATAAATAATGTAGCGTTATGTCTTTGTATTTATTTATCAAGAAGCAATTGTAACTGATCATATTTTGATGTAAGTATGCGTATACATTAAATAAAACATGCTTAACAGAAGTACCATCTAAATAATTAAAAGTCATTTGCCGAATATATGTAAGCGCATCACTTTATAAGATGAAGATGTTGCGATGGATGTGTGGCGTTACGCGATTAGATCGCATTGGAAGCGAACAAATTCGTGGTAGCCTTGGAGTCCGTGACATCGTAGACGAGCTGCTGGAAGGCCGTATCTCCTAATATATCCATATAAGTCGCAGGTCTCCAGATTACATCGGAAATAGATGTCTCAGCATCACCGTACACTGCCCAAGGTTTCGCAGCAGGCCCATAAATATTGGCTGGACGTAGTGAAGGCGGACATACGGGGAGAATAACCCCACACAAAACGATGCCGAAGACCGGGCAAAGTAGAGGAAGCTAAGTAGGAAAGAGGACCCTGGTCGGGAAAACGCTAGGAAGAAGAAGAAAAAGCATCACTCCAGAATGACTTTTTGGCTATTTTTTTTTGTTATAGTGTATATAATTACCAGGACAAAATTTGTAAGAAAGAAAATGTTTGAAAAAGTGTATGAAAAAGTGAAAAATTTGAATTAACCGATCTCAATGTAAAATGTGAGACACTAAACAGTTGGGAGACCTTCAAAAATATTGACAAAATTGTCAATTGACGTTTTTTTTATATCATAGGAGACAAACGAACAGTTGGGTCACCTGATGTTAAGTGATCACCGTCGTCCATAGACACTAGCAACACTAGGGGAGTCACGGAGTCACAAGTGCGTTGCCAGCCTGTGTCTGTGGGGAGGTGAGAGGGGGAGGGAAGGGAGGTGGGCCTCCGGCGCTCTCACTGACACCAAACGAAACGCAACAATGCAAACACTGTTACCTCACGTCAGTTTTCTGTGGGTCGGGTGGTAGTACCCCGGACGAACCTACCCTTTCATGCTGAAACCAGTAATAGCTTTAGCGTGGCTCTACCACCTACCTTACGGTTAGCTGCCATATCATTTCAGAGTATGGTTCGTACTGTAAAGGGAATATTTAGTGTTAATTCCTTCATCAGTAGACCCGAGTGAAGCCGGGGCAAGCAACTAGTAGTAAATATATAAGAACGGTTTCATCTCGTTAACGATATTTATGATACAAAATACATGTGCTAATTTTAGGAATTATCAGTCAAATTTGAAACAAACTTTTTGCATGTTATTACATCTAAGAAGGTTCTAGGTTAACAAAATACTACGAGCTTCTGAAACAAAGCAGTGACCATACAAAGTGTAGATCACAATATTTGTTAAGCAAAACCGATTAACCGTAACAAATTTGCTTAATTTAGATAATCTAAACGCGTTAACTGTAATTCAATATTTTAAACAATTAGCACGAATGAAATTGGGCTCACTTTAATACACAAGTCGTTACATTTTAAGATGAACCAAATCCAATTTTAATGGTTCATATAAGATTTTCATTTTTTAAGACTTAGTTTATATACACCGTGAACGAAGACCAAATTTTCCGTTCATAAGATTTTTATTTTTTTGCTTAGATTTTTAAATATTTTCAAATTTTATACATGTAAACTTTGAAGGTCTTAAAAAAAAGTGTGTGTGTACTTATGTAAACGCGTTAGAAGTTATACTTCGTTGGCGCAACAAGATAAAAATCTTTTCAAAAATTTTATCTTTCGCCTTATTCTACGTTTGTAGAAAAAACGACACTAACAATAGAAAAAAGGTATTTAATACATTGAAAGTTTTAATACAAAGAAATACAAAAAACAAATACAAAGAAACAAAATGTTGACTATAGCTAACTTCAGGCTGTCGGTTTTTTGTGACGGTGTGCGCGCGCATCGTAAAAATTTACTCTCGTCATTTTTTCCTAACGCGCCAAAAGAAGTATAACTTCAAAAACTTAAAAATGATTAAAATTGAACTTGGTTCATTTTTAAATATAACGACATGTATGTCGAAGGAAATGGAAGGAAATGTAGCCTTTGTTACTCTCACAATGAAGACAAATTCGAAAACACTTTATATGTTACAATCAATCCTTTTGTGGTCTTACCAAATAAATGCACATCATAAATACACTACATAAAAGTAGGTTATATTAATAAGAATTCATTTAATACCTACGTATTACTCTTTGTATCATTTTAAATCTATGGTTTCTGTTTCTTCTATGACAGTGTCAATGAATTTGATTTTGTAATTATTTAGAAAACAAAAATGACTATTTTCGACAGTCTGCCGACTGTGAATAATTGTTGCTTTTGTATCAGCCTTAAATGGGGAACAATTATCATAGCTATTATTGGTATTGTAAGTATTTTATCCTTCTATCCATATATTACATGGCATAAGGCTCTGCATAATTATATGTGATACCAATTTTATATACGAAGTGTCTATTCGTCCGCTAAACGGATGAATAAAATAATTTAATCGTCCGATTATTCGGATTACCAGATAAATTATACGAAATGCGTTGGATTGCATACGAAAGTATCCACTTATTATTAATGTTATGTATCGGTTAGGTTAGGTTAGACTTGCGAAAAAGGAAAACGCGAGCCGGCCGCGGTAGCGGTCGGCGAGCGCTGTTGATTGAATACGAAAATATCCACTTATTATTAATTTCAATTCATAAAATGAGGAAAATTACCTTTACAAAATTTTTACCTTTAAAAAATTAAATGTTACCGTATGGCAACTTAACCTTAGGTAAACGAAGTGTCTATTCGTCCGCTAAACGGATGAATAAAATAATTTTAACAATAAATAGATGTTATCGGACGATTAAATTATTTTATTCATCCGTTTAGCGGACGAGTAGCAATAGCCTTATATATATTCATAGGTCTATTTATGTATGTATATATGTTTATAAATTTATAATACAGATACAACGAGGGTGCCTGATGGGATTTTCTACATTCGAACCTATAGTTTCTACTATCTTTAATTCTTTTAAGGTATAAATTGTGCTGAGTTATCTGAGGAACATCTACCTACGTAAAACCTTGTCCTTCTAGATCCAGTTTTATCTGTACTTTCCCTGCCGTTATATTTTTAAGTTCTCTTAATTTTTATTAAATTGAATTAAGTGTTATTAATTTAACGGCGATAAAAATACTTAAAAGGGTTCACTCGTCAGTCCTAATTTTTTTTAGTACTTATTTATTAAATGCACCGTGATCACTGACCGCAGCCGCGACCAGCTCGCTTTATCTTTTTTCGAAAGTCTAACCTTTTTTATTAAAGAGTGGAAAATCCTACATTCGATAACCCCGCACTGCCGGGGGACAGCGCGAGGATTATGCCGGACTCCTACCGGCTAAAAACCACTCTGCCTCGTTGCGCGATTGTAGACCAGGGCTCACGATTAACATGCTAACAAAACCGAAACAAAACTGATTTTTTTTAACTTAAGAATCATCAAATCGTTAATATACAAAATTGTACTTAGATATTAACGGAAACGCGGCGGCAGCGGTCGGCGAGCGCGCTGCGATTTGTATAGTAGCAACTTGATGATTTTTAAGTTAAAGCAAAACAGTCAAAACAAAAAAAAGATAATGGTGCATTCAATACATAAGTACCTTTTTTTGTAATAATATATATATCTTAAATCTTTTAACGGTTTATTCTTAGTTTTTAGTCCGGTGAAGCTGTGAAGGCCCATCAGGCAAATAGTTTAGTCAGTTCGACAAAAATACATTTAGGGTCATAATTAAACGTTGACATGTTGCCCTGTTTACTTTCCTGTTTTAGATGACGTGATCCTAAATGGGATTTGTTTGTCTAATGTAAACTCACACCCACAACGATTCCAATTATTACTGGTGGTAGTTCATTATTCCTACTGATGTTAAATTTTAGAAACAATTCGTATAATCATTTTTTTTTAATATAATTATATAATTCATATAAATATATTTTTATGTCCTCAGGTAAATTCTTCCTTTGGAGCCGCAATATATTTTGACCCTCCATGTACAAGCAAAAAACATATTGTCCAAGTATTAATGGGTTCTTTTGTATACATCGTAATTGTATTAAATATATTATTGTTTATCACCAGCATCTTGCTTCTCTTGGGTATCTGCATGGTTTGTAAGATTTATTACTAACTTTACCTTTTCATGGATGACACTCAGTGACAATAAACTGTGGAGAATTAAACAGTGCGTGTTTACGCGGAGAAAGTGAAACTTCTTTAGCTTATGTGTATTAAATTATATATATGTATATATATATATATATATATGAGAATGCTCATAACCTATATACTATACGAAGTCCCGTACTATAAATACTTAACTACACATTTTCCTTTTTTAATACAACTAGATTCAGACAGATACATATATGTACTTACTTACACATGTACGCAAGTACATATTTACCTTACGTTTCACACGTAAAGCGTAACGAAAAACTATAACTTTCCTATTAACCTATAACTTTCCTATTAACCTATAACTTTCCTCGATAAATGAGCTATATACCACTATAAAAAATTTTCAAATCAGACCAGGAGTTCCTGAGATTACCCCATACAACTTCACAAACTTTACCTCTTTATTATATTAGTATAGATTGAGAAAAGAAGTGTGTAGTTCCTGAAAAATATAAAACAGCCCGAATCGATTGATAATATATTGAAAAACGATTTGGTAAAACACTCGTTTATGAAATCTATTTGTCAAATATCATGTCTTTGTAACTTTTTTTTCAGAAAAAACCTCAAACAGCGACTTGGTTTATGATCGTAGCTGGTTTGTCGGCGATAATCGTATTAATATTTGCGATTTTGACAATAGTCGCTCCGTTAATAAACTCGTCGTGTCATTTCGTTTACCCAACGACCACATCCTGTATTATTTCCTTTCTCAGTACGTATTTTTATTAAAAATATGTTTAACTCATTTTAAAATAAGACCTACATAAATTAAAATATATATCGTTGTGCGCGCATCACGTAAAAAGTACTAGAAATATTTTTAGTTTTACATTTCAGACGCTTTATATATATGGCCAAAAATTATAATCACAATACCTTCATTTGATATAAAGTTATTTGAGTTTTACTAAATTACGATTTTATAGAATTAGATAGAATTACAGATAACTAGCTTTTTTTCGCGGCTTCGCTGCTGTTAATGTAAACTCTATGTAAATCTATCCCTCGGAAATAGTACATTTTTGCTTAATAAAAATAATAGATATTATAATTATCGGTTGAGTAGTTAAGGCGTGAAAGCGTAACCAACAAATAAGAAAACCCACTTTCACATTTATCACATATTATAACACATAATCCTCTGCCACGTCTGTCTATCTGTCTGTTCGCGATAAGCTCAAAATCTACTGAAAGGATTTTTAAACGGTTTTCACCAGTAGATAAAGTGATTCACGAGGAAGGTTTATATAGATATGTAATTATATAATTTCTCAAGGTTTTGTTTTTATTATCAGGGTAGGACAACGTTCGCGGGGTCAGCTAGCTTATGATATAATTTAAAGTAAGGATAAAGATTTGAATATATTTTGTGTTACCTTTGTTATTAATAATATTTTACTTTTTCAGTTTGGGTGTACTTCATAATTGTAGTCAAGAGTTATCAGCCGGAAATGTCTGACTAATTAAATATGTAAAGCCCTTTACAATACCTATGTTGTGGTCTTAAATACAACCATATAGAAGTATATTATAATTTAATTTTTATTACCTTTACCTTAAATTTATCAGTGTAGTAACGAAGAAAATGAGACCAAACATATTACATTACACGAAAAAAAAAACAAAAAATGCGTTCCTAGGTACACGATTGTACCTGACGGCGATTGACACTGTTAGTATGTAACTTTAAAATACAAAAAAACTATGGATTGAAATAAAATGGCAAATCAATAACTTATTGTCAATCTGTTAATATTTTAGAAGATCTTCCTACTGTCTTGTATTCACTCACTTTTATATAGAGATTTTCAAACGCAAATTTGTCCATACGTATTTCCAAACGTTGTAATTCATACAAACGTCTTGAGACAGCAAAAAAAACAGTTCGTGCATCAAAGTGTATACGCGGCGGAGGTTTGACACCTTTGATTTATACGTATTAAAATATATATATATACTCATAAACTATGTATATACCTACTATACAAAATCCCGTAGTACTAATACTTAGTTCTACATTTAATAATTCATTTTGGTACACTACTAATCCCAGACAGACACTTATCTATACTTACACCTGCATACAGATACCTACCTAACTTAAGTTTAACGTGCAATACCTAACTCGAGTTTTTCCCTACTATGCCTCAAGAAGTTTCACTTCAAAAACAATTAGCCAAATAGGTGCAACAGTTTGAAGTGATACGCTTACATACGCTCGGTAATTAATTGTTATTTATATAGATATTGATTTTCTTGTTGAGTGAATATCTACTGCTTCATAAAATAAGGTTTAATTTTACCTATTTAACACTCCAGCCCGGGACTTTTATACGAATTTCAACTCGGAGAAAATAAAGGTATTTGGAGGATATAAGTAATATTGTAATTACATTAAGATCTCACAAATATGGTGCATAGAACTTCCAAAATATTTGTTGGTAAATGCTGACAGAATATAGACTAATTTATACTAATTTTTATTTACACTAGACACATATTTCTTTATATTTATAAAACAATTATGTTTCGCCCGCGTCTTCGCTCGTGTTAACGTATTAAAATATATTTGTCTATCACGCGGGAACAGTCTTTTTTTCTATATGAAGTATTAAGATCTTCTCTATAACCCTGGTAACATGTATGTAAAAGTTTATAACGATCGGTTGAGTAATTTAGGCGTGAAGGCGGGATAAACAAACTCCCATTCACATTTTTAATATTAGATCCCTATGCTCGCTGTTCAAACTTTAATCTTGTTATTAATGAAACAAACAAACGGATAACGTGTAAATATACGTATTAATTATGGGAAATACTAACTAATAGGTATTATAAATGTTAAAGATAGTTTGTTTTTTTTTACGCTTTCACCCCGTAACTACTTAACCAATTATTATGAAATTTTTCATGCATATTCTTAAGTATATATAAAACGATATATGATCCATTTGATCCAGAGAAATTTACTATTCCCAAGCGATAGATCAAATCAAAATTTATGCGAGCGAAGCCGCGAGCATCAGCTAGTAGGTACCCATATATTTCCATAATAGTTCGTAATCTCAGAAATGTTAATTAAAGGGGTCCCGTAGACTTGGTCAAAGCGCCCGCCCTTACTCATTAATCCAGAATCCTGGCATCAGCATAAATGTCACTCGGAGAGGAGGTTTTAATTATCGTATCCCGGGCTCGACCCACCGCCGAGCCGATCTCGTAAAAGGGTTTAGGTACTTTGATTATATCCGCTCTTGTTCCCTAATCTTCTCCATACCAGGTAGGTATGTATATTTACTTGTTTTTAATCTTATATGTCTTATGAGACAAAACAATAACATAGTAAGGGTTGACTGATGGGGGCGTGTTTTTTTTTTACAATAAAATCATGGTTGTTATCATAGTAAACCTCATTTTTTAAACACCTTTCGTATACGGTTAAAACATTTTCACTTATAAACTAGGTGATGTATTTACAAAGACGACACATACTAATTACGTAATGAACAAGCTGAAACCCATCTGCTTCGTTGGGGTTAACACTTTGTCTGTCACAATCACGTTTCTTTTAGGACGTCACGAATTAATTTTTACAATAATAAAAGAGATCTAGCGCTTCAGTTACCAATGATCATTATGACGTCACAAGAGAAACCATCGCCATCATATATGATCAACGTGGCAGTCAAAGTGTTAAAAAATGTGTGTGTACAAAAGTGAATCTGAAAAATAAATAGCCTAAAACTATATACGAAAAACTCCGCATCGAGTGGTCATAGTCTTATACCAAAACGTATAGTTGACGTGATTGAGCCTCAAAGGAATTGTAATTTCGTTATCATTACATAGTATAAAAAAAAGTCCCCTACCGCGTCTGTCTGTCTGTCTGTTCGCAATAAACTCAAAAACTACCGAACGGATTGTCATGCGGTTTTCACCGGTGGATAGAGCGATTGATGAGAAACGTTTTAGTATATAATTTGTCAAGGATTTTTTCATAATCAGGGCGGGACAACGTCTGCCGGGCCCGCTAGTATACCTATATAAAGAAATTACAATTCCTTTGAGACTCAATGACATACCTATGAACAGATTTTGTAGCGATTTTTTCAGATATGACAACGGCGACTGTTGATATTGTGTCTACGCCGTCATCTCATCGTTTGTTTTTCAACTGTTGCTATCTCAGTGGATTCAGTATACTTATTTTAATATAAGTAAAAAAAAATTTAATAAATTTTATTTTAAATATTCAAATATACCAGATTCATACAAAAAATGTATCTTACCTGTGCACAGGTATAAATAGCTAAAATACTTCTATAGAATACATATAATTATTTGTAATTTGACTAACATTTCTAAGTTATTCATGTTTTTCAATAAATTATCTATATGGAATGTAAGTTAAAGTATTTCAATGAAACTCATCAAACGTTTTATAGTTTAAATTCAAAAGTACTGCGACTTTAATAACGTTCTTTCTTCCCATTTACAAAGAACATTATAAATACATAATACATATATTTTTTTCTAAGAAATATCTTTGTCACGTCCCGGTCCCCGGCGGAACGTAAAAGAAATATATAAAAGTAAAAAGAAAGTCGCTTCCTTTAGATAGCGTTTCTCTCGTGTACTGGCGTCTGGTTTTATTACACAGAGCACGTGACAAGAAGAACGATCTTTTGAATTCTCCTAGGTATATACCGAGCTTTTATACCAGTCTTAGTAAATTACTTATATAGACTTCTAACATATAAAAAAGAATCTGAAAAAGATATTCTATTTTTTGACTATTATCTGTCGTCTGTATAAAAAACATCAACTGCCGAATGTATTTACGTGTTTCGCTTCACAACGGCTGCATCTATCTCGTTAATACATACTTTGTTAGTTGTGTTTGTAATTGGCAAGACAATGAATGATAATGTATTAAAATTTGTATAAGAAAAGTTAAAAATTTGGGCTAAAAATCTACATACAAAAAGGGAGTGAGACAAATACAGTATCTTCAAATATATTGTCAGAATTGACATATAATTGTGTCATTTTATTTCTTTACATAATCGTACTGTAAAGGGAAAGTTGTATTTATTTTCGTTCAAAATCAAAATATCCTTTATTCAATTTAGACCCTCAGAAGGCGCTTATGAACGTCAAAGCTATCACCGATTCGGAAAACAACCCGGTCCCCGTGAAGAACGGCAAGAAACTCGATATAGTTTATCTCTTCATGTTATATATTTTTACAAAACATAAATAGTTATATTCGTTTTTAGTGGATGCATAGAGAGGGGCGTCATTTCCAAACGTCACAATCGTTCAGTTTGTCTTCTCAAGTCAAATCTTCTTGTCAAGTTCATCTTTGTCATTATACCCGTGCGAAATCGGGTCGGGCAATAAGCATCTAAATAATAATAAATAGAATTAATTAAAGCGTAAGTATTTAATATATTATCTGTTATATATAAGCAGAAGTAAGCTGATTTAAAATCATTTTAAAATTGTCAAAGCGACTTCGGATAGAATTAAGAGATGCCTTGCAAAGTTCGAACGCGGAAGCAAAACGCCACAACAATTTCTGTCAAATAGCAACAGTATTTGCGCTATTGTGCATCGAAAGGATGCTGTTAGCTACAAACTATAGTTACTAGCATACAAGGTGTTCCAACTCAGTCCTCAGAAATAGCAACATATAATAGCTGATCTCAGGAATGCGCTCCGGTTGCAATTGCTAAAACATTAGTTACAATAGCCATTAGTTGCAGTGGCTTAACATTAGGTAGACCGTGAATCTGTTTTTTCACATCACAAACTTAATTCTGGCTAACAGTTTACTCAATCTTTGTATTTATATAAACACTAACAACAGTCAGTAGACTTTACTAACAATAAAACATTAGCCAAAGAATTTTTAGAATGGCATCCGTGGCTCCAGGCATTACTTCCTAAAAATACACAAGCTTTATATATCACTAATGCAGAAATATAACGTCAATTTGCTAAATATTATTATGAAAGAGGTATACACATTCATATATAGCTACAAGCATACATATCAAATGTAATACTTCGTAACTTCATTTTTGTTATGTGGTAACTGATATTTATTATTTATCCATACCAAACCTCAAACAGGTACGAAATTCTAATTTAGTTCAGTTAATTAACTGTATGTTAATTCAGACATAGATAAACATAAGAAAAGAAAAACTAATGATTTGCAGTAAAAATAATACCAACGATGATATCACCACTATCAAATCATGTACAGGTTCTAAGACTCTTTTAGCGTCTTTCAGAGGACAAAGTGAGTCTCTTTTTGTATTACCGTGAAATTATCTTTCAGCCTAATGAATCAAATATAATGAAATAATCTTTCTTATTAACCTAATATTAGATATCTTCAATTAAGTATCATGTGGAAAAACTCACATATGTTTTTTATGAAATACTAAGGTTATGTAGCCTTATATAGTATATTGGACTGTTACGTAGGAATTAGCTGTTGTACTGGCATTATGACTTACAACACTGATGTAATGCAGTTGTAGCGTAATAAACCTTGCCCATGAGGACAAAAGGAAATTACCAATTTAAAAATTTGCCCGACAAATAACTACATACAGTAATTGAACAGTTTTAACAGTATTCAACAGAACACTATTGTGATAAGTATAAGCGATAATGAATAAATCGAACAATTATAAACCAGGATTACAGATCCAAAATAAAAAAGAAGTTTCACAAAATAAGCAGTGATATTCTTTGGACGTAATGAATTAAAATTAAACTTGAAAACAAATCTAGAGTGTAACCTCTGCTTAAAAGTAGTACAGAATTAGGTACTACGCCACTAATATCCAATCTCAGACTGACATGGTCATGCACGTCAGGCTCGGTACTAGTCGCACTTCAGAACTTTATAAACATATCTATTAAAAAACTATATACAATACATATGTAGGTACAATAAGCATTTCCAGATATACAATATACACCTACGCTGATGTCATCAAATGTCGTCATAAAGGTCTTTAGGCTTCCTTGTGATACTGGCACTAAAATATGACTAACAGCATTTTATAAAACATAGGAAGATTTTTTGTTTTAAAAAATTATGTGGCCTTCTAATACTGTTAATTTTATTAAATAAAATGATTATTTAAGCTTTAGTACATTTCCTGAGATAAAGGCGGGTTCTTAAAAAGCCAAAAATATATATAAGTAGGTTGTAACATTTTATAAGTATGATAAAGTTTAATATATTCTCCGAGAAAGTAATAGTATGCATGACAAAGCGGTAGGAGAGGGCCGAAGGACAAAGGTCCCTCTGTCCCTCAGGCGTTATTCATAAGTCATAACCCAGGGTAAAGGACACCCTCTTTGTGATACGAATAAGAAAACATTTTAGTCGTAAAAATTGTATCTTTTGGAATCGTACTAAAATTATCTTTTTCCTACTTATATCTTACTCAGTAGGTAAAAGTTACAATTGAAATTGTAATATTATAAAAATATTACAATACATACCAATATGTATAGGTATATCAGTTTATGGAAAATGCTGTTAGAGAACCAATTTATAACTATCGTGTTTTGATAGAGGACACATAACTTAAAATAATTAAAAACAACTACTGTCTAAAACTTATATACAAATTATTAAATGAATCTACAGTTTCTAACTGTTCAATAATTTTTCAATAAATTTATTTGTTGTTGTTTGATATTTGATTAAAATGTAGTTTAATTCATTATTTCAAGCCTTACTTATATGACAGATTGAATTTAAAATAAGAAAAACTGCCCGCCGTCGGAAAACTGCCGTCGGATCATTGTTTTCTACCACCAGTTTTTCACCACATGCTATACTAATAACAATATTATGTTAGAACATTATTTATAAGACGAACAATGTAATTCATAGTCAATATAAATCTAGATACATGTAAGATAAGAAAATATAAATTTCCTGTTATAACCTCACTTATAGGTATAACTACTTTCAAGATTGATGTACTTTACATTATGACTGGGTATAATCAAAAGGTTAATTAGGTATTTATATGTATATCAATAATTCAGTTCCTTTACAAACTATGCACCAAAGAAAAATAATTATAATATTATCAACTTCTTTAAGCATTTATTTATACCTACAATGCGTAGATGAGAGCTTACAGAAACTATTAGAGCATACATTAACGTTATTTAATCTATTTTAATATCAAAAAGTGATATATTTTTTAAGAATACAAAAAAGAAATTCTTGCCCTAGAATAAATTAGTAGGTACAGTGTTCAAGGTATAGCGCCATCTGTGTCTTAACTAAGTTAAAAGGATACACAACGCGCATGCGCGACCAAAATGGCCGTGGATCAATACAACCTCCACCTTGTTCTCACCCCCTGGCCTTTTCTATGATAAGATTTAAAGGAAAATGAACTTTCAAACTGTGAAATAAGCGCTATAACTATAGATACTATCTAATCGATGTATCTTGTCTCTGTCTTTTGTTTGCTAGGTGGGTGAAATATCGAATAAGTACGTACCTAGGTATGACTTCTGCGAACGGAAAGCAAATAATATAGACTAATCGTTTTGTTTACGTATAAGGAGTGACGTCATATCCAGGAATTTTAAAACAGATAGATAAAATATTGAGTTTATTTTGATGTATTAATGTGACAAATTTTTTAAGTAATCTTAACTATACCTACTAATGCTTAATTTAAATTATTGTTCCTCCATCTATGTAGCTACATATAATTACGAACACGACAACTGTGTCCAGCTGGATCGCGACTACCACAGTGGCATGCTCGAACGTTTTGCTGTTCAAAAATCTGGTACAGACAACCTATGACTAAAATTTCATAATATCTTTCATATTTTGGCAGTCTTCAAATCGACGTTAGCAATTAACTTTTTATATGTATTGTACATAATTGAAAACTTTACAAAGATTTTAAATACCTATAGCCCTGAACCCTGAAAATTATTTTGCCATTCCTAAATTGTTTATAGGTACATCCTGTTTCCTTAATACAGAATTATTCATCAGCCTTATTGATTCTATTGTGTAAATAATAAAATAACTGATTTGAGTTCCTAAATTTTGTTAAACGTACTATTTGGCATGACTAATGAGCCTTATTAACATAACAAGAATAGTTTGGGACATTACTCAACGTTGTTGTATATTTAATAACACCTTTATAATTTTATAATATTCACAAGTTCAATATATTTTAAGAAGATATAGAACCAACGGCGTTATAAATACCTACTAATGAATATCTCTAATGAATTAGTAACAATAATATAATAATTATCTACATCAGCATTTCTCAAAGTACCTATGGGTCGTGACCCTCCGTTGGATTGTGAGCAAATATAGGTGAATTGGGAAAAAATGGAATGGTACCGAATGAAATTAAATACTGAAATCAATTGGACGTATCTCACTCACATATAATTACAAAAAAAGTAACAAATTGAAAACAGAACACATCTTGTTTTTAAGTGTTAAACTTTTTAATCGGTAACTAATGTTTTTTTCTTTTTTAACCGACTTCGAAAAAGGAGGAGGTTACTATGTTCGGTTGTATGTTTTTTTTTAATGTATGTCAATCGAAATTCATATCATCTACATACGAAGTTTTGGTTATTACCTGCAACGAATTTGAAATGTAGGTTGGCATCGACTAAAATATATTATTAGGTAGCGCGAATATCAATACTTTTTATTTTACTTTTATCTATTTATTTAAGGACAGCTAGTGACCAATATACCACACATGAATCGACATTACATATGAACAATCTGTAGGCACATTGAACTTTAAAAACTGCCACAGCATGCACTATGTGATACACAAATTAAAATCTAAACACTATAAAGAAAAACACAATATAAACTAAATTAATAACATATAATCCTAAATAGCTAATACTAAAGAAATATCACTCAATGAAAATATTAAGTATCTAGAATATTTTTACATAGAATATTTAATTTAGTTAATTTATAATTCAGTTATTTTTCGCTTTTTATTCCAAAGTTTTTGATATCGAAGGCGGTTTATTTTTTTCGTTAAAAAATTTTTTGAACAGACCTTCATTCATACAGTTATGCTCATTTTTTTTTAGTCCGGTGAAGCTGTGAAGGTGCGTGAGGCCAATAGCGTAGGCAGAGAACTAAGAGGTGAGTCCTGAATTTATAAGTTTGTATTAGAGAACTTTGTGAAGCACTGATCTACATTAATAGGTCCGTTTAAATCACTTACGACATAGCTTGATTTTTTTCATATCTTATGAATATTTACTAATTAATTATGACCTAATTTAGATAATTATAATGGGGTATTAATTAGCTATAATACTATATAAAGATTAGGCTTCTTGATATGAGATAATAAATTAGATTTATTAAGTTAATTTTTAATTTTATTATTACTTTATCACAGCAAGACTTCGTTATTTGTGAGTAAATAATATGAGTTGAACGGCTAAATTATATTAAACCATGTTTAGTCCGGGTGCAAGCGGTGTGGGTCACAAGAGCGAAGTCCTAGGAGGCGTGTTTTTTTTTCGAACTGACCACGATATTGGCCTGACGGGCCTTCATAGCTTCACCGGACTAAAAAGCGTAAGTATTAAATTGGAAATTAATTGAAAAATATTGACTTCAACCACCATTAAGATCCTTACTAATATTATAAATGTTAATCTGAGTTTATTTGTTATTCTTACACGTCTTAACTATTCCACCAATAATCATGGAATGTTGCATACTTACACGTTTTTAAGGGTACAGGAAAGGACATAGATCTATCATCCAAAAAAACTGTGTACTGTTCCCGAAGGATTTTTTAAATCGGCATTAATGCGAGCGAAGTCGCGAGCAAAAGTTAGTAGATTAATAAGCTAGATCTTTATAAGTACAAAATGAAATATGATGTTATACATTACACGCTTCCATATAAAAAAAAAACAAAACGTTGCTTTAGGTAGATATACCAAAATATTTAATTATTTATTTTCAATGATATTATAACGTTACCTACATAATATTTTGACAAAACAAATGGCACACATACGATATTGCTTAGATACGGGCGGATTGATGGGGCAGTGGTCAAAGATAAGCTAACTAGCCAAGCTTTAACAAAACGCTGTGACGTATCTATATACCTAGTTGTATATCATTGCTTGTTACTATTTTAGAATGGATATTGGAAGAAAATGGAATAGGATGGGTCATATCTAATGATTACACGACGAACGTTGGACAAAAAGTGACAGCATGGGGAGATAAAAGGAAAAAAAGAATACGAAAAAAGAGGTGGCGTGATATTTTAAGGAAAAGTATGGTTGGGAGTGATCTAGAATAGCGTCAAAGAAGAATAATTACAAAGTTTTTGGGGAGGCGAGTGCTACACTTTGAACTAAAGAATATAATAACTGGGAAACAAACAAAACAACAGTATGGGATAGTTCTTAAATATAAAACAGTAATACATAACTATACATTCAATTGTACAAAATAAAAGGCTTTATTTATTTTGATTTATTTTATTTAAGAGAAATAAATAATGGAAACATTTTTTTGGTTACAAAGGCTGCGTCACAATTTGACTTTCTACACCGTCACCGAATATGTTACAAACTAAACTATCTACGATTTTTGTCAGTATATGATCCTAATGATACATAATTATGATTAATGGCGAAATTTTCAATATATATTTCTAATTAAGATATCTGACTATGCACGGTATTTATAAAAGCTGCCTATATCTCTAGTTGTAATCAAAGTACTTAATTAAGGATTAAATATTCTATGACAATCTCCCCCATAATTATACGAAGAGAAATTAATTCTACCTATATAGCTGCAAGATGATCCCCACCATTTTAATTATTTGATATTGATTATTGAAAAAAATTAAGTAGATCGTATGTTACAGTAGGTACTTGACATAACAATAAAAAAAATCTATTGCGGTTCTGTAGACTACCTTCTAACAAACTCAAGTTACCAAGTCATTTCAACAGATACGATTTAAAAAGGTATAAGAATGTGTAAGATAGTTTAAAAAGGAAGATACAACTCGAAAAAGATAATATTTTTGAAACATCTCCACTACTGTAACTATGCTTACTTGCAAGAAATCTATTAACTGTTTTATCTACACTTCATGTCCTCAGAACTCGGTCGGATCAAGATTAGACGGAAATACTTATAGCAGAGGAATCGAGCAAAGTTTCAATCTCTATTATTTTAGTTTTCTCCTCTAGACCCGATTGCCTAACTCGTACTTGGAGAGCGATGATCTATGGAGCAGAATCACAAGTTTTGGTACAAATTCCCATACACACCCATGCTTTCAAATAAATAAATAAATTTTTGATGAGCATGGGCGGTCTTGGGTATAGGTACCACGTCATTCACTGAAAACCGGATATTGAGGTATAACTATATCAACAGCATTGTCTTCATCAATACGGCTATCGATTGATTACATTTTAATCTCAAAACACAGCATATACTGCCGAAACAAAAAACTGTCATCTAATCTTATGTCTTTTTTGTACAGTACAAGTTCCAAAAATCAAATAAAAAATATTAAACCCAATCGTTTACAGTATTGTTATTTTTGTATATCGAACAATAGAGCTTATACGAGGTACTGTATTGGCATACATTGTAGGAAGTTAACAGATACTAATTACAATAGAAAATAAAAATTTAGAAATGATATAATTAATATTGGTTATGTTTTTTCACTATTGTTATATTTTTCCACATTTTGATTTAAAATATTGATTAATTTATTATTTCATATTGCACTTACTATAACTTAGAAAAAACTAATTCATAAACTAATAGGTTATAGGAGATAAGAAAGTTTTAGAAATGACACATTATGACATAAGGATAAGCTACCTCAGATACAGTATGTTCAGGTATTCTGTGAACGCTTTTTAATCTGCTATGTATTATAGATATATCTAATATTTATAGATATAATAAATAATAATTTATATCACACAACGTCGCACTGGAATATACTTTTTTTTTTTTAACTTTATTTTTGGCAACCAATCTTTTAGATTATTACTGGCATTGTCGAGTAGTTAATACTATTACAAGTTCTTCTTCTATTCCATTTTCGGCAACCAGTCTTCTAGTAGACCATTACCGCCATTGTCAAGTGAGTATCGATATTACAAGTTTCTTGATACAATTTCAATGAATGCCATTGTCGAGTATTTAATAGTATTTCAAGTTCTTCTTCTATTCCATTTTGGCAACCAGTCTTCTAGTAGACTATTACTGCCATTGTCAAGTGAGTATCAATATTACAAGTTTCTTGATATAATTTCAATGAACTAACAAGATGGTGGCCATCTTGTTAGAACCTTCCATGGAATTTTTGTGTCATCTCAGAATTCATGGTCCGTGGCATTATTTTCCATTCACTTCCCTTATGCACAATACACAAACTATATCACATAAAACACCACCAATTTTACACAATATAGAGTCAAGTAACACAAGATTATGAATAAAAAATAAAATCCACTACATGACAGACCAAGATCCCGCCAAAATCTCGAATATATTTATTATAACAAAATAAATAAGTGACAACTTTTTTTTTTCGAACTGACTACGCTATTGACCTATCAAGGTCTTAACAGCTTCACCTGACTACAAGTGACAACTAGGTATTTTTGCAAAAAGTATCTCTACCTATCAACTGAATTGTCAGGACTAGCAACCTATTATGATTGAGTTCAGGAATTTGGACCACTTAACATCAAGTAGACTGCATGTCTAGATATTTGCTACTGCACAACGTAAGAAAAAATATAATAAATATTTAGCTAAGAATGATATCTCTTGCGCTTCAATTTGACACAAAACATAGCTAGGTTTTTATTATTCTTTATGTAATTTCTGAATTTATTAATCGAATACCTACTACAAACACCTTAATAACACATATTTATAAATTTAACAGAAAAATATCTTTACTATATTTATGTATCCAGTTAGGTATTTCATGAAATTTGTAGAAAATAAATAGTTGAAAAAAAAAGTATTTTCTCGAACCTACGTTCAAAAGTTTTATTGAATAATAACGACTATTCATTGAACAGAAAATAAATAATCATAGTAAATATGATTTACATTAATCAAGACATAAGTACCTATGCAGATATATTTTAAAACCAGCATATCTAGGGTCCCTGCCTGCACTTCTGGCAGTAATATTGTTTATTATATCTACTGTCATATATCTATAGCAATATTGAAGCGATAAAGACTATTTGAAAAAGATTAATGTAATAAATTTTAACTTAAATCTAAAGAAACATAATAAATAGACAAACTTCACTTGAATTTGTAATAATAATGATAGCGCCATCTGTTGGCAACCGCTTACATCTTTTGTGACAATATTTGAGTATGCCCAAAGTGCTAGTGACGACATCTGTTATTACTATATTAAACTATTTTATAAGTTGGCGAGACAACATTCAAAATATGGTAACGAGGTTATGTTTTGTTAAGATAAAAGATGAATTAAAATATACGCATTAGAACAGATGTCACCTGTGAGCCTGTAGGAAAACTTAAATATTATCTAACAATATTTTAATACTAATAAAAAAAATCTTAGTCATTCATTCCACTACATAGTGTAATAAAATATGAAATGATACAAGATATTTTTATATCTCAATGATCTTTCGTTGAGTGTTTTAAAATTATTTCAATACAATTAGTAAAAATGGAAAAAAAATCATTTTAAGGCATATAATAATAAGGTTATAAATAAATATTTACAAGTGTTTATTCTTTAATATTTACTTAAAATAAAATTTTATCTGGACGAATTTCATGGAAAAAATAAACAAAAAAACATTACCTACAAGTAATACGTTGCTAGGCAACCACAGAAAGGTCAAAATGGAATGTCTCAAGCGAGTCTGTATTGGTTGGATTCGGCGCCATTTGTTAAAGGGCTGGGCTTGTTTACACCACGCCCACAAAAACCCGCCTGATTATACCTGCCTTCACATCAACCATTATTGCTACTGCCATCTACAAATTTTAGGAGGAGCTTATAGGTAAACTGGTTAAATTAAGTAGGTCAACATTGCGTTTGAATTGTTTACATATTATGTATATCGTATTTAGTCGGGTAATATGCGTAGTTCAATTACGCCCTATTTCTGATATTGTCATGTAAGTAGAGTATGTTATAGGCAATTCTCATATATTATACAAGCATACGTCCACGAATTTGTTCACTTCAAATACAATGTGAAAATAATTTGATTTTAATTTTATTATATTTTTTTTAAATATATTATATGTAATAAAATATATTGTAATTTTAATAAGAAATTTATTACCTATCCATATATCATAATACAAATGTTTATTATTATACTTAATAATAATATAGAAAACTATACTTTGAGTTCGAGTAACATTAACACCAATAGGATACATAGGTAACGAAAAATAATAACAAACTTGTAGAGCCTTAAATTCTCTATAAATTTAACTACTTAAAAATAATAACGTAACAAATAACTCGTTATTACCTATAGATCCCTAAGTTATAATATTCTAAAGAACAAGGAAGTTTTCTTATGTTATTTCCATAACAAACCTAGCTTGAAATACGAGCTATCTTAGAGCTCAAATTCTCAGGGAATTTCTAAATTAATTTGGAAACTTTACAGGCCCTGGGAGCAAAGAAATTCGAAAACACCCCTGCTAAGGACCTCCATAATGTGGGTGTACATTTTATAATGAGCAATATCTGCCTATCTGTCCATTATTGCGATCACAAGTCTAAAAGCAAGTGAAGACCCAGACATGGTTAGTTTAACATAACACAAAATATGTTTATTTAGGAATGAAATCTCCATGTTTTATATTGAGTAACGACTATTACTCAGATTATTAGTTCTTTTACCTACTAGTCAGTCGTCAGGGAGACCATCTATAAATTAAGTTACACGCTAAGTACCTATAAGAGAATTTCAGCAAACTGTGACATCATGAGGCAACAAGAGGGTAAAAGTCATAAACTTTTTGATAACTAATGTATATTATTAAAACACAAATTGCAACTGTAACCAAACATTAAATAGCATAATTTATTATTGACTAGTTTCTGTCCGCGATTTCGTTCGCGTGGAAAAGTTACTTTTGTCTAACGCTAACATTAACTCGCGTCTTCGTTTACGTGAAGGTGAAAATATTTTTAAATAATACATACGTTAACCTCGATTTTGAAACATTCTTCATTGGTGCTCCGCTCCTATTATTAGAGTAATAGTACATAACCTATAGCCTACATCAATATACGAGCTATCATCTAACACTGAACGAATTTTTCAAATCGGACCAGTATTACTTGAGATTAGCGCCTTCAACCAAACAAACCTTGAGCCTTATAATATTACTAGCGGGCCCGGTAGACGTTGTCCCGCCCTGATTATAAAAAATCCTTGAGAAATTATATACGAAAACCTTCCTCATGAATCATTTTATCCACTGGTGAAAACCGCATGAAAATCCGTTCAGTAGTTTTTGAGTTTATCGCAAACAGACAGACAGACAGACGCGGTAGGGGACTTTGTTTTATACTATGTAATGAAGTAGTATAGATGGATTTATAAAATACACGACGTCACACCCGAGGGTGTCACAAAAATGCCATTTTCTATGACAAGTACTTGTCCGAACATCATGAAATTCGTGTAACATAATTTACGGCTCTCCCTAGGTGATAAAATACCTCGTGACACATATATAATACATAATAACATATATAACACATAATAATACATATACACACATAATATGGTATTGAGTATTGTCGTGACTTAGTGGCCTAACGAGAGAGTGGGTCGACAACAAACTACAGTTAATTACGTGTTCTTTGATAACATCAAGCAAAACTCTCCAACGCTTATGTACGTACATATTATAAACATGAACGTGTAGCTACACTTAATGCCAAATCCAATAATTTGTAAGAACACAGTAAACCGCCAACTACGCTTTTACTGACCATTTGTAACCGTTTATGAGGAATAACCAACCTTTAGAGTCGTTCGCTCGATTTATAGACTTAAAAGTTCATAACGTTACGGTATTATTGGCCGTTTGCCGCGTCTGTTTGTTATACAACACTACGTTTCAAGTCTCTCAATAAGAATTCAAAATGTAAATTTAAAACTAGTTTGATTTTTAAAGATGGAACTTTTTGCGTCGATAACCACTTTTACCTAATATAATAATTAGGTACAAGGTTTTGATATGACAAAGATAGTATCACTATAATTTATCAATATTATTATATTTCTCAACCCACACTACAACTAATTAGTTGAAGTATGACAGAACTTTTATTAAAGTGAAACTTCTAATGCGACTTCCAACAAGGTTACGTTAAACGTTTAACGTACAGCGTACAGAAGAAATTTATATATAAAGAATATGTAAGTATTTTTCCTTTAGATATAAGAGAATTTCACATATTTATAAATTATAAATATTCGTTCGGGGCAGTATCCTTTGGCAAGTTTTGCATACCTAATGTGAAGAGCGAAATCACCCACTGCCATATATGCAGAAAGATAGATGGCGTACATCACTTGATGATCGGGTATGCCAATAACAGCATCGATAGAGAGTCGTCGGTAAGTAGTATGAGTGTTAGATGCAAAAACATAGGTATTTCTCATAACATTTTAGCAGAAACCCGTTCGGATGAAGCTAAGATGTTGTATGAGGTAATGATATCTTATCAGCGAATCTAGAAAAAATAGGGAACAATGAGGCTGGTATATTTTTGGAATAAAAGTCTTTAAAAAAAATCTAGGCACTCATAAGGACTGCCGACAGAAGTGAAATTTCAAAACAATGAAATATTAATTACAGTGTGAATTTTTTTATTGACATTATTTAACATTAGTGTGGGTTTTCATATATATTAATATTCGGAGCAATAATTAGATACATTTTTATAAAGTCTATTGATAAATCAAAGGTATGATGAGCTGCTAAATATCAATATTACATGTACACACGCCCCTATACTACGCTAGTCTAATGCAAGCCGAGCAAACGTAATACGGCTAGTCATGCTTACGTAGCATATCATGACACGAAATTATAAATTTATCTCCTGTCAAAAATACCGCTAAACACGCCTAAAGACGGTTTCACTTCAAAAAATTAATTATAATTAACAGTTAATTTTAATGCTACATACATAATTAAGCCTAACAAAATTCAACCATTTCATTGTCATTCTTATATACGTACATATAAACGAAGTACATAAAAAGCTATAGTTAGACAACTCCCAGCACCGGCTCAGTTAATTTCTCGCTTAGTTAACTTTACTGCCGGCTACTGATTGGATATTGATTAGAAACCACAGTTTCACCGGTTTAAATGTCGATTCTTTTTCGAAATAACATCGTACAGTGAATAAATTTACACTCACTACGCGATGTAATTACCTATGTGGTAGTTTATTACCACAATCGATTAAACAATACATATCATTAAAACTACTTTTTCTTCTTATCCAACGATATTACGTTAGTTTATAGATCTACCGAACTGTGTGGATACCCACCTCTTTCATACGAATTTAATTCCTTTAATTTAGCTACTATCATAAATATTGCTTTATACATTAAATTGTAAAAGGTTTGGAAATAAATCTATATATTGGCCTAATACTTCCTAATCACTTTTAAAATTTTAAGGAAGATTTACTGACTGCGAGTCTATAGGCATATAAAATTGGCAGAGACAAAACGGTTAAGTGAATTTTTTTGTTTGATAAATACTGACGAGCTTTAATATTATCAAGGAAAAAAAATGGGAATACTTTTTTTTCCTTTATTTTCTATTCCTCATACTTCATGGTCATACTACAAAAGGAATTTTGAATGTGAAGACAAAAATCGTACACCATATTATGGTCGACTTTTGACTATCAGCCGACCACTAGCAATAATAATTATTCACCTTTGAGTCTAGTGTAATGGTTTAACGTTATTCAGTACAAATATTTTATAAGATCTAGAACTCATACGTATGAAGCAGAGATTTTATTACGTGGTAACAGTATTTTTTTTATTCTTTATAGATTTTAGGATATGACTACAATCTCAGCTGATATTAAATAACGATGTGGTGAAAGTGGTAAACACGTTAAATCTAGAAGTCTGGCTCTAAGTGGAGCTGCCGAAACACGCCAACAGGTGTTTGGCGACAGATTTTCAACTTAAGGGTGGTTGGTAGATAGACAAATAGACTCAGAAAGAGCTCTACGACCATGCTATGGTTTCGTCACGATGTTGCAAGGATTGTAACCTACGTCGATGGACGCGATGCCTGACACGCTATCACTTACTTTGTAGGTGGTAGAGCCACGCTGAAGCTATTACTGTTTTTAGCATGAATGGGTCGGCTCGCTCGGGGTAGTACCACCCTCTCACAGAAACACCGACGTGAAGTAACAGTACTTGCATTGTTGTGTTTCGTTCGGTCAGTTAGAGCGCCGGAGGACCACTTTCCCTCCTCACTCATCCACCCCCCATCGCACTCTCCCCTCCTCCTCCACCAACACAGGCTG
This sequence comes from Antheraea yamamai, assembly GCA_036509395.1. NCBI lineage: Eukaryota > Metazoa > Arthropoda > Insecta > Lepidoptera > Saturniidae > Antheraea > Antheraea yamamai. The sequence goes on from AP028429.1 coordinate 8,372,911, forward strand.
GCAACGCTCTTGCAACTCCCCTGATATTGCTAGTGTCTATGGGCGATAGTGATCACTTAACACGAGGTGACCCACGTGTTCGTTTGTCGCCTATGACATAAAAAAAACTAAGTAATCATCATTTTATGCGTATGTTGTATTGAATAACATTAATATACCTGTGCTGATTACTTTAAGAGATTTTTAAGAATACAAATTACAATACTTTTTAACATTTATAATTATTTAACATTTACAGTAGCACAAGTAGGTGTACACTTTTTTCTAAAGTAACACAAAACAATCCTAAATATACCTATATGTATTTAAAATAACGCATAACTGTTATTTTCTTTATTATTTCACATAAAATATACAGTAATATTTTATTTACCCTTCCACTGAGAATTGTAGGCAAAATATATATCTGAGCGAAACACGTTGATCCATAATTTTATACTTCTAATTTTAATGATTTTGAACAGAACACCGCTTTGTGTTTATCTTAGCTTTTTTAATAATTTACACTATGCTCTACTGTCTTTCTTTACTATTAAATGTATTTTGTTATACATTTTCAAGGTATCTATCAGGTATTTTCCAGCATTTTACTCATCAGCTATATATACATTTTTATATAAATAAATTGACAGAAGGTTAACTGTTATGCGTGCATCACGTAAAAATTACTATAGATTTCGAATAACGTTTTTTAGTTTTACTCATTAGACACTATATACTTAACCAAAAAAATATGAACATGACACTTTCTTTCAATATAAACTTTTAAGAAATTGTGGTTATTAAAATCAGTACAAGTTCGGCGATAAGTGAAGTGGGGTAAGCGGTGTGGTGAACATGTGTAGGAGAGTGGAAGTAAACGGATAACATTGGTTACGAATAAATTTTGTAGGCAAGGTATGTTTTTGCTTTAAATTTTTTTTTATGTTTTGTCCTCTTTAGGTACATAAAATACATTGGTAACAATGTTGTATAGCCAACACAGATGAAGTCGCGGGTATCAGCTAGTTCTAAAATAAAAAGAATAGATTTTTTTTAAATACATATTATAATAGATTTAGTTTGTGTTATCATAATTGCAAAAATCTCAGTTCGATTAATAGGCATATCCAAGCAATTCAGGGATTTGAATTTGAATTTTAAGCCCCCTCATTTTCACATAAGTTAAGTTTGTTTAAATTCATTACAGTTCAATAAAATTGTCTTTAGTGTAATAATTATCCTATTCAAATGAAATAAAATAACAATAATTCAAATATAAACAGTTCGGGCAACTGCCGAACACATACAAGGTCTACTGTTAATAAAATTTACTGCTACTTAAACTTACTTGTTACCTAAGATTAAATATCACCTAGACTTAACAGTTTACGTACCTATATTAAATCCATTAAAAGCCTATTGTACTTTAATTTCAACACACTCAGTGAATTCAAATGAACATTGCTCTAGGTCTTATTACGTAGGTAGGTATATGATTTGAAAAAATTCATGTTCTATAATAGAAACTCTGTCACTAAGTACATATATTTATCTATCTATACGTATCATATTTATTTACATCACAACCGTGTGGTAGAATGTAAGAAAATGTAGGAAATACTTCCGTGCTTATTTCTGGAGTAACGCAGCGCTGAAATCGTTATTGTGTTTCGATTTAAAAATTATAATTGGCATTATACCTAAACACTAGATAATCCAATTCCATTCTCAGGTGCACGAATCAGTTAGTGAATATACCTACAATCCTTTCTGATATCAATTGTAAGAAGTACCTATATAACATTTCATTTCAGTTAAACTACACGCCTGTTCGCTAATTCTTTGTTAGAATAAATACTAGTAGACTTTACTTAGGTATAGCAATTCGAACATGCTACTAGAATATTATAAACATACAACACATTACAACTAATAACGTTGTCTGTAAATAAATACAATATAAACACAAATCAATGAGTCTTAAAATCAACAAAGCGTAACTAAATTATTGCTTAGTCCAATCAATTTTAACAAACCGTGTCATAAAAACACAAAAATAGTCTATCAAAACTTTTACAACACGCTGAACATTCATATGTAAAACTGTAATAATAACAACAAATCGTAAACTCCACTCTAGATGCTTATAAATGAAGTTTAAAAATTGACCTCCCGGCATCAGAATTGCTTTACAGCGTCACATGTTGCGCAACCGGCAGGGATTTCTTGTTCCTAATCCACTACTTGGGTGTCTAGTTTTATGTCGACCGGCATAAAGTGTAATAAACTACATGTCTCCGAGTCCACTCGTGTTTGAATGAACCGATATAATTTGACCCTTATTCCTTTAGTAACAAAGAACAAAATTGTTATAGAGATTATTAACTAGTTATGAACGGACTCGCGCACGTGGGTGAATCAACGTTAGGCTATTATGACTTTACGGCTAGTGTCATTCATTTAGCGAATTGTTCGTGGACGTTGGATCGAAATAATTTACATCTTATATCATCTATAGAAATGAAGAACGACAATTACATGCAAATGGTATAAATATTCTATTGTCATATTATAAATGATTAGTAAGCATGTAACGGAGATAATTATAGTTAAGTTACCTTTTATATTCTCATATAATTGCTAAAAAATATATAATTTTGGCGCTTCTTACAATCAATAAGATAGTATTATAAGTCAAGACAAGTGAATAAGCAGAAATATATTTCGGGGCTGTTTCAATCATCTATATTTTATAACATATTGTGTATATATCCAAATTAAAATATATACCTAATGATAAACAAGAAATCATATGTCTCTGTGTAGTTAACCATAGGGCTTAAATAGTATTACCCAAAAAAAGACCCAAAGCGCTTCTTTCCTGGGTTAGTAAATAAATTTTGTTTAAATTTTTTATATTAAAATTATTGTCCGTCATGTAAAATAGTTATGTATTTCGTTTATGTACACCAGTAAAAGTGTTAAGTTATACCTATTGACAAATTTTGAGTAGTACAATCATATTTTTAATTTGATAAAATGAATACCATATTTTCATATTTTACTTTAATTACATGGAATAAATTTAACATAATTTAAATAAGAAACTTTATTAAATACATACGTATATTAGCCAATTGTATGTTGCACAATTTTCTTTGGTATATTATTATAATACCTAATATTGTTTGAATAGAAAAAATTGCACGTGCTAATTGAAAATACAGAAGAGAACTTATGAAATATATTTTTGGAATCGTGTTAGAATATATTTATTTTGATATACCTACATATAAATTAGTACTCAAAAAGATTGCATAACAAAGTAAAACTTCTTAAACTGTATATTACTAAATAGAACGGACTGAGCACTTTTATGTCCCTTAAGTCATATTAATATATTATTTGTAGCTATATCACTCATTTTATATATTTTTGCAACATGGTAATATAATTAAAACGCCAAAAAACATCTGCACACCTATGAATGTTGAACTATTTCCCGGGCGCCTCCTTCGTTGTGTTCGACAACGACTTTTGATACAAATAAACTAAACGATAACTGATCTAATATGTTCATGTATTATTCAATGTTATATCATTATAAATTATATATATAAAGCTATCAAGCTATCTTGACAAATTAAGATATTTCTTCATACGCCCTTTTTAATGAGAACGTGAGCTTTTTTACGCTTTCCCACCTTAACTACTCAACGGATCATCATAAAATTTGCAAACACGTTGTCAGAAGTACATAGAAGTATGGGTACAGGATACATTTTATCTAGAAAAAAGTACCGTTCCGAAGAAATAGATTAAATCTACATAAACATGAATACAACCGCGGACATAAGCTAGTAAGAAATATATTGGAAACAGGAAACAAATTATGCATTTTTTAGTCCTCGATTCTGTAATAAATGACGTTATAATTGTTATAATTCTCATAAGAATCATTGTTCGTATACAATTCGCAAATCACTATATCAAACCGAATCGGAACAAAAAAAAAGGATAAGATATAATTGGGTAACACTTGATAGAACGGATAGATTATATGAATTCCTTAGATTCTGTAGTTATAAGATCATGTCTAATATAATAAACTGTCGTTAACGCTTCTATTAGTAACGCACACAGTTGTTAAACAGGTTTTAAAATAATAACAATAACGCATCACGTATTCGGCCTTGTGTTACCGTGAGGATTAACCACAGCGTCGGCTGCGATATCATAACTCCTTTTGTCCTCACTATTTCGAAATTACCCAAGCTCTTAAGAATTAGTTAACAACTATAGCTAAAATTATAATAACCTATGATATTTTTTGTCTTAATTAGCAATTCATCTATTCAAGTTTATAACATCCACTCAAAATATGCATAGCCGACTATGTAATTAAATTATATTCTAATAAGAATTTCGTAAGTATAAATGAATAAGCATTAGTAACTGGCCTTTTCAAATATAAATGATTATTAATTGTAATAACGATTTAAGTTATAATTACAGAAATAAAAATAACGTGTGCGAAGATATTAAAACTGAGAGTAAAAACGACTTTATGCTCACAGCCATGTTTAAGCTTACTAGATGTTGAATCCAAATGAACAATAAAACTTAATACCCCAGTCACACGTAGTTAAGTGAGAAGACTGTGAAAAACTAAAAAAAACTTAAGTTTAACTAGAGTTTTTTTAATCGAGTTAACGAATTCGGCGAAATCTCAAACCGTCAGATGAACACAAAACTCAAAGGGTTCCGAGCTTTGTTTCCCAACAACGCACCACACGGGTGGCTATGTTTGCACCACAAACACAGCGGCATACGGCGGAGCAATTATCACTTACCTGCGACTCGCGATCACAACACTGCACAGGTTTATTGTCGATAAACTAGTATCATCACTTTTACTGACGTTGTAAATTGATTATATGCACTATTTATGATTGCGCGCGCGTATATCGAGGCGGTAGGACGCGGCTTACCGCGGCGGAGGCGAGAGACGTTGTGTGCGCACTATGGGCGGGCGGGGCTTACACTAAGTCGCTCGTCTCGCTTCGACGAAGAAGCGCGCGCCGATTCATCCCTCGTTAGTCGTTAGGTAATCGGACCCCGGGAAATATTTCATCGAACCCCTCGGATCTTTCTTCAGGTTGTTTTTTGTTTCGGTACGTAAATAAATATTTAGTTCATCTTTACATTAAATGATTTTAAAAGGACAAGGAACAATGAAACTGTTTTTCGTCACGGATTGATTGGTTGCTAATTTTTATTTGTAAGTCGTTTCGTAGTTAAAACCAATTCTAATGGATGGTTTTAAGTACGAAATGAGATAAAATAAACTAAAATCATGACATTATGTCATTAATTTAAAAACAAACGTGCAATTGTAATTTTTTGCAGTATAAAATCAATCTTGACTATTCATGTACGGAATCAACATAATCCATAATATGCACCTGCAGTATAGAAAGTTCAGTAGTTATTTATACGCAAATAATTGTAATTTGCAATATGCAGTGAAAAACTTTATCTTTAATTTATACATACCTATATTCAAAATGGAAATATCTGTAATTTATCCAAGCTAATTTCCTTAGCGAGACTTATTGGCAGAGGACTTTTCTAAGTACCTATACACGCTTATACACTACGCTTAAGCATTGATGATCTAATTTAATAGGAGCAATTTAAATTGGTATAGGATTTTAGGTGTTCAGTAGTAATAACAAAATAATGATTAAAAAAATCAAGAGACGGCCGTTTTCAATTGTCATTAATCCCGGTAAAACAGAAAGCGTTTCCACAAAAACGAAGTCACGGAATATAACCTAGTCTGATAAAAGTACATTCATTCATTAGTCTTATAGGATACTAGCTGTGCCCGCGATTTCGTCTACGTGGAACCTGATGGATAAAACAATGACTAATAAAGTCACCTGAACGTATTTAGTCCATTTGCTTATCTATTTTTCTCTCATACTTAAATCGCGGCGCCATTAAAATTACAATAACTTTTGATAGAGTGGACCGATTTTAATGAAACAAAGACTAAGTTACTCCCGAGGATATGCTTTATAATTTTTATTATGAACCCAGTACTTTAGCAGTGATGCGTGTTCATACAAACAGACAGACAGATAAACAGACAGACAAACATTTATAAAAACGAGTGAAATGTATTCTATTACTTATTCCTAGATACCTGCAACAATTTTTTTCATGAAAATCGAAAAAGTACACACGTTAGATTTACATTCTTATTCATGTATAGACTAGCGGGCTCGGCGGACTTTGTCCTGCCTTTATAATAAAAAAAATCAACCACAGTCTTTACCTATGAAATTGCCGTTCTGCAGTACTGGCCATTTCAAATCAAAATAATTTTTGTTTGGCTAAGAATTCTAATTTCAAATTAATTTTATTTTAAAAATATGGAATTCTTTTTCCAAAAGTAGTCATTTGTTTATTGATTAGTATTACATTTTCATCGCATTTCAATCTTTTTTGTCATCATGGATACGTCAAAAATTCGAATAATTATGGAATATGAGTACCGTCGTGGCAGCAACGCGGCACAAGCGGCACGCAACATCAACGACGTTTACGGAGCTAACACTACAAACCAACGCACCACCTGTTATTGGTTTGCTCGCTTCCGTTCTGGGAATTTCGACCTGAAAAATGAACCTCGCGGTCGTCCGAAGACTTTGGTCGACAATGACGAATTAAAGGCGATTGTGGAAGCTGATGATACACAATCTACGGCTAAATTAGCAGCAGCTTTCGACGTTAGCGTCAAAACAATATTGGTCCATTTGTGTCAAATTGGCAAGGTAAAAAAGCTTGACAAATGGGTGCCCCACGAACTCAATGATCGCCAGCGCGAAGTACGCGTCGAGACGTGCCTTGCACTGCTCAACAGACACACAAATGAAGGAATTTTGAATCGCATTGTTACCTGCGATGAAAAATGGATTCAGTTTGATAACCACAAGCGCTCAGTAAGTTGGTTGGATCCTGGTTCAGCACCTAAACAATGCCCTAAATGAAAACTTACCCCTAGAAAAGTGATGGTCACTGTTTGGTGGTCTAGCGCCGGTGTGATTTATCACAGCTTTTTACCAAACGGGGTGAGCATTACTGCAGATGTGTACTGTGAAGAACTGAACACAATGATGGAGAAGCTGGCACATATCTAACCAGCATTGGTCAATCGCTCATCTCCGCTGCTCCTGCACAACAACGCGCGACCTCATACTGCACAGCAGACGGTCTCCAAGTTGCAAAAACTGGGGTTGGAAGTTCTCAGTCATCCGCCCTACTCACCAGACCTTGTGCCTACAGACTACTACTTTTTCCAGAATTTGGAAAACTCCTTGACGGGAAAAAAATTTAGTACCCGAGAGGCAGTACAAAATGCCTTTGAAGAATTTGTTGCCTCCCGTCCAGCTGATTTCTTTAAGAAGGGCATCAATAAACTACCACTGCGTTGGCAAAGATGCATTGATTGCATGGGTGATTACTTCGAGAGAGACGAACTTCTTAGCCTTCCATGGATTCACCGTGCGGGTGCCGGGTCCATCGTGTGGCAGAGGGAGAAACTCAGAGCAGTTCCCAGGACTTGCGACCCAGGTGTAGGTTTAAGGAGGCCCCCTTTGAAATGCGCATCAACGCTCACCTTCACTGCTCAAGTTTCCCGCCCTGCCTAGCCAAATTTGGTAGGAAGCTGTTAATACAAATAAAAATACATGAAAAAATTCGTTTAAATTTTTTCATACAAAACGGCAATTTCATAGGTAAAGACCTAATATAAACCATTCATGAATCTACCTGAACACAAATAAATTCATCAAAATCTGCCCAACCCTTTAGGAAGACTTTAGTCACATACAAACGGACAGAATAATTATATATATATATATATATATAAATACGATATATTTGGAATTACGAAAATCAATTTTGGTAAATACGGTATAATATGTATCGATCTGCAACTCATTCTGTACCTGATAAAGGCCAATGTAACCGGTTCATATACGCGGATTGTAACTGTAAGAACTCAGACGCATCAGAATCGATTTGAGCATTTACGAGTAGATGATGATAGAATTATATTGAACTTATATTATTTAGAACAACCGGTATATAACAAAGTACATAATATAGACGTATTTATAAACTCCTATTAATTACAATTTTCCTATTTATTAAAGATAAAAATTTCTTGCCGAACCGATTTAAAAAATGTGGCGAGGTTGTCAATTTGGTTGTATTTCTATTCTGTTTGTTACTTCAGAACTTCGTCATTTATCAATCGATCTAGAAAATTCTCTTTTAATTGAGAAGAGTGTGCCAAGAATTTAATTTAATTAGTATTGAACCAAGGGTTTTAAAGATACACCAGAGCACTCTGTAAAGTCGAATAGGAAATGTATAGTGATCTATATGAGGCTATTTATATAGACGTTCTGGAGTCTTCTTTGAAGTCAGTTTTATTTCTTGTTAAAGTTGTATATTTGTTACTTTACAATTTCAACGTTTGACCTCAATATCACTTGATTTTAAGTAACAGTGTGTTGTAAGATGGCGACATATTAACTTTAGAGGGACCGGTTCTCAAGTGCAGCTGCCGAAATATACCTATATTAATGTACTTGGCTTCCAACTCGAGCTAACTAAGGGCCATTGGGCGATGGATATTGGCATTTTCGTCGCCCTGGCAACCCTTACACAGGCCCATGTGGTTAATGCGCATTAGTATTTCACCTCCCACCAGTTCGTCAAGGAGGGCTCAAGGTCTTCCCTCTTCAGACCACAAGTCGGAGCCCTGCTGAGGGGCCATTACCTGCCGGGTCAGGTAGAAGAATTGCAGAGTAAGTTCCTAGCCACTCGGCTAAATGGTGCAAGAAGACCACCGAGGGGTTTAGTCTGCACAAATCTTGCATTCTCACCTATGCTGCCTAGCTAGGTAGAAATCCAAGAGGATTCCCCCGCGAGAAAAAAAAAGGTAATTAACCAGGCAGTTAATAAAAAATACCATACCGCTATAAAGTTATTCTGTTCAACTTAAAACTTAAAAAAATAATTAATTAACTCTGTTATAATAAGAATTGAAATGATTGACCTGAATATATCTATATAGATGTATTTAGTAATAGATATGTAAATATAAAATACTACCTTTATCCAGTTCTTCACAAGTAGGTGTCAAGTAGTGTAGAATAGATAGCGCCATCTATTTGTATGTGCTTATTTAATTAACAAGTTGTTATTTTCTCGTAGATACATATTATCAAATTCTAGTCAATGTGCGTACTTATTAACATTGTCTTGTGTGTGCATTTTTTCCAGCGTTCAAACCAGTATATCTTACAGAAGAACGACATTCTAATTTAATACATGAATATGTCCTTACCTTGTAAAATAATCTACTTATTTACCACCTATGTTAAAAACATAATCTTGTGATTTAATTAGTTTAATATTTTGTGTTTCAACGTTGCAAAACCTGCCAGATTATCTTTTCGTATATGGAGGCGAATCCATACCAAATAATAATTTGGCTACTAGCCCAATATTTTGTTATATATATAATTAAATCTTTATACCTATATAAATTCCTTCTGTACGTGTGTATGTCACTGAACTCTTAAACAGCTGGACCGATCTTGATGAAATTTTCTGTGCGTGTTCCAGTGGATCCGAGAGTGGTTTAGATTCACAATTGGACCCGATAGGTGGTGCTACGAATGAATTTTATTTTTTATTTTTTCGAGGTAGGATAACGTCCGCCCGGCCCGCTAGTATCTATATAAAAAATGATAGTGGTATGCCGTAGTATACGAGCATCTTGCAAAAAATACTGGATAAATTTTGATCACTTTTTTTATTTCACTTCCTCTCGGTACTTGTCTAAAAATATCGTGATCTACATTTAGTATAATGATAATAAAGTTTTAAGAAACTACGATTCTTGTAATTACTACATGGTAAGCGATATATATCTTCTTAGCGTGGAGAACTGACGCAAGCGGTTCGGTGCGCATGCGCAGAACAATGAAAGTCACAAGTATCTATCAGCTAGTTATTTAATAAATAAATAAAAAATGAGATAATATCAATACACGTGAACGAGAAAGTCCAACGACTTACTTTTGGGAACGTCATATTAAAATTTAAATAATAATTACCGAGTTAAGTAAGATACGAAGTAAATCTTATAACGGTGCATTAAATACATTAAATTTGGACGTTGTCGAGAGAAGCGGAACTGATTTTATTGCACCAATTCGACTCGAATTACTACAGTCAGCTGCGAACACGATATTTTGCAAAATATTTATTCTTCCAATTAAGTTCAGCTGATCAGATGTGGACAATGATTAGTTACGAAACACAACTTTTTTATTCAATTAAATAGAAACATACCTATGGTTTTTTTAATTCGAACTGACTACGCTTTTGACCTGACCGGCTTTCACAGCCTCACCGGACTACTAAGGTGAGCGCTTAAGGCAATTCGCCGATTGGCAACAAACTCAAGGGTGCCAGAGTGGCTATACAAGAATTCCTGCGACACACATGTGTACCGGTATGTGAGCCTCATGAATTCAAACGTGTATTTCGTTTCTGACGACTAAACTAATCTAAACTAACCAAGTTCGAAAATAAGAGAAAAAATAAACCCCTTCAACCGTATGTGAGTGTGAGTGTGTGTGTGCACGTATGTGGGAGTGATCTATTACCCACACCTATGTAAGAATACAATTTAATATAGATTTAAATTTCAAGCCTAATAACAATCTCCTAACTCTTATATTATGCAACATAATCTTATATATTAATACGTGAAGCTAAAACTTTGTACCCCTTTTTAAGCGAATTGCACGAACGGATGAACTTGAAATTTAGCATAGGTGAGTAAAAAAAAAGTACTTTGTAAAATCAAAATAAGAAAATTTGTTTGCTCATGAAAGTAATTCATGCCTTGGATATCCGCAGTTACAATGATGTAGCAATTATATTTAGTACAGTTGATGATGAATTTTGAACAAAAATTAATTCATTTTCTAAAGTTAATAATAGTATTAAAAACTTTATCATGTGTTGGATTCATCATTTGATTCTATTGTGTATCCATTACTTTTCCAAATAATGATACTGGGCATATCACTATTCATCATAATGTACAGACTATATTTAATTCAATATCACCCAGAAATACACCCATCCATGGTGTCGTGTAAAATGAATTGAAAATTGTGTAATGAGTTGCGATAAATTTCTTTATTTTCGTAAAGTTATGTTTACTTTGAATTTGAGTGCCTTACCACCTTATGTAACCGTCTGTTTTTTGTTTCAAATTTATAATTAATTTCAATTTTCATTTAGACAAAGATTTTTGTAAATGTTTATACAATTTAAAAAAAATGGCAAATGACTGTGTAGCCATGATGAAAACCTTTGATTATTATTTTTACCCTTTGACAAAATAACCCTAATAAAGTTCAAACTTTAGAAAATCAATTAACTATGGTCGAATGTCGACCACTGGGCGCCCACTAGTTATTATAATTGTATCTCAGCATTGGATACGAAGGCCAGAATAGCTTTCTCGGAGATCAAATACTTATTCAGCCGCTTACTATACAGTTACTCTCTTATATTAGACTATAATTTAGACATAATCTCATCTGATGACTATTGGCCCTAAGCTTTTAACTTGATAATGGGTTACCAATATCATTAGCTAGGCAATAACTAGAAAACACCTTGCTGTGATTTCATCCTCATACTTTCGTTACTAGAAAGTTAGACTCTGTATAGAGTTAATACCGACGTTGTTCGAACTCTTTATTATTGACCTATAATATCTTCTCGTGAAAATAGTTTTGTTCTTTTGTGTGAAATAAGTGTTTATGTAAAATAAATAAGGTTTATTTTCTTTTAATTATAATTTGTCATTTATTTGGATCTCATTAGGCTTTTTTGATTTTAAACTGCCCGCGCTAAATTTCGTATTTAATACAACGTGATCCATACAGAAAAAGTAATGATAAGTATGTAGCCTATATAATATTCTGAAAACTATTCTATTTGTTTGCAAAATTCTCACCAAAATCAGGTTCAGACATTTTGGAGCTTAGCATGGATAAACAGAATACACTTTAATCTTATTTATATTTTTAATTAAATTGATTGATAACATTTTCGCTGTAATAAATACATTAAATAATGAAGAGAACAGAGAAAAATTTAATACTCTCAAGAAAAACTTAATCTTCTATCGACAAGAAAAGGTTTTAACTCAAAGCATATAATACAATACCTATACCAGGTGATTAAATATTCGTAAATCAATTATTAAGCCTTCATGAAAACAAATTGATTTACATTTATTTGTTATATTACGGTTAATAATATATTCTATTCAAACTTCATACAAGTAATTATCATTTTAAATGGGTATTAAACTCGATAATTAATAAACCGTTTCCTATAGAATAAATACACAACTTATGATATTACTTATGATATACGTATGTCATAAAGTGGATACACATACAGAAGAAAATATAATTACAAAAACGAAACCAGCGACAGTGACCAAAAGAGCCGTGCATTTATAATAGTATTATAATTATTCTGGTCGCTGACAGCAAACACACTCGAATTGTTTTTTTTTTTTCATATGAATAATCTCGAACCGCAAGCTATTTTATTGTATGTAATTGCGTTTTGAATTTGAGAGATTATTATCACATACGAGGCGGCTTCTTTAAAATAGTGTTTATTCGCTTTTAATGGTTAACTTTTGTTATAATAACGTAATGGTTGAGCCACTGGTTAATTATTTTATAGATATGTTTATTGGTAACAAAATCACTTTAGTGGTTCATTATAACGCTATAATATTTGGACTACTTCCTATAGAGTTAGTGTTTGTTTTATAAAATATCGTCTAAAAATCTATCTTGATGATGGATTTATTGAAATACCTTCGTAATTACTGTATTATATCGAAGATAAGTCGCATATTTTTACATGTTTCTATGCGTCTGTATTCGTGATGCATCTTATATTAAATGGAGTGGGTTGATAACTGAAAAATTCAATTCAAAGCACTAGAAAGTTCTAAAAAATTAGGGAGGGATGGAAACTTTAAAGGTTTGTGTGAACATTTCATGCGGCGTGTTGGCTTTTCATTAAAGAGTCAAACGTCTACGAAACAAAATTTTATTTCTGACTTTGTACAGATTGTACATGTGATGTGATATATACATATTTATACATAGGTATATACATATTTTTATTTATTCTTCACTTTATACTAGAAATACTTAATTCAGATTTTTTATTTCAGCCTTGAATAAAAATACGGTAATTAATTAATTAATCGAGAATAATATATGCAACCGACTTTAAAAACACCTGTAGTGCTGAGGTGATTTATACTGCCACCGTAAGGAAAAAAGGGGGCAACAAACTAAAACACAAATCGGAGAAGTCTTTAGCGAAATACATATAATTCGTTCGCTTACATGTAATTTAAGAATAAAAGCTTACAAGTGAAGAATATCATCCAATTAGATGTTCCTTTTTATCCTAAATCTGAATATATGTAAAACTCAATATTGCAATAAATTGTAGATACAACTTTTTACTATATCATCATCATTACATAGTATAAAACAAAGTCCCCTACCGCGTCTGTCTGTTCGCGATAAACTCAAAAACTACTGAACGGATTTTCATGCGGGTTTCACCAGTAGATAAACTGATTCATGGGGAATATTTTGTATGGCATTTATACCTGGGGAATATTTTAATTTTTCAATGATATTTTTATAATTAGGGCGGGACAACGTCTGCCGGGCCCGCTAGTATACTATATATCTATTTATAATTATGTATTCGTATTATAAGTATAAATAGCTGATAATTTTTCTTGATTAATACAAATAAATTATCTAATTTACGCTTTTACAACGTTACTGAATTTTAAATACGAAAATGTTTTTCCTAAATACTTGTAGGAAGTCTCGAGTGTTCTTCGCTCTAACATTGCAGCCGGTTAGATGAATGTGTGTACCACATTCCTACGTGTATTGACTCGGCGGAGTTCCATGCCAATACAAAGTAACTTGCATATTAAACTACATTAGTACAGACAGCAGCGACTTGTTGACGACAGAAATATCTCAGAGTTAAATAATAATGAAACATACCTATGTTTTATACCATTCAGGATTATTTTTTTAAGTTATATCGATATGGTTTAAATAACACTTTTGTACATGTATATAAAAAAAATATTAAACAGAGATTCATTTTAATATCACGAAACTACGAAATGTTGCATTATAACTAACAGATTTAGAAGTAGATTTTTTTTTTATAAAAAAAAAACCTAATTATTACAAACATATGATTAGAATTAATGAGAGAAGTCTCTAAAGAATCATTGGCTAAGGGACGATATGCTAGTTTAAAATAAACCTACATTATTGCCTCAAGAATTAAAATATTTATATTATCGGATTAGGAATGCATTTCGTCTGAATGCTGTCCTTATAAGTGGTACATATCATAGTTTAGGTTTTCTTAATATACTTGTATACAAATAACGGAACTTTAGATAATAGTTCTGGACATAGACTTGTGAAATAATGTTTTTTATACCTAAACTAGCGGTCCCGGCGGACGTTGTCCTGACTAGATATTAAAAAATTCCTAAAAGTCAACCGCAACGCCACCTACTGGGACCAATTGTGAATCTAAACCATTCTCGGATCCACTGAAACACGCACACAAAATTTCATCAAAATCGGTCCAGCCGTTTAGGAGGAGTTCAGTGACATACACACGTACAGAAGAAATTTATATATAAAGATATTGGTTTAGTAGACTTGTAACAACGTCATGTAAAACCCGATCTTTATTGTAATAACAGATATAAGTCGTGTAATTCAAAACCAGAACTACAGACCTAAAAATATTTTATATAATTAGGCTTACGAGTATATAGATTCCGTTTTTTGTTTTGAAACGCTTTCAAATAAATTCATTTTTTTTATGTCATGGCAGGCAAACGAACAGGTGGGTCACGTGATGTCAAGTGATCACCACCGTCCATAGACACTAACAACACCAGGGGAGTCGAAAGTGCGTTGCCAGCCTGTATTTTGGGGAAAGGGTGGGAGGGGGAGAGGAGAGAGGTGGGCCTCCGGCGCTCTCACTGACCGAACGAAACGCAACAATGCAAGCACTGTTACTTCATGTCGGTTTTCTATGAGAGGATGGTTCTACCCCAGGCGAGCCGCCCCATTCATGCTGAACCCAATAATAGCTTTAGTGTGGCTCTACCACCTACTAAAGCGTGGCTCTGCCACCTAATAGGCTCATTAAGTAGGCTCCTACTTTTAAGCTCATTAAGAAGTTATTTATGAAATCAGAAAAGAGATATATTTCAAGCTTTGAAATATAGGTTCAATATAACAATATTATATTACTGTTGTGCTGACTGTACAGTTAAAGTGCGATGTTGATGGAGTGCCTGTTTGCAAAGTACGCTGCTAATTGCCGACCAGACGTCGCACCTTCCAGCTGATATTACAACCTTCAAAACGTCTAATAAGGTTGTAAATATGTTTTTTTCAAACATTATACTTACAAAGTTATTACATTAAGTTGCCAAAGTAACTTTAATTGTATTCTTATCAGTTATATATTTTAAAACAGTAGCCTTTTGAAGAAAATAATAACATTGATAAAGGTATAATTTCACACTATTTATTCATTTATTAATCATTTCATTTTGTATCGTTTTACAAGGTTTAATTTTACTTACATTTTCATTATTTCCTTTTACTAAAATTGTATATTTTTATTTTTCCATTTATAGAGGTAATTTTAATAATTTTTAATTTTAAAATAATATTAGTGTAAGCTTTCTATCTATTCTTTAATATGTTTTTCCCTGTTCAATTAGTATTAGAAAGGAAATACTATTAGGTATGCTTTATTCTGATAATATTTATAACACTAACTATTCTACTACAATATATAACTAATACAAATTCGAGTTGGTTTCTTTGTTTGTTTGTTACTCACGCTTTTACAATTTAACTACTCAACCGATCATTATGATTTTTTGCATGTGTATAGTGAGGAGCATGTATTAAAAAACATAGAATACCTATTGTCTACAAAAAAGAATACTATTCTCTAGAGATTGATGAAATCTACATTAATGCAAGCGCAGCCGCGGTCAAAATCTAGTTCCCTATAAAGCAACGCTTAGGTGTCAACGATCATAATGATCCGATTTGTCAACCTCAGATACCTTATTACCTATATATAAATACAATTTGACATGGGTCATTTTTTACATTTGGGCAAGTCATGGGGAGAGATGAAAACCATGTAACTAGAAAAGTGTTGAGTATGATTGTGGACGGATATACGAGTAGAGGAAGACCAAAAAAGGTATGGATGGACTGTGTGAGAAATGATATGTGCGTGAAAGGTGTGAATACTGAGATGACATTTGACAGGAGGGAGTGGAAAAAGAAAACATGTTGTGCCGACCCTACTTAGGTGGGATAAGGGTAACGATGATGATGACGAAATACAATTTGACTTTAAAATAACTTTAACCTAAATCCCACTGTATTAAACTTACAGAACCAATTATTCTGTAGGTAATAGTGAGCAATCTAAGAACTCCTTCCAACTTTTTAATATTAATCGTAATTCAGAAATCCGTCTCAGCCGGTCCCTATCTCGAGTAATTTCGGAACGAAGTGGATTGTTTTTCTTGGGTCCCCGATTGGATTTATCTCGAGTTTTATGACGTCTCGCATCCCCGTCGTAAACTTTAATACCGACCGGCTACCGCTCTCTACAAACTTACTAACTATACTTAGATATGATAATATTGTTCTGTGCTCGGTTACATTTTTAACATATTTAGGGCATAAGGTCTTAGTTACTTTTATATAGAACACTGTATTTCTGTTAATTCACTGCAAACGTATTGTTTTATAGTAAACGTATATCGTATACAGTTTTTTACTAAATTTAGACAAATGTTAAAAAAAAGATATACATATATATATATACATATATATATATATAACATGTTTAAAAACTGAAGAAAATTTTCAAAACTTATGTAGAATATCAAAACAAATTAATAAAGATTCTACAATAAAGAAATACAAAAAGAGCTTATTTGTTCATTTTTCTAATATATGTAGGTATGTTACAAACTTAAAGAGCGATATGGAAACAAACAAATCTACAAAATACCAATAAACCAAAAGAATCTCGCCGAAAGCCGTGAAAAGGGATGTTGTGATAACAAAGCCGATACGGTAGCGTCAATACTAAAATATCTTTTGCATGCCGAAACGTAAATATTTATCCCAACAATAGTTCAAAGGACGCGTGACAATATGCCACCAGTTGGCTTTCACTTAATTTTTTTTTTCAGTAACCCTTCCACAAACTGGCTACTGTTGCAAACTCATTTGCATAACACAGAACAAAACAATAAAACACGAGTTTATTTGTACGCGAAAAGTGAAAACGGGGTTCAAGGTAAACTATCGCGTTATGACCAGTCGAGGTTTCGGTTTCTCTCACATTGCACGTCATTTATGTTTTTATTTCTAAAAGTATTAACACCATTCAATTAGAATAACTGTAAAGTGTTGGTGTTGTTTATACGTATGTGTGAATTAACTCTTCGAGAAACTTCTGTGGTACTGAATTAATATCTCATATAGCCACAAGTATTAACTCTTACAAAGTAAGTTTCGATTAAATACACTATTTATTAAAAGTAAGATTACTGTAAATTACATCAATTTATCTCCGCCATGAGAGATTACTCATAAATGTTAAAGTTAACATTAATTGATCAACGTGCTCAAGGTACATTAAAAATACAGAGGTAATGTAGAGGCCTTATATTGTATAATATACTTTTGCGGATTCTATAATATTTAGATCAGTTTATATAGGACTATGAGTGTGTTTCAACTTCAGTAATATTAAGAATTTAAAAGCTTCTATCTGTAGAAATTAATTTCTATAACACCACAAGTAATGCTTTCTAAAACCGAGCACAACAATATTACTTATAGTGGGAATACTGTTGTGTTTTAACTGTGGTTCCACTTTTTTCTAACAATGTTATTATATAAGTACATACAAAAATGATTTCTATTTCATTTTATTTTTTTTGTAAGGCTTATATATATAAAATGATTAAGGTTTGCCTTTATGCAAGCATCACTCTAGAAATACTGAATAGATTTTTTTAGCGTTACTTCTTAGACATAGTTCTTATTTGAAAACAATTGAGGATACCTTCATTTATACCTTATTAAAGTTTTGATATACTAATATTTATAAGCATTGCGCGTTCGGCAATATGTTTTCTTGCCCTGGTGCTGTGGGGTTAGCGATGTGGTGCACATGCGCAGGAGAGCGAGAATAAATGCATAACATTGTTTACAAAGAAATTTTCATGGCAACATAAAATTTTGCTTGTATTTTTTTTTCCTCTTTACATAAAATAAATTGTTGAGACAATAAACAATACAGACGAAGTCATGGGTATCAGCTAATTATCAACGAAAATATTTTTTTAATAGTAGCTATTTTGTTACCCAAATTAATATTATATTTGATTATTTTTTATACATTATACAATTAAATACATTTTACTTGTATGTGATTCATTTATCAGTTAGTACCTTTAACGTTTCTCTTGCAATAATTATTGTGAAAGTACGAGAAACTAATATAAGTATCTGTATGTACTACATAAGTAGGTACCTATCGTTTCAATAGAAGCTTGCCGGTTAAGTCGTGTCTCTCAAGAGAAAGGTCGGTTATCGACTTAGTTGAAAAGCATTCCAAGCATAGAAACGTTCGAGGCTTTCATACACTATACGGCAATAGTCAACCAAGACTTATAAGCAGATGGAAGTAAATCATAATATATTCTAACTCTAACATACTAAACTACCCTACGCATTAAAATGTAAAATATATACCAATTTTGATGAAGTTTGATATAAAGTTTGATCCGTTAATGTTCCAACACAGTGAGTGATGACAAAGTTTTTAGCATATTCCTTCCCATTTCCATTACAAAAAATGTAGGAGCCTCGGGCTTACTACTGTAGAAGCCTAGACTGACACAGCGTAATTTCTAAATCCATATATGGTATTTATACACAAGCGATCGTTCAATTGTTTGAATGACACATTCTTTTCACAATATATTCAATCGTTTCAGCCAGTCTGCCAAAGAGATTGACATATTCGGTGGCTACAAACATATATTATACACCAACATTCATTTTTATAAGTATAGACATATAGATTATAAGAAAATAAGATAAGAAAGGAGATTACATAGTGATATTTTCGAATTTGCTTAATTTATATGTTAGAAAACTCGTTCATTGATCAGCTGATGCACCGCTATCTACGTCATCCATTTTTATGATCTCTCAATAATACTTCACAAATTAGTCAAACGTTAACTCACGGATAAATTGCGGCAGCGTGCGGCTAACACTGACCGACTCGTTCTCTATCCTATCCCAATATACACCTTATTAAGTCCCAATAAAGTTAAATGTTAAATAAAACACACTGAGTCATTTTGGTCCTCTCGCCGTGAAGTTGATGATGTGCTGAGGATCTGTTAATAAGAAGCATACACACACTGTTTGTCCATTTCGTTATGTTATTTGAACCGAGGCAAAGTACTCAAAATCTAATATTTAGTATGCACGAGACTTTACGACCGATATTTACTATTAAATATTGGTTTATTTTTGAGACACAGCGGCGTTTTTGAAACACTTCGCAGTTATGTGAAGGTGTGAAACGTTGATTAGACAGTAATTGTTTACACGTCACAAATATAAAGGAATTTATGAACTTTTTATCCACCTATGTTCAATTTATGATTTATAAATAGGCATCTACTCTATAGATGAACATTGTGGGATTCAAATACCGTCATAAGTACCTATCGAGACAGTAGGAAACTCCAAAACTGTAACAAAATAGAAGAATCTGACGGTTATTGATATATGTAATAGCTTTCTTCTTCTCTGCTACTAGCCCTCATAAATATCATTCAATGGTCCTGGAATCCTGACTGACCTTTTACGATTTTAATTATTATTCGTGTAAATAATCTATAGATTGCCGTGAAAACCAGTTTGTTAAGGCTAAATGAATTTTTTAACAAGTTCAGCTAACAAAATGCACTAACATCAACAAATATATTTATCTTTTATTAAGTCACAATTAAGTCAAACCATGTAACACGCATTACGTCTCTTTAGAAATATATGCAATTTCAACACTGAATAACCAGATTTGTACTTTTCTTTTATACAATTTTTATAGCGAATGCAATAAAATAAGTATGCATACTTAATTTAAAAAAATACTTATGCAATTATATTTATTCCCTAGTAACAAAAGCAGTTAATGATCTCACCAATTAAAATCAACGTTACTTATAAAAGTGAAGGAATTAGGTCAAGGGATACGAATAACGCCATAAAGCTTGTTTTAAATTCCACGTCAGCTGGTCGGAACGGCATTATAGACGCGGTTTCGTTTATTGATGGATCATATAACTTGGCTGTCCAGTCTCTGGGTCAGCAAGCCTGTTAGTTGAATTTGAAACGCATACGTGTGAAGTCAACATATTTACGTCGAATATTGTGTATAACTTTTAAATGTGCTTTGTTTCAATGTTTCGTGATGGTATTTACGAATTAACCAGTTTGATTAAGGTAATTTGATTTCATACTGTTTACTTATAGTCGGTCAAATAATATCTGTCGAATCTTTTCTCAAATAAGCCTGTGTTTTATAGTATGAGCTAATAATAAGTAAAGCATAATGGATATGTAATGTAATGTCTGGATCTAGTAAAAGGCCAACATAATTTAAATACTAGAAACGGGAACAAATTGGTTACTCCACGCATCAGACTCACTAAGTCCAAAAACAGTTTTTTAGGTAATAGTGTTAGGTTTTATAACGAAGTCCCAAAACACATTACCGATTTGCCGGATAGTCAGTTCAAAAATTATGTCAAGCGGATTTTAATATCTAAAGGCTAAAGGGTGGATCAATATGTGAACGATTGTGCGGTCTGGAAATGACGCCACTCTCTGTGCATCCTCTAAAAACGAATGTAAAATAACTATTTATGTTTTGTACAATTACACATCATGAAGAGATAAACCAGATCGAGTTTCTTGCCGGATCTTCTCGATAACTGGGTTGTTTTCCGAACCGGTGGTAGCTTTGACGTTCATAAGCGCCTTCTCAGGGCCTAAATTGAATAAAGGATATTTTGATTTGTTGATTTGAATATAAGTTTGAAAACTGATTGTCTCTTACAATCGTCTTACATTCTTTAAAAAATCTTATTTATTACACTTCCTACTAATGTGTATGTTCAAACGTATATTTATTTATTTATATTCTATATATTTTAATATTACTTACCGTAAATTATTTTCAAACCTCACATACGTTTAAATGAGATGGCATATGATAATATGGCAACATTTTAATACAATATCTGGCAACCCAACCGACCTATACAAGCGCTAAATGTCACCGCAGTACCCGTACGAAGAATGAGAATCGGCCGATCATTGGGCCAAGATAGGCAGCTGATCCTCGAGCATCGACCGAGAATCGGATTTTTCATTGGGCCAAGGCTGGCTGCGTATCGGATGTTAACATCGTCCCAAGCCTGGTGACCGAGCATCGGTGGAGGATAGTAACCAAGAATCGGCCGATCGTCAGTAAGGATCGGCCGATGATGGTATGTCGTTAGTGAGAGCATCGATCGGTGGCCAATGGTGTACCAGCCATAGGGCGATGATAGAGTACCGATGCTCGGCCTAGCATAAGTAGCCTAGTCTCGGCCGATCATTGGTTTTTTTTGAGCATCGGCGACTTCGTATGGGTACGACATTTATAAATATATTGCGTTACTTAATGCAGACTCTATTTTTCTGTTTTAGTAAATAATAGGTACGTGTACTTTAAACTATATTTGTATATACAAGAGAATTGAAAAACCATCGTGCGAGTTACTAAAATTTCGTTTTTGAAATGTTTAGTGTTTACTTCCATTTTACTTATATTACTTACATTTTATTTAAACAAACTATTACTTTTCCATATAAATCGCTACATTTAATATTTCATTGCTCACTTGTTCACTTAGAAAAACTATTTCTAAAATATCCTAATTTTAAATATGACCATTGTTAGAAGCATATAACTTGATAAATAAAGATCATAGAAAAAAAATGTATTTCGATTATCTAATAGCAGCTAAAAGTCAAATAGGTTGAATATGAACGAATTTCAGAACCTTATTTTCTTTTCTTTGGTGGTTTCACGTGAAATGGTCCTGTAGTGAGTTTGAAAATTTGTTATCGTTATTACATATATTTCTAAATTAGACGTTATAGATTTATAGAGAGATGGGATGTCTGTATTCAATAGGATAACAGCGTATAACGACATAGTGACTCTTTATTATTCTGTAAAATTTCAAATATCTGCTTCAAAATGCCAAATTCAGTTTATGTATTAGGCATATCTAACCTTTATCAAAATAATGTTACTTCTGTAAGCATAATATACCTTTCTACGAGCAAGGCTACAAGCTGTACATTTAAGTTCACATTGAGCTCTGAATTTAGCATTATTAAACTTATAGGTATTTATACCCATTTCTGATATCGCTTTGTTCTTGCGGAATATGTAATTACTAAATCAGACTTAAATAGATTCGATATACCTATTTTATACAATCTATTTTTTAATATATAAAATAGGTACATTAAATATTTAATAATAAGTTGTTCCGGCCTGATTATAAAAAAAATCCTTGAGAAATTATATACCGAACCCTTCCTAATGAATCGGTTTATCTATTGGTGAAAATCCGTTCAGTAGTTTTTGAGTTTAGCGCGAACAGACAGACGTGACAGAGGATTGTGTTTTTTTTTTCGAACCGACTATGCTATTGACCTAGCAAGGGCTTAACAGCTTCACCGGACTACTAAGGTAAGCGCTTAAGGCACTCAGCCGATTTTATTTAACAACTAACTCAAGGGTGCACGGCACACCTCGACTTGTGCTGTAGCCTGATACATGCAATTCGTGACCTATCTGAGCTAACCTAACCTAAGCTAACTATTCGTGCATATGAGAGAGGATTTTATTTTATAATATGGAGTGAAATAGTCAAACACAGCTATGTATTGTGTAACAACCACCTTCCCGTAATATTATTATTAAATTCTATGTTATCCACTGGATCTATGAAGATGTGGAGGTCCATCAGGGCAATAGCGTTACGAAAAAAAACGATGTTGTCCAAGTTGGTAACACTTTATTAATTTGCACGTATATTCGTATTCAGTGTAGTTTCCCCTGATAATGCAATAATGGTAGATACTTTACATAAGATGTATGTTAAGTTAATGCGTGTAGGAATATTTTCGTGCCTACGCAAAAACAATCTGTTTGAAGTTAACGGTTTCGTCTACAGTTACATAAGAGTTTCTCTCATTGTTTTCCCAGTTGCTCGTCGTATACACGTGAACTCGTGGTTTTGCAGATGTGTTAGTTTTCGCAGTTTTCGGTTAAATAACTTCATGCGTTATGTTTAGTTACACAGAAGGCGTAGATGGATGTCAATTTTAATACTACATTACATATACAATTTATGTAGGCAGCACATAAATATAACGCTTTTTATGGCACTCGATTTAGATAAGTTAATCCTCTTACTAATAATTTGAAATGTTTGAGTATTTTGGAATTTGTTTGTTAGTACATAAAATCTACATTAACACGAGCGCAGCCGCGAGCCAAAGCCAATATTACTAATATGTATTAAATAAAATATTATCTGAAATTTCAAGAACATAACTTTATCGAGTTGTACAAATTTGGTATAGAAACTTATCTTTCAATTGTCTCCATCATTACATAGTATAAAACAAAGTCTCCTACCGCGTCTGTCTGTCTGTCTGTTCGCGATAAACTCAAAAACTACTGAACGGATCTTTACGCGGTTTTCACCAGTGGATAAAGTGATTTACGAGGAACATTTTGGTATAATTTGTCCAGGATTTTTTTATAATCAGGGCGGGACAACGTCTGCCGGGCCCGCTAGTTATATTATATTTTATATCAAGAACCTATTGGCTTATAAACAATAGAGATTATTTTGTTAAATATCGAGTTATTTATTGTTTCTACCTGATGTTATTCATAAGAACAGAAAACCTGTCATTTATTCGAAGGGTCGTTATATGAGGCGTAACAAAACGTATTTTTTAATTGTATCCTTGATTATATCAAACGAGCTGTGCCCTGCGGTTTCATCTAGGTTAACTTTGCATTATATGCAGTAACGGTATAGAATATTTTTATGGCCCGTCCGGGTACACTTTGTATGACAACTACTCCAGTCCTAATAATCGTAGTATATAATGTTAAATATTCCATAACATTTTTTAATAAATTACCTCTTAAATTAAATAAATATATAAAGTGAAAAAGTAAACGAGTGTAATTAATTACTCAACTAAACGTTTTTTTTTTATTTTCAACAAAAACAAACAAATGTCTACAAATGTATTTTTTACCTTCGCTAGGTATTCCTCATTCTTGAAACTCTATAAAATTCTAATGAGGACGTCACCTTCCTGTTAAAACAATGAAGTTAGTATCAGCACACAAACTTAGTAATACCAACATAGTTGATAATGAGATTAATAATCCATAATAGCAAAAAGATGGTTAACATAAAAAAAAATCATACTTTGAAATGTAGTTTTTTTTAATCATTATTGTTGGCAACCAATCTTTTAGATTATTACTGCCATTGTCGTGTAGTTAATAGTATTACAAGTTCTTCTTCTATTTTATTTTTGGCAACCAGTCTTCTAGTAGACTATTACTGCCATTGTCAAGTGAGTATCGATATTACAAGTTTCTTGATATAATTACAATGAACTAACAAGATGGTGGCCATCTTGTTAGAACTTTCCATGGAGTTTTTGTGGCATCTCAGAATTCATGGTCCGCGGTATTATTTTCCATTCTCTTCACTTATGCACAATAAACAAACTACATTACATAAAACACCACCAATTTTACACAATATAGAGTCAAGTAACACAAGATTATGAATAAAATATAAAATCCACTACATGACAGACCAAAATCCCGCCAAAAACTCCAATGCAATGTAGTTTAACTATAAATATATTACGTGCGTTACAAAAAAATGAGATCTAGTTTTATATTCGTAATATTTTTTAATGCACCAAAAATAATATTTTTTTTTATCTCACACGGTCGAGCTGACGCGGTATCTCATTTTTAATCTACTTGAGTATTTTTAAGTCGATAAATTTGGCTGTCACTGGTCGAGCACATGTGCGTAGGTATGGAAGTAAGATAAGAGGTACGTATCGCCCCGCGACCCGCCTCAGTCGACTCGATGCATAAGCCCTCGTAAAATATTATCCTGGCCGAGACATTTATGGCCCAGTTTGAGATAGGTGCCGTGGCATCATTTTTAAATATACATATCTACTATTGGAATACTTGTATTTTCTTATAATGGACGAATCTCTTGAGTTTCGTTTAGGTTGATACATGTTTTTTTTATTGTATCGTAGCATTTTAAACAAACGGAAACGTCGTGGCTTTAATTTGTCATGAGAATGTATATTAAAATATTTTAGAAAGAATAATATTCTGACTTAGTATTCTGTTTAGGAAATATGGATGTAAACGCTTTTGTATACAATTTTTCAAATAAAATACTAATGATTTACGTAACTAAATGAAAAGTGTTAGAATTACCCATGATTTTATAAAATATTTACCTTATAAGCATTATATTTTTAGAAATGTTTAATAAATTAACTTGTTTTAATAGTATCTAACTGTAATTCCAAAATAAAGTTATACAAATAATATTGAAATCTGAGATCTCGTTAAGTTTTATGTAGTTATTTACAGCACCAAAGTTTGTACAATCATAATTTATTTTATTCTATGCGTGGTACATTTTAAAGTGAAACTTTTATTACATCGTCTCAAACTTTTTCGTCTGTGTGTTGCATGTCGCGTGATGGTCGGCTGCGGAGTAGGGATAAACTGAAAGGCGCTCGTCAGAGCAGCCAGGGCCAATATGGCGGCGCCTATAGTTCGCAGCAGCTGGCCGTGTAGTGTATAGACTATTATTAGTTAAATGTCTATAGTGTGAAAAAAAGTTTCACTTTTACCGTGGTTTCATAAAACCACACAATTTTTTTTTATCTATTTTAATATTTATTATTTCAGTTATAAAGAAAATAATTGTAATGCTATAAAGTGTAAGTTTTGTGTATTCATGGGCACTAATCTAATATTTTCAGTTTCAGTATATATTACAATTTTGGTTTGAGATTTATTTATTTATCGTAGATGTATTATTTATTTACCTCTTTGATATTCCTACTCTGTTACGTAATACAGTGTATCTAATCGTAGTCCGGTGAAGCTGTTAAGACCTTGCTAGGTCAATAGCGTATTCAGTTCGAAAAAAAAAGAAAATTTAGCTAATAACAACATATTATATGATAGAAATTACTAATACTATATCATAAATAGAATTAAAGAGCCAAACCAATGAAAGTTCTTAATATTTATGATTAATCCCGCCTAAAACTCGATATATTTACCATATAAATAACATGAGAATTATTACACTTTTTATACCTATCCTTTTTTCTCTTTAAGAGGAAATACACATACATACAAGTTAGTAAATAACGGAAACTTTAAAACAATAATATGTGTATATGAATATCAACCCGTAATAATACTCTATTCATTATTTATCATATTTAGAATCCTAAGAACAAACCAAAGAAACATATCATATACAGAATTTTATTGTTTCAATTTCCTTTATCACGTGCATCCTATGCAATTAATTAGAGCTTTATTTAACGAACAATTTTTAAAATCGTTTGAAAGTGAATCAGGGCATGATATACCTATAATCTAATTTCAGCACTAAGATGTATACTGACTTATATATACACATATTACAAGGTATACCTTAAAGGTATGTAAATCCTTCCATATACAAAACACTTTTAGTTACAATGTCAGGTCTTAACTCGTAACAAAGTTTTAACAAGCTCATACATATTTACACCATTAGATAATAAAATATGTACAGCAAACCTTTTTAATATCCGTCAAAAAGGAACAAACTTTGATTTACATCTACCGCCTTTTGAACTGAGATTATGTGCGCACTTATATTTTTTATTCCCTTTATGATTCGCAACTTTGTTACATACCAACGCGGAGTCACTTAACAAAAATATGGCGTATTAAATCGCATAAAGAAAACAGTGTTTTCAGAAATATAGTTGGGGATAAAAGGAAAGTTGTAAGGACGTCGTAACTTCGGGCATAAAGCTTTTGAATGTAAAGAATCTATCGCGAGAGAATTGTTAATAGAGATATAGAGCGAGTAATGTATTACGGGACATTAGTGACGTTTTATGACTATAATGATAGCCGGTGTGATGAATGCACCCGAACATTCGATGACGGCGATTTTATGTTATGCTCTCGCAATTTATCATATATTTTTGAGTTCTCATGTTTGTGGTTATCCTATAACAAAGAACCGAGGGCAAAGAGAATAAACTGAATACAGCCATCTCTAACAATGTGAGAAACAAGATGTCCAATATATTCCAAGATATTCTTATTACATGCCAAAAATTCTCTATAAATAAATCTTATAAAATATTTTGAAGAAAACTCTTCAACAAAACAAATAGTCGAGCTCAGGTCCATTATAGAGTCTTAGATTCACAACGCCACTCTAAAGAATCTGGGATCTAGTTTTACGATTCTGAGTTATCAGTGGGGAAATAGATGTGGAATTTTAATTAAACTACTGTATGACGATAACGATTTTTCTAGAGTTCGCCCAGCCATATAACACCCTAAAAAAATTCTCATCACTACCACTTACGATTATATTTCGGCAGATGTACTTGAAACCCGGTCTTCATTATCAATTGGATATGTTATCAGTTAACATTAAATGGGATTTTGATCAAATGTTACTATAAAAAAAACTACTACCAAAAAAGAAAGAAATCGTAACAACTAATATATAACATAAGTGCATATAGATGCAGAAGACATAGTATATATAAATACATAAGTAACAAAAAGTACGAAACTTAATGGGTCGAGTCGGAGGGCGGATAAAGCGAAGATTTATCTTTTTCAATATGGTGTGGGAACGTACCGCGCATCGAGACCGCATGCTCATTTCAGACATCTCAAGTGGTTTTTTTATTTACAAAGAGGTGTTTCATCTGTATTTTAGCGATAATGTAGGTATCATGTAATTTTTTCTTCACTTATGCCGAAAACTAATTTGGCAATTCTTTATCCATCTCCTAAGTATATTTCAGAAAAAGTATATTATGTTTAAAACTTAAAAATTCGTAATATATAATTATATCTGTCGAAACAGTAGATTTAACCGATGGAATATCAATTAGATATCCGCAGGTTTGAATCCTGGTATATATCCACCAAAGAATTTTTGGAATTCACCTTTACTAACATAAATTGCTAACATTATTGACTGAAGGTAAAGGAAATCATCGTAAGGAAAAACCTAAGAAATATTCTTGTAGTACCACTATACACGGGAAAGTATAGAACTGGATTTCTCGCAGTCTGAAATCGACAATACATCGTAGGCTGGTGTGGTAATCATGCCCATACCGTTTTTCGGCAAGAGGCTTATGGCTCTGCAGTGAGTCTCTTACAAGACGATGATTATGGTGACGATCTTATGCTGTCTAAGTTACAAATTTGATATTAACAAACCTTCGTGGTGAAGTCCTTGTAGTAATTCTTAATTCATGCTTACTTGAAGCACGCTCAGTGAGTTGATCACCCGTGAGAGTAAGTCTTGCGACTGTATTCCTAAAAAACCGAAAATAATCAGTTAAGTTATGGTTTTCTTAACAAAACCAAACTTTGTTGCATAGTATTCATTTTTATTTAAAACAAGTCGTAAATATAAATATAGAATATTTTGATGGGTTACTGTTTAACCACTGACCTTAAACCCTAAATCGTTCAATCCCACAACCGTTATAGTCCACTCATTGCTGCCATAAACTCATTAAGCCAAATAACCGGCCAATCGAGCTTTCCAATCATGAAATTAAAATTACGTCCCCTTTATTACCAGCCGTTACGAGCTGCGAAAAAAGGGGGCATAAATAAAAAAGGGGGAATAAATAACACACCTTCAAAGCTGCACG
Source organism: Antheraea yamamai (assembly GCA_036509395.1). Lineage (NCBI taxonomy): Eukaryota > Metazoa > Arthropoda > Insecta > Lepidoptera > Saturniidae > Antheraea > Antheraea yamamai. The sequence continues at coordinate 8,402,373 of AP028429.1, forward strand.
CGAAGCGAACCCGAGAACGTAGTCGTAAATTATTCTCTTATAGCCCCCACAACCGATCAATACCATTCATTAAGGAAAAATGTAGTTCCCCAGTTTTTGGCATCGCCTGTTTGCGGTCTTAAAATACTTTTTGGCGTTTTTTGAGGTGTAGGTACATAAATTTTCGTTTCAACGATGTGTTATTTGCATCAGTGATGTCTCACGAGAGATTAATAATATAATGGCAGTTACACATAATACGTTCACATACATAAATATTTCATCAAAAATGGTTTTATAAATTAATGTACTTATAATTATATGTTCTGGTTATTAGGTATATATGTATAATGCTTGTAAATTGTACGCTTTTTAATCAACGTTAATCTTCGAAGTAAACAACAAACAACATGCTTTTTGTATATTTTTAAATGTAAATTATATATACCTATTTACGGTTCCTCAACTTAAGCTAAGGACAGATATGAAACGTTCGGTACCCTTCACTCTTGCAGGGCTGTGCCCGGGCCGATCGATTTAGCTCTTTGACGAATCATATTTTGTTGGACCTTGAACAAAATACCCATAGTCTTATAGGAAATTTAGATACACAAAGATCTATGTCGTGATGAAACAATTTTAATGAACAAAAGAAAATCGTAAGTTCTGCAATGTTTAAAATTATGATGTTACTTGATTCATTATATTATCCTTATTAAAGGCATAATTAAATGACTTTAACCTGGATTTTACAGGAAATAATACTAGTAATAAAAAAAAATAGATTTCTTTGCATAACACTGCCAATTCACATAAAATATTTAATGATATCGTGGTGAATAAAAATTTATTTAACAGGTAGACTATACTTAATTGGTGATATGAGCTAAGATTTTTTTTAATGATTAATTAATTAAAATCGCCATAATAGCTCAACCGAAAGTCTATAAGTATCTTGTTACAGTCTACATAAAACATCCAAATCACCAAAATATATTTAAAAAGGATCCTTTTGTTATATGTTTAATATAAAAACAACTCATTTGCATTTGAAGTAAAATGTCAAGAATATTGAATAAAGTGTTCTCAAGACAAAGGTCGTTGGCATTTCGAATGGCTCGGAGGCCTTTCAATGCAATTGTACCAATTAACTTGAACAGTCGAAAGTGAAACTCACAAAACCGAGCGGCATCGACAATTCCGAACGTTTTTTCTCGGTAGATTTACATATTTATTGGGGCACATTTTATGAAGGCAGTGGAAAAAAATCCTCCGCTCGTTTAATGGACAAAAAGGGTGGCTCACTGTATATTTATTTTTGCCGCATCCTTTTTTACGTGCGAAAGGACGTGGCTTGTGTATTTTTTCGGCAGCGACTCGACACATTTGGCGACGCGCTTTGCATAAAAATATTGGATCGTAAAGTCTAGCCATTCCGCGGAATCGGGACGCATATGTGCCGTAGGAAAATATCGAAATTATGCTATAATAAGGTTTTATAGAGACAGATACGACGTGAAGATTGAGTTATGAATGACGGTGAAGTGAACGATATTAATAACTGATTTGTGCACACACCTGCCGTAGTGCCGACTCTGTTTTATTTACCTCCCTATTTACTACTCTATAACATTTAATACCAAGTTATAATTAAGTATTGTTTTTACCCTTAGATGGATAGTTTTAATTCTTATTGCTGTATAATATAATTAAACGCCTACGCTTTCTGGTAGGGAAACATTCTAATGAAACTATATTACTTTTTTAATACCTACCTGATTAACTAATACCCTAAGTGACCTTCTGCTATACACTTATACATGCGTTCCGAAGGCTACACTTGAGAGTCATATCTATTGTTGTATAATTATAAACAAAAATAAAATAAGCCCTTGGTACCTATTATTTCTTACAATTTTTTTTTGGATAAATAATTCATATTTATACGTCATACAAGTTACTTCATTAAAGAAAATTTCAGAGTAACAAACATAGTACCTACCTACCCATATGCTATAGAAATACTAAGTTATTTTAGAGATTCACGTCTACTTGCCTAAACAAAATAATCCTACGTCGTCCAAAAAATGTGTTTATCTGAATGATTGCCATACACATGTCTGTGTTTATTTATACTAAACACTTTACTCTCAAAAGGCATTTTGAGCATGATTAATTCCTGAGATATGAATTTATCGATGTATTTTTTTTCTCGAACTGACTACGCTATTGACCTAGCAAGGCCTTAACAGCTTCACCGGACTACTAAGGCGAGCGCTTAAGGCACTCAGCCGATTATATTTGACAACTAGCTCAAGGGTGCACGGCACACCTCGGCTTGGGCTGTAACCTGAGGTTATTGATGTAATTATATTATAATTTAGGAATTACTTTTTTAGAGTTCATATTAAAAGTTAAAGCTTTTTAGCTTTTAATAAGGATAAAGTCAGTACTCAGCAGTAAGATACATAGAATCAATACATATATATAAAATTTAACTGTCGGTTGTATGTCCGAGTGAATCTTCGAAACGCCTAAAAATATTTTCAAGAAACTTTTACTGAAAAATAGCGTTTTGGCTTTTTAGCCTGTATATTACACTAGCTATGCTCGCAACTGCGTCCGCGTGAAATTTCAATTATAAACACAGTGATTAATCAAATCATATGATTGTACTGTGTATTAAAACTCAACATCGGCGATTTAATTGGCCTCACTCTTTGTGAACGATTTTGTTCACCGAGACGGCACTAGAACATCTTGTTGTACACCGTATATATTTGAAAAATGTCATAGCTATGTTCATTTTTGTTGGATGCACAGTGAGAGGTATTAGTTTCAGACATCATAATTGTTCACACATTGAATCACCCTATAATCTATAAACTATAATAATATATAACTAATAAGCCTTCTCTTTTGTGTTTTCTTATAAGTGAGGTATACATATATATACAAACGTGTTATATATGTAAAACATGTCCTATATGTCATACCGGTGTATAAACTATTACCATACCAAATTTCGTCAAAAACAGTCCAGTAGTTTTTGCGTGATTCCGTACAAACGACAGACAGACAAAAAATTTAAAAATTATGAAGATGCATGCTGTCATTAACTCTAAACCACACCAGAGTATTTGTTCTTTAAAATATTTAATGTACAGATTTCGTCCCGTTAGCTTTTTATTATATGTATAGATTACATAATGTATGTATGTAATGACATATCATAACGATTTTTTTTATGTAGTAAGAGTAGGTAGCCTAAGTAGTAACGATAACATGTAACAGAGGTAAATTAAATCCGGTACATGATTTGTGGATGTTAACTAGTAAAGGAAAGATTAAAATTAAAAAATAGTAATAAAAGAATGCTAAAAATTAATCCAGATAAAACAGCTTCTATAAGCCAACAAAACAATTTTTAAAGAACTGAACCGCGGTCATCAGCTTATTTACAATAAAGTCTAATTTATTTTTTTTAATATTAATATTTTTTGTGAAAATATTTCGGGCAAGTTACACGCGAATCCTTGTGTAAATTAATGCCGCTTTGTCATAAATCAACCACTCACATTAAGAACAGCCTTAATCTGTAACATCGGGCATTGTAAGGGCTGTATTCAGAAATAATATCATAGGGAAAAAAGAAATATAGTTATAAATAAAGTTTAATAACAAACTAAAAGGAATATATTTTATTCTGTTTTATTAGTTCAATAACATCATAAAATTATAAAGTATTTGATTTATATTAAATTTAAAGGTCATTAAAACTACGGTACAAATTATTATCAATGAACGCTGTGGTCTTTTATTAATATGAGTTGAACTGAATTATATAACTATCTATACAATTTCGACTTATAAGCTGAAATGATTTATTTTTCTTGTTAACTTTCGATGTTATTAAGAAACAAAATTTATTTGTTTTGTGGGAAGTTATCCGATTGTAAAAATTCTTTCACTAATAAGAAGCTGCATAACCTAGAGTGACATATTTCATTATTATTATTAATTACATTTCATTATATATGATTAATTTACAATAGGTCTAGCTATAAAGATAAAGTAATTTTCGGTATACAATAAAATACATTTTTTTACCGCCAGTAGACTTTATTAAATAATATAATAACCATTATTGGTTCTGATTCCTTGCCAGTGTGAGGGCAATTTAGATATCCCATTTTTAAATAACGTTTCATCTTTTGATGCGAAAAATGGAATCAGTGTTAATTTAATATCTTCAATATTTTATAAAAATTTTGTATTTAAAAAAAAAGAGCCGAAAAACGCCAAATAAACATACGCTTAAGTGTTGAAAATTGGTATCATGGAAATGGGCATAACTTTCCGGTAGACCTAAATAAAATATAAAATCGCTGTAATTATCTTTTTTTGAGGTGAATCAAATTAATTTTTTTATTAATACTTTGATAATATTTTCATAAAACAGTTTTATAATGTAGTGTGTCAAGACTCCCAAACAATCTCGAATACATACCTGCAGTTAAGAAGTATGAGAAGTTGCTAATATATTTTACTTTAGTCATTGTTATTAAAATTATTTACTTGCATTTTATTATTGCTCCGGGGATCGTATCAGTTTCATCAGTATTTATGCCTTACACGCCTCGTAATATCGTTCGCATTTTATTTTGAACCATGGGTGGCCTCATGGCCTGGAACTTACATTTAATCAGACTGGCACGTTTTATTATTTAGAAATGTTTGCTCTTCTTTTATACTATTTCGATTAATAAACCTTAGAATTCTATTAAGCTTGAATAAGTCTTGGATTTCAAAAAAATCAATTCTCAATTTTCTACTGCATTTACTTTCTTAATATTATGTAGGTAAATTGTTAAACAAGTTAATGGTATGATACGATACGAGAAATAATTAAAAAAATAAATTTCCATTTTGATTATGGTGATAAATACACGACAATAACAATAATGAATATTGTGGCTTCCTCTTATGTATTTATTGATATCAATCAATATTAGACATATTTTATATCGATGATTTACCTGCCGGCGAAATATTTGTAAGTTCATACTATATAAAAGTCTTTATAGAACCTTATTTCTACTGAGAAGTAGAACCTCTTTGCGGTCGTTATCCACGACAGATTATACAACATCTATTTATAGTAGGTACCTAAGGTCAGCGCAACTACTGTTACGCGAGTTTTTGGTGGGATTTTGGTCTGTCATGTAGTGGATTTTATATTTTATTCATGATCTTGTGTTACTTGACTCTATATTGTGTAAAATTGGTGGTGTTTTATGTAATATCGTTTGTTTATTGTGCATAAGTGAAGTGAATGAAATATAATACCACGGACCATGAATTCTGAGATGCCACAAAAACTCCATGGAAAGTTCTAACAAGATGGCCACCATCTTGTTAGTTCATTGTAATTATATCAAGAAACTTGTAATATTGATACTCACTTGACAATGGCAGTAATAGTCTACTAGAAGACTGGTTGCCAAAAATAAAATAGAAGAAGAACTTGTAAATACTACTGACTACTCGACAATGGCAGTAATAATCTAAAAGATTGGTTGCCAAAAATAATGTAAAAAAAATAAATAAATAAAAAACTACTGTTACAAATTATAACTACAAGATGTAGTTAGTATGTATTAAGTAGATATTTTATTAAACTATTCATAATCGCCCGCGACTTCATTCATGTTAGTGCTTAATAGCCTATTTCTGTTAAGTAGAATGCAATGTTAGTAAAACTAGTAAAATCATTTATAGATTCGGACCAGTAGTTCTACAAATTACCTTCTGCAAACAAACGAATTTTACTCCTCGATAATAATTTTAAATATTAAATTAATATTCTTTAAAAGCCTCGTGAATTGTTATATTTTTGACCGTATAATAAAACTACAAAGTAGCGTCTGGTATATTGGTATATAACCGTTAATCTCAAATATTTACACCTACAAATACGTAGAGACCAGACCGGACAAAAGCTCCCAGGAATGCACCCACTGAATTGTCAGATGTGTACTAAAACCAGTTCCTTAATGTGCCACATACCAGTAGGGTTGACATGTGCTACATTTAGGTATATATTAAAAAATCATAACTAATATTATATATGTGGATATGAGTTTGTTTCTCATATTTTCATTCCTTACCTAGCCATCCAATCACCATGAAATTTTGCATAAAAACTGTCATGTATACAGAAAAGCACATATGGTACCTTTGATGCTGTAATAAGTAGTATTAAATACACAGTGTAATATGTTTAATAAAAACTGTAAGCATTTTATTTATAATTTTATCTACTGGTGAAAACCGCATGAAAATATGACCAGTAGTTTTTGAGTTTATCGCGAACAGAGAGACAGACAAACGTGGCAGAGGACTTTGCTTAATAATATGTAGTGATGATAATTTAAACAACGCATGCCTTAGACCTCTATTTACTAAAGTGTCTGTAATCTATTTTACAAAATACTTGTTAACTGTAGTTCTGTCGGTTACTAAAAACAAATAGATATGTCCTTCATATAGTTGTTATCTAAAATGTGTTCAAAGTGCTAAGATGCCTCATATCTACAACATTCGAGTGGGTTCGTGAGAGCTCATAGGGTTGTCTAAAGAGTTTATTGCCGTGATTTGTAAGTTGTCTGTATGTCATAAAATGGTCTAAGGTTAATGTTTTTTCTTTATTATTGATACATGAGTAAGTAAGGAAGCGTTTTAAAATCGACAGAATTTTGTTTTGTTAATTGTATCTCTTATGGAGGTCGGATTTCAAATATCATAGTAGGCGTTTGATAATAAACAGGAGACTTGTTTTAACGCGCTATATTCTTTTGCATGTATCTACAACCTTATCTGACCGAGCTCGTCATTAATAATAAATTAAAATACATTATAATACTCTATTTACATTACTTTATTTCCAAAATCAATATGGTAGGCACATATAAACACCTTCACAAATAGTCTCAGCCAATATAAAGAGATATATTTAATTAATTTAAGATAAAAAGAAAGTTGGAATCGTATATCTTAAGTTAGTTTTTTTTCCTTTTAATTAAGTTATTTGCTCTACCATACGATATCTATAATTAAGATTGCACTGTCATTGGCCTTTCCTAGTGTAAACCTTGTCGGTGTTTCGAATAAATAAATAAAAATAAAAATTTGGTAGGGTAATACATGGTAGGTACTTACGCCATTGCAAAAACTGAACATCTATCGAATTCTAACGGTACTAAAACCCAAAAATTCCTTTGATTCCATATCCAATAATATATTTACCGACTTATACCAATGAATCGAAAAATGTATCCATGTTCGGGCATTTACAGTAACACATACCAATACGAACAACATAGAAGGCATTACTTAACGAGATTAAAATCCAAGAAGATACCTCAGTGTTCATTAATCAGCGGATTAGATACTCGGATTATTTACGAGCAAATCTAAAACGTACGGAATTTAATTTCATTAGGGGATTTTAGTGGGTCCATGTTGTCACCCGCTGCGCCGGGACAGGCAGGGCGACGTATTTCATCCAGCTGTCAAGCACCGACCAATGAGAAGCGAGAGGAACGCGCGCGTTCCAACTTTAAAAATGGTGGAGATAATTTCATTGTATATTATTTGTGACAGGTCGTTATTTTGAATTTTTATCGGTCCATGCTTTTTATATTTTCTTAAAATATCCTCAGATAATATAAAGGTAGACACTTAGGTGGTATCAAGTTTTGAGGTTCGGTTTTTTATGTGAAACCTGATTTTCATATTTGGAAATCATTTCTGTTTATTTAATTCCCGCGCTATTTTATTTTTATATGCATAAATTAATGAATAAAGTAAAAATGTAACAAATTAATAATCTTGTGCACTCTTATAATTGTAACGTTTATGGGTGTTAATATATGTAGGTATATTGATTTTTTTGTGTCGCTATATTTCAACATAAGCTAAATCCAATTTTAGCCGTTCCTAATATTTTATGTAATTTTTCAAGACCTTAAAATTTTGCAAATGTAAAATATGAAGGTCATAAAAGAAAAAAAATAGTGCGTGTAGTCCCTTCGCGCGGAAGAAGTAAAACTTCATAATGTGGAAATGAAAATAGGAAGGGGTAGAAATTGATTTTTAGTGAAATCATATTGTTTCTTTAAGACAAACTTTATTAGCATTGCTTACAATTCACAACTGATCGCATCTTTTTAGTATCATTTTCGAGTGGAGAAATATCCAAATCTATAACATTTACAATGGGATTATGATAACTAAAGTAAGATACGAAATGTTTGATTATTTTTCTCGCTCTGTCTCTTTCTATTCCCCCTCCATGATAGCGTTAAACGTTTAACGCATCCTTGTTGGAAGTCGCATTAGAAGTTTCACTTCAAAAAATGAAAACCTTATGAATGGCAAAATTTGAGATCCGTTCTCAATTTATAAAAATTTGAAATCTTTAAAGAATTAAACTATTGAAATGTAACGACACATTTGTTATATATTACTTCACAAAACATTTAACACATAGTAAAATTTCAAATTTTACAAACACAGTGCCAATTACGAAGTAATAATATTATATTTCGCTTGTTATAAAGTGGATATATATTTATAGACTCGTAATATAATTATTTACATGTATTCTGAGGCTTAAATGTATACCCTGTTATTACAAAAAAATTAAATACGTACTTATTGAATACTTGCTTTAAAAACGTTTGGGTACTTTCGTATTAAATGCACCGCGTTCGCCGACCACTGCCGCGGCAAGCTCGCGGTATCCTTTTTCGCAAGTCTAACCTTTTTTTTTTTTTTTTTTTTTTTTTTTTTTTTTTTTTTAACGTGGAGAACCCTCTTCACAGACATTGCCAGGTCCCCGGGGGAGGTCCTGGACTGAGTCGACCTTCAATCGACTAAAAAACTCCACGATAACCTACGCCGCACCATGGGAGTGCCTCGGGGTAGCGTGAGCAAGCTCCGAGACGCCCCCGGCGGCAGGCGTTTCTCACGCCGCACCCGCTGAGGCAGCCCGGTTACGAGACTGCCTCCCAGCCCGCCGAACCCGTGCAATGGGAAGTCAGGACCCCCGCCCCTTCCCCCCTGGGTTCGGCCGGCAGCGGACAGGCTAAACCACTCCGCCGCCGTCCCACCGTTGATTTTTTTTTATCGAGGTTTACTCCTCATCCGCCTCAGCCACCCTGAGATCCCCTCCGGCCTACGCTATCCTACACATCCCCCCCCCCAACCCTCGTTCCTAACCCTACCCTACCTTACTCAAGCCCTACGCCCTCCAATCCCCTAGACTTGCCTACCCACCAAGTAGGTAGGCAAGCCAGAGGTACCTAACCCGCCCCCCCCCATTCCCCCACCCTACAAACCCTAGCCCTACCGATCTTGCCTACCTACACAAACCCCTAGTCGCAAGTCTAACCTAACCTAACCAAACAGATAAAAGAGCAAGATATCGAACGTTCGGTGAGCTCGATGCATTTAATACCAAAGTACCCATACTTTTTTAAAGCAAGGATTCAATACGCAGGTATTAACTTTTTTGTAATAAAACGGATAGTGTCGAAACTTCCTTGTCGATATCTGAATTCATATGTAAGTGTATCTGCCTATCGTAGTTCTACGTTCCATGGAAGTTCTATTTCCTGTTCACTATACACGATAATTATATAAATTCGTTTTTGATTTTAGTTTTTGGACGAAAGTATTTCTGTTTGATTGGATCAGATCGATATGATTTGTATTTTACCAGTTATTGTTCTATACTCGTTTTTTCTTTGTTTATCGAATTACGGCACAGTGACTGCAATATAATCCAAAAATAACGGTGACCAGAAAGAGATCTCAAATCCATTGCCAATCAACGCTATTATGCCATCGTAAAAGCCTCTCGATAACGGAATATGGTTGCGTATTCCGTCTTTTTGGGGGATTTATCTCTGCATGTGGTGGTTGTGACCCAGTATTCTACAGATCCCTATCAACCCGTTCGATTCTGGATGTACACTAAACTCCAATAAGCTACGATCGTAAGCTTGCCGCTATAACAAGCGCTACAATTAGAGTATGATATTTGCGATCAATTCAAATAATTATCGTACCCTACTACTCAACTATCCTGTGTGGAATCATAATTCCCATGTAATTAAGCATATATCTAGTCATCTACATATATCGCCAACGTAAAAGTATATAAAGATTGTCGTCCTATGTATTTTCCCGGATAAAGTCAACTAGTAAAAACTTCCATAAAACAACAATTTCAAACGGGCCATTTCGCACAGGAAAAACAGCGTCCCGGGTGGCGGAGGGTGATTCGGCGGCGGGAGTGGGTACGGAGGCAGGGTCCAGAGTGAAGCCTGCTTGGTTTATGTCGTGGAATTACGACTTAGACGTTTCAAACAATAACTCCCCCATAAATAAGAGCCGATTCTTTCACGCGTCACATAGCGCAGATTGTTTTTTCTTGGTTCATCCGATTTTAAGTTTATTTATAGAAATATTGTCAAAGTTCTATACAGTGATTTTAGGTGTATTTATAGAAATATTGCTACAAGTATAAACACTTAGCGATGGGCAACGTACAACCCAAACCGATCTGTTGAGAAGCATGGAAATGTGCATTCGAATTCCTTATGTGTAATAGATGATCAGTTGTATTTTTTTTATTTATTTCCTAGACGTTCAATTGCGAGGGTTGAGAATAAAATAATTTTAAAGATGTAACCAACAAGAAATACCTGTCAGGAACATGGTTAGTTATGAGCAAGATCACGTCAAGAGGAACCCCCTTTTCCCACTTGATCATGAAATTAAAATGAATATATTTCAATATAAAGTAGTCACTATCAATAACGGTTAAAACGGTTTTTTTTTATTTTCATTTTTACAACAATTACTTTGTTAATAGACTTTTAATTAAGAAATAGATTATAGAGAAACCGTAAAAGATATTTCAAAGAAATGTTCAGGATTTGTTGTTTAATGTTTACAGTTTAATAAAACAATCAATAATTTGAAATTATTAAATTAAGCTAGTATAAATATCTTTATTACAATTACATGTAGGTATCTCACTTATCCTAGGAGATATAATTCACCTTATTTGATATTTCAATCTGAAGAATAACAAAAGCAAATTGTCAACATCAACCAATTGAATACAATGAATTTTTTTAGACAATATAGCGCGAACGTCATACAAATGTAACATTAATATGCATTACAATTAATTATATCTCTTGTTAAGGATTATTAATCTCTTGTCAAGGATTATTAATTTTCTCAGCAAACTACGTTATAGTTAATTACCTATTCATTAAATATTTTTTAGTCTTATTTATATTTAAAATACTGTAGCTACTATTTCAATTGACGTCACAATTAGTCATTCAAAGTCAAAACACGAATAATGATTGTTGAAAAACAAATAATTTCTTCAGTTAGAATATTTGGGAAATAGATGTTTCAATTACCTACTTTATAGATATCTATTTTTATTTACTTACAAATAAAGTAGATTAAATATATGTACCTACCTTATTAAAATAAACAAATATATAAATGGTGTAGAAATAGAATTTAGATAGAATATAGAAATGGTAAGAAAAGTAGTCAAGGATACACGTTAATTGTATAAATATGGGAGAAAATATTAATACAAAAAATATCGCTGAGTCACACATCAATCTACACTGGAATGAAGCTCGCTTCTAATCTAGAAAACCTAATAAAACGCATCGTAATAAAAGCCCGCATTTTCACGTCGCGTAGGTACGCGTAGCCCGTAAAAATATGATAACGTTCACGTGCTTTTGGCTCCACCTTCACACGATCGGAATGCCTTATGGGACTTTTTTAGATTAAAAAACCTTAGGTTATTGTACCTACATTATTACATTACACTGTAGATAATTACATCTGTACTAAAAGCTGGAGGGTTTGTTTGTTTGGTTGAACGCTCTAACCTCAGGAACTACTTCATCCGATTAAAAAAATCTTTCAGTGTTAGATAGCTCATTTATCGAGTAAGGCTATAGGCTATATATCATTACGCTAAAACCAATAGGAGCGGACCACGAATTAAGAATGTTTCAAAATCCGATTTTTTTCCTTTTGAAAGTAGTTAGCCCAAAGTCATTATTCCACGCGAACGAAATCGCGAGCAGAAGCTAGTCTTATATAATGTTAAGCGTTTATAATTGTAACGTTTATGGGTATAAATATATGTATATTGTTTTATTTGTTACATATTACTTCACAAAACATTTAACACATAGTAAAATTTCATATTTTAAAACCATATAGTCGTAAGTACGCAGTTATTATTGTAATATTTATAGATTAGCAGTGCCCGCGACTTAGTCCGCTTGGAGCCTTATGTAAAAACTGTGATTAATGAAGTCATCTGAATGTATTAAGTCCATTTACTTTTCTCTCGTACTTACGCCGCATCGCCATTAAAATTACAATAACTTTTGATAGAGTTAACCGATTTTAATGAAACAAAGACAAAGTTACTCTCGAAGATATGCTTTATGATTTTCTTGTGTGGTTTTATTGTGAAACCCAGTACTTTAGCAGTGATGCGTGTTCATACAAACAGACAGACAGAGATATATTTCTAAAAGTGATTGAAATGTATTTTATTACTTATTCCCAGATACCTGCAACAATTTTTTTCACGAAAATGGAAAAAGTACAGACACGTTCGATTTACATTCTTATTATATGTATAGAACAGAAGGAAGGACCGGGCAGATGCTAGTATAATATATAGTTTAAATAACGAAACGCCGTTTGTACTAATTAGGTAGTATTTTTTTTAAACAAAGAATTTTAATGTGTTGACAGTAAAAAAATATTTTGAGAATAATATACTTGTGCCGTGTTGAAGGTGTTATGGTTACAGCATTATACTATTAATAATGCTTTCATACGCACCGTACGGATTAGTGTAAACATCATATGAATAAAAAAGAGTTATTCTTACTCCTTGCTTGTAAAACGTATCTTTTATTTACGTTTTGTTTATTTTTTAATATAATACATTTTTGGTATCCATCACCAGAAGCGTTATTGCGATCATCAACCAATTAATCAGTTCAAGTAAATAATTCAATGAAATCAATCATGCATCTAATGAATATGAAAAGTGTTCTGAAATTTAAAGTAAGTTAAAATGTTTTAAAGAGAAGGTAATTATATATACTACTAGCGGGCCCAGCGGACGTTGTCCTGCCCTGACAATACTTTGACAAATTATATACCTAATGCTTCCTCGTGAATCACTTTATCTACTGATGAAAACCGAATGAAAATCCGTTGAGTAGTTTTTGAGTTTATCGCGAACAGACAGACGTGGCATAGGAGTTTGTTTATAATATGTAGTGATAATCAATTTTATATTTTACAGTAATAAAAAAAAGTGTGTGTGTACTTATGTACACGCGTTAGAAGTTATACTTCTTGGGCGTAACAAGATAAAAATCTTTTCAAAAATTTTATCTTTCGCCTTATGTAGAAAAACGACACTAACAATAGAAAAAAAAGGTATTTAATACATTGAAAGTTTTAATGCAAAGAACCAAATGTTGACTATAGCTAACTTCAGGGTTCGTGACGGTGCGCGCGCGCATCGTAATAACTTCAAGGTGTCGGTTTTTCGTGACGGTGTGCGCGCGCATCGTAAAAATTTAATCTCATCATTTTTCCCTAACGCGCCAAAAGAAGTATAACTTCAAAAAGTTACTCGTTAAATCAATATAAACCTTAAGAAAAATTGTATAAAATCAGTGTTTTCATAATGAAATAGGAAATTATAATAAGTTTTATTGATTCCTTAAAATAATAGAAAAAATATATATGAATTGTAAGAGAAATATCAATAAAATCATGGTTTTTTTTAATGATAGTTCGCGTCATCATACGCCATGACTGAATTTCCGGAATCACAATAACGAATAAAATAAATATATACATTTTTTGTAAATCTATTCTTTTATTCATTATCATTTTTTTCGTATCTAAGTCGTTATGAAAATGTTATTACGCTCAACAAAATATGTAAATATAAACAATAATATAATCTGATATAAATGCGATTTAATAGGAATGTTCTCAGTGAACGTTAGGCTTAAGTTTTTATGTGTAAACCTGCCTCCTTGCGGCTCGGAACGAGTTATAAACAAGTTTCGTTTCTCTGGAAAACTAATGGAATAGCGAACTTCATAAAAGCGCATCTGAAGTTTAAAATGCTGCTTATCTATCTGCATAATTCAGTCCCCAGGCTTACTTACTGTGGCATTGTGTAAAGTGTTTTTATATGTATAATGTATGGTACAATCATTTACTATCTATAAGGAAAAGGTTGTATATATAATACCCACTTTATTTTTAAGATTTCAGATGAATATTATGACACACAAATATTTACGGGTGAATATATTCACAGTATTCGATCGACGTAGGTTCGAATCTTCGTGAATGGGCCGGAATTTTTGGTTAAAAAAATAGTGTTGAAACCATAACACAGCAAGATTTTTTTTTATATCATAGGGGACAAACGGACGGGTGGGTCACTTGATGTTAAGTGATCACCATCGTCCACTGACATTTGCAACACCAGGGGAGTCGCAAGTGCGTTGGCAACCTGTCTTAGGGGAGAGGGGGAGTAAGGGAAGGGGGAAGGGGAGGGGAGGTGGTCTTCCGGCGCTCTCACTGACCGTACGAAACGCAACAATGCAAGCACTGTTACTTCACGTCGGTTTTCTGTGAGAAGGTGGTACTACCCCGGTCGAGCCGACCCATACATGCTGAAACCATTAATAGCTTCAGCGTAGCTCTACCACCGTAAAATTTTTTAAAGTTTGTCTAGTTACCTGCTACCCTCACATTAAAAATCTATTGTCAGCACTTATAGGTGTGTTCCGGTAGCTGCACTCGAGAGCCCGTTCCCTCTCTATGTTTAGCGTGCTTTGCACCTTGGACTACATCGCCATTTAATATCAGATGAAATTATGGTCAAATGATAAAACCTATAATAAATGCCTATGTAAACCAGAAGATAAATATTTTGAAAATTTAGGTACCTACCTAATATATTATTTTTGAAGTTAAAACCTCTTTAGACGCTTCGAGCTGTATTTTTGGCAGTAGATACATTTATAATTTCGCGTCATGACATTCTACGTGAGCATGGCCGGCCGTATTGCATTCGCGCGGCTTGCGTCATACTATCGACGCGTAGTATATGTGCCTGTGTACATGTAATATTGATATTTTGCAGCTCGCCATACGTTTGATTGATTGATAGACTTTATAAAAATGTATATAATTATTACTCCGAGAGCCATATATGAAAACCACAATAATGTTAATAATTTCAATAAACAAATTCTGAAATTTAAATATTGTCATTCACACTACAATTAATATGAAAATTCAAAAGAGAACACATTTATTACATCGTTTTCAGTTTTCACTTCTGTTGATCATTGGTCACTGCCAAGATATCTATTTAAATACAAATGATTAGAAAACTTAAGTGGATTAATATTTGCCAGATAATTTTTCATGGTTCCAAACAAACTTCCAAACAATAACAATCGAACTTAGCGTTATCGTTTCAAAGCAAAATTATGTATAAAGTTATAACATTTTCACACGCTGTGTTATCTATCGCAAGCGGGCGCCTAGACGCCCTCCATAAAGGTGGATTAAACAGCCAAAAGCCCAACTTACTTAATAAATATAAAAGCCTTCTCCGCCCGCGCTCGTAAACCGCCCACTGTGCTCCAAGATGCCTTATATCAAGACCAGTCTTACGTGGACTCCCACTTTCATTATACACTACGGTTTCTAAATGTACTGGGAGAGAATTTACGGGTTTCATTCGACTGGTTTTGCAATTATCAGCGCTATGTAGATCGCGCACCGCTTGCTTTCTCCAGATAAGGTTTACGAGGGAACGGAGGAAAGGATAATGTTCTGCTTTGATGTAAGGACCGAAATGTTGGACGTTTGGGTTTGCTGTAAATATAGATAATGTTCCGGGGATTTATTTCCTTAAAGTTTACTTATTTTTGCAAACAATTGTATATTTTGTTCATATTTGTTCAGTTATCGTTAACATCATAAATTTTAACATAGGCAGTAAGTAGTAAATATTATATACTAGCGGGCCCGGCAAACGTTGTCCCGCCCTGATTATAAAAAAATTCCGTGACAAATTATATACCAAAACGTTCCTCATGAATCACTTCATCCACTGGTGAAAACCGCTTGAAAATCCGTTCAGTAGTTTTTGAGTTTATCGCGAACAGACAGACAGACTCGGTAGGGGACTTTGTTTTAAACTATGTAATGATACTGATAATGATTCTGTTTAATAATTATTAAACAAAAATTAATAAATTATAATGAATAGTTAATTTGTTATTAATTAATTTCACTCTTGTGAAAACATTGTTAGCTATATTATTGTACTAGCTTCTGTCCGCGACTTTGTCCACGTGGAAAAGTTACTTTGGGCTAACGCTAACTTTAACTGGTGACTTCGCTTACGTAGCATGTGAAAATATTTTAAAATAATACGTAGGTTAACCGAGATTTAAAAACATTTTTCGTTGGTGCCCCGCTCTTGTTGATCTTAGCGTGATGATATATAGCCGTCCTCGATAAATGAGCTAACACTGAAAGAGTTATTCAAATCGGACCTGTAGTTCCTAAGAGTAGCGCGTTCAAGCTACCAAATTCTTCAGCTTTGTAATATTAGTATGTATTAAGTTATTAAATATTGTATTATGTTTTTAATACTATATAATATCGCTTAACTTTCACAGTTTTTCAGTCATGTTTGTTCTTGTTGCCGATTAGTCTTTTGAAACTTATCAATCTTAAGATATCCGTTGAAGAATGTTTCTTGTTTCCATAGAACTCGGAATGTAATGTAATGATGTTTCAAACAATATCTAAATATATTATACTTTTATTATATAACTTCGTATACAACAACCTCATTAAAAAACTTACCACGTGCCCACGCCTCTCTTGTGAAAAAGTTTTAATATATGGTAGTAAAATTAGTCAAATTAACGCTGTAATGTGACCGATTAGCGTCCAAGATATAATTAAAATGACTAGGTTATTATTTATTCTTAGAATTTACATTTATTTTTTACATTTTGGATAGATTATTATAGATTTGAATTTTTATTGATATTGAATTTGTAGGTAGTAGCGCTACGCTGAAACTACTACTGGTGTCAGCATGAATGGGTCGGCTCGCCCGGGGTAGTACCACCCTCTCTCAGAACACCGACGTGAAGTAACAGTGCTTGCATTGTTGCGTTACGTTCGGTCAGTGAGAGCGCCGGAGCCCCACCTCCCCTCCCCATTCCCCCAAACACAGGCTGGCAACGCACTTGCGACTCCCCTAGTGTTGCTAGTGTCTATGGACGGCGGTGATTACTTAACATCAGGTGACCTAACTGTTCGTTTGCCTCCTATAACATAAAAAAAATGGTCTATGAAATAAATAATGTTGGCATCTTATCCAATTAGTAAAAGCAATTAAGTGCATAGGATCAAGGCAATACTATGTGAATGGACTCAGATGTCCAAGTTCAAAAAGATATAATGGACTGTAGCTACAGAACTAATCTATATTATAGATAGTTATGTGTAAAAAGAAACTTGGATTTACATAATAATTTAGACAAAAAGTTATCAGTATGTAAAATATCTGTAAATATTTCCTTTTTCTTCAAATAAATGTAAATTATACTAATTTATCAGACATCTTGAGTATGTAAAAAGAAACAAAAACAATTAATGTAATTAAGTACTTTATGTTGTTGATTCGATGTGTCGGCCTTTTTAAATAAATATAATCATCGTCTACATACAATTGTCAATTTAATTTAAAAGGGTTTCCATGTACTTACTACCGTAACACTTTATATCTTCCTTCGTTCTTACTTAGAATATTTCTCAGAGTAAAATCAGAACTAATAAAAGTTTTCTTATTTTGCAGTACACTGACATTGGTTCTCGAGAGGCGGCGGAAAGGCTCGACGTACACCGGACAAAGTTGCAAGTAATTTATGGCCGGCCATTTTATGAGCTATGGGCCAAGTTCGCACTTGCGTTGCAGTGCGCAGGCCCGACTTGTATAGAAGTCATAAATATCTACTAACCCTTTCGAAGGTGTCGGGAACATATGTACAGGCATTCAATTTCTGCAATTTTAAATTTATGAAAAGAAATAATCGTAAGTACCTACTGCTTATAATCTAAAGTATAGAAATTATCCATCAATAAAGTAATGTATTTACAAATAACGTATATTAAAGTGTTTATAAATGAGAGTTACTTAACTACTATCAACAAGGGCAACATAAATTAAATATGGCTTTTTGTATGTAGAAAACCATAGCTTAAATTATTATCGTTAAAAAATGTTCAAACTCAAAACATTACGATTATTTCAATTAATAAAACGCTTTACGCCTACTTAAAGCAACTTAGTAGTAGTAGAGAAATCACCATAAAAATAACACTTAATTTTAGCTCGCAATTACGAGGCTATTAAAGGGCGGCTGCCTGAGGCCCGACATCGCCATTACATTACCTCCACACTTACCATACTCACATACTAACTAGCCCATACATTCTACACTTAAGCCGACGGCATCGTAAAACAAGGAACACATTTACACGCGCAAAAGTGTAAAAAAAAGAAAATACTTTTCTTACCGCCTGTGGAACATGTAGGTATTCATTACACAGTTTGCTAAGTCCCGACTGTGAAACATGTCCGATTAGAATTTCAGTTTTAGTTTATATACCAATATAATTAACTCTTTCAGAAGGAAGAAATGAATTTGGGTGCTTTTATTGCTCTCGTGTCAATTATTTAGTTTAATAGGTAACACATCTATATATACAATTTAGATTGCGTATTTGGTCCAGTTTTATTACACAAATATGTTTATTTCTTAGAGTCGACATTTATTGATCAATTTGAGTGTGTACGATCCGATAAAAGCGTACAATAAAACACTTAAAACAAATAAGTTAGTTACATTTTAAGTTTTTTTCAAATAATTAAAAACAAATATAACACCACCGAAATAGAATTTTAATAAGACTTAATTTAGTTTTATTAAACCAGATCGAGTTTTTTTGCTGTCAAACTTTGTTCCCGTTTATTTATGTTTGTGGATATTTCAAACATGTGCTCTGCTTCTTTTACTTTCAATATAAACAATCATTCTCACAACGGAACAACAACTGTGAACTTATTTTTAATGTCAGACATTTTACACTTTCGAAGTAGCAATGAGCGTATCTGAATTATCCTTACTTATCAGTTTGATAATTACAAAGATATTATTTTATTACTTATTTATTCTCTTTTACGTCCACTTAATACGAGTTCACTTAATAAAACTGTTGAACTATTGTGTGTATACATTGAAAAGAAACGTCAAAAACCGATTTCGATTGATATAAGTAGTGTAACAATAGTATAATAACAACAGCAGTATAATAAATATATCTATAGATATTTTTTACGTTTATCACACTGAATATACTAATCTCCAAAACTACTAAACGAACTTTTATGGGTGAGTTGAGCGCAACATAAAGGCTATTTCATCAAGATCAGTATACGAGAAAGAAGTTCATTGAGTTTTAGGAGTCTGCTCAATATAATACAGTCTGTAGACAAATCAAAAGATGGCGCTTCTTTTTTTGACTTCCAGACGCTTCATGGCATGAATCTTAATGGCAGTTGCTTTTCGCACTGTGACATCTACTTGGCTCTGCCGTGTTACTGAAACAAACAAGCTCTTTGTTATACTATTTCGAATGTTGTACACAAAAAAATGTTACAAGTAATAAATTAGTTCGTGAAGTAATGAGCACAGTCAATAAATGTATAATATTTAAAATTATATCTCCACGTACATTTCACGGTCCCAAAAGAGATCAAAGTACAGTATGTAATTATTCCGTTTTTGTCTAACTTTTATTATGTGCAAAAGAGCAATATGAAAATCTACGTCATCGCTCATTAATGTAATATAATATACATAAGTACTTATCCAAATAGGTATGGTATATGGAGTAATATATACACGTGTGTGTTATTTTTTTAGATTCATCAACAAACCCGCATTCACTTAATTTATTATTAAGATAATAGTCTTATAGTTTGATACCCCACTGGTTTAATAATCATTCGGAATAATTATACACACGTGTCGCCTTAACGACTATGAATTTAGTAATTACCTATTCATGCAAGTAAATTATATTCAATTCAAAGACGGGAAACCTATCTAAGTACATAATGTGTTACTTAGTACATGTAAGATTAAAATTTCGAACATCTATACCTATGTTTTACCTTTAAAACTAAAAAATGTAAATAATTACAAATTTGTCTATATATTATACTAACTTTTGTCTTATATTTTAGATATGCTAAATTTAGGTACCTATCACTTGGCTACTTGTAATATCTGGTATTCCCATCATAGGCTGCTATTGAAACTGGCTCTAGAATAGGGCCACACAGAATAAATCTGACCCGAATAATACGTGACAATCTAAGAAAAGGTTCGTATACTTAGATATTAAAGTGCACTTACGTACTTTATTTTAGTTATAAAGTTATGTAGGAAATCTGTTTTTTCATAGCAGTTTTGCGCTCTGGCAATAAAGTTTTTTAACACTTTATTTATAGATTTTAGCATTTGATCACAATCACACTTGATGTTAAATGTCGATATGGTCCAAGATGGTTAAACATGCTAAGCTCAAGGGAAGTGTCTATCAAGTACAGCTCCCTGAATACACCTATGAGTGCTTGATTAGTAATTTTCAGCTTGAGAGTGGCAACAAGGCAGGCGAACTTAACAAAAACTTGCTATGGTTTCATTAGGTTGTCTTCACTGAAAGCTATTGTATATCGAATATCAAGACAAAACAATAAATATAAAATTGACGCAATATACATAATTGAAAAATAAGCTTCTTTGAGTTAGTTAATAATTATGTTATTTCATATTAAAATACAGAATTTTTTATTTTATTTTGGCAACTTTCAATGGTTTAAATTCACCCAAAATGCTAGAAATATATCCGCCCTGATTATTATCTATGAATATAATTACAACTTACCTTCTTCTTCGTCTATTTTATTTTTGGCAACCAGTCTTCTAGTAGACTATTACTGCCATTGTCATGTGAGTAACGATATTACAAATTTCTTGATATAATGTGGCCATCTTGTTAGAACTTTCCTGGGAGTTTTTGCGGTAAGTCAGAATCCATGCTCCGTGGTATTATTTCCGATCCACTTCGCTTGTACACAATAACCATATTATTGCGTAAAGCACCACTAACATTTGTAGTCCGGTGAAGCTGTTAAGACCTTGCTAGGTCACTAGCGTAGCGAGAAAAAAAAATACCAACATTACACAATATAGAGCCAAATAACACAAAATTATGGACACATTATAAAAACCACTACATGGCATTCCAAGATCCCGCCATAAAATCCAATGGTCGAATTCGTAAAAAGATTACTTTTGGCTTATATATCGATAACAAAGTCTACCCCGATTATAATTTTCAAAAAATAATTAATAGATTTGGCCTAGTAACAGTTTTATTATATGTATAGAATATCTATTCCATATGAATGTTGTATTTATCTCCGAAACGGTTGGACGGATTTTAACGAGACTTTCACTTTTCTTTTATGTCAAAAGCAGGCAAACGAACAGGTGGGTCACCTGATCTTAAGTGATCACCACCGTCCATAGACACTAGCAACACAAGGGGAGTCGCAAGTGCATTGCCAGCCTGTGTATGGGGCCCTAGGGAAAGGAGAAAGGGGAAGGGAAAGGGGGAAAGGAAGTGGGCCTCCGGTGCTCTCACTGACCGAACGAAACGCAACAATGCAAGCATTGTTACTTCACGTTGGTGTTCTGTGAGAGGGTGGTACTACCCCGAGCGAGCGTGGCTCTACCACCTTCAAAAACCACCTTCACTGGCAGAAAGCTGTTATAAGATAGAGAAGAAGATAGATGTTATAACAAGTAATGGAGGAATCATGTAGTTTAGCTAATGATACTGCGAATATTTTTTTAAACCAATAGATAAGACAAAGGAGCAGTGTTACATCTCATTGTATCATCAGAATATTACTCGCTTCTCCGGCAAAGTATTAGATATAGACTTATTATTACATAGAGAGAGACTAGATATATTATGTTTCACTGAAACTTGGCTTAAACCGGATAAAATGTTATTTTATGTACCTCGTTTTACTGTAGCCAGTGTGTTTAATCGAACAATCACTGCCGGTGGTGGTTGTATTATATTATTAAAAAATAATCTAAAATTCAAAGACAGGAAAGATATATGTAGTCTCTCAACTGACTGTATTTGTGAAGTGGCCTGTACAGAGATGGATGAATTAATTATTTTATGTGTTTATAGACCGCCATCATCAAACTTTTCCCAATTTTTAAAAAAGATGGAGGAAATTTTAATAAGAATATCTAATATTAATAAACGCGTTTTAGTTTGTGGTGACTTTAACATAGATATTTTGAGTATGTCGCCAGAGGTCACTATGTTCACATCATTATTTAGGTCATTTAACCTGGATCCTCTCTTTAATGAGCCAACTAGAATTACTTCTCAGAGTGCATCTTGCATAGACAACATTTTCACTGACTTTGAGACCATTGGCAGTAGTATTATTACTGGGATACGGTCTGATCATAAAGGACTAATTGTTAAAATAAACTGTAAAAAACCTAGCACTGAGTATAAGAAAACAGCTAGACTAACATCCCAAACTAGATTAGATCGTTTAAATCACAATATTCTTCAAAGATTATCATGTAATAATTTTAGCAATCGAGATCCAAATGAGGATTATGACAGCTTGTTCAATATCATAAGGACGGTATTTAATAAACACTGCCCAAGAAAAGTTGTTAATGTAAAAATAAAAATAATTTTAGTGAATGGGCTACCATAGGAATTAAAAAAAGTAGAGATCGACTATACGATTTGTATTATAGGAGATCATTAACTAGCGATGAATCCTTTCATTCTTATGTCAGAAATTATTCTAAAATTTTTAAACGTGTTTGTGTAGCTGCCAAAGCAAAATTTTTAGGAAATAAAGTACTTGAGTCTAGTAATAAGACCAAGACTGTCTGGCATATTATAAATAAAGAATTAGGGAAAAATAAAATAAATGATAATACGCATAATCTAGATGTTGATGGAGTACTAATTTCAAACAGTTCAGAGGTAGTGACTGTTTTCCAAGATTATTTCACAAATATACCTTTACAGGTAACAAAAAATATTAATTCATCAGCCCATGGTGCCGTATCATTTTTAAAATGTCTGAGTGCACCTGTAAAGTCAAAATTTAATTTTACATCTATTAGTGCAGGTGAAATAATAAGGACTTTTAAACTTTTAAATTTGAAACATACTGAAGACATATGGGGAATGTGGGTAATGGTAGTGCAGTCCTTAATTATCAATATTTCACACTATTTAGCTAACATATTTAATAAGTGTATAGCACAAGGAACCTTCCCCAATCTAATGAAAATAAGTAAAGTAGTTCCTCTATTTAAATCAGGCTGTAGAAATAGTCTTGGAAATTATAGACCAATTTCTGTACTTCCATCGTTTAGCAAATTTTTTGAGAAGATTATGCTTAAGCAATTAGTAGGATATTTTAAAGCGCAAGAGATTCTGGATGATCGACAGTTTGGCTTCACAAAATCAAAATCGACTACTGACGCTGGTGCAACGCTTTTAAGTAATATATTACGGGCTTGGGAGGGATCGCAGGATGCAATTGGTGTATTTTGTGATCTATCTAAGGCCTTTGACTGCGTTGACCATAGTACCCTCATTCTGAAATTAAAACATTACGGTGTTTGTGGAGTCTCTCTCGATCTTCTTGTCTCCTATTTAAAAGATCGCTGTCATAAAGCTAGTATAGACGGGGCAACGTCTGCGGGATCCTTGACTCGAATTGGCGTTCCACAGGGTTCCATTTAAGGGCCGTTTTGTTTCTTGTATATATAAATGATCTGCCGCTAGTGGTTGATAACTGTGCAGATGTAGTTCTTTTCGTGGATGACACTTCGCTTATATTTCAGGTAAAAAGAATAAATTCGAGTTTACGTATCTAAGCAGTATTTTAAATAAAATTTCCGATTGGTTTGCATTAAATAATTTATTGCTAAACGCAGCCAAAACAAAGTGCATAAGATTTACCTTACCTAATATTCCACCAACTGATAGTAAAATCGAGATCCAAGGGAATCTAGTTGGCTTAGTTGACAATACTGTGTTCCTGGGTATCACACTTGATTCTAAATTACAATGGGGTCCTCATATAAAAAAATTGGCTGGAAGATTAAGTTCTGCTGCGTTCGCCATTCGAAAAATTCGCCAGCTAACAAATATTGCCACTGCTAGGTTGGTCTACTTCGTTTACTTCCATAGCTTAATGTCTTATGGCATTTTGTTGTGGGGGGCCGCAGCTGAGGTAGACACCATATTCCTACTACAAAAACGGGCAGTTCGAGCAATCTATGATTTGGGACCTCGTGAATCATTAAAGACTAAGTTTCAGGAATTCGGTATTTTAACTCTGCCCTCTCAATATATTCTTGAGAATTTGATTGTCGTCCGGAAAAACTTAGATAATCTGGACTTAGTAAAAGACCGACATAATATAAATACTAGAAACCATAACAAACTGGTCACTCCATGTTTCAGGCTTACTAAGACCAGTAACAGTTTTTTAGGTAATAGTGTTAGATTTTATAACAAAGTCCCAAAACACATTACCGATTTGCCGGATAGTAGGTTCAAGTGTTATGTCAAGCGGGTCTTAATACATAAAGGTTATTACAGGGTGGATCAGCATGTGAACGATAGCGACGTCTGGAAGTGACGCCTCTCTCTGTGCAACCACTAAAAACGAATGTAGCTTTATGTGTCTATTATTGTAATAATAAAAAAAAATGTTAGTTATTATGAAAAGATAAACCAGATCGAGTTTCTTGCCGGTTCTTCTCGATGACTGGGTTGTTTTATGAACCGGTGGTAGTTTTGACGTTCATAAGTGCCTTCTCAGGGCCTAAATTGAATAAAGAGTATTTTGATTTTGAGGTTACTTTTGGGCTTCGCACTAATACATATAACAACCAAACAGGAAGCAGTGTTCAGTGTTCAGAACCATGCGCTTGCGGTTTTTATACGGAAGAAAAAGTTTTTTGTTATATTTTACGCGGTAAATGTCACCGGTAGCAACTAGTCTGTTGTATAATACAATTTTTGATTACAAGTTCAAGATTCACGTTAACTTCCTCATGCTTTCCTTATATATATTAATTCCCAAACCTGTACCTTATTATAACGACAGACGATAAACAAATTATTTTAAATATATTTACATAATACGAAATTCTAAGTATAATATTTATATACATCTAGACCTGAGACATTTTTATGTAATAAAATCTAAATCTGGCATCTCTTCAGAATAATTAATTACATGGACTCGATTTATTACCATCTTCCTGCATAATATATTCAAGAATTTAAAACATGCAATTTTAATAAATAAAATTAAATATTTATAATATAGTGTGATGTGGGATAATTGGTTTAACCAGATCGAGTTTCTTGCCAGTTCTTTTCGATGACTGGGTTGTTTTCCGAACCGGTGGTAGTTTTGACGTTCATAAGTGCCTTCTCAGGGCTTAAATTGAATAAAGAGTATTTTGATTTTGAATATATAATCAATTTCTTTAATATAAAATCTTTTTACTTATGTAATTATGAAATATCGGCTTGGCAAAATATGTACAATTTCAATATTATTACAAAGTTATGTCCCTACTGTATCTCTAAAAATGGTGTGAAGTTTCCAAAAAAAGTTTAAAACATAAACGAGAAAGAGAGCGTTTTAATTTCGTAGGTTCTCACCAAAAGTAGGCTATTGAAACCCGAAAAAAAAACAAAATGATCCAAGCATACACACTCATAAAATAAAAACATACCTATTTCAAATAGGACAAATAAATACATACACACATTTTCTATATAATTGTTGTAGGTACTTCATTACTATTTTTTTTTCAAATTTAAAAATTTGACCATGTTTTTTGAATTATTTTTCAAAAGCAAACAACATCTAAAAATATATTACAATTTATCAAAATTTATGAAATCCCGTGTTTATATTTCACTGTTATTTCCATAAACCTTTATGTTTGTACATATATAAGTATTATTTCCAACGGAATGCACCCCCTAATACGATCAAATAACTAAAAGTAACGGTCTCGATAACGAGAGCAATAAACTTTTGCATCGAGTCGACTTGCAGGAAATTCACTTGAGTGCTTTTTCTAAGGGGTGGTTACCGACATCACGCGTGTTATACTTGCCTAATAACATACGGATCCAATGTACTTAAAGGATTCCATAAGATTTATTTATAAAGTTAATTTGTCATTTATATGACTATCTTAAATTTCCAATTGAACACGGTGCTTAGATTTCATTCATTTTGTAAAAAAAAACAATGTATTAGTGTCAAAAAAGGTTTAGTTTTCTGATTCTTAATGAATAAATATACACAATATAATGACGTCATACAGAAAATAACGTTCACGTTGTTCAGCATTTCGAGGTATTTTACGAAGGGTTACATTCAGCGTAAAGATAATGTCTCTACTTAAATTAATTTGGATCTAATACAGTAGTAATTTACTTTCAATAGACAATACTTAACGTATATTGAACTGAACAGAAACCCACGGTAGGTTGAAGTAATGATGGCTTACTTAATAGTACGTCCAGATACAGGGTCGAAGAATGCAGATTCGAATCCTTGCAACTAAGGACCATAACATGTAGGTAATACAAATATTCCAAGCAGTTGTAGGGCTTTCTCTAAGTCTGCCTGGCTAGCTACTTCAACTGCTGCTACTTTATAACAGGCACCTGTCGATGTGTTTTGGCAGCTATATTTCAAAGCCTATAGATTTAGCGTGTTCACCATTTTTTTTTATGTCATAGGAGGCAAACAGACAGGTGGGTCACCTGATGTTCAGTGACCACCACCGTCCATAGACACTTGCGAGACCAGGAAAGGAGACATTTTTGATTCTGTCAATAAATAAACTATAAACAATACAACAATAAAATATATTAAATTTAATAATAATAAAAATTACACAACAGAATTAACTATGTATATATAGGCACGCGACCTTGCTGCCATCTGGTTTCAATGTAAGTAACCAACAAATTTAATCAAAGCTTCATTATCTGTAGTGCCATCTATCAGCTAATTCGGAACTTAAATAACACAGGAAATATTATTAGCAACTCTTTGTTATAAAGTAGATAAAATATATAAAAGTACGAACAGATTACTATGATAAATAACGAATTTAATTAATTATGATATAATAGAAGTTCTGGTCATGTTTAATTATTGTCTAACCGGATGATACAGAAACGTGACGCCATATTGCCGTAACGCACTTCCGTTGCATTGCCGTCCAGTTGCCACCTAGTCGCGCCTAAAGAAGTTTTGCTTCAAAAGGTACTTGTAGAATAAGATAGACCTAGTGGCGATAGGTACCAAGTTTACCTAACGCTATCCTTGTGATTATATACCTAAGTATACTTTACCCACTGGTGAAAACCGCATGAAAATCCGTTCAGTGGTTTTTGAGTTTATCGCGAACAGACAGACGCGGTAGAGGACTTTGTTTTATACTATGTAATGATGAGTATAGGGGGCAAACGAACAGGAGGGTCACCTGATGGTAAGTGATCACCGCCGTCCATAGACACTAGCAACACCAGGGGAGTCGCAAGTGCGTTGCCGGCCCGTGTTTAAGGGAGGAGAAGTGGGGGAAAGGGCGGGAAGGTTGATATCCGGCGCTCTCACTGATCCAGCGAAACTCAACAGTGCAAGCACTGTTATTTCACGTCGGTGTTTCTGGTGTCTCTCAGTGTTACTACCCTAGGTGAGCCAACCGATTCATGCTGAAACCGATAATAGCTTCAGCTTGCCTCTACCACCAACAATACTCAAGTATTATTTTATACACATATGGCATTATTGTTGAAAAAATATATTATGCCTATTATTTTTATATGTGCATTATATAAATACATATCGTAAACATTTTTTTTAAATAAATATTCTATATCAATTCCAGTCCTTATAACAAGTAAATCTGTGTAGTGTTTAGATTTCTTCCAAAGCTATACCGAAGATAGATTACATTTTAACACCACAATGAAGCCTTTTTGGAGTACGTTTTATCACACGGAAACCTATTTTTATTAATGATTTAATGGCGTACTAAATATCATCATTTTATGATTTGATGTGTGTACTCAACAAGTCAATAGACAACAAGAGGTATGAATGTTTCTGGGCATAAAACAAATGTTCTAACCATAAACATTCTGCCAAGTGTTTTCAAGATATCGATAAATATAAGTACACACTATAAAGAGAATAATAAGAATATATAGTCTAAGAAATTAGCATTACATTTCTTTGAATAATTTATAGGTATCTTTCTTCGGGAAGAAGTCTATGACCCGGCAGTCGTTCTCTTACAGGCTTATTTAATGATTTATAAATTTTAATTTATAAGTAAATTTTATTTATTTGCTTGAGGAACGCGTTACTATATAAATCCGCCAGGAACTGATTAATCCCTGCTACGTCCCTCTGCAACAAAAACGAGGTTAAAATCGTGCAAATATAATTAAACGCTTTTAGCGTGGCAGCAGCGAATCAATTCCAGGCCGACATGCAAAGTAACCTCCACTGTAGCAATGAAACCTGATCTATACATTTAATAAGAATGTAAATCTAACGTGTCTGTACATTTTCAATTTTCGCGAAAAAAATCGTTGCAGGTGTCTAGGAATAAGTAATCTGTCTGTCTGTCTGTCTGTTTGTATGAACATGCATCACTGCCAAAGTACTGAGTCCACAATGAAACCATATAAGAAAATCATAAAGCATATTTTCAAAAATAACTTAGTCTTTGTTTCTTTAAAATCGGTCCACCCTATCAAAAGTTATTGTAATTTTAATGACGACGCGGCGTAAGTACGAGAGAAAAGTAGATAAGTAAATGATACATTCAGATGACTTTATTTATCACTGTTTTTTGCATAACGTTCTACGCGGACGATGTCGCGGGCACAGCTAGTTTAATCTAAAAATGCTCTAGAAAGTTTCAGATACATTTATTTCATACAAATAAAATGAAACGTTTTTTGTTCCAGAGAGACGTGTCAGCGACCAGAGGGAAATATGTAAGTAATAAAGTTACCTTCAAAATATTGTATGGTTTTTATACTTCACTACCATAGTTTCAGAATTCGAACCTACGACGATTGGAGAGCTGTGTGAGCACGGTGCCACAGAACTATCATTGCGAGTTGTAATTTTATTAGATTCGTGTGCTGATTTATTTTGTAATAAAAATGAGTGGCCAAGCCACGATATACTAAAGTCTGATATAATATTAACTAAATCGCCTTTAGGAATAACAATTTTAATTGTTTTTACTTATTAGCTATAAGGGAATAGAAAAAAATTGCATAAAATTACCAAAACAGCTTTTTTATTAATATATTTTGTTTTAAATATCTTGTATTAATTTATTATATCATAAAGAATTTTGCACTATATGTGCATAATAATTACTTATGCGTTTAAACTGCTAAAAGTAATTTAATATCAAACGAATGTTGGTTATACGTAATTAAAAATTACTTGTTGTGTACATATTTTGAGTTTTTATTATTAATTAAATTATTAAATGCTTATATTATTTCAGTACAACAAGCAAGAAAACAAAAGCGAAAATCACTGAACACGAGAAGAACCAACAATAATTGTTCTTCGAGATACAACAATAGATCGAATTCACCCTTCTTTGTTATACATTCAACCGAAACCTCATGTCTAATTCCTTTGCGCCCTCATAGCGCTATCCTTTTTTGTTCTATAAACTTTACATCGGCCATCCCACTTCAGCGCGGTAATGGCGGATGCTGCGAACGAATGTAGGGTAGGGGACATAGTATTTCCGGAGGGTGAGTTTGGGGTCGTTTACGAAGTTGAAATGGAACGATCCTGATTTTAGGAAATGGAAGCGATCGATAAAATAACAGTTATTTGTTATACTAATATAGTCGTTCAATATTGTAGTTTTTTTTTACAATATTACCTATAGTAGGTATCATAATTATAAAGATTTTTGAAATGAAAACTGCTTCAGGCATATTGAGCGGTAATTCTGGCAGGAGATAAATTTATAATTTCGAGTTATGACACGCTAGTAAGCGTGATCGACGCGGCTTGCGTGAGACTGGTGACGTAGTATAGGGGCCTGTGTACATCGAATATTGACATTTTGTATTGAGATTGTGCAGCCCATCTTATGTTTTATGAATTAACTAGCGGGCCCGGCAGACGTTGTCCCGCCCTGATTATAAAAAAATCCTAGACAAATTATATACTAAAACCTTCCTCAAGAATCACTTTATCCATTGTTGAAAGCCGCATAAAAATCCGTTCAGTAGTTTTTGAGTTTATCGCGAACAGACAGACAGACAGACGCGGTAGGGGACTTTGTTTTATACTATGAATTAATATGTATATAATGTATAAAAGTATGTAATTATTATTCGGAGTGCCAATAGATGCGAAAGAGAGACTAATGTTGATAATTTCAATTTCCAAATTATGAAGTTTCGAACAATCCTTATGACTGCCTCGATTTTTTTGTATGTTTTGTGTTTGTTTATTCCGTGTTTTAACGTCAAATAAATGACTACATCTTCCTACTACAGGTAACATTGCCGGATATTCAAAGAGATGCCTATACACAATGCCGAGAATAAAGTTAGTTCATATTATGCTGCGATTAATTGCCTTAGTGCGCTGATTTTTGATCTAGCGTAATAACGTTGCTAGACGTATTTATACAAATATATTTATTTATAATAGGCAAAGATAAAACAGTTCAGTACTTTTTTTTTTTTAGTAGGTAGCTATTGGTGAGCGTTAGTATGTATTGTAAATAAAAACATTTTGGTAAAACAGATCCATTTTATTTCCATGTCGTCGACGAGTTGATTTTTTTTTTTTTTTTTTTTTTTTCGAACTGACTACGCTATTGACCAAGCAAGGTCTTAACAGCTTCACCGGACTACTAAGGCGAGCGCTTAAGGCACTCAGCCGATTTTATTTTGACAACTAGCTCAAGGATGCACGGCACACCTCGGCTTTGGCTGTTGCCTGATACATGCAATTCGCGACCTATCTGAGCTAACCTAAGCTAAGCTAACTATTCATACATATATGAGTTGTTGAAACATATATGTGTACCAAGCATACATACCTCAACAACTCTTATATATAGACGAGTTGATGCTTTTAGTTATAAGTATCCATTTATCATTTTTCACGATACTTAAGTCTACTAATCTAAAATATTTATACATTCCTCGCCAAATAAATCTGAATTTGAAACTTACATAATTAACGAATTATAGTCGAATCTCGACTACCGCACGACCACTAATACTTTTTATTTAGTGATCAGTCGTATGCCTAAACTGGATTCCGATGGGTAACATTTTAACCTCATTATTAACTACTGAGGATTTTTTCAAAATTAATGTTCTAACCTACTTTACATAACGATGCATAATTCCAAGTTTCTGTATCAACTCGATAACAATGTGGACTGTTGAGACTTTTTTTATAGTTTATAAGTCACATAAACAGTAATATACTCTTATCTTATGTTGAATGTCGATGTGGTCTAAGACAGTAAACACGCTAGACCTAGAGGAGGTTCTTAATTGCAGCTACTGGAATACACCAACAGATATTTGGGGACAGATTTTCAACTAGAGAGTAGTTTAGCCAGACGATCAGAAAAAGTCCTACCGCCATGCTATGGTCTCATCACGACAATTTCGTTCACCGAAATTTTCGACTCAGTTGCTAGGATTCATACGTACGTCCATCGACGCGGTGACCGAACACGCTGTCAACAAGCCATCATCGCTTGAAAAGACCTCTTTTAAGTGCATTTATGAATCCTTTCATTTATGAATTACCTAACCTGTTTAAAATCTTGAAATAACTTATGTTTTCATAATCAAATGAAGCCTTGTCATTTAAACTATACAGATAGTGTGATCGTATAAGCTAAGTAATTGTGGATTCGAATCCCACATGTGATAATTATCTATATCAACAACAAACGCTACGTAAAACATACGGATTAATAATTAATACGGTAGAAGTTTTTTTAAGAAAAAAATACGAACTGAAATTAATTTTGTTCATGGTAACGAAAGAGCTGTCAAATATTTATTTATACTTACACCGCCTGCCTGCTCCGTCTTGTTTTTTACAGTACGATTATATAATGAAATAACTGCAACTGTACTACTTGAAGATGTTCTCGCGGATTTTTTATGTTATTCACTCACTTTTTATATGGAGATTTTTTAACCCAAAATCACTTTTCCGTGCGACTTTTCAAACATTTTCTTTCATGCAAACCTTATCCTGATAATTACAAATATAACGAAAAAAAAAATAGTCAAATAAGTCCAGCCTTTCTGAAGTAATGCTGGCATATACATTTGATTTGATTTGGTATTAGTTCCTCCAAACACATAAGTAATTAAGTACCACATATTATGCTTCTTGTTAGACGATCGTGTATAACTTCTCGGCTTGATAATAAAAATATTGCAATAGCACCGCGAAGCTTTGAAATATTTAAATTTATGTAAAAATAAAACTATCATTTAATTTAAATTAACCTTTGGCAATAAAAATATATATATGGTCAGGCAATAGTATAGTCATGTATGTAGATCATTATAATATG
Organism: Antheraea yamamai; assembly: GCA_036509395.1. Taxonomy (NCBI): domain Eukaryota; kingdom Metazoa; phylum Arthropoda; class Insecta; order Lepidoptera; family Saturniidae; genus Antheraea; species Antheraea yamamai. The sequence continues at coordinate 8,435,429 of AP028429.1, forward strand.
CAATATCTAATTTTATATTTTAACTAGCTACCCACCACGGCTTCGCTTGGGTGTACAAAGAAGGAAATGAGAACAAATCTTCCATTTACAGTATGGTCAAAATAAAATAAAATGGAAACTAAACTTTGAAGATCACCTTATTGTCAGAAGCCAGAAGTCTCACACACTCAATCACTTTTTTTATATGTGGAAATTTTTTAACTAAATTTTTTTCCTTTTCCGTACTACTATTTCATGCATACAAACCTTGGTATGACATTTTTTTTATGTCATAGCAGGCATATGAGCAGGTCGGTCACCTCATGTTAAGTGATCACCACCGTCCATATACACTAACAACACCAGGGGAGTCGAAAGTGCGTTGCCAGTCTGTGTTTGGGGGAAAGGGAGGGAGAGAAGAAGGGAGGGAGGCGGAGAGGGTTGGGGAGGGGAGGTGGGCCTCCGGCGCTCTCACTGACCTAACAATGCAAGCACTTACTTCACGTCGGTTTTCTATGAGACGATGGTAGTTCCGCGGGCGAGCCGACCCATTCATGCTGAAACCAATAATAGCTTCAGTGTGTCTCTACCACCTACCTACCTACAGTTACACAAACAATAAAAAAAGAATTACGCAAATCGGTTCAGCTTGCATACATTCATTGACTTTTATTTATGCAAGAGTAAGTGTTGCAGGAGTGACACATACTTATTTCCTAGTTTATTCGAACCTCTTGAGTAAGTAATACCAGCCGGTAACTTTCTAACTACCGAGCAAAGGCTCTCTTCCCAAGGGACTCAATACGCACAACGTCTAGCTGTTACTGTATCTCGCTAGATGGCGGCACTACGAAAACATTTCTCAACAGAATACTTTACGATGTTTTTGTTAAACTGTTAGGCAATATTTTTATAGTTTTACGTGATCTTAAAATCGAAACCGGGAACAACTGGTGGACTACGATGACTTTGAGACTATAAACATACAATAATCAGATATTATTGATTACCAATCTAATTTAATAAAAATAAATATAACAAGGACCTACTGTTGTAAAAATATTTCGTTATTTCATTACAATTCGTTATATTATGTATAGGTATTATTCGTTCTTTCGGAAAATGCAGTCACTGTCATGTGACAATAAAAAAAGTTTACTACGCTTACATCGATACCTATAGGTAGGTACATAGTGTTAAAAAGATTTGTCTAAATAAAAAAAACCGTTTTTACACCATAAATGAAAACAGACTTCAAAGGAGTTTAGTATAAAAATCACTAGAACGTCCTTGAGCATAGTTAGAAGTACCAACCTAGACCTGGAACGTCGTATACGTACCTATATTGCTGTCACTATAAATTACTTATTCGATTTTCAAAAGTTCCCTGCAGAGGACTACTTATCCCTTTTCCTATACGTTTTCCAAATCTTGTCATAAATTACGAAGTTCTGAGACGAACATTAAAAAAAAACCATCAAGTTGAGAATCGCTTACTTTTTGAAATCGGTTAGTAAATAAAAAATTAAAAAAAAATTAAGTGAGAAAACTCCTTTTCTATGCAACCGGCATTTAAGATCTTCGTAGCCAAGATTAATCCAGTAGGTACTAAAATTGTCTTATATATTTTAATCAGTATGTAATTATCGTATATTACTCCCCATAGATATATTCTGGAAGGTGTCGTTAAGCTCATAGGTTAGATTATGTCATAAATAAATCGGTAAGAAGGTATAAATATTCTATGTTTACGTAACAACAACGGAGCCCCAAATCTAATTCCTTATTTAAATAAGACGACCACGATAATGGAGCTCTAAATCTCGTACCTTCCCCTTACGGTCAGTGTCCATTCAAAATATGACCCTCCACCTTTAATATAATTAAATTAGGGGACGACAAACTAGGGTTCTCTTCACTAATGCTATCCCAGAACGAGAAATCACGAATATTGCGATAGTATGAAGGTGATTTATTCTCTAAATTATGATCCAAAGATTGGTTATTGTAGACATACTTACATTATACAATAAAATAAACTAATCGTTACATTAACTTAGATATTCATACCAACTTATTGGTGGATACTCCAACTATTAGGTATAAGTATAGGTACGCACAATTATTCTTCTGTGTCGTAAGACTGACGATGTTTTTGATAGTGAATTAGCGGAATTAATAACAGCAACTTTTAATTTTAATTAAAATTAGGAAATTGTCTATAAGTGAGGAAATACAGGATATTAGTATTCTGTTCCTAATTTTGATTGGAATTAAAAGCGGCAATATTATATGTATATACAATTAATAATAAGGTATATATCTACATTTTCCTTAGCTTTAATGCTCTTTAAAGGCAACTGTAAGGACGACGCGCACACCACTAAAAGTAATACGTAACGTGTACATTAGATATATAAATACAAAGAGCGTGCCAAATGAGGTTTGTCATCAGCAACATATTTGAAACCTTAACCCACCATATAACTACCTCAGTGCTCATTAACACTGTATAAGGAACTAATGAAACAATAACTTAAAATATTATTATAAAGTTTTACATTTAATATATATTGCCATTATTATAATTAAGATTTTGTGTCTATACAAAAAATAAACGCTAGCTGTTCCGCAAGAAATTGTATTATGGAACTCTTTACGTAATACGTTTATAATCTAAGATCTTATTAGGAACACCTCTATATCATTAAAGTTATTAATAATTATAATGTTGAATTGTAAACAATAAGCTGATAATTATTTCTCTTATTAAAAATAAAGAATGAGTTGACACCTTGCTAAATTTCATGCAGACAATGTCGCGGGTCACAGCTAGTCTGAAATAGAATAACCTTAATTACTTTTTATAATGTTCGCTATTTACCAGTGAAAGTCCCGTGAAAATTGGTCTAACCGTTTTGGTTATTACCAAAACTGTGCTATTGCACAACGGGTGAAGCCACGGTTAACAGCTAGTCTAAATTAAAAAAAAATAAATTACTTCTTATAAGGTCCGCTATCTGCCAGTGAAAGTCCCGTGAAAATCGGTCTAACCGTTTTGGAGAAAGCACTTTGGGTGAAGCTACGGTTAACAGCTAGTATAAATTAAAATTACCTATATTACTTTTTGTAAAGTTAGCTATCTGCCAGTGAAAATTCCGTGAAGAACGGTCTAACCGTTTTGGAGATAACACTGCGGGCGAAGTCACGGTTAACAGCTAGTATAAACTAAAATTGCTTGAATTACTTTTAATGAGGTCAGCTATCTGCCAGTAAAAGTTTCGTGAATATCGGTCGAATCGTTTTGAAGATAATATTGCGGGTGAAGCCACAGTTAATCTAAATTAAAATAAACTAAATTATTTGCTATGATGTCCGCTATCTGCTGGTGAAAGTTCCGTGAAAATCGGTCTAACCGTTTTGGAGGTAACATTGCAGACGAAGCCGCGGTTAATAGCTAGTGTAATTTAGAGAAGCCTAACTAACCCACTGTAATTTCAGCTAACTGCCAGTGAAATTCCCGTCAAAATCGGTTCAACCGTTTCGGAGATTACCCGAAACAAACAGACAGACAGACCGACAAAAATTTTTTAAATTGCATTTTTTTATCGGTAGCGTATATACTTTCGTACCCAATCAGTAAAAAAAAGTTATTTTGATATTACATACAGACACTTCATTTTTATTATATGTATAGACTAGCTGTAGCCTGCGGATCCGCACGCGTTTTTTTTTAATGTATCACAGAAATGTCAAATTTTGAGTTGGTGTGTACATTACAGAAATGCTCTTTCAAAAACATTTGTAAGTACGACACGCACGCCGTCTACTGTAACATGTAACGTGTACATTAGATATCTGAATACTAATAGTGTGTCGAATGGGATGGGATTTACATCAGCATCATACCTGGAACTTTATTCTACTATATACCACCCTCAGTGCTCATTTACACTATATAAGTAATAAAAATTCTAGGTTATAGGTACATTATTGAACAATGTGTATTAAATCTTTTATCATTATCATTACTTAGTATAAAAAAAGTCCCCTACCGCGTCTGTCTGTCTGTCTGTTCGCGATAAACTCAAAAACTACTGAACGGAACTTTATGCGGTTTTCACCAATGGATAAAGTGATTCACGAGGAACGTTTTGGTATATAATTTTTCTAGGATTTTTTATTATCAGGGCGGGACAACGTCTGCCGGGCCCGCTAGTTATATACATATAATATACCCATATTGTTGATACATTTAAGTTATTCTTATAAGTTGCTATAATCACTGAGTTATGTGCATGCAAGCACAGTAAATAAAAAAAATGGCCGCCAAATTGACCAACAAGGTAATATAATTCAAATTACATAGGAACATATGACACGTTGTGATTAACGCCATCTAGTGACAAGCGAACTAATTTCTTTAGTATATTCGTTTCCACTTAGATTTTTACAAATAGTAAGTAGTGCCACCTAGTGTATTTCTGATAAACTTAATACATTATCTTCTTAATAGTTCTCAAAAGTCTTTGTAAGTGCGCCCTCTCTGTATTATAAACAGAACTGTAAATGACTAGCATTATCATCCAATATTAATATGGAATGTAAAAATTATTTTGGAGAATGCTAAACCTCCTTTCTGTATTTTAATTTCCTTTTCATTTATAAAGAAATTTGTTAACACAGAAAAGTAAATCAACAGTAAAACTCTTATTAAATTAATCACTTTGAACAGAAAGAAATATTCTTCAAGTGAGTTCATGTTGTGTAATTACAAACATGCATACATACAGCTATAAAGAATTTATTTGACATTAATTATTGTTCTTTGAATTTTCTAATCTAACCTTGTAGTTTATTTTAAGTAAACAATAAGGATATCTTCCATTATCGTATACAAAGTGCCTACGACTACTGAAATGTTTGATTAAATTAAGTATATACGTTTGGTGTTTCAGATTCAACAGCATACCTCCTAATACATAGAAAATAATAATAATAGATTAACCGCATTTGTAAAACTCTATTTTACCTCTATCATTTAATTCATAAACATGATATTGAAGTTATATGAAAATGAATCATAAATACAAGTTTAGAATAACTCAAATAAAACAGGAAATTGATTACGATAGTAGATGGCGTTAAAAGCAAATTTACATCTAGAAATGTGCTATGAAGAATTAACGGGTTATGAATGTACGCACAACCGATTTTATCTGTAATATCACATTAAAAACAATAAGATAAGTAACGGATGAGTATTAAAAAAACAACATTGAGCATCAGTTATGTGGTTTCTTTAAAAATGATTCAATTAGAAACATAGGTACGCGACCGAAGCGACCTTTACTGACAAATGTTAAAGCTATACTAACCACAAATAACGAATATAATACATAATCTAGTAATTGTAATGTTTGAAAATAATAACCTTTTCGCTATCTTATTTAATGTTTCCTGTGACATTTAGTTATTACCTAAAGCGTTATAGATAGATTAATAAACAATTGTAAAAAAATTAGTGGTAGGTAGCGTGAAACATGTGTATGTCTATATATCCATAGATAGCTATAGGTCAGTGTGTGATAGATATTACATATACATACGCGTATTAATACAATAATAATGCTGGTGGTTTGTCCGGCTGAATGACTATTTGATGTTTGCAGGTTCGAACCCCGGCATAAATCTACCTACCAACGAATTTTTCGGAATTAGCGTAAGTAAATACCTACTTAAATACATTTACTGATATAAATTGGAAACACTATCGACCGACGCTTAATGAAAACGTTGTAAGGAAACTTTAATCTGAGAAATGTTGTTGTATTACCTATCCATAGTTTGTGAGAAAATATAGAATTGTGGATTTCACGGGTTTGAAATAACCAAAACATCGTGAGCTGGAGTTTTGATTATGCCCATACCTTCAGATGGGAAGTGGTCTGTGACCCTGTAATGTGTCTTTTATAAGCTATGTGAATACTAACACAGGTGAAGCAGATTTTTTTTAACTCTTTCATTCAAACCTTTGTTGCTATTGTTAAATAGGTTGTAAAGATTAAGCGTTCAAATTTTATTTGGGTCATATACAGTCTTACAATAGAAGCGATTATAACGTGTATTGTTCGTTTGGAAACAAGGTATTGAGGGAAGAATGTAAACTTAAAGGGGTACCGGAATCTATACTGAATGGATTCGGACAGGTACGTACTCACCTATGAATGTTTCATTTTTAATTGGTGACCAATAGGTAAATATGGAAGGGACCTCAGGGTAAGAGAAAGAAAGGAAGACCTAACGCCCGATGGGAAGACGACATCATAAAAACTGCTGGTTTGTTGGTTTGAGACAGCCCAAGCCAGAGAGAAAAGGTATTTGCAGATGCTAACTAACAAATAGTATTTTCCTTTAACAAAATAGTGTTTTTTTTGTGTAAATTGTTTTTAGTTTTTTTTCTAAGTTCCTATTTTGTTCAAAACTTGTTAAAAATGCAAGAAACAAAATGATTTGTTTTTTTTATTTCATTACATAGTATAAAACAAAGTCCCCTACCGCGTCTGTCTGTCTGTCTGTTCGTGATAAACTCAAAACTAGTCAAGTAGAAGCGAGATTATAAATAAAAACTTACAATACAAATCTAACTACACCCTACCTTCCTATCTTATATTATAAATGGAAATGTGAGTTTATTTGTTACGCTCTCACACCTCGAGTATTCAATCGATTATGATGTAATTTTGGATACACGTTATAGTGGGTACAAAATGATCGTAGGGTACCTTTTGATCTAGAAAAACAAACGGTTCCCGAAAAATAGAGTAAATCTGCATTAACGTGATCGAAGCCGCGGGCAAAGGCTAACTTTCCTATAGCTTCGACTATTTATCACAATAACTAATAATAACAAACGCTTATTAAGCCGCGAGGATAACTACACATTTGGAATCATGAGTAAATTACAGTATAATCTTCTTATAACGAAACTTACGGGACTCGACATTTTATCGTTACTAAGAGTTCTCTTTATAAGAAACGTGCATCATCACATTTCTACTTTTTCTATTGCATGTATCAAACAAAGGCTTGGATACTTTTGTGAACGGACGACATTAATAATAATGGACGACATCGAACGTATTTCTTTATAATAGAGAGTGGTTATTGCGCTATAAAGACTTTATCAATGTATGCTCTGTAGAATAATTCAATGCATTTGAATATTAACAATGTTATGATAGGCAGTTTTAAGTCATGATGAGTACCTAACGTTATGAAGAGTTTACACTGTATTTCAGTCCTGCATTCAGTCAATAAGTCCAAGTAGGTTCATGTAAGTCCATGATTCAAGAAAGAGACAACATTCTAATTGCTAGAAAGCAATGGAATAAAAATTAATTTGATATATTTATTTCCATAATACCATATTTGTTTTGAATAATAAAAGGATTTAAATAACTTATAAGTACTAGATTGCGACCCTGTTTTTAGCTATTTACGACTCTATTTTATAACCATTCGACGCGGCATTGTAATCGCACCACGTATCTATCAAATGTTTTGTGTTTGTTGTTTATGTAATAAGGTTTGGTGGATTTATATCGTTTATTTTAAATAGTTGTACCTATAAACAGAACAGTCAGCAGAAGTAACCATTCTCTAACTCAGTCACTTTATGGAAACGGAACCAATCAAACGAGAACTAAAAATGTGATGTAAATAAATATTTAAATCTGCTTGTGAGATATTCTAGTAAGTACTACGAGTTATCATGACATTATATTTTGTTAAAATTGGTTTAAACTTTACTAGCACAATTGATGGTTAGATAGTGAGTGTACCAAAATGAATTCACTGCTGCTGGAGCGTTTCGTAATAAAATCGTTGGGCTACGCAATTAATGGACACAGGATCACCAAACTGTTTAAAGGTAAGAAACCCAAAATGTACTTAGATATTCATTATTAGTAGGTACCTATTACTTACCTACTTATTTTATTCCATTGATTATCTAAGTATGTATGAGTACCTAAGCATGATTTATGTTAAATACTTTATTATATTTATTTGTTATAAGAACAAATCGTAAATATAAATATCGTAAGTATATCAGTAAAATGTACAACCGTTTTGAGTAATGGTTTCATTCTTACTAAAACAATTGTTAAGTAGGTAACCGTACCATTTTTAGAAAGATAGAAAGAAAATCTATGAAGAAGGGATTCTAATTCCCTGCATAATACTTTTAATTCAATATATTATCGGTATGTATTTTTCACAATACATAGGTAATTATAAAAATATATGTCTACATTATACATTATACTACATAAATTATAGAAAATTATTATAAAGAAAAAAATGTACTATTCAATTTGCAAATTGCAACTACGTCGGCCATATTGCATCAAGCTCTGTCAGCCAATGTAGCTATAATCTGGACAGAAAGCGGGAAACGGTCAGCGAATCAGCGTCGTTATTTACAGCCGCCATTGCAATAAAGGCGGGGAGCTACGTCACCGCGTACATTTCAGATCAAATTGATGACCGGATTACGCCGATCTGTTACCGACGGTGAATTTGCCTTTGTTCTGCAGTCGACCCCACACATAAAGGAGCATGGCCGCTTGTTCCTAAACGATTCTTAAGAGATAGGTTTAAAGAATTGTCACTTATTTGAGATTGTTAGACATGTCTTATGAAATAAGCATAATACTTGCTTATTCATTAAATAAGATATTATATTAAATGTCATATATATTTAGGTAAATACTAAGTTAATTAATTCTATCAGTTAGATACATTGTTTGGATCGATAAAGTTTTACCAAATATAAAAAAATATACAAGTAACGGGCGAAACTCTTATTTCTGTATAAATTTATGTGATCGATGTTTATAACGCTCAGATAGGTTGCGAATTGCATGTATCAGGCAACAGCCCCAGCCGAGGTGTGCCGTGCACCCTTGAGCTAGTTATCAAATAAAATCGGCTGAGCGCCTTAAGCGCTGGCCTTAGTAGTCCGGTGAAGTTGTTGAGACCTTGCTAGGCCAATAGCGTAGTCAGTTCCATAAAAAAAAGATGTTTATAAAAATACTAGCGGGCCCGGCAGACATTGTCCCGTCCTGATTATAAAACAATCATTGACAAATTATGTACCAAAACGTTCCTCATGAATCACTTTATCCACTGGTGAAAACTAACTAGGGGACTTTGTTTTATACTATGTAATGAAATGCACCTAATTCATTATACCTAAGTAAATAGGTAGAACAAAATATTTATTATAGGGGTTATAAATTTAATAGAAAATATATAAATATAGCAAATAAATTATACGTTTTAGGTCTTCGCGGCTTAATTACATATTACTATCCCACAATTATAGGTCATATTATTACTAAACGAGCGGTCCCGAAACGTAAAATAGTTATTAAGTTTCTTCTTCTTTAAATATGTACAATTCTTATGATCTTTGGTAGGAACTGAATATCTACTTAAGAAGAATTGAAGATGCGGTAAATATAGAATATTGATTCAATGTTACCACAGGCTAATTCATTCAAGGTCATGGGTTAATTAGTAAGTCATAATGGAGTGATTTTAACAACATAGAACCTATAAAAATAATGCATGTAATTGTAATCAAATTCTACATTCCTTTTTTTAATAATTCTTTGTCAATGAGAGCTTACGCAGATAGGTACCCTGTTGATCGACGTGGGCCCGGATTCTAAATTTAAGAAGCCTAAGATTTCAAGGAAAAGAAATCTCTTTGATTTAGACATAACTTCCTCTTGGTAAATCATTTGATCCAGGTTAGCTGCTCAACTTGCAGCATGAATTTAAGGAATAGCCAACTATTTAAGTTTCTGGTTTTAACCTGGTACTAACCTAACCTATGCAAATGTGGGGGGAAATCAACAAACTCAAATTTGCTCCAAACAAAACATACGCACATATAATAACAAACAAAATAAAATGGGACCCACCACAACTCAAAATGGGCAATACCGATATAAAAATAGTAGAAAAAATAAAAATATTAGGTGTGACCATAGACAACAAAATTAACTTTAATAAACATATTACCAACACGTGCAGGAAATCCATCAACATTTACAAACAAGTCGCAAAAACAGCGAAAAATTCATGGGGTCTAAACCCCGAGATTGTAAAAACTATATACATATCAGTTATAGAACCAATCATTCTTTATGCAGCAGGAGTATGGCACACTGAAGCAGAGAAAATCAAAAGTAAAAAACAGCTCATTTCAGTACAAAGAGGCTTTTGCCAAAATATTGCTAAAACCTACAAAACAGTATCGGGAAATGCATTACTAATACTAGCAGGAATTTTACCATTAGACTTAAGAATTAAAGAAGCAGCAGAGATATACGAGATTAAAAGAGGAAAACTCATGGGAGGAAATTTTGCCGATAGAGAAGCAGAAATTAAAGTAAGCTACCTTGAAGCACCCCACCCTGCACAAATAGAGAAAATAGACTATAATGTAATCGACAATCGGACGCACGAAACAGAATAGAAGAACGAAAACGTAATAAGAATATACACAGACGGCAGTAAAATCCAAAATAAAGTAGGAGCAGCTTATACAGTATGGAAAGGAGAAACTGAAATATAAAAGAAAAAATTCAGACTAGAACAATTCTGTTCAGTCTTTCAAGCAGAACTATTTGCAATAAACCAAGCCCTACAAACTACAAATAAACACAACAACATAAAGATTTACAGCGACTCAAAATCAGCCTTGGAGGCATTACAGAACCAAGAAAATTATAATCCAATAGTATTCCCAGTACGACAAAAAATTATACAACTAAGGAAGGAAGGAAAGAAAATCGAACTAAACTGGATCAGAGTACACGAAGGAACAATAGGGAACGAAAGAGCAGACGAGCTCGCTAAACAAGCATCTCTGTATCTAAAAACCAAAGCCAACTATGACCGTTGCCCAATCTCAACAATAAAAAAGGAATTGAGACAAAGATCGACAACAAAATGGAACGAAAGATACAAAACCGAAACTCAGGCATCAAACACAAAAATATTCTTCCCTACAGTAGAATCTGCGTACAAAATAATAAAAGAAAACCGGTTAGATCAAAACTTCATACAGGTAATAACTGGTCACGGAGCATTCGGTGACTACCTACACCGTTTTCAATGTAAAGACCATCCAGGATATGCGACACTGACAAAAACCAAACAACCATCCATCTTCTAATAGAATGCCCGGTATTTGGGAAACAAAGATACGAACTGGAACAAAAACCGGAAACCCAAATTACTAAAACGTCACTACATAAGATAATGGAAGAAAAAGAAAAAAGAGAAGAACTTAGCAAATTTTGCAACACAATAATAAGAACATGCAAGAAAATAAATAAATCTAAATATATATAAAAAATGAAGACCAAAAAATGAGTAACAAAACAAGAAGATACACAAAATCTCTGACCACCACATCAGAGGAAACTTAGAAGTGCGAAGAAAGTATTCGCACAAAAAAAAAAATGTGTGCGTGTACTAGTGTACACACGTAAGAAGTGAAACTTGTTTAAGGCCTTATTTTTCGCAAAATGATCTATATGCAACTTTCCAGAAATTGGTTAAATAAAGTTAAATTAGATAAAGTTTAAACAAAAGGATTTTATTATCATGTTATTATTATATTTTATAATTTATTTTATTATATTATTATTTATTTTTATTTTATTTTATTTATTTTTTTTTATTTTTTATTTTTATTTTTTTTTATTTTTTTTTTATTTTTATTTTTATATATTTTATTATATTTTATTTTATTTTTTATTTTTTTTTTTATTTTTTTTTATTATTTTATTTTTACTCATTATCATTTTTTTATCATTTATTATCATATTTTATTTTATTATCATTTTATTTATTTTATTATCATTATTATTTTTTTCATTTTTATTATTTTATTTTATTTATTTTTATTATCATTTTATTTTATTATCATCATTTTATTTTATTATCATTTTATTATCATTTATTATTTTATTTTTTATTTTATTATTTATTATTTTTTTTTTATTTTATTTTATTTTCATTATTTTATTATCATTTTTTAAAATGTGACGGTAAATTTTTTTCCAACGCCGATAAAGAAGTTTCACTTCAAAAACCTATACAAATGTCACATGTCACAGGACTTAATACCTATGGTATGTTTATCGTATATTTTTTAAGAAGTACCTACATATCATCATCCTCGTTTCTTTCGCATAGGTCTGTTAAGTCAACATTTGATTCTAAAGTTTCATTAATTTCCTTTGATTTTTTTCAACAACACTGCTATACATTTTATATTTCAATTTACCTTTAGCCTTGCCTTAATTTTTCCTTCTCATTTGCTCTTTTTGTTTCACATTTTTAGGGGATTATTTTTGAAGTGAAACTTCTTTATCGACGTAGGGAGGTATTTTAGAGCATGTAAAAACTTATGTAACGTTTTTCGGTTACGCGCCATCTTAGTTTCTCTACATTTTTCCGTTACGCGCCATATTTATTTCTAAAGGTACGCTCACAATGATCAGATTCCGTTTTTTTTTCTAAAGGTGCGCTCACAATGATCAGATTCCGTTTTTTTTTCTGTAAAGTTGTAATAGTAGTAGATCATTTTTCGAAAAATGATGTCATAAAGAAGTTTCACTTCTTACGTGTGTACACTGATACACGCACGTATTTTTTTTTATATTAAACTTTGAGAAGCGTCGATCTCAATATTGGTAGCAAGTACTCTCTGGTGACCTTACTGTTATTTAAAAACTATCAAAAATTTTACAGTCAGATAACAATTTTTAATAGCATGTAAGATTCAAAATGTCATAGTAGTAGATATACAAAAGACGGGTAGGAACGGAATTGCTTCTACTGATGTTAATTTTTCATACATCGATTCAGTATAGTTCTCAATACTATAACTAACTTCTCAATACAATAGTTACTTATATTATGTTTAGGTTGGTTTGTTAAGAAAGTAGATACGATAGTGTGCAGCCGAGGGACAGCCATTAACTGTACCTAAGTGCTTGGAGTTATAAAAAATGTATTAATAAAAAAAGCAAATCTAGGTACATTTCTGTAGGTACAACTTTTTAATACCTATTGATATATTTGATTTGTTCAGTACTTCAAAAACTAATAAAAATTTGTTAATATAATTATTCAATTCATGTTTTACCTTACTACATACTAATTTTACATGAAAATGTGATTAAAATACCATGGACCTCTCTTCAACTTGTTGCTTCATTTAAACAAATATCTCTATTAATTTATTTATACATATAGTAAGAGTGTAAATCTAAAGTGTCTGTACTTTTGAGATTTTTATAAAAAAAAATTATTGCAGGTGACTAGTAATAACTAGTGTCCGTCCGTCTATCTCTTTGTATACGCGCGCATCACTGCTAAAATACTGCGTTCATTTTAGAACCTCTCCAAAAAAATCGTAAAGCATATCTTCAAGTAACATTTAGTCTTTATTTCATTAAAATCGGTTCCGTCCAACGAAAGTTATTGTACTTTTAATGACGACGCGACTTAAGTACGAGAGAAAAGTAGATAAGTAAATGGACTTAATGCATTCAGATGACTTTATTAATCGTTGTTTTTTTAAATAACGTTTCACCCGGACGAAGTCGCGGGTACGGCTAGTAGTAAATAAAATTAATTACTATAGATAATTATTTATGTCGTGAAAAGATTCCATTTTAAAACATTTACAGTCAAAACCAACAATGTTGATTCAATTGACGTTCACTGAATTGATTCAAGTAATTTGTAACGAGTATTATATATAATTAAAATCGAATATTTGCTTCTGCTAGATTAGTGCATCTTCTATGTATAGTAAAAATGTTCATAGGTAGGATTATTGTAGCAAAAAATCAGACCTTGCCCTCTTCGGAATATTTTCACTTAATTGTTATGTTCTAAAATTTAAAAACCGAAAATTAACAAGTTTTTAAATGCTTAAGTGCTCCACAATTAACTATAAAGAGGTATACTTAGTTGATTTATTTATAAGTAATCTTCGGAACTGTTGATTCGAGTTTAAAAAGGTATATTCTTTAAGGCTATCGAGGTATCTTGGAATATTGTAGTCCTGTCTGGAATCCAACCTACCAAGTGCACTCAACCAGAATGGAACAAGTACAAAAACGTTTTTTATACCATCTCACGTTCATTGATAACAAATGCCACTCTCTACACTCATATCAATCACGTTTAGCTTATTACAATTTACAAACGTTGCAATCCCGTAGAACCATATTGGATTTGTCTTTTCTATTTAAGATTTTAAGTAATCGCATTGACAGTTCATTTCTGTTGGGACAAATATGTATCTCAGTACCAAGAAACAACAGTCGTTTGCAGAATCGCAAAACATTCTTCCAACCGAAGTATTCGACAAACGTTGGCCAACACTCGTCCCTCTACCGAATGTGCCACAAATACAATAATATACAATCTCAATTTGATATTTTTCATTGTTCTTCAGCCTCAATAAAATCTCAATTGGAAAAAAATTGTACTTAAATTTTTTAGCTTCATTTTTATATATTTTATTTGAATATTTAAACTTAATTTAAATCTTTGAGCTCTCGTATATTGTGCACGTTAGTTTCACATCTAGTAGGTTACATTAGTAACAACTTCATCGTATCAGTTTTAACAGAATCAAACTCTTTTGTAACCAGTTTTGTGAAATAAATAAAAAAAAAACCACTTTCAGTCATTAAAAGATGAATTATCCCTAAATGATATAGGCTAAACATTTTTCTTAACTGGTCCATTAGAATTAATTTACGCAATTACGGTTAAGTTGATAGCGTGTCCGGTGTCCGGCGTCGATGAACGTAGGTTTGAATACTAGCAACTGAGTCGGGACTTCGGTAAAGTAAACCATCGTGATGAAGCCACAACATGGTTGTAGGGTTTTTTTTTAAGTCCGTCTGACTAGCTACCTCAAGTTGAAGATGTGTCACCAAGCACACGTTGGTGTGTTCCGTTAGCTGCACTTGAGAGCTAGCCCACTCTAGAATTAACTACCATATTAGTCCACATCATCGTATAACTGCAGGTGAGATTGTTATGGTGAAAACGGCCAAAAACCTAACCATGGGGTGGCATTTGCTAGAATAATATATACTAGACTGATTAAAAAAAAACGACTTATTTTTTTATCTTAAATATATCGAAATTATTGTTGGAAATGGTGAAAGCCACAGCCCTTAATATTAATATTATGATATCCTGCTTTGTAAATTTCAATTTCCCGTATGATAAACGGGGAAAACTTGTTTTTTTGAGTTTAGAATTTTATAACTCTTTAATGGTTCATCAAAAAGGCTAGACCAAATCATTTTCTTATATAAAATTAAAAGCTATTTTATAATTTTGTGATAAACCGATACGTTTCGAAGTTATTCAACTTTAAAATATAATTTATAATATGTTCTCATTTTCTTCCTACTTTTTAACGAAACTAACAAGTTTATCAAAAAAAAAATTTTGAATCAGTCTAATATATACTTATAGATACAGATCAAATGGAGAAAAATACTTTAACGAAAACTGAAAAATTCAGTAGTTAGGTACTTATCCTCACAAAGTTATGAGGTGGTTGCTATCCGCCCTTAAAAAGAAAGAAATACCTAACAAGGAGTTTATGTGCGCAGACTTTTTATCGTGGCCGACGATATAGCTTTTTTATTTTTATTACGGACGTGCCTGGTCTGCTACCGACTACTTCAATTATTTATATGCATCATAAAACCGTACATCTAATACGAGACTAACCAATGTGATCTCCGTTAGGTACTCACTGCTTAAGCAAAAAAAAGGAAACATATTGATACCGCAGTTACAGCTATCTTAAAAAACTGTTACTATATTATTGATCATTCTATCAATCATTATTTTCTAAGTTATTACATATTAGAAAGTATTCCTTACTGATAGTTAAAATTATGAATTCTTTTCCGGAATAAATTTTGACTTAACTAGTCCTCGACAAACTTTTTGACCGCCGTTAATATATTTTAGTTGCGCAGATTTGGGTATAAATACGAATTATATTATATGAATAGCATGGAGATAAAGAGAAATTAATGCAAATTTTAGATTACTATAATAATATTTAAACTTTGTTTTGCTTTAAACTCTTAACAATATTACGCGTAAGTCCAAACTTATAGCTTATACCTAGCTATATCCAGCGTTGCCAAAAAGATTGGTGAAGACTCTATATTTACACATTATAAAAAAACATATACCATGTTTATTGGCCAGTATTTTAAGTAAGCATTTTTAAACTTCTTTTTATTTTTTCCAATTATTTATTTACTTTACTTGCAGTCTGATAGTATATAACTGTCTGTATACCTGTATATGTCTGTGCATTTTACTACCCAATAAGTAGGATAATTATTTCAAGTTCAGAGAGAAGTTTTGTTTAGTTTAGTTTACTGGGTTGGTAGACACTAAATAGGAGTAGGTAATGTGTACAGAATTGCATAGAATTTCGTATTTAGCAACCTCTAGAGGACAAATAACACACCTATTACTGTTGCCAAGGTAAAATACTTGGACTGCTGTTTTCCGTACTGAAAGGCGTGAAAGCTGAGTTAGTGCTTAATTCAGATCTATTGCATGCACGCTAGTGCATTATTTTCTTTCCCTCGCCGTAGTCAGCCTGTTACCAATATACACGCTATTTTAAATATGTGATATAGATACTCGTCTCTTGAAGCATTTGTTTATTCCTACAGGTACCTGTTTTACCCCTCAGAGTAATATCTTAGTTGGTTCAAATCTTTACAATTAGCCTGAGCTTCGAAGCAAGCATGTTACGGCAACATAACATGGTTGTAGGGAATTTTCTAATAGCCGACTGACTTGACACCATAAGTTAAACGTCTGGGAGGAAGCATATCAAGGTTTATTCTATCAGCTACACTCTCTTAAGCATAGTATGCTACAATAGGAATTAAGCCACATCGTCACTCAATATCAGGTTAAATTTTGATCAAAAATTAAAGCCTAAACTTTATACTATGTAAACCAAATACTATATAAACATACATGCTTCAAGAATGAGTCTAACTTAAAATACAAACAGGGCCTCGATCTGAAAATTGTTTAATTGTTTTTTGTATAATAAATTACCGAAAGTGCTGACTCAATTAATAAAATATATCTATTTGTATTACAATTAAAAAATGGATTTAATTAATGAAATAATTTATGACCTTTAGAATAATAATTGAAGGAACATTCAGTGAAGATTATGGGAATGAGTATTAATGCCTACGCAATTAATTATTTTAGTTACCTTAAAGATTATGTAGATTAGCATATCATTTCCATATCTTAGAAGAAATCACAGATTTAAAATACGCGTAACTAAAAAAATGTTGCTTGCGCGAAGGTACTTAAGAAGCTTCTTTGATTTAGATAAAATGTAAATGTCATTGCACCAAAAATGGATCCAAATCATTTTAATTTATGACGTCACATTAACATCTACACCGCACATATGCAAATCTGGGGCAGGTCGCTTGTATTATGGATAGTATTTTTAATGGAAACTGGGCAGTTAGTGAATAGGAATCTAATTAATCTCCCATTATCCAGAGGTATTCCCATGTAAGCCTAAAAAACTTGAAATTGATTTCAGCAACAGCCCAGATTTTGAGCCTATTGCAACAAGTTACCTAATACTAATTCAAGTTCATTAAGTCCACGGGTGAACTTTTATCAGAAACAATAATTTCTAATGTAGTTACCAATTTTAAATACCGCTGAGTTATGTCCGTGGATGTAGAACTTTGCACTTCTAAAAATATTTCGAACTAGCTGATACCCGTGGCTTCGCCTGCAATATTTTTTATCCTAACAATAATTAATATTAATTTTATGTACAGGGGAAAAAATTAAAAAAGCTGAAAGAAAGATTGTGCTTTGCTTAGAAAATTTCTTTGTAAGAAATCCATTTACTTCTTCTCTCCCGCGCATGCGCACCACACAGTTTGCCCATTGTCCATGACAAAAAAATACACATTCCTGATAGCACTATAATACCTAATCGTAATTATTCAAAACTTTAATAACTTTATATTGGAGATATCGTAATATTTTTTTAGATAAGGATAAAGACTGTGTCTAAAAAATAAAAATAATAATCGAAATTTATCCAATAGGTTTTGAGTGATGCGCGCAAAATGAAAGAATTCAATCAAATTGTTTATATGGGTCAGATGTATCGAAGATGCAACCTTACTACGGGATACCTATTACTCGATTATTTATGTTCACAGAAATAAAAAAAGTTATATGTCTTATGGTTAATTATCATATGTTATTTAACTATTTACTAAAATGACTATCTTTTCTTACTTAAACATTGCATATTTTGACACGTTTTATCTACAATTTAGTCATTTTGATGCATTTTTGTTGCGTATAATAAATGTAACCTCAATGATACCTAATCTAACTTAATGCTGATGTTATGAAGTCACTAATCATCTTTTCTTATTATATACTATTTTAATTAATATATAAATAACTACCTATTTTGTTTTTTATTTTGTAAGCTGTATTATTCATTATATTTAGGTATTATTAGGTATATACCCAATTTGGTAAAGGTGATATTATGGTGATTCGTTGTGCACCTTCAAGGATAAAGCATCACAGTTGTTGAGAGACATTATTTGAGTTCTTAATAGTTTGTTAATAATACTCTATTATGTTTCCGCCTTGTTCTTATACTTCCTATTCTAGATTCTTAATGATATCATTGAGCGATATTTCTTTTGTATTAGCCATTTAGAATTATATGTTATTATTTTAGTTTATATTGTGTCTATATTTATAGTGTTTTGATTTTGGTTTGTCTACCACATGTTTTTTTTATGTCAAAAGGAGGCAAACGAACAGTTGGGTTACCTGATGTTTTTTTTTTTTTTTTATGACTGGGAGCTTGTTTCCCAGTCGGCGGGGCTCCTCTGCTGTGGTAGGCAGAGACTTTTTTATTCCGGTTTACTTTCTTATGCGAATTTCCATTCTTGTCATTTTGTTTACCGTATCTCACGTCAAATCTAGGTTTATCGTTTTAGTTCTTGTCTTTTCGTTTCTTCTTATCTCTTCAGGTTTTTTGTCATGTTTGTTTCCTTTTTATATCTAGTTCTGATTTCGTTATTTGCCTTAAGTTTCATTTGTGTATTATTAATGCGGTTTGTTTCGTGTTCCGGTATCATTTCCACTCTGCATCGTATTGTTTGTTTCTATTTAAGTATTTTATGTTATATTATCTTATTTTTATTTCTTACTTTACATTTATTGTTTGTTATTTATTGTAGATTACATTTATTTATTGTTTTCATGAGTTATTGTTTATTATGTGTTGTATTAAATTTATAGTATATTTATTCGCAATGTATCGTATTGTTTATTTTCTGTTCTGGTATTTTATGTTTTATTATCTTATTTTTATTTCTTACTTTACATTTATTATTTGTTATTTATTGTAAATTACATTTATTTATTGTTTCTTGAGTTATTGTTTATTATGTGTTGTATTACATTTATAGTATATTTATTCGCAATGTATCGTATTGTTTATTTTCTGTTCAGGTATTTTATATTTTATTATCTTATTTTTATTTCTTACTTTACATTTATTGTTTATTATTTATTGTGGATTAAATTTATTTGTTATTTATTTAATTGTTATTTATTATGTGTTGTATTGAATTTATTGTATATTTATAGTCCCTCTTTGACTTTATTGTGTTTATTTAAGCTATATTTATGTTAATTTTTATTAGATTTTTGTGTAGTTTGCATTTGTATTTTATTCATTTTCTTTACAATTCTTTTAGTTATAATTATTATAACTATTTTATTGTAAATTTTCTGTTGTCTATTTACCTGTTGTACCTGATGTTAAGTGGTCACCACCGTCTATGGACACTAGCAACACCAGGGGAGTCGCAAGTGCGTTGTCAGCCTATATGGGGGAGGAGTAGGGAAAGGAGAAAGGGGAAGGAAAAGGGGTGAAGGGAGGTGGGCCTCCGGCGCTCTCACTGACCGAACGAAACGCAACAATGCAAGCACTGTTACTTCACGTCGGTATTCTGTGAGAGGGTGGTACTACCCCGGGCGAGCTGACCCATTAATGCGGAAACCAGTAATAGCTACAGCGTGGCTCTGCCACCTTGCATGCTGTGGCAGCTTTTAAAGGCTAATGTGGTTATGGTAATGTGGTGGTGGCTATATATGGTTCATATATAGGTGTCGATTCATGTGTGGTATATTGGTTACTGGCTGTCCTTAAATAAATAATAAAATAAATGTAGTTAGATGAATGTTAAGTATACTATAAAAATCACACAGCAAATTAAATATGAATGTGTACATTCAAAAATGTTGACAAACTCCTATTAAAAAGCTTTTAGTAAGAAACTATAAAGATGTCGTTATTCATTACCATATAAGATACATCTATCTTCAAAAGTAAAATAATAATACCCATATTGCACTTCAGTCCATATTCATATATACTTCCATTATAATAACCCCTCGTTTGGAACCAAAAATGTATATATGTACATTATAACTTATAACACATAAAAGTCTGAGGGGTCCTAACATGGAGATGGGGAAATATATCGATCTACCGAACTGATTAGTTCTGGTTTACGTTAGTCGTAAAAGAGGCGTAAAGGACTAATTTGAGATTTACGATATACTAAATCACGTTTGTTTGATATTGTCAAGAAAACATAACTCACAAAAGGTTCATATGTCACCTATGACGTGTTGTCAATAAATCAAAAGCCACAACAAACAATTATGTTCTTTAAAAGGAATTTTGTAGTCACAAATGGATACGTCGCTCTCTTTGATTTCTTTGTATTAGTAATCAAAGGCCATAAGGGCCAAAGCATAGTGAATCGGTCCCAGATAGATATTTAAACGGTACTTAGAGGATATGTAGATGCTAATAAGATAGGTCTTGTAAGTTTCAGACCTCTAATTAAATTGGTTTTCGAGCAAAAGTAAAATATGTAAAAAGCAGAAAAAAAAATCTTACGTTTAACTGAACCGATTGATTTAAATTTTTAATATATTGTGGAGCCTACAGATAGCTTCTACAAAAAAAAATTAAGAGCTGAGTATATAGATTAATAAAAATATTGCAATAAAAACTATTTTTAACCATGATGTAATTTTCGTACAATCATGAAATTATTTTTTTTAACTTTATATATTTACTTACAACACCATGACAATTTAAAATGGGTATGCCATAGCTTAAAAATATGAAAACCGCATTTTTACGCAATTCAGCAATGTACTTATAGGTTAGGTTATAGGTTATACGTATACTACGTACCTAGACCTATACTTTCATCTTTTTTAAATTTTAACTTAACCGAAGTTTCGGTGAATAAAATTGTGGAATGTAGTCATATTTTAAGAAAAAGATTTTTTTTTAATTATAGTGTGTTATATTATGTGTAGTTATAAATTATTACAATAAGTTCAATATTTTTAGTTTTAATAGTAACAATATTAAAATAGTTCTTTTATCGATAACAATATCGATTTTGCTTTACGACCGCTCGCCCAGTGATCGAACTTCGACTGTAGGTCACAAAACTTTTCCATTTTATTTTATTAATCAATCTCGACAATAGCTACAAAATAAAAATAGAAATGAAGAAAGTCGGCTGACAAACAGAGGAGGGGCATGTTTTTAACCGTTTCCCCACTGCCTATTTATATATAGATTTTCTATATGAAGGAAAATTTTAAATTTGACAATAAAAAAAATTAAGCCGTCACGGGACGCCTGGCACATGTGAAATACGTGTGTAACGTAGTAAACAACACTGTATACACTAGGTGTACGAGCTCAGTGCGGCAAGAGAGATTGCGCACAGTCGCTTGCACACGGCATTGCGTCGCCACGTCTCGCCACGCCAACAATCGGGCTTATCCTTGCCTATAGATATTTCACATCAAAGATTGTCGTGATTTTAAACACTATAATAATATTTCATTATAAACAGACATAAGAGAGATTAATTTGCGTTAAAATGAAAAAAAAAACGAAAATGTACCTACATACGCTTTACTCTACGTATACCATATATACCTACGTATAAGCAAACTGATGAATTGCGTAAAAATGTTATTGTATTTTTTTTATATATTGCGTATCTATTTTCAAAATTTTAAATACTGATGGTGTTATAGATAAATATATAAGGATAAAAAAAAATCATAATTGTACGAAAATCGCAGCATTGTTAAAAATAGAATTTAAAAGGAAAAAAAATCTATTGGTTTTATGAAGCTACATAGCCCTTATTTTTTTCTAGAAGTTATTAATAGTCTTTAAAATATATAAAACTAGCGGGCCCGGCAGACGTTGTCCCGCCCTGATTATGAAATATTCCTTGACAAATTATATACTAAAACGTTCCTCATCAATCACCCTATCCACCGGTGAATACCGCATTAAAATCCGTTCGGTAGTTTTTGAGCTTATCGCGAACAGACAGACAGACAGACGCGGTAGGGGACTTTGTTTTATACTATGTATCTAATGAAGTTGGAAATTTTCGGTTTAGTTAATCCGAAGATTTCTTTTTCTGTATTTTACTTATTACGGTTTTTCTCGAAAATCAATTAAATTGCTGTTCTGGAACTTTCACGATCTTAATATAAAATATTATCTAGGTAGTATCTACATATCCCCTAAGTAGCGTTTAAATATGCTTATGCTTACTTACTATGCTTATTTAGGCCACTAAAAATCGGATGCAAAGATGTTTAACGTTTCATAAAACCTGCTTATAGTATCTTTTTTAATATCGCTTTGTTAGCCTACAAAAAATCCAGATAAATATGGTATCCCAGTTTATCTGCTGAAAAAGTCGTGGTGATCGAGTGATTTACCTGGTGGAGTGTCAATTCGTTGTCCGCAGGTTCGAACTAACGGATGTTTACGAATGCACGTACATTTAATAATTTTGAATCTATACTATATTTATATAATTTTTGAAAATTATAATCAGACTAGACTTTGTTATCGATATAGAAGCCAAATATAATCATTTTACAATTTTTGTCTGTCTCTCTCTGTCCCTGTGAACACGCATCTGAAAGTACTTAACTGATTTTGACGAAACTTCACACAGTGATAGGGAACTAATATTACAAGATTACATTTAGGATACTTTTTTGTCCCATAAAACGCAAGGGATTCTCCAGGATCTGCCTGTTTGGCTGTCCCTGTGAACACGTATCACCCTGAAAGTACTGAACCAATTTTGACGAAAGTCAATAATTTGTAGTTAATGAAATTCTTCATGGATTTTGGTAAATTTTCTGTGTGTTATATATAGCAGACAGATTAGCTACAAATTTAAGCTATATGTCCCTATTATACTTTAAAAAAAATACCAAAGAAAATGATCGCTGGGTTCCGACACGTCGGACCATATATTGCACAGTACATTATAACTGAGCTACGGCTACATGACATATCTATGCATAATTATCAACCACATATGAAAAACATGTGTAAACGGACCTGTCACTTATATGTTGTTACTTTTAAAATATTTGCTAAACAAAAGTGACAAGAATTTTTCCTAAAACATAAACCTAGATAATAGTTTCATTGCATTGTAGAAGATGAATCTCGATTAGAATTCTGTCAGTACGTACGTTGTTGTTTCGATATTTGATAAAATTAGTTTTCTAAATATTGTTGAGTCTTGAAGTAATTGGGTTCAGGTTTGTGAATCTACGATTAAAATAATTAGTTAAGGTGTTTGCAGTTACCATACTATGTTATATTTATACTAATATTATAAAGAGAGGTAAAGTTTTGTTTTCGAGGACTACTTGGTACTACTGATCCGATTTCAAAAATTCTTTCTTTGTTAGAAAGGTATATTATCCCAAGTTCAGTATCTCAGTGAAAAAGGTGGTTTATATGTCAAGAGTAAAATAAATTTGACAAAATTAAGATTGAATGCAGATTTCACGTATACTTTACAAATTCTTATAAAACAAACAACTAAAACAAATTGGAAATTTAATATAGATACAATTTAATTTTTACAGTACCTATGTTAAGTGATGAAGTCACAAGGGGTACTGGGAAGACATTTATCGGCAATATATATAAATTAGTTTTTATCTTCATTGGACACTTTAGGAACGAACGAGTTCTAGGCTTATTTTAAAAGATTTCTCACATACCAAATGGATATACGTTTGAGTGAGTCCCTGGATAATTTGTATTCACAATTAGAAACGCTATATGTCGCTGCAATCGGGTTTTAGGTTTTTTAAGATTATTTGAGTTTAAAAATATAATTGAAACAGGTAATAACCGATTTGGTGCAGACGAAGTTGCACGGGTCAGCTAGTGATATAATATATCAGTTGGCGGTGGAGGAAAACATCGTGAGAAAACTTGAACTCGAGGAATGTTCTTATACTACCACCGTTTGTGAAAAAATATAGAACTGTGGATTTATCGGAGTTTGAATTCGCCCATACGATGGGGGATTGGCGAGATCATTATTTACTTCTAATGCGATTATATGCAAATAAAAATGCGCGTCACCTAATGGTAAGTAATCACCGCTTCCTATGGACACTTTCGACTCAGGCGGTATCACATCTGTTGCCGGTTTTTGAGATAGAAGTAGGCTCTTTCTTGAAGGTTCATTGTCCCATTTTTCATTCATTACTTTTCATAATACTAGTATATCTTGCTACATATTTTCGTTCAAGTACATTATGCTTCATAATTTAAAATGTTTTCAGCTGAATTTTGAAGGTCGATCTGTTAGGAATTCACCTAATTATTATGTACCCAACCTACATAAGTATTCAGTTTTCATGACATTAATATTTTCATTCAATTTAAATTTTTTCATTCAATTCAATTTAATATATACATATTTAAGAAATTCTCAGCCGCCTAATTAGTAATTTTGTGATAAAATTCAAAATCAATAATGCTTTATTAATTTTAGGCTCTAAGAAGATACTTGAGAGGGTCTAAAGTTATAACTCGTTCAGAAAACAACACAGTCATCATAATATCAAGTCATATTTGTCAGAAATTCGATAGAGTTTATCCTTGTGTCGTACATATTTCTGTAAAAATAAATGGAATTTACAAATATTTTAGGGAATGCAAAGAAAAGAGTGTTAACTCCAGACAGTACCACCCTGAATATAATAAATAGCCTTTTGACATAAAAACTCAGTTGACATGGTGCTTCAACATCAGTTAAAAAGATTGAACAATCCGGTAAATCAGTAGATTATGTGCTTTGGGAATTTATTGTAAAACCTAACACTATTACCTAAATAACTGTTACTGTTCTTATTGAGTCGAAACGTGGGATGGCCAGTTTGTCGCTGTTCATAGTAGGTATTTAAATTATGCCAGTTGTAGCATGCGCACCGCCAAAATGCCTTATGATGGCTTAAGATACTGAATTCCTAAATGCTGTTCATATAGTACCTATATAAATGCATGACGAATTATAATCACGGTTACACAGAGGAGGGTAATAGGTACTTTTAGAGTATGTGTAGGTATATACCTATATATATTTCTTTGCGACGCCGCACTCTGTTAACTAAACGGTTTTATGGATTTTAAACATATACACGTCCCAAGATTCAAGTTCTTTATGGGAATTACGTAAATTGTATAACGTTTAGGTAGGTATAACGTAATTAAAAACCTTATTACTCAAATTCTACTATTCATTATATTAAGTAAGTGTCGAATCTATCTAACTTTTATAATCAGTAAAATTATCAGATCAATATTTGCGAGGTTTATATAAATGTATATACTGATATCAGTTATTTGATGATACAGTACAAGATAAGCTTAGATTGGAAAAAGAGGTCGTGTGTGATTTTATAATTTATATCAAAAAATATAATAATACTTGCAGAATTATATGTTTAAATTTTATATTTCAATATCTTTTGTGTTATTTACTTCAGTTGGATACCCATTGTTACGGTCATAAATAATTCCCGACAAATAATACACAAATCCAATTTTGTTCGTCATAAAATTTATGGTCGTAAGGCACACACCGGCACTGGGCATTATGCAAGACGTGCAATTTTCTTTCCGAACTTTATTCTTTTTTTATGGGCGTCTACTTGAGTAATGAAAAACTATTAAAATTGTCGTGTGGGGATAAAGCGGAGGGTCGTTGGGACCTTCCAATTTTATTATGGCCCGGCGAATGGCGTCGCGCTACTTTTATAACCCTGCCAATTTCATGAGCCCCTCTAAAAATGGGCAACTCGCATTTATTCGGTAAAATATGCTTACCATAGGTAAATGTTTCTATATTCATATCTATATACCTACCTATATTGATTAATTTTATAACTGAAGTAAAAGCATTCAACTATGGATACGGTAGGGATCCCCCTTTCCCCTCTATTTACTATTCCGAACATTTTGGCCGCAAAGCGCGGTGTCTCTAAATACTAAATATGGACTACGATATGGAATCGTAGTGACCTCAAAATGCTACTCAGAATCCTAAACAACATGCAACGGTTTTTACACCTGGTTAGTTGTACTTTTTTCACAAGGTATAGTAGAGTCGTGAATAAAATACCTATAGCTCACACCAAAATCAAAATATACTTTACCAGCTGACCCGGCCACGCGTTGCTGTTGCTCAGTTATTATATCATTACATATTGATAAGAATTCATAATTGTTGTTGATAACATGACCAATAAGCATCACTTAACAGTTTAAATTAGTTTTTTTTATATAAAAAACTACTTTTTGTGATTTACATATAGAAGTTAGATATATGCTGTTTATACTTTGCAAATCCGACTACCACAAAAAGTATTTCCATTTTTCTTTTTGTAATATAATATTCAAAATCTATTTAGTTGAGCCAGATATTACCTCCTACAACCTCACAAACTTTACCTCTTTATGACATTAGTATAGATTCAATTTAGGCCCTTAGAAGGCGCTTATGAACGTTAAGGTACCACCGGTTCGAAAAACGACCCACTCATCGAGGAGAACCGGCAAGAAACTCGATCTGGTGTATATCTTCATCTACGTCTACACTAGTATTATAAAGAGGAAACGTTGTATCTTTGTATGTTTATAACGAATAAACTCAAAAACTACTAGACGGATTCCGATAATTCGTCCATCATTACAAATCTTTTTTTTTTTAACGTGGGGAAATCCTTTATGGATACGCCACCCTCCCGGGGGAGAGGATGGGTTATGTCCGACTCGCACGGTGTACCGACAGACCATAATTGTTGGAGCGGCAAGAGATCGTACAATGCTACTCAACCTTGTAGAGCCGCTCCAACGGTCCGCCCGGCGGAAGGTGACCGCCGGGCTCCTACCTATAGAGAGGCAGCCTGGGTACACACCAACTGCCTCCCCTCGTCCGCCGGATCTGTGCAATGAGGAGATGGGGCCCTAGCCCATCCCCTCAGGTCCAACTACGGTGGCGGAAGGAGTTGGTCAAAGCGCCGCCTCCTCCGCTTAGAGGATCTACCTCGCAAGCCCTTCCCGCCGCCTCCTTCTGCGAGATGACCTCCTCGTAGAAGGAGGCCATCGCTTGCTTGCCAAGCCTGGTTGCTGCCGAGCATGGACAAAACCACACTCGGTAGCAACAAATCACGTCTTACCACCGCAGCCAGAGTGCGGCACTGTCCTTCCCACGCAGCATACTCAGACAGAGTGTGCTGCACGGTGTCCTCGTGAGCGCCGCACTCGCGGCATGCGGCGGTCGGCTCCCTGCGAGCGATCTGATGTAGGTACCACCCGAAGCAACCGTGTCCGGTGAGTACCTGCACCAGTCGAAACGTCAGGGAGCCCCACTCCCTACCTATCCACACCAGCAGGACCGGGCGGACGGCGTCTACGGTATACCGTCTTCTCTGAGACGCCGTCTCCTCACCTCTATCTCCCTGGGAGCCGGAGGCTCCCCACTTCGCTTCCTATATCTAAGTAACATAGGTTATATTTTTTACTAGAAAAAAATTGGGATCCCTACTAAAATTTTAATAATGTAATCCAAGGTATGAAAAATATTGCCATAAGATGCCTTTCATCGCATGCGCTGCGGAAACTATGAATAATAAAGCAAAAATATGTTCTACAGTATTAAATAACATATTAATATCTATAAAAAACCTCGCTGTACCATATGTCCAGCTATTGTGATTATGTCACTATAACTACATTTTTGAAAAAAATCTCAAGAAAAACCATGCCCTGCCTAAAAGCCCATGTTATTCATGTCTTTATATTAATCCTTATCCAAATAAATTATTTTTAATTTAAGACTGTTTCAGTACCTGTAAATAAGTTTTTGAATTATTAAAATCGGCCATTGCATTCAAAAGATATTACGAGTTTAAAATTGTCAATCTAAACAAAATATGCTGCTCGCGTCGTTGCCGGGGTGTGGTGTGTACGTGCGGGCTATGCAGCGAAGAAGGGGTCATGGGAGAGGGGCGCACACATCTATAGCGTAGGTAACCGCGCGGCTTATTCGCGCAATAGAATTTTAGCTCATAGTAATAGGTAGGCATTCAGTTATAATCCACAAATTGATTATGTTCATCAGAACAACATCCAAATTGGGGCAATAAGATTTGTACTAAATGTTAGGTATGCTAAAATATGGAGTGCCGAAGCAAATGGTATGGGCTGCGCATCTGGAAAAGTACTTATTCCTAATATTGAAGAACCACCAGAACCAATAAAAAGCCTTTTTGGCAAATAATCACAGATAATCCACTCATTTTGTGAAAAATGGCGTGTTTATTAGGGCGTGTTTCGCTTAACTGTGAGTTAATTTGGCAGATACAGTAAAGAGTAATTCCCGCTAAGCTATCACGCACCAAAACAGATGAATTCATCGGGTAGTTTTTTATCTTATCATTTTGTTAGGTTAGCACAATCATCTACCCTCGAACAGAAGACATTTCTTTCTGTAAGATTTTCGATTCTGGGTTGGATCATGGGTACAAGATTTTCAAGACTATGGTCAGTTTTAGCCAATCCACATATGTTTAACCCAAACGTTTAAAACAATTGTTCAACGGTGCGAAGCCGGGACGGGCCGCTAGTGCTATATATTTTTACAAAGCATAAATAGTTACATTCCTTTTTAGAGGATGCACAGAGAGGGGCGTCATTTTCAGACGTCAAGACCGTTCACATATTGGATCAATATACCCTATAACAATAGCCTTTATACATTAAAACTCGCTTGACATGTATGCGGTCGCGGTAATATGTTTTGGGACTTTGTTATAAAACCTACTAGTATTTAAATTATGTTGGTCTTTTACTATCTATAGTAATTAGTATGGTATTTAAAATGTTACATCTCTAAAATCTGCACAATATTTTAATAGCTTGAAAAAATGGATACATGAACTTACGCATTGTCGATGATACAGGCGTTTCTATGAACAATGAAACGTTCCAGCTGCGTAGCTATTACTTATATTCAATTGTATTTAACATGACGATTATTTTGCTAGCAATAACTGACGATTTGTCTTGCCACCATATAGGCCAACAAGGTTGTGTTCACCATACACTAGGCGTATGAGCGGTCATAGTTGCGTACTTAAGTGGCTGTATATACATACCCGACTGTATAGTACCACTATGGATATAGTGAAGTAAAAGGAAAAATATAAGTGGTACAAAAGTGTATAAACAATCTGGAGTCTAATCCTGTTACTATTATTTTGATGTTACAAAGTAACGTGCCGGTCAAATTTTGAAAAATGAATAATTTTATCAGTTACTAACGAACAAAGTACCTGCTATCAAATGGTAAGTAAGTTCATTTTTATAATTGGGTGCCAAATCCACATTGCTACAGCTGAAAGATTTTGTAATATTGATAATCTTTTATATAGAGTAACTGTGATCTGCCATTCACGTAATTTTCGCAGTTCATTTCTCTTTTTTTTATATTTTCTACTTTTAATCATATCAATGTAATAATGATATTTTTATGAGATATACCTACTTATTAATCTTATTGTAATGGATTATCTGAACATAGCAGATTTTAATCAAATTTTGAAAGATTTTGCCGTCCATCTGTCCATATTAAACTAGTAATTAAAAAAATTGCCACAAATTTGGTACCTGTATATCAGAAGTTTTCCAAAACTTTAACATATTATTTAAAAGGATATGCATATAGATGAAAAGCAGGTGTGTGGTAAAGACACGATAGAATTGGAAATTTTTTATTACAGGAAAACATTTTAATAAAAAAAATATAACAGAAAACAATGTCACGCGGTATTCCTAGGCAGTCACCCATCCAAGTACCAACCGCGCCCGACGTTGCTTGACTTAGTTGATCAGATGATAACCGGTGTTATCAACATTCACCCGACGTAGTGTTTACCTCCACCATTTTTCGTCACACAAAAAGGTTACCAATCAGAATTTCAAAGTACTTCCATAAGAATGTTCATTTCAAAAAGCCAACGTCGCTGGTGGTTCCCATGCCAAGACTCATCTACGTATTGACCTCGCTCGATGTTGCTTAACTTTGGCCGGACGAGAATCTGTGCTTTCAACATTATAATCGATACAGTGTTTACCCCGCCATTGTTCGTCACACAAAAAGCTTGCGGATCAGTATTTCAAAGCCCTCCCATAAGAAGTTTCACTTCAAAAATGACGCATTCCATCATATAGCTGCACGTATAGCAGCCCATTAGGCTTGAGAGCTATCTCATTACATAGTATAAAGTCCCCTACCGCGTCTGTCTGTCTGTTCGCGATAAACTCAAAAACTATTGAACGGATTTTCATGCCGTTTTCACCAGTGGATAAAGTGATTCATGAGGAACGTTTTGGTATATAATTTGTCAAGGATTTATTTTTAATCAGGGCGGGACAACGTCTGCCGGGCCCGCTAGTATTATATATATTAGATATAGATTTGATAGATAAAGATTAAGTAAACGGAAATTTGATAAATGACGATATAAATATTATAATACGGATTACATGTGTTTCTAAGAATTTAAAGCTTCTTTGGACTTCTGACAGGTAAAAATAATATTTGTCTATTTGAAGGTTGATAACGATATGATGACATTTGTTTGTTAATAAATTTTAAATGTTGGTATGTTATTACAAACTGTAAGATATTTATAAGGAACAGTGCAGTCTTTTTTTTACCTTATATTTGCTTATTAATATAACCTAATTCATGCATGATTTATGAATTAACCTTTAGTATTGAAATGAACAGGTTTAATTGCAACGAACCCGACGTGATTAACAATAAATACCGACGTAAGCAATGTCGGCCCAAAATTGGTGGCCTCCGACGCCTGTGATTGTCGTTGCAACATTATCAAGCAATCACAATTTTTGCAACACAACATCGAATGTCGAGACAACGGCGACTTCCACATTGCACCGACGGATTTCACGACGATCAACTACGCAGAGGACAGGACCCCAGCTTGGCAGTGTCGTGATTCATCCACGTCAATAACAACGGTGAGATCTTTCCTTTACTGAGAGTGCAGAAGAAATAACTCACAGCCAGATGACACCTGAACCGTCAAGTGTCTACAGCATGGACTCCACTGCTTCGCAATTAGCATCACTAAAAGAGATGGTGCAGCATCTGCAACACGAAGTGGCTTTACTCGAGAGTCAGCAGCACCGCGTATCCCGTAGTCGCTCTATACCAACCCACAGAAAACGAAGCCACATACCTGCGCTCCGAGGAAAACATAGAAAAAATGGTTTTGGTATCACAGAAAATTTGGTATGAAGGCAAATAAATGTTATGCACCGTGTGACTGGTCTGAGGAAAACTCGGAACAGCAATCAGTAACGGCGGGCACTGTTTGCTGTTCATTAGACCATAATAAACGTCGCTTATTTGTTACTGACAGGATTACGAAGCACCAGTTCCTAGTCGATACGGGGTCTGACTTATGCTGTTTCCGTTATAGCTGGCTTTGAGAAAAGAGTTCAGTGCCGCTAACGGCAGTTCCATCAGAACTTTCAGCACCGTCAATCTCCGACTTGACTTGGGACTACGCCATGACTTCAGTTGGCAATTTGTAGTCGCAGATGTCGTCAGTACTGCCATTATTGGTGCAGACTTCTTGGCACACTACCAACTTTTGCCAAATTGTTAGAACCAGAGGATAGAGGATGGTAAGACTGGTCTATCAGCAACCGCTTCCACAGCTATTATTGCACACTCTAGCGTTAAGGCCATAGGTCCCTCGGATTCTGCATTAGCACAAGTGCTTGCCGAATTCCCAGATATTTTCGACCTCCCGGTCTTCCTCGCTTTCATAAGCACAACACAGTCCACCATATTCGGACTACAGATGGGCCTCCAGTATCATGTCGTCCTCGTCGGTTAGCTCCTCAAAAACTTTATGCTGCCACACCGAGTTTGAAAGCATGGTACGGAACGGCATTGCCCACCCGTTTCAAAGTGCTTGTCCCTCTCCGTTTCATATGACGGCCAAGAAAGACCTGCTTTGGCGTCCTTGCGGCAATTATCGCTCCCTGAACGCCAGAACCTGACCTGACCGTTATCCTGTCAGACATGTTAACGATTTTAGTCACAATTTGGCAGGCTTCAAAATTTTCTGTACCATCGATCTGGTAAAGGTGTACCATCAAATACCGGTATACCACGAGGATATCACGAAGACCGCCATTGTTACACCATTTGGCCTCTTCGAGTTTCCCTATATGACCTTCGGTTTACGCAATGCTGAAGAAACGTTTCAAAGATTCATCGATGAGGTCACACAGGGATTTGATTTCGTTTTTCCTTACGTGGACGATATCCTCATATTTTCTGAGAATGAATCTCTTCACAAAGACCATCTCAGAATATTGTTCAAACGACTACAATATTACAGTGTCATAGTGAACGCATCAAAGTGTGTATTTGGCGTCGAAGAAATTGTTTTTCTGGGTTATACCATCAACTCTAAAGGGACTCGCCCTCCTCAGGATCGAGTACAAGCTCTACTGGATTATTCACCACCTAAGACTATCCAGGGAGTCCGACGTTTTCTCGGTATGATGAATTTTTATCGCCGCTTCATACCTCATACTGCACAATTTTAGGCTCCAGTTATTGACGCTGTAGTCGCCACCAACGGTAAAGGTGCAAAACCATTTTTATGGACGCCCAAGCTGTTGGAGCACTTTGAGGCCTGTAAATCCAGCCTTTCAAACGCGCCTTTACTTTAGCACCCCGTGAATGATGCTCCTTTAGGTCTGTTCACAAATGCTTCCAGTATTCATGTGGGATCGTGTTTGCAGCTACAAGTCAATGGTCGATGGCATCCTTTAGCTTTTTTCAATAAAAAGTTGACTTTAAAACAATCACAGTGGCCTGCTTATTACCGAGAACTATTAGCAATATACGAAAGTGTACAGCATTTTCGGTATATTTTAGAAGTTAGTAATGCAACAATTTTCACAAATCACAAGCCCCTATTATACGCTTTTGTGCAAAGACGAGAGAAGCTACCTCCTGCACAATTCACGACTGACATTCAGTACATTAAAAGTTCTGACAACCTTATTACTGATGCCAAGTCACGAATTGAGTTAATTACATTGGAACTGGTAGAGCCACGCTGAAGCTATTATTGGTTTCAGCCTGAACGGATCGGCTCTCCCGGGGTAGTACCAACCTTTCATAGAAAACCGACGTGAAGTAACAGTGCTTACATTGTTGCGTTTCGTTCGATCAGTGAGAGCGCCGGAGACCCACCTCCCCTCCCTTTCCACTTTCCCCTTCCCCTTCCCTTCCTCCCCCCTCCCCCACACAGGCTGGCAACGCACTTGTGACTCCCCTGGTGTTGCAAGTGTCTATGGACGATGGTGATCACTTACATCAGGTGACCCACCTGTTCGTTTGCCTCCTATGATATAAAAAAAAAAAAGAACAAGAATATGAATCCTTGGCACGTTCTCAAGAAACTGACAAGGAACTTCAAACATTATTGAAAGACGGTTGCAGCCTCAAACCAACCAAAATTAATATTGCTGGTACTAGTGTTTCTCTATTTTGTCATGTATCCACAGATAGGCCGCGCCAATATGTGACTCCAGAACTGCGGCGGGCTGTCTTCAATAAGCTGCATAATTTGAGCCACCCCGGCGCACGAGCTACCACCCGCCTTGTCACCGAGCGGTATGTCTGGCCATCAGTAAATAAACAATGTCGCTAGTGGTTGCGAGCGTGTCCTGAGTGCCAACGCAGTAAAGTTTCCAGACACAATACCGCTCCCCTCAGTAGCTTCAAAACCCCATCTGATCGATTTCTCCATGTCCATATGGATATCATAGGACCACTGCCCATTTGCGATGGTTATCGCTATTGCTTAACTGCAATAGATCGAGTAACGAGGTGGCCAGAAGTATGGCCGATGCGTTCCATAACCGCAGAAGAAGTAGTAGAGACTTTTACTAGAGAATGGATCTCTAGATTTGGCATACTATTCTGTATCACGACCGACCAGGGTACTCAATTCGAGTCTGACTTATTTCAAAGACTCCTCATCACTTTTGCCACTACACGACGCAGAACAACCACATACCACCCACAGGTAAATGATATGATAGAGCGCGTACATAGGCAACTTAAGGCCTTTTTAATGTGGCATGAATAGACCTGGCTAAACGCTCTACCATTTCTAGGCATGCGCTCCGCTTTTAAGGAGGACCTAAAGTGTACAGTCGCCGAGCTCATGTACGGTGAAACATTGCGACTCCCAGGTGATCTTCTTGTTGCACCGCAGAACCCTGGTATCTGTGAAGATCCAGCTGATTTCGTCGTTAGGATGCGTAAGCATATGTCGAACATTCGACCAGTACCGGCATCTCGCCATGGTAATCAAAAGTCTTTCCTATTTAAAGACATATCCACAGCAACACACGTATACTTGCGTGATGACGCCGTTCTACAACCACTTCAGCCGCCTTATACTGGACCTTATCAGGTTCTTGAATGGTCTAGTGATAGCAAAACGCTCACTTTGGACATCAAGGTTAAGAAAGTAGTAGTCAGTATCGGCCGCGTATAGCCAGCTTTCTTCTCGGAAGACACTCCTCAACCCTTATTTCCACCATTTTCACCAGTCACATCCGTTCCTCCTATCCTCAATCAAGCCCCCTACAAACAATCCATTACCGTCACCCTACGTTACTCGGTCTGGGCGTACTGTAAAATTTAAAAGTATGCTCAACCTGTAAGGAACTTTTATGTATATATATATATATATATACTAGCGGGCCCGGCAGACGTTGTCCCACCATGATTATAAAAAAATCCTGGACACATTATATACCAAAACGTTCCTCGTGAATCACTTTATCCACTGGTGAAACCGCATAAAGATTCGTTCAGTAGTTTTTGAGTTTATCGCGAACAGACAGACAGACAGACGTGGTAGGGGACTTTGTTTTATACTATGTAATGATATTAGCGGACCGGGCGGACATTGTCCTGCCTTGATAAAAAAATTGTGAATCTAAACCATTCTCGGATCCACTCGAACACGCACAAAAAATTTCATCAAAATCGGTCCAGTCGTTTAGGAGGAGTTCAGTCACATACACACGCACACAAGAAATATATATATTAAGATATATAGTTGTATTATCGCCATTGCAACTAATTTAGGTGTATTATAGTTTTTTAAGATTTCTTTGTAACATACTGTTTATATTGTCAAATTGTTTTAGCTCTAAGTCTTTATCTATACTAATATTATAAAGAGGTAAAGTTTGTGAGTTTGTGACGTTATAGGGGGTAATCTCAAGAACTACTAAACCGATTTTGAAAATTCTTTCACCAATAGAAAGCCACGTTATTTTTCAGTGTCATAGGCTATATATCATCACGCTAAGACCAATAGGAGCAGAGCAATAATGAAAAATGTTTTAAAATCGGGGTATTTTTTCCTTTTGAGAACTTCCGCTTCGTCTTAGCCCAAAATAACTATTCCATGCGTACGAAGTCGCGGGCAGAAGCTATTAACTAATTATATTATCTATTCTAATATTATAACGAGGTAAAGTTTGTGAGGTTATACGGGGTAATATCTGTGGAGTCAGAGAAAAAATGCTCGAACGAAAACGTTACTTACGAACGCTGCGTTAACAATGAGAGACATATGATTGAGTTCTAGAGAAAAGTTGTAGCTTGATAGTGCCTATTAGCGCCCAACGAATTGGGCACGGGTCAGCTAGTTCTGTATACTTTTTTTTATACTTAACGTAATCTATTCTATACATATAATAAAAATGGAGTGTCTGTATATAATATCAAAATAAAAAAAGTTTACCGATTGGCTATGAAAGGTATACACGCTTCTAATAACAAAAATGCAATTTTTAAAATTTTTGTCGGTCTGTCTGTTTGTTCCGGGTAATCTCCAAAACCGCTGGACCGATTTTGACGGAAATTTTACTGGCAGATAGCTAAAATTACAGCAGGTTACTTAGACTACTTTAAATTAGACTAGCTGTTAACCGCGGCTTTGCTCGTAGTACTATCTTCAAAACGGTTAAACCGATCTTCACGAAACTTTCACTGGCAGATAGCTGACATTATAAAAAGTAATTCAAGCTATTTTAGTTTATACTAGCTGTTAACCGTGGCTTCGTCCAGAGTGCTGTTTCCAAAACAGTTAGACCGATCTTCACGAAACATTCATTAACAGTTATCTATCCTTATAAAAAGTAATTCAAGCAATATTAGTTTATACTAGCTGTTAACCGTGGCTTCACCCGCAGCGCTATTTCCAAAATGGTTCGACCGATCTTCACGAGACTTTCACTAGCAGATAGCTGACATTATAAACAGTAATTCAAGCAATTTTAGTTTATACTAGCTGTTAACCGTGGTTTCACCCATAATGTTATCTCCAAAACGGTTCGACCGATCTTCACGAAATTTTCACTGGCAGATAGCGAACCTTATAAAAAGTAATTCAAGTAATTTTAGTTTATACTAGCTGTTCACCGTGGCTTTGCCCGCAGTGCTATCTCCGAAACTGTTCAACCGATTTTTACGGAACTTTCACCAGCAGATAGCGGATATTATAAAAAGTAATTTAATCTATTTTAATTTAGACTAGCTATTAACCGTGGCTTCGCCCGCTTTGCTATCACCAAAACGGTTAGACCGATTTTTACGGGACCTTCACTGGTAGATAGCGAACCTTATAAAAATTAATTGAGGTTATTTTATTTTCGACTAGCTGTTACCCTCGACTTTGCCTGCATGAAATTTAGTAAGATTTCAACTCATTCTTTGTTTTTAAATAAAGAAACAATTATTGTTGTTGTTGTTTACAAGTCGACATTATAATTATTAATAACTTTAATGATATAGAGGTTTTCCTAATAAGATTTTAGATTATAAACGTATTACGTAAAGAGTTCCATAATACAAGTTCTTGCGGAACAGACAAGCGTTTATTTTTGGTATAGTCACAAAATCTTAATTATAATGGCAATGTATATTAATGTAATGTAAATGTAAATCTTTATAATAATATTTTATGTTATTGTTTCGTTACTTCCTTATACAGCGTAAGTGAGCATTGAGGTAGTTAGGTATATGGTGGGTTAAGGTTCCAAATATATTGCTGATGACAAATCTCATTTGACACGCTGTTAGTATTTATATATATATAGTACACGTTACATGTTACTGTAAGTGGCGTGCTTGTCGTACTTACAATTGTTTTTAAAGAACATTTCTATAATTGTACATAATCTCAAAATATTATAATTCTTTAATACAATTTTAAAAAACGCGTGCGGAGCTGCGGGTACAACTAGTATGTAAATATGTATGTGTTTTGCTATGTAAATGTTTTTGTACTGGGCTTTCTTTTCTATGTAGGGGGGTGGTGTAGCGTGCTGGCCATTTATAATGTCTCTGGCCCTTTTGAAAATTCAACGACATATTCGATATAAGATAGATATATATTTTTACAAGTCCATTATTAAAAGTCTCGGTTGCAAAAGTCAGTGTTTAATTTTATCATATATATTATATGAACACGCCCCCAATACATGTATACTCATATGAATAGTAATTTCAGACTAGTTAAAATAGTTAGGGTATTGAACTGATAGCTTGAGAGAGTGTCAATTTTATATATATATATATATAAAGCACAAAAAATCTAAATGTAATTTATCTTAACTTTGCAGTTACAATTATAAATTGTATGTACAGTAAATCTGAATATTTCATTGATAATTTTTTATACATCGAAATATATATTCGACATATAATTTATCTAAGTAACCATTAATCGATTTTACAATTTAATATAAATCAACACTAACAATGATAATAGAGTTCCTCAATAAAGGTCTATTGCTCTATGGAACATTGCGCGTTACCAGCTCTGCTATTGGTTGATAATAAATAAATCTTGTTTAGCCAATATGGCGTGTCTTGTTTTATGAAATGACAACATCGCAGTTTGTGCCCTATTTGTCATTATTCATGTTAAATTCAACATTAATTATCTACCTCACAAGTTCAAAGAGAATCTGTAATTATAATGAAAGTTGTGGTATTTGACACGCGCTGTGTGGGTTGAAAATAGATTGTGTATGTAGGAAAAGTACTTCGCTCCTGTAAAAATGGCGGGTGTGTTATCTTTATGGGTTGTGTTTTCGTTTCAATAAGTTATAATATGTTTTAAGAAGTGATACCAAGGAGATAACAAATTGCATCGAACAGTTACGATACGGCATGTGCCACTTGCCCTGACATTTGACAAGCGGTTGATTTAGTGAGTCCGGTGCAGGTGTCATCGTTTTTGATGAAATTATCAGTATGTCGCGTTGGGGCAGAGGCAGAGGCGGTAGCGTGGCTGTACCGCTTGATAGTGCTCTGTTTAGAGAGAATAGTAATTGCCCAACAGCAGCACGCTCGGCCGGCACAGTTGGAAAGTGGGGTATCACTAGCTTCACGTCTATTCGAAGCGCACCTTACGGTAAGCCTATTCACACATTCATACATCATTAAAATTATTAACGTTTATCACCTTAAATTAGTACCTACAATATTTCATTTACTTTTGAAATATAAAACAATGTTGATCCAAAGTATTATGCTGTTAAGATTCTTGTTGGACAATTATTATGATAAGTGAAAGTTAAGTGTTACCTGTTGTAAATCAAGTTTACAATAGTTTCATAATGCGTGTAACCTTAGACTTGAAACTGCATTATAATTTTTTTCAGCTTATGCAAACAATATACTTAAGAAATCTGTTCAAGACCAGAATAGCCCTCTGACAGTGCCAACAGTTGAAACTGAACAACCTCCACCAAAGCCGAAAAAGTTCTTCAAATCACGTAATGCTGAACTCTACCCTCCGGTTCCACAAATTACATATGCTCCACCAGTACCTGCCGCACCTCTATCCCCTGAACATCCATCAAATAAAGAAAGGAAATCACATAAAAGAAGATCATATACTAGGGACTCATCCTCCCCTGAAATTCCTTGGAGGAGTTCAGAAAAATCAAAATCAAAGAAAAATTCAGTGGCTACAAAAGCAGCTAAAAAAGAGGAAACCCCAGTTGAAAATACTAAACCACCAAATAAACGTTACCTGGTTCGCACTCGTAATAAAGTAATTAATTATGCAGAAGATGGAAGTAATAGTCCTATACCAGAGTT
Source organism: Antheraea yamamai (assembly GCA_036509395.1). Taxonomy (NCBI): domain Eukaryota; kingdom Metazoa; phylum Arthropoda; class Insecta; order Lepidoptera; family Saturniidae; genus Antheraea; species Antheraea yamamai. The sequence continues at coordinate 8,475,313 of AP028429.1, forward strand.
TACAAGTCGTTATGAACCTATATCTTTGAAAGAACTATCTCCTAAAATACAGTCACCCAAAGAAAGTCCACTGGCCTTAAGTCCATCTCCTGTAAAGACAGAGGTCCCTAGTCCCTCCACAAGTAAAGATGCAAATGAAGAACGAAAACCTCCACCAATTGTCTTGAGAATATCAAAAGGTACATCAAGGATTGTTAGTACTGATTCAAATGAAGGTTTTACATCACCTAATTCTGATAGGCATTCTTCAATGGATACTCATTCAGATGTTGGATCTGATCATAAAAAGAGCCCATCAATGGAAACAATTTGTTCCCCTAAACATGAAGGCCTCAAAATAACAATTAAATGTTCAGGCTTGAATCATGATAATAAAAAAGAGAAGAAGAAAGATAAAAAGGATCACAAATCTCATAAAAAACATCACAAAAATACTGATGATGAAAATGTAAAAACACAAAGTTCACCATTGCCAGGCTCAGATACTTATGAGCTTTATAAAACACTTGCCTCTCCAAGCAAAGAAGTAGGAAAAGAATACAGGAACAAACTATCAAAAGATGACGACATTGAATTAGAATTAGCTAAATTAGATTCCACGGGTCCAGTCTTAAAATCACCAGGTTTGGAAGTAATACCTAATGAAACACCACCAGAGCCTAAACCCCCAGAATGTAGTAGTGGAAGATCCAGAAGAAATAGGCCAAATATTAATTACAGTGAAAATGATGATTATTTGGATGTATTAACATCAGGTTATCCTAATAAACATGGAACAAAAACTGTAAGTGATCTAAAAAAAGAAACCAGGAAGACAAGAAAGAAACATGATATTGCTGGAGAATCTGCCTCTATACCTACAACACCTGAAACCAACGACAAAATAGTAAAGAATGACGATGGCAGAGAAAATACTGACTTAATTGGCATTCTTTCTGCTAGTGATAATAAGAAAACTGTTAATGATACTCATAAAAAACCACACAAAAAGCAAAGATATAAACCCATTAAAAGTTCAAGTCCAGAGCAAGAACCAGAACAGTTATTGAACAATGTTCAAGAACAGACTGAGAGTGACACGGAAATGAACAGAGAAGGTTCTATTATAAATTCTCCACAAGTTATATCAAATAATGATACACCCACATATTCACAACTTGGCACTCAATCATCAGATTCAGCTTATAACAGCTGCCCTAATGACAATTATGAAGATGATTTACAGAAAAATTCACAAGACGATGTCTTCAAATCTCCAGGACATGTCGGAGATTCTGAAGAACAGGTAGAAGACAAACCAAGTGTAAAGTTAGTTATAACAAAGAAAAAAGGTTCAATATTCAAGAGTAAATCATTGGTTAATGATAATCCATCACCGTTGCCAGCGAGAAAAAGGCGACATTTGTATAGGCATGAATGGGCAAATGATGTAAGTATTACAATAAATATATATTATATTTATGATATAACTAGCTGACCAGTGCTCACTTTGTTGGGCTGTAAACATTTATAAAAAAGTGCTTTTTGTGACTTAAATATAAAAGTTAGACATACTGCCACTGATGCTTTTTGTAGGCATTATCAAGCTCTACAACTTTTCTCTAGAACTCAATCATATAACTCTCAATTTTAAGGCACTGTTCGTAGGAAACATTTTCGTTTGGCAGTTTTTTCTCTTTTGCAAATTCGGCTAACACATAAGTCTTTTCATTTTTCAGGTTAATATATAGCCTGTGACACTTACAAATAATGTGGCTTTCTATTGGTAAAAGAACTTTCAAAATCGGACCATCAGTTCCTGAGATTACCCCCTACAACATCACAAACTTTACCTCTTTATAATATTAGTATAGTAAATGTGATATTAGTATAAAAAGCACATAGCTGAATACTGTCATTAATAATACTTAATGTTAATTCTAGGTGACCTCCAAGTCATTTAATACAAAAGTATTGTGTTTTTTACTTATTTACTTACCTTTCATCATTTCATTGTTAGTGCCTACCACTTTTAAAAAATGATTGGGTAGACTGTGTTACTACAAAAATAGAGTGTAATTCATAGTGTTTTTAAATTTTTTAGAAAGGAAATGAGACTCCAAGACCTGAACAACCAGAAAATGTAGAAGTAAGAAATCCTGTAACACAAGTGTCAGAAGAATTAACCAGAGTAACAAGGTATAGGGCTCCAGATCCTCTTGAAGATGACCCTGAAACAATTGAAGCTGTTAAACCTTATACCAGTGTTAAATGTGCTAAGGAGGCTAAAGAGGTAATCAAATTGTTTGTTTGTTTCTTTTCCTTATAACCTATAATTATAACATCACTACATATTATAAAAGAAAGTCCTCTGCCCTGTCTGTTCACGATAAACTTAAAAATTGCTGGACTGATCCTCATGTAGTATTCACTAATAGATAGAGTAATTCACAAGGAAGGTTTGGGTATATAATTTGTCAAGGTTTTTTTTTATTGTCATGGTGGAATAACGTCTTCAGGGCCCGCTGCTAGATTATACTTTATTTCAAAAGTAGTATCAAAGTGATATTTTTCCATCCTTGCTCTTAATGTTTAGATCTGCCCATTTGAAATGGCATTATTATAATGTTTAAACTGTTATAAATTGTATACAAATAATTAAGTTTAAAAAACATACCAATAAATAATGAAATACATTCCTATACCAATATTTCTTACAAGAATAATGTGGAAAAAACGTGCTTAATATTATATTGATGATTAATATTAATTTAATGATTTAAACATTATTTCGGAGTAATATACTAATATCATTACTCATTTCAAGTTGTATAACCAAACAGTGTGATGATAATCTCGCACTCCGAAGTATGTAACACTGGGACACATTATCCCTTCCAAAATTGATCCAATCATTTCTCAGTATAATTGTTGAGCTAAGGTTTTATTTATACACTTTTCTAACTTAATAACTCCATTTATATTACAATAAGGCATTTAAACCAATACCATCGTTTTTCACTTACACAGTATATTAACAAACTGGCTCTGCCCGTGACTTTGTCCCTGTGGATGTAAAAAAAACAGTGATTTTTCTCTCGTACTAAAGTCGCGCCGTCATTAAAATTACAGTAACTTTTGATAGAGTCAACCGATTTATACTAAGTGTTACTCAAGGATATACTTTATGATATTCTTGGTGAGGTTTTAACATGGACGCGGTGGTACCTTAGCAGTGATGCGTGTTCATACAAACAGACAGACATTTCTAAAAATGATTGAAATATATTTTATTACTTATTCCTAGATACATGCAACAATGTTTTTTACAAAAAACTAAAAAGTACAGACATGTTTGATTGACATTCTTATTATATGTATAGATATTAATAAATTTGAAGTTAGCTGTTATTTATTTTTATTATATTTGATAAGTTTTACTATTCTGCTACAATTTTACTTCATGTTAACTGACAATGTGGCCAAGAGCACATACACTAACCCTAGAGAAAGCTCAAGAGTGCAGCTGCTGGAATGCACCTACAGATGCTCGGTGGCAAATTTTCAATTTGAGAGTAGTAGCTAACCAAAGGGCATTATAAAAAAGTTCTCTTTTTTTTTCACAAACTGACTACGCTATTGACCTAGCAAGGTCTTAACAGCTTCACCGGACTACTAAAAAAGTCCACCACGGTATGATTTTCAGTGGTTCTAATAGGCAGAATATTTATGAGATTTTATCTAAATATCATATCTATTTTCTTTCCAGTATTACACTGTTGTCAGAAATGTGAAAAAAGCTCATCAAATACAAGAAATTGGAGAATTCCAGGAATTCAATGATGACGTAGAATATCTATTGGATGCATTGCAGGTAAATATTATATATGATAAACTATATATGATATAGTTAAACTGTTACTTTATATGTGTTTAGTGTTTGTAAAGTCATATAAATGGACATAATTAAATAAAACCAATTATTAAATAACAAAATCTTTAAGAGTTTATTTAGATATAAAAGAAATAATAATTTTAATAAAATGGGTATTTTGTAACACCTATTAGAAAAAAAAAATAGTACCTACACAATCTATATAAATAGAAATCAATTACTCAAAGTATGTTAGTGCATAATTTCAGTATAAATGCACTTGCTATGCTATGCTATGGCTAAACTATACTGTATTTGACTAAAAATTATTTTGTTATGTTTGTAATTATCAGAACAAAGTTTGTATATAAAGAATGTTTGAATAATCATACGAAAAATGAAAAATTTGGGTTAAATAAACTCTATACAATAAACTTTATAATACACCCATATGATACAAAAATATTAATAGATTTGTCAGATAAATGCTCACTTGTTCAGTTGTACTGTAAAGGATATATTTTTAGTGTACCCTATAGCAGCTAGTTAAAATATAAAATTCAAAAGCCTAGGGTACATGCAATAGATTTTTTTTCTAACTGACTATTATATGGGCCTTCACAGCTTCACCCGACTAAAGATACATAATTGATCCACATATCATTCACCTTGGTAATACATTAGTCATAATTACTTGTTAGTCATTTAGTCTTTCCACTGTCAATATAAATTTTATGTGAGTTCTGTTAATGACACCAACTCTGTACTCGGCTCCTAAGTTTTTATTTTGATTTCGTGTTTCCAAGTTTAGCTGAAAAAATGATCAAATTTAGTGACATTCTAATATTTATTTTCTGCTTTTTAATATTGTGTGTGAAATTTTACTGTCAATTTAATATGGATTTTATAAGATTCGGATAGAAACATATGAGTGATCATTTAGTTTAAATCTATTACAAAATTGATACTGAACAGAGGAACAAAAAAAAAATGAAAATTTAGCTTTATGTTGTATCTAGTTCTGAGCAATGCTTCAAGTCTCTAGCTAATCATAAAATTAACTTAAACTTGATTGACAATTTGTACTAAAGCAACAGACAAGCAAAAAAGCGAGCTAATAAGAATATGTTAAAAAAAATCAACATTGAGTCAAAAAAGCATGTTTTTAAATTTGAAATGTGCCTGTTAGTGTTTCTTGTAAAAAATTCACTCCAACAAAGATATATTTACAGTCCTTTGCAATATTTATACTAGTTGTACCCCCCGCTCGGCATGTGTTTTTTACATTATTATTCACCTTAAGCATTATTTGCTTGTAAGCGATGATGGCTCAATTGATAGCGTATTCTAATACTGCGTCGATCGACGTAGGTTCGAATCCTTGCGACTTTGTAGCTGCTTTCGGTGAAGGTAAATATCGTGATGAACACCTGGCTAGCTACCAACGTCAGACTGAAAAATTTGTCACCAAGTACCAGTTAGTGTGATCCGACAGCTGCACTTGAGAGTCAGTCCCCCTCTAGTTTAGCGCGTTTACGACCTTAGACCACATAATAAAATATAGATATTATGCAGATATTCGTTGTATTAATATGTAAAAGAGCCATTTTCCATGACAATTTTTTGAATGATAGAGAAGTTGATGTGCTGCAGCGCCACCCAATGGCGAGTTATAGTGAATTTAATAGCATAAGTTAATTGAGAAAATAATTTGGTGTGACAACTTTCATGTGATAGGTTAAACAAAGGTGAAGTTTATCGATAAATCATTTACAAAGAAGAGATAACATACAGAATATACAGTCAAAACAGTTTATAGCGACATCGTTTAGAACAACATACCGGTTATATTGACCCAGAACAAAAGTCCCGGCTGAATGCCGTATCGCGAAAACATCACCAGTAGTTACGACTATCGGTTTTTACGACTAAATATGAGTAGTCTCTTCGATGTCGTTATAATAGATTTTGACTGTAATATAAGATTTATTTTCAGCATATTATAGTGACGGTATTTATTCTGCCCGTTATGTTTTTATACAAAATATTTCCTGAACTATACAGAAGTTCTGGTTTTATTTCAGGACAATAACCCAATTTCAACACGTTGCTTGTCTGCCATTACGCTCGCAACCAAATGTACTGCGCCAGCGTTTCGCATGCATTTACGTGCACATGGCACCGTACAAAAGTTTTTCAGTGCTCTTCATGATGCTACTAATGATCAAGTAAGTTCAATATTTCTCGTTTAGAATATGTACATCCTGATAATTTAATCTTCTTATTTTTGATATACCAGGTGAAAGGTTAGACATTTGCAGTATTCTAGGATATGACACTTCATGGTCACATTTAACATATAAAATAATAATATTAAAACAAATACTAGTAAACAACCAAGAAAACCTAAGTTAAAGTTTTTTCTAAGACTTTCAAAAGTATAGCTACAAACGTGTAAATAAAATAATAAGCCTAAGTGTAATGACTGGTGCCAAAAGCTACAATGGGTGACCCGGAGTTAATAATTTTCGATAATAAAACGGAAAAAAACTCTTGTTTTGTTTCTGACGCCACTTCCAAGTGAAAGTTAAATCACCCGACGGTCAATGGCACTGCGCTTTGACATTGACGCGCAGATGATTGTGTATAATTTTTGTATTTATCTAGATAATTAGGTCAAATATTAAGCACCTATTTTTTTAAATTGATTTATAGCGAGAATCGAGTGCAGGGTGTCCTCCATAAAAATTGTTACTGTCTAAACAATCATCTGGTATAATTCTTCAGTGTTTAATTTTTTTTTAACTATTCTTAACACTATTTGCTTCATTGAAAAAGTGTGTTACAGTCTTCTGTTTAATTAATTAGTCACTCACAATATGAGTTTGTGATAAAAAAAAATTTTGCAGAGTTTGGGCCTATGTACTGCTACAGTTATGTTTGTACTTTCACAAGATCGGCTTAATATGGACCTTGACCGTGAATCACTTGAGCTAATGTTAAATTTACTTGAATCGGATGTTTCACATAAGTAAGTAAATAAATTGATAAAATATTATATTATATTTTATACATTATATTATATATACATTATATTACATTATATATTATTTATACATAAATTGGTTGCGTAATTAAATTTGAAATGCTACTATTTAAGCAATTTCAATGTTAATTTTCAGAAATGCACTTGATGATTGTGGTTTAACGTCAATACAATTAGCCAAGACACAAGAACGGGTGCGAGAACTTTGCGCTGAAATCAAAAGCCAAGGGAAAGCTCAACATTTAGATTTGGATAATATAACGGTAAGTAATATTGTGAAATTGTGTTATTTAGAAAGATTTTTTCTAACTTTGTTATCTTCTCTTTTATCGGAGGCAATGGTTGCGAAATCAAATTAAAGTCTAACAGAAACATAAAATAAAATATTTTTTTATTACGAAATAAAATATAAATACAAATAATAGTACGGTGATTAAGTAATCACACTTCGCTAGTTAGCATAATAATTAAGAATATAATTTTAGAATAGGTATCCGATACGAAATATATATAAGAGAGAGTTGAGCCCCAGCGTCTCCCTATCCAATCCGGCAGAACCGGGCGGACGGCGTCAATAGTGTAACGCCCATAGCGCTCGTCCGCCAGGTCCTGCCTCCATCGTCCTTTCGCCTCCTCCCGGTCCTCCCTTCTCTTGGCCTCAGTCTCCTTGGGAGCCGGAGGCTCCCCAATACTCTTCCTTACCGCCGTAAACTCGTACACGGCGGCAAGAACTCCCACCTCCAGCTCCCAGGGCAGGGAGCCGGCGAGCGCAAAGGCCGCCGCGGAGGCCTCGGTGCGGTACCCCTTGTTCGCCCTTAGTGCCACTATGCGCTGCCCAGCGCCCGCACATTAGCGGCACTGAGAGCGTCGGCCCACACCGGGGCACCGTAGACGGCCATCGCCCGCACGACCCCCATATATAGTCGGCGGATCAGGCAACAGCCCAAGCCGAAGTGTGTCGTGCACCCTTGAGCTAGTTGCCCAAATAAATCGGCTGAGTGCCTTAAGCGTTCGCCTTAATAGTCCGGTGAAGCTGTTAAGATCTTGCCAGGTCAATAGCGTAGTCAGTTCGAAAAAAAAAAGTTATAGAATAGGCTAATTTTATTTTATAAATAGTAAATTAGCTGCTTTGAATAACATCGCTGTGTTACATCACATGGTAAGGAGCGCGAGGGGTTTAACAAAGTATGACAATGCGGTGAGTCATAAGCTTTATGATTTCACTTGTATTCATGTGAGTAGACAAGTAATACTATAAACATCAAGTGCAATGAAAGTGTGAAATTACTTAATGTTGCATTGTGGAAATATAGGGAAAAAGTAATAAATAATTTTTGATGTGTTTTTTAATAATTTTTACATTCAAAATTAAGGCACACAGTGGGAAAAGTATTCACACAAATGTAACCACAATGTGACGAAGATGGAAGGAAGGGGAGGGCTTCAAAAAGCACTATATTCTTTTGATATAATCTAAAAATAGCTCCTTTGTATAAATAAAGACCAGCTTATACTTTATATTCGCACCACACCGTTTGCTCCATTTTTCCCCCTTAAAGAAGATACGCATCACTCATCACTGAACGCGTGGTACTTATAAAAAATATAGTTTTGTTAAAACTTTTTATTAACTGAAGGCATCACGTTTCTTTTATATAAGGACCAAATATTTAAAAGTGGTACTAAACAAATGGTTGAAGTTGTATCATACCTCTTTTATTTTTATAAACTAGTGATCGTGTAGTGGTCGATATTCGATAATTATTGATAATTAAAGTTTAATTATTAAGGAATAACAACGAACATTTTCCATTTTTTAATTCGTTTTATATTTAAAGTTCATCACTAGATACTAAACACAAAAAAGATAGTAAATCGGTTGACAGAAAAGTGAAAATGGTACAAAATCATTTTATTTCTGTCTATGTATTGACAACTTGTTCCAAATCTTCTAGTTTTTACTCGTTAGTTACCATGCAGTGAACATGCTGCAGCTATAACAAGCAGATATAACTCCTAACTCGACTCCTTCAGTTTTGATATGTCTGAATCGAACCGTTAGGTGTTGTTTGAATGGGAGTTTCCGACATATCGGAATCTAAGATCATCACTTATTGTATCGTCCCTTGCGATGTAGACCTTGAATACTCGTTGTGGTTGAGTGGTTTGTCTGGTGGAATATCAATGCAATGTCCGCAGGTTCGACTCCGGCATGGACCAACGAATTTTTGGGAAGTCGCATACATTTACTAATTTAAATAGGTAATAGCTTGCGTTAAAGTTCTCGAAAGAGATCGAGTTTCTTGCCGGTTCTTCTCGATGACTGGGTTGTTTTCCGAACCGGTGGTAGTCTTTGACGTTCATAAGTGCCTTATTGTGGCCTAAACTGAATAAAGTATTTTTGATTTGATTTGATTTGAAAGGAAAACGTGACGAAAGCTGAACCTGAAAATTATTCTTGTAATAAGTATCCCACAGTAGAACTGTGGATTTTTCGTTTTTTTTTGCAGTTTCTTGTTCCGTACCTTTTTCTGCTTTCGTTTATTTCATTACTTCATCATTAGTTATGTCAAAAATCGTTTTAATTGTGAGCAACTATTATTATTATTTTACTTAACTATTTTAGATCGGCTTTTAACTGCCTTTATGGCGGCTTCATTTTCATCTTCTATAGCTATTTTTAAATGATAATCCACAATACCCCGAGCTGTTGCATCCACGGTCTGATGGATGAACCTACAAATTGCGTCGTCAGTCACGTTGGTCTAGTAGACACAGGTGTTGGTGTGTCTGGATATTGCTACTATAGCATGTGAAACACTATCGTGGATTTGCATCCTACGACCCTTTATTTCTCGGTGTTTGAAATCGCCAATACATCAGAGGCGGATGTGGTGATTATGCCCATACCTTCCTTAGGGAAGAAGGCTTATGGCTCTGCAATAGGTCTCTTGCAGGCTGACGATGATGATTTAGATCACGAACAATGCTGCAGGCTTCATTCTTCCAGATTATTACTGCCATTGTTGAGTAGGTAATAATATTACAAGTGTCCTGGAATAATTTCAATGTTCTAACAAGATGGTGGCTCCCGTGCTAGAACTTTCCAGGTATTTTTTGTGGCATCTCAGAATTCATGCTCCGTGGTATTATATGCCATCCACTTCACTTGTGCAAAATAACCGAACTATATTACGTAAAATGCCACCAATATGACAAAATATATACAAGTCAAATATCACAAGATTATGAATGTATACTAACATTATAGAGCTAGAGGGTTTGTGTTTGTTTGGTTGAACGCGCTAACCTCAGGAACTACTGATCCGATTTTAAAAATTCTTTGTTTTAGATAGCTCATTTAACGAGGAAGACTATCGGTATATATCATCACGGTAAGACCAATAGGTGCTGAGCACTAAAGAAGAATGTTTCAAAATCGAGGTGTTTTTTTTCTTTTCAGAGCTTCCACTGCGTGGTAGCGTTAGCCCAAAGTAGTTACTTCCATAATATCACTCGGATGAAGTCGCGAGCATAAGCTAGTAAAACATAAAAGCCCACTACATGACAGACTAAGACCCCGCCAAAAACTCAAGTTTGTTTATGCTTTGTCAACAACTTCGATGGTTAATTTACAAATCGGCTGAGTGCCTTTAAGCGTCCTTAGTAGTCCGGCGAAGCTGTTAAGGTCTTGCTGTGACAAAAGCATAGTCAGTTCGAAAAAAAAAATGGTTATTTTACAGGTGGGTCATTTGGCGATGGAGACTCTACTGTCGTTAACATCGAAGCGGGCCGGTGAATGGTTCAAGGAAGAACTTCGTGTGCTGGGCGGTGTAGAACACATAGTACGCACTCTGGAGGACTGCGCCAACAGCCTGGACGCACCGCCTGCAGCCTGGACCGGTGCACATCTACACGTACTCGGCAAAGCTGATCGCTGCATGCGAGTTCTGGAAAATGTATGTACATGTTTCTATTTCATATCAGTCTTGAATGAATAAAATTATTTTGACAATAAAGGAAAGACTGGCTCTTTTTTTTTGCCAACTGACCACACTATTGGCCTGACAGGCCTTTACAGCTTCACCAGACTATAAATACTCTTATAAAAAAAACGAATATTCTTATAAACAACTAAAATTGGGTTTGGTTTATCTTAAAATGTAACAAATCAATTTATAGGAATTGTTTGAATTTGTGTAAAATGCACCATGATATGTTTTATCATTTCCAGCAAATAATACAATATATCATATACTAATGGAAAATTTAAGTTTCAAATTTTTCACGATTTTTCGAATTGCTGTATGATGTTTCTGCTGTATGTAAAACTAACCATAGTTTTACTCAATAAATTTTGATGTTTGTACAGAATGAAGTTGAAATTTCTCAAGTCTTAGTTTACAATATTCTATTAAGGTGCTCATTTTTCAGAAATGTTATTCTTGACAAAAAGCCATAAATGAGGAAGGACATCTGTTTGAATGTCTCGCACTCACACTAAAACAACTAAATATATTCCAGTGTTATTTTTGTCTTATATTTCGACTGTATAATTGGATAGGACACAGGATACTTTTATCGCTTAAGGAAGCTAGCAGGTATAGGTCTCACCAAATGTTTTGTTCGATCAGAAGATGTAATGCGCATATTTAGTAAAACCTGACAATATTTGTGAAATAATGCTTTTTTAATATATTACAGAAGCTCTCTTTAATGTTACATCTTAATATATATATTTCTTGTGTGCGTGTGTATGTGACTGAACTCCTCCTAAACGACTGGACCGATTTTGATGAAATTTTGTGTGCGTGTTCCAGTGAATCCGAGAATGGTTTAGATTCACAATTGGACCCGGTAGGTGGCGCTGCGGTTGAATTTTTAGATTTTTTTTATTATCAAGGCAGGACAACGTCCGCCCGGGCCGCTAGTTTATTTATATATTGTCTACTACGCATCAATTTCAATGCGAACTTCTAGTCGGTGTTACTTCTATTGTTAATGAATTAAATCAAATTTTAATCGTTCCTATGTAACATGTTTAATTTTTTTAACATTTGCAGTTTTTATTCACTGGGAACGAAGATTAACTTTTACCACCCATCAGGTTTTTAGTTTTTTTGTTTTTAAATCTTAACATTCTACATGTACAAAAAGTCAGGTTGGCCGAGTGTTTTAAGACGCCAGATTTAAGCTCTGGTTTCCGAGAGGGAGCGTGGGTTCGAACCCCACACTTGACAAATTTGTAGTCCGGTGAAGCTGTTAAGGCCTTGCTAGGCCAATAGCGTAGTCAGTTCAAAAAAAAAAACGTAAAATATTACAAACTGCTAAAATTGGAATTAGGTCATTTCGAAATGTAACGACTCACTTATAAGTAGGCTGGTATAAAATATCTTGTGTGTATATATAGGTGACACAACAGAATGAGGATAATCAGTTGTACCTTGTGAGCGAGTGTAGCGGTGCGGCGCGTACGCTCGCCTCGCTATTGCGGCGTTGTGCGAGTGAAGCGCGCACGCACCAGCGACTACGCGGGCCGCTACTCGACGCCGCACTACCCGCTGTCAAAGTACTGCTCAACCTCTCGCACTCCTTCGGGAATACAGGTATTTATGAAAGATTTTTCGACGTGAAAACTACTTTAGGTACGTCGACTACACTTTTTGGGTGAATAAAAATCATGGAACTCGCGTCATCGTCACCGAACGCTTTCCATGAGCTATATGTATACTTTTTGAATGAACATAAAGCGTGAAACTCTCGTAATCACCGCACGCTTCCCATTAACTATATGTATACTGGTTTATTATCAAGGCGGCACAGTGTTCGCCGCGCCCACTAGTTTTAAATAATTCTGGCTATAATTAATTTTAAAATTCAAAAGAGAACACACACATTTATTCCATTGTTTTAAGTTTTCGCATCTGTCGGCAATCGTTAGGACTGCTTCGTTAATTTTTTTTAATGAAAACTTCTTTGTTATTCGTAACTTGAAATGAAAAATCGCTATTAAAAAGAAATGAACATAACATCTATAGGATTTAATATGCTAGTGAGTGAGATAGAATACATTATACAGTGTTTGTTATATTCGCGGTCTCCTCATTGTATATTGCAATCTGAGTGTTGTCCGCGCGTGTGCGTCTGCGTATTGTGAAACATTAGGAGAAGGCGTCATAATCAGCGTTGTATATAGTTCACGTGTATTTTGAAAGCAAGAGAGAGAGGGATAATATTCTATACATGATGTATGTAATATACATATAGTAAGAATGTAAATCTAATGGGTAGGTACTTTCTCTATTCACCTAAAAAAAAATTTTGCAGGTGTCTAGGAATAGAATACATTTCAATCATTTTTAGAAATGTCTGTCTGTCTGTTTGTATGAACACGCATCAATGTTAAAGCACTGGGTTTACAATAAATCCTCAGTAAGAAAATCATAAAGCATATCCTTGAGAGTAACTTAATCTTTGTTTCATTAAAATCGGTTCTCTCTATCAAAAGTTATTGTAATTTTAATGACGACGCGGCGTTGTTACGATAGAAAAGTAGATAAATAAATGGATTCAATACATCATACAGATGACTTTATTAATCCCTGTATTTTACTTGAGGTTCCAAGCGGACGAAATCGCGGGCACAGCTATATCTAATATATCTGTTTTCGTCATTGTTGTTGTATAACTTGTAGAAAACCTAGTATTCTTTATAAATTAGTTGTTATAGCGACGAACAGACTAAATTATCATTTAATGTAGGCCATGCGCATAAATTTATTAGTCATCTAAACATTGATTTGTTCTATACGAGTGTGCAGAAATATATTGCTTTTTCTCTAATCCATAGCATTTGCCTAAAAATGTATTTTGTTTTGTTGTTTAGCACGTATTTACTTCGACTATCTGCATCATACAAAATATTCTAAAAATTCATAAGAAAATACAATTAAAATACTGGAGCTGCAAATAACGTTAAACAATTATAAGACTATATGCAATAAGCATTGTTACTTGTATCAATATTGCTGTTTGTTGTTATTAAATACATATTATAATAGTTAAATATTAAGTTTTTTTCTCTTAATAACGCTATAAAATACGCACTCCCTTAAATGTATATTATTTAGAGTTTACACTGAACTTGTAAATCGATTTTATTTTTACTTATAAATATGAGTTTATTTTGCACGTAGCTATAAATATTCCCAGAAGATTAAAATACAATAGAATTAGTAATGATATACTATATAATTATCTATAAGATATTTTTCTTTTAGTTTCACTCGGAGCTCAAGTGGTTGGTGAGCAGCCATCTATAATGGAGATCTGCCTTATTATATTAAATAATCAAGGGAATTTTATACCAGACAATAGAAACTTCGAATTTAGTGTTTGTGTAAGTATTATTATTTTGTACTAAAAAAGTAGACTGTGGTAGAGATTGGTTATACTGTCACTGCTAGTCCAGAGAGAATGAGTTACTGATAAATTTGTTTGACAACAAATGGAATTTGTATAAAAACAAAAGCGACTAAGTAGTTACGTGTTATTTGGTAATTGAAAAACTGATTAATTTTAATCATATCCATAGATAATCATAGTGAATGTGATACTATCATCTTTCCTTGAATTTAAACCAATCAAAGTCGACAAGATAACCTAATAATTTCTTTGTTTTCTACATACCTCTCTGACTTTTTTATTGTAGTTGATTTTAAGGCCTCATTTGCTCTCTCATTCAACAAATAATTATAGGCATGATTTATGATTATCTTTATTAATCTATTATAACCCACCGGTTCTCTATATAGTAGTTTAGCTAATCTTTATTATTTATGTCACGGATACAGGGAATCAAGCAGCATCTGATATTCGATAAGTATTGTGAGAAATGTGCGACTTCTTTTATTTATGAAATGAAATAAATTGTGGCATCATGTTGTATTCCTAAAAAGATAGTACTCTATAAATTAGCCAATAATCTAACCTAAATACCCTTGTTTGAAGCTGGAAGTGGCATATATTTGTCTTAATTTTTGTTTAAGGAAATTAGAAAGTCGCCCTTTTAAAAGATTGTCAGGTGATCTCACACTTGTGTCCGACTGGATCGCGACAAACATACACTACATATAACCATATAGGTTCTGTATATCTATAAGTAAGCAGGATGATAGGGATCTATAGTAGGCTCAGTTGCAACTACCATACACTAAGTGATAAACCAAACACTGTAACTCTTTTGAGTTGTCATGTTTTGGGAAATACAAGTGCCAAGCTGTCAAGATACTTTCAGACCAACATGACAGCGGTGAATGTCGATCGGTTGTAGATCTTTTGATGATCACCTGTGCTTTTAGATTGCATTGTACTTACCATCTTCTACAGTTTGCATGGTAGTTATGTGGGAACTATAAATGTATTACAGGTACTCCTATTGTTGGTTAACTTGGTGCAAAACAACGAAGTGAATACGCAGAGATTCTTGAACGTACGTATTCGTGTGGACAACGAAGATGATATCATATCTAGAAGTGTGGCAGCACTCGATCTCATTGTAGATCTCTTTTACAAGCGAGAAGATTTAGCAAGGTAAATATCATTATTAATCTCTATTAGTGGTGTAATAATTTGTAATTAGGTCATCTAATTTTTAATTAGTGTTAGCTGGAAAATCTATTTTGGAACGAAGTTTCTTAATGGGGCTTGTGGATTTAAGAGTAAAAGTTGCATGGCAGAAATCGTCACTTAAGGATTAAGCGTTATACTCTTTTGTTTTTCTTTCTACATGCAACTTTGTTTATATTATGACAAAATTTGGTGAGTTATCAAGTTTATAAAATGAACAGCGTCATCTTTTGCGGAACTGAAATCAATAAAATACATTGACTTACATGTTACAAAAAATGAGACAGCGTCATCTATCCCGTTATGGCATAAACAGTTGTATAACCTCAACACTGAATGCATATATATTTCATTAATTGTCATTTTTTATATATAATTTATAATTCACTATTCTATACGTAATCTGTAATAAATAAATACTCTTAAATTACTAAATAAATCTTTGTAATTTGAATCCTTTGCATTGAAAACATACATAGATTACACTGAAAAAGAGAGAGTCACATGGAGGTGGCACAACGCGTTTTCCTTACGTGACGAGGATATAAACCTCCATATCAAATTACATTCGGAATTAAAGAAGCACGACGAACTTTGTTCACTTTCGGTCCCTTGTCCGCCCTGTGTTTTTTTATAAATTAAGTAAAAAGTAATTATGCACTGCGGGATATATGATTTTTTTTTTCCTCAATCTGATTACGCTATTGATCTAGCAAGGTCTTAACAGCTTCACCGGATTACAGGGATTTATGAATGATTCTTTACGTCTCTTCTTGAATTGCTAACTATAATAACCTTTGAGAGATTTCATAAGAGAACAAACTCTTAGATCTCATCGACAATTATTGTGGGTTAGAATTTCACAATTTATGGTTAATTTTTCGGTGATAGAAATACAATTTAAAAGAGAATATACCATAATGGTAGTTTACTTGCAGTAATCCTTACGTACGATCCATCGATTATATGCTCATTTAATTATATGAGATTATGAGTTTTGAAACAGTTCAAAAATATACTCGCAACTGTGGTATATTTATAAATCAATGTTGTACCAAAAATCGCATCCAGTTATAATATTAAAGAAACAAAAACATTTCAGGCGCGCAGAAGAAAATACGGACGCTCTCTTAGACGGTGAGAAAGAAACAGAGAATGAGACGGATAAAAAGAAGCAATCTCAGGACGATATAGACGAAACAGTGGCTAAGTGTAAGTAAAATAATCTTATTGACGAGTACTGTAGATCTGTTATTATAATAAATAGTAATGATATCTATAGATAAATATTTTACATTTACCAACTAATCTTTGAGATTATGAATGCCATTGTCAAGTAGGTAAGGATATTACAAGTGTCTTCTGATAATTTCAATGTTCTAACCACATGGTAACTTTTTTAATTAACTTTCCATGGGGTTTTCGTGGCATCTCAGATTTCATGCTTCGTCATTTCACATCCACTTCACTTGTTCACAATAGCCGAACTATATTAAGTAAAACACCACCATTATTACAAAATATAGAGTTAAATAACACAAGATCACGAATTAAATATAGAATTCACTACATGACAGATTAGGATTCCGCCAAAAACTCTTCCTATATCTTCTAATTTTTTAATTTAACGGAATCGGAGTAGGAAAACCTTACGTTGGAAATCTGTCTCTAAGCACCCGTCGGTGCTACCACCGTAGTACCATGTGAACGATGGTGATGTCTTGAAATGGAATTATGAACTATCATGTTCATATGACATCTTTAATTCTTTTAAGTTTTCCAGTTTGTTATACACCGTGAACCAAGTTTTTTTTTATACCCTTCATATTTTACATGTACAAAATTTGATCGTGAAAAATAACGTAATATAGTAGGACTAACTAAATCTCATGTTAACGACCCTTAATTAAATAAATAAATTTATACAATCCAGTACATGATATACGAGGATCCCGGCAAAAATTCCGTATCGATGTGGTATTGTTGTGGTTGTAGTGTTGTCGCGCGCGGGCACGCACATGGAGCACACGATGGTCGGCGCGTACATAGCGCTACTGGTGGGACACGTGGCCGGCGCCTCACCCGCCTGCGCGCTCGCCGTGCGACACCGCGTGCCGCTCTACGCGCCCCTGCTGCCCACGCTCAACAAGTACTACACCTTCCTCTCGCTCACCGCCAGTGTAAGAACACGTTTTGTTATACTAACTACACACAAAACCATACATACACATACCCTCCCCCCCCACACACACACACAACCCCACATACACAACCATACATACACCCCCCCACACACACACATACGCACACATGTGCGCACACAACCACACATACGCATGCCCCCTTAATACATACACATACACAACCATACATACACCCTCCACCCTCACACACACCCAACACCAAATCCACACACACAACAACACACATGCACATACACGCACAGCCATACATACACATACCACCCACACCCACGCAACCACACATATATATACACAAACATACATATACATACACAACCATATACATACACAAACCCACACACACACACACAAACCCACACTCACACACACGCATATACACACAACCACACATGCACAATTTCCTCTCACCCGACCCCCTTTCCCCAGCCTCACACGGGTATACTTAAAGAGAAAAAATACAAATCTTCCCTTTATAGTATGACCATGTAATTCAACTAAATAGCAAGTGAACGTCAATCAGTCAATTTATGTGATGATTTCCGTACTGTTTCTTATCGCATTCACTTAGTACATATTAGTATATTGATACTGATGTTATAAGTATCACTTCGTAACTCTTGTAAGTGAATGGAAATTATGTGCATCTAAAAAAAGATAGACTACAAAGATATTAAAAAAAAATAGGAATATAGTATTTAAGTTTAGTCTTTCATTGCTTTTATATCATATTAGAAACTAGCTGGCCCGGCGGACGTTGTCCCGCCCTGATAATAAAAAATAAAGATAAACGATATACCAAAATCTTCCTCATAAATCACTTTATCTACTGCTGAAAACCGCATGAAAATCCGTTCAGTAGTTTTTAAGTTTATCGCGAACAGACAGACGTGGCAGAGGACTTTGTTTTATACTATGTAATGATAAAGTCATTAGTTAATCTATCCTTAGGTATATAACATAAGATGGCAATATAGTCTGGTTTATTATTCTTTGCTTTTGATATACTACATGTATAGATACAAAGCATGATATATTCTTGTCGCCTATTCGTCGCTGTTATTAAAAACATGCTGTCTTACTTTCACATTTTATGTAACATAGTGTCATCTTGCAATATTATTTTACGTATGTGTGCGTTATTGTGCCATTTGTTTTATCGAAATATAATGTAGGTAGGTAACATCTTTTTACGTATAATATCATTGCAACAGACCAACAAATACATGTAAATTTCGGCTCTATAGACATTACAATCAAACAACAAGTTCTGAATTGAAGATTTCGCACAATAAGAATATACTAAAACATTGTTTTTTCTTAACTGTGTATTATGTTTTAAAAGTATACAATATAAGTAACAGAGTTTGGGCAAAATCAAAATAAGTAACAGTTTATATCAAAAACAAAAAAAATTGGCGATCCTATAACTTATAGCATCAAATTTTTTAGTGCGTCTTATGTTTTAAAATTGTTGTTTATTATTTTAACAGCATATTTTATGTATACATAAAAAAAAGAACAAAAATATACTTTACTTCCGATGTTATGCGCATGCCCACCACATTACACATCGCAGAGGCCGTAATCCTTATAAAAATCGTCACTTTTTTTAACTGTAATCTTTTTTATTAAATGAAGTTATCATGGATTTTTTTTAGTTAGGACTAAAAGTCTAAGTAGTCAAACTAAAAAAAATTACGAGAATCCTTTCCTGTAGTTTTTGAGTGATGAGTGCACAACACTAGACCTACAACAATTTAATTTATAGAAATTTAACGCGTATGAAGTCACGGGCAGTTACTATTGTTATCAAAACTTTCATGAGTCTGTATTAGGATGTAAAACTAAATGAAGCAATTATATTTGTACAGAACAATTATTTCTATTTAGTAAAACGGAGCTCTAAAACATATATTTTATAGGGGGAAGCGGCTATCGTGGCACACGTCAAATCGACGCATCGGATAATTCAGTTTATGGAGACGAGTGACAAGGAAGCAACTCAGCAGCCTCCGGTCCAGCCGGTCACTCCCTACACTGCAGCGGATTCATCTCGTTACTACCACACCTCTCCCTCCGATGTACCACAGGATATGTCACTCAGCAATCTGAACTATATGAACTACACCAGTTCGAGCTCCGACAGAGTGCCATCGACAATGGAAGTTGACAGTTATGACTGAGACCATAGACATTCAAGAGTAAAGTCAAAGTAATACTTTTATAGTGGTATTTGGTGAGACTTGTTAAATAATTGTTCAGTGCTATCTATTGATTGTATTGGAGGTTTTTTGTTTGATTGATTTTTTAAATATATTTTAATACAAATTCCGCCTCCAACTATTTTTTATTACTATCAGAATTACCTTCACGTTTCTGGATTGTTCCGTGAAGGAGTTTAAATTTTTGAAGTAAAACTTGTTTACGCACGCTTGACTTGGGGAGTAAGCTGGTGAATTCGTGACGTGAGCGTTACGAAAAGTGTGATCGGGCGAGGCGAACGGAAGTTAAAGAGGGAGATGTAAGTTAATGAAATAGAAAGAGACGGAGTAACGTTTCGTGTTATCAATGAAAACTCATAATAAATTTAAATATTTGTAGAAAATTAATATATATTTATATATATAAATAGAGCTAAAGAAGTTTTACTTCAGTCATGTGGTCTAAAGCACTCTAATTTTTTTTTTTTTAAAGATTTATTGTTTATTGGCGCATGTAATAACTGTCATTTACAAATGATCCAATGGTAAATTGACATGAAACTATTTTTACATGAGTTTTTTTTATCTGTTTGTCTGTGTGAAGTGTGTTGAAATTTTTTAAGGACATTGTAAATATATAAATTTAATAATGAATAACGTTCTTGTACATTTCAAACATTAAAAGCAATAAATAGCATGCCATTTGTATAAGTTATCAACAGTGTGTGTATGTCTTGTTATAAACATACAACAGAAGCATTGTAAATATTGATTGAAGTGTAAAAATAAATACATTTACTGTAAATGGGGTTATATAAGGTGTTTTTGAATAAAATGAGATTCCGAGTTTAGGCCAACTGAATTGGCAATATAAAAGTGCAAAGATAGCCGTGTAAGTGTATAATAGATATTGTATTCTTCTATGTGAATATTGTGTCTGCACTTTTGTATAATATTACTTCGAGGATGTTACAGAAATTATTAGATTATTGTTCTATATTGAGGCACAATTCTTTATTGTAAATAAATTTTAGCTAGTATCATTGTAAGTCTGTTGGTTGAACGAGTGTAGTTGAGGATATCCGGAGAGAATTCTTAGTTCACGAGTGAGCTAGACTCGCTGTATTGTACTTGACTTATGAAAACTGTGTTGTCGGAATGATCCAAAATGTACAAATGCATAATGTGGTTAGTAGTTCATAATAGAGTGTGATCAGTCGCTTTAGGGATATAAAAAAATATCTGAAAATCTATAAATTTGAAGTTTACCAAATAGATTTGATAGAACTCGTTTGCTAGAATTCTGTTTAAAACTGACTGATTCATCGTTAAATATATATATATGAAAAATTATCGTTCACGATAAAGTACCATAACGGTTGGGGCACATAAAATATAATATATTTTTTTTGGAAATATAGTAATATTATGTATTTTAAAAAATTGACATATATTCTTTGTCCTTTTAATATTATGAGTTGAGATTAAATTTGTGTTTATAGTAACAGGTGAAAGGTTAGACACTCGCAGTATTCTAGGATGTGACACTCCATGGTCACATTTAACCTTCGATCAACAATAACTAGATAAAGGATCACGTACAAAATCGAAGCTAAAAGCTGTCCGCGTAAATATATACTTATGTGTAGCTATTTGTTTACTAAGAAAGGGAGAAAAAAAGTTTTAAAACAGTTTTAAGTTCAACCTAATTACAACCATGACACCTAGTAATAAAGTCACAAATGTTCAAAATATTATCTAATACTTACGATAAAACGAGCAAAGCAATAAATTACTCCCCTCACAAATGAAAAGACAACATAAACAACATTTAGTGTGAATTCAACCTTAACACGTAATGGATAAAGTACGTTTTCTCGTTATTGTGCGTGGTTGGAGAGCCTAGGCCAAACATTTGTACAACAGGTTTAAAATCGGTAATTTTGTTCAAAATTTAATATTATTTGTTAGTTTAAAGCTTAAAATATAACTTATTCAACACGTATTTAGCGAAAGTAAGATACTCCGGCTGTTAAATTGCTATTTCGGGTATTATTTTTGCATATTTTGAATACACTGCGGCATGTGAAACGTGCTTATATTGGTTGTATTTCAAACAAACTAAACAAAATAAAAGCTCACATTTCAAGTGAGCTGTTGTTTACCGAGACGTATTTTTCGCGCCGACCCGTTATCTAGTTATTGTCGATCGAAGCATTTAACACATCAAATAATGATATCAAAACAAATTCTAATAGACAACAAAGAATAGGTAAAGTTTTTACTAAGAATTTTAAAAGTATGGATAATAATTTAAAGAATCCTAGGTTGAATGAGACCGGTGATAAAACTTGCTAACGGCGACCCGGAGTTAATAACTTTCGTTAATAAAATGGACAATAAACCCTTTTGTTTGTTCAAACTTCGAAAAATTATCTTTTGTGAGCTGGTTGGCTTCACTTTCACTTCACCCGGCGGTCATTGACACTGTGCTTTAACAAAGACGCTATGAGGATTGAGTATAATTTTTGTATGTTTCTAGATAACTTGGTCAAATATTAAGCACCTATTTTTTTTATTCATTTAGAACGAGAATAGAGTGCAGTGTGTCCTCCATAAATATTGCTACTGTCTAAACATTCACCTGGTATACAGCATCCAGTCGTGTAACATCTTTGAGAGTTAATAATAGACACGGTGGATGTAAACACGCCCTTATCAAATCTTGTTATGTAGATAGTGAAATCTTATTCTCTTTCATTAAGTCACAGTAACTTCGATGCCTAATTTTCCCTCTTTCATAGTTATCTACTTCCTGCATAAAAATTACTGTAATATCGATTATTTCTGACAGCTTTATTTAATTGTAGGTTTTTTTTAAATTACTTTAATTTATATTAAACTAGCATGGGGTGTTTGTTGTGTGTTTTCCACCAACAATTATCCTTGTGAAATTATTTTTTTTTTTAAATACCAGGACACTCCCAATTCTGACGTTGTACAGCTTTCATTAAAACCTAAATTATATTTACGTAATTTATTGATCTATATTATTATGTATGTATTAAGCTTAGCTATAAAGTGCATTTCGTTATCGAATTTTACCTTTTATCACCCATATCTTTTGGATATTACGTTGTTCTAGACTATTCTAATGAGAGTTTGATATCTTGAGAAATTATTATTGTATATGTAATGTGTAATAATGTTATGAAGTATTACGTGTAATTATTAAAAGAAGACAATTTAAATATCTTTTTCGTTTTATTTAGTAAAATACCAAAGGCTAAAGGCTTGACTTTATGCTTATAACTAAACAATAGTTACATTATATGACATTATATCTTCACCTGTTGTGTAGTGATAGTACAACTACGAAACATTTTTTTGAAGTTATACTTCTTTTGGCGCGTTAGGGAAAAATGATGAGAGTAAATTTTTAAGATGCGCGCGCACACCGTCACGAAAAACCGACACCCTGAAGTTAGCTATAGTCAACATTGTGTTTCTTTGTATTAAAACTTTCAATGTATTAAATACCTTTTTCCTATTGTTAGTGTCGTTTTTTCTACAAACGTAGAATAAGTGGAAAGATAAAATTTTTGAAAAGATTTTTATCTTGTTACGCCAAAGAAGTATAAATTCTAACGCGTGTACATAAGTACACACACTTTTTTTATTTAATCTTTCTAATATGAGCAACTGTCATAAAAATGTTTATTTGATGACTGCTTTTTTTATTTTGATGACTACGGAAATCGCTACTTACATATTAAAGTAAAAACAAAAAAAATAATTAAAAGGCGTTGTTGGGCGGCGGTATAACACTTTTGAACTGTCGTCGATTAACGTTGTTGGTATGTATCTAGAAAATATAAAATGAGATAAACATATAAAAGATGTTAAAAAAAAAATATATATATATATATATATATGACTATATCTACTTGTGTAGATAATTATACAATTGGAGAGAAAAATAAGAATTGAAATGTTACCATTACATTTCTTTAATAAACTCGTGAAAGTTAAAAAAAAACGAGCGGTCCACCTTCATTAAGCCAAGGTTTGTAATTTGTATGATTTGTTTTTATGTAATTTGACTAACCTTACCAACGATATTATAAGTAAAAAGACGAACCTTACGGTATCAAATTTAATTTAATTTACTAGTATAGTCCGCGTCAAATATTTTAACCGCTCTGAAGTAGATGCGCAGAACACTAATTTAGGTATCAGAAGGACGAAGTGAAGTAAAAGGAGTGCAAGCTCGCCCGTGCACGTACCTGGCCCCCTATTTCACCCACGTTGACACATGTGTCCTGTTATTACTAGTTGCAGTACTGTCGCATTCAGAAGTCAAATTTTTTTTGTGTTGTTAATATATATTATTGCTATTTTCGTTGTTTTCTTTTTCTTGTATATTTGCCATTATTAGAAGACACTTCGAAAAATATTGTTTCTATGAAAGACATTGTTTATTTTATTTGTATTACAAATTATTTATTTATTATGAATGTATTTTATTCACAGTAACGGTATTAACACGCATAATATCTGCACAATATATACTACTAGATATATATCACAGATAGAAATAAATACTGCATAAAGGGGATTCAATTAAAGTAAGCGATCACCCAAAACTCACAAACCAGGTGATTAAATGTTATTTGGATTTAATTAACTGACAAATACATCATGGGGCGAACTGTTAATATTTTAGCTTTATCTATTACTTTATCATTGAGCTCGTCCATTTCTAGTTTTTTCTCTCTCTCTTGAGATCCTATGTCCCCAAATTATCGGGGCAGAGGGCAGACACAATGCTTCTCCATCTCGATCTGCCAATCGCTTGACGCTTCACCTTACTCCAAGTAAGCCCAATTTTCGTACACTCTGCAAGCACAATTTCTTTGGGCTGGAGCGCCTCAATATCAGCTGCTTCCGTTTGACCGCATCCAGCGTAGAGCGGCTCGAATCGTCGGCGACGAGGTAATATCCGATCGGCTCGACTCATTGGCACTGCGTCGGGACATCGCGTCTCTTTGCGTTCTCTATCGCATTTACCACGGGGAGTGTTCAGAGGAGTTGTTTGGACTTATACCTGCCGCTAATTTCCACCATCGTACTACCCGCCAAAAACTAAAATTTCATCCACACCACCTGGATGAGTGGAGGTCTTCCACGGTGAGGTTTTCAAGGTCGTTTCTGCCTCGTACTTCAACCTTGTGGAATCGACTCCCAGCGGCGGTATTTCCAAACAATTATGAAATGCAAACCTTCAAGAAACGAGCGTATACTTCTATAAAAGGCCGGCAACGCACTTGTGACACCCCTGGTGTTGCTAGTGTCTATGGACGGCAGTGATCACTTACCATCGGGTGACCTGTCTGTTCGTTTGCCTCCTATAATATAAAAAAAAAAAAAAAAACAAATCTTCACCAGGTTTCTCTAGGTCGACCACGTTTCTAGTTTTTACTGTTATTTAATTACCCCAGTAATGATTTAATTTTTATTGTTCGTTCGTTTTTAACTCTAATTCTTTGTAAACATTATATATATCTATATAGCTTGTATGTATGTATGTGTCTGCTCAATTAATTTAAACAGGTTTTCGTAACCAGCTGTCAAACCATTTACAAGACGACACAATCGGAATCAAACTTTCATTTCACATACACAAAATCTTCTGAAAGCAGCAGCAATGTAACAGGCAAATATCTACTTGAATCATAATTCATTAATACCTGATTCATTAAGACATACGCGTAGTACGTATAATATCGAGACTAGTTAAATATTAATAAACGTAAATGCTATATTCCTATAATAATATTCTGAATTTGTTTTGTGTTAACCTCTTGACTGTACTATGCGCAAGACCGAACTTAAAGCCATATTCAGAGCGGCCATAAACGATGACTCGGACTATAACTTTGATTATAAGTTGGTAAGTTAAATGAATATAAGAAGAATAAAAGAAGAAATTATAATAGTCCATTGCTAGCAAACCTAGTGTATCGATGACTTGCGCCTATATGAAGATATAGTATTATTCTTTACCTCAAAAAAGCTTTTTAGGTATATGACACCGTTTCTTGAGTCAGGAATGAAAGAGAACACAATAAGTTGTGTGTATTTAGACTAAACGAAAACGTCCAGAATAAGTCATACGTGTGTTACCTAAAATGAGATTTTTTTATATATCATAGGATGTAAATGAACATGCGGGTCACCTGATAAGTGATCACCGCCGTCCATAGACACTAGCAAGACCAGGGGAGTCGCAATTGCGTTGACAGCCTGTGTTTGAGGGGAGGGGGAAGGGGGAGGAGGGAGGCAAGGTGGGACTCCGGCACTCTCACTGACCGAACGAAACGCAACAATGGAATCGCTATTACTTACACGTCGGTTTTCTGCGTGTCGGGTGGTAGTACCCCGGACGAGCCGACCCATTCATGTTGAAATCAGTAATAGCTTCAGCGTGGCTCTACCACCTACTAAAATCATCTACCGCCAAAACCACTATATCAGCAATATTGCGTTTTATAACCACCCGTTTGTTATATTTACGTTGATTTATTCAACCGCATTCGATTAAGCCCTGATTTATATAATAATAATAATGTTTATTTTATAAAATGTTTTTTTATTCTATAAGTCACAACAATTTTCCTGATCACTCATACTCTAGTAGGTTGGTGCAATAATGTTGTTTCACGAACATAGGTACTTGTAGATTGCTATTGGTTATATTGAAATATAGGTATAGTTAATAACGTTTATAGTGTACCTACTTGGTAAGTATATTCCAACTGTTCCTTTATAAAAAACAGAACTAAAACAGCGTAATGTGTAATACCACTATTACCTACTTTGCTAGTGGTTTGTATATATCCATTGCATCAAAGTTTCGTACTTGACACTTATCATGTGTAATAATAAGTTTGTGTAATAATGTAATTTAACGTTGAAACTAAATCGCTATAACACAATTCGATTTCAATGTATATAATTTAAATAACAACAACATAAAAGTATTCAAAATCAAACTGGTTCTATAGCGTCCACACGTGCGATAGCGGGAGCAATAACACCTTGCCAGTCACCACTCTCCGTAAAACGCTTGTTAATAGCCAACAATTGCCCAAAATTTGCCTTCGCTAGTTTATGTTTGGTATGGATCTTTTGCACCAATTCTTCATCGTAGACTTCTTCTGGATTGTGAAGTTTCATATGAGCTTTCATCTCCTGAACTGTTACTAACAAGCAATTCCACGGTGACCAGTCCTCGTCTACGTGCCAACGGCAGAGCCTTAACTCTGTAATATCATTACATTCACTAATGGCGGAATGCGAGTGCCAGAGCTTTTCCACGATAAAAAAAATATCTTTTTCTTGAAGGACAAACGCTAAAGAACCCCAACACTTACGACGACGTTCGTCCCGTTGTATTGCTCGTAAAATAAATCTATACGGTGTCATATCTATCCAACTGCGTTCAGTTACATCCTTCCAAGAACACGAAGTACATATAAGGAGGCCACTCATCTTTGTATTCAATGGGAAATCGCTATATAATTTAACTTGATGGCATAATCTGCAAAAATGCATCCGGTTATCCTCCATTTTCTTGTAATCTCCCATGTCTTTACGTTTAGTGATACCGAAATTTAATTCAGATGTCTTAATGAATTGGAATATGCTAGCTGCTATTCTTCGTCTTAAAAATTCTAATTGATAATCATTACAACGTCGTACAAGAAGATCACATTCCCTGTCCAGTAGTGTTATGATTTCTTCTGCTAGGGGATGACGAAATTCTTGAAGTGCAAACTTCATATCGACCAGAAGTTCCATACGTTCCTTTACCTCCATATCATCACGTAGAAAAGAGTTGTACAACTCCTTAACTTTCCGCGCTCTCTGTATCTCGACGGTGTCCATTGTTATAAGTTTACCACTACGACCGTACCACGCCACCGGTTTAGAAATTTCGTCTAAAAATTGTTTTTCCTTTACTTTACGACTGTCTTCTTTTACTTTGACTCTGTAAGATTCTATACATCTAAGTAGCTCTACTTCTTTATCGAGAAGTAAAGTGAATTCCGCTATTTTAGGACCTTTTGAATGTAACTGAGATATTCTGGCTATTTCAGTATGTTTCCAACGGTCAACCTGGAAAGAGATTTAACATTATTTGAAAACTAAACATTACAAATATAGAAGCTTGCTCGTTGTCTATATAGTTTCGTAATTTACCATTGCGTACAGTTGATCGAAATCTTCACGCGTTTTTGGAAACGTCCTAGATACAAGGTCTTTTCGTAAACGCCTTTCCATAGCCTGTCGTTCCAACCGCTCCTCTTCTTTTATTCTTGCTATTCTTTCTCTAAAACCAAATAATATTTCATGTAATAATCTTTATCATTACTCATTGCTTCCCGTTTATATAATTTCACATCATCACTTAAACGAATTAAAAAAAACATAGATGTACACACAATTTTTAGGTTGTACCCAATTAAAAAATTATTCTATATTTAATTGTATTTATGGCAACATATTTTTTTAATATTGATCTTGTTAGTTTAATTAACACGGCACTTTTATCACATACTTGACACTCAATATTGTTTGTGAGAGCTGGGATTGTTATTTGTAAATTTTGTACCTACTAGTGTAGTAATTGCGTTTTCGTAATTAATGATCCATTTATTTTACACACATATGAAAAGTTTGTAATGTATTTGCAGAGTGCTAAAGATTTATAATTGTGTTAGATTGAATCGCGATCATCACACACCAGGTGTGACACCCATAATGATGACAAGATTAGGTATGCCGCGTTAGTGGATCAGCCAATGCATATCCAGTATCAAACTTACGTAGTAGGGGTCTGTACCCGACTGGATCGAGACTCCCATGCATATAGTGTATAGTAATAAATCCGTTATGACGACTAGCGATGAATTGTAAACCTCTAGGTCGTTCTTTTTATGTGTTATAGATTTTGGCGTTTGACCACAATCTAGCCTAATTTTAAAGGGCAATGGGTTGGTAAGTAAGTAAGGTGGTAAGGTTGGCAAGATGGTAAACACGCTAAACTGGCTCTCAAATGCAACTGCCGGAACATACTCATAGGTGCTTAACGACAAATTTTCAACTGGAGGGTAGTAGCTAGCCAGGTAAGCTTAGAAAAATACCTACCACCATGATATAGTCTCATCACGATGTTTACCTTCACCGTAAGTTCCGGCTCATTCGCAAGGATTCGAAACTACTTCGATCAATACATTGTACGAACAAACTAATTCGGTAATACGTCACTGTCGGTAGCAATGTGCTTATTATCATGTAGGTTGCAGTCAAAATGATATGCTTTAAAATAGAAATGGTGTATCTTTTAATGTACTTTTAATATATTAAAATACATTTGTGTATACGTACTTGCATTCTTTAAGCCATGTCTCGATTTTCTGACGAAATTGATAATGTCGAAAAGCCCGCTGAATGACGGTGGCAAAGTGATTATGATTTAAACGTTTCATCATTTCTTCGTAAGTTTCATAAGGCTTGGGTATGACAATTTTATCAGTAATATTTGGAATATATGCATCGACACAGTTCATTTGTGTAGCGCGACTATAGTTTGTATCCTAGAAATAAACAAATATACGAATTACTTCTTTGGAGACGTTGTAAATGCTGATGAGAATAATAAACCGTTTCGACGTTAAGATAATATATGGATTCAAAAATCTTAAGACTACAGAATTACAGAATACTATTGAGCCATATAAAAAGATTACATTCCGGTAATATTTTACCGTGACTGTTGTGTATGCCATGGCACGAATGACAAACGGACACTACATATCCTAATAGCCTATCAATAGTAATACGAACCATTCTTAAGAAATGGACCCATCATACTCACATATAACTTTTCTCGTTCTTCTGCTGTCTGTGTATCCCTGCAATTTTTCTTTTCAGGTGGCAGTTTTTCTGGTTTTTGTGGTGTCTGCGTAAATGCATGAAGGTATTCGACACCTGCAAATGTGCATAGTATGTAAAAGCCTGTGCAGTGATAGCATTTCCTCATCCACTATTACCGTTCGATTAAAAAAGAATTAATATAGCCTATACGATTCACAGTGGAACTACACAGTATACAAATGTCTAAATAAGTACATAACATTATGATAAAAATTAATTTAAGGATGAATATGGAAAGAAAACGATGAGTCGACGGATACTTTGTGATATCATACCTGTATAAACATTTCTATATCCACCTAAATAAGGTTTTTTTATCAGTTCAGAGAATATTTCAACATTTATTTGCTTTACAGTACTTCCGAACGGAACGACCACGCTCAGGACATCGTTGACTGGGAGTTCTTTATATATTTTATCCAAAGAGAGTTTTTCATTATTCTTTGTGAGTAATTCAACTTCAACTATGCCGAACTTATCATAATCTATATCTATCAGTGGCATTCGATCTTTCAGCGGCTGTTCTCCTCTCAACAACACTAAATTTTCTGGCTGAACTTGAAATAATCCTGCCAAATTCTTTTTAATCTCATGAACTTTTATAATAGAATGATATGACCGTGTAAATGACTCATTTTGATCATTAACTCGAAATTTAATAGCTATGAACGGCATCGTTTTCTTTTTAGGTATAACAGTATGCAGAAGTTCATGGAAATATAATTCTTTAGGAATGGAGGATAAAGCGAACTCTTTAGAGTCTGTTGTAAATACATCTACAAGCAAGTTTCCATAAGTATCTGTTTTCAGATCTGATAGGAGACTGGTATCCTTTAAAACAGTTCTATTTTTTGTTAATAGAAGATTAGTGTTTGGAACAGAAAGCAGCTTGGCTAATTTACGTTTAACTAATTTAACTGGCGTATTTGCCGGGAAGACTTTACTGAACACTTCGTTAGGATGTACAGGTGATTTAAAAGTAATAAGAATGTGACTAATTGGGCATTTGTACTGCTCAAGATCTCTTTCACACGGCGCCGTTTGGAGTCGTGTTTTCTTCTCGTCTTCATGCGTATTCACACGCTTATAAGGTGGAGCTGTAAGTAGTTTCTCTCTTCCGAGTTCACACTGACACTCAACTACTACTTTAGCAAAGTCAGAATTTGGAGCAATACTAATAGTTCGTCTTGGGTCCATTTTGATAGAATGTTTAAATTTTTCTCAAAATAATCCAGGTAATTGTATGTAACTAATAAATAAAATATTAAATAAATTGTGACTTAATATACAAACATAGCCACTATTTATATTGCTAGGTAACCGTTGCTATGATCTGACTTGATCTGATTTAACAGATTATCATAGTTGCGTTCAATGTGAATTTGTTGGAATCGTGATTTTTTCTGTACAATTTAATTACAGCTGGTCAAGTATACTCATCGGTATTATGTTACAGGCAGCATTTGCCCGCGGATTCGCTCGCGTTAAGCAAACTTCTAACATTGCCAGCTCAATAAAAGTTTCTAAATAATAATTTTAGAAATGGATGCTGGTATATCTGAAATTGATCAACTCCAACATCGTTTTACGTTGTAATTTTACGCAAATGAAGTTACGATCTGTAGATAATTAATTTCAATAATAATAGGTATTTACATATGAAATTGCCGTTCTGCAGTACTGGCCATTTCAAATCAAAATAATTTTTGTTTGGCTAAGAATTCTAATTTCAAATTAATTTTATTTTAAAAACATGGAATTCTTTTTCCAAAAGTAGTCATTTGTTTATTGATTAGTGTTACATTTTCATCGCATTTCAATCTTTTTTGTCATCATGGATACGTTAAAAATTCGAGTAATTATGGAATATGAGTACCGTCGTGGCAGCAACGCGGCACAAGCGGCACGCAATATCAACGACGTTTACGGAGCTAACACTATAAACCAACGCACCGCCTGTTATTGGTTTGCTCGCTTCCGTTCTGGGAATTTCGACTTGAAAAATGAACCTCGCTGTCGTCCGAAGACTTTGGTCGACAATGACGAATTAAAGGCGATTGTGGAAGCTGATGATACACAATCTACGGCTGAATTAGCAGCAGTTTTCGACGTTAGCGTCAAAACAATATTGGTCCATTTGCGTCAAATTGGCAAGGTAAAAAGGCTTGACAAATGGGTGCCCCACGAACTCAATTATCGCCAGCGCGAAGTACGTGTCGAGACGTGCCTTGCACTGCTCAACAGACACACAAATGAAGGAATTTTGAACCGCATTGTTACCTGCGATGAAAAATGGATTCTGTTTGATAACCGCAAGCGCTCAGCAAGTTGGTTGGATCCTGGTTTAGCACCTAAACAATGCCCTAAACGAAAACTTACCCCTAGAAAAGTGATGGTCACTATTTGGTGGTCTAGTGCCGGTGTGATTCATCACAGCTTCCTACCAAACGGGGTGAGCATTACTGCAGATGTGTACTGTGAAGAACTGAACACAATGATGGAGAAGCTGGCACAGCTGGCTGCTCCTGCACGACAACGCGCGACCTCATACTGCACAGCAGCCGGTCTCCAAGTTGCAAGAACTGGGGTTGGAAGTTCTCCGTCATCCGCCCTACTCACCAGACCTTGCGCCTACACACTACTACTTTTTCCAGAATTTGGATAACCCCTTGGCGGGAAAAAAATTCAATATCCGAGAGGCAGTGCAAAATGCCTTTGAAGAATTTGTTGCCTCCCGTCCAGCTGATTTCTTTAAGAAGGGCATCAATAAACTGCCACTGCGTTGGCAAAGATGCATTGATTGCATGGGTGATTACTTCGATGAATACAAATAAAAAATACATGAAAAAAATTCGTTTAAATTTTTTCATACAAAACGGGAATTTCATAGGTAAAGACCTAATATAAAATAGAAAAATGGGGAACCATTTCTTTTTTGTATTTATTATTCTTAGCGTTTGACCAAAATCTCATGTGAAGTTAAATGACGATATGTTTTAATAAGATAGCAAACACAGTAAACCTAGAGGGAACTGCCCCTCAAGTGCAACTGTCGAAAAACACACACTGGTGCATAGCGACAGATTTTTTGTAGAGAGTTGTAGTGAGCCAGGCTGACTTAGAAAGAGACCTACCATTATTCTATTTTTTTATTTCATTGGAGGCAAACGAACAGGCGTGTCACCTGATGTTAAGTGAGCACCACCGTCCATAGACACTAGCAATACCAGAGGAGTCGCAAGTGCGTTGCCAGCCTGTGTTTAGGGGGGGTTGGGGAAGGGGGAGGGGAGGGAGAGGAGAAGGGAGGTGGGCCTCCAACGCACTCACTGACCGAACGGAACGCAACAATTCAAGCACTGTTAATCCACGTGGGTGTGTCTGTGGGTCGGGTGGTAGTACCTCGGGCAAGTCGAGCCATTCACGCTGAAAAGTGTAATACGAGTTTTATTATGATATCCGATGTCCAACTGTCTTAACACAAGTTTAAGTGCCGATGAACGCAAGGCTTTCTTATATGTGTTGATATAAAATCGTCATCTATCAATCAATTATTTACCAGAGTTGTTGCCTTACGCGGCAGGCAGATAAGGACAGGTTCTTATTTAAATTAAGCGATTCGCTATAGTCACAATAGCCAATAGATATACAATGATTGATGATAAACATAAGCTATTTTTATTTATAATATAAAAATAATATATATTAATAGACAGCTTGTTGCGATGCGTAGTTATAAAAATAGACACGTTATTTACTCACACCATATTATTTTTATTCAGGCGAGTTCTATTTTTATAAAACAATTATCCTGGAATCGAAGCGTATAAAAATTTCCTTTTATTCTGATCTCGTTATATTTACTAGAATAAAAAACGAAATGGACATGATTTTTCTCACAATTTTATTTTAGTCCGTTCTTTAAAGAATGGTAGATGTGACGTAAACACTGAAAAGCTCAATTTTTATAGATTACTAACTTTTGCTCGTGGCTCTGTTCGTGTTAATGTAGACTTGTTCTATCCCTCGAGAACAGTACTTTCTTCTGGATGAAGGGTACCATATGCCACTTTCTGTACTTCTGACAACGTGTATGCAAGATTTAACGATGATCGGTTAAGTAGTTAAGGAGTGGATACGTAACAAACAAACTCACGTTCGTTTTTATAATATTAGATACTAGCGACCCGCTCCAGTTTGGCATGGGTGCAATGTAGACAATTAGATATCCATTTTAATGAAATACTGTTAAGGGCAATTTTGATCTACCTGACATGTACAACGTATGTAATGTATTTAATTATATAAGGAATAGTACTGTATTGTATAAAATAGCTTGGTAAATAACACATAATTATTTTTCTAAAAAGATAAAACTGGTTACTGTGGGTTATCCTTTAGAGATAAATATATAATCGCAAACTTTTTTTATCGATCTTTTTAAGATATACAATTCCGTTATTACATCAATACATACAATTACATCAATTATGAAAATATGATCTATCTCATAAGGTTTAGGTCAGCTTTTGCCATTTAGGCGCAAAAAAATATGTTTGTTTCAACATCACATTACAAATCTTTGAATTTTTCGGCGTTCCTGTACTATAATATGTATGTATTATACATATAAACCTTCCTCTTGAATCACTCTATCTATTGCTGTATTAAAATCTCTATTAAAGCTGTATTTAAATCAGTTGAATAGTTTAAAAGATCTAAGGGAACAGACAGCGGAAACGACTGGCTAAGATTGGAAAACGTCAACTATTTCATTCATCACAGAATAAAATAATATTTGATAACATGATGGCTTAAAAATCGGAATTTTATATGAATTGACTAGAACGGTGTGGATTAATGTATGTAAATATTTTGATGTGAAAACTCTTTTCATGTGTTGAACGATATTTGACAGGCTAAAAACCTATGATTTCGTGCCAGTGATATGCTATAATATATGTTGCCATTATAATTAAGATTTTGTGACTATACAAAAAACATACACTTGTCTGTTCCGCAAGAAATTGTATTATGGAACTCTTTACGAAATACGTTTATAATCTAAGATCTTATTAGGAAGACCTCTATATACTTAAAGTTATTGATAATTATAATGTCGAATTGTAAACAATAAGCTGATAATTAATTAAAAATAAATAATGTGTTAAAATCTTACTAAATTTCATGCAGACAAAGTCGCGAGTAGCAGTTAGTCTAAAATAGAATAATCTTAATTACTTTTTATAAGGTTAGCCATCTACCAGTGAAAGTCCCGTGAAAATCGGTCTAACCGTTTTGGTGATAACACAGTGGGCGAAGCCACGATTAACAGCTAGTCTAAATTAAATTACTTTTTATAAGGTCCGCGAAGGCAGATGCCAGTGAAAGTCCAGTGAAAATCGGTTTAACTGTTTTGGAAAAAGCACTGTGGGAGAAGCCACGGTTAGAAGCTAGTGTAAACTAAAATTGCCTAAATTACTTTTTGTAAAGTCAGCTATCTGCCAGTGAAAGTCTAGTGAAGACCGGTCTAACCGTTTTGGAGATAGCACTGCGGGCAAAGCCACGGTTAATAGCTAGTATAAACTAAAATTGCTTGAATTACTTTTTATAAGGTCAGCTATCTGCCAGTGAAAGCCTCGTGAAGATCAGTCCAATCATTTTGGAGATAACACTACGGGTGAAGCCACGGTTAACAGCTAGTATAAACTAAAATTATTTTTTATAAGGTCAGCCATCTGTTAGTGAAAGTCTCGTGAAGATTGGTCGAACCGTTTTGGAGATAGCACTGCGGGTGAAGCCGTTAGTATAAACTAAAATTGCTCAAATTATTTTTTATAAAAATAGATATCTGTCAATAAAAGTTTCGTGAAGATCGGTCTAACCGTTTTGAAGATAGTACTGAAGGAGAAGCCACGGTTAACAGCTAGTTTAAATTAAAATAGACTAAGTTACTTGTTATGATGTCCACTCTCTGCCGGTGAAAGTTCCGTGAAAATCGGTCCAACCGTTTTGGAGATAGAATTGCAGACGAAGCCGTGGTAAATAGCTAGTCTAATTTAGAGTAGCCTAAGTAACCCGCTGTAATTTCAGCTATTTGCCATTGAAATTTCCGTCAAAATCGGTTCAGCCGTTTCGGAGATTACCCGGAACAAACAGACAGACAGACCGACAAAAATTTTAAAAATTGCATTTTTGTTATCAGTAGCGTATATACTTTCGAATCCAATCAGTAAAAAAAATTTATTTTGATATTACATACATACACTTCATTTTTATTATATGTATAGAAGAAGATTATTGCTTCGAGTGCTAATAGATGTGAAAATCAGACTAGTGTTAATAATTTCAATATACAAATTATGAAATTTAAATAATTCAAACTATAATTAATATAATAATTCAAAAGAGAACACAGTTATTCCATTGTTTTGAGTTTTCACTTCTATCGGCAGTCCTATGACGACCTCAACATTTAAAAAAAAAGTGTGTGTGAGAATCACACACGATAGAAGTGAAACTTCAGTAAATCGACAAAAGAATGAGATGAATATATATAACAAGAGTAGGATAATTACAAAGTTTATTTGTTTAAAAATGTATTTTGTTTAATTTTAAAAGATATTTTATATTGTATTTAACATATGTATATTGTATTTATTTAACAGTTTACAGTAGTATTAGCTCACGTACTTTTCACATATACTAACACACGTTAAATGCTCAAATACAAGCAAGTATTAAACAGTGTGCAATATACATACACACCGACATTTGCTCTCTCGCTCTGGCTCACTAATTACAGGCGACTATGCTTAGAAGACGGGAGTGCGGATGCTACGAAGCATGGCACAAAGAGGAGAGACCAATAATATAAAATACACACATCAAAAAAGTCTAAGCAACATGCGTGATATTACAAATTTTACCATTTATATTAATTAATTTCTAAGTATTTACTCACACAAAGTACGTAGGTAAGTAAACTTTTTTGTTATTGATGACATACTGGCTGGTTGTAAAAAAAAAATTTGATTATGTTTTGTTTTTTCATAAAATTCAAATGACTGCGAATTTGTTTGAATTTAAGTGCGTTTTAATTGCTACGTTTAGTCTTGATTTTATAATTTTACCAACCATTTAAATAAAGTTAGCGACAAAATTGAATTGTTAGATATTCTTTACGTCATGAAGCGACGTCATTTGATGGCAGATGAAATGCAAGCTGTAGGGATGTTGCAAGCGGGAAGTAATCAATCTCAGGTATCTCGACATTTTGGCATTCATAGAAGTGTTATTTGTCGTCTTTGACAGCGCTACAATAATACAGGAGAACCCGCTGA
Organism: Antheraea yamamai; assembly: GCA_036509395.1. Taxonomy (NCBI): domain Eukaryota; kingdom Metazoa; phylum Arthropoda; class Insecta; order Lepidoptera; family Saturniidae; genus Antheraea; species Antheraea yamamai. Next base: position 8,512,587 of record AP028429.1, read on the forward strand.
ACAGCATCCAGGCCGTAAAATGAGTACAACCACTCGGCAAGACCGGTACATACAACTGACTGCAAGACGCCAGCCGATGTTAACCGCTCGAGAGATAAGTTTGAGGCTACAAATTTCAAGTGGTGTTGATGTAAGTCCTCAAACTGTGCAAAATCGACTGCATGAGTACGGCCTACGAGCTCGACGCCCAATCAGGTGCCCATCGATACGTCACGGAATACGGGAATACGTCGATATGAATGGTGTAGAGAACGCATAACATGGACCCAGGAACAATGGGATAAAATTATGTTTTCCGATGAGTCGCGATTCGGGTTTAAGCCTGATACAAGAAGGGTGCGAGTGTATCGTCGGTCCGGAAATACTGAAAGGCTCAGGTGCGTTCAGGAAGTTCATCCATACAGCGGCTCAACAATTATGTTATGGGCGGGTATTATGAAGAACAGGCGAACTGAGCTCGTTTTTGTAAATGGAAACATGAATGCTGAAAATTACATTGAGGATATTCTTAGACCTTATGTCTACCCATTTGCACAAACCTTTGGCTCCAATTTTAGGTTAATGCATGACAATGCGCGTTCACATACAGCTCGGCGAACCAGTGAATACTTTGCAACGGAGAACATCCGGGTATTGCCCTGGCCTGCACAGTCGCCAGATCTCAACCCCATCGAGCACGCATGGGACATGCTCCAGAGACGTGTTTTGAAGGACTTGGACGGAGCGACAACAACCCAACAGCTGAAGGATTTGCTACAATTCCATTGGGAGCGAATACCGCAAGATGACATAAACAGTCTCATTAATTCAATGAATAATCGTTGCCGACAAGTTCTGAATAGCAGAGGAGATCATACTTTGTATTAAATTGTTCTATTCTTTCACAATAAATACATTTTCTTTAGAAATTTCATTTTGTAAGAAAAAAGTTTAGTTTCTTATGTATCTTAATTTCTACAGTATATTCTAATATTGTTCATTTCTGTTATTAAAAGAACTTATAAAGACAACAGCTGTTATTTTTACATCATAGAACCCTAAAGATATTATTTTTAAAATAAAATACAACGTTATAATGTGAAGAACCATCCTAAAATTTAAATTAGTACATGTTGCTTAGACTTTTTTGATGAGTGTAGTATGTATATTTCTGTCTCATTCTTTGCCGGCTTCATCCTACACATTTTTGTATTTGTGTCTTTTACCTGTCGTTTTTCACTTCAATAAAATAATAAACTTACGATGAAATTTCTTTACGTTTTAATCTAATTACTCTACATCGTAAATAAAAAATCCGTTCGAAAATAATAACCGCCATAATTTTGTAACCGACGAACGAAAATACCGCGAAAAGTTGTTACGTCACTTACCTGTCGTTTTTTCGTTGCATCTGGTTTGAAATCACAACGATTCTAAGGAAGTTTCACTTCAAAAAATCTTCCTCAATTTTGTAATAAATATAGTACATATCAAAATAGTCCTACTCCTGGTAAATTTAAAGATTTTTTTGATTACTTGTTAGTTTCGTAGTTTGCGATTCTTTTTAGCTCATCTACAGTGTACAGAAGATATTCTTGGAACTTCTAATTAATTTGTAGGACACTATTTCACGCTCCTATAAGTAAGTACAACTTTTTAAATACAACTTTATCCCAGGAAGGGTGCGATGTATGTATAGATTTCATAAAAAGAAAGTTATATACCTAGTCTTGCCATAAATACTGAAACAAAGAAAAAAAATTCTATTGAAAATAACATTTATTACTTTTACAGTGTGTTAGTTTATTACATAAATATAAAACAATTTAAAATATAAAAAGCTTATTCGAAGTTGTTTCCATTGGCTGCAATACAGTCCTTTAAACGTTGAGGTCAGTTATCAATAGAAGCACGCACTCTTTCCATGGGAAAATTCTTCACTGCCAATCGTACGGATTGTTATAGGGACTTCTAATTATCATGGCGTTTAGAGCAAGCCGTACTCTCTAAAACTGACCATAACTCATAATCCAGCGGATTAAGATCGGGACTAGACGACGGGCAGTCTTCAGCTCTGATGAATTCCGAAACGTTCGTTTCCAACCAAGACTGCATAGACCAAGCTTAATGAACCGGCGCCGAGTCTTGCTGGAAGGACCATTCTTGGTTATTGAACATAGTGCTGTTAAGGGACTTCACTACCTTCTCAAGAATGGTATCTTGATACACTTGTGCCGATGTTTTGATACCTTTCTCACAAAAGTATGGCTCAGTCAGTCCTTCATAGCTAATACCCCACAAAACCATCACTGAAGTCGCATAGTGCCCACGTTGCACTCTGTCGACTAATTGTGAAGCTTCCTTAGAGCTTTGAGCATAAATACGGTCATCTTGATTATTAAAATGTTGCTCAACTGTACAAATTTTCTCATCCGTAAACAACATTTTTCTATAACCTCCCTTTGCGTACCGCTTCAGTAGATAGGTGTTTCGATTTTACCACCCTATTCTTTTTTTAATTATCAGTTAAGAAATGACCAGTGCGTCTCATATAGGTTGCAAGTCCTAAGTCAATTTTTAAAATACGCGACATGGTCTAGGTGCTATCTTCATCTGCCGAGATAAAATCTTTTGCTTTCGGGCAGGATTTTTTCGAATTCTTTCCCTTACTGCTTTGACCACTTTTTTCGTACGAACACTACGTGGACGGCCAGATCTTTTTCTGTCACGAATAGAGGAGGTCTCATTGTACCTATTAATAGCCCGGTACACAAACATTTTACTAAAACCAAGCGTATAGAGAGTTTTAAATATTGCATTTGGCTCCATACCTACTTTGTGTAATGCAATCACAGCGATTCAGTTCTCTTTATCACCCCACCCCATTTTAATATCGCAAAATATTGTACAATGTATTGGCGCCAAAATGAGAAAACTCAATGAATCATCATATAAAAATGACAGATTCCAAATTGAAATGTAATATTTTGTTTATTTTTAATTGTAACAGTATTTATGGCCAGACTAAGTATATCACAGAACACGAGAAGGCCCCAACAATGTAAATATTTTTCTAAAACGAATACAAGTCGGTGTGAATTCAAAACAAAACGTCATTCATAGATAGAGTAGTGTGCTATGATAGAGTAGTGTGATAGTGTGATAGAGTAGTATTATTATTATATCGATTATGCCGTTTTCTGTGCTTACATACAGTAAAAGCTGTTACCAAAAATAAAAACAGAGTAACGTTTCACTGATAACAATGGCCATTTTGATATAATATTCCGTGTTATTTGTTTTTAATTAGTAGGAACACAAATCTGTCATAATTTGGTAGAGAGTAAGTAGTACAATGTAACATATGTATTGAATACTGAAAAATTTAAAACCAAAACATATGTATGGGTAACTGAAATAGTTAAAACCTAACTCGACAATAATAAAAGGATGATAAATTTCATTCCGTTATAAATATTTCCTTGACAACAATCCATAAATACAGAGAGCCGGAGGTCCACCTCCTCTCCCCTTCTCCCTTCCCTTCTCCCCCCTCCCCCCCCCCACACAGGCTGGCAACGCACTTGCGACTCCCCTGGTGTTGCAAGTGTCTATGGACGGTGGTGATCATTTAACATCAGGTGACTCATCTGTTCGTGTGCCTTAAAAAAACACACACACACAAGCACATTTCCTCGTGTGTTAACACGTGGTTGCAAAGCACACAGTTAAATACAAACTCCATAATTGTTCCACACGCTCTATCTGCAATTTTATAAAATATCTACATATCTGTGTAAATGTGAAAATACGTATGTTGGATTTCATATTCTTACGTAACGCTTAAGCGGTTGAAAGAATTTTATTGAAATTTGATAGATAGATCGATATGGGGTGAAATAGGACAAAGGAAGTCTTTTTTTCAGCAAAGCGGGTTAGCCCCAGTTGTGTATTATGCTCGTTTATATTTCGTTATTCGGAGATTAATCTAAGGATTTAAATGATTTATGTTGTTTTTGTTTAGTAATGTATGATTTGGTTAGGCTGAAAATCAATCTGCGTATGGGGTACTTAAATATGTATGAAAGTAAAATATGTTATATACTCAGTTTTACCTCATTCGGAACATAGATGCGGTTTAAGTATTTTTTATTAGCAATTATTAATTAAAAATAATACAGAAATACAACACTGATATAGTTACCATGAACCATCGTTCGTAACGTCACGTAGATGTGACTAACCCAATTGTCTGAGCGAGAATGTTCCCAATGCTTTTTTTTATTTTTTTCTCGAACTAACTACGCTATTGACCTAGCAAGGTCTTGATAGCTTCACCGGACTACTAAGGCGAGCGCTTACGGCACTCAGCCGGTTTTATTTTGACAACTAGCTCAAGGGTGCACGGCACACCTCGGCACCTAGTTCATGCAATTCGCGACCTAACTGAGCTAACTTTTTTTTTTACATGGGGAACTCCCTACGTATTCCCACCCTAACCGGGCAGCTAAGGGTGGGGTATGTCCGAATCGCACGGACTTAAACCCCATGGTGCCTTCTCACACCTATTGGCCTGGGAGCAGGAGCTGCCGACTGGCACTGCATCTACTCCCCGTCGCGGTCGAGGGTTCAGAATCGTAGACCCCTCAGGGGTGGGTGAGAGTTGCCCTCCCCGACGATCGTGGGAGGCGTATCGGCACAATGCGCGTCAACCATACGGGCCTGTGCATAAATTCTGCCAGGGCGACGGACATGCCCGTGTTCATCGCCCGCAGGCTCTTTTTACGGCGGACTCAGGTCATTACCGACCCTGCGCCACCATGAAACCATGATCGTCAACCGCGAGAGGGGAGCTGGCTGGTCTGCTACCTCTCCCTCTCCGTCACCTCTTTTGCGAGCATAACCGCCTCGCAATAGGAGGCGACGGAGCTTCACCCGCTCTCGCTCTCGACCATCTTACGGATGACGACTGAGAGCAAGAGATCTGGGTCAAAGGCCGCGACGAGCTCGCGGTGTGGCTGTTCCCAGGCGAGACACTCAACTAAAGTGTGCTGCGTGCTCATACTTGTATGAGTTGTTGAAATTTATGTGTACCAAGCATACATACCTGAATAACTCCTATATGTATTTTGTATCGGATAATTTTTCTAAATTATTTCATTTCGACAAGGGAAAAATGAATAGCCTTACACTTTCATGTCTAAACATGTGTGCGTGCACGTGTGTGGAGGTGATATGTGTAACGTTGTTGCAGTGATGTAAGATTTTGTGTCACTGTATCGCGCGAGCAACGTACTCAAGGGCTCCACGCCGAGGAGACGGACCTAGGCTTGAGCCACTGTCGAGGAGGGTGCCTAGTCTGGTGTGCGGGAGCGAAATTTATCCCCAGACCACGGCGGCGTGATCTGTGGTTACGCGGGCGTAAGCGTGAATACGCTCTATTTGGAAAGACAGGCTGGTACTGATCGTTGGCTGCCGTTATTTTATCAGGAGGATAAATTGCGATGCTTAGTTATTCCTTTTACATTTGAACAAAATATAAAACACTCATAAAGAACATAAGAGTAGCTTAAAGAAGGATAAACATTATAAAACACAGGTAGTTTTGAATCAAGTCGTAATCTAGCTGTCTGTTTCTTCTATAAAGAGATAATTAACCGTTAAGCATGAAAAATAAATCTAAGCTCCTTTGTATTTAAATAATATAAAAACACGAATGTGTTCAACGTTCATTTTCTAAAGCATAAATGTGGTTCCTTTGTAACGTACTTTGAGGTAATTCTTCCATTTAGCTTCATATCTTGGTAACTTTAATGCTAATGTGTGTTCTTAATCATATCGTGCCCAAGTAACGTTTTATGGATTTCTTATACGTAAAACCAAAGTAGGTGGTTGATAGTTAATAAAAATTGAGAAAACAATAAAATTACACTGCTATAAAAGAACGAATGTGCCGCGCATAGCTGGCGTGATATTAAATTCCTTCGAAAACATAAAAATGATTTTCGATCGTAAAACTATAATTTACAGACGTAAAAATGCGCTGAATTATATGTTGAGTATGAGATATATACGTTGAGGATATGGACTGGGGGTATTGTGTTAAATTCAAACGGTGAGTGGTTAAATTTATGATAAGTTTTTAATGTTATTAATAGTCACCGCTGTTTAATTTTGGCTTGCCTACCATAATATTTACAATAAACTAACACAAGTAAATAATCATTATAGATATTGATTAGCGACACAACGAAAAAAAGAAACTGCCAATGTTATATTCTTATTATTGGTAAACATAAGCGAGTAACAGCATTCAAGTGAATATGAGAAGGAAAGAAACAGATTTATCAATTATATGAAAAAACATTTAAAAAAATGCTCAATTTGAACTCAAGTTCTAGGTCATTTTTTCCGAATTAAAAAAAAAACTTTATGTCCCTTTTCATTGCCACCTAAGTCAGGAACCTGGACCCAGGTGTGATCGTGGGACATCAATTTAAACGCATGATTACATGGACCATTTTTAAAGATAATGACACTTTATATAAAATACGAATGAGTTTTATTGTTACACATTCACGCCTGAATTACTCTTCGGAACATCATGAATTGCACAGACGTTGTTAGGAGTAAAAGAAAGGCCATAGAGTATCTTTCGTCGAGAAAAAAGTGCTTTTCCCAAGGCACAGGTGAAATCTACTATGTCGCGAGCGAGGCCGTGAATAATACAAAATAAACCAATAATATACTCCAAGTATTATTTACATAATAAAAGAAAATGACATATATTCAAAATAAATACCGTAGTCACTATAGAGGCAAATAATAATCGACAGTGTATGCATCTAAAAGAGCTTTCAAATGAATAGTTGCCGGGATGTTAACTCTGTATTATTGCGTTTGTCCAGGATCTCGGGTGCGTTCTGTAAACACGTGTTTTAATCAAGCCTGTTGCTTCGCTTCCGTTTGCTGCGGCCACTCGGCACTCGGCAAAGAAAAACTTTGCATGTGTTTTATTACGACGGATGCGAAACAGCTGCAGGGCTTAATTTCGATGTCGGTCTGTTCCGCTTTATCGTTTTTTCTATGTTTGTCAATATGATATTTTTATAACTATTTATATTGGAAACGTTTTATTTATAAATTCCAAACCATGTTCTATTTGCTTAGTAGGTTCATTGAATCACTGATGCTGATAAAATACACCCACTAAAGACAGGACAGGGTTAGTTTGGATTATGAATATGTATTAAAAATACGATTTCCGTTGCTATGTTTTGTTTTTATACATAGAAACTAATAATTTCATCATATTTTCGAATAGTTTTCATTTGTAGAAACTTATCCGAAAAGAAGTATAAATTCCAATTAGTTATACGATATTGTTTTGCTAAATATGAAGTATTTCTGTGGTTCACGATAATCGAGATGAACAATTTCATAGCGCTCGCGAGCGACGCGCCGGGCGGCGGGTCCACGGGGTGAAGGGTACATACACTGTTTCATTCGATTAAAGCCCTCTGTACACGGAAATTATCAAACGAAACGCACCGACAACTCAACGGTCCGTGAGAGCCTCTACATTAATAGTTTTTGTTCCTAAACTCGTTCGTTTCTTCGTAGAAACTACAGAGGTTTTTCACATTTTTCTTTCTATTATCAAATTGCTATCACATAACTCATGGCTCACGGTATCAACTATATATGTACTGGCTGGTATTCAACTCATCTCACCCCCCTAACATGTCTAATAACATTGTCAATTTACTTGATTTTTAAAGGGCACAAATACCCCTTTTTAAATATGTAACTATTTACGTCGCAAATATTTTTTATGAGCTCATAGAGATTGTACTTGAAATTTATTTATGTTTTAAATCAATTCTGGTCTTGTTTGTAATAACAAAGTAAATGATTTGCATTCTGCTTCCAGTAGAATGAAAAAAAAATATGAATATTATTACAAAATGATAATAACATTTTTTTCTAAAACGAACCCATTTTAATTTATGTTTAAGTACATACATATCGAAATACAAATCTAATTAATTCTCATTTTCCGTTCGTACCTCGCGTTAATTTGGTTGTACAAATTTACCGAACGCGTAAACGTTTCGATTAACATTTAACCTTTGCACACGTTTCTAATAAAAGTGAATTTGATAACAAACAATAAAAAGTCAAAAATCACCTTTGAAAATATATTTTAATCATCTTTACTAGCAGAATATCTATCGAACGTTGATTTGCAGATTGTTGAAATGCTTGTCACAATTGCATATTTGTCGTCAATATTGTGAAAATATGATTGTCACATAGCAAACATGAATAATTGTAACGTTGAAACTGCAACACCAACACCAATATGCTTAATGAGAGTTGATTAGCGTTGACTATGCACAGTACTGTATATGTAGTCGGACGGAATACGCTATTACAAATTACGTATTCAGTTTGTTTGGTCCGTGAATGTTGTTACATTGGCAATTAATGTTAACGTCGGTTATTCATTAAATACTTAATTATAATAATACGTGACCTGTATGAATTACCACTCAAAAGAACCATTAGTAATTATTTATTACTTAAGTACCATAATGTGATATTTATAAATAAATTATTTTATATCAGGATACGTCGGAGTAAATTGAGAGCATCAATCGGACTATCATTAGCAGGTATTTAGCCTTTCCCCGACTGCGGTTATCAGTCAATTTGCCGAGTGCATTTCCATCTGTATCCCACTCACCGATCCAAATATGACCTATTAATTATTTATCATATTAAATCGTACGTCAAAAACTACGTATCCGATTTATGTATCCACGCATGTTCAGTCTGACTAACCGTATACACTACACGTACATTAAAGTATGTGTTTGTAATTTATTTGATTCTGAGTAATAGATTTGACAAATCGTAACATATTGTTATATATTTTTTTACGTATAAAACAAAATAATAGAATAACTATAGGTAACCTAGAGGTACCTAAGAGATTCAATCTAATTTTGTAATTCAAGTTTGTAATTATTCAAATGATAGATGCCTGTTATTACCAATTGCATTAGACGTTTATGTTTCATATAATCTAATGGGTAGATACTAGTTTATAGTTATAATCGTGTTATATAACTTTACGAGGAATTGAAGTGACTGATTCAGCTAAGTTAAGAGCAGTAATATTCTCGCGAGTTCATCACATATGCATATTATGACAAAACTAGACAGGTTTTATTGCGACGCAAACGGACGTGGCCAAGGATTGGGGAGACCGCGCATCGCTCGTCTGCAATATTATTATATGCCTAACCGAGTACTTTAATATACCACCTTTATAGCGCTTCTGTAGTCGCTGGATACTATTAAATTCGTATCTCACGTGTGAAAGTAAGCTGGAAATTATTCGCAAATATTTTCTTCTACATTAATATGGCTCTTGAAGTAAAATTATACGATGGATTATTTGGGATTTCAATTATTTAGACTAAATACTAACCTCTAAATAAATGGGAATTTTGTGCCAACAAAATTGTATAAGGAATAATTACAGCTTGTTTTTCTAATATCTAATAATATAGTAATGTTTATAAACATTTAATAGAGAATTATAAAGTAGTGTAGGTAATTCACACAAATAAACTCAAATTGCGTTCGGCAAAACGCTTTAATACGAGTAGAATAGTCTATTCGCGAGATGAAAAGACAAAATCGTAACAAACAGAAATGAATGGTGTAAAGGGGTTAATACTTTACCATATAGCGAGAGTATAATATACGTACATATTGATCGCAAAATTCAAGAAACTTGCATTAAATTTTTTTATCGTTCATTCCGATTACTAGTATATCATATTAGCGTATTTTAATGAAGATTTTTATGTTAAGCACAAACTAGTTCCAAAGAGTAATCTCATGATCTCGATACCATATAAAGAATTGTGGAATAATCACTTAAAAAATGTGTATGACTTTTTGATAAAAGATACCACACGTTCTTTTCTGTACTCCAGAGGGATACGCAAAATTTTGGAATGATCGGTTGAGCTGTTAAGACCTAAAAGCGTACAAACGAACTTCCGGATCATGAAGTTTGAGACTTATAAATAGAGGACTCGACTCATCGATGTTAAAGAAAAAAGCTACTTACAAAAAAAGAAAGAAAGTCGATGGACAAACAGAAGAGAAAAAGGTACAGAAATGTTCACTTAATTATATATAGATCTTTATATTTTAAGATTACTTTTGATTTTTTTTGTTCTTTATATGACAAAAGTGTGTTTTAAATTATAATTTTAGTGCACAATAATTTAATGAAAAGCAGTTTTATAGTGATGATTACTCTCCTTAAATTTTAATCGATTAATGTTCAATTCAATAGGCTTAAGGTTAACACAACAGCTTCGACCTTCGATTGTTGACAGAGTCCGGTGTGAGCGACAAACACATTAGTATACACGGGTAATGCCTGACCAAACGGTCGAGGGTCGCGCGTGATTGTGCCGCAGTTGTCGGGATCTCCGACACCACACCATAACTACAGCTTCTGTGAAACAATACGAACGATATTATCTTTGTTTTTTTATTTTGTATCAACACTAGCATACACTTATAATTCGTTTATAAGATCGCAGATTCATTGGAACTAGTCTAATTCATATCAGATCGGTTAATATTACATGTTAAGAATGTAAACAAATTAAGATGTTTATTCCATTGGATGGTAAATTTAATGAAATAAATAAAGTGGACCACGGTTAAGGGCTCGGTTGTAATATAATTATAACCTTTTGTGAAAACTTCTCACTGGAAATTACGTTAGAAATTCCTACAAAAGAATTCAATTCTGTAAAGTATATATAATAGAACCTAATAAACGGATGAATATTTTTTATGTTGTGTAATGTTAATCTCTAATAAACCACCTTTATGGGTGGTTACTATATCCAGTTCCCTAATTACGTTCTATCGCAAGAGCAAAGCGATAGCTAATGTGGTAAAATATCTGCTGCAAAATGGCAAATTCAACTTGTATACCTGCCATAATCAAGTTCCAACAAAGCAACAACAGGAGTGCTTTTTTATACTTAATATCAAACTTTCCTATAAGTAAGTCTTAAGTCCATATAAAAAAATGCACACTGCAGCTTACGTTATGGGTGATACATAAAAATAATTTGCAGCAGATATTTTGCGTTGTCAACTATCATTTTGTTCTTGCGAAACATGTAATTGATCCGGTTGACCTCTGTGACAGAAGGGGAGTTGCAAAGCATTTTACCTCATGAGATGTTTCAATCTAGTACTCAGCAGTAATAAATTACCACTGAAATTTGAATCTTGTATGAAATTGGTTATAAATCGTTATGTACTATAGAGAGGATTCATGTCAGTTGGAAAACATGTTTCTTTATTTTTTACATTATAAATATAAAAATACAGTAGTGGATGTTACTTTGCACTTCCACCTGGAATTGATTTACCACTATTACGTTTCACTGCAACAAAAAACGTTTCTTACTGAATCAATAAAAAGAAAGAATTAAAACCGCATTCCTAGGTTGAACCTGACAACGGTTGACATTGTTGGTATGTAACTGTAAATGTAGTACATACCAACTACATTAAAAGTTAAACTACATCACAATTAAAAGTTACATACCAATAATGTCAACCGCCGTTCGGTTTTAACTCTTTCTTTTTATGGTCTTAGTAAAAAACGCTTTTTGTTGTAGTGAAACGTCGTAGTGGCCAATCATTTCCAGGTGGAAGTGCAAAAGAACATCCACTATAATATTTAATAATGGATTTCCGCAAAGTAACACCATCTTCAAACAAATATCTTAAAAAATGTAACACCAAAAATGTTAAAATAAAACGTAAAGTAATATATGTGTTTCGATAAGAGTAGGTCACGCCATGATTATGATAAGGTGAGTTGTGAATACTTCTCTTGCATCGACGTACACCGCTAATACAACTTCCCACGGGCTCTAAAAACAGGAAAACAATAGCCCAACTTATAATAGTGTGTCCAATGCAATTGGCAGCTAATTTGTTGTTGCTCCGGCATTGTGCATTGTATCGAATTTTTAATAACTTCTCTTTGTTGGGAATTTAAAATAAAAGAGGAAATACATCTACTCTAATTTATCTTAGTCCATTCAAATTATTATTTGTTAGGGCAGTATTAAAGATAAAGCCTGCGATACCAATATTGATAAATTAGTAGTTTCGAAATGTTTGTCATAAATGTAAATTACTGCTTGACAGTGTTTCAACATAACCACGCTTAATTTTAACCTGGAATTTAGGACCTATGGATACTATAAGACTCGACTTTCCATTCTATCAACCGGAATAAATCTAAAAGTGTTTAACAATATCTTTTTTTTTGCTATTTCTTCGTTAAAGACAATTTCTAAAATAGTCCCAGAGATATCTATAATCTAACTACATTAATGTTAGGGCTGTCGATCTTATTTATAAAATTCGGTCAAATATGAGTCGAGCGTATACACTGAGTGTTCCTTATCGCCATTGAATTTACGAAAAGAAAAGTATTTTGTAAAATTCAGATCGATATCTCCAACTGACGTGTTTTTATTGTCTGTTGTTTTAATTCAGCGTTTAAATTTTAATCGTAGCTTAATGCTTGTTATTACATACAGATCTAGCTAGCAAAAACTTTTAAAAAGTTTTAGTATATTAGTGTCTACACATCACATTAGTTACTTTAAAATAATTGCAGCCTCTATGTTTAACGTAACATCTGTATCAATTGAGTTATATCCGTATAAACTACTTTTGTTGGTTACACTATTTGTGGATTTATCTTTTATATTATGCCATTAATTTAATAATTTAATTTAATTTTATATTAAGCAGTTGTTATCCGTACATATACAGTAGAACCTCAATAAGTTAAAATCCAAGGGAAACACAAAATATTTTAAGTTATAGAGTTTTTAACTTATAAAGGGTTTATGTTACACTCGCACATTCGCCACACACTTTCTTGAAGGCCAAGTCATGACGTTTCTCAAAGTTTCCTAACCAGCCATTGCTAGCTTTAAAATTATGGATTTTAAATTTTAGATTTTTGTGAAAAATATTGTTGTAGGTATCTTGGAATGAGTTGTAAAATACATTTCAATCATTTTTAGAAATGTTTGTCTGTTTGTTTGAATACCTATCATTACCAAAGTGCTGCGTTCACGATAAAGCCTCAGAAAACCATAAAGCATATCCTCGAGTAACATTTAATCTTGGTTTTTTTTTATGTCAAAAGCAGGCAAACGAACTGGTGGGTCACCTGATGTTAAGTGATCACCACCGTCCATAGACACTAGCAACAACAGGGAGTCGCAAGTGCGTTGCCAGCCTGTGTATGGGGTAGGGGTAGGGAAAGGAGAAAGGGGAAGGGAAAGAGGGGAAGGAGGTGGACCTCCGGCGCTCTCACTGACCGAACGAAACGCAACAATGCAAGCACTGTTACTTCACGTCGGTGTTCTGTGAGAGGGTGGTACCCCGAGCGAGCCGACCCATTCATGCTGAAACTAGTAATAGCTACAGCGTGGCTCTACCACCTTCAAATTCATTAAAATCGGTTTACTGTATCAGAAGTTATTGTAATTTTAATGACGACACGAAGTAGATAAGTAAATGGACTTAATACGTTCAAATGATTTTATCAGTCTCCTGTTGTTTTACATTACAGTCGCGACACAGCTAATTATTTAATGTATAAATTATTAATACTATAATATTTTATATATAATTTTTCAATCACCATAGAATATTAACAAAAGTTTAAATATTTGCATCCACACTAGTATACTTTAAAACGTCGGTGCTTCCGGTTAAATAATCGACAAAAGAGTTTGCGTTCTATGGATTGCGGTGCAGTAACTGTGAACAAACATAAAAATGCACGTGTTTACCGACCCCGCAGGCCAATATCCAACAGACTGATTGCTTCTTTACTGTTACACGATAAAAATTTTATTAGATGCTCATAAAATGTGCACTGACGACTCGCGAGACCCAGTAGCCAATATATTTAAAATTACGCTGTAACAAGCTTTATAAAACTTAGTAATACTTAAGACTTGATTATAAATTAAACTTTATTATTTCTTATTGAATTATATATTTCATATATTGGGTGTGTAATGAAAGATTTATTTAGTAGGCACCTAGTATATTTAAAAAAGTATAAAAATATAGTTATAGACAAATAGCTTTTGCTCGCGGCTTCATTCGCGTTATTCGAGATTTGACCTATCGCCCGAGAACAGTACATTTTTTTGTTGATAAAAGTTACCCTATGTCCTTTTCTGTACTCCTAACAACGTATGTGTAAAATTTCATTATAATCTGTTGAGTAGTTAAGGCCTGAAAGCGTAACAAGTAGATAAACAAACTCATTTTGACATTTATAATATTAATAAGATATTTATAAGGATTTTATATACTTTTTTTATGTCATAGCAGACAAACAAACAGGTGGGTCACCTGATGTTAGGTGATCACCACCGTCCATAGACACTAACAACACCAGGCGAGTCTAAAGTGCGTTGCCAGCCTGTGTTTGGGGGAAAGGGAGGAAGGGGGGATAGGACAGGGGAGGTGGGCTTCCAGCGTTCTCACTGACCTAACGAAACGCAACAATACAAGCAGAGTTACTTTGCGTCGGTTTTCTATGAGAGGGTGGTACTACTCCTGGTGACCCGACCTATTCATGCTGAAACCAGTAATAGCTTCCGCGTGGCTCTACCACCTACATGTACTCATATGGACAGATATACATTGCTCTATGTTTTATTTATTGAGAACTGTTAAATTTATAATTTATAGTAAGGCCCCAGCGAATAGATACGACAAGCAATAATTATATTGGAAATAAACTAACTATACTTAGTGACTGGTTACTCATTTGTAATATTTTTACAGAATACTCAGTACTTGATACTAGTTCTAAATCATTAAAAAAAGTAAGTACTTAATATTTGACCTAATTATCTAGAAACATACAAAAATTATACTCGATCTTCTACGCGTCTATGTTAAAGCACAGTGTCAATAACCGTCAAGTGAAGTGAAAGTGAAGCCAACCAACTAACAAGGGATAATTTTTCGAAGTGTTTGAAAAAACAAAAGGATTTATTGTCCGTTTTATTATCGAAGGTTATAAACTCCGGGACGCCGCTCGCAGGTTTCGTCACCGGTCATTCCACCTAGGTTTATTTAAATTTGTAACCATACTTTTGAAAGTCTTAGAATAAACTTTAACTTAGGTTCTCTTTGTTGTTTATTCGTATTTGTTTTGATATTATTATTTTATATGGTAAAATGTGATCATGAACTATCACACGATTCAAGGTTGTCACTCTTTAAACAGTCACAGTGTATAAAAATCTCATAAATATCATATGTTATAAAACTGCTACTCTGCTATTGTGCATCTCTTTAAATTACCTTTAACAAGTACAATCATGGTTTTATTTTTATTTTTTAACAATATATGAGAAATAAATGCATAAAAATTGATGCGGCTGGTTGCCCAAACCGTCGAACTGTTCAAATCGTTTAGTAAACACCGAATAGGTCGTGTACAAGTGAGGTACAACGATTTTAATCGAATGGAAACGGAACAAAGTGAAAATGTACACCTCAATTATTCCAACAGTCGCTTGTGGACAAATAACCATATATATACCGAAGTGACCACCGCCAGCTGAGTCAGTATGACTGAATAATATCCTACATACAAATAATAGCCTTTATGTATGTAAAAGTAATATTGTAGATTGTAGATGTAAGGATCGTGAAGGTATGACTAGAATAAAGAGACTTATAAATAACGGCTAAAACTCGTCGATGATATAATAAATAAAGTAAAATTTTCCATTTTTTATTAATGACATATCTACAGTTAACAAACAGATATTTACGTGTGTACAATTTATTTATTTTAAGATCGTCAACATGACAATAAACTAGTAAGTATATAAAACTAGCAGGCCCGGCAGACATTGTCCCGCCCTGATTATGAAAAAATCCTTGAAAAATTATATACTAAAACGTTCCTCATGAATCACCCTATCCACTGATGAAAACCGCATGAAAATCCGTTCGGTAGTTTTTGAGTTTATCGCGAACAGACAGACAGACAGACGCGGTAGGGGACTTTGTTTTATACTATGTAATGAAGTAGGACTATTGTGATACATTATAAATGTGATTATATTCAGAGACAACCACGGCATGCTCCAACAATAAATTAAATATTAATAAAACTTAATATTAAAGTATTTTACAGATTTAAAAATGTAACATAATAATACAAAAACAAGGAAATTGAAACAGAAAGAGAAAAAAAGAAAGAAATACTGAAACAATTATAACTGTATTTTGTGAATAGACTGATATGTCTCAATCGCTGTTTTGAAATGATTTCGTTTGTCCTAAATAATTATTGCAATAACAATGTATTGTAACGCACTATGGGCTATTCTTTTCTCTATTATGAAAAAGAACAGTGAAAATAAACTTTATGAACTAAGACATTTTTTTAGGAATAACGTTGGTTTATTTATTCAAAATGACTTCATATCATTAATGGTATTTTTTTCTAACTGACTAACGCTATTGCAATCTTTACAACGTTACTGAATTAATGGGGCGAGCGCTTACGGCGCTTCGCCGCTTGGCAGCAAGCTCATGAGTGCTAAAGTGGACAAACCCCGTCTTGGGCTGTTGCTTGGATACAGCAACGCAAATCTTACTAAGTTAAACTAATCATGCATATAAGGACTGAATATGACTATAATGTTCTTCAATGTGTTGATATATAATTTATACATATAATAAGAATGTAAATGTAACGTGTCTGTAGTTTATATATTTCTTGGAAAAAAATTGTTGCAAATATCTAGGAATAAGTAATAAAATAAATTTCAATCTTTTTCAGAAATGTCTGTCTGTTTGTATGTTAGTTTGAACACGCATCACTGCCAAAGTACTGCCTTCACGACAAAACCTTCTCAAGAATATCACAAAGTAAATCCTCCAATAATATTTAAACTTAGTTTCATTAAAATCGGTTCACTATATCAAAAGTTATTGTAATTTTAATGACGACACGACTTAAGTACGAGAGAATAGTAGATAAGTGGACTTAATACATTCAAATGATTTTATTAGTTACTGTTTTTATTACATCAGGGTCCACGCGGACAGAGCCGCGGGCACAAGTTAATGTTAAACACAGAGGTACATATTAAAAAGAAGCCCAAAGAACTAACGGCGAGAGCTTTTGTAAGTTACAAGTATAGAATCGTTTGCAATTAAATTAGACCGGTGTAGAAAATTGAAAAGTTAATGGATTCTTAATAGACGTTTTTTACTTCCGACATTCCGCTACCGTAAAGATACTCTTTTAATCCAATTTTATTTATACGCATTTTAAATGAAATCTCTGTTGTAATGAAATTATAACTATATTCACATCTATATACACTTTATAATAGTGTTGTAGTATTATAAGATTTATGTAGGTTTAACCAAAATAAAAAAATATATAAATTTGATCTCAATCAATTCTATTACCTTCACAGAATCATTTCACTATAATTGTTGATTGTAATCATAATTATTTTAAACTAGCTGTACCCGCAGCTCCACACGCGTTTTTTAAAAATTGTATTAAAGAAATATAAAATTGTGAGACCGTGTACAATTATAGCAATCCTATTTAAAACAATTGTAAGTACAACACGCACGCCACCTACAGTGACATGTAACGTATACATTAGATATATAAATACTAACAGTGTGTCAAATGAGATTTATCATTTGGAACCTTAACCCACCATGTAACTACCTCAGTGCTCATTAACACTGTATAAGGAACTAATGAAAGAATGACTTAAAGATTATTATAATGATATAATATCGCCATATTGTCAAAAAGTAATACGTTTTTGGTCTAATATCTTATTACAAAGACCCTTTCTATCTTCAAAATTATTATTCATAATTATAATGTTGAATTGTAAACAATGAATGTCTTGAAGTCTTGCATAAATATAAATTAAGTTATAAAACTTTATATCTGTGTAAGTAGCTTTTAATATTTGACAATTTAAATAATGCTTATTGAACTCGATACAATATTCCTATATGTTACTATGGTTACTTAGTATGTAGAAGAAAAAGCGGTAAATAAAAAAAATGGCTGCCAAAATGACCAAAAGGACAATATAATTTAACTTACATACATAGACACAGATACAGATATATGAATTTCAATTATATTTATTCTTGGAGTCTAGTATAATGCATATCTTATGCACATGTTCACAGTGAACAACATATTTTTGATATATTTCATGCGGTCGAAGTCGTGGGTAACAGCTAGTCTAAAATAGAATAACCTAAATTACTTCATATAAGCCGTGAAAATCGGTCTAATCGTTTAGCCACGGTTAACAGCTAGTCTAAATTAAAATATACTAAATTACTTTTTATAATGCCCGCTATCTGCCGGTGAAAGTTTCGTAAAAATCAGTCGAACCGTTTTAGAGATAGCACTGTGGGCGAAGCTACGGTTAGCAGCTAGTATAAATTAAATTTACCTAAATTACTTTTTGTGAGATCAGCTATCTGTCACTGAAAGTTCCGTGAACATCGGTCAAACCGTTATAGAGATAGCACTACGAGCGAAGCCACGATTAACAGCTAGTATAAATTAAAATTTCCTAAATTACTTTTTATATTGTCAGCTATCTGCCAATGAAAATTTCGTGAAGATTAGTCCAATCAATTTGGAGATAGCATAGCGGGCGAAGCCACGGTTAACAACTAGTATAAATTAAAATTGCCTAAATTACTTTTTATAAGGTTATCTATGTGCCAGTGAAAGTCTCTTTCAAATCGGTTCAACCGTTTTAGAGATAGCACTGCAGACGAAGCCGCGGTTAACAGCTAGTCTAAATTAGAGTAGCTTAAGTAACCCGCTGTAATTTTAGCTACCTCCTAGTGAAATTCCCGTCAAAATCGCTCAAGCCGTTTCGGAGATTAGCCGGAACAAACAGACAGACAGACCGATAAAAATTTTAAAAATTGCATTTTTGTTATCAGAAGCGTGTATACTTTCACACCTAATCAGTCAAAAAAATTTCTTTTGATATTACATACAGACACTTCATTTTTATTATATGTATAGATTTAACTTACACACACTATTGTGACATTGTTTTATGACATTGTAATAGCCATACATTGAACAAATTCATTGAAAAGATTATTATTGTCATTATATAGAACAACAAAGACTACCTTTTAAAAACTCTTTATTATGTTTTTTTTTTAAATCTTGAACACAATTTTTAATATCTATAACTATATTTTTTATATATTAGTTATCATGGGCCATCTAACAATCCATTAGTGTATAAAGTGTAGGCCAGAAAAAATGCTCAGGGACAACGAAGTAATGGTGCTGACAGGTCGTATGGTGCGGCGCGAGACGTTAGGGCGAGGGTGGGTTATCCGCCCGGCGAAAATCGAGCTTTACTGATAAGGGCCGAACTATAAATAAATTGGTACCATACCCCTACACAGTCGCGTGTTTGGATACGTACACAATAGTCACACAGTGCAACCTTGGGCACATTTAGTACTAAATAAAGTTAACAAAAAAGAAGGAAACCAGTGCGTTCTCTTGCAATACCTAATCCATAAAATATAACTGATAAAAAGCAGTTGACAATTTTTTTAAATAGAATTTACTAAAAAATCGTGTCAAATCAAATGTAGAGCATTAAACTCGATATGCAATACATAAATTCTTATCAAGTTAAGTAATTTTATCATCACAATTTAATATGCTACTGGCTTCCATTTCAGTCTCATTGTTAATAACGGCTTAAATCTCAAACGTATGACGTTCGGTTAAGAATTCCAAATGAAGTTTTGTCTCAAATTTAGGCTTGTGTATTTATGTTTCGAATTTAGAGATTCATTAGCTTCCGCACGGTTTGATTTTTCTTTGATATCGTTTTTTTCTCAAAATGGAAAACTTAACATATTGCGTTATTTAGGAATACGAGAACTGCAGAAAGAGCTCGAAGGCTTAAATAAAAATTGTGTACAAAGAGGTTCGGTAATAAATATAAAAAACTAAGTAATGTTTAAAAAGTCTCATTAAAAAAAAAATCCCAAACTATAATTTTGTAGTCCACGTGAACGACGCTACGAGAACAGTATGTAATATAATCATACATTTTTATGACAGAACCTGTATTATCTTAAAATGACTGAACCAATTTAAACATGGTTATAAAAAAAAGTGTGTGTGTACTTATGTACACGCGTTAGAAGTTATACTTCTTTGGCGTAACAAGATAACAATTTTGTTGGTAGCTTTTTTTTCGAGACTTAATGAGCGGTTAAGCAGACAGCTTCATACTGTTAATTTTGTGTCACAAAAATTAAAATTTCACTCTCATCATTTTTTCATAACGCGCCTAAAGAAGTATAACTTCAATAAATACATAACTGAATCTAAGAAGTATCTAGGTTACATGTACACACTTTCCACAGGAAGTAACCAGGTAAGCACGATAGGTATACAATAAAAAATTAGATAATTTTTAGTTCACATGAGAAACGTAGTTTGCATGTAACGCTAAACGCATTTATTAGAACAAAGTCTCGGGTACAAACTATAATAGCAAGTATTAACATTATACAATCTTCCTCTTTATTATCAAATAATAGCTACACGTTATGACCCGAATGAATACTCATAGCAAGGTTATAGGACACACCTTTTGGACTATATTACGACTAACTTACATACAATAAACATACCACATACTAATTTCAATACGTTTCATTGTTTAGTATTAGTCAGTGTATAGCAATTTAATGTACCAAGTTTAAAACAGTTTATCCTATAGCACTTCCTGTGATCCCGTGACCAGCGTGAGATGACCGACATCTTTCAGCGAACAACACTCTTCCTAGACAGTATTTTGTAGCATTTCTAAAGTCGCATAAAAACTAATTTAAGTGATCCCGTGACCAGCGTGAGATGGCCGACATCTTTCAGCGAACAACACTCTTCCTAGACAGTATTTTGTAGCATTTCCAAAGTCGCATAAAAACTAATTTAAGTGATCCCGTGACCAGCGTGAGATGGCCGACATCTTTCAGCGAACAAAACTCTTCCTAGCAAGTATTTTGTAGCATTTCCAAAGTTGCATAAAAACTAATTTAAGTGATCCCGTGACCAGCGTGAGATGGCCGACATCTTTCAGCGAACAACACTCTTCCTAGACAGTATTTTGTAGCATTTCCAAAGTCGCATAAAAACTAATTTAAGTGATCCCGTGACCAGCGTGAGATGGCCGACATCTTTCAGCGAATAACACTCTTCCTAGACAGTATTTTGTAGCATTTCCAAAGTCGCATAAAAACTAATTTAAGTGATCCCGTGACCAGCGTGAGATGACCGACATCTTTCAGCGAACAAAACTCTTCCTAGACAGTATTTTGTAGCATTTCCAAAGTCGCATAAAAACCAATTTAACATTTAATATGAGAATGAATTTTAAGCGATGATGTCTCAGTGATTTGTGTATTAGTAGTGTATGCTAGAAATAAAATATCATGATGAAATCATAGCATGGTGGTAGAAATTTTTCTAGGACCATCTGGAACACCATTGAACACCTATAGGTCTATTCCAGCAGCATTGAGATCCAGTCCCCCTCTAGGTTTAACGTGTTCCTATCTTGGACCACATCCACATTTGACAGCAGGTGTGATCGTAACCAAATGCTAAACCTATCATTACATAGTATAAAACAAAGTCCTCTACCGCGTCTGTCTGTCTGTCTGTTCGCGATAAACTCAAAAACTACTGAACGGATTTTCAAGCGGTGGATAAAGTGATTCATGAGGAACGTTTTGGTATATAACTTGTCAAGGATTTTTTGTATAATCAGGGCGGGACAACGTCTGCCGGGCCCGTTAGTAATGTATAAAAACAATGATTAATAATGTTAATAATACAATCAGTCTTACCAATTTCAATGCTGATATTCTATACGAAATAAAGTAAAGTTCGAAAGCAGTACACATTATCTACATAATCTGCGGATTAACTGATTTGCTCTGTTAACTTCCGGAATCAATACTTTTTCTCATTTGATAGCTGATCGCTATTTCAAATATCAAAGTTCTTATATTAGCCTGTTTTTGCAAGAAATACAGTAACCACAATTTGACAGAAGTGACAAACAATAAGAATTTTATAAATGCGAATGGGAGTATACCGTATAGAAGCCATCGTAGACAGAACGTATTGATTTAAAAAATGTTACGTAACAGCTAATTACTTAACACTAAATTATTCCTGCCGGTATCAAAAGTCTATCATTTGTAAAGTCTCATAAAAGAACTCAATAAAACATAAAGCTTAGCATTCGTCCTGGACCCCAGTCTCTTCCAATAAAATACAAATAGAGTCGATTGAAATGCAGGACGTACCGGACTGTTTACTTGATGCCGATGTCGTACAACGCAACTATAACCGAGATTGCTTTTTTCAGTTTTCCATCATTTGTAAACTGCTGTAGATTTAAATTAAAATTGTCATTACTTTGAACGACTCGGTTATGTCTCCGATTATTATTTGCCTCGGTAAATAAATTGTATCATTACGCTGTTACATAACTTGTCAAGCTAGAACTAAAACAATGTATCCGATTATTATATAAATGAATTTAGAAAATATGTACCGTATAAAGCGGAATGAAACAATGAAATCAAACATACAATAACGTTTAATTATTATTTCGAGCGCAATTTTACCTGATAATAAACTTAATATTAATAAACCCAGACAACTTATTAGTATGGTCAGTTAGAAAACCTGACATTATTATGCTCTGTGTTTGGTGTGAGGCAAAAATTATTTTAATAAGAATATATAACTACTAGCGGACCGGGCGGACGTTGTCCTGCCTTGAAAACAAAAAAAATCCTAAAACTCGATCGCAGCGCCACCTGCCGGGTCCAATTGTGAATCTAAACCATTCTCGAATCTCCACGAACACACACAAAAAATTTCATCAAAATCGGTCCAGTCGTTTAGGAGGAGTTCAGTCACATACACACGCACACAAGAAATATATATATTAAGATAATTCAACATTTCATATTAAATATGACTATCAAAAATATTCAGTTATTATTAATAGAATATTTTGAGTATAAATTTAAATATCTTGTTTGGTATATTCTACTTATTTAAAAAATATCAGTTCGTATTACAAAATAAGTGATCAGTGACCCAGTGATAAGTCGCAAGTATTTATGTTTAAATAATCATTATATAAAAATGTTCGGTTTCAATTTTATTACATACTAGTTTCTGTCCGCGACTTCGTCCGCGTGGAATAGTTACTTTGGGCTAACACTAACTTTAACTTGGAACTTCGTTTACGTAGAAGGTGAAAATATTTTTAAATCATACGTACGTTAACCCCGATTTTGAAACATTCTTCATTGTTGCTCCGCTCCTATTAGTTTTAGCGTAAAAATATATTAAACCAATATTATGTAGATACAGTTTTAAGCCGTCGTCCGGTGAAGCTGTTAATTCTAAGCCATTAAGCCAACGAACATTTAACATTTCATTTCAGATATATTTCTTTTGATTTTGGTAAGATCCAATCAAGAACAAAATTAGCAAGGAGGCATTAATTGCTTTAGAGAAACTCATTCAGCAAATTCATGCTTTCAGAAACATAAAGAATGACAAAATAAACAACTATACAAATAATGCATATCATGATAAATCTGGCAATGACTCCAGAATGATTAATTTAAATACGTATGATGACTTTTTTGTACACAAGGAAACAAACCGATGCCAAGAAAATATCATAAAAGACCCAACTACTTATTATTAATGTAATACAAATAATAATGACGTACAAGGAAGTGTAACTTTGTCCGCTAATGCAATTAATAACTTGGAGAAAAACACTATAAAAGAACGGTTTTAAAGGAAGTAATCACTAGGATAAGGCTATCTCAAGTGACATAAATACATAAAATATAGAACAGAACGCTGTAAGTGAGGAGAGACGAGGAAGGCTGTTAGCCTATGAAGAATCAAAATAGAGTTTTACAAGTCTCAACGACGCATAGAACGATTGATTTCATCAGTATGCTCAAATAGTAATCGATGAAATAAATTACTAAATGAAAAAAACTCTTCCAAATGTTACCACGGTTATTCTACCAGCACAACTTGAAAACGCCATACACGCCCCTCAAGAATATAAAAAAAATAGTTCACAACAGAAATGTATCATATATAAATAATAATCAAACCTTCAGGAAATGTTGAATTTAGGATACAACAGAGAAAAAAGAAATCAAGCGATTTTCAAAACCCTGCTTGTCACAGAACATCACTCATTATGGTGATTTAAAGTTATTCACTATTAAATAAGTTTACAAAAGGGGACAAGTATAACGTTATACATAATTCAGTGTTCAAGGCAATTGAATGATATTCACGTTTTATAATATAATCAATAAAAAGCCCGGTTTCGTATATTAGACAATATATACATATAATAAGAATGTAAATCTAACGTGTTTGTACTTTTTTGATTTTCGTGAAAAAAATTGTTGCAGGTGTCTAGGAATAAGTAATAGAATACATTTTAATCATTTTTGAAAATGTCTATCTGTCTGTCTGTTTGTATGAACACACATCACTGCTAAAGTACAGATTTCACAATAAAACCTCAAATCACAAATCATAAAGGGGGTTCGTCATCGGGAGTAACTTAGTCTTTGTTTTATTAAAATCGGTCCACATGATCAAAAGTTATTGTAATTTGAATGACGTTTCGAGGTAATTATGAGAGAAGAGTAGTAATCTATACTAATATATAAAGCTGAAGAGTTTGTTTGTTTGGTTGAACGCGCTAATCTCGGGAACTACCAGTCCGATTTGAGAAAATATTTCGGTTTTAGATGGCTCATTTATCGAGGAAGGCTACATATCATCACGATACGACCAATAGGAGCGGAGCACCAATGAAGAATGTTTCAAAATCGGGCACATTTTGTTCCTTTTGAAAGAATTCGTTAGTGTTATATATGTTGCCATGGTAACGTGGTAAGTTTCTATCGCAAACATTTTCAACGTTTATTTTGTTTTCCTATTCAAAAACTTTATTTTACTTTAGTTTTATTTCGAATATTTTATTTGTAATCTATTACGTATTATAAAAATAAAGTTTGTGTATGTACAATTAAAATAACAACATTTTGATGAATGGATATGGCTACAAATGACCAAAAAAAATGTTTTTTATATTCCATCTATATTATTATATTTTGTCTGTTTGTTTGTTCGTTCCGGGTTATCTCCAAAACGGCTGGACCTATTTTAATGATAATTTTACTGGCAGATAGCCGAAATTATAGCGGTTGACATATTCTATTTTATTTGTCCGCGGCTTCGTCCGCATTGCTATTTCTAAAATGGTTGGACCGATTTTCACGGGGTGTTCACTGGTAGATAGTAGACCTCATAAAAATTAGTTTAGGTTTTTTATTCGCCTCCGGCCACAGTGGAATATCCGTAATGCTTGAACTGATTTTCACGGGACTTTCACTGGCAGATAACTCACCTTATAAGAAGTAACTTAGACTATTTTATTTTGTTACTCAAGACTTCGTCCGCAATATCCTACTATCTCTTAATCGGTTGGACCGACTTTCACAGGACTTTTACGGGCAGATAACTAGCGGGCTCGGAAGACGTTGTCTCACCCCGATAATAAAAAGAAAACCTTGACAAATTATACCTAAACCTTCCCCATGAATCATCTATCTACTGGTGAAAATGGCATGAAAATCCAATCTGTAGTTTTTGACTTTATCGCGAACAGATAAACAGGCAGACGAGAGGACTTTGTTTTTAACCGACTTCGAAAAAGTTACTATGTTCGGTTGTATGTTTTTTTATGGATGTTAATCGATATTTTCGTCAATTGTGAACCGATTTTAATGATTCTTTTTTTATTTGAATTGGTACATTATGTAGTGATGAACTGCTACCTGTGCATTTGTCCGTGTGAAATTGATCAAAAATATGTTACAACCGCGTGAGACGTGTGCTTTACTGGACTCCAAGAATAAATATATATAATTGAAAGTCATATATTTGTATGTAATATTAATTATATCATCTTTTTGGTCAATTTGACGGCCATATCATTTTATTTACCGCGTTTGCGTCTACATTACTCAGTGATTAAAGCAACCTATAAGAATAACTTAAGTATATCGACAATATGGGCATATTATATCTATACTTATATAATAAAAGATTTAAGACATATTGTTCGATAATGTATAGCTTAAAATTTTCATTACTTTCTTATACAGTGTTAGTGAGCACTGAGTGTGGTATATAGTAGGTTGAAGTTCCAGGTATGTTGCTGATGATAAATCCCATCCCATTCGATATACTATTAGTATTCATATATTTAATGTACACGTTATATGTTACAGTAGATGGCGTGCGTGTCGTAGTTACAAATGTTTTTAAAAAAGCATTTCTGTAATGTACACACCCACTCACAATTTTACATTTCTTTAATACATTTTAAAAAGCGCGTGCGGAGCCGCGGGTAACAGCTAGTCTATACTAATATTATAAAGCTTATTTGTTTGGTTGAACGCGCTAATCTCAGGAACTACTAATCCAATTTGAAAAATTATGTTAGTGATAGATAACTCATCTATCGAGGAAGGCTGTAGGCTACATATAATCACGCAAATACCCATAGGAGCGGAGCACGAATGAAGAATGTTTCAAAATCGGGTTTTTTTTTCGTTCTAAGAGCTTCCACTGCGTATTAGTTAACCCAAAGTAACTATTCCACGCGGATGACGTCGCGGTCAGAAGCTAGTATATAATAATTTTGTTTACGTGTAAATGACAAAATGGTAATGTATTTATTTTGGTATTACAATAGATATTGGTAATAACATAGACAATAGCAGTTAGTTAGTGAACTCGTGAATCGGAAATACAAAGAAGCTATCCACAATTCTCTGTCTAACTAGTGAGTAACAAGCAAACATGATCAAACCAAAGTCCAAACTGCGCTCAAAGATCTAGTTAGCTGCGGGGATGACTGTACCGTTCAATGCCATATTCACTAACGTAGTTTAGACCGTTAAGTGAAATGTTATTGAATAAAAATATCGAAAAAATAATGACTACCATACAATTTCTATTGTCTTTTTTGCCATTCACACTTTAGTATTTGTAGAAGTGATTGTTAAAATGCAATTATTAATCGAAACGGTTTGCAGTAGAAATTGATTGGTAGAAATCGTCACGTAAGGAAAAATCGTTATGCATTTCTGTCTCTCCTTCTATACGATTTTTTCTGTCTTTGTGTTCATTACATATAATTGTGTTTGTGTGTTCCAGTGTTCGAAATTCTAGCAGCGAACATTATAACTACCGGTTGTGTTCACTATAGCACTGCAGCATTAAGTAAAATAGAGGTTAGAGTTGGGTAGAGTAATTGTTTAATGTATGTGTCTAGGTCGATAAAATTCAGTAACGGTTAAATATCAACTTCATAAACTACACTGTGCCATATTTTAACGCACTGTGAAAAAAAATTAAATATATCGACATAATGCTGATCACATGGACATTTCATTAAAAGTTATATTTGATAAAGTTACAACTTCTTTAGCCGCGTTAAGCGATTAAATACAATTTTAGTAGGGGAAAAACTTATGAGTTCGCGTCACCGATGACCTCAACATACTCGTGACGACACTTGTGCCAGGCATTGTGTATACTCAACTGTATTATATGCGTATTTGAATTTTAGATGGATTTCTTGTAATTTCGCGTCACCGATCGTCACCGATGATATCGTTATGTTCGTGACGTATTGCGCTTGCGCCAGACAAGAGAGGCTTAGTATAAAGTAGAGGCCTGTTTATATCTAATATTGCTATTTTGTTTTGAGCTTGTGCAATTTATAATGTGTTTGATTAATTAATAAACTGTATAAAATGTATTTTTAATAATTTGTAATAATATTAACCACATTAATGTTAATAATTTCAATTTACAAATTAAGAAATTTAAACAATTCAGACAATAATTGATTTAAACATTCTAAAAAGAACTTTTACTAATAATTCGCTAGTTTACGTTTAATTTTTAATGAATGAATATATTTCCTATAATATTAAGTGAAACTTTTTGATTCGATTTCCTTGCTTCATGTTATTTTCATTGAAAAAAAATATATTCAGATTATACAGAGAAAGACAGAGAGAGAGAGAGTGTCGCATGAAGGTGGCATAACCGTTTTTCCTTATACACGAAAATATACAAATAAAAACAATCTAAATCTCTATATTGAATTACATTTGAAATTGAAGCAAAATCGTCAGGGACTTCGTTACTGACGAGGGTTCTCTGACCGCACTGTTTTTTATATAATTCCGAATATAAAATTTGTGTATACCTACATATAGCGCGTAAAGCTAGTTATGCCTTTTTAATTGTTATCTAAATTACGCGTGTACAAAAAAAAGTGTATTCTATTTTAATATTATTAACATTAATTATATTGGAAAATTTATAAATTCTATCCATGCACTAACTACTCTGAGAAGTTGTGATATTAATTCGGAATAAAACCACGAAATATTCTACAAGTATTTTTATTTACATACGTGTGTGCACATATAATATTGGCATTTGAATAATTAATAATATTAATCAATTACTTGTTCATTTCATATGTAGTTACACGTGTTGCATTCCCAGCGCACTAAGGGAAACTCATTAATTTTTCAGCGATGGTTGTTAGCGTCGTGCATTATATAATAAGACAACTTCGTACCGACAACGGTGGGTAATCCTTGAGCGCGTATTTTCACGCCGCGTGTTAATCTCCGTGAGGATGAGAAGCTTTCAATAGCGTTTCGCATATAGAAAAGTTTCGTTGAAAATGTTTGAAACTCCTCACCGGCAACACGTCGAGTGAAGTTGCTATGTTAATGTATTTCCTCTTTGTATCAGAACTGTCTGCTTGTTAAATACATACATGCTATACAGATAAATAAGGCGTATCAAGGCAAAAGTTTTAAGTTCCGATGTAGCATAGAGAGGAGACTCGACAAATGTTTAAACTCATTGTGTATAGGATATTTACACTCTGATAATTATTTCTTGTTCATCATAACTTAATCGCATTTTATCGCTATTCGTTAACTTTAAAACTGTCACGGTCACCTTGAACGTGCTCAATATTTTCAAATCTCATCGTTGTCTAGCAGAAGACAAGCAAGTGAATTAACTTACCCATATAAAATAGCTAATTATATTATAGACTATCCACAATTACTATACTTGCTTAATTTTAAAACCAATATTCGCGGCCACTGCAAGAGACTGTTTCATATTCATTTTTACATAAATAACATTTCTTATAATAATCCGATTGCTAATATGTGTCGCTCATATAATACTATCAGTGACTGTATATCCTGCTGTGCCGACATTCACATAGACATATTTCATATTAGCCTGAGTCATCAATTTCGACGCAAAGTCCAAAGACACATGTTTTCTCTTTAATATCATATATTTAAGTTAGTATACTCGTATAAAATTGTATGACTATGTTTATTAAGCATACATGTGTATATAGGTACATCTGAATAATGTAGCAGACGAAAAAAACATTAAATGTAATTGGAAATATTTAAACTTATTATCTGTATTGTGTACCTTGTAAATAAATAAATAAATTACACGATTATTTCGATACCTTCAAAGCCAACCACCACACCCACATAGACCGGGTTGTCTAACTTAGGCAGTGCACTGTATATTTAAATTGGCTATATGTAGATAGATAGCCCTTTAAAATGAATGCCAAAAGTATTCCTCTATTACGAGGATAAATGCTCACCTAATAATCGTCACCGTCGCCGTTGCCGATGTTAACAAAGTACCAGCTTCTCAAGTAATGCATACCACAAATATAGAAGCACTAATTATCATGCCGCGCCGATATATGTATAGTGCCGAGCAGCGAATCCGAATGCGAGTGAATTCGAGTGCGATTGACGAGCAATTGACCAGTCATCTCCAGTTTCGATATATATATAATATTAGAAATATAATTTGCACTTCACAACCAATTTATGTCCGTGCAGCCATTAATCGCATCGGTTTCTAATACTATACTAAACTTATTGTCAATTAATGGTTCCAATTTAGCTCTTTTTACCAGTCACATCTAGGTTAGTCTTGTTTAGCCTCCTCTTCTACTTTCTAACTACTACGCATAAATAAATATATTGAAGCAAAAATGAATTCAATTTCCTATTAACTTGTTCCTACGTAGTTGCTTTAAAAGAGAAGTGTATTATTACTCTTTGCGAGAAACAAGTAAACATTTACTCGTATATAATACGTAGTTTAAGAAACTTATACAAATCCAATTTATTTCCCATTTCCTCACTTCATGAAAATTTAAATATGCTCTCAAGGTAAACCACTTTGAAAGCAATCCTTTGATCGCGTTTATATCTTGATGCAAAGCTATTCAATTCATATACGACAAATAATATTATGATATTCGTTAAATATTTTTGAAAGTTTGAAAATGTTTTTGACACTGTTGAACATTGTAATATATGTATAAAGAATAACAATTCATATTAACGTTATTACATTTTCCTGCTTATCTGGCAATATAAATAAATGAAGTTCCGAGGCGGACTTAATAAAAATTCAAACAACAAAACGGTTTACAATAGCGTTCAATTTAATCTAGATAAGCGAACTGCAATCGAACCGTTACTGAATATCGCAACTTTTATCGCAAAAAAAAACATATCTGTTTAGCAGGAACCTTAAATACAGGTAGTTATTGATGTACCAAGAATATCTCCAACTAATGTTCCCTTTTTCCTTATTTTATTTTATCTCAACTTTTTTCAGTTTCATTTACATGATATATGCATTATTTAAAGTATAGTCATTTGTTAATATATATACTAATAGGAATTCCACAAAGCTGATAAAGACGATATTTAAACTGTTTGTTATGTACTGTAACTGTACCTACCACAAAAGAAGTAGGTAAATTTAATAATTAATAGTACCTACTATTTTATGCACTTACCAGATCGCAGGCCGTTATGAACAGTGTCGAATTTGTAAAATAAGTACCGTAGTTTAATTAAAATAACCAGTATATACATTGAGAATCTTTTAAAAGTACAAGGAGTTACTTAAAGTTTATTATATTGTATTAACAGACCAATTAAAACTCGTAAAAAATATTATGCACGAATTACAACTTTTTAGCAGTATATAATATATAGCAGGTATATTCAACGAACTAGACTACCTGCTAGAGTTTTTGGACAGGATTTTTTTTTGCAGAAATCTATATTTGAGTCATACGATTAGACAAATCTCCGATGAACACAAACTTCTATACTTGTAGATCTCACACATATGTTACCGCAAGTTGCATAGACGAGTGAAAAGCGTAAGCTGTTCCTTTGTTTACCATTTATGGACTGTGAGGAAGCTTCAGATTGAGACCTGAGCTACACTGCATTTCCCCCAGCGTTGCTAAGTTGAATACCGGTACATTAAAGTGTTGAAATGTTTATATGAAATTATAGTCCGACTACAAAACCAGATCTCGATATTTATATTGTTGTGATGGAGAGTCACACAGGAAGACAAATAGTATCTTTCTAAACAATTTGCCTCTACACTGAAAAATGTTTTAAGGATCTCGACAACGAAGGTTAAGCCATCAATATAAACATCTGTGCCTGATTTCACAGTAACGTTGTTTGAGAAGTGATTAATGATCTCAAAAGACTCTGGAACGAGTCGATGGTAGGAAGAACATTGTCAAAATTGTAGATAATTTTAAATGTCCCTGTTACTCCATGTGTCGAAAGATAGTAATTTGTTGATTATTATGTTTTATGTTGAAGAAATTTTGCAGTTAGGTAAGTCTAAATTGAAGACAGAAGTTAATCGTCAAATCGCAGCTCATATCCACGTAACACCTTCTCGCCCAATTACCACAAACTCTTAAAGTCTTTGATCAACGTGTGTTACCAATGATATCATTTGATGCCCAGAGTCCGTCAATGTACGATGCTGAGAATTACTCGCCAACCATAGACCTTATGGGAAACGTGAATTACGTCTATAGAGCAACGGAGAGGTTATGCACGACTCGCTCGCTTACTAAAACCAAAGTCATCTTAAAGCAAACTACTAAGAATTGTTAGACTTAAGTTGTAGTAGGCGGGGTATTATTCTCGAGGAACTAATAGTCGATGAGATACCATAAATTCTCAATTTTCAGGAAGACGCAACGTAGGCAGACCAGTCATAATGTATGACAAGGATCAGGTGAAGTTTGCAGACTTACTGAATGCTAGCAAAATAGTAAATACTTTCTTTGAGTTATTTATTGATAAATCATAACATTGTTTATAGATCAATCATAGTCCTTTGGGTTGGAAATAGTGATGACAATAGTAAATTAAACAGAACAGATTTACATATGTCAGTTTTTTTCCTGCAGCCGAATTTGAGAGCCCCCTTTGCATACATAACGAGCCATCTTCAGTCATATATATTATCGTTTAACATAAGGTTTCTAGAACAGTGGTCAGAGGTATTGATAACAAATCTTATAGAAAGACTGAATAAGTTCCGAATTGATTGTATGAAGAATGAAAGAAGAAAAGAAGAGAACAAAAGAAATGTGTATAAAAGGTGTAAATAAATGAATAATGAATTAACATCTGATAGAGGTAAGCGGTAGGAAAAAGGAACATATTGTGCCGAATCTACTTAGGTGGGATAAGGGTAGAAAGATGATGTTTTCTACTTATAATAATATTAACCATACTAATATCATCATATATATTAATACGTGAAGCCAAAACTTTGTATCCCTTTTTAAAAGAATTGCGTGAATGAATGAACGTGAAATTTGGCATAGTTAAAGTTTATATGGAGGAGAAGTGCAGAAAGCTATTTATTTTATATAAAATGCACTAGAAGTACATTAAATTAATTAAAATATGCATTACTCAGACTACTGCTTCAATTTTACACAACATATACACACATGTAAATAAAAAAGACATTTTGACATCCGTCAATAACGGACTTCAAAAAAGGTTGTGAAGGAGGTTGCTAGCTCGACTGTATGTATTTTTTAACCGACTTCGAAAAAGGAGGAGGTTACTACGTTCGGTTGTATGTTTTTTTATGTATGTTAATCGATATCTCCGCAAATTATGAACCGATTTTAATGATTCTTTTTTATTTGAATTAGTTATATTCAGCGGTGGTCCCATATAAATTTGAAGAAAATATTCAACCACTAAGGAGGTGAAATATCGTTTATTTGATTTTCATCCACTTCGTCTCTACGTATTTTCGTGAAATTGGAACCGATTTATTATACCCATTACAAACCAGATATGTTTATGAACACTAAAAATGGGGAAATAATTTTTTTTCCAAAAAAAAAATTAACCGCCTTCGATGTGAAAAACTAATAAGGCACTAAAAAGCGAAAAATAACTTAATTATTAAATTAACCGAATTAAATAAAAAATATTGATATTTGAACTACCAAATTATATATTTGAAGTCGATGCCATTGATAAAAGAACCCTAATAAAGTTCAAACTTTAAAAATTCAATGAACTATGGTCGAATGTCGCCCACTGGGCGCCCACTAGTAAATATAATAAATATAATATCGCAATAATATCTTACTTATCGTCGTTAGCGGTCAGTATTTTTAATGATTACCGACTGAACTACTTTTTATATCGTATTCTATATACTAGGAAATAAGAATAAAATATTGAACTCAACGTAGCGTATAATGAGTCTACAGGCATAATATTTGATTCACGGTGCGAGTCGTTCGCGAGATATCACTCCAAAGTTTATGGATTGTGTATGAGACACGAATTAACTTAGAAAAGTAGCTCGACACACCGCGCCGTCACATACTGTCGTACAGTTCTACATTGAGTTGATTCACAAAGGCCGAAACATTTATATTATTATGGAACTCAATTGCAAAGTTTCCGACTGCTTTGCATACTAATCATTTCTGTACGAAATATATTCTTCATAATAAGTTTTACTGATACACTAGTTAACTGCTTCAAGAGAAATAAAGATAATAATTCCCTTCATTAGTTTTCGCAAAGCTGTCTACAGATTTAACGGTCAGTGTTATACAAATATATTAAAATACTAGCGGACCGGGCGGACGTTGTCCTGCCTTGAAAACAAAAAAAATCCTAAAAGTCGATCGCAGCGCCACCTGCCGGGTCCAATTGTGAATCTAAACCATTCTCGAATCTCCACGAACACACACAAAAAATTTCATCAAAATCGGTCCAGTCGTTTAGGAGGAGTTCAGTCACATACACACGCACACAAGAAATATATATATTAAGATATATATATATAAGATATAAATAAGCACCATAGTATGCAGGTTTTTCTGTGAAAAGGTTATTATGGGGTGGACCATTGCGTGAACGATAATAATACCTAGATGTGGTTCCTCTTTGTGTATCCGCTAAAATAATGATAAAAGATTGTAAACAATACGTACTTGTATGTAATTGAAAATATGGATAAGAAAGAACTCCATCGGGTTTGTTCTCGGCTTTTCTCGATGAGTGGAACGTTTTTCGAATTGATGGTAGTGTTTTAACATTTATAAGTGCCTTTTTAGACACTAAACCGTAAATACGCCTTCTGAATAATTCAGAATGACATATATTTCCTATAATTTTCATATTCAATAGTTTTGTTTGTACAAATAAATTAATTATTATATATTACTAGCGGACCGGGCGGACGTTGTCCTGCCTTGAAAACAAAAAAATCCTAAAAGTCGACCGCAGCGCCACCTACCGGGTCCAATTGTGAATCTAAACCATTCTCGGATCCACTCGAACACGCACACAAAATTTCATCAAAATCGGTCCAGTCGTTTAGGAGGAGTTCAGTCACATACACACGCACACAAGAAATATATATATTAAGATATAAATTATAGTATATGTTCTGCATAAATAATTTTTAATAAACAAATAAATTTATAGGTACACAAACTTTTTATAACCAATATTTCCTTCAAATTTGATACTTAATCAACAGGCCAAGAGTTAAAACTCGTAAAATCATCAAAACCGTCTGAAATATAAGTTTAATAGTTTATTTTCTGTGACGATCATTAACAGATCAATGCCATTAATTAATCAAGAATAAATGTTTGTTTAAAAACTATCATTTTCATTTTCTTTCCTTTTAACTAACGTAATTAAAAGCGCGGTGCATTTAATACGTAAGTACCCAAACTTTTTTAAAGCAAGTATTTAACTTTTTTGTAATAACACGGCATTAGTTTCATCAACATTCTTATAAAATTAACAAGTCTTTCAAACAGTGTTTGTGCAATAGAAATGGAATAAAAAATGTAAATAATGCTTAGTAATAGATTTATTTAAATGTTTATATTTGCTTTATACTAATTTACGGCTACGTCCTCTCACCGCAGCAACTCTAGCCCTCGAGCCAACTGTCTGAGTAATACAATGAGACTGCTACTAACTCACAATACACGACACTACACCCAGTTAAAAGCTGATTAACTCGAATAGTCAGAAAATATCTAGAAAAATACATAAATTATACGCAATCCTCTACGCGTCTATGTTAATGCACAGTGTCAATGACCGGAAGGGCTTATTGTCCGTTTTATTATCGAAGGTTTATTAACTCCGAGTCGCCTCTTGCAGCTTTGGCACCGGTCATTGCACCTAGGTTTATTGCCTTTATATCTATACTTTTGAAAGTCTTTTACAAACTTTAAGTTAGGTTACCTTTGTTCTTTATTACTATTTGTTTTGACATTATTATTATATATGTTAAATGTGACCCCTTTTTTTCTCGAACTGACTACGCTATTGACCTGGCAAGGTCTTAACAGCTTCAACGGACTACATGAACTATCATCTCTTAGAATATTGAAAGCGACTAACCTAATACCTGGTATATTCGCAAAATTGCATCGAAGTCAACAACACCAGTCGAGGTCCGGCTAATCTATACTGGATGAATGATTTCTGCCCTCGCCACCGGTGAAGATGTTAGAGCTAAAGATATATAAATAAACAAAAGTAACGAGTTCTATCGTAGTAGGGAATTATTTACGACAATAGGTAATTACTTAGTTACCTACTGTAGACGTACAGAAAATAACACCATACATAAATATCTATAATATTATTTTATTGTAATTGCATACATCTTCGTACAAAAATAAATAGATTAAGGTCGTCAAAATATAAGTAGCATTTTAAGTTTGCATGATCTGAAGCACCACAGAAGAATACGAGTTACGCTTGTTTTACAACACTTTAAAACAAGGTACTAACGTCTTGTTTAACTGATGCGAGAACGTCGGAAAAGAATGCATGTTTGTTTTATGGTTACGGTGTCCCGTATTATGTACACTAAAATAATTAAAGTTTTTACTATCTCTCCTCTAGCGCCTTGTAAAGAATATCACTATACAGCATTAAGTAGTACATTACGTAAAATGGCACAATAACTCTTAATGTATCTTGAAATCGATATTAAATCAGGGATTGTTTAATAAACTCATTAGTAATTTATAGAGGCATGGAAAACATTTTACCGGCATTAAAAATGACGGCCGATTTAACTCGTTTGTGACTACACGCCACAATTTAAGATCCTTTTAAAAATAACTGAAATATGATCACATGCAAATCGATCAATTTTAATAGTTCACGTAAATATGCAAACAGCCAATTTACGTGTGTGAACATATTTGGTATTAATTTTTGTATTGGTTTTTGCAAAGGTCTTATGTCAGGCAAATTTATGCTCGCGAGATTTTGTTGGTCGAAGATAAAAACGAATAAGTTTTAGTAATTTCATTCACCCATTATATGTCTCAATATAAGTTAAGTGTAAACTTTAAGCATACACAATAGTACACAAATACATTGTAGTGAACGACAAGTATTTTATACAACATATTAGCTGATACCGCTTGCTTAATTTTTTTTAATTATGACATTTTTTTTTATTATTAAGTAAGAAGTCAATCCTTTAACAAGACCTTATATAGTTGACAATATTAACAGTTTTTAAATATGGTACCTAGGTTAAAAATACATAATTAAAATTAAGCCTAAACCTAAACCTAAAAAGTTAAATACGCATTGAACTCTTATTTAAAAAATTGATCACGAAAGAGTATCTTACCTTTGTTTACAGACGGACATTATTTTAATTTAAATATTTTCTAACACTGGTCTAAGTTGACAGTTCTTATTCTATTGTTGTAACTGTATTTCTATTTGCCGGCAAAAGAAGTTTCATAGTAAATTATGGATTTCGTGGGTATAATTAATTTGGAATAAGTAAGTAAAATTAAAATAGACATTCACAAGTAAATCATAACTACTACTATTTGGCACTATTGAAATCTGACAGTGTGTTTAATCTGTCATTATACTGTTGTTCCACCTTACGTACTTGACGTTATATACTTATAAATCGCTTATTTTATTTATTTTATACATCATTTTCTTTTAACTAAAGTATTACAATAACGATAACTAATTTAACGTGGTAATAAGTAAATTTTCTTAATGAAGATCTGTACAAAAATATTATTCATAAATTGGAATTGTTTACAAAATATCTGTATGTAATGGAACGTTTTTGAATGATGAGATCTAATTGAACGAATGCTATTCAGAGCTGCTTGCATAAAAAACTTGGATCAGATGTTTAGTTAGAGACTGCTTGGACTTGCTTTTGTAATAAAGTATTTTAAACATGACTTCAACTAGGTTTTAAATTTCAGGCACTGCTCTGTAAAACTCGTGCTATACCCGTGTTTATTTTTGTTTTTGTAATAAGACCGAAAAAGTTTACGTTGAATTTTAAAAGTGACAAATACAAAAAATGTATGTAACAATTGTCCTAACGTATCAATAGCCATACTGACTATGTTTCAGACTAAAAGTGTGATTCCAATTAAACTTTGAATTAGTTTATAGACCCTGTTTAAAAAAAAACATATGTTAGAAATAAACTTTTAAAAATTCATGGATGTATATATTATTATATATATACATATGGGCAATAATTTTCTAGAACACGTGAGAATTATCTCTACTTTTCGGGCATTAACAAACATTTGCAAAACCATTTTTAATGTTAATTATGTGTGTGAAAATTCTCATAATTCTGTTGTAAATTACCAGTACTTGCACTAGTCGCTTGCTTATTCGAATGGTATTTTTTCATTGTGTCCCAACAAAGTACAGTCCTTCAATCTTACGGTAAGCATATAGTAAGCACAGAGCAATTTAAAAATCAGTAACTATAGAGAGATTTACAATCCGTCCGTAGTTCTCGCTATCATGCAAACTAAAGGAATTCACCGCTATATCGTGGCCCCAACACAGATCCAGAGCAGAATGCCATGTGCAAATCTGATTAGCAGCACACACCAACACATGAAGCGTGCGTACCGTTCTCTTAATTTTTAATAATCACAGCTGCCTACAGTTATTTACAATCAACTTTGAAAAGGACAACGACCTTGACGTATCGTACGTCGGTACTGCTGAGGACCGAGTTAATTAAATTATTGTCCTTTTGAAGTACATTGTACATAGCTCTAGGCTGTATACTTCCGTTTTAATATATGTTATATATATATATATATATATATATATATATATATACATATAAGAAAATAAAATAAAATAACAGGTTACGTTAAATATAAATTACATCCCTACGAGTTACGTGACACGGGTACTTATCGCATCGTGTGCTTGCAACGACAATTGTTGTGTCTCGTCAAACCTATTCACTGACTTTGAGCGACGTATTTGCGATCTACGCCATTATTAAGGCTTATCATATTCAATACGACGTGAAAACACTATAATTCATCATACTCTAATGTTTATTATATAGGAAGATAACGACTTTATTACTGTGTAATTACTCGCTGTATTGTTCTTTGAATCACTATATGATTGACTATTTAAGGAAATCCTTGTGATTGTATAATTACGATAAACTGTAATGTCACGTATTATTTTAAATAGTAATATGAGCAAAAAAACATATGTATATAGTTACATTATTATTATAGATTAAAATCTGAAATGGATAAACTTAATACGTTTACACCACATGAAATGAGAACAACACAATATGGTAATATTTCTATAATAGTATATTCGATTCTAAAAGATTTCTAAAATGAAAACATACCCTTGTATATTTATATAACGGATATCATTACATAGTATAAAACAAAGTCCCCTACCGCGTCTGTCTATCTGTCTGTTCGCGATAAACTCAAAAACTACTAAACGGATTTTCATGCGGTTTTCACCATTGGATAAAGTGATTCATGAGGAACGTTTTGGTATATTTTTCAAGTATTTTTAATCAGGGCGCGACAACGTCTGCCGGGTCCGCTAGTTATATTATATAGTATAAACAGTGTGTAAAATGAGTGAACACGAAACCATTATAGACCGATAAAGTTTTGTTTTCCGTTATGAAGTTTTTTTTTTAAACTTTATTTTCGTCAACCAATGTTTTAAATTATTACTGCCATTGTCTAGTAGTTAATATTATTATAAGTTAGTGTCATGCGATCATTTCAATGTCAATGTTATGTTATGTTATTAATGTTCCAACAAGATGGTGGCTCCCTTGTTACAACTTTCCAGGGAATTTTTGTGGCATCTCAGAATTCATGGTCCGTGGTATTATTTTCCATTCACTTCACTTATGCACAATAAACAAACTATATTACATAAAACACCACCAATTTTACACAATACAGAATCAAGTAACACGAGATTATGAATAAAATATAAAATCCACTACGACAGACTAAAATCCCGTCAAAAACTACAGTTATGAAGTTGGTGCTAGAAATTGCTAAAACCTAATAGGTACACACTAGTTGTTCTAATATATACAAATAAATGCTCTAAACTAATTTGCATTTTTAGATGTGTTGTGGCCGACTTGTACTTATATCTTTAAAAACCTACACAACACTTTTAATACACTTACTGTATTAGTAGGTGTAGTTATAAAATAGTTTAAATTTGAATTCGCAGTAGAATTCAAACATCAACATTGTGTCTATTGCGTATAAGCCGATTAAAGGTTGAATATGAAATCAGAATGAAAAAGCAAAAGTTTATTGTGTGTTCAAACAATAGCAGAAGTATAAATATGTCCATTCTAAACTGTGACATATTTTCACTCTAAACTTTCTCAAATTCTATTATTAATTAGTTCAGTTTTATTACTTCTTGTAAATACATATTGATTATCAAGTTACTTACTATTCCGTTCAATTCCATTGGATCTTACTGCACTATAACAATAATGTAGATTTTATATTCTTATTATTTTAAGATCTTGCTATTTTACTGTGGTTTATTTAAGCCATAGCCTCTTTTCTACTATTCATTCTCAGAAAATGACTGAAAATGTTGTCATGAGCATTTCTATATTAACCCGTAATAAGGCTTTCTCAAAAGTAAAGCTTCCTTTACAGAACTTTCAAAATTATTCTTTGTGCGGAAAATTAAGGTACGGACGGCCACAGCACTGCATATGATTGTAAGTGCTAACAGTTTAATTTCTGGATTTTATTTGACCACCACATTAACAAATCGCTTGGAGTTTTTAAAATTTAAAATCAGTTTAACGGCTCAGGATCGGTGATTATCCTCGCATAAGCAGTTTTCAGATGCTACGATATTTATTCAACACCCACACTACTGTCAAAACTTTGTCTTTTCTGGTATGGTAATTAAGATAGCCAAGTAAGGTTTGTTTACTTCCAACAAAATGTGTTTATTTTATTAATCCTCATGTTTTTAATTAATCAAGAAAATGAATAAGTTCACTTCCTTATTGCATAATTCAACAGTTTCGATGAAAATAAATCCGGTATATACGTGGTTCGAAAATAATAAATGAACGAAAAAATATCTTTCATCCAAAAATCTTAGACACTACTTACTAGTTAGTTATATTAATCATCTCTATTGGCATTTTATTAGCATGGTTAAAACTTTCAATAAATCGATTGAAAACTAAACGAAACCATCTTCCCATGAGCATGAAAATGAAAAAATAGAAAGTCGCACATGTGGTAAATAGAAGTCTAGCCCTGAGGATTCAGGTACTATTATATGACTTACATGATTCTTTACATTCACGATCAGTACCAGCCTGTCTCTCCAAACAGAGCGTGTTCACGCCCACGCCCGCGTAACCACAGATCACGCCACCGTTGTCTGGGTGTAAATTTCGCTCCCGCACACCACACTAGGCCCTCGGTAGTGACTCAAGCCTAGGTCCGTTCCCTCGGCGTGGAGCCCTTGAGTGCGCTGCTCGCGCGATACAGTGATACAAAATCTTACATCACTGCGATAACATTACGCATATCACCTCCACACACGTGCACGCATACACGCTTTTTCCCATATCAAACTGAAATAACTTAGAAAATTATTCGATACGAAATATATTTAAGAGTTGTTGAGGTATGTATGCTTGTTACACATATATGATTCAACAACTCATATATATATGAATAGTTAGCTTAGCTTAGGTTAGCTCAGATAGGTCTAGCCGGACCGGGGAAGATGGGTCGGGGGGCCCATCTTTCCATTGCACAGGTCCGGCGGACGGAGGAGACGGCCGGTGTGTACCCGGCTGTCTCCTAACAAGACGAGGCCCGGTGGCGGCGATTTCGCTGCTGGGCCAACCGCTGGGGCGGCACGATGAAGTCTATAGAGATCTCGTGCCGCCCCAACTATAGCGGCAGACGTACACCGTGGGGTTTTAGTCCGTGCGAGTCGGACATAACTCACTCTCTCCCCCGAGAGGGTGGTGTATCCATAAGGGATTTCCCCACGTAAAATAAAAAAAAAAAAAAAAAAGCTCAGATAGGTCGCTAGTTACAGGGGTCGGCCTTGGGCCCACTTCTGTGGAACATGGGCTAAGACTGGGTGATCCGCGCGCCTCATTTGCTACGTGGATGACACCTTAGTCGTGGCCCGGGGGGAAGAAATGAATAGTTTGTTGTGCCTGGCCAAGGGAGCTGTCACTTTCGTGGTCGGGCGCATCAGGAGGCTGGGCCTCGAGGTGGCCCTCGATAAGACCGAGGCCCTAATGTTCCATGGGCCTCGGCGAGGGCCGCCTCCGGGGGCTCACATTTATGTGGAGGGTGTTCGTGTCCGCGCGAGTCGAACATAACCCACTCTCTCCCCCGAGAGGGTGGTCTATCCATAAGGGATTCCCCCACGTATAAAAAAAAAGATAGGTCGCGAATTGCATGTATCAGGCAACAGCCCAAGCCGAGGTGTGCCGTGCACACTTATGCTAGTTGTCAAATAAAATCGGCTGAGTGCCTTAAGCGCCCGCATTAGTAGTCGGGTGAAGCTGTTAAGACCTTGCTAGGTCAATAGAGTAGTCAGTAAAAAAAAAATACACGTGACAACACTTTAATTATCAAACATTTACATTGCACGTATCTACTTAGTACACTTTATGCATTTAAAAGCAAATATAACTTTGCCTTTGATGAGTTCCATATAATCCAGTTCAAATATATTCTTTTTGGATTTACTCCGTAAAACCTAATAAAAGACTTTCCTCGATGTCA
Organism: Antheraea yamamai; assembly: GCA_036509395.1. NCBI lineage: Eukaryota > Metazoa > Arthropoda > Insecta > Lepidoptera > Saturniidae > Antheraea > Antheraea yamamai. The sequence continues at coordinate 8,555,522 of AP028429.1, forward strand.
AATTTCAAGACTTTTATTAGGTCCTTAGGAAGCTCCTCATAGGTTTTGATACCCGATCAGTGAGTGAGGCTCTTGTTACCCATCTTGTAAGACCGTATCTATTTTATAGATTTTTTCAATGGTTTGGAGCTTAGTGTTAGATATTCGATGCTAACTTTACATATAAATCCTGCTTTGACACAAAAGACATTTACACACGAACAAACGGATAGATGGATAACCAATTTTTTAAGTATCCTATTTTTTTATTATGAGGTATGTAACCCTGATAGAATGCGACGACCGCACACTTCTAAATCATTGAAAGCGATTATGTTAATGAGAAATATTAAAATTTTCATTTATATTTTATTCGTCCTTCTTGTGGCACGTTCTGTGAATTTAATTGCAGTAAAACGCGTGTCCTTTCGTTAGATGTACGTTTAGATGTTTACAGAGAGCATCGCATTACAGGGCCGTTCTACCGATGACTCCATGTGCTCGCAAACTTTTAATTGCGCGTCTCGTGAAGCTACGTATATAAGCTACGCCTTGTGTCGTAGCCCATACCTGTCGACTACGGATGTTTCAGTTCGTTTTTTATTCAAGTCACTCCTGACTGATATCGTGTATATCAAAAGTCGATTTAATTTTAATACATTTATTTATGTATATGTGTGAAATATTATATTCTAATAATATTTTGAGAGCTACGAAATATATCTCAAATTTTGAGACAGATAGTAAACAAATCTGCTCTCGCGTTATCCACCCGTCCCTAGATTTAGTCACTTTTGATGGTCCTCCCATCTCAAGTGTTGTTCATTCGTTTTTTATTTAATTTAAAATTGTTAAGGACTTCTTTTACGGCAAACGGCTTCTTTTAATAAGTAATAAATAACAAGATATGTCAAGGAGCAGTACCTCATACAAAGGAAAAATTACCATTCTACAAATGCTTATTACTGCTTTCTGCGTTATCCATAATTTCCGGTGTATTACAAAACCCATTAAAATACTGTTAGAATAGTTAACTTTTATTAAACATCATGTACTTCAATTACTACGGAATGAATATTTTAACAAGGTAACTACTATACGAATCAGTTAAATAACTGTCTGCCAAGTGGTAAGCAATCTAATTTTGTTAGACTAATTCGAACCAACATTTTAAATGTCGGTCAAATCCAATAAAGTCAAATTAGAATCTATTGTAGCGCCGCGTAAAGTTTTGGTGGAAGTACGAGCGGAGGGCTGACTGTGGAGCTATAAAAAAAATTAACATCTCATAAAGATAATAAAACACTATATAGTTTGTATCTGTCGAGATATCAGAATGCCATGATTTTGAATTATGAAATGATAACAATCTAAGCCAAACAAACGCTTTCTCTATGTCGTGTTAGTAATTATCAGCTTATTCAAGCACTTATTCTGTGCTGACTTCTTGCATTTCGATTATAAAACATAATAATAAATTTACTGTACAAGGTCCCATAGTTAGTTTGTAGTGCTACTTTCTAGCTAAGCATACTTCTGATCTACATTACGTATGATAGATTTTCCGCTTCTAAGTGCTGTGGCTGGTGTTAGTTAGCCTATTATCATCCGTAATAAATATATTGCAAGCTCCAAGAAGAGTTTTTTCAAATTTGGTGGTAGATTTAGAGCGCCTTAAGGAAAATCATATCTTGAGCTTTATAACATTGATAAAGATAGATAGTATAGATATTTCTAAATTCACTACGCTAAGTTTCCACTTATAGTGGTGTGCAATGAAGTCGTCCTTCGTAAAAAAAATCATGGTTATCAAGGTTTAAATAACATGTAGTGATGATGTAGTGTAGTGATTATTGCGATATGATTTTTTCACATTTACAGTATGAATTTTTAACACCTTGGCTCGAAAATATATCCAAAACACTTCTAACTTTAAATGATTTTGTAATCACCACTTCATATTAAGTTAGGTCTCATGAATTTTTTTTTAAAGTTATGAATAAGGATTGTGACGGTTTTAAATACCTCAAGACGAAATATCCCCAAATCAGTGACGTGAAATTAAAAAAAAGGATTTTCGTAATTAATTTAGTACGATATCATTTTAATACGAAGATGAAAAAAAGCAGAAAAGGAGGACGGGACTCTTTTATAAAAATGTGTCCTGGTTTTCCCCGGAAACAAAAAGTTGTGAAGTAAGAAAAACTTCTTTCTACTTCTAAAGTTCTGAAATGCAACAAAACTCTCAAAATTCATTTTTGGACTCACGCTTAAATTTCTTCTCTGAAAAATTGGGTGACATATTAGATGGACATTGTGAAAGGTTTTACCGATTTATATAGTATAAAAACACTACTATGGAAGATGACCTGAAAGAATGCTTGCTCAATTTGTTGGTCAATTTATCGCAATGCTCCAGTTAATAAAATGAAAAGAAACAAAACAACAAACTAGTTAGAATATAACTGGCTTATAGATTTACTGACAGTTTAACTGCGTCAAATTTTGGACTTAGTAGGGTACCTTACTTAGTAGGGTTTTTTAGAAAAAAATAAACATCATAAAAAACGTGTGGAAATAATTTTTTTGTTCAATAACGATTAAGAAGCATCATTTATTAAACAATCATATACGAAAATTAGAAGCAGGGAAAAATTGCAGACCAGTGGTATTGAGGACTTGACATAACTTATTACCTAAACCCGTATACAATAACTTTTCAGTATACGCTATTAAATAACTACACAGTCCGTACCTTTAATAAGAACTGAATGCGACGTCTCATCCAAAATAGCTTGTACATGAATAATTTATTATAATCGGAGGAAACTTTTGATCTAATTATTATATCACATATTCTGATTGACGCAAGTGTATGAATAGGTAAAACATTTTTAACGACGTTTCAATACTCTACCATAAGCGAAAAGATAGTAAAAATTTAAAAATCAATTTCAAAAAGGTCTCGTCTGTCTAGACCATAGTTAAATGAAAAAAGAAACTCGCTGAACTTCGATGAAATAGTATTTCGATGAATTAATATTTCTAGGTACACTTGGCAAGAAATAGAATTTATTGAGGAGTTTTCCAGAAAAATGAATAATTACTCCATAGGTTTATATATAGAAAAAATACAATACAAAATATACAGAAATACAAATTGTTTAGACGAATGAAGCGATAAAAAATTGTTATAGTCTATTTTAGCTCAATTAATTGAGGTAAAAATTGACAGTGAGATTTATTTTGGACTAACTGACCCGTGCAACTTCGCCTGCACCAAATCGGTTACTACCGGTTTCAATTGTATTTTTAAACGCGAAAAATCTTCAAAAACCTAAAACACAATTTGACACCTACCGTTTCCAAATGTGAATCCAAACTATCCATGGACTCACTCAAACATATATCCAGTTGGTATGTGAGACATCTTTTAAAATAAGCCTAGAACCCGTTCGCAGTTACCTACCGGGTCCAATTAAGATATAAGCTAACCAACATATATTGGCGATAAATGTCTTCCCAGTACCCCTTGGGTTGCTCCTGTGCTTTTCACCTCCGCGCCCGTTCACTTTTCGCGTAGAATCAGCAGCAGCGACAAGAGAACGATTTTGCTGGCTTATAATTTATATTTCGCATTATCTTCTGACTAACTTCATCAATTAACATACTGTAAAAACTTTATCTACATTAAATTTCTATTTTGATTTAGTTGTTTGTTTTATAAGAATTTGTAAAATATACATGAAATATGCATCCAAACTTAATCTTGTCAAATTTATTTTGCTTTTGACATATAAACCATCTTTTAGCTGAGATAATAAACTTAGATATTTTTTTTTATATCATAGGATGCAAGCGAACAGGCGGGTCTTTATAATATTAGTATAAATATAACATAGTATGGTAATTTCAAACACCTCAACTAACCATTTTAATCGTAGATACACAAACTTTAAGTTTTAATTTTACATACAAACACTTTATTTTTATAATACGTAATAGATTACAAATAAAAAATTGGAAACAAAACTAACGTAGAATAAACATTTTGAATAGAAACACAAAATAAACTTTAAAAATGTTTGCGATAGAAAGTTACCACGTTACCATGGCAACATATATAATAGGTACTAACACTAACGCAGCTAAAAGAAAAAAATAGCCCGATTCTAAAGCATTCTTCATTGGCGCTCCGCTCCTATAAATCTTAACGTGATGATATAGCCTATAGCCGTAGTTCCTGAGATTGGCGCGTTCAACCAAACAAACCAACAAACTCTTCAGCTTTATATTATTTTTTTAAACTTGCTTTACTTGATAAGTGTCAACACTTATCAGGCACATTTTTTGGACAGTTTAAAAAATATATTTATTTGTGTTATTCTACTGTATTATCAAACCACCCACCGAGTAAGTACAAGCTGTCTTCGACTTTCTCAAGCCAACATAGAAGAGTTATGAAGATTTCTCGGAATGATTAACTTCTATCGTAAACACATTCCGAACGCTGCAACCATCCCAGCACCTCTCAGCGTACACTTTAAAATTACTGTATCTGTACAATTACTCTAAAATTTCATAAAATTGTAGTATTTAATAATTTTTTCGTGAAAGAGTTCCAAACATCCTGATAAACTTTCTCGTTTATTATATTCATAGGTGATTTTATTTAATCTAACAAACGGAAAAAAAGTGTTTTAATAATTTAGTGGAACGCTTTGTAAATGTATGCATCCCTAGGGAGAGAGATAAGAAATATTTTATAAATGTAATGTAAATTATTTCAAATACAAATATTGAAGCTATTGTGTGAAATATTTATTTGGGTATTCTACCTATAACTGACAAAATATTTGTTATTTATAACTTTTAGATAATCATTACAACTATATAACAATCGGAAACACGCTTTAATATTAAATAGATTTATTAACTCATGCAGCATTCTATTAATTTATAACATAGATATGTGCGTTACATCAATTTATAATGTCCAATATAATAAAATTCATTTAAAAACTGTAAAATATCAAATACTGTGATGATATTTACAGTAGCACAATAACATGTCTAACAATTTTTACAGTTGAAAATGTAAGATCTAGTGTACCCAAACAACATGCCATCGGAGGGCGCGACACTCGCTAATTGGAAAATGAAAATCCTATTCCAGTTATCGAGTGCGAATGCTTGGGGTATTTCCACCAGGATACCAGTATGAACAGATTACAAAAGTCCTCGAAACACTGCGAACGATACGTCGAAAATCAATATATGGCGGGTTGGATAGTTTACTTTCTCTATATATCATTATTATAATATATTGGAGAGTTTATAGGAATACTAAAGATTATCGTAATGAAACTATGGTTCTTAAATAATTTAAATAATGCTTCATTATAAATTGCGTTTTCAGATTTATATAGTGCTGAAGATGCTACCACATTTGCCTTAATTGTTGCAAATAAAATTGTGATAATGGTGAAGACTGATGCGATAATTATTCTTCTACAACGACAAATACTTTTTTTAGACTTTATAAGATTTAGCGTTTGATCACAAACTTACGAAATGTTAAATGACGATATCCTCCACGATGGTAAGCACGCTAAACCTAGAGAGGAGACTGCGAAAGACTTATAAGTTATGGGTGGTAAGCCAGACGGGCTTAGAACAGGTCATACTATTTCTTTATGGTTTTATCACGACATTCACGTCGAAAGAGACGGTGTCCGAACACTAACCACTGAGCCACTATTTCTATATAGATACTAGCTTCTACCCGCAACTTCGTCCGCGTTGAATAGTTACTTTAGGCTAACACTAATACGCAGCGGAAGCTCTCAAAAGGAAAAATACGATTTTGAAACATTCTTCATTAGTGCTCCGCTCCAGCCTAACTAGCTCTAGCCCATAATAGCCTTCCACGATAAATTAGCTATCTAACACTGAAAAAAATTTTCAAATCGGACCAATAGTTCCTGAGATTAGCGAGTTCAATCAAACAAACAAACCCTTCGGCTTTATAATATTGGAATAGATAATACCTAAGTACGATACAGTGAGAGCATTGTGCCTAATAGCAAGTTCAATGTAATTAAAACAAAAGCGATTTTGTGATCTACAATTCATCGATATTCACCACTCTCGGCAGTTGGATATGCCAATATAATATAATAGATAACAATTAATTGATTTAGAAGTCCATTTTATAATTCTCTATTTACAAAACATCTGATAAAAGCAGACATGAGACAATTAAAATCAAATAATAAAAATAAATAGAAAGCATTACTTAATAAATCAGATGCATATAACTATCACACTACCAAAATACTAGACTTAGGATTATCAGTCATGATTACAGAGCACAAGAATCACATGACAAATATACACTATATATCACAAAGAAGCCCTTGGGAAGCTTAGCTCAGGCGTGTAATTACTGTTAATAGCCTTTCGATTATAAGATACATGTACATATGAAGTGACGTTATTGCAGGCACGTAACTTCTAACACTTTAAGATTCTTGATTTTAGTTTTAGTAACAGATAACTCATTGAAATTTCTGTGTTTAAAGAATAAATAAATTATGAATTAACTCTTTGTTGTGACTCTCTTGTATAACAAATTCGATAAAGAGATAGAAAAAGGTAGAAGGTAGGTAGATAGGAGAGAAATATGATGACTAAATTAAACAGAATGTCAAAGAATATGTGTACTATACTTACATGGGACGTTTGTTATCAACGAGTTGGTAAGTGCATGCGAATCAAACGGGAATAAATCATTGAGATAGGATTGTCGCTTTCCAATTAGTATTGCGTCAGTACCCCGTCTCTAGAAGACAGATACCCTTTGAAATGTTTGAACTGGATGCTTTTGAACGGAACGTTTTAAACAGGTATTTTTAAAAGTTGTAATTTGATTTTAATTAGTCCTCGTATTTTCCTAATTGAGAATGAATCGCTTTTTACTATTTGAGTAAATAGAACACTTATTTAACATCTTCACATTTGGATTTTTGAAATAAATGATAAGGTAGTATATAATTTATCATCACTACGTATTATAAAACAAAGTCCTCTGCCACGTCTGTCTGTTTGTCTGTCTGTTCGCGATAAACTCAAAACCTACTGAAAGAATTTTCATGCCGTTTTCACCAGTAAATAAAGTGATTAATGAGGAAGGTTTAGGCGTATAATTTGTCAAGGTTTTTTTTATTATCAGAGCGGGACAACGTCCGCCGGACCTGCTTGAAGATAATATGAGATACGTCTTAAAAATGTATAATGTGTATATTTTACGGTAGGTATTAATATATCCTGCTCTGATATCAATAATATTGCACCAATAACAGTATCTACTATGATATCATATTATAGATGTATCAGGAAAATATTTTGATAAGACTTGGACTTAGAAATACCTTCATAATGCTTCTATTTAACTGGAAAGCAAAACTGCTGATTTATCTCCGTGTAATACGTAATATTTTTGTTAGCTTGTACTACAATTAGACATCCTTCCACAAAAGGCTAAATCCTAACAATAGAACGTGTACAAAATAATATTGAAATTATTTTTATAGCACTATCATGTATTCTATAAGTATATTGAGAAAAGTTATTTGTGATAATTTGCATGGTTATGTACTAATATAGTGGATTCAAGATGAAAGGTGAGTCTGATGACGATAGATTAATAATAACTAACGAGTGGATGTATTTTTGAAAATCCATTTCTGAAATAAATATACGAGAGTTAACAATATTTGCATTCGTTAACAACGCTTCAGACGGATAATGTTTCATATTGTCATTTTTATAGGATTTTTGGTTTTATTAATTTCTTTTTTCATGTTTTAGTATTGAGTATTATTGGAAAATATATTTGTCGATTATCCACTGGCACGGATAACCAGGCCTCTACAGATCTTATCATTTAATGTAGCTTAATTGAATCCTATAAATAATAAACCAATTAGCTTATAATGTCAACTACTAAACTACACTACGGACGTTTTACTATAGTTTGTTTATCAGACTCTAAGAAATTTGCTTCGTATTCTGATAGACTGAAAGAAGTTAAACTTAAATCTTTGTACAATAGAAGAATTATGCTGAACATGACTTTTTTATATAAACTTTTCAATAACCACATTGATAATTAAGAACTTTTGAATCGATTTAACATTAATGTGCCCTCCAGACTACCTAGATTTCCTGTCTCTTTATTTGGTCACAAAAGCTACAGAACCAATTTAGGACATTTCTTCATTGTTCCCAGACTATCTCGACAATATAACGACCTTGTTAAAAAAGACACACACGATAGACTTATTTAGTAATTCCCTATTTCATTTCAAATTAAAAAAAATCGTTTTTTATTTAATTAATCTGTGCAGGATTTTTTTTCCTTAATTTTTAAGTATAAATTATTAATTAATTAATTGTATCATTTTATTTTCTTCTTAATTTTTTCATAATTGTTTCTTCTACTTTTATTGTTTTCCGCATCGCATCTTATGTTGATAAACGCTGTAGTCAACTATAATTAGTGACATAAATAATTTTAAGTTTTTGCGTGTATGTTTTTAGCTTCTTATTTTACGTTACTGTTGTTGATTTTTATGATAAATAAATAAATAAATACCTAAATTAAGGTTCATTTGTAATAATATTCGAGCAATAATGATTTTTTGTTCACTATATAAAACTTTACAAGCATACAAAATCTATTTACGTGAGAAACGTAAACAACATTTTTATCTACTAACTAATACCCGTGACTTCGTCTGCGTTATTTATTATGCAATACATTTTATGTGCAAAGAAAAAAAAGTAAAGCAAAAACACACTGCTTACACAATTTCATTCCAAACAAAGTTATACATTTACTTCGCCTCTCCTGCGCATGCGCACTATACTGATTACTCACGTCTCCATGACAAGAAAACACATCGCTGAACACGTAGTGCGTATAAAAAGCGTAGTGTCTTAAAATTTTAATAACTAAGTATTATATAAAGATATCGTAATAACTTATTTATTAAGGAAAAAAATTATAACAAGTAAATCTAACATAATTAGATCTAAACTTATCCATTACTTTTTGCGTGATGCGCGCACAAGGGCACACTATCACTTTATTTATATACTAGCTTCTGCCCGCGACTTCGTCTGCATGGAATAGTTAATTTGTCCTAACCAAGACGCAGCGGAAGCTCTCAAAAGGAAAAATCTCGATTTTGAAACTTTCTTCATTAGTGCTCAGCTCTTATTGATCGTAGCGTGATGATGGCTAGCCTTTAGCCTTTCACGATAAATTAACTATATAACGCTGATTTTTTCAAATCGGACCAGTAGCTCCTGAGTTTAGCGCGTTCAACCAAACAAATAAGCTTTATAATATAGCTTTATAGTATACTCACAGATTACTACTCTTCTCTCGTACTTACCTCGAGCCGTCATTCAAATTACAATAACTTTTGATAGAGCAGTCCGATTTTAATGAAACAAAAACTAAGTTACTCCTGAGGATATGCTTTATTATTTTATTGCTGAGGTTTTATTGTGAACCCAGTACTTTAGCAGTGATGCGTGTTCGTACAAACAGACAGACAGACAGACAGGCATTTCTAAAAATGATCGAGATGTATTTTATTACTTATTCCTAGACACCTGCAAATATTTTTTTCACGCAAATCGAATAAGTACAGACACGTTAGATTTACGTTTTTATTATATGTATAGATAGATATATGTATAAAATAAGATAGAATTTTGCGACATATAATTTAATTCAAAGTCAGGAGTGTAGTTACGTTCTTATCAATGACACAGTAGCTCCAAATTACCAGAGCCTCTACGTGTGTAAATATTCATGAAATATTACCTTAATTTGTCATATCATAATAATTATATAATAAAAATATATAAATAACGATACAGTATCTAGGCCCTAGTAATTAAAAGCTCACACCTTGTGGAAAACACGATATAATTCAATCGTAAAATATTACCCTACACTCTTGTCCCTAGAAATTTTGATACGAGACTTCTTTAAGACAAAGTACACCACTGGACAAAACTGTTTAATTTATCTAATTTATATACTTTAATTACATTTTATAATAAACTAGTGGGCCCGGCGGACGTTGTCCTGCCCTGATAATAAAAAAAAACTATGACAAATTATATACTTAAAGCTTGATCATGAATCACACTATCTACTGGTGCAAACAGCATAAAAATCCGTTCAGTACTTTTTGACTTTATCGCGAACAGACAGACAGACGTGGCAAAGGACTTTGTTTTATACAATGATTAAAGAAGTTATAAATGCATCTCATTGGAACAAAAAACCATTCTTCACATTTTTGATTATTAACTGAACCGTGAAATCTTATCACGATTCTTAACAAATAAAATAAATCATTATATTATTTATAGTAAAAACCAATTATGTCTGAAAGGGATTCTAATAGTGGAGTTGCCGCAAGCGTTATCGTCCGCCTAATTTTAACCGATAATAACTGGTCTCGACATGGACATCATACACAGAATCTTTGTGGGAACTGCCCGTTGCGTAATACGCCATATTACCTGTACAGGGGTGATCCCATGTTTAAAAAACACAGAAACTTATTTACATTAATAGTAGAAAGTAATACAAAAATTGCAATTACAGTACAAATCCATTCCGTAGATTTTATTGTCACATAACTTTGACTTCCACATCTGAAACAACATCTATTGATATATAGAAGCCATATAAACTAATAAAATATATTCAACGACGTGTTTACAGTATGTATATTACCTTTAGTCAACAATGTATCTCATCGTATTAAGTTGTGGTGAATCCAAAGTAAATTCACCTATGTTTTAAAATCAATAAAAAATTGAGAGGTAGATTGTATTAAAAATATTTTACTAATTATTAAATAACATGTCTTAAGATACGGAGGTCGAACTTATAATTGTAGCTTTCATTTATCTTTAACAAAAAAGTTTGCACCATCATCATACCTTCGTCGTACCGCGAAGTTGTAGAACTATCTCTCGGTAATGCATTCCACCCTTCCAAAACATCAAACATTTAAGTATCACTGGAAAAAATCAATAGAGACATGGCAGTTAGTTAACAGCAAATAATATACGAAGAATGCAATTGAAGATATTTATTTAGTAATCGATGACGTGACTTATAGAACCTGTGCAAGGTTCAATTATGGGAAGCACCACTCCACCACAAGTAATTCTGCTGCAATAAAGCAGTACTGCCGCTATTGTGTTCCGGTCAGAAGGGCGTGGTTGGTAATACGTACTGTTAGACGAAGCGTTTTAAATTATTATGACTGGCCACAGAATTACAGTCCTATTAAGGTTAGTTATAAACTGTTATGAAACTATAGTAACCACTCAAACTAAGGTGGACTATATGCAGTTTTGCTACTTACTGTTAGCTAGCTTTTCCTTCGCTCGCGTAGGAAAAATATATTTTTCTACCCCGCGAACAATACTTTTTTTCATATGAAAGGTACAGTATGTACTTTTCTGTACCCCTGATCATGTTAAAGCGTAACAAGCAATCAAACTTACTTTCACGTTTACAATATTAGTTAGGATTTTATTTCTTGTAAGTAATGTAATAATTATTATAAAATTTTATTTCTAATTTTTATATTCAAAGACGAGAAAACTTATTAGTGACTAGCTGACCCGTGCAACTTCGTCTGCACCAAATCGGTTATTACCGGTTTCAATTGTATTTTTAAAGGCAAATAATCTTAAAAAACCTATAACCTAAAACATATATCCAGATGATATGTGAAAAATCTTTTAAAATAAGCCTAGCCCAGTACCCCTTGTAAATTCATCACTTAACATACTGTAAAAACTAAACTTTATCTACATTAAATTTCCATTTTCATTTAGTTGTTTGTTTTATAAGAATTTGTAAAGTATACGTGACATCCGCGTACAAACTTAATTTTGTCAAATTTATTTTACTATTGACATATAAACCAACTTCTTGACTGAGATACTGAACTTGGGATAATTTATCTAAACTTTGAAATAATTTTCAAAATCAAAATTATTAGTTAATATAATAACTGATTATTTTTTTATTGTTATTAGCATATTTGGGAAGTCACGACTTGTGTTTTCGTTATTGCAAATAACTTAATATCTTATAATCGTATGTAATGCAGACAAACTTATAAAATATAATTATCGTCAATCGTTATGTCACCCCTACAGGATATAGAATGGGAGGATGTTTGGGTATTGTAGTGCGAAACTGAAATCAGTGACGTCTATTCGACGTTGACGAGATATTGCTTGTTAAAGTTCAATTTAGAGTTTTAGCGAGGCCTAAGTTTGCACAATGGTTTATCATCAATAGGCATTTGAACGGAAAATTAAACGAGTTTAACGAGAACGATCGTCAGAATTTCGGTAAATCTAATTTCAATAATGAACATACATAGTTGACAGAATAATGTTGCCTAGAATATGCTCATAAAGTATCGAATTGTAGAACTACCTAAAGATAATTTGCTATTTTTATCGATATCTTATAGAAACTTGATTAAAATATTCTTTTTTATATTATTAACAAAATCATGACATAGTATAAAACAAAGTCCTCTGCCACGTCTGTCTGTCTGTCTGTTCGCGATAAACTCAAAAACTACTGTACGGATTTCCATGGGGTTTTCACCAGTAAATAAAGTGATTCATGAGGAAGATTTAAGTATATAATTTGTCACGGTTTTTTATTATCAGGGCGGGGACAACGTCCGCCGGGCCCGCTAGTAAAATAAAAATACTAAAATTTAGTGATATTAATAATAATCATTGAAAAAAACAGAAAATTCTCATTCTCTTACCATTAGAAGGGAATAATTATAATACAGAAAAATAAGAAGAGATTACAAAGTTACGTTAAATGCTTTATTAGGAAATATTTATCAATTACAGTTATTATTAAAGCAGTTAAATTAAGTGATTCTTTGATAAACAGAAAATGTTAAAATATGGACATATTATTCCGATAAAAGTCATGTATTATTCAAATAAAAGTTAATTTGGTGTTTGTACCTTATTTATACAAGATTTCACAAAAGTTTACACAGATTTTAGTTTTTAGTGTAACATAAATATTTAAGGCTTGGATTAAGCTAGAAAGAAAATTTGTCTATAAATAATTGGATTATTGCAAATCAAAAGCTGTCTTTTCAAAGTTCACGCGATAAAGACTGAGAGTCTTGACGTGACGTCATTCCATAGGATGTTAACTCTTCATGGTATCTGAATATTGTTTATCTGAAATAAAAACGTTATATTTTCCATTTTATTTAATAAATCACAGTATTTTTTTAAAGAGTTGCTAAATATTCAGTAAGTAAAAATATATCTTATAAAATTATATATAGTAACCTCAATGATATTATAAGTAAACAAAATATTTACAAGACGACATTAATCTGCTCTAAAATCTATTCTGTTATGTTGTTTGAATTATTTCGAAGTAAGTTGTATTTATTGAAATCATAAACTAGCAACAGAGTATATAATATAAAATCAACAAATAACAAGACTTTCACGAATCTGCCTTTACGAGAACTGCATGCACGAATTTTATAGGGCCTTTTCTCATTTATAAATGCTATTCAATATTCATGTGTTTACCTTAAGTCAATGTCAACCATTGACTTATGGAGTGACATCATTTTGCGCTCGTAATGAAGTCCTAACTTACGTAACTTATGATTAATTTTTTGTTTAAAAAACAATTGGTCGTCTGTGCAAAGTCGGTTTACGGACGATAATTTTACATGATAACGACTCGGACGCATCGGTCGATGTAGCGGAAGAGAGAAAGATGCGTCACAAGCCGAATGCTTAGGTCGATCGCGCCTCTCTATCGCTTATTCCGCGCTCTCGCTTGCACGCTCGGCTCAGGCGGAACGTGAAAATGAGTCATGCATTTTCGTGCGTGCAGCCGGCGTTCATCGATTTATAAGACGTTACTACGTCAAAAAATATAATTTCAAAGTACGGTATATTTTACGGGGTACCATTGAACGGTTTCAGTAATACATTTCTCATAACTATTATTATTGAATTATTAACGGCAAATTATAAACTTAACTATATACTTTACACTTTTTAACCGGAGTTTACGAAGTCCGTGTAACAATGTGTTTTGTCAACCCTAACAATGGGTGCCGTACGTTCACGCGCCGTCAATTTTCCTTATGGAAATGAAGAGCTTACGACGTAAGTAAACTGAGTTTATAGATAACTTAAATTTATTCACGGCTGTTCCTAAGGTTATTCATTTTAACAAAATATTTAAAATACCAAGATATTTAAGTTTGTCGTCGCAAATATTAATTAATTATATACGGGATAGTCAAATACAATTAACAAAAATGCAGTTTTCGATTTAGCACAATATTAGGTACTTGTTACATGTGTCGAATTGATTATTAGATCAGTATTTAATTATCTATTGAAGAAATCAGTAAATTAAAATGGTATTTTAAAAATACATAAGGTGAAACGTCGTGTGTAGTGAGCACGAAGGAAACCAGTCATTAGGCCCTAACTCATCGGATGTATTAACTATTAAAGAAGCCTATGAAAATCTTTCTTTGGACATTTTAGTATACTTCCTTCTTTAGATTTCTGAAATAATAAGTAATAGAAACAATTCTCTCTTGTATATAAACAAAACTCGATGTTTTTATACTAGCTCGGCAAATGACTACACAATACGTGATGGGAAGTACGGTACAGTCCAAAAGCAACGGCGACTGTCGGTGATAAATACCAACGCCAGTGGTCACCCTCATGCCGACCTGCAGAAAGTACTTCGCGACACATCGTTTAAAGGACCCGACGTGTTGATCTGATGTCAATAAAAGTGGAACCTCGCCTGACTGATCACCATTTTTGGACATCTAATAGTTTTCTCATGGAGAAGGTTTTTGTGATATCAATTCTACTGTAACTCGTCGTTAGGTGGCTTTAGACTATATTTTATTATTGCTATGTTTTGCAACATAACGTGGACGAAAGTGATTACCAGTAGTATATAAATACAGAAGTATTTAAAAGTATTGCTGTTACTAACCTAGGTAACATTTTTATTTTTTATTTTTACTTGTACAGCTCGGAACTTTTTTTTAAATTACTTTTAATAAACATAACCGCATGTATTTTAAAAATACATGCGACTTACTACTATTCTTTTCAATAATCAATATTGCATTCATATTTTTGTAATAGGTGTGGAGATGGCAAGGTAAAAGTGACTGCTGATTAATCCTCATCTATCAGCAATCAACTGTGTCCTTAGTTTGTACGGGTTTATTTTTAATTGATATTGTCAAATAAGTTTGTGCAGATGGTTGTATATAGACGTAAACATCTTTGCAATTTGATACAAGTATTATTTTTTACTTTAGCCCATAAATAATAATTAATATTTTATATTGCAATAACACATTACACACTTCATTAACAAAATGATAAACACATGGGACCACTTCCTAAATAAAAGCTAGCATAAAACGAACTTGACTAGATATTTAGCCAAGCCTTAAGGCCAAACATTTGTTCCACAAGCCCGAGAGGGTGATAAAGTGGCCATAAGATGATCCACATGTACTCTCAATACTACGTTCAAAACAGCCAATCCTCAGGTGAAAAAGGAACAACAATTTAGGAACACACTTTTAAACATGTACTTCCTTCTGCCAGTGAAACGAGGATATCCATGAACGCTATACTAACAGAAAAAAGATTAGTAATGGAATATATCCTTGGCAAAATAAATCAAACTATATTCACTAAACTTGCAAACAAACCTTGCTAATTACTTAATGACAAAGAAAATCAATTTAATTCACAGGCTTCCCATCCAGGTAATAAAATATTTACTTCACAACAGAAATGCATTCGTGCTCGACTAGACACACTACACTTATATCTAAGGTGAAACTTCGGAAGTAAACTTACAGCATTATTGAGGTTTGCACTTATAGCATCTAAGTAAATTTAACTGTACGTTGTTTTCTTTTCCAACGAAATTCTTGTCAGATTTAAACCAATACATTTTTTTAAACATTTCCTTGGGTATTTTTAATATAAAGTATTTCAATTTGAAGTATAGACCACGAAGATAATATGCTATTTTTCAACTATAAATATTAGCATTTAACTAAATAAAAATAATGTTAAATTATTGAGTGAAAGTAAAAAAGTAGCCACTGACGTAATGAATGTGAGAAATGAAAACCTGAAATATTATGTTCTCAAAATAACTTATAAAGAAGAAAATAGATGTGAAATTTAATATCACTTCTTCAAAAGCTAAACATTACGATACAGTGTTTCAATTTTGGATTATACTTATATAGTTACATATAAGGGTTATAATAATTATAAAGTAATAAAGATTCCATAACCATACGAATAATGTTTATTCTTAAAAAAATAAAAATAGTGAGTCGGTAAATTAATAATATTAGTAAAATATGCATATAATAATCATTTAGGATCGTTATTTTTGCTAAAATTCAACGAAATTTCATCTCGTTTCTTATAAGTGTAGAATATAAACATTTGTTCATCATCATGTTCAAAATTGATATTAAATATGATATACAGATAGATACACTATAGATAGACAGATTTAGGGTAGATACACTATTACACGTCTACCCAAATTGAAGGATATTACAAAATTACGTACGTGTATTGGACTTTTATTCCATATGACACAAATATTAACTGGACATGGGTATTGTAAGCAATACCTTAATCACTTTAAGATTATTTACGACAACACCAGCCCCTGCGATAAACCACCTGCACAAAACTTTGAACACATGCTTCAAGATTGCCCCAGGTTTATCACGAAGAGACTAGGGCACATAATGCTTTGTGATAATCTTCGTACAAGTCCATTCGATCTTTTGGGCTTGAATGTAGAAGGAGTGTACAATCAAATCGTTCGATAATTTTGTCAAGCATGTGATTACTAATCTTACTTTACTTTACTAATTGTGGATAGCCTTAATGCCTCGTAAAATAAAATGTAACAATGTTTAGACAGCCTGTGTGAGTGACCAATATTTTATATAGTACTAATGTTCTGAGATCCATACTATTAGCAGGTAATATTGAGTAAATGTCATTTACGTCACGGTGGTATAATAACAGTAGAACTGTATACTGGCGGTTCACTGATAGTCAGTCATTTGCAGACTGACGTCATAAATTGACGAAGTTTCGCTAATAACTCCCCGTAGTTATTTGTTGGTAATTTTGATCAAAACACCACATATACATTTTTAAATCAACTGTATGTTTTATTTTTTTACTGTGTATCTCCACCAAGAGAAATCGTGATATTATAAAGCTTAAACTACTAATAACACTTCAATCTAGTGTGACCTACTATGAAAGCTTGATTTTCCTCTTATTTTCCAGACACGTATACGTAATCCAGTACACGTGACATAACTCTAACGTCAGGTACAACCCTTTATTAGGGTGATCGCTCAGTGGTAACGTTTTCCAACCATTGTAGCAATCGACGTAGGTTCGAATCCCTGCAGTGAACCTTTGATTGAAGGAACCACAGCATAGTGGAAAGGCTTTTTCTAATCTCATTTCGTTAGGGCACCCTACAAATCATTCGGCAAAGGTCTTATATCTGTCTCCCAGAAACTGCACTTAAGAACCAATCCTCCCCTAAATTTAGCATGTTACATCTTAGACCTCATCGTCTTTTATCATCAGATGGAGGTTGTAGGCAAACACTAAAACCTACGACGTATAAAAAGACTACAATAATTTCCAAGCGACACGCAACATTAAATAGATAATGGATGCAAGCCGACTGAATATTTTTGAAATATTATATAATATATGTATTTGTTGTCGTTCGACCTTTAACCCCTACTAATTGTTGTCGTTCCACCTTTAACCCCTACTAATTTTTATTTCCGTAACTTAAATATATATAACGACGGGAGAAAGCGAAAATGTCGTAACTTGCATTTTTGACTAAATCACTTTTTACCATATTTTGTATAAAAAAATATCACTTCGAATGGTGTGGGTCTCGCTTTCCTACGATTAAATTTTTCATTGATACGACCTTCGTTTTTTGCCTAGTTTTAGCACTATACATAAAAAATTGGAATTTTTGAAGTAGTTTTTTGGCTCTGGTGTAAAATTTGATTTTTAAGTTACGACAATTCCGCTTTCTTCCGTCGATATATACACCGAAATTTTAGGTTTTCTTTTAAATATTTAGCATTACAAAGATTCAAGATATTGCTCACACTATTTTCAGCATTGGTCATAAAATCTTAATTGTAACTATGATATCCTCTGATGTTATCTATACTAATATACTAGTATAATATTATAAAGAGAAAAGTTTGTGAGTTTGTGACGTTGTAGGGGATAATCTCAGGAACTACTGGTCCGATTGAAAAATAAATTCAGTGCTATATAGCTAATTTATCGAGGAAGATTATAGGCTATATAATCACGCCAAAACAAATAAGAACGGAGCACCAATGAAGAATATTTTATAATCGGGGTATTTTTTCTCTTGAGAGCTTCCGTTGCGTGTTAGTGTTAGCCCAAAATAACTATTGCACGCGAACGAAGTCGTGGTCAGGGGCTTGTATATAATAAAAATTTAAAAATAATAATTTGAGGAGTTTCTTTGGAAAATGTATCAGTTCCTTTAACTACCACTCACGATAGTATAATAGCATATAGCTCATTCTAGAATAATCAAATAAAAATATTACGAAACCAAAAGCTTTCATATTATAGCTAAACAAATTATATAATATACATCAATAATTAAATATAATAAATAACATTAATTCAAACATACAATAGTGACGTCTTTAATGGATCGCGATGTATAATAATCTATTTCAGTTAAAAAAACGGAGGCCTCAACATAGGAAAGACATTTGATTATAGCTTGTGTGTAGCAAAATGTGGAAAAATTCATGTCATGGACGGCTACATTACAGGGCGATTACGACATGAATAAACGGTAATCACGATTTATGTGATTGATAAGTTAATTTGAGAAATATAGCTCGTGTACTGTTTATAATTATTTATATACTTTATAGTTCTTTGCATGTTGATTTATACTAGCTTTTACCCGAGGTTTTGCTCACGTTAATGGAGATTCCACTATCTCTCAGGAAAAGTATTTTTTCTGGATGAAAGGTGTAATTTTTAACCGACTTCGAAAAAGGAGGAGGTTACTACGTTCGGTTGTATGTATTTTTTATGTATGTTAATCGATATCTCCGTCAATTATGAACCGATTTTAATGATTCTTTTTTTATTTGAATTGGTTATATTCAGAGGTGGTCCCATTTAAATTTCAAGAAAATATTCAACCCCTAAAGGGATGAAATATCGTTTATTTGATTTTCACCAACTTCGTCTTTACGTATTTTCGTAAAATTGGAACCGAATTGTCAGAGTAGATAGGTAGAGCCTATAGAGCAGAGCACGGATAGCATCGTCCTCCATTTTGTATGTATTTTCACAACACGACTGGCACTATGAAATGAAACGACGACTTCTTCGATTCTTGTTGTTTTTAATAATGCTTTTACAATAATCTCAGAGACAACGCTCTCAGAGACAATAATTATCACTTAGCGACAATAACGATAGATCTCACGAACTCGAAACAATAATGAATAATGAATCTTGCACAACCTCGTACAAGCACTTATAAAGGAATCGCCTTCCTTCACCTACCGACAACCCAAGTGAAGGAAGTCTTAATTTAACGAAGTACTTAATTACGATTTTGTACATAGTTACACTTTATGTTCGCTAATAATTCTAATTATAAATAAATAACGATTTTAACATCATACATTGAATAATTACATTATCATTAATTATCTTACAAATCCTTATTTGCCATAAAACTCATTTTAGATCGACAATTATTCTAGTAATTATAAAGTAATACTAATAACATAGTATATGTTTTAATTACATTGTTATTTAATTTAAATAGCAACTTTACTATTCTATCTCGACTGCACATAGACTGTATTTCCGGTTTTAATAAATAACAAAAGGTTCCAAATGTTACATAAATCTAGAATATTTCTATTACAATTTCACAACTCCAATATTAATTATCGTGACACTAATTTAGGTCTGCTTTAAATCAAGAATCAAATCAAGTTAGAAATTTTATCGTACGACGCACATTTTCTTAAGATGGTGTCACGCGTCGAGTGTGGCGTGACACCGGTTTATTAAGTGACTTCTATCAGTGCTTATGTGAATAAACATGTCGAATTCTTAGAAGTTATGAACAGTTTAATCTAACCTAAAATTGTCAGTATTGATTAACATAGAAAATAATAGATGGCGCTGTTAGCAAAACACCTATGATAATTCGAATCTTCGTAAGATTCTGTAATAAAATATGCGTTACTATTTATGTGTTAATTCCGACTGCTGAATGCTCCGACTGCTGGACACTATGACAGATTTATTATACCCATTAGAAACCAGATGTATTTATGTACACTAAAAATGGAAAAATAAAAAAAAATAAAAATAAACCGCCTTCGATGTGAAAAACTAATGAAGCACTAAAAAGCGAAAAAAAACTGAATTATTAAATTAACCTAATTAAATAAAAAATATTGATATTCGCGCTACCTAACAATATATTTGAAGTCGATGCCAACCTAAATTCATATCATCTATATACAAAGTTTTGGTCTACTCTCGTGTCCCATTATGTATATCTGTATAGGTAGTATACATATTTTATTACCTGCAACAAATTTGAAGTATAGGTTTAGTATCTATCCCATACTGTCATAGGCTATTTTTTTATAAACAGAATTTTTCGTCAGAGTTACGAGTATGTATGAGTATAAAATTATATCGTACTTAGGTTGAAAATTAAATCAGTAAGTACAATCAAATCAAGAAGTATGGTATCGTTCACTTCATAAGCCATAATATTATAATGTTTCGCAAAATATTTCAAAATTAATTATTTAATCCTTACTGAAATTAAGTAATATTGTGTCGGCAGGGCAATAGGACACGTGGGGTGCGCGGCAACAAGGACGGGCGGTCACCGTAGCGACCGGCGAGCTCGTAGGCGGGCCCGCCCCAAGCCCGCCATACTCGTACAAACAAACAGATTTATTTTGTTTGTGCACGAGTGTATATCTCTCAAACTAATTTCAAATTTAAATACGCGATAAATTAAAAATAATACGTTTTCAATACATTTTAAAACGATTTCCTTTTTAAAATGTTTAAAACATATTGCTTCTCAGTGAAACTAAAGAAATAGCTTAAAAGTTAGATAAGAGTTTAATCAGGTGTGTAATTGAAAACTGCATTGGGATAATGTTGTAAGTTTTCCAAGTTAACAAGAACACTAGGGCGGGAAAGTGAGGCACGAGGCAAATGGGCGGGTGCAGTAGTGTCTCGCTTGCACAGAATGCACCACCCCCGGCGAAATGCGCTCCGGCTGCAGTCAGCGTCGCTGAGCCGTCGCAATAGCGCGTCCGTTGCGTTCGTGTACCCTTACGGTGACGTTACACGACCTGTAACGAGTTACCAGGCTCGCAGAACCATCGAAGAGGTAAGCCTATGCATTTCAGGGTAACACTACTCCCACGCGTCGATTCCCTCTATCGCTGTCTCGTTTAAACGCGGGTTCAAAGTTAAAACGGTTTTCCCTTTTATCGTCGGAATGTAGGAAATCGGGTTTTCGTGCCCCAACTCTCTCTTTCAGCCTGTAAACGCTACATGATTATTATTGTAAAAGAACGCGGTAAGCCTTGACGCAATTAGAATTGAGTTTTTTTGCAATTCAATTATATTAATGTTTCCTGTTTAACATATTCATCAGAACACTATTTTTTTATAGTATTTTGTTCCGTCATTTGAAATATACTTTACTAAATACTTATACTTTATTAAAAGCTATTACGTTCCTATTAATATTTCATTATGAATTTTATTCGTAGCTCTTGATAATTTCTTTTTTATTTTAATATTATACGTCTACGCTAAAATAACTTAAATAAAGACTTTTTCACTTCCAATAAGTTTTTAACATCTAAATTTAATAGTCTATTTATTTATAAAAATCATAAGGAATTATATTAATACTTCAAAGATAATATTTTCATATATAATAATGACTGTATGTTATATAAATTTAGAGACTTCGCCTGATAAGTCTTTTGCGCAAAACACTTTTACATAACTTTTATAATCATTCATCATCGACACAAATTGTCTGTAATAATGTTCAATGACAAACTATAAAGAACTTACAGTTTTACCCTTGGCAAGCTAGCCTATAAGTTATATTTTATGATCTCTCCGTTACGTAACGTACTTTAAATTCCCACATACACCGAATAGATTAAACTTTCGTTGAACAATGTTCATGTATTGTGTAAATTATACTACCGTTACTGGAAGTTCTTTAGACGCTTTCCAGCACTGACCACAACCTTTTTCAGTGTGCAAACTACTTTAATTTTTGAAATATATTTATAACGGCAGTAGCCAACTCGAAATTTTAGGAGATAATGGCGTAGTAGTAGTTGGGAAATCTCGTTAATCAGTTTAGATTTGAATTCTACAATTACCTTGAATGACGTGAAAAAAAATGTAGGAATGTCTAAAAATCCCCGGACTAACTACAGTGTTGAAGTTGAAAGACTCTTAGTGAGTCCGTATCAGTATGTTCAGGAAGCTATAGATGAAATTAGACTTCTTTCTAGACTCAGCGTTTCGTCATCTCTACATGGATCATTTAGCACCAATTGGCATTATGATTAAATGCTAAACTATGAATTAACAATGGAAATATATCCGTAATATTAAATTCGTATAATTTATACACACATTTTGTATATATACGTTTTTATTATTATGCTTCAACAAGTTTGTGTTAAACAAAACCTAATTTGAAAACAGTTGACCAGGTTTTAGCACTATAGCATCTAAGTAAATTTAACTGTACGTTGTTTTCTTTTCTAACGAAATTCTTGTTAGATTAAAACCAATACATTTTTTGAAACATTTTCTTGTGTATTTTTTAATATAAAGTATTTCACTTTCAAGTATAAACTACGAAGATAATATGCTATTTTCCATTTTGCATTTAACTAGATAAAAATAATGTTAAATTATTGAGCGAATGTAAAAAAGTAACTTCTGACGTGATGATAATGTAATAAATAAATACCTACATTTTAATAAACTATTACTAGTTGAAAGCTTAATTTTTAGTAAAATAAAACCCAGCGGTAAGACCCGATTTGACCGCGACCACTTTACATCAAGCTTACCAACCACAATATTGACTCGCTTAGGTGTTGTGTTGAAGCAGGGCGGTAGGCTATGTGTACACTCACAAATACAACTTCTGGTTTGTCACGTTTTTGAATTAGTTAATGTAGATGCATTTGCCGTGACGATTGTATGATTTAAATGGCATAAATAAATAAATGGTAGTAAATAGAAGCGTTTATTAGCCGTGTAGGCAATGGGTGTATTGGAAAGATGGACGTAACATCACATCTGTTGCCTATATTAACAAATCTGTAATTTTGGCTAGGCATTGTTTTCTGGTTTTTGCTACAGCTATGCTACCTAATTAATACCTAATAACAAAGAGTAGCACTTCCGACGGATAGTTAAATCTACATTAACGCGAACAAAGCCGCGAGTAAAAGGTAATCTGTTATAAAGCTGTGATTACGAATATGAGGTTATTTATTTTTTTCGTCTATCGCTCGGTCTATTTGAGTATCCGGATGTAACTCAATGACAGACGTTGACTATTTTTATATGAGAATGTATACGTTTATTTTTAGAGTGTAAAGTTGTCAATAATATTTTTATAATAAGTACATAAAACGATTAAAAAAACGATTTATATACTCTCAACAAATAATAACGAGTTGAAACTATTTACTAAATAATGATCTTGTACGGAGGCATGATCACAGACTATCTCTGTATCGAATTTATATGTGTACGCTGTAACCGAAGTATTGTATATTCGAGTAATATTGGTATATGCATTCATTGAAAAGTCTCTGTTAAAGTTTCACACAAGATTACATTTTGCAGTTATCAGTATTCTGAATAGTGATTTAGAACGGTAATTTCAAACAAGTATTGAACATAAAATTAATCATCGTACATCTCAACCAAGTCAATGCCAAATATAACCAGGAGACCAGTATTAACGAGAAGGTTTCAGTTACAAACACCCACTTCTCCCTGTTGCTGGGAGATCAAGCTCCCACGCACCTACACCCCCTTACCGCGGCTCGCAGGCTCCTAGCCGCGCCATTCCCCAATGAAAATCAGTTTTTCTCTCACCCGTCGATAGTTTAAAATTAAACGTCATTCTGGTTGCGGTTAACACTTAATTTGTGCAACGCATAATGTTATTACTTTGCAATTCAATTTATTTAATCCCTGATGCGACTATTGTGATAATAATCAGGGCTCTTAATGAAATTAATATCCGATAATAGGAATAAAAGACATTTTCGGTTTCATGTACTCTGTTTGTACAGTAATAATCTTCGCATTATATTAATAATGAAACGACTGAGCCGATTAAAGCCTTAGCTTAATTGTTTTGATTTAAAACATAATAAATCAAGCACCTTTTAATGAACATTCTATGGGACAATTCCATAGGAGTATATAGTATGGTATATAGATAAATACATATATAAACATTATACATAGAGGAACTTCTATAATTTAATGCTTAATATGAGGGCACGTTGTCTTCCTGTTTCGCTGGACAGTTTGGCACAAGCTCAAACTAGTAGGTACTGTGAAGCGGCAATACGGTTATTGGAATTTAGGGAATGACAAAAGTTATCTGTTTTTTAAAACCTTTTAACAATATAATATTTACTAGTTTAAAAATAAAATGTATATATTAAAAACCTGTTACATAATTTTTATGATACCTATTAGCGGGCTAAAATAACCCCAAAAAATTCAACTGCAGTGCCACCTACCGCGCCCATTTGTGAATCTAAACCGTTCTTGAATCCACCTGAACACACAAAAAAGTCTGTCCAGCCGTTTAGGAGAAGGTTCAATGACATACACACGGACGGAAGAATTATATAAAGATATATAATATAATTATACATAAAGAAGCTTTGTTTAAACCATTTGTTATGAGAAAAATATATACATATCTACATCAAATCAAAGTGTCATAAAATGTACCTTAATGTTACCTACTTCTGCCTGAAGAAGGTGGAAATGCAAAGTAAAATTAACCTTAATGTTTAAAAATGTATTTCCGCAAAATAACGCCTTCAACAATCAAATGTGATTTACATTGCTTAATAATAACTACTTCACAATTTGCTTTGAAATGTTTAAACATTTCATTCAGTTTTTATTACAACTAGCTTGTATCAACCTTCCAACCAACCAATTATTGTTATAACCCGTGGCTCGCTTTCTAACCAGAAAAGGTAGGTCATATTCCAAGATAAATCAAATATTAAGCGGTTCTTGATTAAGGTTTTAAAAAATTATATAAATCTATCAACTGATATCCCGCGTATCGACGCTTAAACAATATAAAGGCTGGAATATCTCATAAAATTATTATTTCCCCCCCCCCCCATTTTTTCATCTTCCTGTAGAATATCAAAAATTTCCAAATGTCATTCTAATTATTTTAAATAGAAAATAAAAATATAACTTCTAAATCTTTTAAAGAGGTTGCTTATGACATATATCTCCCTTATTTCGGAAGTTCGACCTCTCAAAGTGTGTCATGGCCTCAGAGACGAGAACTTGCAGCAGCATTTTAATGTTCGCACAAATCTTTCTTTACCACATCAATACAACGTTACCTGGGCCGACCCACTCAGTGTTGACTAACAGGGCGACCTAGGGAGACTCCTGTAATAACCCGTTTGTATACTGTCTACGTAAGCTAGACAGTGCAGATGGTGTTTTCGTAACGTTGATGATTTTGGGATCGTTTTGTTTGAGAATGAAGGCCTAAGCTTCGCATCGGCATATCAGTAAAGATCTTATCACAATATATTATATGCAGATTTTGCGTTATATTGAGAATCTGTAACACAAATAATACTTTTTAAACTACAAGAGATCACAGGATGGGCCGTAAATTAGTGTTAACTTTCTTCGCCATCGTTCATGTCTGTTAAAATTAGCCAAGCCTATATGTACTTTTGGTGTGGTATAATCCACATATAAGCAAGTAAAAACGCGTGTTTTTAGAAAGCGAAGAAAAAGATTTAAAAGTTTTTTTTTTTTTGCTAGATCCTAGTCAAACCCACATTGACTCCGCTTCAAAAATATTTGCGATTTCAGAATTTGAACTCCTCATAGGATATTCGCTATGCCTTACCATTTTATCTATCATTCGGCTGAAGATATTTTAGTACCTCTCAAATTATCCCTCCTGGTCAATTTTCTATTTTTTTTATTACTCGTTCAAAAGATAGTTTTTTGGACGTAGCTTTCTTAAAAATAGCCCTAATTTGATCTTCTTTATTTTTTTGTTTTTATGTAGTCTTTATGGAAAAAAAACCATTTAAAGATATCTTCTACACATATAATAAAAATGAAGTGCCTGTATGTAACATCAAAATATTTTTTTTTTACTGATTGGGTATGAAAGTATACATGCTACTTACATATAACAAAAATCCAATTTTTAAAATTTTTGTTGGTCTGTCTATCTGTCTGTCTGTTTGTTCCGGGTAATCTCCGAAACGGCTGGGCCGATGTTGACGGGAATTTCACTGGCATGTAGCTAAAATTACAGCGGCATACTTAGGCTACTCTAAATTAGACTGTTTGCCGCAGCTTTGTCCGCAATGTTATCTCCAAAGCGCTTGACGGATTTTCACAGGACTTCCACCAGCAGATAGCAGACATTATAACAAGTAATTTAATTTATTTTAATTTAGACTAACTGTTAACCGTGGCTTCGCCCACAGTGCTATCTCCAAAACGGTTCGACTGATTTTCACGGGACTTTCGCTGGCAGATAGCTGACCTTACAGGAAGTAATTAAGGTTATTCTATTTTAGACTAGCTGTTACTTGTGACTACGTCGCTCTACGTTCACTGTAAGCATGTGCGTAAGACGTGCGTTGTACTGGACTCCAAAAATAGATATAATTGAAATCCATATATTGTCTTTTTGGTCATTTTGGTAGCCATTTCGTTTTATTTACCGCGCTTTCGTCTACATAACTTAGTAACCATAGTAATATATAAGAATATTGTATCGAGTTCAATGAGCACTATGTCAAATATTAGTATTAATTAATTTTTTATTAGTTTTATTTTTTATTAATTTTATATTAAAAATTATTAATAATTAATAATATTTCAACTGCTTAGACAGAAATAAAGTTTTATATCTTGATTTATATTTATGCAACATTTCAAGACGTCAGGACATTCATTGTTTACAATTCAACATTATAATTATTAATAGTAATTTTGAAGATAGAAGAGGTCTTTCTAATAAGATATTAGATCATAAAGGTATTACTTATTGACATATGTTATATTGACATTCTATGGGCATATTATATCATTATCTATCTTTAAGTAATCTTTTCATTAGGTCCTTATACATGTAAGTGAACACTGAGGTAGTTATATGGTGGGTTAAGGTACCAAATATGTTGCTGATGATAAACCTTATTTAATACACTGTTAGTATTTATATAATATATCTGATGTATACGTTACATGTGACTATAAGTGGCGTGCTTATCTTACTTACAATTGCTTTTAAACAGCATTTCTATAATGGTACATGGTCTCGCAATTTTATAATTCTTTAATACAATTTAAAAAAACGCGTGCGGAGCTGCGGGTACATCTAGTTTAAAATATATCACGGAATCTTACGTCCGTATACATATTACCTACCTTTTACACCATACTGCGAAACTTTAATCATTACATAGTATAAAACAAAGTCCCCTATCGCGTCTGTCTGTTCGCGATAAACTCTAAAACTACCGAACGGATTTTCATGCGGTTTTCACTAGTGGGTAGAGAGATTGATGAGGACCGTTTTAGTATATAATTTGTCAAGGACTTTTTCATAATCAGGGCGGGACAACGTCTGCCGGACCCGCTAGTATAATATATGCAAAGATTTGTTTGAAATAAGAGTCGCTGCGAGCGGGATGACTAAGAATACATGTGTCGACTTTCTTTTAGAATAATAATTCGACTTAATAGCGACTTAAAAGTTGATCCATTGAAAATAATTATTACTTACTAATAATAAGTTAGGAGTCCTTACTTACATGTAGTGTCTCCAATAATCATTACATAGTATAAAACAAAGTCCCCTACCGCGTCTGTCTGTCTGTTTGTTCGCGATAAACTCAAAAACTACAGAACAGATTTTCATACGGTTTTCACCTGTAGATAGAGTGATTCATGAGGAATGTTTTACTGTATAATTTGTCAAGGATTTTTCATAATCAGGACAGGAAAACGTCTGCCGGGACCGCTAGTGTATTTATAAATTAGTAGTAATTCCACTAAAACTGTCGTTGAACATTCTATGTACAGTAAACTCTTCTTATTCGCTGGGTATGCTTTCCATAATTATGCCGCGAATAACGAAACCGTGGCTATTTTGTATGCGTTCCAAGATTATAAAATGACAAAATAATAATAATAAATGATAAAATACAATGAGTTTAATGAGAAAAAACACTATTATTTATTATTAAATAAATCGGACATTCGTTATTACCGATTTTTTCAAAGATTAGGCTTATAAAAAAATGTTTTGTTTCTAAAAGTGTTGAAACTTATTTGATTTTACCTATTATAAGAATACATTTATCCTCATCCTATTGTTAATTTTGGATACATAAAAGTGGTCACAATTTTTTTACCCGTGAATACTGAAGGCGCGAATAGAGGCACCTTTGAAATGGAGAGTTTATTGTATATTATTTTGAAATTATGGAGTAGCAAACAAAATATTGTTATTGTTGATGTTGCATGGTGACTGTATGCATGCACAAGCAACCTACATGTTTATTCAAATTCAATAGGGTCCCAGTTCAGAGGCTAATTATAATACTATTCTTAAAGACTGAGTTAGAATGCTCGGTGTACTTTGGGTTACAAATAGCTGTGGCGGTGATACTCTTGCAATCGAATCTTGCATAAACTCTTAATGGTCGATTCTTGATAATTCGTATCTTTACTAATAAATCTGTGGTTTAACCTGTACATTTAATGTTTTTTTTTCAAAGAATTCATATTATCTGTTTAATTGTTAATGTTAACAAAGGCCACTCATCACGGATACGACGTTTTATTTTTGTCTGTTTCTATATCAACATTATACTCAGAAACGGTTTTACTAATCTTTATGAAATTTTGTAAACGGTAAATTTATGTCATCCTTCAATTGACAGCCTACTAAAATTAATAATGCTTTTGTAAATTGAAATAATACTTTAAAATTTCGTACATTTTCTTTCCTAAAAGTAAAAGTTTTATTTCATTCTGAAACAACTTTATTACAACTGATTTTAGTGACGTTTTGTACACGGGGTGTATTACGTTGAATCGAAAACAATTACTGCATAAAAAACTCGTACAGCGTTACGAGCAGTTGCTACTTTTATACGTAAACCCGAAATATGTACGTAGAAAGTGTGATTACATCAAGTTTTTGCCATGGATGAAGCCTTTACACCAACATACCGGTTTATTAAAATACTTTGAATAAAAAAAATAGATTTTTATTTTATTTTAACACAAAATATATGAACTGAATTAACAAGTTTTTATTAAAAAAGCGAATTATAATTAAGAACAGATGAAATATTATCAATCACTACATATTATAAAACAAAGTCCTCCTCCACGTCTGTATGTTTGTCTGTTTGTCTGTGAGCGATAAACTCAAAAACTACTGAACGGATTTACATGCGGTTTTCACCAATGGATAAAGTGATTCACGAGGAAGGTTTAAGTATATAATTTGTCAAGGATTTTTTTTTATTAGGGCGGGACAACGTTCGCCGGATAACTAATAACACATAAAAACCATTTTATTTCCATTTCTTATAGAAAACATTTTTAAATATACACCTTATTACAAATAAAAGCCCTTGCCATATAAGCAATATGTGTAAAATTGAGATCTAGAGAACCATGAGTATATCACTCCTCAATAAAAAAGATAAAAGAGATCAACACATTTAAAAACCTGTTTTTTTTAGATCCGTCGAAATATTGTAATTTTTTAAGCCTTTTACTATAAAGTTAACGCAACGCCATAAATCTTTTGTAGTTGATATCGGAGGGAGACACATCATAACTTATTGGAAGCTTAATTGCTACATAATGTATACATAGATATAACATAGCCCCATTACAATTTACTGCAAGATTCCTTCTTGTAAATATATATTTGCTTTATGTCCACCATCCACATCTAACCACATGTAATCGAAACGGCTTTGTACATGCTCTTTTTAAGCTTTTGTTTTCACATAGCCATTCAAATTTGTAACATTATACAAACTAGATTTACCTCGTGATTTCACTTACGTTTCATTCTTTCCATCCTCGGTTCACGATCAGCCCGCATTGTTACTTCCTTTTCTCTTAGCGTATATTCTCACTTACACTTTGTATGGTAATTTGTACGTTCCTAAGGATTATAGTTTGATTTTAACTTTCCACAATAAATATACTATAAGTTCTAAATAAAAATAGAGGGCGGTAACACACGCCAACTACTAAAAATATAAGAAGAAAGTAGGTAATTAGTTATCAATGCCTCTAGATTATATTTTTCAAAACATTTATTTAGTACTAGCTATACCCGCAGCTCCGCACGGGTTTTTTTTTTAAATTGTATTAAAGACGCAAATAAAATTATGAG
The DNA here is from genome assembly GCA_036509395.1 of Antheraea yamamai. Lineage (NCBI taxonomy): Eukaryota > Metazoa > Arthropoda > Insecta > Lepidoptera > Saturniidae > Antheraea > Antheraea yamamai. The sequence continues at coordinate 8,586,573 of AP028429.1, forward strand.
ACCATGTACAATTATAGAAATGCTCTTTAAAAACAATTGTAAGTACAACACGCACACCACTTGCAGTAACATGTAACGTATACATTAGATATATAAATACTAACAGTGTGTCAATTGAGGCTAATCATCACCAATATATTTGGAACCTTAACCCACCATGTAACCACCTCAGTGCTCACTTACACTGTATAAGGAACTAATGAAACAATGACTTAAAGATGTTATTATAAGGATATAATATACCCATATTGTCAAAAAGTAATACGTTTATGGTTTAATATCTTATTAGAAAGACCCCTTCTATTTTCAAAATTACTATTAATAATTATAATGGTGATTTATATACAATGAATGAGTTGATGTCTTGAAATCAAGCATAAATATAGATCAAGATATAAAACACTATATCTGTCTAATCAGTTTTTAATATTGGACAATTTAAATAGTGCTCATTGAACTCGATACAATATTCTTATATCTTTATTCCTTTCTGAGTTATGTAGTCGAAAGTGCAGTCAATAAAACAATATGGCTTCCAAAATGACCGAAAAGAGAATATAATTCAAATTACATACATAGATACAGATATATGAATTTCAATTACATTTATACTTGGAGTCCAATACAACGCACATGTTTACAGTGAACAACATATTTTTGCTAAATTTCATGCGGACGAAGTCGCGGGTAACAGCTAGTCTAAAATAGAATAACTTAAATCACTTCCTATAAGGTCAGCTATCTGCCAATGAAAGTCCCGTGAAAATTGTTCAAACTGTTTTGGACACTGCGGGCGAAGCCACGGTTAACAGCTAGTCTAAATTAAAATAGACTGTTTTTTTATAATGTCTGCTATCTGCCGGTGAAAGTCCCGTGAAGATCGGTCAAACCATTTTGGAAATAGCGTTACGCGCGAGGCCAGGGTTAACAGCTAGTATAAATTATAATTGCTTAAATTACTTTTTATATAGTCAGCTATCTGTCAGTGAAACTTTTGTGAAGATCAATCCAACCGTTTTGGAGATAACGTTGCGGGCGAAGCCACGGTTAACAGCTAGTATAAATTAAAATTGCTTAAATTACTTTTTATAAAGTCAGCTATCTGTCAGTAAAAGTTTAGTGGAAACAGGTTCAACCGTTTTGGAGATAGCAGTGCAGACAAACCCACGGTTAACAGCTAATATAAATTAAAATTGCTGGAATTACTTTTTATAGGGTCAGCTAGATAGCAGATGCCCGTGAAAGTTTTTTGAAGATCAGTTTAACCGTTTTGGAGATAACGTTACGGGCAAAGCCACGGTTAACAGCTAGTCTATTTTAAAGGCTAAGTAGCCCGCTGTATTTTTTCTATCTGCCAGTGAAATTCCCATCAAAATCGGTCCAGCCGTTTCGGAGATTACCTGGAACAAACAGACAGACAGACATACCAACAAAAAATTTTAAAATTGCTTTTTTGTTATCAGTTGCCTGTATACTTTCACACCCAACCAGTAAAAAAGTGTTATTTTGATATTACATACAGACACTTTTTTATTATATGTATAGAATAGATTAATAATCTACTATTCTGAACTTCAGGCTGTATTGTATTGCAATTTGATTGTGGGTTAAATGCCTGGTAAAATATGGACGACTATGTCTTATTGGTTAAAAAAAGGGCGAGAGCCGTCTGTTCACAGAAAACTGAGGACGACTGTCAAACGAGACTCTGGCACTTTAAAACCCGATAACAGACACGGTATTCCGTTAAATTCACAGCGTGTTGACAGACATTCACAAAACGTAAGACGTGACTAAATAAGCAATTTTGAATTTAGACATGTTTGATTTTTGAAATCACTATTTCTTATATAAGATATTCCACATAGTCATGCAGTCATGAATACACTTAGTATTGGAAAAGACAAGAAATATTAGCATTATAATCATGGTCTTACCCAGGTTTTGGTGAATTGAAGAGTGTAAATAGCTTATTTTAGTGCTTGTTGACTCCAACTCCAAATTTATAGATTGAGGTCTCCTGACAACTGAAGAAAAAACTGTGTATGAAGAATAAGCATAGCATTATACCTTTTTGACCTCAGTAAAGATTCTATAAACACGCACGTACGAAAGTATGGCGGCTTGTCAGTGAGTGTTTAATTCGCTATCTCTGTTATTCAGCAATAGAGAATTCACACAAAAGTTAAAATATTTCGGACAATATTTATGTAAGGTATTATATCTTCACCCAAATCTTTGGCCGAACAGTCCCGAGAATTCCTAAAGAAGACAATTCATGTCGGGTTTTGAAGCCCTTATTTCATTGGGCGTTTTAATAAGCTGTATAGGCCTACTTATTAAATAAAATACCCAAAACGTTTTTCTATATCGATAAAAAGACAGAAAAACTGCGGAGTGAGTAAGGATTAAGTTCAAGTCAAATAACAATTACTGAACGTTCTGCTGGATTCTGTGTCATCTATAGTATCACTTAGCACTTGACGTATCATATGTAGCAAACTCTGTAAATGAATCCACTTTGAAACTCAGATTACCACTTGCCGCTAGATAATGGCGAACTTTTTTTCCGTAAGGAAAAACGTACACCTACAAAAATAGATCCCGCTACACCTACATACTCAACAACAATGTACCCGACAGGACACAGGAAGAGTTAAATATATTAATAAGAAGAATATAAGAAGCAGTGATATGCTTATACCCCAAAAACACAACCCCGATAACCGACAGCTTATTTAGCCGAGCCCTACATCAAAGATGCCATCGAGTTTTGATCTCAATGATAGTATTTCAATACTTCTCAACGTGTGTCTAGAACACGGCCAGCTCTTGTTACGTTAAAAACCCTGCTGATTATTTCTGCTCCAGAAAGAGAAGCCCAATCCGACCTAACCCAACAGACTCACAGTCCATATTTCGCTTCATGATACTGTTGAACAAAGTACATAAACTCTTTAAGATCATTATTGCAAACCGAATTATTAATGAGCATAACACTTAAAAAGATGGTACAACGTAAGAGAAGATTCATGTTAAAGAGACCATTTCTTGGAGTGGCATGACGTTATGAGCCTTATTCCGCTATCCAAATGACTATCCACCTCCGCTGCATTATTTGGGCTTACCTCAGTGAGACGAAGAGAGGAACTTGTTCCCTATAGATGTGTATTGTGCGGTGAGATACTGTGTGGTGTTAGGCATCGTCTATAACGGGGACGATACACTAGTCATGAGGAGGTGTAAGTCCCATCAAGATGCTATGATTTTGGTCAAATATGGTTTTTGAGAGTATAGAAAGCATATAAATTATAACCAAAGATCAGGATGAGTTTAGGATGAGCATTTTTATCCTTCGTCCTGTTAATGAGACTTGCAAAACACTTTAAATAGCTGCTAACCTTTTGTCTAATGGGCATTAAGATAACGTTGATGCACCAGTAGCCCAATCTCGGGACCTGAACATTAACTGACAAAAGCTCTAAGTACAGATTGTATAGTATATAGCATTTTATGAGCACCCATAGGAAAATAAAGATCTGACAGCTTGTAATATTGAGTATCATATGGTTTCCATATTAGCAACTTCGTTTTGAACGAACCCTTGTTATGTCTCTTACGCCAGTTTGCCAGTGGTGAGAAAAAGCCCTGGGATGACATCCACGAACTACGATTTGTGATGTCAAAACGGTAAGATTTCTGCTCCACTAAATCCACTTCATGTTGGCATGACACTAATATTTGGATTACCTCTATTTTAGAGAGAAGCTAGTAGAAGAGTAGAAGCCGTAAGACTTTGCCTGTTAAATTAAATGTTGTTTTTAAATAAAAATTTGTAGTTTCCGTTTTGAGAATAATGGGCAAGTGCTATGCCTTACCTCTACATCTACCTAGTTGCGCCCTTGGTTATAAAAAACTTTATTAATCAGTCTGTACTATAAGTTTTCTTTTGTACAAAATAACCTGTTTCTATTATCGATTATCAGTTACATATCAACCGCCAATATCTGGCATATAACAGTGCTAATATGTATCTCCGATTTGTCAATCAATTGTAAATTTTTAAACATAGAAAAGTTGCATTACATTTATTATTCGCATTCACATTCGTGATTTGACAATGAAAATAGGCGTAACAGCAACAAAATGAGTATCTATAAACACGTTTTTTGTATTAGGTCATCCGTAACAGCTTACCTTTGTTTTTTGTTTGTTAGAATGTCTGTCTGTGAAACTTCTACGAACTCTTACGGTTTAAAACCCTTTATCAGTAGCATTAGCGGTAAGGACTAACATTAGAGTAATCTCTTGGGATATAGAACTCTAAAGGATTATAATGTCACTTGGTAAAAATGTACTTTTATGTACACGAGAAATATAATTTTAAAGAGTTAATGCATACTGAATACTTTTTAGTATATTTTTCTGCCTTTTTCTAAATACCTGCGTAATTTCAATCTTACGCTATTTTTACACTTATTTATTGGACATGAGTATTTTAACGAGACACAGATTTAACTTCTAGCGGGTAATTACGTACATTTCCTCTGTAAAATTCTATCGCTTTCATGGACAATCAATATTTTTGCTTTAAAGCTGATTTTATTGCCTGTACACAGAGTCTTGGGTATTTTGTTTATTGTAGCAAAACAAAGTTGTATCACTATACCTTGTTCTACGTATAGTACCAATCTAAAATAACAACCAAACGTCTACAATGCGCCAGTATAACGGCCTACAAGCCACACAGCAGCTGGAAATGCATTGGTGAATTCCCAAACGCTATAAACAAAAAAAGAGTCCGTGTAGCGGATTTTTCAACACTTACATGGTAACCAGCATATATTATAACAACTCCCTAGAATTGTTTCAGCAATTCAACACTAACGTCGCTAGTAGATTAAACAAACCAAAAGTCAACATCGTCGAGGTACATTATATGTAGCTGTTACAGAGTTTATCTAGATTAGCATACTAAATTGATTGTAAACGGAACAGCGGTACTGCCACCGCGTGCAACGTTTATTCATCCGCCACAATCAGTAAAGCTTGGATTCCGGATAAAAGTTTTACAGGCACTGTTTCGCACAAACTTTGCATCAATTAAATCGATCGTTTTCAACAGGACAAGCCGACGTTCACTACGAACCATGAATCCGTGCAAACTTTAGTATAGAAAATAGATATTTATCAACTGTAAATAGTATAGTGTGTATGTTTTATTTTAACCAAAAATAATTATTGTAAAAATGAAATATTAAAATTTCTCATACTCACATACATTTTTAATTAGAATGACACATTTTTTTGACTCTATAAAGATTGTGATACAGGTACATTAAGCTTGAGACAGTTAATTTTTAATACGTAAAAATATGTGAAAACAATAAAAATGAAATACAATAACACTGAAATTTTATAGTTAATACTCATAGCACTGAATACGTTTAGATACTGAGTGAGTCTCCTATACAATAGAAGGAAAATACTCTTTTCGAAAAGGAATATAGTCCGTATGTAATCGGCTTTACTCGCCTCTCACCTTACGTGGTTACCCCAGTTGCTTTTATTTACGGATCTTTCAAAAATATAAAAGCGGTAAAACGATATTCGACTCAATTATATTTTTAGTACTATATATTATATATTCCTATAAACGATTCAAAAAACCATTACAACGAAATGTATCACCATTTTCTTTGAAATTACATATACATTGTAAATATGATTTAGGTACTTTTATGTTATTAATGACAGAATTACAAAATCCTCACTATCAATGCAGGCTCTAAGTTACTTATAACTATCCTAATAGAGCGTGATCTGATTTTGACGCTCTCTATACTTGTTTCTAATATATACATTGTGTATGGATATACAAGTATGGAAAACGTGAGTGTCTCAAACATATAGTTTATTCACATATTAGCCACATGTTCGCGCAATCCAAACATCGAAAAACGAAATAAATAAACCTTTGTATATTTTTGTGTACCACTGAAGCGCCCTCGGGGTTTTAGCGCCTCGAGCGGCCACTTTAGTAGGGCCGGCTCTGTAGGTACTACTTAAGTTTCAGATAATTCAACAAGTATAAATATAAATTACAAAACCATATCACTTTTGTGATTAGTAAGTAATAAATATAGTTGTGATAAGAAGCTCGAGCGTCGTCATACGTACTTACTAACGTATATTACGTATACACTTAATTTGAATTTAATAAGTAACGATCCCGTCTACTGCTAAAAAGAGAGATGATAAGTCTACTTCTAACGCCTTAAAAGAATTCTTATACTACCACAGTGTATTGAGGAATATGAATAACTATTTAGAGATTTCTAGGCCTTTGAAATTATCAATACCGTTACCTCGGTCTGGCATATACTATTATTAAAACCCTGTATTGAGATATTTGTAGGTGTGTATTATAGACATTATAAATTTCGATGGTAAAGTAATTGTTGATCTAATCAAGCTAACTCGAGAGAATAATGAATATACAGAATTTCCATTCTATTTAGTCTTGAATTTCTATCACATCGTTCACAGTACTGATTCGATCGACTGGTCACCAGGCGAACATAGGCGGGCGCCTGCTCCGAACTTTGTATGTGTTACAAATACGTACAGTGCACACCCACAAAGTTACATTGCACCGGTGAAGGCTGCACTCGTTTACACCACACTGCACATGTATGTATACGCGTACGTAGTAGTTAGAAGTCAGAAGCTTTGAAGCTTTACGTAATTTGTGGGTGAATTGGATTGAAGCTCTAGCGCTTTTAACCTCAGTTTGTGATTTACAAAATTAATTTCTGTTAGTGAGGTTTTTACATTCGCATAGAATATAATAGTGAAACTAATTCTCATTTTATTGAATGAGCAAGAAATTATGTTGCCTGTTGATTTACTAAATGTGCTTTTAGATATTGATTTCTTATTACATCTTATATATGATTTTTTATGTAAACATTCGGTCTACAATAATATTTATATGTACCTATATCTTAGTTCATAGAATAGTTAAAACATATTATATTGTACCTAATTACTATAAATACAGTACAGTAAACATAGATACACAAATATTGAATAAATAATATTTTAGTATAGAGTAATACATCGTATTATTGAATAATAAAAACCTAAATATTAACTTACTTTATACGAATAAATTTCCGTTTCATTTTTGAAGATATACTTATTTTGGCGCGTTAGGGAAAAATGATGAGAGTAAATTTTTACGATGCGCGCGCACACCGTCACGAAAAACCCACACCCTGAAGTTAGCTATAGTCAACATTTTGTTTCTTTGTATTTATTGTTTGTATTTCTTTGTATTGAAACTTTCAATGTTTTAAATACGTTTTTTCTATTGTTAGTGTCGTTTTTTCTACAAACGTAGAATAAGGCGAAAGATAGAATGTTTGAAAAGATTTTTATATTGTTAGGCCAAAGAAGTATAACTTCCAACGCGTGTACACACGCACTTTTTTTTATTAAAAAAAATAACTTTTTATAGGATATAGTATAACAGAGGTACCTACAGATTATAGAGGTTTAGCTCATTTACTTTACACAATCTTTAGTTTGTGAATATGTTTGTAAATAGATAGGCAGATAATTTCTAGATTATAAAATTTATTTCACTGATACAAAGCTATGTTCATGTTGACGGTTACAAGCTATGCTATATTATAACATATGAAACGTGCATGAAGACGAAGTGATAGCTACTCTTATAAAAAAAATGAGGCTAAAATGAGCTAACAAGGATTGCAGACAGAAGTAAAAACTGAAAACAATGGAATAACTTTGTTCTTTTTTAAATTTTTTAATCAATTATAGTCTGAATTATTTAAATTTTATAATTTGTAACTTACATTTATTAATATTTGTCTGGTTTTCACATCTATTGACACTCAGAGTAATAATTATACACATTTTATACAGTTTATTGACCAATCAAACAAAAAGGGATGCACAAAGTCAATACAAAATATCAATATTATATGTATACAAGCCGCTATACTACGCGCTGCTATACTGCGCATCGCTACTCCGGCGCAAGCGCAAAGCGTCACGAGCATGCCGAGGTCATCGGTGACACGAACCCATAAGTCTTTCTATTACCAAATTTTTTTTTAATCGTTCAACGCGTCTAATAGTTACTTAAATAAGAAAAAGCTACGATGGTTCAAATAAAGCGCGTTCGATCTATGTGCGTCGACCGATTTATGTCACGATGGAACCATAGCATAGTGATAGAACATTCTCTTCCGCTAAATAAGTTAACTACCACCCGCTAGTAGAAATTACCAAGCACGTATTTTGTACAGTTAGCTCAAATTTCCTGTCTCAATTTAATACATTATCATGCATGATATTAGGGTTTTTTGTAAGTTCATCTGGCTAGCCACCATCGTTAGATTGAAGATCTGCGGCGGCTAAGTATCTATCAGTATATTCTGACAATAGTACTCGTAGCTAGTTCATATCTAGCTTTAGCGAGTTTTTTTTAATTACCTGGGGAACTCCCTTATGGATACCCACCCTACCGGGGGAGAGAGTGAGTGAGTGGTGGGAGAAGGAGACAGAATGATTTCTCTCCAGCTGCCTCCCCTCGTCACCCAGACCTGTCCAATGAGGAGACGGGCCCCCGACCCATCCCCTTAGGTTCGGCTACGATGGCGGGAGGAGGTCGGTCCTCCGTTGACGAGGTGGGCCACTCAGAGGATTCTCTTCGCGGATCCTTTCCACCACCTCCTTTTGCAAGATGACCTCCTCGCAGAAGGAGGGCATCGCTTGCCATGCCTGTTCGCTGCCAAGCATGGCCGAATCCACATTCGGCAGCGATAGATCTCGCCTTACCACCGCAGCCAGAATACGGCGCTGTCCCTTCCACGCAGCAACCACGCCCGGTCAGTACCTGTACCATTCTAAACGTCAAGGAGCCCTAATCCCGGTTTATCCATTCCGGCAGGACCGGGCGGACGGCGTCAATTCTGTAACTCCTGTAACGCGCGTCTACCAGGTCCTGCCTTCACCACCCTACTGTGTCCTCCCTCAGGATTCGCCGCTTCTCCTCATCTCCCTAGGAGCCGGAGGCTACCCATTTCTCTTCCTTGCCGCTGTGAACTCATACACGGCTGTTAAAATGAGGCTCGAACCTCCAACGCGCGTCCAGAGTGAGACCCAGATACTTCATCTGGGTCTCCGCCCTGATACGGGTGCCTTTTATAATTATATGGGCCCCAGATGGTGGCCCTCGCCGAGGCCCATGAAACAGTAAGACCTCGGTCTTCCCGAGGGCCACTCTGAGACCTAGCCGCTGGATGCGCCCGATCACGAGGGTTATAGTCGCCTTGGCCGGGCGCACCACACTCTCCCGCTCCCCCAGACTACGATTAGGGTCCGCGTAACGTATTAAACGCGCTCCGATTGGGAGCTCACCGCGGAGCAGCCAGTCGTAGCCCATGGTCCACAGGAACGGTCCCAAGGCCGACCCCTGTGGAACCCCCAGATTTAGCGAGTTTACCGTATTAAACCACATCGTCGTTTAACATCAGGTGAGTTTGTTGTGAAACTAAAACCTATAAATTATATAGAAACGAGATATTACCTTCAGCGACATAGTTATTTTACACCAGACATGATTGTGATACAATTTCAGAAAGAATGTATAAAATGTATAAAAAATTCGATTTTATATCCAATATATAAAACGCACTGTAATTAAACAGTCATCTACAGTATCGATACAGCACAGAAGCTTCATATAAATCAGAATCACTATTTGAAATGAATCGATAGATACTTTCTTAAATAAATTCTGTATTTTTTTTAGTTTAATGAAACCTTTAAGTATTCAATATTTGTGAAGCAAATTGATATAACCGTTTTATGAGGCGAACAGACCGAACTCGTGAGCAGTTTATGAAGTTAAAATATAAAGTTTGTTTCGCAGACAACAAGGATGAATTCCTGGTTCTTAGTTCTTAACTTGAAAGAATTTGATAACTAATTTTATATTGTTCTACTTTTTTAACTACTAGCGAAATATTACTTCATATACATTCATACCTTTTACACATGGAAAGATAAAACAGTTCAGAAGCTCTTCTTCTTTATTATTTTTTTATAAGCTATTCACGAGCTTTAATGTTATCAATAAAAAAATGGAAATAATGTTGGTTTCCATACAATCAAACAGTCGAAGACGTTGTTTATAAGTGTCTTTTCGTCATACTTAACGCTCCTTACTTTTTCATAGTACAATATATTTTGTACAACACTTAATACAGTTTTTATAATAAAAAAAAAAAAGCAAATATCCTGACTGTTTAAAATTATAAATGCGAAAGTGAGTTTGTTTGTTTGTTAGACATTCCTAATTTTGCAAACACGTTGTCTGGGGTACACAAAAGTAAACAGAGAACGTTTCATCCAGAAAAATAGTGCTATTCCCGAAGAATAAGTTAAATCTATATTGACGCAAGCGAAACCGCGAAGTAAAGCTAGTATTTTATACATACAGTAACACGGGAAGAAAAAACTTTGCTCTTTAATGTAGTCGAATTTGACACTGAACAATCATCAGTATATAAATCTAGAGCTGTAGCATATTCTCGATAACGTTCCTGTAGATATTCGCGTTACCAAAACCGAATAACTGAAATGGTCCTGTGTAGTTCAATTTAAAAGTAAACTAAAATAATGCATTGTAAGTTTTAAAATGAAAGAATAAGGTAACATTCACTAAACTTTATAACGTTATATTTCGTAAACAAAACAAAACGCTTTAATAAGGAGAATGTAGTGTAACCTACAAATATCTTTATTACAGAGATGCGGTAAAAGGTTGTTTGCCAAGAAACGCTATTCCTGAACGTAACTAGGTAGATTCGCACTCGTGTTAGCAAATATTTACAGTCACTCGAGATAGTCAGAGGAATTGCTAAAAACATTTAATGAGATATTCATGTTTTCATTTTGATGTCTAAAACAATATATCGGTTAATTAATGTAATCGTTTCTTATAGCATTTCTTTATCTAAGCATTCATCAAAAATTTATAGGATTGTTTTTTGAAATTTGGAATAAACGAATTTTCGAAATTGTTACTCCTCAAATTTTGGTCTCATAGACCGCTTGCCATGTTTTTCGGTTGGGTAGACCCTCTGATTTTTTTTTAAATCCCCCCTTTCCTCGGACGTAATCTGAGACTTTTTTAATCAAACTACCAATCTTTCCATAATTTATTTACATTTTGCGCTCCTTATGTTATATTCATATATTTCCATTGTTTACCTTATAATTCATTTTACATTCATCATTATGTCAGTTTTTATTAAATGTTATGAATTTTAACAATGTTTGGGATATTATCGCTCCCCTTGTCGATTTGATTTTCGTTATATTTTAGTTTTGTCGCGTTAGGTCTATTTGTTTAATTGCTTCGGTTGTATACATGTCTCTTTCTTGGTTCCTTTATGTATTCCTGTTTATTTATTTATTTTTGTTTTTTGTGTTAGTATTGATTCGGTTAGTAATACAGATATTATAAATTTATTGAGGGCAGAAGCTAATTTTATAAATAGAGAACAGAGATAGTTTAGTGAGAACTGAAGTGGAAGTCGTAAATAAGTTTGATTTATTAGTATTATGCTACAAGGTTTGTCATATATTTTAATTCGTCGTGTAAACAGGTTATATAAATGACGACGCCTATTAGACCCTCTGATTACCTCATATTAACTTTTTACCAATTCCTCAACTTCAAATATGTTTTGAAAAGATGTTTTTATCATTTACTAACTTCTGTCCGCGACTTCGTCCGCATGGAATAGTTATTTTGGGCTAACGCTAACACGCAGCGGAAGCTCTCGAAAGGAGAAAAAAAGACGATTTTGAAACATTCTTCATTGGTGTTCCACTCCTATTGGTCTTAGCTATTATGCAGCCTTACTCGATAAATGAGCTATGTAACGCTGAAAGAATTTTTTAAATCAGACCAGTAGTTCCTGAGATTAGCGTGCTTAAGTAAACAAACTCTTCAGCTTTATAATATTAAAGTATATATATCTTCATATTATAAAAAATCATTATTAAAGTAGACAATATGTGTATATGTACTGTTTACATAATTCATGGTAAGCTAAATTAAATCCAAGAAGGCACATCCAATTACTTACATGAGATCATTATCGTTGACCCTTATTTGGAACGCATTGATGCATCATTCGTTTTTCGTTGACATCGACCACTTTTATAGGCACCATAGACATCTGGGCCGTTATACCACTTTGAGAATCATAGATTTAAAGTGCCTTCATTGGTACGGTTTATTAAGAAATTTTGTTATGGTCGAAAAACGAAAAATCGATTTAAAATGTTGATGAATAAAACCTGTAGTTTATAGACAAAATCTGTGATTAATAAAAGGCTGTTCATATTTAGATTGACTAGTTTGCAATAAAGAGATGCCAACATAAACTCACCTGATTTCGTGTGGCTAACTGAGTCAATATCAAAAACACGGAATTAATAAATAAAATCATTAACAAACAAGTTTTATGATAGGCGATAAACAATAAAAAGTGAATAAAGGTTAACTAGCGCTTACCCTCTACCTAATTAAAAAAATGTTGCTCCAATTGACACTATTATAATTAGCAAAATAGTTTTGCAATTGTTACCGATAAACGCGATGAAATACTTGTCAAACGAATATGTTCATTACCTTACAATTCAATTTAACATCAAACTGTATACGAGTAGACAAATCAATTAAGCATAATTTTGTAGTCTCATAAAAAAACGAGCAACTACCGGCGGCTCCTCACGCTTTTTTATGTAGCAATTATTTTCAGCTTGATTTTTAATAGGATAAAAGTATATTTTGTGATTTCTAAAATTATTACTATTGTTTTTAATATACTATCAATTTATGAATGATACTCCTTGTGTACAAAGTTTAGTTACAATCGGTTGAGATTATTATGTTGTTATATTATTATGAATGAATAAATTCCATGATTTTAGAATAACGTATATTACCCGTGTATAAAATTTAATTGAAATCAGTTTATTTCATTCCATTTAAATCTAACTTAATTCAAACTTGAATTTATATTGTTCAAGTTTTTTCAATTAATAAGAACATTAGTGATATACTTATCAGTTTCGGAATTAAAGAAAACCTAGAATAATTCGTAATAAAATATATTTTTGGAAAATCTCTTGTTAAGATTTTTAAAAGTATTTATACAGCCTATTAAATTAAAAAAATATATCTACTTCCGTTGTACGAAGAAAATGTCATCAGATTGGTTGAATGGTAGATTGAACAAAAATGTACTCATTTTTTGACTTGTTTCGCCATTTCTAAACGTAATTCTTTTTCAACATGGTATATGCTTCCCCTGTACAAAATTTCATCAAATTCGAGTGCATTACAATCGGCTGAGAATTACATAAAATTGTACTTTTTAGTGTATAGAAAGTAAAAGTTTAATAGTTTCATTCCTCAAAATCAATTGAAAATAAAACAATAATATATTATTTCTGCATTCTTAAAACATATCTTAAATTATCTTTGACATTTCTATAAACCGGTCAAACCGTTATTCATGTAATTCCAAACGTGCATAAAGGCAAACAGAAATACATTAAAAATATTAACGCCGTATTCATGAACTGTAGTGCTTATAATAGACATTTATCACAAAATTTCGAAAAACAAGTAACTGTTCAGACAAATGTACAGATTTATTAATGTCGATATTTAAACACTGGATAATTGACAGACGGATAAACCGTTTTCCACGTTAACTTTCTCGATATTCGTAGTGGTACATATCGTAAATGAACATTTGGACATAACAGAAACTGGACATGATTTTATTAATACATTAGATTAATATTGTTCCATTACGCTTTCGTGTTTGTTGTCAGTTCTCTCCAATAAACAATCCTCACTAATATTATGAATGCAAAAGTGAGTTTGATTGCAACGTTTTCACACCTTGACTACACTTTTTTTAATATCATAAGAGGCAAACGAACAGGCGTGTCACCTGATGTTGAGTGATCACCGCCATCCTGTGTAAACTTATCATTATGTAATTTTACATACACGTTGTCTCGGGTACAGAAAAGGTAAGGTATCCTGTATACCTTTCACCCTGATAAAATACAATATGAGATTGGTCAATACTATATTAACGCAAGCCACGCCGCGAGCAAAAGCTAGTAATTTTGATAAATGATGCATGTCGATATACATTTTATGTTTAAGCTATTCAACCGTATCACTAGCAGGTAGAATGATTTGTTTTTTTAACAAAATCACTACATATTACAAAACAAAGTCTTCTATCACATATATCTGTCCGTGTGTTCGCGATAAACTCAAAAACTACTGAACGGATTTTCATGGAGTTTTCACCAGTAGATAAAGTGATTCATGAGGAAAGTTTAGGTATATAACTTGTCAATTTTTTTTTTTATTATCAGGGCGTTATAACGTCCGCCGGGCCCGGGATAGTATAAAGATATAATCAATTTCTACAAATTAAGTTCTCAATTATAATAATCTAATTTGAAGATTAATGAACTCTGCTGAAAAAACGGCTGAGCTATTGTATAGGTATTTATTTTCTGTCTAGTAATATGATAAAAATTATTCAAGATATTCGTCTAAAGTGTGTGTTAGGGAAATCACTTTCCGCTTCACCTTGCTCCACATGTGGGGAAGCATACAATGATCCACAGCGGAGATGGCTTCGACCTCCGTTACATCCGCTTCATTGAGCCGATGTACCAGTATGTCCCTTTAACTCTATATTAGATATATAAATTTTATCACCACGTTATAATATACTAGGTTTTCTTAGCTGTTATACTCACAATTCAATCTTTTAATACGTACTAATTAAGCTATTATTTGCGTTAGGTCGATGAACTTGTTTTGTAATATACTGCCAGCCAACTTCGCACTTGGTAGAATTTTTTTAAACTTACTTTATAGTTATTGTTATATTAGACAAACTATATATACATATACATATTTGAAGCCCCTAATTTTTCCAGAGCCCGCCCTATTCGTATTCTAAAATTCATTGTTTTAACTTAAACGATATATCCGATGCGTACACTTGCCTGGCGTGTGATTGGAAGGGAGTTAAAGTTAAGGAAGGCGAAAAAGGTTGACAGAAGGATATAGAAATGTCATTCAAAAAGTCACACCTAAAACCAGAGCCGTCTTGAGCATATTCTGCGCCAGGGTGCAAGGCGGTCAGCCTGCACCCACGCTCTAGCCAACCAAAAAAAAATAAAAAAGGTCTCTGTGCCGGCACACCCCTTGAATCCCCGGGTTAAGACGACCCTGCTTAAAACTATAAACACGCGCGAACAATATTATTCTCCTGTTTAAGATATTTTACTGTAAAATTTTATCAAAATTCATTCAATACCTACATTTTAACCGAAAGAATTAAAAAAACTGTACATCGTCACAGGTTTCCTTACTTATAATGTTATTAGAATAAATAAATAACAATTTTTACAAATATTGTAGACAACATTCGATATAGCATTATCATTAGTATAGATATCAGATGGTCCAAATATTCTTACAGTGTTAGTTTTAAAATATAATTGTCAAATGTGATGATTACAAATTACTTCTTCATAGATGTTAGCTCAGTAGTTATCGTGTTCCGATACCGCGTCGACGGGCGTAAGTTCGAATTTTGCGAGTGAAGTTTCTGTAAAGGAAAACGTGGTAATGTAACCACAGTATGGTTGATGGTAGGGCTTTGTCGAAGCCCTTCTGTTTAGCTATGACCTTCAGGTTAGAAATCTATCGCCTAGCAAGCGAAGACGTGTTTCAGCAGTTACTCTTGAGAACCAGACTCCCTTTAGATTTAGCGTGTTTACTATCTTAGAGCACGTCGTCATTTACCATCAGGTGAGATTGTGGTTAAATACTAAAATCTAAAGAAATATTTTATAAAAGATTTATTTTTTAACATTCCACTAGAATACTGTATTTCATTATACATTTATAAATCTAACGAGCGACCGTTACATTGTTTAGATAGTTCTTGCATAAATAATAAAATCGCGATTAAAAAATGGGAGAGTGAAGAGATAGGAGGGTGAAACTTTGGGGTTATAGGTATTTTTTGATAACAAAAATACGATAAATGGTTTTTTTTCTTTAATTGAAAAATAAATCTACCCAGCGACACCCTAAATTTCATAGTTCGAACACAAACACCGAGACACGAGATTTTTATATATTAGATTTGACGTTTAATTTGTATATCCAATTTCAAAAAGATTTTGAGCTCACTTATTATTGCTCGTAATTGATCGGGTTCTAAAAAATTATAATATCAATAAAATTAAGAACCCCGCATTATGTATATAAATAAGTTATCCATTATTAAATTTCCTAAGTTGATCTTGTCTACTTACTTTAGCCTTGGTTCTGAGCTTGCGTATTGGACGGTAAGCCACAACTGTCAATTGTTACCATTTTCGCGCCACATAGTTCCTACTAAGCAACAAAACTTTCAGTAACATCCTCACTCCGGCAAACTTGAGGTTGCTGGCTATTATAAATAGTTTGAAGTTTATTGACAGACATGGCAGAGCTATTGTAACCATTAACATACTTGGTATAGTTTTAAGAAAACGTAATACTATTATTTTATACAACGCTGGCCTAACATTAAACTATATATGAGTATAAATTATTAGTTTCAGTAGTAATGCCACTGTAATTGGTTAGATAGATTTTTTATGGTAAATTCAGAATCGGTATAGTCCTATTATATATTGAAGAGTAATTAATCACGCCAGCCTCATAAAGAGGTTCGTACCTTCGATATTAAAATCAGTTGACTAATAACGTATCTCTACTTATTATATGACATTACTTTTGCTAGCGGCTTCCCTCGCATCAATGTAGATTTGATCTATGTCTTGGGAACAGGACACTCTTTCCGGATGAAAATCTGTCTAAGTTTTGAGTAAAGGAAAACATCGTGACACAGCGTATTTTTAATGTACCATATCCCTAGCTACTATGGGTATCACACTGTTAGCCGTGTAGTGCCGGCAGAGTAGAATAGCACCACCCCATATCTTCCCATGGGTATCGTAAAAGGCGATTAAGGGAGTGTGAGATAGTACTGATCCCTTGTACTTTCTCACTGTGATACTGTACCATCCGCCTGAGTCCTTCTCCGGTCGTAACGGTCCCCGTTCCACTGGGTCCAGAAGAACAAGGACGAGTATGTGCACCTGTGTGTTGCGCGTACACTTGTGCACCTTAATATATCTCGCGCATATGACCACTTCTACTACTGGACTCCGAGTATGCATCATCATCATCATCACACTTAAATTAAAAGCCGTTGATGTATTCTGTCCAATTATAATTAAGAGTCAGGTCCGTTTCTTATTTAACCATATTAAAACCTTTGTCAGCATCAACACCTAACATTATGTTTTAGTCATATGATAACCCCTTTTTTAATGTGGGGAAATCCTCATGGACATACCACCCTCCCGGGGGAGAGAATGGGTAGTGGCGAACTCTTGCCGACTAAAATCATACAGTGTATATCCGCTGCTTTGATGAGGTGGTACGGAATCGCACGAGCTTTTGCCATGCCGCCCAACGGTGCGTTGAACGCTACCGGGCCGCGACCTAGTAAGGAGACAACCGGGTACACACTGGCCGACTCCTCGTCCGCTAACCCTGTGCAATGGGAAGATGGGCCCCCTATCCATCTTCCTATCTCTCTTATGAGCCATATGCTAGCCTAAACCACCACAATAATAAGATAATATCAGTAATATTGTCTATGTCACGGAAATTAGCTATTACTAGATGCTTTTTATCTTTTAATGAGACCATAATAACAACCAACTTTATTTATAAGTCATTAACTTTTTTTATATTCTCTTTTTTTTTAATAATCTTTTTGAAGTGAAAACTTCTCAAACCACGTTGTGATTTTAAAGTGTAACGGAAAAGTGACTCAAAAAAAATAGAAATATATCCATCTATAGGATTCAACGTGCGAGAATGATATCGTTGATATGAATATTTAATCATTTTTTGAATTGCATGCATATTTCTTTTCTAAATATATTATAGACCTGCCTGATCGTACGTACAATGGAATCCAAAAAACAACGAAGGCACCAATACATATACTACCTCGTTCAGCAGCCTCCACTTCATGCCGACCTGAAAGCCTCTAGGAAACTGAATATAATCGTATACAAGATGATTCCGAAATGAGACAAACTAAAAAAACTTACTATGACTGGTTTATCAGTGTGTGCACGGTGATCAACTAATCATAACTCAACCAGTTACAAATCCCTACCAACCCGTTCGCTATATAGCGGTCGCAATTCAGTCTGGTATAGCTGCCATATCCCACTAACCTTTATAAAATGTATAATTTACACTTTCTTGCAGCGGTTATATTTTACAAGGTTCTTTTACAATTTATTCCTAGGTTCTGCTGCACTTGGCAAGTGAATCTGATCTAGTAATTAATTTACACTGAGTACATCCACTTAAGAAGTTAACCGACAAGTTTATGCGATAAGAAACAGCGATAACGTATTCTAAAAGAAAGTAATTTAAAAGGCAAAAATAGTATTTATTATGCTATATGAAGTAATGAGAGATATAAAGTATATCGTAATATAAGTATAATTAATATAAATTCAGAATTAATAAATGTTTATAGATACAAATTTTGTCTTTTAAATCGAGAATTTTATTTTCCTTATTTACTTTTCTATTTACAAATGTGAATATAGCAACAGTAAACAACAATAATACGATAACAAAAATAAAAAGAAGTAACCTAAAATGACGACCTACAACGCTTTATCACATAGATACAACTTATACTAAGTACTAAACATAATAAAAAAAAAATATTATCTAACAGTAAATATTGAGAAACATTAGACAAAGACAAATAAAATAGAAAAAGAATAAACGAAAAAGTGAAAATGGATTCATTTATCAAAACTAAAATTAACGTATGGAAAAAAAACAAGATGGTAAATATAATTAAAAATATTGAAAAACGATATACTAAATTATTTATTAGGTACGCATTTACGTGTACCGGTATATTTTGGGGTTATACATTAAAATAAAAATTCCACTACAAATGTTCTCTTCACACTAATTGTATACTTTCCGTGAGTGTGAAAAGATTATCACGTTTAAAATATATGTAAACTTCCTGTTTTTCAATTCCTATATTGCATTGATATTTTATGTCAATGTATAGCGTAAAAACGCAATTTGCACGCAATTAAAAGAACTCTGTAACTAAGACTGATATTTCTCGAGGTATCTCGAGGTATCTACTCTTGTGCTCTATAAGTAACTTGATAATTCTTGAAAAAAAAATTTAATCACGAAAAAGTCAACGTTCTATGTCTCGAGAAATTCCCGAGAAATAGATAAAAGATAAATTACTCTTTATTATTCGCACATAAGTTGATAATTATATTATTAAATTGTAAATATATTCACATATTATTTGTACATAAAAATTTAACTGAAATAAGGCAACGTAATGGGTATTCATTATATACCTATATTCATTATTAAACAGCGTCCCGCAGACATACGCGGCCTCTGATCACAGTGTACCCTTTACTCTTGTTCGCTACTGAGGTAACTTTTCCATGGTAACTCTATCAACTCACAAATTACCTACGTAATAACATAAACTTGTTTACATAAAAAAATATTTCGAATTCTTAGAATTGTAAAAGAAAATAACACTCTCGTAATTTCTAAGAGAATTATCTATTCTTCTTTTTATAATTAATCGTATAAGTGTACTAAAATAAACACTTTTTATATTAATTACTAGCTATACCCACAGCTCCTCACGCGTTTATTTAAAATTGTACTAAAGGAATAAAAAATTGTGAGACCGCGCACAATTATAGAAAAGCTCTTTAAAAGCTATTGTAAGTACGCATGCCACTTACAACATGTAACGTATACATTAGATATATAAATACTAAGTGTGTCAAATGAGGTTTATCATCAGCAACATATTTGGAACCTTAACCTACCATATAACTAACTCAGTGCTCACTTACACTGTATAAGGAACTAACGAAACAATGAATTAAAGATGTTATTATGATGATATAATATGCCCATATTGTTAATAAGTAATGTGTTTATGGTCTAATATCTTTTTAGAAAGACCCCTTCTGTCTTCAAAATTACTATTAATAATTATAATGTTGAATTATATACAATGAATGAGCTGACGTTTTGAATACTTGCATAAATATAAATCAAGATATAAAACTTTATATCTGCCTAAGCAGTTTTTAATATTCGACAATTTAAATAGTTCTCATTGAACTCGATACAATATTCTTATATATTACTATGGTTGCTGAGTTATGTAGACGAAAGTGCGGCAAATAAAACAAAATGACCGAAAAGGTACCATATAATTCAAATTAGATATATAGATACAGATATATAAATTTCAATTATACTTATTCTTAGAGTCCAGTACAACGCACATCTTATGCACATGTTTACAGTGAACAATATATTTTTGCTAAATTTCATGCGGACGAAGTCGCGGGTAACAGCTAGTCTAAAATAGAATAGCCTAAATTACTTCCTATTAGGGTCAGCTATCTGCCAGTGCAAATCCCGTGAAAATCGATCAAACCGTTTTGGAGATAGCACTTCGAGCGAATCCACGGTTAATAATTAGTGTAAATTAAAATAGACTAAATTACTTTTTATAATGTCCGCTATCTGCACGTGAATGCCCCGTAAAAAACGGTTGAACCGTTTTGGAGAGAGCACTGCGGGCGAAGCCACGGTTAACAGCTAGTTTAAATTAAAATTACCTAAATTACTTTTTATAAGGTCAACTATCTATCAGTGAAAATTTCGGAAAGGTCGGTCAAGCCGTTTGGACATAGCACTGCGGGCGAAGCCACGGTTAACAGCTAGTATAAACTAAAATTGCTTGAATTACTTTTTATAATGTCAGCTATCTGCCTGTAAAAGTTACGTGAAGATCGGTCGAACCGTTTTGAAGATATTACTGCAGGCAAAGCCACGGATAACAGCTAGTCTAAATTAAAATAGATTTAGTTACTTGATATGATGTCTGCTATTTGCTAGTGAAAGTTCCGTAAAAATCGGTCCAATCGTTTTCGACTTAGCATTGCAGACGAAGCCGCGGTTAACACCTAGTCTAATTTAGAGTAGCCTAAGTAACCCGTTGTAATTTCAATTATCTGCTAGTGAAATTCCCGTCAAAATCGGTCCAGTCGTTTCGGAGATTACCCGGAACAAACAGACAGACCAACAAAAATTTTAAAAATTGCATTTTTGTTATCAGTAGCGTGTATACTTTCATACCCAATCAAAATTTTTTTTTATTTTAATATTACATACAGACACTTCATTTTTATTATATGCATAGAATAGATATAGAAGATATCCTCTGCCCATGTAGGCAATCTTGCCAATGTCAAAAGTGACAAATATACGGTTCTTTTAAATTAATTTGCAAACAATTTTCAAAATTTACGTTAACACTGTAATTAAAAGTACATGTAACCTTCCATAATTATTGTGATTCTAATTACGCTCCGAGGTTACATTCGCATTTCATATTTCTCGTTATCGGCCCACAATAAAAGTCACTACGACACGTGACCCTAATTATTATTACATTTTCTATTGACTACTTTCTAATTCATACACTTTCACACATAACATTCGTAGCGAAATTGTAGATAGTCAATACTCTGCAACCTTCTTCAACGTATTAACTATGAATAGCTAGATAGAGTATATGCATCAAGTAAGGCAACGGTGAGACGATCGGCGGTAATATTCCTGTTAAGCTTCTTACATCTAATAAATACATCCCATTTTACAATCTCCCAATCGGAGCGCGCCTCATATACTATGCGGACGTCAACCTAGTCGTA
This sequence comes from Antheraea yamamai, assembly GCA_036509395.1. Taxonomy (NCBI): domain Eukaryota; kingdom Metazoa; phylum Arthropoda; class Insecta; order Lepidoptera; family Saturniidae; genus Antheraea; species Antheraea yamamai. Next base: position 8,608,623 of record AP028429.1, read on the forward strand.
GCCCGGCAGGGAGATTGGGAAAATTTGATGCGCCTGGCCACGACGGCCACACCCCTCATGGTCGGGCGCAGGCTCGAAACGATCGAGGCCTTATTATTTCACGGGCCACTCACGGGAGCCCATATTATTGTAGAGGGTGCCAGTATCAGGGTGGGGACCCAGATAAAGTATCTGGGCCTCACCCTGGATGGGCGCTGGCAGTTCGAGCCCCACTTCAAGGGGCTCAGACCACTTATTGCAGGGTCGGCAGCGGCACTCGGCCGATTGCTCCCCCATATGGGGGGTCGAACGCCGGGTGCCACCGACTCTACATGAGAGTGGAGCGAGCGATAGCCATCTACGGGGCACCAATGTGGGCCAACGCTCTCGGTGCCAACAAAGTACGTGCGTTGCGAGCTGCGCTGAAGGCGACCCGGAAATACCGCACCGTGTCCTCGGCGGCGACCTTTGCGCTCACCAGCTCACTAGAATGGAAGCTAGAGGCGAGGGTGCTTGCGGCCGTATACGAACTAACGACGGCAAGAAAACGTATAAGGAACCCCCAAAGAGATGAAGAGAGGAGAAAAAAAGGGAGGAAGGAGGCGCTACAGCAATGGAGGCAGAACCTGGCGGACGTGCGTTTCGGCAGATATACCATCTAAACGCCATCTGCTAAGTTCTGCCGAAATGGTGCAATCGAGAGTGCGGCTGCCTGATGTTTCGACTGGTACTAGTTACCGGGCGTGGTTGTTTTGGGTGGCACCAACACCAGATCACACACCGGGAACACACCGCCTCATACTACGAATGCAGCGATGAACAAGATACTGCGCAGAAAACTTTAACTTTATTTGAGTGTGCTGCGTGGGAGGAACAGCGTCGTATTCTGCGACGGTAGGGGGGATTTGTTGCTGCCGAGCATGGCCGAAACCACGCATGGAGGTCGTCTCGCAGAAAGAGAGGGCTGGGACGAAGACCCTCTTGGCGGCAGTCTCCGCGAACGGACGGCCGGTAGAAGAAGAAGGCGATCTACGCACCTCTTCCCACCACTAGCCGAACTTGAAGGGATGGACCAGGGCCCATCACCTCATTACACAGGTTCAGCTGACGAGAGGAGGCAGCTGGAGTGTACCCAATCTGCCTCCCTATTATTAGGATGGAGCCCAGCGGCCACCTTCCGCCGAACTGACCACTGGAGCGGCATGGTGATAGCAATACACGGTCCCATGACACCCTAACGAAAGCGGCGGCCGGTACACCGTGGGGTTTTAGTGAGAATGAGTTTCACATTATCCACTCTCTCTCTCGGGAGGGTAGCGTGTTCATGAGGATTTCCCCACGTAAAAAAAAAGTAGCCGTCATTTGACTTCGTACTTCGGGGAGAAAAGTGAGACGTCCGTCTAAGATCAGCTCACTTCGGTTTTGTAAGGCATTCTCTCTATCGCACAGTACAACGACTGTCATAAACAAAGACAACGTTATACGAAACAGAACTTGGCCGACTGACTCGGTATTCACCCTGACGTAGTAAATCGAAAACAATGTTGTAAGATTAGAAATAATTCCTTCATTTCAAACTGAAGGTACAATAGGGATGTTACAAATTATTATGTTATAAAATTGTAACTGTTATTTATTTCTTGCTAATGGATCAAATGAGATTTTTTTTTGTATCGGGTATGGAAAGGGGCGATATACGGTTCTTTGTAATTTATAATGTGAATTTAAATTATTGTATTCATTATATAAGTATTTAGAGCGAAAATATATAAAAATAATCTCTAGGACAATATTAAAAAAGTACATTTTTGTGTACGTTATATCAACATATATGCCTTAAATAGCTTTCTATTTTATTTGAAAGATTTCCAGGATTTCGGTTTAAATAGTGATATCAAAAATCATCAAATCAAGATACCAAAAATCAAGATAACTACTAACAGTCTTAAACTTCACTGATGTAAAACACAGAAAAGAGTAATTTCATAAAAATCTTAAAATAAACATAAAGGCACTTTTATACGTTCTGAAACTTGTATACTCATTTCTGAGGAAAATTTTCTACATGATTTACACCATATTATATATATACGCTACGGTTACCTCTGCCGCAGGAAAACTTCGAAGGTAAGCTCTCCGTGATCGGGCTTATTCATCCCCAATTGCATTCGACATTTTACAAAATGTGTAGGGTTTTACAAGAGAGACTGAGTATATTTAAAATAAAATAAAAATGCATTGATCGTTTTCAATTACATTGTCTTTGCTTTGGCATTATGTATGCACATTCAAATGACGTTAAAAATTCACATTTGTTATTCACTATGTTAAATTGTCATCATCATTCCCATCAGCTGTCAGAGATACCTTGTCCCCAGTGATATTATAACTAAAAAGCTGTAAATACGTTATATACGCTTCGACAACCCCTTGTTAAAACTTGGCTAGTTAGCTTATTTTTGACGGCTGCCCCGTCAATCCGTCCGTAGCTAAGCAACATGTAACTATTTCTTTTTACCACCGATATTGAGAACATGCCATCTTACTTCCACATTTTATTTAAGAAAGTGTAGAGTTACAATATTACTTTACGTATATGTGCGTTATCGTGACATTGTTTTGTGAAAATATCATGTAGGTAACGTATCTAGTTTCTACAGCTTTTTAGTTATAATATCGTAGCTTGTCCCTAATAAAATACTTGACAATTGCATATAAAATTGATACCGCTAATATTTATCTACTCATAATGAATAGATTTGCACTGTAATAATTGCTATTCCCGTGTCAGTTAACGATTTTTTAAGTTTTTTTTTTGCAATAATTGAAACGTATCTGCATATTCCCTATTAATATTTCAATAAATAGGAATATTTAAACATCGCTTAATTTCCAAATAATTCATATCCGAATGTTTATGTCAATGCCAATGGTAATTAATTGATACTACTATAGTTAAAGAATTGGTTTTTCTTTAATTTTTTATCTTACCTAAGATTTATGATATCTTCATAATGATCTTTGACATTAAAATAAAAGAGCATTGAACCCAGCCTCCTAGACTTGCTTACGTAATTGAAGCACCGATTTATAAATATGTCATCATTTGCTGAAATATCGAATTGCGCAATGTTTAAATCATTATATAGTAAGCTACCTAAGTAAAATTTACTCTGAATAAGCCAGAATTTGGAACCGAGTCAAACCTTAACAACCAAAGCGATGCAACCTAAACGATGCTTAAAGGGAGCTATCGGTAAATAAAGTTAAGTCCGTTAATCGTCGATCGGACCGCGGAGACCGAGTAAGTCCAATACAATTTAGTATACATACCTACTGAAAAACTATAGGTAACCGGGTTCACGTAATCCTATAAAAATGACAACGATTTTGTTTGTTCTTGAAAAAGCGGCGAATATCTAAAATAGTTTTAAATATTACTGTTATATAATCGATATTGGTCTATATGGTTAAGTAACGATTATACTTTTCAAGAGGTCCGCGCACAACGTCAGACCTCTACCATTTTTTCAACATCTATACTATAATAAAACTGTAGCAAGGTCAAATCTGTACATTAAATATTTTTTTTAAATTTTTATCGGGGTAGACTTTGTTATCGATATAGAAGCCAAAAATAATCTTTTTACAATTTTTGTCTGTCTGTCTGTCTGTCTGTCTGTCTGTCTGTCTGTCCCTGTGAACACGCATCACTCTGAAAGTACTGAACCGATTTTGACGAAACTTGGCACAGTGATAACTAATATTACGAGATTACATCTAGGATACTTTTTATCTCATAAAACGCAAGGGATTCTCCAGGATCTGCCTGTTTGTCTGTCCCTTTGAACACGTACCACTCTGAAAGTACTGAACCAATTTTGACGAAATTTGGCACAGTGATAACTAATAATCCAAGGTTACATCTAGGATACTTTTTATCACATAAAACGCAAGGGATTCTCCAGGATAACGGACGAAAGTAAAAAATTTGTAGTTAATGAAATTTTTGACGGATTTTGGTAAATTTTCATTGTGCTATATATAGCAGACAGATTAGCTAAAAAGATAAGCTATATTTCCCTAAGCTACTTTAAAAAAAATACCAAAAAAAGAATCGCCGGGATTCGACCCGTCGGCTCCGGTGGCCCATATAATGTCCAGTACATTATAACTGAGCTACGGCTATATGACATCTCTATGCGTAATTATCGACCTCATATGAAAAAAATACGTATAAACGAAATTGTCACTTACATGTTGTTACATGTATTTTATTGTATAAAAAATGTTTGCTGAACAAAGGTGACAAGATTTTTTCCTAAAACATAAACCTAGATAATAGTTACATTGCATTGTAGAAGATGAATCTCAACTAGAGTTCTATCAGTACGTGTGTTGTTTCGATATTTGATAAAATTAGTTTTCTAAATGTTATTGGGTCTTGATGTAGTTGGGTTCAGGTTTGTGAATCTAAGATTAAAATAAATCAGTTGAGATGTATGCAGTTACTTTTTTTTTCTCGAACTGACCACGCTATTGACCTAGCAAGGTCTTAACAGCTTCACCGGACTACTGTTTGCAGTTACTATGTCGTATTTATACTAATATTATAATGAGTGGTAAAGTTTTGTTTTCGAGGAATGCTTGGTACCTACTACTGGTCCGATTTCAAAAATTCTTTCACTGTTAGAAAGGTATATTATCCCAAGTTCAGTATCTCAGTAAAAAGGTGGTTTATATGTCAAAAGTAAAATAAATGTGACCAAATTAAAATTGAATGCAGATTTCACGTATACTTTACAAATTCTCATAAAACAAACAACTAAAACAAAATGGAAATTTAATGTAGATAAAGTTCAACTTTTACAGTATGTTACATGATGAAGTTACAAGAGGTACTGGGAAGACATTTATCGGCAATATATGTAAGTTAGTTTTGATCTTCACTTTGATGACACTACTTTAGGTAATGCTGCGAACAGAGTCTAGGCTTATTTTAAAAGATTTCTCACATACCAACTGGGTATATGTTGGAGTGAGTCCCTGGATAGTTTGGATTCACGATTGGAAGTGCTGGATAACGCTGCAATAGGGTTTTAGGTTTTTTAAGATTATTTGCGTTTAAAAATACAATTGAAACCGGTAATAACCGATTTGGTGCAGACGAAGTTGCACGGGTCAGCTAGTATAAAAATAATATTATTTATACATATAATAAAAATGCAGTCTCTGTATGTAATATCAAAATATATTTTTTTAGTAATTGGATATGAAAGTATACACGCTACTGATAACAAAAAAGCAATTTTAAAATTTTTTTGTCGGTCTGTCTGTCCGATTGTGCCGGGTAATCTCCGAAACGGCTAGACCGATTTTAACGGGAATTTCACTGGAAGGCAGCTAAAATTACAGCGGGTTACATAGGCTATTCTAATTTAGACTAGCTGTTAACCCCGGCTTCATCTGCAGTGCTATCTCCAAAAAACTATCTTTAAGTCATTGTTTCATTAATTCCTTATACAGTGTAAGTGAGCACTGAGGTAGTTATATGGTGAGTTAAGATTCTAAATATGTGGCTGATGATAAACCTAATTTGATACACTGTTAGTATTGATATATCTAACGTATATGTTACAGGTACGTTACATACGTTACTGTAAATAGCGTGCGTGTCGCGTACTTACAATTATTTTTAAAGAGCATTTATATAATTGTACATGATCTCACAATTTTATATTTCTTTAATACAATTAAAAAAAAAACGCGTGTGGGCTGCGGTTATAGCTAGTGTTATAATAACATCAAAAACTGTTGGCCTAAAGCGTCTTACTCGGGTCTTTTAAAGCAATGCCTATCTCTTGTTGCGATTACGCATTTACTTTAACGAGCAAATGCGGGATCCGCGAGCTTCGACCACACCACAGACTGTTTAGTGTCTGAGATGCAATTATATAGCATAAGGAAACCCTGAATTTGCGTAACCTCTCCACTTTAATCGGTTGCGAGATCTAGGAATTACGGTTCCAAGATTATTTCTTGTTTTCCTTTTCTGTTTATAATGCTAATGTAGATTTGTGATTATAGGAGTCCTTCAAGTACCTCTAAACATACATGCCAGGTTAAGATTCCACTAAAAACTGCCCGTTATATTTGCTTTAAAGATTTACGTGCTACTGTTACCAATGTCAGCACGTATTAATTTAAAAAACCCTGATATATTTTAATAAAACTATATTCAAACGAAATAATTATTTGATATATGGATTTTGAATATCAATATTTAATATTTTAGTGTTTCGTTGTGTTTTTAATGTCTTCTCGTGTTCTTGATGTGTGAGTGTAGGGTGGAGAAAATAATACTCCAAAATATACACTAATAATCAAGATTGATTACTTTAGAAAAGTAGACATGGGTTAGCGACGGAGGCTCTACAACGACTGACTCGAGTGGGGGCTATGGCTAACTACATAGTACTTTTCAATACGAAAAACGTTGTCAGCATTACCACTACAATATTAACGTATGTAGCACATAAATACGCATAATATATTGACTATTATGGTTATACTTGGTTTATGCATATTTTGAATGAAATGATATATAGTGTAATATTAACTATTATTGTGTATAAGTAAGTATATTTAGATAATATTACTCTTCATAAATCGCTAGAACTCAACATTACAAATTACCCTTTTCAATGTGGGGCAGTGTTCCGAAGTGGATAGCCGCCTTTTATTAGGCAGCAGTAGTCGGTTGACGTTGGTCTCTTGCCAAATAAATTCCATAGTATTTCTGCTGCCCTTATGACCGGAACGTGAGATCGTGTATAAATCCGGATGCTTATGCTGCCTAGTAACCTGAGTGTCATCTCGGCCATATGAAACTAACAAATTCTTCACACATATTTTTTTTACTTACACCCATAAATTAACACAGAAATTCGCTTTATACGAAAGTATGGTTAGACGTTTACTATTTTTGTTGCTCTTACTTATTCACAACTAGCTGATCCGTGAAACATCGTCTGCACCAAATTTGTTATTATCGTTTTCAATTGTAATTTTAAACACGAAAAATCTTAATAAGCCTAAAACCCGACTGCAGCGACATCTACCATTTCCAATTGTGAATCCAAACTCTAGATAGTTTAGGATAGGACTCACTCAAACATTATCCAGTTGGTATGTGAAAAATCTTTTAAAATAAGCTTAGAACCCGTTCGTAGCATCACCCATCGGATCCAATTAAGATAAAAAGTAACCTACATATATTGAGAATAAATGTCTTCGCAGTACCCCTTGGGTTGCTCCTGTGCCACTCACCTCCGCACCCATTGACTATTTGCGTAGAGCCAGCGGCAGCGACAACGTAATAATTTTGCTGGCTTATAGCTTTATATATTTCGCATTATCTTACTAACTAACTTCATCAATTAACATGCTGTAAAAACTAAAATTTATCTACATTGAATTTCCATTTCAATTTAGTTGTTCGTTTTATAAGAATTTGTAGAGTGCCTGTACGTGAAATCTGCATGCAAACTTATGTCATCGAATTTATATTAGTTTTGACATATAAACCATCTGTTTGGCTGAGATCTTAAAGTTAGATATATGGTGTAACGTATTGAAATTATATATTTGCCAAAATAAAAAATTATCTATAGCACTGAGGGATAGTATACCTTTCTAACAGTAAAATAATTTTCCAAATCGGATCAGCAGTAACAAGGATTCCCGAAAACAAAACTTTACCCTTTATAATATTAGTACAGATACAACATAGTGTGGTATTTACAAACATCCCAAACTATTTTTTTATTCGTAGATTCACAAACCTGAACCCAAATACTTCTAGAATTAACAATATTTAGTAAACTAATTTTATCAAATATCGAAACAACACACGTACTGATAGAACTTCGATTGAGATTCATCTTCTTCAATGTAATATAACTATTATCTAGGTGTATGTTTTAGGAAAAAATCTTGTCACCTTTGTTTAGCAACGCGATCTTTAGTTACATTTTTGAAATGAAACATAACTTGACTTTATTTTTAGCAGCCGCCGCGCTGTGCAACATACAGATTATTTTGTTACTATATGTCAAGAACATGAAATATGAAGATGAAAAGTTGTATGTCAGAAATGTTTATCACAAAAATTCAAGTTTATAAGTAAATAGCTTTTAGGTACATGAAATACATAAAGAAACATTTTTATACAATAAAATAAAATGTTTACACATATTTTTCAACTCTGTCGGTATTATTGAAGTGAACTTTCTTACATACATCAATAGAATTTGGCCTACTTATTAGATTTCATACTTCTAATTCAACTGATTGATAACTACGCAAAGAATCGTCATGTTGTCGTAGCTCAATTATAATGTACTGTTTACATACATCAATAGAATTTGGCCTACGTATTAGATTTCATACTTCTAATTCAACTGATTGATAATTACGCAAAACATCGTCATGTTGTCGTAGCTCAATTATAATGTACTGTACACATACATTATACGCACCGACGGAGGCGTCGGTTCGGATCCCATCGGTAATATTTTTGTTATTTGTTTTAAGAAGTATAGGGAGATGAAATGTAGCATAAATTTTTAGCTAATTTGTCTGCTATATATAGCACAAAGAAAATTTACCAAAATCCATCAAGAATTTCAATAACTACAAATTTTTGACTTTTGTCCGTTATCCTGGAGAATCCCTTGCGTTTTATGGAACAAAAGTATTCTAAGTGTAACTTATAATATTAGTTATTACTGTGTCAAGTTTCGTCAAAAATGGTTCAGTACTTTCAGAGTGATACGTGTTCATAGGATTTATTCATATACATAATTTCATTTTATGTCCAATTTATCATATTAGCTAGTACATTATAACTGGTCACAGTATACAATAATTTATTTTCCATTGTACTTAACTACAAAACTTTTATTTAATAAGAACATTTTAACGAAACATAAAACCAACTACAAAAACATTTACTTAAAGAATGCACTAGAATGTCTTTGATCGTAGTTAGTTTGGTACTTACCTAATCTTAGATTGTCAAAAATCTACCAATATCTCAATCATTATACGTTTGCTACTCTTTGGTATCTGATCTCTTTGGTATATCATTGAAATTGAATTTCTAATAAAATAAGAATTACCCAAATCGGTTTATAAGTGGTGAAGTTCTGAGGTAACATGAAGTAAAAATACCGAATTCAGAACCTCCTCTATTTTGTAGTCGGTCCAAAAATTACAACTACTCTAAACGACACATACTAGGTAGTACTACTAATAGATAAGATTCGCAATAACAGATCTATGACATAGATAATATTTTGTTACTCATAAAACAGATGTAGTATAAAAAAATGATACTGACGCTTTTAGAACCTGGCTAGTGTATAGGTTCATTGCTTCTGGTACTATAAAAACTAGCTAGTTAACGTCGAGTTTACACAAACAGAAGAGCTTGTTAACAGTAACTTAACTTGTTAATTTTGTTGCGGTTCGCAGTTAACGTTTGTCACAATTGAAACTCCTGACGGGTATGTGAACGGAAATTTATAGAATTTATGTTCGTAAAATTTCAAAATGTACCAAATTTATTAATGGCTTTTTTCTTTGAAACCTTTTCTAATTTATTTCATCTTATGAATTATTTTATTATACTGTTTTCTTAACCTTGCATCTAATAATAACTTTCGTACCAAAATAAATATGTAAAGGTGCATACAGACAATTTTAGACATCTCAACAATTTAGTTAGGTCACAAAGATATTTGAGAAGAAGAAAGTGTATTCGAAAATTCAAGTATATATCAGGTATAAAAAATACACATCCCATAACTTGTAAAAAAGTGAGAAAATTAGCTAACAGAAAAATATGTACAAATTTAAATTTGAAAAATATTGTGTGTCTGATATATTATATAATTGATGTATTTTTATCCAATCTAATTAGCCCACATACAACTTCCTACTTCTTACCTTATTAGATGATTCATCCGATCCCACTTCATCCTCGTAATTTTTCCACCAAGACATCGAACTTTAGTTCTATGTATTATTTTGTGTCTGTTTCCTGTCACGATTGTCTATAACACTCTTTGTGAAAATGGTGGGAAAACTTAAACTTTTGCGAATAGAACGTTATTTAGACTAAAGTAAACAATCAAACTTTTCAAAGGCAAATATCGGCATATTCCGAAAATGATTAAACAGATTCCAATATTAGTTATCTACTTCTACTGATTCAATTTCTTATAATTTCATAATATCATTACTTATTAATTACGTCTTTAACATATTCAACCTAAAACACAATTTTAGATACCTCTCATGAAATTCTACATACATCACGCATGTAGGTAATGCTTTCAAGATATCCGATATTTTCTAATGTTCGATCATCGCTAAAACGCAATCTATGTATATACCTCGCTTTCACGACGCGACGCTACGTTTTTGGAATAACGTCAAAACCGTTGAATGTGACATCGGTACAGCACAAAATATCCCCCTTTTCATAATATGAAACTTACAACTTTAGAATCGATTTCCGGCAAACGGATGTGTTCGGTTTGAGCCAAACTGGATAGTTATCTGGCTTAGCTAGATATTTTAACTACTAACATTTAAACATATGACAAGCATAACTTATTACATTTTATTTGGAACAGTGCAATGTTAGAACAGTATTATAAACTTGCACTCAAATAAACAGTAAACATCATTCAAACTGTATCCTATATATATGGTAATTTATAGTTTTTTCAGTATTCCTATTTGCCGTTATAGTTATTATGAGTATGCCTTTGAATATTACTTTTACGAAGCCTGCAATATTGTATATCCATATGGATATATGAATAGGAAGCAAACCAAGCGTACCGACTTTGCCGTGGTTGTAGCTCAAAAGAAATGGAAGTAGGCGGACACTATATGACGCATGAATAAAGGCTGATGGAGCACAGTAATATTGCAGTGGAAACCCAGAAGTGATTACAGAAGTATAGACAGACTGTTGATGAGTTGAGGTAACAATATAGTGAAGGGAGCGAGGAAAGACCTTGCATCAAGATTGCGTTACACAGTGGAAATGCCGTCCAATGCCATAAATTCAATATAGGATGGAAACAAGCTGAAAGAGAAATATACATTAACTAGCGGGCCCGGCGGACGTTATCCTGCCTTGATAATAAAACAAATAACTAAAACACAACCACAGCGCCACCATATGGTCCAATTGTGAATCTAAACCATTCTCGGATCCACTGGAACACGCACACAAAATTTCATCAACATCGATCCATCCGTTTAGGAGGAGTTCAGTGGCATACACACGTACAGAAGAAATTTATATATAAAGATATAGAAGAAGATTTACAATTTCAATGTTGTTTTTCACTATTTTTTAACTTCTTTTTGATGAGCTTATAGAATGGCTGGCAGGTAATGCCCTCACATAGCCTTTTATAATTAATATGACCGTATTATAAATGGATGAGTCGTAAGAAACTATGTATATATTGTTATAATATATCTCATCGGCATTAGGAAATATAAACAATTCAGTAAAATATTCTATTGCCTACTTTAATCATCGCTATTATATTATTTTCATTTAAGTTCATTATTAAGTACCCTTCATAAGCAAAAGATTTACCAGAATATGAAATTATATAAGTAGATTATAATTATTATACCACCTACATTGTTCAAACAATTGTTTGAACTGTCGAAGTGAAGTCAGAGTTTATCAAATGCAGGCCAGGACGGTGCCTCCGCATTCTTGTTACAGGGGGTGCAAAGTGGGTTGAGGGTGGATGTAGAAAATTGAAAGTTCTAGGGCAGGGGCGCAATTAGATTGAGCGTTTCGAGAGCGCTATGTCCGGCAATTACGCAAATGTAACTTAACAATATGTATCTACGTATTATGTATTTAGATAAATTTTTGACACGTATATTTATTAATGGTCTTTGTAGTATGCTAGATACTACACTTACAGTGTTTTTTAATACTAAATTTATTGCAGTGTTTTCCTGATGTATTATGTCATTAATATACTCGTAACAAACATTTTGTACAGAAATAATATAGATTAGTTATTAACTTATTATTGAAATTTAATAGTAACTTATGATTCGAAATTTGACCGTAAGTAATAAGGGGCACAAAGTATTTTCTTCACGTATATTTAGATATGTATATTACTGTTTTTTTCGATATTATACAAATATTGTAGATTGTACTGTGAAGTTTGACGAATAGAGATATGTAGATAAAGGATTAGACTTATCGATAGTGTGAAAAAATATCACTCCTTTTATTGATAACACTGCAGATCGTCAATATCTACCAAACAAGAAACAATAAAGAAAATCATTTGAGAAATAGAGAAAGAAGATGTACTTAACTATTTTGTCTCTGCCTTTTTATATATACGAGCGCTCGTCCAGTTGTTGACTTTCGACCATTAAGAAAGAAAACTTTTTCCAAATTTTTTATTGATCACACTAAAGCTCTTCTATGGCGATTAAAGAAAAAATAATGAAGAAAATCGGATGACAAACAGAGGAGGGAGATATTCTTGACTGTTCTCCCAATGCTGATTTATATATAGGTAGCAGATTTTATAAATAAACGTTTACAGTGACAAAAACCAATTTTAATTATTCAATTCATTTTATTCGTCTACATCCACATATATTATTATCCTAAGGATTCAACTCAGATTAACATTTGTCGTGAAAACAATTTCAACGATATAACATATTAAAATCACCATGATAGTTAATAATATTCATCACGTACCAACCGTGGAGAATTTTTAATCTCGCAACTCTTTCTGACGTCACTGCATCGACGATCGATAACAGCCTCAATTTTTTTCATCTCATTTCACCCGTAAATAAAGCTAACTTTTCACTTTATGGAACATGGTTAAATAAACGTCTCTATGAAATAGCGAGTATTTACCCGCAAAGTGAAAAGTCAGCTTAAAAATTGCAATATACGTGAACGGAGAAAACCTGTGTAGAAAATTTCAAATCAAATTACTAATTGAGTGTCACGTCCCACTCCTTCGGCTTACATTACTTAATAAAACGAGACGTAGCTGGAAAGTCGTTAACCTGCCTTTGCTTTAAAAAGAAAGTCAAGAATCTACTCCAAGGTTTTCATTTCAGTTCAAGACTACGGTGGCGCTTTTGTGACTGCTTCCGCGTTCGCTGTGCCTTGGAAAATGTTGTTCAATGCAAAATCTAAGAAAAGGTTTTTGTTTCCAATAATAAGCTGTTAAACACAAGAGGATTTAAATTGGAACTAACATAACTTTTATATACATACGTATTTAAATAGTAAACGATTGTATTACACAAGAACTATGTTATTATAGTTAACGTATTGATCTGTCCCATCTTTTCCGGTTAAATGCGTTTTCCAGTCTACCACGTCTGTAAATTGTTCATATATATTGAGGTGTACATATGCATGTATCTATGGCAACGTATATTAGTGTGAGTGAGTCACATGTAAAAGTAACTCCCTCGCGATTCTGCACTCCTGGTACTGTGCTCCGTGCGCTGTAAACGATCTAGTTTGCGAGTACTTTGAAGCGGAAAATTTATCTGACAGTTAAACGAAGCGAGTGTATGCTTCGTACATTAAAAACAACTAATAGCGTTATATTGCGCTTTGATTTTATTACTATGATATTATTTATTGAACATTATAGACATGAGGCTCATTTTTATCATATCTATTAACAAATTACTTAGACCTTTGAAGAGTTCGTGTATATATTTACAGGCATTTTGTATGCTTTGATTAAATGTCTAGCGACAACATGTCGTTAAAACTTTTAAAATTCTTTTATGCCGAATTATATAAAGTATTCCCACTGATTTTTATATTTCAAATCTTTCGTACTTCGCGAGCCATTATTGTCTGTCAGACTCTGTTCAGTTGTGACCTCTAGCATTTCAAATTTACAATATTTTTGAATTGAAATCACGGTTAATTTATTATTAAAAAGGTAAAACATTTATTAAAGATTTTCGGACAAAATATTTGAATAACGACTTGATAGAATAATTTAAAATACAACAAACAAAAATATTGCTAAAATCGAAAAATTCTCCTGCATTATTTTTCCGTACTCATTTCTGTACATGAAGTAATTTTGAGTAATCTAATTAACACAATTAAATAAATAATCCTAATTGTATTTTTATTATTCAATTTAAAACGTGATATTTAATCAATAAAATATAATAGTACAAATACAGTTATGGCTAAAATAATTAAATTACATATTAATAAATGTGGGAACATTTATACAATCGCGAAACCCGTTGTATTTAATTTACGTGAAACCAAATTCTTAACTTTGTTGAAGCTTCATGCAATTTATTTATAACTAGCTGACCCGTGCAACTTCGTCTGTACCAAATCGGTTATCAAAGGTTTCAATTGTATTTTTAAACGCGAAAATTTTTAATCAACCTAAAACCCGATTACAGCCACACATACCGTTTCCAATTGTAAATCCAAACTATCAAGGGACTCACACAAAACATATACCCAGATGGTATGTGAGAAATCTTTTAAAATAAGCCTAGAAACCGTCCGTAGCATCATCTACCGGGTTCAATTAAGATAAAAACTAACCTACATATATTGGCGGTAATGTTTAAAAAATGCTTGAGGTGTCTATGGACCCCGGTTGGAACGAAGTTTCTTTCCGTTTTTTGTAGACCTTTATTATACAGTCAGTATAGATTACATTATAAAATATAAAGTTGATAGAGTGAAATTGTAAATTAAACGATAAAAATATTTATAAAATCAACAATGATAAATGAATGATCTGGGATAATCAAGTTAATAAAAGTTAATACATCAATAGGTAATCCTTGAGTTGGTTTGCTATTGAAATGAAAATTGTATGTATGTATATATTATATAGCTCTCTCTCTCTCTCTCTTTTTCTGGGTCACGACAACTAACCTACTGCACATAGACTCTGAACATGGACAATGCGTAAAAATACGTAAAAATTATTTAATAATCATCTCTACCATTTACTTTATCATAACTGTCTTCAACTTGTATTCAAACTTTTTCATATTCCACTGTATTGAAGAAGAATATAAATATGAAAAAGATATGAGATGATATGACGCGTCAACTATCACTTGCCTGTAACTATTCGTCTAAGAGCTAGCAACGGTTTCGAGAGCGAATTTTAATAAGCCAGGTTTTTTATATATCCCTATGTTCTTCCGAACAACGTGCGGGCTACCTGGCTGCCGGTAAACTTTGCGTTAATTTGTGCATATCGTACCTTTACAGACAAAAATATTAATTTTTTTATTAGTTTAGAATGTTTTGTTTTTCACTAACTTTGAAACGCTACTAAAACATGAAATTATTATCGCCTGACATTTTTGTTATTAAGAATAATGTGCATGATGCTATTTTTTGTAAATAAAAGTAAAAGCAATTTCAAACCACGTTGGGATAGCCGTAATTTTATTATTATGATATTTAGACATATAAGTACAAATTTAATCTTCCAAACATTCAGTTATTTACTCAATAGTCAGACCGGTTTATTGCTATAAAAATAATATGTATATAGAATAACTTAGCTATAGCTATAGTTTAGTACCATTTACATTCATCGTTGTTTTTCATTGTCTACGGTGAAATCTCAATATCATAATGGTTAATAAAATGAAATATGTTCTTTGCAATGGAAAAAATAAAATGGTTTGAAATTAATTATTTTTATTTATATAATATATCATCGGGCAGATTATTGTATATAAAGAAAAAGTCTAGCTGTGATAAATTTGTGTTTTTAATAGCGTTTAAAAGTTACTGAAAAAAATGTTCCTAAAATTATTTATAAATAAAAATGTTGACCAGGTATCCTGAATCCTGTTTGGAAGGGCATAAAGGAAGCTATATAAAGAACCAGATTTTCTAAAATTCTCGATCTTCCAACATGGCTCTTGTACTAAAGTGTCGCAAAAAAGGTTTGTTACACTTTTTTCGGTCTAATTCTCATCCTCTCAAAGTGTGTAACGCGCAATACGGAACTTCGTTCCAATATAGCTTAAATTTATAGCTAATCTGTCTGCTATATATAGCACAAAGAAAATTTACTAAAATCCATCAAGAATTTCACTAATTACAAATTTTGGACTTTCGTCCGTTATTCTGGAGAACCCCTTGAGTTTTATTTATGGCTTCTATATCGATAACATAATCTACCCCGATTATAATTTTCAAAAAATATTTAATGTACAGATTTGGCCTTGTTACAATTTTATTATAGTATATATATATAGATAACGTTGAATCTTATATAATATATCGAGAATTACGAAAAATATATGATGCAATTAAGGCTCTTCATTGATGATCAGGAAGCGTGGTTACATCAGACTACGATACAACAAGCCAAACTACCGCGACCGCTGTACCCAACTAGGAATTCATATATCCGTAGCTACTACGTAGTCGCTACACATATGCAAATCTTTGATTGACGAATCAAAGTCTTATCAACACAGAATAAACCATGAATTTGAATGTGTAATTTTCCATCGCCTCCGAACCTGAATTACAGATAATTGAGAAGCTTGATTGGGTATCGATTGGAGCTGTTGAATTGTGCTTATTAGCAAAAGCTTTTTATATCTGTGTTGTAACTGTTTATATAAATAAAGTAGCTTAGTTCTAATGCAATTGTACGTTTTAATAGCGATTTAAATAGTACACTGCAAAGCGCTGTAACTTGTGCCAAAGGCCCTTATCGTGTGTTACACAATAGTTGTTACTACGGCGGAGTTAGCCCGGTTAAAAGATAGTTTTGCGGTGGTGCGGAACATTGAATACAATAAAAATAAAAGCTAATATTAAATACATTGGGTATGTAGTTTTTATTTTATATGACAATTATGTTGTCTGAACTAAGTGTAAGTAACTCCTTTAATGTTATTATGAAGTTTCATTCGAACAATCGAAACATATATCTTCGAACTATTTCAAATCTAAATATTAATTTGCTGTCGCCAAATCAACGAATATAAGGACTTTTTCAAACGGTGATTATATTTTGGTAGGTACTTCATTGCATCATTATGTAGACTAATTGTCATCCAATGGTTGAAAGTCGACAATTATAAGGGATATTAAATTTTTCTTCACGTGTTGAGTTTCTTTTTTTACTAAACGATAGTATAATTTTAATTAAAAGCAAGTACTAGTAGTTTTAATTGAATATCCTTTTCTGTACTCCTAAGGATGTCTATGCGAAATCTAATGTCGATCGACTCTGTAGTTAAGGCGAGAAAGTGTAACAATTAAATAAACAAATAATACTCTACAAGTTTTCAGAGGTATGGAACAAAATAGTTTGTTTCAAAGCTCGTCAATATCTATTAAGAAATAAAGGAAATGGCGCCTATTTATCTAAATATATTATATATTACTAAAATATAGACCGTATTATATAAGTAAAAAATAAATATCATTACCGTTTTACAACTGAATATTATTAAATCCGGAGATAGAAATATAATTTGGACGGTTGGCATATCTAGTAGATACATAATATTTCTTGGAATTCGTTTGAAATTACCGCAATTTACGTGATTAGGTCGATAGTACCAAAATTCGACGTACTGGATCGATTCCAGTCTGTAACATTTCTAAGTTTAGTATTTTTTTCATTATCTGTACCTGCCCTTCTTTTTTATCATTATCATTACGGTTTATATTTCCATATACACTAGTATGGTGATATAAAAATTTGCAGTGGGCTTTGTTAAGCCTCCCTTTAGTTTGTATATTATACACGATTACATTTTTTAAGACTAAGTTTGATTCATACGTACTTTGAGTTTTCAAATTTTCCATTGAATATGAGTTTTTAAGTTTAAGAAACCACAACGTGGACTTTTTCTGGTACTAACGTAGTTACAAATGAGTAGTCCCATCGAGAGTAGATATCCTTTTAAGATTTAATATCTTCAATATTAGTCTATAGTTCGATAAACAAAGACAGTCGTTCTCTACATATACTATCCAAGTGTTATACAACGTTCCTTGAATAATGTGCATGCTGTATTGCAAATTAAAATTGTTATTGAATCTAACATAATTTATAAAAAATGTATAACATTATAACAAGGTAAGTAGATATGTAAAAGGAAGTTTCAATTTAACTGGAACAACTACATTATCTTTTTCCTTTAATGTTCGTAGAAATTTGTTAATAAATAATCTTCGGTATATTACAATAATATAATTATAAGTAGTGATATTATTGATTAAAGACGACCAAAAGTAAGTTGTTATTAAAAATGACTTACAATTGAAGCTCTATGATAGGCAGGTAATTAATAATAATTGTAGACCTTTTAAATGGAACGCCTCAATATAATTACAGAGAGAAGAGTTAAATAGCGTTTTTTAAAGTCTGGTCTTGATTATTTCATTAATTAATAATACGACCAACGATTATTTACTTGTAAATGACTTGATAATTATCAATGGAAGTAATTTCCTCCAGTTACCTAGAGCAATTATAACATGATTGTTTAAGCCATATATATTATTGAACTCTTGGAAGTCACCCGTTTAATCCAGCCTTTATTATTTTAAATTTTATTTCTGAACGAAACTGCACGAACTCTGATAATTTCTTGAAATGGCGCCAAAGTGCCTTGTACCCCGGGTTTACATTTACTATACGCGCGTTGAATAAAACAAAAGGCCGTTATCCAATTTTACAATATTGGCCTCTGGCAGTTTTACAACTATAACTTCTAATAACGTATTACATACAGTACTTAACTAGCCATATAACTTTATAAGATTAAATAGTTCTATCTACATTATGCAAGTGACAAAGTTTTTTTTAGACATTTTAAAATATGAGAGAGATCATTCCACTTAGATAAGCATTATTTATATCGAAAAGTTGCAAGACTAGTTTTAAGTTTACTTATAGGAGTCATTTACTCCTTGAAGATTAATTTATTCTGCTATGTATACGAAGTACGGCTACCTTATAGTTGATTGTTTTGTAATTATTTATCTACATTAATTAAATATAACACAACGATACTTATGAAATTGAAGATATAAATAATAGATACTATTAAAGTATTGTCCTCTAAAATGTTTTATTATTCAGTGTTATAAAAACAAATTTATATCTATGTAATTGAATTTATGTTTATTGTTTTGAAATCACTAAATTTAACTATCAAAATAGATACCAATCGTTTAAATAGAACTGAATAGTCCCGTGTTTTAAGAGATTCAACAATATAGTTACTTTTGATTAATTACTCTGTTTCATTTTGAGGATACATACCACCAAAATTGTTAATATATTGTTGTTTGTATTTGAATATTACTGTACGTAGTTTTCAGTATATTTATATAAATTATATAGAATTCGAATAGAGCTTATGAGCGTACCAAATTTATTGAATCGTACATACTTATGTTAGCCGCACCATCTGTCTAGCAACGTAATGGTGCGACATGAAGAATGGAAAGCGCTTTGAGGCGCATAATACGAGCTTGCTGGATTAGCCGACATCAGTCGATTCTTTAAGCTACGACAAATTAATAATGTATCAGTGATTCTCTTGTCGTTTCAGATTTCAGTGAACTTAGATATTATTCCACTTACAGACTACTACACTTTATACTTTAATCAAGGTTATTTTCAGGTTTTCTCTCTGAGATAAAATAATGTTTATAAAGAGAAATCAGTTGCCGAATGTATATAAGCGCATCACTTCTAAACGAATGCGCTTATTTAGTTAATTCTTTTTTGTTGCGTTTGTAATTATCAGGATAAGATTTGTATGAATAAAATGTTTGAGAAATCGTTCGGAAAAGTAAAAAAATTGGGTTAAAAAATCTCTATATAACAAAGTAAGTGAAACTATAGGAAGATCTACAAAAATATTAATAGAATCGACAGATTGACGTTCTGTTGTCCAGTTGCCACTTTTTAATATTATATGACCGTACTTTAAAAGGAAGATTTGATTTGATTTTCTTTTTTGTACACCCGCACGAAGTTAGCACGGGTAGATTAATAGAGATTGTGATCTAAAAAATTAAATTAGGCAGGTTGAAAATTCCACTAATTTTCTTAACGCTCACTTTGACCCACCTCGAGACATAGCTCGTCGTGAGCTTCACGTGAGCGTAAATCATGACGTTTTCGCCGCGACCACAACATAATCGCCATGTGGAACGGCCAAAAGAGTATTTTGGGCGTTGTAAACGCTTAGTGGAACGCGCTCAGGATAATAGTGAAATAAACAAGATAGGGATACACACTGATTTTATTTACGTGTATCCACTAATATATATAGATATAACAACCAAATCTTCCCCTTTTTATAAACACAAAAATAACTATTCATAATAAACGAAGTCAATACAAAGAACTGTTACAAAATATTACAAAAACTATTAGAACTATAAATCAATAAAGAACAATTATTAGGGTGTACTTAAATATATATACCAAGTATTATTGCAGTATATATTATATGTAACATCTTATATATTAATACGTGAAGCCAAAACTTTGTAGCCCTTTTTAAGCGAATTGCGCGAACGGATGAACGTGAAATTTGGCATAGTTAAAGTTTATATGGAGGAGAAGTGCAGAAAGCTATTTTTTTATATAAAATGAATTAGAAATACATTAAAATATGCATTACTCACACTACTGCTTGAATTTTACACAACATATACACACATGTAAATGAAAGACTTATTGACATCCGTCATTTTAGTTTTACGTTCCAATTACTTTTTTAATATTTTTAACATGACTAACGTTGCATGCCTTACATGGCCTTTAAAATCAATTGGTCAAACTGAAGGTTAATTTTATAATAATATAATATGTAAATTTATAATATATATTAATAATTAATTGATAAATAATTTATCTTTAGTAAATTTATGGAACTACTGAAATAATTATTATTCTCTTTGGTCTTATTGACTGTCCAAATTTTGAGGTGACAGGACTGCTTTCATGTCATGTTGTCATAAGAGTAAAGCAATATTACCAAAGTCAATGTCAATATTTTTAATGTTTAGTATTTTTATATGGTGAACTCACTTCAAACGATGATTAAATAAAAATTGAGCCAAAAAATACTATGTAAAATCAAAATAAGAAAACTTGTTTACTCATGAAAGTAATCTATGACATAGATCTCCGCTGTTACAATAATGCAGTTCAACCTGACGTAGCTATTATATTTAGTACAGTTGATGATGAATTTTGAACAAAAATGAATTCCGTTTCAAAAGTTAATGGTAGGATTAAAACATCTTTGTTTTGGATCCATCATTTGATTCTATTGTGTATACATTACTTTTCCAAACGATGACACTATTCCTCATAATCTACAGACTACATTTAATTCAATATCATCCAGAAATACCACCCGCCCACCCATGGTGTCGTGTAAAATTAATTGAAAACTGTGTCGTAAGTTACGATAAAATTCTTTATTTTCGTAAAATTATATTTACTTAGAATTTGAGAGTCTTACCTTATGTAAACGCCTATTTTTTATTTCAAATTTATAATTAATTTCAATTTTCATTTAGTTTAATATTTATATAATTAAAAAATAAAGTGGCAAATAACTGAGTAGCCATCATGAAAACCTTTGATTATAGATTATTGACAAAAGGAACCCCAATAAAGTTCAAACTTAAAAAAAACAATGTACTATGATCGAATATCGACCACTGGGCACCCACTAGTACATATAAATCCATTGCCATTTACAAGTATTAAATTGTATTTATAGTACGTTTTTAGTTCAATTTTATATAGTTCAGTCTTTAAAGTGTAATCCTCTTATCTTAGCCTCCTGTGCCGCCTTTCTTTCTATACGAACACTACCCTATTTTATAGAAATAGATATAACTATCACAAGCAGGACATGTTCATTGAATTCCAATATATCCTGACCATCATATCTCAGGAGTAACACCCGCCATAGTAATACATTTAGATATGTCTCATTCCGGAATAAGCCGATTTATAACCAGAAATTAAGTTATTTGGTAGTATGTATGTACTCAAGAGAGCCGCTATCACCATGCCACTGTAATAAACATAGTGAACTCTTCTTGATACGTCACATTTTGATATCATCAAGTGTATGTTCAGCTATCGCGAAACTTGCACTTGAGAGCATAAGAGCGTGTTTTATTTAAACAAGTGGGTGTCCTGTGTTGGAAATTCGACCATAAGGGATACTAAGTTTTCTCTCACATAATAGTATATAGATATTGTATTTTATCTAATTGGTTTAAACTGTATTGAATTTTATACAAATAATGTAGTTTGCAAACGTGAGGAGTGTGAAGTAGGACGTATAGAGAATAGACGCGTCCGTGGTACCTATGGAAAAAAGTATTTCTATATTTTTGTTGATAATACTAAAGGCCATTAATAGCTACTAAACATATAAAAGAGATGAGTTAATAAGAAACAGAGAAGACAAATGTACTGTACTGTTTTGTCTTATATACACATTTTAGACTGTTGTATTGTTATCCCAATTATGACTGGACATGGTAATATTAGATTCGATAATATGTCATTTGTTACGGAATACCTTTAAATATTAAACATTATTACATTATATTTACTAATACCATTATGTTATGCTTTAAGGCTAACTAATTATTACTAGCACCTTCCACGGTAATATCCTAATGTACTGAATATTTGAATATGATCTTTGTATTAACATATATGCATATCACTACGTAATACATAACATAAACCTCTAAAACCGGTCCCGATATCTGTTAATATAATTGTTTTCTGGTACGTTGTGGATGACAAACTAGATTCATGATTGTACCTATTGTTTCGTCGACCTGTGCGTTGGTCAATTTGTTCCTTTGTTACAAAATACCTACACCCGGCTATTGTAATTTTGGTAGTGAATACATACATGAAAATTTATGAATTGTGAAGTTCATTTTAAATATTGTTGATGACTAGCTTTACAGGCAGATCAGCACACGTTTTTTAAAAATTTTATTAAAGAAATATAACATTGTGAGACCATCTACAATTATAGAAATGCTCTTTAAAAACAATCGTAATTATGACACGCACACCACTTACAGTAACGAATATATTAGATATATAAATACTAACAGTGTTTAGTGTAACAAATGAGATTTATCATCAGCGACATATTTGGAACCTTAACCTACTATATACCTACCTCACTATTAACTACCTCAGTACTCACTTACACTGTATAAGCAACAATGACTTAAAGATGTTATTATAATAATATAATATGCTCATATTGTCAATAAGTAATACATTTATGGTCTAATATCTTATTAGAAAGAACCCTTCTATCTTCAAAATTACTATTTATAATTATAATGTTGAATTGTATACAATGAATTAGCCGAGGTCTTGAAATCTTGTTTAAATATAGATCAAGATATAAAACTTTATATCTGTCTAAGCAGTTTTTAATATTCGACAATTTAAATAGTGCTCATTGAACTCGATACAATAGTCTTGTATGTTACTATGGTCACTGAGTTATGTAAACGAAAGCGCGATAAATAAAACAAAATGGCCGCCAAAATGACCAAAAAGACAACATAATTCAGAATATATACATAGCTACATATATATGAATTTCAATTATATTTATTCTTGGAGTTCAGTATAACGAACGTCTTACGCACATGTTTACAGTGAAAAGCATATTTATACTAAATTTCATGCTGACGAAGTCAGGGTTAACAGCTAGTCTAAAATAGAATAACGTAAATTACTTCCGATAAGATCAGCTATCTGTCAGTGAAAGTCCCGTGAAAATCGGTTTTGGAGATAGCACTACGGGTGAAGCCACGGTTAACAGCTAGTCTAAATAAAAATAGACTAAATTACGTTTTGTAATGTCCGCTATCTGCCGGTGAAAGTCCCGTAAAAATCGATCGAACCGTTTTGGAGGTAGCACTGGGGGGAAGCCACGGTTAATAGCTAGTCTAAATTAAAATAAACTAGATTACTTTTTATAATGTCCGCTATCTGCGGGTGAAAGTCCCGTGAAAATTGATTTAGCCGTTTTGGAGATAGCATTGCGGATGATGCCGCGGTTAATAGCTAGCCTAATTTAGAGTAGCCTAAGTAACCCGCTGTAATTTTAGCTATTTGCTATATTGCTATTGCTATATATAAATTTCCGTCAAAATCGATCCAGCCGTTTCGGAGATTACCCGGAACAAACAGACAGACATAACGACAAAAATTTTAAAAATTGCATTTTTGTTATCTTTAGCGTGTATACTTTGATACCCAATCAGTTATTTTTTATTAATTTTGATATTACATACATACACTTCATTTTATTATATGTATAGATTTTACTGTATAATTGTATAAATTGTTGTTATAATATTGTTATAACGTTGTGAAAGGTTCGTTCAATTGTCAGTAATGAAATGTAGAGAAGTCTATATAAGTAAAAATAGTTGCTAATATATTATCTGTGGTTGATTACATTAACATGTTTTGACCGTTCACCAAGTATTTTTAATGTAGAACGTGTTTATACTATCCAGTATCCACGATAATATAGTATTTCGCTGCTAGAAAGCGCTGCAGCACACTAACATCTAAACCATTCGACTGATCACCATTAAAATGAATATGTTTAGATACTTGAATACTAAAAATATTTACACAATATTAGTTTCACTATATCCTAACTATTTATTGTTACAGATAAAAAAACAAACGTAATACATAATAAATAACTACGAGAATACGTTTGTATGAATATTTGTCCACAAATAACGCTCAAACGGCTAGACTGATTGTAATGTTTTGTGTTACAGTAATCATTCTTCTTACTAGTACTACTAGTAATATTCTTCTTAACAGTAATTAATAATTATTCTGAATTTAGTAGAACGAAAAAAAAAGCCCGAAAATAAAATATATTATGAAATGTAATATCAAATCAGTTATTAAAACGAACATTTGTATTCTTAACAACTATTATAAATTTTAAAAATATAGTTTGTCTTTTATAGATTAATATGAACTTATAATCGAAAATTAGACCATTTTTATAATTATTCTAGCAATATTTACAAAGTGAAGACGTCTGAAACAAATTAGCAAGAAAAAACGACTCGTTAATACTATAACATCATAGGTTACACATAGAATTTTTTTCCAATGAATAAGATCTTAAAATTCGTAAATAATCTTCGAAACTAAGTTCAACACAGTATAAAAGCGAGTCCACTCAACTGCTATCGGTTATGCAATATATGTATATAATGTTAAAATATTTTTTGCAGTAGATAAGTTACAGTGTATAACCATGTTTGACATGTGAAATGCAACCTGGTCACCGGCGACCCTGTACCGATGGAGTGCGATCTCACGGAACTTTTAAAAATACTTGAATCTCAATAATCAATGATCACATACTATCAAATAATTCAAAAAAACTAATAAGGATAATTGTAAAAATCTGCAGTAATTATTCGCAACATACTGTGAAGTCTATGCTGGTTCACCCTCTTTATTTGTTTGGAGTGGTTTATCGTAATGTGCACCCACAATAAATCTACATTTCATGTATAAATAAAACTGTTTTTAAATGTTTTATACTGTATTTATTTCTTTGCACCATCGAATGAACGATGATGTTAATCAAAATGTCAGAATGTTGAAAAAAAAAACGTATTTTTATTAATCAAGGTGCACCAGTCATCAGTGGTCTTCTTGACGCAGTTTCTCTCTTTCACTGCTTCTATAGCTTGTTGTAACCGAATTACATCAAACTTCTGCTGACGTAGATTTGGCTCCCTACAAAACCACGATCCCGCCCAAACAAATTTACTTGTTTGTTTTTTTAATTTAAGAGTTGTATTAGATATCTTATTTGACAATGATTTTCAACAATTGTTGCAGATTTAATCTAGAACGTTTTTTACACTGTACAAACGATCAAAGGAAATGTAAAAAAGATTCAAACTCATAAACATTAACTTCGGATTTAGTCTTTAGAAAATGTGATATTGTCTGTACAAAGTGTCTGTTCAAAAAATGTCAAAATAACAATGTAATTAAAAGTACATCACACTTATAACAAAAAATCTCTTTTTAACATTTTTATCTATCTGTACCGGTTAATCACATTGTCAACCAACACAAAAAATATACATAACCGGTTTTGATTTGAAATGACACCAATCATATTAAGTTTGATAGCAATTATTCATTAAACTTCCTATATCCGCGCATCGTGTAATATGTGCTAGAACATTCACGCTATACTGATTTGAAGTAGGACATAAACCATGCAGCCACTGAGAAGGCCAAATCGTCATCGTTTTACGTTTTAAAAAGTAAGGCAAACGTATGTCATCAACCTCACAGACCAACGCGCATGTATAGGAAAGTTAAAGCGAGCTATATTGAAATTAATAAATTTACCAAATATTATAATGATAATACCATTGTAGTTTGGATAATAAGACCATAGTTTATAACATCGTTGGCTTACTTTACTTTAATAGTATATATATATATATATATATATATATATATATATAGTATGTTATGTTATAGTATATGTTATATATATATATATATATATATATACTATAACATACACGCAAGAGATATCCCGAAGGTCTGATATTAAATAAAATTCAAAATTAACCGTAAGTAAACTATACAACAAAAAAGGTATCTTAATATATCAGTTTCAATCTATACATATAATAAGAATGTAAATCTAACGTATCTGTACTTTTTCGATTTTCGTAAAAAAAATTGTTGCAGGTCTAGGAATAAGTAATAGAATACATATAAATCATTTTTAAAAATGTCTGTCTGTCTGTCTGTTTGTATGAACACGCATCACTGCTAAAGTACTGAGTTCACAATAAAACAATAATAATAAAATAATAAAGCATATCCCCAGGAGTAACTTAGTTTTTGTTTCATTAAAATCGGTTCACTCTATCAAAAGTTATTGTAATTTGAATGACGGCTCGAGGTAAGTACGAGAGAAAAGTAGTAATTTACGAGTATATTATAAACTTTATTTGTTTGATTAAATAGGTTAATCTCAGGAATTACTGATTCGATTTGAAAAATTTTTTCACTGTTATATATCGAAAAAGGTTATAGGCTATATATCATCACGCTAAGACCAATAGGGGCGGAGCACCAATGAAGAATGTTTCAAAATCGTTTTTTTTTCTTTTGAGTGCTTCTGCTGCGTATTAGCGTAAGCCCACAGTAACTATTCCACGCGGATGAAGTCGCGGGCAGAAGCTAGTATAGTATATAAATACAGACTAGTAAAACCCAAGGTACGAAATTATAGCGCTCGGCTTTGTAAACTATATTCAGAGCTGTAACCTACATACGAAATGAATATCGATTATCCCTTGGCCTATATCATATTTTTGACGAGGTAATATTTAATTAAGCTGTGAACATAAACTTATCAAGAAGCAGCGCAATTGTATTTCCTACTTTCAACAACTTTGCTTTCAATTATTCTCTATAAAGTTTTATATACTTCATTCAGCCTTTGTGAATATTTTTTTTTATAGGAACTCATTTTATTTTCATTCAAACATTCAGGAACTTGGATCCATAAAAACTTCTAGTCAGCCTCATCGTATTGTAACCTTAGCTTATTCACAAAACTGTTTTAGCACTAATTATAAAATTCTTCAAGATCTTGCCTTCCACATTACCAAGGTTCCATGAAAAATGACTTGATACATTACATTTAGCTATAAATAATTTAATAATTATTTTTCGTTGAATGTAGAGTCCGCTACAATTTATCAATATATAGCACATCTTTAATTAATGATACTGATATTGTAATTAAATCAATGTTGACAAACGATGTTATACGAGTCAACTCGATTTCTAATGATTTATGCTAATGTACTTACTACTTTTTTATAACTAAATTCTATACTTTATAATCCGGTCTAAAAATAAAATGTAGTCCTATCGAAATAATCTATTTTGATAGTCTGCTTGTCCATTATCATTCAATGCAGTGTATGATGAAATCCATTTCATTTTCAAGTTTATCCATTTTCTCCAAAATTCGAGGTTGCACGTGGTAGCATAAGCTTGTGGATACACTTTTTTCCAGAGACGCATCGAACATTTTAAATTAATGCTTGTTTTTTATAGTTATTCGATTAAAGGCGCATTGGCTTTTAAATCTAATTTTTTAAAAGAAATATTTAATCATCATCTTCTTACCCTTATCCCACCTAAGTAGTTTTCCAACATGTTTTCCTTGTCCACTCTTGCCTATCAGATGTCACCTCAGTATGCACACCTTTTACACGCATTACATTTTTAAGAAATATTTTAATACTACAAAAAAATGTACAAGGTGTATATCAAAAATCCTTTATCTAAAGCATAAACTAAACAATACGAAGGTATATAATCTTGATTAGTAATATCATGCTTTATGAAAGTTATATAAATTACAAATTTAAAAGATTTTTGAAATTTCCACTAGTGACTATTTTTCATACATAAATGAAACGTAATACAGATACATATAGAAAATTTTATTGAATAATTATCAGATCCATTGTTGTCATCATTAACGGGCACAAATCCAATGTTACACAACACACACTGCATCATACATTGTAGTATATACAGATGTTTCTTTGTTATGCAAATGCATGAATGTGTCCCCTCGGTTGATGGCCGAGCTGTCCCTCGTACCGCTGAAGGCTATGACTCCGTTACCTGTAACGGGATACAAGCTAAACGGTCAATTATTCGAATAACCCATACATTTAGATATAAACCTACAGACAAAAGTTCATTTTGCCTTCAATCCACTTTATCGTTTAATTTCACCTATTAATGGTAAAAAAGGTAGAGTCATTAAGGGATCACGTACAAAATAATTGAGTGGAAATCGAATTAAAGGAGAGATCTCGAAAGTTAACAAAATGTTTTTGTCTATGGTAAATAAGTTGACAAAATGCACCTGACAGATGGACAGTTCGATTTAAAATAAACAGCAAAGCAACACTCCAGAGAATACAAAAGTATCGTCAAATAAAACTATTAGCCGACACCGAGTTGAATAATATATCAGTGAAATTCGTTAAGTACAAATTAAATATTTTAGGAATATATCATAGTTTTTTTTAATATATATTTTTGCAGCTTAACTTAATATGTATATGATGATAACATTTATATATGTTCTTCTTGTTTTTGTTTACTTTTTTGTCTTTACTTTGTACTAGCTGATCCGGCCACGCGTTGCTGTGGCTCAGTCATTATACCATTACATATCGATAAGAATTCATAATTGTTGTTAATAATATGACCAATAAACATCACTTAACTATTTAAATTATTTTTTTAATATAAAAAACTACTTTTTGTGACTTAAATATACAAGTTACACATATGCAGTTACTTTTTAAGGCAGCGTTCGTAAGAAACGTTTTCATTCGACCGGTTTTACTCCGACTTACTTTGCAAATCCGACTTCTACAAAAAAGTCTTTTCATTTTTCGGCTTAATATATAGCCTATGATACTTACAAATAACATGGCTTTCTACTGGTAAAAGAATTTTCAAAGTCGGTTTAATAGATTCAGATATTACCTCCTACAACCTCAGAAACTCACAAAAATTTAACCTCTTCATAATATTAAATCTATAGATTTATTTAAAACTAAATATTGCAAATCAACTTTTTTACCTCCTATTTAGTTAGTTTAAATTTTATCTCATTGTCATCTCAGACCAGTATCATTCACCGCTCTGTATTGATACCATGCAATCAATATATTAATTCTCTTATCATAATAAAATTAACAATTATTATCCCAAAGCTTATGTTAATGCAATGAAAATTGATTCATTCAGGTATATCGATACACAATACAATCTGCGTTACGTAATACAACAGCATTTGCCCGAGGTACCATGGGTCCTGTGACATGCAAATCTTGGTGATACTATTAAATCCGATAGACGGAAGTGTGCAGGAGAGTCGATGCCAGTAAATTGATGTAACTAGCGCATATACGTGGGATGCATGGTAATACTGACGTTGGTGGACAGACAACCGGACACCCCGGCTTAGTTAATTCTATTGCGAATTCCTTTGTACCGTGGATTCGATTGAGTTTGCGACAAACCCACTGCGGTTCGGTGTAGATGAAGCTGACACTCAGTTCTATTCAGTTTCTAATTTTCACAATAACTGATACCTACCTTGATAGACTTAACATTATTGCATCTATTTCTTTTTTACTGACAAAGAATAAAGTAGTTTGACATTTGAGAAAGGAATTTAATGGAGTCACGAATTTAATTACAATGTGACCCATATATTTGATTATTTTTTTCAATAGTATTTTCGAGACCTAAACTCCGTCATGATACTGTGGTTAGGTGAAATAATTCATAAAATAACATTCTGCCATTTCATTATTATCATCAATACACGAATACCTATTTGAATAATGGAAATCCATCATGTAAGTAAATATTAGGTACTCATGAATAAAACTTTATAGACATTCACAAACAGAACTGTAGTATATATTAATTCTGTTAACATCAAACTGTATTATATAATAAGTATAGGTACATTAATGCGAGGGTACTCATAGAGGGTGATAAGTGCACCCACCCACGATATTGTCAGTCGTTAATAAGTAGGTGATTGTGTTACGTAATAAGATTGTTTTCCTGTAAATATAATCCAAGAACAAACGATTAATTACATATAATTCTAATTATTACATGCTTATCGTACAATAACTTCAAAATCAAAATCTTCACATAAATCATCAAGTCTGAATAATTTAAACCTGGTCAACTGGTATATTTCAACAAAAGAATTAATTATCAGATTCATTTGTTATTGGAATTTGTCTGATTTATCATATTATACAGATATCGTATTATCATATTATATTATAGACGTATAAAGAATAAACAGTAACGATTTTGATTAAATCTAGAAAAAGTTTCAAAGCTTGGAAGATGAAAATATAATTAAATTATTCCAGTACGGTGAAATGATTATTACATCTAATTTACTATAAATAAACGTACTATAGTGTTTACGCTCTCCAGCTTTATCACTTATGTTTCTTTTGTTTTGGGCATCAATTGGTTTTTCCATTGTGAAAAATAACTTCAATAACAAACTACCAAACGATTTGTTCTCTTTATAAAATTCATTGTAAAGTTAGGTCACAATAAAAATGCTTATTCGGTACCCCAGTACCAATGTTATTAAAAGAAGCCGGGAATTTTTCGTTTCAGTTGTACGACTTCAGCATAATATTTTTTTTTAATACTAACTAGCTGTCCTTCCTTGCTTCGCATGGGCGTACTAGTGAAGAAAATGGAACCAACTCTTCCGTTCACAGTACAACTATGTAATGAAATAGAATAACAACTGAATAATTGATTATCTATCAATTAATCCTGTCAAAATTATTGAAGATTTCCTACTCTCTTCTGTCGCACTCATTTTTATATAATCTCTATACATTAATCCAATTTTTTTACTCTTGTGTGCAATTTTTCAATGAGTTTCTTTCATTTAGTATGTCCTGATAATTACAAAGAAATTTGCCAAATATGTGCAGCCGTAATGAAGTGATGCGCTTACATACATAAGTCAATTGATTTTTATATAAATTACATATAATATTTTACATTATTGCTCTAAACATAAAACGTAAGAGGCATGGTTATTGAATCCGACTGGATTGCGACCATCATTCACCACGTGTAAGACTTTCCACAGTGATGTGCTTAGGCATATCACGTTTCGAGATCAGCCGAATGATAGAGGTTTATACATCGACTGGGTCGCAACTATAATATACATGTTTTGTTATCAACTAGTTGTCTTCTGGGATTGCATTGTACTTACTATTAGAAAAAGCTTAGATATTTCATCATAAAAACATTTCATATCTGAAGAGTTAATTATATCATAGAGATTACACACACCAATCTGGTAATATTTTCACTTTACATTTTATAAATAAATAAATAACTCATAATTTAATAATAGATAAAAAATAAGGCACATTCACATCAGTCCCCGATGTACTGACGATTATAATGACCAAAATATCTATTACTAGTTGACCCGGCCACGCGTTGCTGTGGCTCAGATATTATATCATTACATATTGAAAGAATTCATAATTGTTGTTGATAATATGATCAATAAACAACACTTAACGATTTAAATATTTTTTTTAATATAAAAATACTACTTTATGTGACTTAGATATAAAAGTTAGACATATGCGGTGTTATTATAAAAAAGTTAAATACGTATTGAATACTTGCTTTAAAAAGGTTTCGTATTAAATGCACCGCGCTCGCCCGAGGCAAGTTCGCGTTATCCTTTTTTGCAAGTCCTACCTAACATAACCAAAACCAGACAAAAGAGCAAGACGGCGAACATTCAGCGACCGCGGTGCATTTAATACGAAACATTTTTAAAGCAAGTATTCAAAACGTATTTAACTTTTTCGTAATAACACCGATGCTGTCGGTGACTTTTTTGTAGGCATTATCAACCTCTATAACTTTTTCTAGAACTCAATCATATATCTCTCATTGTTAAGGCAGCGTTCGTAAGAAACGTTTTCGTTCGACCGTTTTTTCTCCGACTTACTTTGCAAATCCGACTACCACAAAAAAGTCCTTCCATTTTTCGGATTAATATATAGCCTATGACACTCACAAATAAAGTGGCTTTCTATTGGTAGAAGAATCGGTGTAGTAGATCCAGATATTACTCCCTACAACCTCACAAACTTTAACTCTTTATAATAATCCACGGTTAACAGCTAGTCTAAATTAAATTACTTTTTATAAGGTCCCCCTATCAGCCAGTAAAAGTCCCGTGAAAATCGATCTAACCGTTTTGGAGAAAGCGCTGTGGACGAAGCCACGGTTAACAGCGAGTATAAACTAAAATTGCCTAAATTACTTTTTGTAAAGTCAGCTATCTGCCAGTGAAAGTCTCGTGAAAAACGGTTTAACCATTTTGGAGATAGCACTGCGGACGAAGCCGCGGTTAATAGCTAGTCTATTTTAGAGTAGCCTAAGTAACCCGCTGTTTATTTATATAGTTATTACAATCTTGATAGTATGTGAGAAATCTCAAGAGTTCAGGTTTTCTCACTGTATTTTCCTACGATGTCAACCGACAACTTCATTAAAATATCAATAACTAGCTTATACCCGCGACTGCACTCGAGTTTAGTAGATTTGATTTATCGCTCGGGAACAGTTCTTTTTTCTGTACTGTACAAAAAGTACAGTATATCCTTTTCTTTATCCGTGACAATGTCTTTGCAAAATTGCATGATGATTGATTAAATTGTAATGATGTGAAAGTGTAAAAATAAATAAACAAACTAATATTCCCATTTATAATATTAGTTAAGATTAAGATATTCAAACTGAAACCTGTGAATATTTCATCGTAATTCCGTTTATCATTCAGTCGCCGGAACTTGGAAAGAAATAACATAACATTAATATATATTGAAAGTAAGCACCATATAGTTGTATACTATTTTTATTTGCGTTTCAAGCCAAAAGAAACAAAATAAAACAGTCGAGGCAGCCATAAGGAAGATGTAAAGAATCGAAACAATGGAATAACTGCACTTTTTTGAATTTCGAAATCAATTATGATCTGAAATGTTTAATTTTTTCTAATTGGTAAATTGAAATTATTAGCTTCAAGCTGGTTTTCACATCTATTGGCATTCCGAGCAATAATTATATTTTATACCTACAGTTTATTAATTAATCAAAAAATGATGAGTTGCACAAACTCTATACAAAATATCAATATTATATGTACACAGGCCGCTATACTACGCGTCGCTAGTGTAACGCGATACCTCACGAGCATGTCGACGTCATCTGTAGTCGTTGACTATCCAAAAATTCAAACACGCATATGTATTATTGTGGAACGTGTCCGTAATGAAATAGAAAGACGAGAGTACTGCCTAACTGTAAATAAGGATTTACGTTGTGTTAGGGTCTGTAACGGCATTTTGGCTTCACCTTTGTTGGATGAAGCCAGAATGCTGTACAGGCTAGCCAATGTTGCTATCAATAGGAGGTAACTGGTGATTATATGTGTTTAGTATTATATATGCCTTCCAATAAGGGTGGCATGGCATGTGACCAAAGTCTTTAAAAAAAGAATTAACAAAAAACACACATGATACAGTCGAGTATATACAATCTCTGGCACAAACGCAATACGCCACGAACATGTCGAGGTAATAGGTGACGCAAACCCAAGGGTTTTCTCCTACCAAATAAATGTATTTTTAAACCGCTCAACGCGGGAAAGAAGTTTTCACTTCAAAATATTTTCTCCTAATAAACGACTGAGTAATTTAAGAGAGCGTCTAATAACGAATATGGTCACCTATGACGCGTTCTACATACGTGCGTGGCTCCGACTATAAGTTTTATTTATAAGAAAAAACGGTACCTACTTGTCAAGTGAAAAATAAATAAATCAAGAAACAATTTCACACGTAACTATTTCAATCCAAACTAAGCATAGCTTGTTTTATAGTTATTAGATAACGAACACTGACTGACAGTATACACATATATAGATTTTTTTTTCTCGAACTGATTACGCTATTAACCTAGCAAGGTCTTAACAGCTTCACCGGACTACTAAGGCGAGCGTTTAAGGCACTCAGCCGATTTTATTTGACAACTAGCTCAAGGGTACACGGCACACCTCGGCTTGGGCTGTTGCGTGACTCATGCAATTCGCGACCTATCTGAGCTAACCTTAGCTAAGCTACATATTCATACTTATATGAGTTATTGAAACATATATGTGTACCAAGCATACATACCTCAACAACTCTTATATGTATTTTGTGTCGGATATTTTTTTCTAAACTATTTCAGTTTGATAAGGGAAAAAATAAAACCCTTCCACTTTCATGTGTAAGCATGTGTGCGAGCACGTGTGTGGAGGTGATACGTGTAATGTTGTTGCAGTGATGTAAGATTTTGTGTCACTGTATCGCGCGAGCAGCGTACTCAAGGGCTCCACGACGAGGGAACGGACCTAGGCTTGAGCCGCTGCCGAGCGGGGCCTAGTCTGGTACATATATAGATATTTAACATAAAAACTATTAACAATTATGCTGATCAGGCAAAAGTTAGTAGTGCGTGGGGATCAAACTCGCGACCTTTCGACTCAGCAGTCTGGCTTACTAACACTCTACGACAAACCATATCATTAGATCGTGGAATCCTTAGCATGAACTGTTATATTTAAAGCAATTATATTTTATTCATAATATTAAGTTTACAAAATAAGAATCTTTATTTAAATTATTTTCGTTCTTTTCAGGTATGCGCTTTGAAGAAATTCTCCGCAAACTTACCTATATAATGAATAATACAAACACATTTCTAAAACACTATCAACCAAATTTCGTTAGCTTAACAAAACCATACTGCATAGCGCACAAAACTACTTTTCATTCAAACTATGTGGAAACATGGTAAACAAATGCAGACTTCTACTTTAAGCGCGGAAGCTACGTCACTAAAGGGAAACTATACGTAAACAAATACACAACATCACTCACACCCTCTCGTCCGCTTACACCACACGAACTGACCGCAGTAATACTAATTCGTACATAGTTTTCATAATATGATTATATATATAACACTTGTGTGGGTTAGCGAAACCTCTCAATGCGGCATACTCTCCTAGTATTCAATGTAACCAAGAGGTGGCACAATCACGTCAAGTACACTTGTCTCGTTTACGTGGATCGCTAACCGCACACACACATACGAGCGTATCCCTAATTTATGGTCCTTGACAGAGTACTCCCCAAATTCACAGGGTAATTAGCCGGCATACCGAAATTAATAAGGCCGCAGCGAGCGTAAATCGTTGCTGATTGGTTGCAAACGCTGACGAGATACGAATGAATTTAACTACAAAAGGTAAGCTGTTACAGTCGTGCAACATTAATTTAAGTCGGATATACAGCGAAAACTTTTTATTAAATAAATATAAGTACGTGAGTATTAGAGGCCCCTTTATTATATTTATTTTGATAACTAAGCAACTATTAACACCTAAGGTGATGCTGCAATAAGTTTGAAATAATACTAACAAATTTTACTGAAAAAAATTAAGAAACACTATCAAGATTTAACTGTATACACGATATCTTTGTATAAAAGATCAAAATATAAGTGACTTATATAAAAAAATAGAAACAAATTATTCATAGAGTGAATATATGTACATACACGCAGTTATTATGATTTTCACTTAGTTTAATTCAATATCTATAAACAAAGGAAATTGTTACAGTGAAATGTGTGTTCAAATGAAGTGATATAAAATTCCTTATTTTTTTACGAATTGAACCACAATTTTTCTGGGTGCCGCGGAAACACCAATCTCCAATCTCCAACCCTTAGTAATAGATTTTTCTACGTAGTACAAATACATTAGCTAACGCATTACTACTATAATACCTACAATAATATTCTGTCAAATGAAATGTCAAATGATTATCTACAACCGCAACCTTTTTAATTCAAATAGCACAAACCCCCGCCGCCACTGACCTTTACGGGCATCTTATTGTTGAATCGTTCGTATTGCACTTGATAAGTTAATAAGTAATTATCTTAGATATTTTGATTATTAAATTAAGATTTAAATGGCTAAACAAGAATTCCGTGTCTGTAAGTAAGTATTTACAAGTAGAATGAAAAATTGTTTATAGTACAAGATCCTAAGGCGTGATTACTACCCCTATCGGTTTTTTTTGATTTAAATACAAGGTTTTAGACCTATATCTATTAATATTTTTAAAGAAAATCGCTTCTCATGTCCTTCTGTGTATTTCTATAGTTTTTTTAAACTACCCAAAGGATTTTTTTCGTTTTACACTATCGCTTAGAGAATTTCGTCCGGAAGATTTATATATAGTTACTAGCCGACCCATGCCCACTTCGTTGGGTGGTAATAGGCATTATCAAGCTACAACTTTTCTCTAGAACTCAATCATATATATCTCATAATTAAGGCAGCGTTCGTAAGAAACGTTTTCGTTCGACCATTTTTCTCCGACTCCCCAGATATTACCCCCTACAACCTCACAAACTTTACTTCTTTATAATATTAGTATAGATTATAGATAATATAATCAGTTAATAACTTCTGCCCGAGACTTCACACGCGTAGAATAGTTATTTTGGGCAAGACGCAGCGGAAGCTCTCAAAAGGAAAAATACCCCAATTTTAAAACATTTTTCATTGTTGCTCCGCTCCTATTGGTCTTAGCGTGATGACATATAACCTATGACACTCATAAATAACGTGGCTTTATATTGGTAAAAGAATTTTCAAAATCGGTTTAGTAGTTCCTGAGATTACCCCCTGCAACGTCTCAAACTTCACCTCCTTATAATATTAGTATATATAATATAATTAGTTAATAGCTTCTGCCCGCGACTTCGTACGCGTGAAATAGTTATTTTGGGCTAAGACGCAGTGGAAGCTCTCAAAAGAAAAAAAACCCCGATTTTAAAACATTTTTCATTGTTGCTCCGCTCCTATTGCTCTTAGCGTGGTGATATATAGCCTATAACACTCACAAATAACGTGGCTTTCTATTGGTAAAAGAATTTTCAAAATCGGTTTAGTAGTTCTTGAGATTACCCCCTACAACGTCACAAACTCACAAACTTTACCTCTTTATAATATTAGTATATAGATTATGGCCGCTGCCCGCGACTTCGCCCGCGTAGTAATAGTTACTACTCTGGGCTAACGATGACACACAGCAGAAGCTCTCAAAAAAAAAACATCTCGATTTTGAAACATTTTTCATCCGTGCTCCGCTCCTATTGGCCTTAGCGTGATTATATATAGCCTATAACCATTCTCGATGAATGAGCTATATAACACTGAAATAATTATTCAAATCGGACTAGTAGGTCCTGAGATTACCCCTTACAACGCCACAACGTCACAAACTCACAAACCCACAACGTCACAAACTTTACTTCTTTATAATATTAGTATAGGTAACTAGCTGTGCTCGCGACCCCGTACGCGTGGAACCTCATGTAAAAAACAGTGACTAATAAAATAATCTGAATGTATTAAGTCATTTACTTATCTCTCGTAATTAAGTCACGTCGTTGTTAAAATTACAATAACTTTGAATAGAGGTAACCGATTTTAATGAAACCAAAACTAAATGTTACTCGAGGATATGGTTATGATTTTTTTGGTGAGATTTTATCGTGTACGCAGCACTTTAGCCCTGATACATGTTCAAACAAACAAACAGACATTTCTTAAAATTATTGAAATGTATTTTATTACTTATTCCAAAACACCTGCAAAAATTTTCTTCACAAAAATCTAAAAGAACAGACGATAGATTTACATTCTTATTATATATCATTACATAGTATAAAACAAAGTCCCCTACTGCGTCTGTCTGTCTGTCTGTTCGCGATAAACTCAAAAACTACGGAACGGATCTTCATGCGGTTTTCACCAGTGGATAAAGTGATTCATAAGGAACGTTTTGGTATATAAAATAACAGGGATATTTCAATAATAATCATAATCAGATCGGGACAACGTCTGTCGGGCCCGCTAGTAATATATATATAGATAATACAAGTACCTATAATATATATTTGTATAAAGTAAAGAAAGGTCGACGTATTCTAATGAGCTCGTAAGAACGAGATTCATTGGTAAGGCTGACTAAACCTTACGGGTAACATAAACATGTAGTAAATCTTGTAGTCCGGTGAAGCTGTTAAGACCTTGCTTGGTCAATAGTGTAGTAAGTTCGAAAAAAAAAATGTAGTAAATCTTAAAAATGCATATAGAAAAGTATTTAATTGGGTATATCTACATTCTAAGGGTAACCTACAGTAATCATTCTTCTGATGTGTTATATGTTTTAAAAAAATAATTGGTTATTTGCGACAATAGGTGGTAGAGCCGCGCTGAAGCTATTACTGGTTTCAGCATGAATGGGTCGGCTCGTCCGGAGTAGTACCACCCGCTCACAGAAAACCGACGTGAAGTAACAGTGCTTGCATTATTGCGTTTCCACCCCTCTTCCCCTTCCGCCAAACATATGCTGGCAACGCACTTTCGACTCCCCTGGTATTGTTAGTGTCTATGGACGGTGGTGATCACTTAACAACAGGTGACCCACCAGTTCGTGTGCCTGCTTTGACATAAAAAAAAACTATTTTGACCAAAAGGCGCTTTCAGTTTAGACAATTTGTGTCGGACTGCTGCCGTACGGTCGATATACCGATTTATGAGCGGGTGTCGTACGACAGCCGGACGACAGCAGTATGACCTAAAACGTCTAATTCGGAGTGCGATGCGGTTGCAGTCCGACTGTATTTAGTTAATTCCACCAATACTTGCATTCGGTCGAGCCATGTATTCAGACGAGGAAGGGTTATTGTTGGTTCTGCTCTTATTAAGAAAAAAATGATTACAGGAATAAATGATTACCTGAATAATTATTTTCATTCGTATTTTTATTTTTAAAATTTGTATTAATTTTTTTTACATATATCTTCCCAAGTCTATTATTCTGTATATGATTAAAATAATAATCATATATTGAGTTTCATACAGCGGGCCGGACCAGCATTTCGTCTATTTTTTATTATTGTTTTTGTGTCATCCATAGTAAGAAAGTAGGCAAAGTTATTTATTTTACAATATGCAAAACTCGAAGTGCCCTCCTCACTAGCAAATCAAAAAAAAGGCACATCGCGATTGCGGTGTCGCCGGACTGATCTCGCCCGTTCTCGCTTCGAGACATTTTATATGAAATACATAACCGGCCGTGTGCAGTGCGCTAACCGCCCTACTGTCGCGCGGCAACAGTCCGATACCGCTTAAATCGAAAGCGCCCAAAATAGTTTTCATTCTTATCCAATTAAATACTTTACATTGAAAATTTAATGAAGATCAGAATTACCTTTACAGTATATCATTTCAATAAATATCTTAGATGATATCACAGATTGAAAATTACGCACAACATTAAAATGGTTATTAATGTTACGAGATTTATGAAGCTCCATCAACTTCAATAAAGTATAAATCTTTTAAGACACCTAAGATTTACACTTTGATACCGTTCACTATTCAGTCTCGGTCAGATCAAATCTCGCTGTCTATACAACTAGTCTGGCAATCAGTCTGTTTTACTTTTTCCCATATAAAAGACTAATTTCATATGAAAGGACCTAATAATATCTTCATATAATTTATTAAAAAGCAATTACTTTAACATTAAAACTGATGGTTTGAACACTTCAGTCTTATTTACGTATGTATATGGATTAAGTTGTTATATATATATACTACTAGCGGACCGGGCGGACGTTGTCCTGCCTTGAAAACAAAAAAATCCTAAAAGTCGACCGCAGCGCCACCTACCGGGTCCAATTGTGAATCTAAACCATTCTCGGATCCACTCGAACACGCACACAAAATTTCATCAAAATCGGTCCAGTCGTTTAGGAGGAGTTCAGTCACATACACACGCACACAAGAAATATATATATTAAGATATATATATATATATATATATATATATATAGTATTGTGATTAAAAACAGATTGATCATGTGATAGAATCTTGGTGAATCAAGTATTTATTTAAAACGGGAGGTAACCTTTGTGTTTATTATTAATATTTAACGAAAGATTCCTAATCTACTATTCATTGAAGCTTTACTCAATGAAAGGAATCTCAAATAAATATAATTTGTGATCTTTGTTCTTCCCTCTTATTTGGTTACCTTTTCTCATTTCATTTTGTAGATGGTAAATGAATTGAAATATTAAAATTTATTTTAAGCCTTTATGTATATGTATATTTTATACATACACTAGCGGGCCCGGCAGACGATGTCCCGCCCTGATTATAAAAAAAAAACCTTCATAAATTATATACCAAAACCTTCCTCATGAACCACTTTATCTACTGGTGCAGACCGCATGAAAATCCGTTCAGTAGTTTTTGAGTTTATCGCGAACAGACAGACCGACAGACGCGGTAGAGGACTTTGTTTTATACTATGTAATGATATAAAATTGACTAAGTAAATATGTCGCAGACTATGTGTTTTGTTAAATATTCAAGCATCTTGACTATTCCATCCCAGAGTAATTTTAATAATAATTATTGTTTCTTATATGCTACTCATTTATCTAATCAAAACAAAAAAAAATGATGTGTGAATTGTAAAATAGGTCGTAAACACGTAAACTGAAAGCATTTAG
This sequence comes from Antheraea yamamai, assembly GCA_036509395.1. Classification (NCBI taxonomy): domain Eukaryota; kingdom Metazoa; phylum Arthropoda; class Insecta; order Lepidoptera; family Saturniidae; genus Antheraea; species Antheraea yamamai. The sequence goes on from AP028429.1 coordinate 8,650,167, forward strand.
CAGTTATTGGCGTATTTCAAAATGTTATGTAATGATTTTCTTAAGAGCTTTATTATTTTTTAATTTAGACTGGACGAATGACGTCTGGTTTAGGCAGTCCTCTCGCTGAGTGTTATTGGTTCAAATCCCACATCGGACATTTATTTGTTTGATCCATAAATTATTGCTCTGAAGTTGAATATACTTTCTGTCTATTATGTGTATGTTCATAAATTTTTCCTCGCTATAAGGCTAGAACTCTAGTGTGAGTTGCCTTTTGAATAAATAGATTATTTGGAATTTTTTGTTATATGACCATATATTGTGTAATATTAATGACTACTTTGGTAACACAGCTTGGTTACTCTGCAAAAGTGAAATAAATGGAAAATAGTAACATAGATCATAAATTTTCGTTATAAAAATCACCTGGAAAAATCTAACGAGGAGTCACCAGAGCACAATTTGTAATAGTTATCCACTTGATAATGGCAGTAATAATCTTCAAAGTAGAAGGAATAACAAGAAGAAAGCATGAAGATGCGAATCTTTTTGACTTGAGTATTACTTTGGCCGCGATTTGCCTTTAGTATCGTTGTTCATGGACGTAGGCTATACGTGTATATTTTCGTACGATAGCACTTGAGAGGGATGCTATGCAATATCTATGATGTGCATTCGATTGAAGCGAGCCTTGTAAAGTTCGCTTACACCCCAGTGGGCAGGGCCGTCACATGAGGCTCCCTTCTCTCACCCTTATAAAATCATTGCTTATTGATGTATGATTTACAGTTAATTGGATGGTTAACGTACGGATTACCTACAATTAAGTTAAGACGTGACGTATTAATAAACGATATACATACAAAATTAGTGCTAACTTTTATTAGCTTTTATCATTTTTGGAAGTATGCCAAGGTATACGGAATCATAAAGTCACAGTAAAGCCTTTATTAACACAAACCGATACACCAAATAGTATTTCCAATTGAAATATTACATTGTTTGGTGTTAATTTTGTTCGATGTTCAATTTACAACACTTGACAAGAATCGAATAGCAAATACAATATGTATACCACGCCGTGTCACCCGCCTTATCTCCTTAATCATTAATCTATGTAGTTTATAATTTATTTGTTATTTATTAAGAAAATTAACAGCTATAATGTACAATACATAGTTATACTATCAATATATATATGTTAATCGGATAGACAAATCGTCCTGAAATGGAAATCCATAAGACAGGCCTCGAGCCTAGTGTGGAGATCAATGTATAATAACATAATTAGAAAGAAACCTTGTTATATTATCAATATATGTAAGCCTAGGATAAGTTGTTTGGGAATAAATATTTATTATTATAAAAAAAAACTAATATTGAAAAGTTGACTTTATTATAGCAATTATAAACAAAAAACGATAACGGACTTATTTTCGAAAGACCTAATTTTATCATTTACTTGAATACTGAAAAAACACTTTTTACGTTTATTATTGAAATAATGTGATGTTTTTGACTCTCCGTTATATAGGTTTGTCATTTTATTCGAAATATTACTTTACCTATGACATCACTAACAATCTCCATTCCACAGTAAATTTTAGATTAGTCCTTAAACTATTATGAATAGATCAAAATATCACAGCTTATCAAACACCAATTATTGGTATTCAACAATTATATTAAACAATAATTTTTGTAGGTGGTAGAGCCATGCTGAAGCTATTACTAGTTTCAACATGAATGGGTCGGCTCGCCCGGGGTACTACCCTCTCACAGAAAACCGACCTGAAGTAACAGTGCTTGCATTGTTGCATTTCGTTCGGTCAGTGAGAGCGCCGGAGGCACCCCTTCCATTCCCTTTCCCCTCCCCCCAAACACAGGCTGGCAACGCAATTGCGACTCCCTTGGTAATGCTTGTGCCTATGAACGGTGGTGATCACTTAACATCGGGTGACAAACCTGTTCGTTTGCCTCCTACTATATAAAAAAAAAATTAAACACTCTATGCCGAAAATATTTTACGTCTATGACGACTATTTTTTAAATTAACTCATCAAAACTTGAAATTTAATTATCCCGATAAAATTATATTCTCACATAGAGGTAAAATTTCTTGTATTACTGGTATAGAATTATAACAGTGTATATCAGATTGCAGCGCTAATACGCGTTACTGAATCTGTTTTGAATAATACGACTGCCGGAGGATATTTGTACTATATTCACTCGACTAAAAATTCCACTCAGATCCACTCGCATAATATTATTTCCAATATCAAACATAGATAATATATGTTATTTCATAATAGGCATTACGGAACGTGAATACATATTTTTAAGTTAAGCAGACATTTAATTATAAATTATGCAAATTGCTAAGAGCTGATTTTAAATTATTGTTTATGATATAATATATTAATAAATTAAATTATTTATATGCATATTTCTAGGAACACATATGTTCGTACAAATAAAATGTCCCTTATCATTTTCAAGCATTAGAAATATTTCCAAATTAAAAAATTTAATAGGATTGCTAAAGTAGAAAGTAACTGTAAAACTGGACTTTGTTTGCGGTTCCCTTAATATACTTCTGCTTGAATTTTATAATTGTCTTTCTAATCGACTATTAAGCGTTTTACATAACTACTGGGTCATTCTCCACCGATTACTAATTTTGAATCAATTACGTTGTGCTTGCTCTGATGGTATAAAATTGAGGGTATAAAATGTTACAAAAATAATAAATTTAAATTCCATTGTTATATACGCCACGAGAAATAAGCAACATTGAGCAATTGAGCATGCAGTAAAATGCTTGTTTCACGCCACGGTCTGTTACTCGCTTGCCACTGAAATTCAGTTTTTATTAACCAAACCAGGAAATTTTACAGGATTTTCCGTGTTGTGTTCCTTGAGTTAAAATTTCATATGCACCTAAATTTTTTACAGTGTTTTTAAACTATTTTCAGCAAACCTTTTTTCTTTTTAAGTTTCAATTATTGCAGGACAGCCAATTTAAAAACACATGTAAGAGAATGAAATTGTACTCAAAATGTAAATATTAACTATTAAATGATATCTAAAATAATCTAAAAAGAGTGTACAAATGTACTGTTGTATGTATATAGATATAATAATAGCAAATATATTATATTATATTTATGAAAGTCTTCCTACGCGTTATATGGCGTTTGGAACCAGTATTAGGGTCATGAATGTTCTGCTTTTCAGCGTCATCGGACTAAACTCGATATATTTGGTAAACAATTATAATGTTAATATTATCTAAATATATAACTAAATTAATTTAAAAAGATATTGACATATCTTATAAACCTGAATCGATTTAAGGCACGGTAGATGATGAATTTTTACAGCATTACCTAGGCTACGTATTAACAATTCTATAGTAGCTAAATAGTTATGATAAATAAATCAATAGACGTAACATAAAATCGGTAAAAGTATTATAAGCATAATAGTAGTGACAAAATAACAATTAAAACAATAAACAGCAACCCTCGATTAATCAAAATAAATCACGTAAATCACTGCATATAGTTGCGCAGAACATAAATATATATATAACATCGAGGCAACTTATGGATAAGCAAATGCACTTTTATATTCCAATAATAATATTTCAACCTCGTTTTATATAAAACTCTTGACTATATTACGCGCGAACTTGAACTTAAAGCTATATTCAGAACGACCAAAATGATTGACGGGGACTGTAATCTACATCAAATAACGAAAGTATTTTCACAAAAACAGAGTTATATTATTTTTCGTTAAAAATAAGGAATACTACCTACTTATTTTACAAATTAATATTTCAGAACAATTTTGTGAGTTAGAATCGAAATCTTTCATATCAAATTTCATCTTTTCAATCAAGCAATCATACCTTATTCTAAGTATTCACATATGTTCACATTGTGTTCTAAGGAAATGATCATTTGTTTTCATTAAATATTGTGAAAATCCCATATAATTTTTAATCTGCTATTGATTTAAAACTTTGCTTTAAATTTTGCATAAAAAAAATTTTTTTTCGTTCTTTCAAGTAAAAAACCTAAATCTAAATAGCGAGAGGTTAAAAAGTTGTATATACCTATAGAAACACCATAATCATACAAATAACCATTTTTATTACTTAATGTTGTAACCTTAAAGTTATTTAATTTATGTTAACAAGACAAGAAGATATTCTAGTTTTTTTTTCCAAATATATATTTCATGTATTAATTTCAAAAGACTACAAAACGAATCTTATTATATATAGTTCTTGGTATGTTTCTGTATAGATTCTAAACACATTACTAAATAAAATGATTAAAATCAGCAGATGCTACCGTAACGTCATGATATTGTTAAAAAAAGAATACACCTATATGAACGACCTTGTTAAGCTCTTAGACTATAACCATATTTATGATTTTTTTAGAAACAAATTTATACGTGAAGTATGTGACAGATGACCTCAAAAATTATAAACGTAATACGCATCTACCTAGAATAAATAAATATTAATAGTTTATATTAGCCAAGTTGATATATATCACAACTATATTTTTCCAAGAATATATAACCTTATAGTATTATCCAGTTAACATATAATCTAATACGTAGTAGCTATTTTTTACTTTACGTGTATACTTACCGATCTATAGATTTTTTTAAATCTCAGCTATGAGTCTTTAATGTATAATAAATTTAAATATTTTTTTGGTACTTTGATATTTACAGTTCATGAAAGTCAAAGCTTCACAGAAATTTTTTTTGAAGTGAAACTTCTAATGCGACTTCCAACAAGGTTGCGTTAAACGTTTAACGCTCCTGGGGAGGGGGAATAGAAAGAGACAGAACGAGAAAAATAATCAAACATTTCGTATCTTAGTTTAGTTATCATAATCCCATTGTAAATGTTATAGATCTGGATATTTTTCCACTCGAAAATGATAATTAAAAGATGCGATCAATCACAAGTGAATTGTAAGCAATATTAATAAAGTTTGTCTTACATAAACAATATGATTTCACTAAAAATCAATTTCTACCACTTCCTATTTTCATTTCCACATTAGGAAGTTTCACTTCTTCCACGTGGAGGGACTCCACGGACAATTTTTTTTTTTTGTTGCGCGTAATTTCATATCTTTGATATATTCTAAGGTCGTCATTGAAATAATGTACTGTACATGGTAATTTCGATCTATATGAAATGCTCAATAAAATAAAAGTAAGTAAAACATTCAATTGGGCAAGAATACTTACGATGTTAATTAAAATACCTTCGTTATTAATTAAAATGATGTTATGCTTGAGACATAAACATATACCACCTTGGACTTTCCTGTTAGTGTAGTTTTAGGCAGTTTTTCTAATATAAGCACCCGAAAAATATTTTTACGGCATCATTCAGATACATCGACTTATCTGTACTTTCTATAAGTGTAATATGCACACATTTTACACACAACCCTTCCAGGAGAAGTATCCTAAACGGTAGTGAAAATTGTATCAAAATTTGTTTCACAGTTTAGAAGAACTAGGGAAATACACAGACAAATAGGAAAAGCGATTTTAATTCATACTGTTTATTAACAAGCCGAATAATAATTTTCATATATAACACTGATTATCAAAGAGATACATTATACTAAGTTGATATATAACAAACAGAACGGCTTGAATAAACAAATTTATGGACAATGTAACCTTATGCATTAACGATGAAAAGTAGGGTGTTAACTTGAACGGAACTGTTCAATTACATCTAGGGATGCAAAGATCATTAACATGAATAAACATCGATATATCGATGTTCCCCAACAAGCAGCCTAGAAAATGTCGATGATTTTAAAATGTTCAATGCAAGTAAAAACTATCGGTATCTAAGTTTTTACCGTACTATGAACGATATAAATGCAAGCATGATAAGAAACAATAAAACATTTCACGAACTATTTATTCCTTGTACTTAGATTTTGCATGTAATTGGTCAATTTTACTGACATAAGAGAACAGTTATTCAGACAATAAAAGAAAATTAACTTCAAATTATGGAACTATAATTAACAATACCATAGTCGTGCTTTTGCTCGACAATGTTCGAGAGCTTTAATTTGAATGATTATTAACAACTAAAAGCTATAACATGCAAGATGTCACCAATTACATAATGTAGAATCACATAATATATGATTATGGATAGAAAATAAAAATATTATAAGTTTCACATAAAACTCCTAGACGGCAATGTATGAAATTTTTAACGCAAACGAAATATTACCATAAAACAAGTTTAAACTAATATCGATTGACCGGTGATTACAATTGTAAATATAGATAACAAAAATTCTTCTATTAATGTTTTAATCTCTCCAAAATATCGATGCATCGTTCGCATTACTAAATGCGTCCTAGCAATATGAAGCACCTTAACTCGCTTCGCTCTCTCGGGCATCTAAACATCTCGGATGTAATTAATACGGTACTTACTTTCCTAGTATAACAAATCTGCTGTTACATACCTATTTACAAGTAAAGTGGGCGAAATGCCTTTATCAATATCAACGTAACTCCTTGTTAAAAACCATTAACAGTTTTGTAATTAAAAACCATGGTCGTAGCCGGATACGGGCAAAGAGGTATCTGCTCTTCCGTATCAAGTAATGGGTAAGTATTGAATCATAGTAGTCCTGGAAAGAAAAATGAAATATTTTTAGAAGCATAGCATTTAAAATAATTAGAAAATGAATTCGAATGCATGGAGTCAAGCCAATCAAGCAGCCAGAATAATGGCGGGTCGTGGCATTTAAAAATTCATGATCGTCGAGTGGCTTGTGTCGGTAGTCAAATACAGATTTGAAATCCGAAAATTCAAACTCTAATATGCATACCAATTCGTAAAACTATGAATTAACTGACGGTGAAGGGAAAATCGCGAAGAAACACAAAATTTAAAATGCTTTTGCAATACTATCGTAAATATGTGAGAAAACTATGGACGCGTGGATTCTTTGTCAAATAACAGGAATGTGCATGAATAACCTTGCTTTGGGAAGAGGTTTTTAGCTCAGCAGTTGGATATGTACAGACAGTTATTTTAATAGTCCATTTAATGCAGACAACTTCCGAAACAGCCGAGCCCCAAAAACATCTGCGTTAGCCGGAAATTAGTGGTGCTGTACTACCTCTCCAGTTACACTGATGAGTAAAGTCTTACTTCGTATATACACGGTCACCATACCAAAACTGGAAAGTTGTAAACATTGGTGTCAAAGTTTATGATGTGGGTCTGACAAACAACAATTTTCATGCTTTGATTTAGCAAAGTGCAAATTACAGACCTTGTGCCAGTGTTTTCCCGTACTTATATTAGAGCAATACGAAGCCTCTCGCTTCAAAATCCAATGATGAAGATCTAACCAAAAGGGAAGAAGCTTTCACGGAAACCGTACGATAACTGCAGACTGGTGTGACTCCCTACGCTCTCTATGGTTAATGTAGCCCATCGATATCCCAGGTCGTCAGCTTTTTAATGCACTAAGGGGTTCTAGAAGATTAATTCACCACACGATCTCTATAAACATAACTGAGTAACAGCTGTAACAATGAAGCAATTGAATTGGCGGATAAGTTGCTTCAAATACTTTGGAAATACTATGACCTAACCTCGAATGAGAACAAGACATTTCATACTAGACCGAAAGATGAATAGGATTTACGATAACATGCAGTGCCACCTCTAGTTTCAAGCGCTGGTTCCTACCAAAAACATGTGATACCGTCAGCTATAACCAAAGTCACAGCAGCACCGAGCTACTTAAATTTGCAGTAACTAACGTGTCATCTTTTAAGAAACGATACTAACACCATGAAAGTGGCACATCCGACGTTCTGCAACGTTCACTAAGGAATACAGTATTCATATGTCTCGACGACAAGTTCCTGTCTGTCACAATTTAGGTACGTTCCGTCAACAGAGTGAAGTTAGTTTGGTATTGTCCGATTATGGAGTGCCTTTCTACCGTAGGCCCAGATTAATGTGTTTAACGAATGAGATGAACAATATCATCTTGCCCCAAGAAATCACCTCTTCTGCTTGACTCCTTACTTGCCATAATAAAATTCGTTTGCCACGAGATCTGGTCCATTGTGCATTATGTGATTTATAATTATTATGAAGAGCCAGTCCACCTTGTCCAGCAGTATATGAGGTTATAATCGAACTATGCAGTGAACCTGCGAAATGTGCCTTTACGTAAGAGAAACCGGCTTTGCTTCAGAAAAATGATAAAAAGTGGCTATAGTAGTTATTCGAGGTCTTTTGAGGAAAGATTCTTACCCGACCTTGTAGGTCATCGGTCCCAGAGTTGTGTTTTCGGCTTTTTCACTATATCGTCACTGTTCACGTCAGATTCAATACATAAATGAAAGATGAGTTTCTTGCGGAAAACAAGAAGTTCACCATTATCTTCTAGCACGACAGCTGACACGTTGTGTTACCGGATAAATCTATTAGCGAAGTTTGTTTTCTGTTTCAGTCTCCAACCCTTTAGTCTACAATTCCGAGGAACCCTGAGCTGTAGACTTGAAGACTGTAGAGTTGAATTCTCCGAACACTAGAACCTAGTGCTTGCTCAGAATAAAATCCTATGTCAGTTTTAAAAATCTTAAAACGTGATTTTTTACGGAAATTTTGTCGACTCGACACTTTGTTTTTAACCAATACGATCAAGACCACGAAAAGACAAGACAAGGAACAGACAAGAGGATAGTTCACTATTTGGAACACCTGGCTAGTTATGACTTTTTTTCTTCTATTGCCCTAGCAGAGTCTTAACAGCTTCATCGGACTACTTGAATTACGTCGGATCGATCGCTACATGTCAGTAAAAGACAGCGACTATACGAAAGTGCGAGCTATCAGTATTGTGGCACCATCTCTGAACTACAAACTGAAGCTTTTGTGATTAAATATAAAGCAGAACTTAGCTTTATCTCGAACAGTGATTAATGTTGTTGAAGAATCAAGAACCCTAAGTATCGTATTGGAAGATTTAGGACAACGTAAGGGAGAAGTCAACGAAATATATTAGGTTTACCTATGAAATTGCCGTTTTGTATGAAAAAATTTAAACGAATTTTTTCATGTATTTTTTATTTGTATTAATCGAAGTAATCACCCATGCAATCAATGCATCTTTGCCAACGCAGTGGCAGTTTATTGATGCCTTTCTTAAAGAAATCAGCTGGACCGGAGGCAACAAATTCTTCAAAGGCATTTTGTACTGCCTCTCGGGTATTGAATTTTTTTCCCGCCAAGGAGTTATCCAAATTCTGGAAAAAGTAGTAGTCTGTAGGCGCAAGGTCTGTAAGTAAGGCGGATGACGGAGAACTTCCAACTCCAGTTCTTGCAACTTGGAGACCGTCTGCTGTGCAGTATGAGGTCGCGCGTTGTCGTGCAGGAACAGCGGAGACGAGCGATTGACCAATGCTGGTTGGAGATGTGCCAGCTTCTCCATTATTGTGTTCAGTTCTTCACAGTACACATCTGCAGTAATGCTCACCCCATTTTAGTAAGAAGCTGTGATGAATCACACCGGCGCTAGACCACCAAACAGTGACCATCACTTTTCTAGGGGTAAGTTTTCGTTTAGGGCATTGTTTAGGTGCTGAACCAGGATCCAACCAACTTGCTGGGCGCCTGCGGTTATCAAACAGAATCCATTTTTCATCGCAGGTAACAATGTGGTTCAAAATTCCTTCATTTGTGTGTCTGTTGAGCAGTGCAAGGCACCTCTCGACGCGTACTTCGCGCTGGCGATCATTGAGTTCGTGGGGCACCCATTTGTCAAGCTTTTTTACCTTGCCAATTTGACGCAAATGGACCAATATTGTTTTGACGCTAACGTTGAAAGCTGCTGCTAATTCAGCCGTAGATTGTGTATCATCAGCTTCCATAATCGCCTTTAATTCGTCATTGTTGACCAAAGTCTTCGGACGACCGCGAGGTTCATTTTTCAAGTCGAAATTCCCAGAACGGAAGTGAGCAAACCAATAACAGGTGGTGCGTTGGTTTGCAGTGTTAGCTCCGTAAACGTCGTTGATGTTGCGTGCCGCTTGTGCCGCGTTGCTACCACGACGGTACTCATATTCCATAATTACTCGAATTTTTAACGTATCCATGATGACAAAAAAGATTGAAATGCGATGAAAATGTAACACTAATCAATAAACAAATGACTACTTATGGAAAAAGAATTCCATGTTTTTAAAATAAAATAAATTAATTTGAAATTAGAATTCTTAGCCAAACAAAAATTATTTTGATTTGAAATGGCCAGTACTGCACAACGGCAATTTCATAGGTAAAAAGACCTATTATTAAGGTTAAAGTTATATAAATGTATTTTGAAATAGTACGCTATTAGAAGACGCATGATTGAATATAGGTGTATATATATATATATATATATATATGTATATATATATATATATATTGTAAGCTTTTAATGAAAATTGCATATTATAATAAGTAGTGTATATATATCATAACTACTGCATAATTAAACTTTATTACGTACTAGATCTATACTTATTTGTTAAAATCCTATTCTCTTGTTTGGAAAGACAATCTAGATTTAAAGCATATCAGGTCACCCGATTGAAATGAATAATAGGAACAACCTTTTTCGAACGACCGCAAATAAACATTTTTGATAGACGTTTTATAAATTCGCTGCAAAGTGAACGGCTTCAAAATATATAATACTAATATCAGTTTTCGGTAAAGGGGCCTCATTTAATACGGTTTCTTTTGTTGCAGGAGATTGCTAGCGAAAATACAGCAAGGCGATTTTCTGACACCACGTACACCCACCCGCACACAACTATATACATTTTTTTTAAGTTTACAACAACCTCTTATACTTTAGAGAAGTCTGTACAGTTTTCCCAATTACATTACAGCACGTAACAAATGACACTTTCACAACACAAGTATGATAGGTACCTATTACAAAATAATTATCTTTTTTTTTATACATACCTACTCTTACAGATTATTTTTTATCAGAAACGGGAATAGACTAACTCCATTCTTTTTTTCAGTATTGTATCTTTATTTTATTTGTTTAATACACTTGCTTATTTTAAGTTTTTAGGTTTATTTGTAGGTGGTAGAGCCACGCTGAAGCTATTACTGGTTTCAGCATGAATGGGTCGGCTCGCCTGGGGTAGTGCCACCCTCTCACAGAAAACCGACGTGAAGTAACAGTGCTTGCATTGTTGCGCTTCGTTCGGTCAGTGAGAGCGCCGGAGGCATCCCTTCCATTCCCTTCCCCTCCCCTCAAACACAGGCTGGCAACGCAATTGCGACTCCCTTGGTGATGCTAGTGTCTATGGACGGCGGTGATCACTTAACATCAGGTGACCCGCCTGTTCGTTTGCCTCCTATAATATAAAAAACAGTAAAATTCTAATATTAAAACTACCTTGATTCAAAACATCGTGCATTTATTTTTTGGCAATATTAATATGAATTCTGTAGTTATAATAGTTCCATATTTATATTGACGACTGTTGATGAATTGAAAAAGTAACCTTCACATTCAGTTGTTTCTATATACTATAAATACCGTGAGCGAAATGTGTCTCGGTTGAACGACACTGAATATTAAATTACAGATACTGAATTGATAAGGATTAACTGGAATAAGACAAATCCAAAGATTATTTTAAGAGAAAAATTTAATTCTATATATCTATAACCATATTGACAGTTCATTTTTATTGGGACGAAAATGTATCTCAGTACCAAGTAACAACAGCCGTTTGTAGAATCGCAAAACATTTTTACTACCGAAGTACTCGACAAATGTTGGACAACATTCGCTCCTCTACCGAATGTGCCACAAATACAATGATATACAACCTAAATTTGATATTTTTCATTGTTCTTTAACCTCAATAAAATCTGAATAGATTTTTTTTTAATTATTTTAAACTTTTTATATATTTTATTTGAATATTGAAATTTCTACGGTGTTATTACAAAAAAGTTAAATACGTATTAAATACTTGCTTTAAAAAGGTTTCGAATTACATGCACCGCGCTCGACCGCGGTGCATTTAAGTCGAAACCTTTTCAAAGTAAGTATTCAATACGTATTTAACTTTTTTGTAATAACACCGCTAAGTTCTTATATATTGTGATGTTAGTTTCACATCCAGTATGTTACATTAGTAACAACTTCATTATATCAATGTCAACAGAATTGAACCTCTATTGTAACTAGTTTTGTGAAATAAATAAAAAAAAAGTTCTTGATTAGACGTAAATCTTAAATATAACGCCTAATCTTATTGGTGGAAGATTTCATTAACCTCAACGTTAACATCGAAATAACAGTTACAGTTACTACTATTAAAAACAAGGTCAACGCGTGGTACAATAAAATAACACATATCTGTAATTCACGCGAGAAATAATTTTCTTGTACCTACTTGTAAGTGCCCGCCGACTAACGGGACACGTATCAAAAAATCTTGTTCATTGCTATAGTTTTTAATTTTAAATGAAATCTGAATAATTTAACAATATATAGATACTTGCACTGTTCTTTTCAAAAACGTTTTATAACAATTACAACCACAAAACATCTTGAAGCATTACATTTTACACAAGAGTTTCTTATGCAAAACATATTTGTGAGTCCTATGAGAACCAATCAGTCAAGAGGGTTTAAATATGATACCTGCGATGTAACCGCTAGAAAACATATCAAGCATACAACTAGTAGTTTTTATTAAATAATTACTATTTACTACATATTAGTTTCTCTCCTTTTTAATTTTTTTTATTTTGAAGAAAACTAAGATTCATACGGATTTTGGAGAATATCCTTGCCATGAAACGAAATATAATTCCGTTATTTAAATGTGGTATACTTTGTATGGGAATCAAATTATGTAGTCCGGTGAAGCTGTTAAGGCCTTGCTAGGCTAACAGCGTAGTCAGTTCGAAAAAAAAGGGAATCAAATGATTGTTGTATGTCAAACTGTATTGTAGACCTATTTTTAATTTGTGTGAAAACAAAATCATCAATAGCAATACGTTTCGAAAGATATAAAAGTATATAACTCTTGTACAACAAGAGTTCTTGTAACACGAGTCAAAGTTCGCAATTGAGAACAACTCGCAATGACCAATTGTTAATTTGGAATATGTTTATGCATATTTAATTTTTTTTTCATTTTCAAATGATGTTTGTGATGATTTTGTTATGTAGTGTGCATAACACATTATTGCATTGCGAATACTAGATGTTTTTTCTTGTAAATTGAAAGAAGCCCGGGAGCAGTGTAAGTTGACTACAAGATCCTGCTGTACTGAGAAGATGTCGTCTTTGCTGTGCGCTTACCGCTACCGCGAATTAGTCACTATAATGACTACAAACTTATGGTAAGTAGTTTTCAACAGATTTTTTATCTTTTAGTTATTCGTAAACGTGAATAGTATGACAAATGCTGAAAGTGAATGACACCTAAAATAGATACTTTTAAATAATACTTTAATTATTAAGCTTAAAACACTTAAGTATTGAAGAAATCATATTTCAATAGTAATCCGGTGCAGCTGTGAAGGCCTAGCTAGATAAATAGCGTAGTCAGTTAAAAAAAAAACTATTTCGACCATGGCCTTGCAAGTGATTGCCGCTGGTCTACAGTTGACCTAACCTAAATATAATCCGGTAAACCCAACATTTGTAATAATAAATTTAGAATTTATATAAAACATACTTAAAATTATTATATTAATGAATTTATTCAATTTTAATAGTAGGCAGTATTATTTGTCACTTTTTATTTAAAAAAAACCTTGGTCGCGATTTCCGACCAAAACAAATAAATGCCTTTAACTTAAATAGAGGAACGATATAAAACATAAACAATTAACCGTTCGAAACTAGCTAGAACAGGAATCCCTTAAATGCTTAGCTGTCTACGACCTCCAAAACCAATTCTATCGAATGGATGCGTCATAAAAAATGGTCCGCGAATTCATTGCGCCACGTGCATGACCTGATGAACACAAGTCAGTATTATTTGCCGCATAATTTACATAGAGATAGATGAACGTCCCACGGGCCGTGCACCCGATGAATTTCTATTGTTTAGATTGGAAAACTAAGTGGATCAGCCGTTGGCTTTCCTCACAAGTGGTAATTAGATTAAAACAAATTATCAACATTCATTCAAAATTTTGCTAACAAATACAGTTATATTTGTCAGTTAAAAGTTAATTATATAGATAATTTGTCACATCAATAATACAGTAATAATTATCAAGAGCTAATTACAAGTAAATAGAAAAAAACGTTCACTTCGTTTTTAAGTGTAAAAAATAAAAATGCAAGTTTTTATGAAAATACTTGGAACAGAATGTTCAGTTGTATTAGTATCAAGTACATTAAAAAGATGTCAAATTACAGTTTTAAAATAATTTCAAAAAGTTATATGAAATAATCACTTTAAAATAAAATTAGTACAAATAAATTGAACCGGAGTTTTCTTAGAGCAATAGTAATAGGATGGCCGGGGTACCGAAGGAAATGAATGAATCGATTACCTAATAGCGCTTACCCTTACCCGGCCCCGTAGAGATAGACTCATTCGCACTGCATTACATTACCGAGTGACACGGGCAGCCACTCTCATCACTGCGGTAATGAACAGATTGTTGTTCACAACACTCCAGCTCGGAATTTCATTTCAATTACTATACGCAACCATATTCCAGGAAATATTTAAATAACAATTCAGTTTTTTGATTTACTAAACTATTTATTAATTACTTAGCTTATATCGAGTGGTTATTACTATTTAAATTTATAAACAATTCTCTATAGTACAATTCATTCATTATTATTGAATCACTTCTAATAGTACTTCCAACAAGATTGCGTTAAATGTTTAACGCTACCATGGAGGGGGTATAAAAGCACTGTTGCGTTAAATGTTCAACACTCCTGGGGAGGGGGAATACAAAGAGACAGAGCAAGAAAAATAAACGAACATTTCGTATCTTACTTTAGTTATCATAATCCCATTGTAAATGTTATAGATTTGGATATTTCTCCACTCGAAAATGATAATTAAAAGAGCGATCAATTTTGAATTGTAAGCAATGTTAATAAACTTTGTCTTAAAGAAACAATATGATTCACTAGAAATCAATTTCTACCGCTTCCTATTTTCATTTCCACATTATGAAGTTTCACTTCTTCCGCCCGGAGGGACTCCACGCACTATTTTTATTCGTATCATCTTATAAAATAATTGAATTACTTAAATTAAATGTATGATTATAATTTTCATAGTAGGTAATTTTTACCCATTCGAGGACATTCTTATTTTAAAATTCTGCAAACACTAATCTTATAGTCCAATACAGTAAAATGAAATGAAAATATATTAAGATAAAACAGTTTCTCATATTAATTTTCTGTGTGAAACATAGTAGAATGGATTGAAAATGAATAAAAGCTGTAAACATTATCAAAAGATTCTTAATCTCAAACACACCTTCTTGTTCGTATTTATAAGAAATAACGTAAAAAAAATTAACGTAGACATTAATCAATTGAATATTTCTATAGAATATTACTACTAGACAAATCATTTCTGTTCATTATACGTATTTATATTACCTATTGTCCATAGTTGCCGGACCTACCGTTAATTCCAACTGTCTACTCAGACATATTGGATACAAATTCCAAGTATCTCTTCTCCTATACAAACAGAATACATTGATGTTTCTTGTTAAATGTTAATTACATACGCTGATCTCAGAACGGGATACGTTGTATATAATCGCATCTACCTTGGTGTATGGTGATCAAAACAATATAAATTACGTTTTATTTCTATTTAACGAATTTATATAAATTAATAATGATTATTAATACATTTATGGAGTACTAACATCTGCCTCGATTTTGGAACATTCTTCATTGGTGCTCCGCTCCTATTGGTCTTAGCGTCATTTTGATGTATATCCTTCCTCGATAAATGAGTTATATAACAATGCGAGAATTTTTCAAATCGGACCGGTAGTACCTGAGATTAGTGCGTTCAAGTAAACAAAGCAAACTCTTCTGCTTTTTAATAAGACAAAAGTATATAACGCCTAAACTTATCTAAAGTGGTATTTTCAAAGGATATGTTCACATGACAGTTAAAAAAGCTAAATCTCTGTCTGTCTGTATGTACGTCAGATTAGCTATAATTCTGGAAATATATTATTGTGATTTATAAGATTTTATAATTCATTCATATAGCGAGTATACATAATAGAACTGAAAACTATTATGTGACAACATATAGATATACTAATAGCTTTTACATTTCGTTTCCTAATTTATTTTACCACTAGCCGACCCGTGCCCACTTCGTTGGGCGGTAATAGGCATTATCAAGCTACAACTTTTCTCTAGAACTCAATCATATATATCTCATAATTAAGGCAGCGTTCGTAAGAAACGTTTTCGTTCGACCATTTTTCTCCGACTCTCCAGATATTACCCCCTACAAACTCACAAACTTTACTTCTTTATAATATTAGTATAGATTATAGATAATATAATTAGTTAACAACTTCTACCCGCGACTTCGCACGCGTGGAATAGTTATTTTGGGCAAGACGCAGCGGAAGCTCTCAAAAGGAAAAAATACCCCGATTTTAAAACATTTGTCATTGTTGCTCCGCTCCTATTTGGTCTTAGCGTGATATTATGTAGCCTACGACACTCATAAATAACGTGGCTTTATATTGGTAAAAGAATTTTCAAAATCGGATTAGTAGTTCCTGAGATTACCCCCTACAAACTCACAAACTTTACCTCTTTATAATATTAGTATATAGATTATAGCCCCTGCCCGCGACTTCGCCCACGTAGTAATAGTTACTACTCTGGGCTAACGCTGACTGACACACAGCAGAAGCTCTCAAAAAAAAAACATCTCGATTTTGAAACAATTTTCACCTGTGTTCCGCTCCTATTGGCCTTAGCGTGGTGATATATAGCCTATAACTATTCTCGATGAATGACCTATATAACACTGAAAGAATTATTCAAATCGGACCAGTAGTTCCTGAGATTACCCCTTACAACGCCACAACGTCACAAACTTTACCTCTTTATAATATTAGTATAGACTAGTATAGATAATTACCTGTACACCTGCTTAGAGGCGGTATATTGTATGAAACCGAACATAACTTACTCCTGCGTCTTAAAAGTGAACTTTTATCCAATAGTTATATTAGTTGTATCCTTGTTAGAAATTTTAGTGTATATCTACTGAAAATAAAAACAGATATTAACAAAATTATATACCATGTACTACTTCGTTTAAACAAAACTAGAACTGCTGCAACACATGTCCTAATTGATATCATCACCGACTTATAGAGAGTAGAAGGCCAAATTCAACGATTTATTGTAAAGTTCAACGAACTACGCTCGGTAATGATTAGAAGGCATTTCGCTCCATTTGTCTAGGCACATAAAATTGTTACTTATAAATTCTAGTCTATTTGACTCTCGTCTTCGTAATAAAAATGTTGTTTTTTATATATTTCGTTACCATATAATTGAGTATAAATAACACCTCATATCACGTCCATTTCAACAAAACAATGTCATGTTTCTTGTAATGTAGGTAACGATTTTTAAACATATTTACATACGTGAATATCCGGATTGACTGGAAGATGCATATCGAGCATGAATTTGTTTCTACGCAAGTTTATAATTGCACTCTAGTAATAACCAGGACCGCGGTTTAAGGCAGATATTTTATATAAATTCAAATTAATGACAGGTTTAACCTCTAAAGTATCGTAGTATACCTATATATTTCAAATAATATTCCATTTTCAAACACTACGTCAGATAAAAGTGCTTCAATTAGCAATTAAAAAATAACTGTTTCAGTAGGTATTTATAAAGCTGACTGTACGAATAGGTTCATTGTACCTTGTTTAAGAATCTATTTCTATTTCTGTAAGTAGCGCCATCTTTTGATTCATATTGCCAGACAAACAAATTTTTAGTTCTATTGATAAGAAATTCGTAGATGGCGCTTTGATAACAATCAAACTTGCATGTGCAAAATTGTGATAATAATGTCAAGGACAATGTTTAAATACGTAGATTTTTTAATAATTCAATAATTGAACTATAAATTTTAACATACTAAAGTTCAATTTAAAGTCGGTACATGGTGTTTGTGTAATTTTATTGTGGTATGCTATAATATTTTTGAGTGCAAGTTTTGCTTCCGCGTTATAACCTCTTTTATACAAAAGCATCTATGGTGGGAAAAGATATGGTAAATATTCAACAGTGTTAGGGTAAATTGTACAAGTATACTACTTAATAGGTACCCAAAGGTTGTTATAGTTATAATCCGATTCAAATGTACAGGAAAAGTCTTAAAATTGTGTAAAAGGTACAATAATTGACTTTGCAAAATTTGAATTTAGCGCCATAAAATCGAGAAACGCATGAAGTTCGCGTTGCGAATCTGGCCGATTGATGTGAAAGATATTCCGAAGGCCGTGAGTGAACACGGAAATCGAGATGTGTGTGTGGTCAAAAAGACAGTGCAAGGTAGGGGTCGGGTGGCGTTTGTGATGGCAAAAATTTTGCAAATGGTGAGTTAGGAAATATTGACTTGTTGTGTCACAGATATTATTTGTATTAGTGATAGTGATTTATATATGTGTTTTGAAAAAAATATGGTGTTTATTGATACTGAAATCCTCAGATTTTGTGATATAGAATCGGCAAATGGCGCTACGAATAGCTAAAGTTGACACAACGACGCGTTTAGAAATCCCTTACATGTTAGTTTGCCGAATTCTAGGCACGCGGCATGATCTGTGATAAACAACAAATAGTGGTGCATCCCAAAATTCCTGATATCGCACGTATGGACCTAGCAACTGGGGCATCCAGCTTGGCGATTATAACGGTGTCAACATGTTGCGATTTTTTTGGCCAGCGGTACTACTTTTTTAAACTCGTTTACAGAGGCGGCTAGAGGTTTCCGCGTCCCGTAGGGTCGCTGGCCTCGCGCACCGTCTTCTGGAGTTTATCTCTAAATTACATAATGTATATATGTTGTTTGGATCATGCAACAAGTAGATATGTGTCGGCGGGCTAACTGTCAATGTGGAGTACAGTAAGCTCGCTGCCCGCGGCCCCCATTAATTCGAGCCGCTGATGTCACTTATCTCTGCGCTCTCCTATCTAGGCCCTATGGCCGCCAATTTTTTGCACATAGTATCTTAATGTAAATTTGATAACCAACGCACGTCTCTAATTACCACTTGTTTAAATACCAAGCCTAACTTCATTTTCAGCAATTGTCTACTATTTTGAATTTTATTTCATTTAAAACAACCTTGCCAATTTGTGATTGCGATATTTTTTTGTAAAGAATAAAATAATATGAAACTGTATAGTTAATAATTATTCAACATAATATATGTGGGTGTTTGCAGCACGGTCACTGACATTAGCACCTACAATGGACCAGCAATTTTGCTTACGCTGGAACAACCACCCCAACAACCTGACTGATGTGCTTGCAAGTCTACTACAGAGAGAGGCTCTATGTGATGTAACACTGGCCTGTGAAGGAGAGACAGTAAAGGTATGTTTGTTAATTTAATAAATTTTAGTATATTCTTAATGTTGCTTATGATCTACATTATGGACACGCTGACCTCATATCATTTGTAAAATATTTTAAATTTATATGATTATAAATTTAAATTTGCAGATTTATTTTGTGCTTTGCATAATATAAACTTATTTACTCAAATTATAGGTTTATACAATTACCATGTAATTATTTTAATTACTAAAATTCTCAATGTTATATCATATTGTAGGAAGAATATGTAAATATTTACGTTGCACTGGAGCATGTGGATGCAGATTTCTTTATTATTATGACACAACATATACAGTAGTAAACAAACATGATTAATGCAATGAAATATGTTTCTTATAAATAACTCACAATTCATCATAAAGCAATGTGTTAATTAAAAACTATGAAATATATTATGTCATGTCTGTAAGATATTATGTGTAATTTATTTACTATAATATATAATATGACAATTTTGAATTAGAAGCTCCTTGTAATGATCTATACATATAATAATTTATAAATATATGGTACTATTTGAATATTAAGTGTCAAGATGTATCTGGTTTGTTAAAAATTCTAACATTTATATATAATTTAATGCAAACATATTTTGTGTAAAGAAACTGTAGCTATGAGGAGCAACTTTATTTTTGTCTTTTATTTTATTACTAATGATTAATTAATTCCAAGGACATTGACAAAACTAATATGTAGTAAAGGAAGATAAGACATAAAAATCTTGATTGTCATTAGAGCCAAATTGTTGTTACCTTAGGCCATCGAGTCAAGGCAGTCTCCATTGTAGATATTTAAATATTTGTTAATTTCACAAGGTTATTCTTTACTAAAATTGCACATTGTATGATGTTAAATATATGTTAATTCATTTAGGTTTTTACCTAAGTATACGACTATACGATTCTAGTATAATGATAAATAAAAAAATCCCATATGCTGTACTGCGTTGTAGAAAAAATTACAATTCTGTGAGTGGCAATATTCCATTCACTATTTTCATTTTTAATATATGAGTATATTATAATTAAAAATTGGTGAAGAGAATTTTGAAATTGTACAGTTTACTATGCAAAGAACTGTAATTAAGTAACATAGAGATTCAGATATTCGTTTTATATTTATTACACTTTAGTAAATCTATAGGTCAATAACTGTTGAATCCTTTATATGCCATTTAAATTCATCCATTAACTATGAAAGCTAAACTTTTATGCTAATAGATTGCAATTTATTTTGTAGGAGTCTGCAGAAGATATGCATGTTTTTTAACTTTCTAATTTTTATGGCAGTTGTTAAGCAAGTTTTAGGGTCTTGATTTAGACAACCAAATGTATTACACTAGACATCTGATAAATACTGGATATTTTATTTCATTTTGTAAGGAATTAATATTCCAGAATATGTTTAACTTACCTTATAGAAATATATTTTATATTTTTTTTTTTACTTTTAATTCACCATTTCTATATTATGATATATTTATATCATTATTACATAGTATAAAAGAAAGTCCCCTACCGCGTCTGTCTGTCTGTTCGCGATAAACTCGAAAACTACTGAACGGATTTTCAAACGGTTTTCACTCATGGATAAAGTGATTCATGGGGAACGTTTTGGTATATAATTTGTCCAGGTTTTTTTTTATAATCAGGGCGGGACAACGTCTGCCGGGCCCGCTAGTAAATATATATTTATTAAATTCAGAAGTTAGAAAGTTTTATACTACTAGATACTTCATAAATTTATAATGTTTGATCACAGTCATACCTGTTTTTAAGTGATGAAGTATCGGAATGTGTCAACATAATAATCTCAGAAGGTGTGCCATTCAGGGGCAGCTGCCAAAAAAATTCCAGGTGACAGATTTTGAATCTGAGAGTGGTAGAGCTAAACAGGAGGACATTACAAAATTCCCTATCACCGTGATATGGTTTCATCATGAATTTTGGTTTTCTAAAGACTCATAAATATGCAAACCTACGTCGATGGACGTGGAGGCCGAATAGGGTACCACCGAATCATAACTATACAAATATTAAAGATAAAGAAATTAGGACGATCAGTGTACTCTTATATGTGACGTAAAATTATATAATGTATGGCTGAATCATATAAATCTTAAAATATTTAGCCATTATTACCCGTAGACAAAAGCCAATGTTTTCAAGTTTTGTAAAACTAAATTGCTATTATTTTTTAAGTCTTTAACTTTCGAAATTAGATCATACGAAATTATCATATTATCTCGGCATCGGTTTAATAAAACACACACAGTGAAAGTTGATTTCTTTGCATAAACCAATAACTGCAGACGAAAGTTAGGTAAAAGCCACTGATACTATTTAATTTTACAATATTAGTTACAGAATAGAATGTTGTTCTGACCTTTAGTAAACCCAGGTTCGACGTAACACATTTGATCGAAATCGAAATGCTTTCGATGTAAACTATTATTGCAAACTATCAAAAAACTGCTTCTCTTAACACATATCTAGTTTAAAATATCAGTTCAACTTGACCACAGCCAAATGCACTAAACCCACCAACTATGACCTTTTAATAATTACGTTGATAATTAAAAAAAAATCCATCATACAAAATTTACAAATGCTGGTTGTGACGCGGGAAACTGTAAGATAAGAAATGCAAAATCCAACCATTATTTAAAAACCGATCATATATAATTTTACTAATTAAAAAATTTCACGTAAACTAAATTCCTAGAATAAGTATAGAAGCGTAAACGGTCATTACCCTGCATAGAATTTAAAATAAATGATATCTAAAATTTGTAAACTGCATAGTGTACGGCATTTTCTTGTGTTCACTTGTCTCTAGCTATCACTAACTTGCAAATCTGTCATCAAAATTCTATTTAGTGTGTTCTGATGGTTATACAATAACAAATTATTTCTAAGCTTAGTGCCGTACTATATTCAGATAACATCAGATAGACAAGACCATAACACTATAACAGAAAATATAATTCACAAAATCTAAACAATAGTTTTAAATAACGTACTTATTTCTGAAAACCTAGTTAATGAAAATACATTTACTGCCAAATTACAATAACAATAGATCTGGCGAAATGATACTTGTACATATTTTCTACATAATGTTAACAGTATTGCGAAGACCTTCACATAGCTTTGCATCATTTCTTTTGTTTGAATTACACGTGTTGTTTAAAATAATAATCGTGAAAATGTGTTTTTGATTTGTATTGTTTTAGGCACACCAGACAATACTCTCGGCATGTTCCCCATACTTTGAAAGCATATTCCTACAGAACTCTCATCCTCACCCGATTATATTCCTCAAAGATGTACGATTATCAGAGATGAAATCACTTCTGGACTTCATGTATAAGGTAAATATTTACATTAATATATTGAATACACTATGTTTATTCTCTTTATTTTAAACATTAAATAATGTGTTTTTCAGAGATTTAATAAAAACAATTTTATTTCAGGGTGAAGTGAATGTTGGCCAAAATATGTTACCGATGTTCCTAAAAACTGCTGAAAGCTTACAAGTTAGAGGTTTGACTGAAAATAACACACTGAACCCTAAGGTAACAATATTCTTTCTATTATCCAATATCATTATCATCATTGCATATATATATATATATATATATATATATATTATTATACCTTGTGTCAAATGTTTTATAAGAAGAATATAGATTTTCTTTTTCAAAATTTTATGTTTTATAATGTAGTCATTATTTTCACCCTTATTTTATGATTTCTAAAACTATTGATTGGAAATCTTATAATCTATTAATATCGGAAAGGCATATACTGCCTAGGTAGAATATTAAATTTAAATCAATTGATTTGTTTCCACTATTATTATAGCTTGAATTTCTAAAATATTATTGATAATTCTTATACTCTATTGATTGCGGAAATGATATTATTTATTATTAATTTCTTCCTGCGACATGGTCCGTGTGGAATAGTTACTTTGCTTACTGATTTTGAAACATTCTTCATTGGTGCTTTGCTCTTATTGGTCTTAACAAGATGATATACAGCCTATACGCTATAATAGCTACAGGGCTATAGCCCTGCTCGATAAATGAGCTATCTAACAATGAAAGAATTTTTCAAATGGGACCAGTAGTACCTGAGATTAATGCGTTCAACCAAACAACAAACCCTCCAGAATTATAATATTAGTATAGATATAATATAGTATAGATTATTATTATAAACATTTTTGAGTAAAGACCAGACATATCATTCCTGATCAAATGGTTTCTATAATACATGAAAAATTATGGAAAAAAAATCTATGAAATAATTTAAAAAAAAAATGTGTACCCACATACAGATTGCTTGGTATAAATTATTTGTAGGTAGAAATTAATTAGATGATACAATTTTGCAGTCAGAGGACCGATCGACTCCTTCGGTGAGCGCGGAGAATCTCACCCGGTCGGAGTCGTTCGCGACACCGCCGGCCGCACACTGCGCTCCGCCCGCGCCCCTCACACCGCTCTCCTCCGCGCCCCCCCTGCACCCCGTGCATCCCTCGCAACTCGTACCGCCAGAAAAGAGACGCAGAAAGAACTCCACCATACCTCGTGATGACGTCGATACACCTTACCGACACTATGAGGTATGACTACACTTAATTCCGAATTAAGAAACACAACAGAAGCTCATCCATTTTTATTTTTTTTACTTTATTTTTGGCAACCAATCTTCCAGATTATTACTGCCACAAGTATTGTGTGATTATTTCAATGTGCCAACAAAATGTTGGTTCGCCGCTTCGAACTTTCCAGGGAATTTTCGTGGCATCTCAGAATTCGAGCTCCGTAGTATTATTTTCCATTCAACTTCACTTATGCACAATAATCGAACTATATTACGCGAAACACCACCAATTTTACTAACTATATAGTTAAATAATACAAGATTATGAATAAAATATAAAATCTACTACATGACAAAATAAAACTCGGTCGTCCATTTACAACCACATACTTGTACACTCACTCACTTTTACACACACTTCACACAACACTCTCACATACTAACATTTATTTAGTTTTATACCGGTTTTTATTTTCTTTTTGTCTTAATTTAATTCTCTTAAAATTTTATTTCCTCTAAATGTCAACCCAATATGTGCCACAATCAATTTAAGGCATTCTGTACTCAAGCATTAGGCTGCCATGAGACAGGCATTGTCTAGTCGGGGGCCATAATTAAGGTTAATGTTTTTTAAAGGATTTTAGAACTAAAGGCATTTGTATTTGCTAAACACACTTCTCAGTAATTGCCTTGTGTTAATTTTCTATATAGCATGAAGATTGTCATCAAGATTTAAGAGTTCCCTAATATCGACATCAAAATTAAGAATACATGCTCCTATAATTGTAAGGTAGTAATGGTAGGCGTGAAATGCGATGACAGTTGCTATTTAGCGATCATTTACTACATACAATAAAAAAAATCACAGGAAGAGTGTATAAAACAAGAGTCGAATTTTTAGAACACGAAAGTAATAAACTTGATATTTTTAACAGAGTTGAAAAAGGAGAAAATTCTTGATTCTGAAGTTTTTTTGAATTGTTTGTTACGTCATAACTGAAATTCATTTTTTATTGGAATATTTTTTTCAAGAGGGTCACATTTTAACTTAATTTGCACTGGACTTTGGATTTTGAAGATATACCAGGGAACTTTGTTTGAAATATTGGTGGGTTTATGTGGTCCGGACATCATAAGTCATAAGGCCGGCCGGAGGTCATAAGTGCCTTCTCGGAGCCTAAATTGTATAATATTGTATTTCATGTTATTATTAAATTTAAGTTGTTATAGTATCAGAATCACTTGAAATCTTGGAAGGGAGGTTCAACTGTGTCCTCTAGAAAATGTATAAGTGTTTGAGATATTGGTAGGTAGGTAACTAACCTAACAATGACTCGAGCTGTTCTGATGTATTTTTAAAGTATTTTTTTTAGAGTTGGTTTTAATGTTATAATTAAAATTGAGTTGTTGTGGTGGTATCAGAGTCATTTGAAGTCTTGGAAGGGAGGTTCAACTGTGTCCTCTAGAAAATGTATAGGTGTTTGGAGATATTGGTAGGTAGGTAACCTAACTATGACCCGAGCTGTTCTGATGTGTTTTTAAAGTATTTTTTTTAGAGTTGGTTTCAGTGTTATAATTAAAATTGAGTTGTTGTGGTGGTATCAGAGTCACTTGAAGTCTGGAAAGGGAGGTTCAACCGGGTCCGGGTCGGAACCGTCGACGCCCCCTCCGGCGCACACGCCGCAGCGGCTGTCGGCGCGCTCGCCCGCGCACACGCCGCTAGTGAAGCAGGAGCCGGATTCGCCGTACGGGCCGCACATCCCGCTCGCGTCGCACCCCCCACCCACGCTGCCTCCACCGCACTTCGACCAACCGCATCTACAGGTCAGTCGCTGAATGCCTTTTTAGAACAGTCATCCGGTGAAACTGTTAAGGCCTTGCTAAGTGTACGGCCACAGTGGACGCTCAAATCGAGCGTGGCGGGGCGTGCGGCGTCTCTGTCAAACAGATGCATTAACATCTAGGTGTCCTGAGTGGCGCTCGAACGTCTCTCTTGCACACCCCGTCGAACGCAGATTCACTCAGACCGTAAACTAAGCCAATAGCGTAGTTTGTACAAAAAAAATAGAACTAAGTTCCTTAACATGGTTTACAGGTAGTAAGTACGTTTTATTAGCAATCATCACGTAACAAATATGCTGTGTGTATCGAGCCCTACTACAAGTAAATGAGCACATGATCAAGTGAGTGCGCAGCCCCGTGCGCAACTGTCTCTCTCTGTCCCTGTCTCTTTTTATATCCTCGACACACGGTTGTACAGAGACGTGTAAATTTAGTGAAAACGTATCTGTTATTTGTGTTTTTGAATTTCAATATTTTATTTTTGCAATTATTTTTTGAAAAAACTTAAGGAACTTAGTTCCTGACAGAGGTCCCCAGACTGAACATTTTTTATGGCAACCATTCTTCTAGTAGACTATTACTTCCATTGTCAAGTAGGCAATGTTACTACAAGTCTCTTGCGATCATTTCAATGAACTAATAAGATGGTGGCCATCTTGTTAGAACTTTCCAGGGAGTTTTTGTGGCAAGACGGAATCCATGGTCCGTGGTATTATTTCTGATCCACTTCAATTGTGTAAAGTAACGAAATAATATTACGTAAAACATCACCAATACCACATAATATAGAGCCAAATAACACAAAATTATGAATAAAGTATAATGTCCACAGTCCACATGACATTCCAAAATCCCACCAAAAACTCCCGCTTAGTGGTTAGCCATTTTTACATAACCCACACGTAAACAAGTTCTAAAATTGACTCCTATTTTGGAAAAATTACAATTAAATGAGCTATTTGAGTACAGACAGTTCTTGGGTTGTACTGTGAGTTTAAAACAACATTTTGACACTCCTTTCTCCTTAAATAAACTTTCTATCCTTAAATTATGTTAAACTAACATTGATATGGTACTTGAACCATAACATCATATAATTTTTTTTTTCATTTGTTACAAATAACCAAATTCAATATAGGGTGTCCATTAAGCATCTAATATAATAACTTGATAAAGACGTATTTTTAAAACTTGCTTACAGTAATAAAGCTCGTTTTTATGTCGATTATATAGTTTAGTTTTCTATCCTGTTTAGTATCCTATGTGTTTCAAATATATCGTTGATCTACGAGGCGATCTTTTTCTTCTGTTTATTTTTGATAGCTTTCATTGTTTTTTATTTATTTGTGTGAAGTCTTTACTTTGCGGAAATCCATCATTTTCACCGGAAAAAGCAAAGTAATAGTAACAAACTGTTTACACGCTTATATTCTACAATGATGATCTGTCAACAGGAAGGAAAGGATCTGCTCGATTCGTTATTTTACCAAGTCAGTATCGTTATAAAGCAGATCCTTTACTTCTTTGTTGGCAGAAATCGGGCTCATATTGCTCTGGTGACGTCGGTGTGAACAACCAGCCCCTATTGGACCTCAGCTCTAATCGACCTGGCGACATATTAGCTTCAATTCTCGCTCAACCGTCACAACCAATTGACTCGATCAAAACAACGAACAGAAAATCCATTAGTGCAAAAAAGGGAGGGAGATTTCGTACTAATTGGCTAATGCTATATTCGTGGTTGCAATATGACAAATCCCAGAATATTATGTACTGCATTTATTGCCGAAAGTGGTCCCACGAACTTACTGTGAATAGAACGTCATTTATTGAAGGCAATGCCAATTTCAGATTAGAGATATTAAATCATCACGATAAATGTAAAGCGCATAAATTTTGTCAAGATCGTGAACATTCTCAGAATACTAATAAGGGAACAAGTGAAGACACCTAAGAAATATACTTCTGTATTGTGTTACATATTTATTACTTTTAACTTTCTGTTAATCATTCTTATATATGATATTTGAAAATATTATGTCGCTTTCTATAAAGCTTCAATATGCATTCCATTTTTATTGAGAGAAATAACATTTTTATTGAAATTGTATATTACGGGTACATATGTTAGAATGTTAACATTGCAATATATCTTATATAATTTTGATATGATATCGACAATCATATAAGTTAGAAATTATTTTAATTATTTGGATTCTTTCTAAGATAAAATATTATCTATCGTATGAATATAATATAATGTTGCAATATTGTGTTATATTTCTTGTAGAACTGGTTTTGTTTAAAATATGTCTATATTTAAAATATACAATAGAAACACTACGGGTGCCATATATTATATGTTTAAAAAATAATTACTTTGTATTTACTTTGGTGATAATAAATGAATTTATTTATCCAAAAAAATGGGTAGAAACGTTTTATTCTTTCTAATACATTAAAACAAAATATAACCTAGTGTCCAAAAGTTGACAACATACTACAAGTATACTCTCACAAGTGTCCCAGGTAACTCCAAGCAAACGTATATAAAGAATGGCCCACTGTTTATTTGCACAAGACTCTTGGGAACAAAAACTGAAATGCAATGGTATTATGTAAAAACCGATATCTCGTTGGTTAGTTCACTTACAACGTACAACCGGTATAAAGGAAAGGTTGTATTGTGTTTCAGGGTATGGGAGTATCTGAAATGGCGTCCATGTTGACACAGCATCCAATGAACAGCGAATGCAATGAAAGTGAGCAAATTATGCAACCGCATCCAGATCAGACAGACACCATTGATGGTGAGTTAGTTTTATTATTATATAAAAACGACCATGAACATAGTTATATTTTATACCTTCGCAAAAATTCTAAGTGTATTTTCTGTCAAGGTCTCTCGTTTTGAATTTTAAATCAATGATGAATTTTCATTAGCTAATATGCTTCTATTATCTAATTTTGTTGATGGTCGTCGTGTTTACTGTATGTAAAATCTTTGTCTCCAGTCAAATTATGTTGAGCATATTTAAATCATTTAAACATGGTATAATATTTCGGTATTATTTTTCATTCATATGAAATTATTAAATGACAAAGATTTTTACAAACATTAATTTGTATACACATATTAATGCTTTTACTAATTAGTTCTTATTTCAATTTTGCTTACCCTACATATAACGTCTAGTAATGCTTAAGAAAATTCTATCTTTACACATTTTAGAAGAATTACAGTAATCGTTCCTGGACGTTATAATGGAAGGAGTTGACTAATTTGCATGTTAAAGCACCCAACGGCATGTCAACGCTTTTCATTTACACCTTGATTTGCATTAATCATTATTTCATTTTATTTCTTAATGTAGCGAATTTATTTAATTTTAAATGAAGAAATCGGTGTCACGACATTGTATATATTAAAATGATTTGGCGCCCCTGAGGGACATAGGTCGAACATTTATTAACATCTTGCACGGGTTTTAATTTTTCGACAATAGTTTTATTTGTAAGAATACATCGTCGATTTTACCGTACAGACGTTTATGTTAAACAGATTAATAGGAATTTAGAGTTTATGTAATTGGAATGGTGAGTAGTGGTAAGGGAGAATATTCATTAGTGATAGGTCTGCATGTGAGTACAGGATTGGAATGATAACTCGCTAGGCAATCAGGAATTGGCTACACGGAGAGTTGTAGATTGTATTTGAGACAAAAGTTTGATAAAGAGTGAGTGAGCATGCCAAACTATACTAAACCGAGTAGCAGTGAAGAAATAAAAATGTCTTACAGGTGAAAACTATGGCGTTGACGAAAATAAAAAACCATGGGAATCGTTCAGCAACAAAAACTGTAATGTCGAGAATCTAGTTAAGTCTTTCAAATTAGCCCTTACTCACAGGCAACATAGTGTTCCGGAGCCCTGTAACGTATGCGGTAAACTTGTAAACAACTTAAAGAAACACATGAAATCCCACAACCCGGAAAGGCACAAATGCCCATTATGCCCCATTATATTAACGCGTGCTGATAACCTCAAAAGACATCTTCGTATGAAGCACTGTTCAGTTTTAAGATCTGACAATTTATCTAATATACAAAGTGTAGAATAACATGCCGTACAGTTAAACTAGTAATCTCTGGATCTCGTTATATTTAATTAAAATCTGTTGTATTCAATTCGTTCTCGTTGAACTTAGAATGCGCCAATTCTTCATATAAATATCTCATGTACCTACCTGTACATTTCTGCTCAATTTTTAACATGACTAATATAAAGTAAATTGTTAAATGGTTTTGTGTTTTCCATTCTGTAAGTAGAATTAAGTTGTGGTGTGAGTGATATTTTATTTAAATTTTTTGTCATATATTGTTACTAATAAATAACATAGGAAAATAATGTAAATAAAAAATATCGTCTCTTTTACCCACTAATTTGTTCAAACATCTACACTTAATATAGAATTCTTGTAAAAAATATTATCAATAAATTAAAAACCAGTTTTTGAACAGCTTTTGTGGGTAATAAATAGACTTTTGGTACATGGAGATCACGTTTTTTCTAACGATTGTAACAAAATATAATGCTTGCTCTAATTAATCCATAACATTTATTGCTATAAATATGTTTTTTTTACATTTAATGATTAAGTTCTATGGAAATTATTATGGTTTTGTATTTCATCTGATTTACATTTTATAATATGGTTTTCAAAAACCTAACAAACAATTTAGCACACTCAAACAATTAAATATATTATTATCTTTTAACTTATATATTCTAACATTGTAAGAATATTTTTTGAGCAGTAATTAGAAATCAAATATAATACTAATTGAGTAGTTAAAATTTGTACAGAATTTAATATAGATATAATTTTTTTTGTACCGTCTGATATAATGAATCTCGTAAAGCATTAATTGGATTTCTGCTTAGTGATAAAATTTGTACTTAGATACAATTTAAAATAGAAAATGACTGAGCTTAAACTAATGTTAAGGCAATTATAGCGTTAAATGCTTAAATTCCTACTGGTTTTATCTAACATTTTTTTATATTTTTAAGTGCCTTTTATTTTTTCATAACAATTATGTTCAATAGACATATTTATAAAGTTTATTTCATAAAATGTTCAAACAAAGATCTCTTGTTGTTCCTTGTAGATAACATACTAATAAAATAATATTGCTCATGGTACGTGTAAAAGACTGACATTAGCATATAGGATTTAGATAATACCTTTAATTTTAATTTATTTCCCAATTAACTATATAATCAAGTTGTATGTAAGTAAGTCTATCGTTATTGTGTGTTTGTTGCAAATATATTCCTTTATTTATACCACTTTTCTTTTCATTTCACCCTCTATCCATGCTTTTTTACATATATAGCAGACCTATTTCTCTCTAATCGTTTTCTATATATAGGCTTGGTGACAGTAATTAACATACAGCTCTTTCATGCAAATAATATGTATAACAAACACCATTTCTTCAGTATCATTGATTCATTTCTGCATGGATCTCCATTGAATTCAATATTATTATTTTGTGATAAGTAACTCCATGCCTGTAAATGAAATATTTAAAATTTTTGTATGAAATATTAATGCTTTTATTTATAAATAGAGCTAGGATAATAAGCCTTAGAGTAACGCGTTAATGATAAAATTATAACAACGCTTGAAATAGTGCTAAATTCAAAGAAATGTTTGGAGCAGCTCTGTAATACGTTTTATCATGAATATAATAATTAATAATACTTATTATAAGGTACGATGTATCTCATATTCGCACTACCTGCTTGATGTAGCAAAACCAACTAATTTCGTTAAACAGCAACGTATAAATATACCAGGTGAAAGTTTAGACTTTACCAATATTTATGGAGAAAATTCTGCACTCGATTCTCGTTCTCAATATAAAAAAAGTAGGTATTTAATATTTAACCTAATTATCTAGAAAAATACAAAACATGTATGCAACCCCGTACGCGTATTTGTCAAAGCACAGTGGCAGTGACCGTCGGGTGAAGTGAAATTGAAGCGTGAAAAAACGTGGGATCAACGACCTACTAACAACGGATAATTTTTCGAATTTGAAAAAAAAGGGTTTATTTTCCGTTTTATTATCGAAGGTTACCAACTCCAGGTCGCCCCTTGCAATTTTCGGCACCGGTCATTGCACCTAAGTTTATTACGTTTGTATCCATACTTTTAAAAGTATTAGAACAAACTTTAACTAAGGTTCTCATTGTTGTTTATTAGTATTTGTTTTTATATTATTATTTTATATATTAAATGTTACCACTGAGTATCATATCCTAGAATACTACGAGTGTTTAACCTTTCTCCTGGTATAATCGGGCAAACCGTTGATACGCGCGAGCGGTTTTTGTTATGTTGGTTTTTGTTTGTTGGTGCTGCAACACTGAGTGAGGTGCGTGTGTGTGTGTGGTAAGGAGTATAGGCTACGTTCACACGGCGACCATTCGATGCGATTTTTTCACGTATACGGTTTTACTGTATACGATGCAATCGTTCACACGGCAACCATTCGATTCGATTCTCGAATGAGCAAGTCCTGTGAACGAGACGACATGAACATAAGCGCCACTGCGTGTCGTATTAGATAAAATCGTTTCATGGCGTGGCATTCTCTATAGCAGGGTTTCTCAAAGTGGTGAGGTACGCGAAACTCTAGGGGTTCGCCGTTCGACGGTAGGGGGTTCGCGACAAGATTTACCTAAAGCGGTGATTTTTTTTTGCCGTTCACTACAACATATTTATGTAATAGTAGATTTTCACACCTGGTCATGATAAAGTCGAAGTACAGAAATCGACTTGATACCGAGTCAGAATTAAGGTTAAAATTGTCCAAAATACTCCTAAATTTAACTCAATTACTATCAATCCAAATAACAAGAAACAAACTCATCCATCACATTAATATTGAAATAAAAACCTTATCTTCTTCAATCGTCAATTTCATTATTTTCTTTGGGGAGTATTTAATTAGTCAGTTGAGGGGTTCGCTGTCACCTGGAGACGTTTATAGGGGTTCGTGGAGCCAAAAGTTTGAGAAACCCTGCTATATGGCAACTTCGTACAGTATACGGTAAAAAATATATCTCGAACGTTTTCCCGTATGGACTCCAAGTGAACAGTTTAACATATTACCTGCAGCCACTACTATGTGCGATAAAGTCTAGTTTCCGTTATACGGGGAAAAGTATGCGCGTGTGAACGTGGCCAAGGGAGTAGGGAGTGCAGAGGGCGCGGTGGGGAGTGAGGAGTGACGGCGGATCGCTGGTTACAGGCTCGAAAGGGTGGCACATGCGGCTGACGTTCGAGCGCGTGGCCGGCGCGCTGAATCTGCACCGGTGCAAGCTGTGCGGCAAGGTGGTGACGCACATCCGGAACCACTATCACGTGCATTTCCCGGGCCGGTTCGAGTGCCCGTTGTGCCGCGCGACGTACACGCGCTCCGACAACTTGCGTACGCACTGCAAGTTCAAACACCCCGCGTACAACCCGGACACGCGCAAGTTCGAGCCGCCTCCGAGCGCGACGCCGGCCGCGGGGGGCACGCACGGGCCGCTCTTCGCGAACCACTTGGACGCGGGCTTCGACTGATTGTCCATGTACTGGTTCGGCAACGCTCTGTGAGCGGAAGCCCCGCGCCAGCACACGCAAACAAATACACAGACTCTGTCCTTGTTAATGTGTCAAAGTTTTAACGGACCGTCTCGCGTCGATACCGCTTCCTATGTAGGATTAAGCTGAAGTGCTATTACTTAAACGGGCCTTTCTCGATGTGACGCCTCGTTTTAATGTTGTCTCGGTTGTGTTTGACTTGCCCCAGTGTGATCTTGTATAAAGTTTACGTCAGGATTATATACATATAGTATGTCAATGTTACTGAATTAATGTCTCGAAACGTGTGTAAGTAGGTAAGCAGATTTTTTTTTTCTATACCAATCGCTATACGGGAACGGGCAAAAGCAATAATATGATGTTAATTTTATTATTACCATATTATTTTTTATATTATATCGATAGGAATCTTAAGATATTTAAGAATATACATTATATCAAGTAGCGGTGCGACCGTGAAGTGATGCTGACTATTAGCTGGGATCCCGTACGGGCCCGCGTTTTCTTGTTATATTTATTCACTAGATAGGAAATTATGAGTTTCCTGTAGCTAATTGTATTTATGTTATTAAATCCTATGGTGGAATGGAACTACATCGGAACAGGATAGATATTCGGGGACTGGCAAGAGAATGTGATCTGTCGTTAGTCAACGACATATAAATATTGACTGAATCTCAGTGTAGATGCATTTGTAAATCTATGAGGCCTTTGCAAGATGGATAATTATTAAGGATTTGTGATGTATTAAAGGATAGCGCCTAAGGAAACATACGAAAAGATTTTATACTAGACTAGTTGATCTATTTACGGAGATTGTTTTTTTTATACTTAGATATATTCTATTGTCTGATTTAATATACTTTTATATTTATATAACTATATTATAATTACGATTGATTATATTAGTGTTGTTTGTTTTATATTCATGAAATAGTAACATTGATTTCGTTTATATTCAGTTATCGTTCGTGTAGCGAACTAGCGAATCGTTCGATGTATACATATGTTGAGATGTTAACATGTTTTATTATTTTATCGTTGGTAGGTGTTTGTTTAGTTTTGTAACTGGCGAGGTCGCTTGTCGCGTTCGCGTCACGTTCGTATCGCGTTCGCGTCGCGTTCGTATCGCGCTCGCGTCGCGTTCGCTCGCGACACACGTCTGATTGGTGCTTGAGGTCAAAGACCTCCTTCAATCAATTAATATAGTTAAGATACACGGCAGAAACGTTTCGAGGTTGCGCATTTAGTAACTAATATTGGCATTCTACGATTGGGACTAACCTAGCGTGTATGTATGTATGTATTTTTCAATTAATATTTAAGATTGTTACATTTTTAGCTAAACACTTAGAGTGGTACGGTAACTGAAATGTGATAAAATGGAATGGTGCTAGAACCAACGAGTGTTAACACGCTACGATTCGAACTCCTATTGTAATATTAATGTTTTAATGATTAGTTATTTTGCATAAATATAAGGCATCTAGCATCCGGTTGAGGTCGCATCTGTCTCTTTAACGGGTAATAAAAGCATGGATCGTTTAACGCCAAGAGATTACAGTATCACTCGAGAGAATTTACCTTAATTTTCAAATGTCTTCAAGGATAATTAATGCATAAATTAGTCGATTCGCGGAAGAGTACCCTGACTCATGTTTTCTTTTTCTTTCAAAGACAGTACAATTTTTAAATAACATTAACTACCACTCCATAACTGGACACAAATAATAACTTTCACATTCGTAAAATATATATATATATATATATATAGAATCTAAATAATTTGTAAAAACAAAATTATAAGTCTGGTCTCTTCCGCTGAACACGTCAAATATAGATTACGTAAAACAATTACTAAATATAAATCAGATCCTTGCCTACCAAATATAGTAAAAAGTTCGTCGATTAATTTAGGAATAACCGCTGATCCAAATAACGGTATCGTGATCACTTGCCATAACGTAAGATGTTATGGCGTTAGTACTATCTATTTAGTAGCTGTGAACATGCAATTCCACTTGTGCAATTTATTGAAAATAGTCATAACTCATAGATAGATTATACAATTGTCTATTGAATATATAGGGGCCCACTTCGGTATGTAAGCTCAGGTTCGCGCGTCCCAGCGTCATATAATGTATAGTCATTAAACATACTTCCCCCACAAAGATTTTTTTATATTTACTTTTAAGTATATCAGATTTTTTTATAAATAATTATTCTTATAACGTGGGCGCTTATTATTTGATAGCATTTCATACTCAGTGCAATATTACTAGTTATTTAATTACGTAACCAAACTAAATATGATAATTTAAAATTATATAAATATGATATCATTGAAACAGAGTAACTACCTATTTGTATTTACATAAGTGAACTACTCGTAATTTATATTTTTACTTAGTGAAACGCAGTTTGGTTTACAGTGATGTACAGGTTTTATAGCTGGTAATATTAAGGTCTAGCTTGTTAACCTCTGCCAATCGTAATAGTTGTGTACTATTTAGTAATTTATTGTCGCGCAAGTAAACGTCTATTGTTGAAATAGATCATAGCTATCCATCTGATACGGGTCCGATCGTTTAGTGCGAGCCTTATGCTACTCCCATACCTGCGTTACGAATTTTCGGCTAAAAACTAACCTCAAAATAATTTCCGAGAACGGCACAGAAAAACGTTCGCTACGCCTGTGTCGTTCTAATAATAACTTGAAATTAGCGTTCCCGAGTTCCCTTGTTTGTAAAAATCTCGTAGTTATTGAGCTGCAGCTCGATACTTTGTAACGCATGTAGATAATGTGTTCACGCAGTTGCATTTCTTACGACCATAGACAAAACTTCGTGACGATACACGCAGATGTGGGAGTAGCCTTAGTAAGTACACACACAGGGCGCATACATCGCGCCCTCAACTCGCTAGCGACGAACGCGTTTTTACGCTTCAATCTAATCGTGAATGCATTTTTATATTACTATTATTACTTGAGACCAATTTTAAAACTGAATTTGCTATAGCAAATTGATTGATTAGTATCATAGATTATTTAAGATATTTAGGTTAGGATACTATGATAGTGTCTGGCCAGAATATTTTGGAGTATCACATCGTTTGGCTCAGAAAATATCTACCTTTGATCTCTTTTTCAGCTTTCAAAAATTATGCAACTTAATAATTGTAATTAATGGTGACCACGTTTGGAACTTAATTGAAAGCTAACTTTATGCCATATGGAATTTAAACATAAGGTTAACGAATTACTAAATTTAGTCTTATGAAATTGGGTTCTTGAGGACCTAGTCACTTATTTGGCCAATCTATTGAATATTCCAATTTATTGTATTTTAAAATTTACATTGTGTATCACAAGGATGTGATCAATCATATTTTGTAATCAATGGAGTGCAGGATTAGCTCTGTGGAGTTATATTCAGGATAGCAATGGTCTAGTTATGTTTATTTTGTTTCTTATAACATTAGCAAATTTGTTATAGTATCGTAATATCACAATAGTGTAATACTAATAGGGAGGGGGTGTCAAATCGTGTACCTAACAACTGACGGTTATTAAGTGTTGTTATATATATTACATGAAATTTTATGAACGATTTGTTGTTTATGAATATTTTGTTTGATGTCTTGGTTTGATGCCTCCGTTAAAGTTTAATTTAAATGATTTTGTTTCATGCAAGCAGTTGATGCAATTATTTTTTTTTTCACATTGTTTGATGTTATGTAATGCAATTTTAACATGTTGCAAACTCCTGCATTTATCTGTTGTATTTATTACTAATTTTTACATTAAATTGTGGTATGTTACAAATCCATGTAGTTTCAGTTGTTGCGTATCACACGCTCCATACACATTTTGCAATTTGTCTGAGTGTATACAGTTGAGTGTATCTGCGCGACGCGACGACCCTAGTTGTTTGTCGGGGAGGAGGAGTGGGGAGAGGGCGGGAGGGGGGGGGGCGGGTCGAGACGTGCGTGCAATGCGAGTTGTTGTTCGCAGAGCGCGGACACGTGCACGCGCAGGCCACCGCGGCTCAGTACTCGTACCACAGCATGTTCGTGGCTGCAGCGGAAAGCGCTGCGCTGTGGCGCTGCAAGTCTTGCGGTAAGGAGGTGTCGAACCG
This sequence comes from Antheraea yamamai, assembly GCA_036509395.1. Classification (NCBI taxonomy): domain Eukaryota; kingdom Metazoa; phylum Arthropoda; class Insecta; order Lepidoptera; family Saturniidae; genus Antheraea; species Antheraea yamamai. The sequence continues at coordinate 8,688,185 of AP028429.1, forward strand.
CTGGCATCACTTCCACTCGCACACCGCGCAGCGCTCGCTGTGTCCCTACTGCCCGGCCACATACAGCCGCATCGACACATTGCGCTCGCACTTGCGTCTCAAACACGCCGCGCTGCTCCTCAAACACTAAACATTACACTCGACAACACACCCGACCCCTACCTGCACTACTCTACACGATTTTATTATATATCTTATTATATACAAAAAAAATAACAATTTCGTTCAAATATTTTTACGCATTTATTATTCTTAGTTAGGTAAGTATGTTCATGTGTTATTATAACTAACAGGGTAAATTTCAATACATAAGTTGTTTATAACGATATGTACCTATAGGTTATATGAAAATCTTCGGAAGATTTGTTTCGTTATAAGAAGATAACAAGTACTTACGTATTTAGTAGTGGTTATAAAATAATTTCGATAATATCACTATTTTAAAGTTTTTTTTCAATTAATAGTAATTACTTGTGCCATTTCATAACTGGCCTTCATAATTCTGTTCAACGTTTTCAGACTAATGGGTAGTATGTGCTTTATAATAATGAATCTCGTGTAACTTTTTATTATGCTACGTTAATTACATCAAAACCCTTGGCAAAAGCTGGATTTTTAGTTCTGTTATTAAATGTGAGGTATAGAACTTGTAGTTATGCATTTAAATAAATAAATGTTTATAAGTAAAATTACGTTAAACGTATGTGACTAAATGTACCAACTATGAGTGTGACAACAATAAGACTGAATTGGCAACAACTTGTGATGTGAGAATTATGATGGTATGATTGTAAATAATATACAAAATGTTGGGCTAATCTATAAAAATATTAGTCACAGGATAAATATAGGTGTTCAAAATTAAAAACGATGAAATTTAATTAGTCATTGAGTATTAAAAATAATATTTTTATATACGTATTATCTAAAAACTTTGCATAGCGATGTTATATGTAATGATGAACGTCGCAAGTATTTCGTCTAAATTTGTAGATTCTGGCTAATTTTATTTGATAAAACTGGTTTATAATATGAATAACCACTCAACTAATTTATTTAAAAATATTTACTGCAATTTACGAATACTCAGCTCTCTATTATTTTTATACTCATCCTTAATAATTATGCATATTAATAATTATTAATTATATGTAGAATAAGGTAAGTAGTATATACGATATATTTGTTCTTTGTTCTATGAAATTGCCGTTTTATATATAGATATCAATATAATACATCGAAGTACTTACATTGTTAGCCACTTTACCATTTAGAGTGATTCTCTAAAGGAATTTTCACTTTACACAATGGAATTTTAATATATTCTTTATGAAAAAGTAACAAACCAGATAGCTAAGAAAATGTAATTTACTAGAACTATGGGCTGGTAAGGACTGGGTCTTGTGAAGTATTTTCTATAAATATCCTATTCGAAGAATTTCCTGTAGTTAACTAAAGAATTCTTTGTACTAGTATTAAGTGGGTATAGATGGAGTCATTGTTTCAGTTTGTATACAACATTTAAGATACAAGAAACTGTATATAATGACACGTGCCCGGTGTAGATCGTCTAGAATCTCCTTTTGACATTTTTGAGACACTCTGGTTACCTAAAAAGCATTCAACCGTAGTAAAGAATATAATTGAAAAAGTTTCATTACGATCATCAACAAACCAAGTTACGATCGATTTATTAGTAATGTGTGTTCATGAAAATAACTCAAAATTCGATTGACGTCTGCAGTTGAATTGCAGTAAGTTCATACATACCTCCTGATTTTTAACAAAATATGTTTGATAATTATTTTGTCACTCACGTCAACGACTGCCGCTAACTCTGACGTGTTAAAAAATTAGATATGTACTTTCAATTCTTCATTATCTATAAGTTCATAAATTTTCATGTAGCCTTCTGTAGAGGTCGAAATTTCCAGAACAGGAATATCCAATCAATTGGTAGACATTTTATATTTTACTACAGCCGCGGTTTCCATTGTATTCGGTCGTACCGCTTTTAAACTTTAGTATTAACAGAAAGATTATTAACAATATCAAATTAAAACAAACGGCGTAAAAGCAATTAGCTATTATTCAAATAATTTAAAAAAAGTGTCAAACATGTGCACATACGCTAACTTGTAAAGTAAAAACGGCAATTTCTAGACGTTATACCTGTACATTTAGGAATTATATTACAAACCACAAATGTGTAGAAAACTGTGTCTAATAATTAATTACCACGTAAGCTGTTTCGTAGACGTGTAAGATCTTTGAAATAACATACGAATTTATCAAGTGTTTAGGGCCAGTATATTGGATATAAGTGTGTATGTTGTAGTCTTAAATGGTCCAAATAGGGTTCATAAATTTCTTAAATGTGCTGTACCTTGTTCAATATATTAGCAAAATTACTTTGAGCAGTAGATATAATGTTCTTTCGTGTATTGTAATCAGTGTAAACAATTTAAACCGTATAGAGTAAGTATTTCACTGTTATCCAAGTCCCAATCTGAGAATGTAGGAACTATAATAATTAGTATATATATATAACATAGAATAAATCAATCATAATGTGCGCGACTAGTCAGGAAATATTAGTAAGATTTCTATATTATTTAGATCATTTTGTTATATATCTGTTAAACTTTCAAATGTTTCTTTTGCTTAATGATTTGTTTAATTAAATTACTGTTCGATATTATGAAAACCTAATTGAAATGATAACTAATAATTATAATCAATTTGATGCTGTAAATAAAATCGTAAGTTAACATAAGAAAATATCGGTGTTTCAATTCATATATTACAAACAACATCTATATAAAATTAAATAATTTATTGCACACTTAATTGGTAGTTTTTATGTAAAGTCGAAGTGGCTCTTCATACAAAGACATACAAAATTATAAATACACTTCACTACATTAATTATTGAGAGCCATAATTGCGTACATATACTATGATATTAATAAAAAGAAATTAAACATAACCTACCTTAAATATGGCAAGCTTAGCTGAATATAGACATATAGAAAATTGTAAGGATCTGACTCAATATCAAATTTATGTAGTCCTGGCAATTTTTAACTATATGTGGAACGCATCTGCATTCTAGTTACCAGATGTATCACAAAACATTTTTCTTTTTAATAATTGTTATTTAGTAAATACATATATAAAGTTGTACAGTATGTACAATATACCTATTATAAAATTATAATTTTACAAAGATCTACTAATACCACTTGCTTTAAAAAAACGACTTTGACAAGTTTCAAATTTTATACAGATATGATTTATATACTTATAAATTGGAATTACGAACAGTTATTGGTCATACTTGTTGGCTTTTAATTATAAATACTACATGCTTACTTTAATACATTATACACATCATTCATTGTTCTCAATTTCACTTCAATCAACCACATTTAACAAAAGCTATAGTTATGTGTTAAATTATCACAGTTCCGTTTTTGTATATTATTGGAAAATGGAAACACTTTTGGCGCATAAGGCCCCAGAGATTATATACAAAAGGTTATATCGTGTAAAATCCGTACTTTAAAACTTTACAATACAAGCCACCATTGAAATTCACAGGGCCTTCATACAATCTTACCAACAGTACAGGTTCTATAGATAAATATACATATCTACTATATTATCTTTATTCATCGTGCAGCCTCGCTACTTTACCACTGGCCCCAACAGATTCAACGATGACGCTCGCTTCACTGACCGTATTTTGACTATTGCTTTCTTCTTGTTCATTCTTTTTATCTGATTCTTTCTCATCGGAATCTTCACTTTCAGCTTTATCTGTTTTAGTCTGTTTATTTTTGTTCTTCTTAAATTCCTCTTCCATTTCTTTAAACTTGAGAGTTAAATATCTGAAATGTAACAAATCAAATTAGATGCATATTGACAGTGCCAGACTACATATGTCTTTGAATGGCGTACCAGGTGCCGGTAAAACGGCATGAAGGTTATTGACATTCCATAAAGCCACTATACACAAGCCTGCGTGTGGCATATCAGTTTCTAAAACCAAGTTTCACAAGCAAGCGTCACTTCCCACTACCCAGCGAGGGGAAAAGCATACGAGCTACGATCTCCTGGTATGCTGTATACCGGCATAAGAGCTACAAGCATGGTGTCGATAGACATGCCAGTAGCTTGTTCTTACCAGCAACTGTGCAAGTAACAAGTATGTGTATACAAAATATACAAGTATACAAAAAAGAAACAACTATAGTTGCTAATAAATATTTTGCTTTTAATAAAAAATACCTCGCCTGTGGAAAGATACGGGCGTAATTAGAAAATAGTGTATAACATATTGATGATTTTAAACACAAAGAAATAAATACACAGTGCCTGTGTTCTTTACACATATAGTGGTACTACAAGAATATTTTTAATGTTTAGGTTTTTTCACGATGATCCCTTCACCGCCAGCCAATAGTGTTACCAATTTGAAGAAAAAGTACGTCGATCGCTACATATTATAAAACAAAGTCCTCTGCCAGGTCTGTCTGTTGGCGATAAATTCAAAAACTACTGAACGGATTTTCGTTCAGTTTCAACAGTTTATTTTTTTTTATTTTTTCAAACTTGTTGGTTTCACACAGAGGTCAATTAAAATTGGCAATATAAAGGGAGAGAGGAGTGATCGCAATATGATACAATTCACTCCCTTGACGTGTTGCATGGGCATAATATTAAAGTCACCAAGATTTGTTAGTTCTGATATCGATACAAGCCAGAGAGTCGTGGTAATTTCAAGGTCTGTTAAATGGCTTAAGATTAGCGATCACATGCTTAGCAAAAGTATCGAACGATTTGATTGCAAACTCCTTCTGCATCAAACCCAAAATATCGAATGGACATATACGAAGATTATTATTAGTTTCAACAGTAGATAAAGTTATTCATGAGGAAGGATTAGGCTGAGAATTGGACCCGATAGGTGGCGCTGCGATCTGATTTTAGATTTTTTTATTATCAGGGTGGGACAACGTCCGCCGGACCCACTAGTTTCTTATAATTCGATGACATACGTTACGTACTTTTACATTACAATGAATCGGTTTTCCGCCGTTCAACTCGATCACCACGGCTACATTTGTAATAGTACAAGTATATTGGTATAAAATTAATTCTTTTATTATTCATTATTTCCTTCTTAAGATATCGAATCAACATCTTACCCATCCTAACCATGAGAAAAAACACCATGTTAAAAACTAAATCCAAACGTAAGTATAATAAAATAAATTGTAAACATTATATTTCGGTACTATTTTTAGCGATCCCAAGTATTTGCAGAAGATTTATTTAATTAAAGTATTAATTTTACGATGATAATACTAGTTTTCCTATACATTATTAGTAGAAGAACAAAAGTCTAGTAACTATCACACCTGATGTCTAGTGAAGATTTAATGAAATATGGTAACACTAGCTCCTTTAAAGAGTTCTGGCTACAGTTGTCCCTATCAAGGTACTCATAAATTCTTGGTGACAAAGGCGATAACAAAGTAACCCTAAGAAATATCTTTCTGTGATCATATCACGATGTTTTCGTTCAACCAATGTTAATGTTCTTTATACGGTGCGTTCGAGCATTAAGTTATTAGTTATTTGGAAGGCAAACTCATACTGAGTGTGTAATGCATTATTTCACATGTATGTAACTGAATATTTGAAGCCTAACCAAAACACCGACAACATACGAGTAGTCCTACGAAGTGATGCAGTTGATCTTGTATGTTTTTACTATAACCCTCAGCATAATAGGTCTTGTTTAGAAATGTATCCTCTTTCTCAAAGATAAACTAATGGACAATATGCTGGTCTCCTACGTAAAGAAGGCATTAATCGATATAAATATTTTAAGTAGTAAGTAAGTAACTCACTTGTCAACTAAGGGTCCACTAAAATCTTCAGGGAATTTTGGCTTATGCGGTAGTATATATTTGTAAAGGCTCTCGTTAAGAACGTAGAGTTGGGTAGTGGAAGCACACCTTACGTTGAACCACCAGTCACAGGTCAGGCCTGCCTGAGAAAATATAGTCCCGTTCGGGCACAAAAAGGACGCTTGGCCGCCATTCAGATCGCAGTAGTGCCACACCTGTACACGATATAGTAATAATGTCAGCATCATATTTTTCAATACTTAAAGTTTTATGTATGTAGCTTATAATAATTGGATACGTAGTATAATAATATATATACACAAACTGATTACTGCATACAGTATAGTACATGAAGTATCTAATAAAAATATACTTCGAGTTTTTATGGGAATATAAACTATGGTATACCATAAATAGTTGACATGGAACAAATTAAAGAGGTAATAAGACAAATAATCGAAACCGCTTTGACAATTAATCTTCACGAAAGCGAGAACAAAGACAAGTACACAGAGAAGCAATGTTCTATCTTATCTGCCTATCTCAATAATAGCATTAGGAAAATAATAATCAGACAACATAAAGCGCAATGAAGTATTCCCGAAGCAAATAAATGACTGCGGCAGTTTAATTTTAGGACAAACAGATCCATAACGATATAAACAATTAACACAAATGCATTAGTTTGTATATCTAGAAACTAGCATTTGGTCGACCTACTTTCCCTGACGACGTTAATATATGTATAGGTAATATCAAAACAACGGCCTAGAGTCTATTTAGGCCCTCAGCTTTATATGGTTTTAACCAGTTTCTTTTATGTTTGATTTCCATAATGTATCTCTACTTGCAAACATTACAGTTCATGAAACGAAATAGGGATATTTATTTATTTTATAAGAATAAAAAAAATCATCTATATTAAAATTATATATATTATGAATAACAGATTCCTATTGCAAGACATTGCAATCTCAAGTGAGTTTCTTTTGACGTTTTTCATATTTTTCGTAACGTGCGGCAATAAAAAAGTTGCTAATACATAAACAAAGAAAATATATTCCTACAAGCACAATACCTGACACCGTGTTTCAGGGTCTGCGAAAAAACCCTTATAACGTTGAGTTTTGCAGTCGAAGACCGTCTGAGGAATCGTTGTCAGCGTGGGATAATCGATACCCGGTCGTCCTGGAGTCCCGCCTTCTTCATCAGATGTTATTGGCAGAGGGAAATGCTGAATGGTGCCTTCTCCTGGTTGAAAATCTACAAACACAATGAATTATATTTTATATCAGTATTAACGATAATACTATATATTTTTAATTTACTGTATCTTTAAAACAAACTTAAAAAGATAGAAACATTTCTTTTAGTCTGATAAAATTATTACGGATACCGAATTTACAGATTCTGAAAAAATATGACTGTGAATAATAGCCTTAAAAATATATATGAGAATTCCCTTTAAAAATGTTGTATATATATATATTAAAAGAAAGATTAGGTATTACCTACATTAATATCAGCTTTAATAGTAATGTACCTTACCATCTATATGTTGCGATGGATTCTTCACAGCAGCGAGATAAGGCTCATCAGGAATATATATATCTTCAGTTTTATCATGATCTGGAGCTGGAGTTGAAGTTAACTGTTTATCTGTTAATGTAGTATCTATTACATTTTTAGAAGATGTAAACGGCTTAGGTGTATTTAACACCGCGCTCTGATGATACATTTCCTTTGGTGCAGCATTCAAAGCGTTTAAAGCTTGTAATAGAGTTCTTATCGAAGATCCAACGTTTTCTCTAGTAATTAGCTTTGGTATCGATTGGTTTTGTTGCAAAGAATTTAGAAGAGCAGCTAAATTAACTGCATTTGGCCTTGTATATTCAACTGGCTTATATGTGTGGTCCTCGACAATATATTGGTAAACATTTTGTTTGTTTTTAGTGACAGATCCATCTGGAGAAGTTTCGACGAAAGTATTTTGTTCTTTACGCTCAGAATTTGCAACATATGTCTGAGGTGTAGTTGTTGCGTAGTTAAGCAGCTTGGTAGTATAAGGTTCGTTTGGATTTAATATGGGTTTAAAACCATCCTCGATCAAAACGGGAGCTGACAATGACTGCTTTTCGTAAAATGTTTCGGGAGTAATTGAAGGTTGTTTCTTAAACGCAGATGGGGTATTATTTATTGAATCGTAAAAGTATTGAGGTCGAGTAGGTTTTGGCTTTATATATACTTCCTCTCTGGGTATCGATACAGAAACAATATAGGGTCTCTTCGTCTCATACACGTTGTTATTTTGTTGTACAACTCTCACTGGAGGCGTCTGTTCATAAGGTATCAATTTGTACTTAGGAGGTGTTTCTTTTTCCGACACATAATACTGTACAGTTGGTGTATCCTCGGGTTTGTGTGCATTTAAATAAGCCTTTCTAGATGGCGAAATAACAGGAACAGGATGTGGTTTTATTGTTGACTTGGAAATAACTCTTCCAGTGTTATAATCGTTGTTAATTAAAACGTGTTCTTGTAATAATGGATTAAAATTGGTGGTGACTCTATTTGAGTTATGATATAAAGGGACACCATCTTTATAAAATACTTTTATAGGATTCGCTGAAGCTATGTTGAACTGTGTCAATCGATTACCCTGATATCTTGGAATAATTCTAGACGGGGAATTAATTATTTTCTTTGGTTGACGTTGATTAGATTCTGCGTATTCATCTGCTTCTAGTAATTCTGCCTTTTCCACTTCTACAGTCTTCTCTTTTTCGACACGTGGTGTAGTAAGATCATTTGCATAGTAAAAAGTTATGTACGGTATTAGCCTTCTATACCTTTCATTTATAGCTAATTTGGTTTGTAAAGGTTCCAACTGTTGACTCTTCTGTTCTGGAAGATTTGCAGATACTTGTGTTGTCGGTTTCACAGTGACTTGTCTTTTCAAAGTATCCACCATTAACCCACCAATCATTTTTATTTCAGGGCTATTTCCATTCGATGAAACTGTTATTGATGTAACTAAACTTGTAAACACTGTAACAAACAACGAAACATGTGTTAACATACATTGTAATTGCAATAATTTATATTATTAAATAACATGTAGGTAAGGAACTACAACAATTATATATAACTAGCTGCGCCCACGGGTCCTTATGTCTTTATACAATAATATTTTCGAGTACCTATTTTATTTTTATTTCATTTCAATTTTTCTGAATAACATACTCGTATAGGTACCTACTTCCTGCATACAAAATGTCCTGAGAAGTAAATATAGCAATTATATTTATTCTTTTTTACAAAAGTGTTTTTAATATTTTTATAATTTATCAATTTTTGAAAGATATGTAATTTCTGTTTACAACATTTCTACTAAATCGCCAAATTAACAATGGTTTAAGCTATTTGGAATTCTTTTGTTCACTAAAAGTATTGTTGACGATTCATATATCTATCTATACTATAATAAAACTGTAGCAGGGTCAAATCTGTACATTAAATATTTTTTGAAAATTTTGATCGGGGTAGACTTTGTTATCGATATAGAAGCCAAAAATAATCTTTTTACAATTTTTGTCTGTCTGTCTGTCTGTCTTTCTGTCCCTGTGTGTTGTGTTTTGTAATGCGCATCACACCTTTACAGGTCAAAATTTTGGTTTATAATTAATTTTAGGAAAAAAAAATTTCGGTTACATTTTAACGCTATTAAAAACATGAGTTTATCACTGCCAGACAATTTTGTCATTGAAAATAATGTGCCCGATGATATTCTTTATAAATAAAATAATTCATTTCAAACCATTTCATTTTTTCCATTGCAAACAACATATTTCATTTTATTAACCATTATGATATTGAGATTTCACCGTGAAAACTGAAAAACAACGATAAACGTAGACATACGACTTGAGATTGATGTTATCTTGAATACATGCGTCTATAACAGACGCTTACACAATTATCACTATCTTTAACATAAAATGGGGTAAACATATCAATGCAGTTGCAGAATTTAGCTCTAAGTTTCTAAACGTTTTCAAAGCATTAGCCGGTCTTAATTGGGGTGTTCATCTATAACATTTAGTTCGTTTATACTTCAATATTACACGCAGTCGAATTGACTATGCGAGCTTTCTTTATGATAGTAGTGCTCAGGTTAACCTCTATAAACTTGAAAAAGTCCAAAACCAGGCCATGAGAATTATCGGGGGTTTCATTAAAAGTACTCCAATCTATGTTATGGAAAGCGAATTGAGCATATGTCCGTTACATCTTAGGAGACAATATTTAGCTGGCAAATTGTATTTAAATTTAAGTCATTCGAAAAAAACGAACTAACCAATGTATCAGAAGAACTGTCCACCCCTTTCCAATCACTCTATTGGCGTAAAAGAAAAATACCATTATTAGTTTCTATTTTTTCTTAATATAAAAATACTCCAATTCAAATAAGTATAAAACATGAAATGTTCACTTTACACACCTGGGTCGATAACATTGATTTGCACAATATAATTAAAATAAATGTAGATGGTATTTGGAAGCCAAAGCGTCAATATGATGTTCTTAAAATAAAAGATATTTGTCTTCAATATCTTAATATATATATTTCTTGTGTGCGTGTGTATGTGACTGAACTCCTCCTAAACGACTGGACCGATTTTGATGAAATTTTTTGTGTGTGTTCGTGGAGATTCGAGAATGGTTTAGATTCACAATTGGACCCGGCAGGTGGCGCTGCGATCGACTTTTAGGATTTTTTTTGTTTTCAAGGCAGGACAACGTCCGCCCGGTCCGCTAGTATAAATAAATATGATCAAAATTTTGTTAAAATATACACTGACGGATCTACAGCTGGGAATTATTTAGGAGCCGCATTTTTTGAGTCAAATTCTAAAACTTTTATGAAATTTCAAATTGATGAAAATATTTCAATTATGTACATTGAATTGATAGCAATTGCAGAGGCCTTCTCATCAGCGCAATCAACTGAGTCCATTAAGATTGTTATTTTATCCTATTCAAAAAGTGCACTTCAACACGTAGCTCGATGTACCTCGACTTTTCGAGAAATACCGATAGCCTACACTATTTTGAAGCAATTACTAGATTTCAAAGCAAAGAACAAAGTAATTGTTTTACAATGGATCCCTTCTCATATAGGTATAACTAGGAATAAAAGAGCTGATCTTTTAGCAAGAGAAGGATCCTCCGAAGGTGCTCCTATTAATATTTTACCAACTTACTTGGATGTATGCTCAGTATTTAAAAATAGCTGTTACTCGCATTGGAAGGAATACTTTGATGAGCGTTCTAAAACAAAAGGAATATGGTACAGAACGATTCAGCCACATCCCTTACGGTCACCATGGACTGATGACAGTACGATTTGCCGTCGGGAAGCAATCACAGGAATGAGATTACGCTCAGGACACATCCCATGTAAAAAGTTCGCCTACCTGATGCGTAAAGTACTATCACCACTCTGCCAGAGTTGTGAGCTCATCGCATCCTGGCAGAATGTGTTCGAAGCGAAGATATTAAATCTTGGCTTAATGCTTCTGGTTCGTTCCACACTGGTTTGTACAATTCGTTATTGTCTGACCCCATTTGGAAAGATGCTAATGAATTGTACAAAATTAATATAAGCTATTGTTAAGTTTATTGTCATTCTTATTGTTATATAGTTGTATTTCATTTAGGCGATATAGTCACGCAGGTGACTAAGCCTTCATTAAAAAAAATAATAATAATATTAAAATTACAGCTATCTTAACATGGTTAGAACATACTTATTTTATTTACAAAAAAATAGCATCGGGCAAATTATTGTTTATAACAAAAATGTCTGGCAATAATAATTTCATGTTTTAATAGGGTTTCAAAGTTAGTAAAAAACAAAACATTCAAAAATTATATAAAAATCAATATGTTTGCCAGTAAAGGTGCGATATGCAGTAATAAACGCAACGTTTACCGGCAGCCAGGTAGCCCGAACGCTGTTCGAAAGAACATAAAGATATATAAAAAACTGTCTTATAGAAAATTTGTCGAAACCGTTACTAGCTCTTAGACAAATAGTTACAGGCAAGTGACATTTGACGCGTCGTGCTCATATGTTTTTAATATTTATATTTTTCTTCAATACAATGGAGTGTGAAAAAGTTTTAATACAAGTTGAAAATAGTTATGATATCATTCAGTGTTTCATTTATCATTATTTATTTTATGAATATATTTTGTCGTTTAATTTACAATTTAACTCATCAACTTGATATTTTATAATGTAAACTCTACTGACTGTATAGTAAACGGCTACAAAAAAGGGAAACGAACTTCTTTAGAAACCGGGGGCCCATAGACCTCTAAAGCTTTTTTTTCACAATACCGCCAATATATGTAGGTTAGTTTTTATTTGAATTGAACCCGGTAGATGATGCTACGAACGGGTTGTAGGCTTATTTTAAAAGATTTCTCACATACCATCTGGGTATATGTTTGAGTGAGTCCCTTGATAGTTTGGATTCACAATTGGAAACCGTAGATGTGGCTGCAATAAGGTTTTAGGTATATTAAAATTTTTCGCGTTTAAAAATACAATTGACACCGGTGATAACCGATTTGGTGCAGACGAAGTTGCACGGGTCAGCTATTATAGAATATAAATGGATTAAAGAATATTATCATAACAATTCAGGAATAACAAAAAATCTATCGTGTAAAATTATACACCGATTTCACTCAATAATAGCATATACCTTTGAATGTATAAAAGCATTATCGTAAGTTGTGTCTAGCCGTCTACCCTCTAGGTTTTTTGTTAGGATACAGAACCATAGACAGAATGCAGTTGTAAGTTCATTTTTCAAGTCTAATTCTAGTGAATGTATTACACGCGGCCAGCGTACACGTCCAAACGGAGCATTTATTTACCAGCGAGTAAAGCGCGGATACGAGATCAAGCTGCCATACAATCACACGGGACAAGTTGATGCATTATATATTCTGAACCCCTGACAACATATATTAAAAAATTGGGCTAGTTGTACTGTAATTGTATGAAATGTACGTATCATCTTTATTACTATTCTTTTTATAATAAAACTAATAGAATATTATAAATATTTTTATTCATTATGTTCCTAGTACCTACTCAATACAAGTAGGTGGGTACAATGTGTGAGATGACATCGGCTCTAGATAATGTTTTATTATAGTGTATCTAATAATTACCAATAGCCATGAAAATCCGAGGACAAGCCCTTCAATCAGTAAATAGCACCAACCAAATTAACTAAGAATCAAAAAAATGTGACAAACCATAGGAGATAATGTATGTCTATCTGGACAATAAAGGTATTATGTGATATTTTAACGGCAACGTGGAACTGCTAAAAATGAGTATTACACCAAATAGACATAAAAAAATTAAAAATATAAAACTTATAATGATATTCAATATTGGGTAAGTACCGTAGTAAACGTATATATAGAGATTTTAAAGAATTAGGTTTACTTTGAAACTTACATCATTGTGCTCAAAAAGGGGTGTAGGTAATTTCAATATCAGTACAAAATTTCTTGTTTCTCAAATCGAGGAGATAATAGTCAGTTAAAATTCAACATTTTCACGCAATATATTAATTTACATCACAAAAAAATAATAATAGGCATATATAATACGTTCGATCTATAACGAATCCACAAAATAATAAAATTGAATTGTGAAGATATTAGAAAGGCTGGAACGTTCTAATATCGAATACTAAAGCCTTGGAGAAGTGAGTGGCATGAAGATTTGTATCCTGGCTCTGTATAACTAGATATCCATTTCATGCCTGATTTCTGACACAGATTCAGTTCGTGTGATATCAATTAATTACATATTAATGTTTTAACATACAAATTTTTGACAATAACCCAGGAAACGTATGATCTGACTTTAGCACTACACACTGATCATGTATAGAAAATGTATATTAATATAGCATATATATAACCTTTGCGCGATATCAAATTAAGAGGAAACGCGGCCTGCAACATACTTGAGACGTATAAATAATGAATAAGATAGGTAAGTGTATAAATTGAAAGGTAAAGGAATAAATATGAGTTTACTGCTTTCGTGTAACCTTATGTAAAAAACAGCAATTAATTAAGTCACCTGAATGTATTAAGCCCGCTTACTTATCTAATTTTATCTAGTGCTTAAGTCATGTCGTCATTAAAAGTAGGTACAATAACTTTTGATAAACCGAACCGATTTTAATGAAACAAAGACTAATTGTTACTCGAAGTTATGCTTTATTTATTTTCCTAAAAAAGTTTTACCATGAACGCAGTACTTTAGCAGTGATGCGTGTTCATACAAAGAGACAGGCAGACCTTTCTAAACTTGATTGAAATGTATTTTATTACTTATTCCTAGAAATCCCAGTGGTAGATATAGTTCGTATAGAATAATATTTGTTTTAGTTCTGTCTGTCTAGTAAGTATCTAGGGATAAAACTGAGGAATACATTTGTATGGAAAAAATGCCGACCGCTTTTCTTTTAGGATCTTGTTTACTGAAAATTAACTATAATAATATTTCTTAGTTAGAACATGTTTATAATATATCTTTTCAAATAGTATCATGATCCAAAACTAATAATGATGTGTACAAAATGTGCGTAAATTTAAATAAAGTTGCACCTACATAACAATGATTCATGCTTAGCTCCCATGACATTTATATTGCAACGACGCCTTGTTTAGAAAATACAAAAATTCCATTTCGATTGCAAAAAAGAATATAAAGTTGTCATCGCTAAATTGTTATGTTAATTCATACATATTGCTAAATGGATCATTAAGCAAAAAATAGAGGACAATTCTTTAGTGGAATCTGATACCTACTATACTTATTGGAACCTTGACCGGAATGATGATGACTTTCATAAATTTTATAGCAAATGTTAGACAAACGTTCATGCAATAGGTAAGATTTTTTATCCTTTATTGCCGAATTCAACTTAATATCAATAAGGTCCTATAAACTATATAAGTACCTATACATACTAGCTTTTGCTCGTGTTACTGTTGTTTTTATATATCTATAATAAAAAAAATACATACAACCGAACGTAGTAACCTCCTCCTTTTTCGAAGTAGTTTAAAAAGTATTCTTTCTGGATGAGAGGTACCCTATGTCCTTTTCTGTAACCTTATCAATATGTATGCTGAGTGTCATGCTAATTGGTCGAGTACTTTAACGGCGTATAAGCGTAACAATCCCACATTTGCATTTATAGTAATTGTTAGTATTATAAAACTATAAACGTTTACTTTTTAAGGCATAGGTAATATTTATAATTTGATGTATGCCCGCAAAAACTTAATAAAAAAATTAATAAAAGACCGACGTAATCTAAATACTAGAAACAAAAACAAACTGGCCACTCCATGTTTCAGGTTCACTAAGACCAGTAACAGTTTTTTTAGGTAATAGTGAATTTTATAAGAAAGTTCCAAAGCATATTACCGATTTGACAGATAGTAAGTTCAAGTGTTATATCAAGCGGGTCTTAATACATAAAGGCTATTATAGGGTGGATCAACATGTGAACGATGGTGACGTCTGGAAGTGACGCCTCTCTCTGTGCATCCACCAAAAACGAATGTAACTGTATGTATATTATGCTGTAATAATTAAAAAGTATCTTATGTATAATGAAAAGATCAACCAGATCGAGTTTCTTGCCGGTTCCTCTCGATGACTGGGCTGTTTTCCGAACCGGTGGTAGTTTTGACGTTCATAATTGCCTTCTCAGGGACTAAATTGAATAAAGAGTATTTTGATTTTGATCGGGAACTGCTGATGCCATTCTAAACATTATTACACTGATAGGATGCTATATTTTCCATGAGAAACATAAATTACAGCCTATTTTTAATAAGTTTTATATTGTAACTAGCTTCACGCTCGGCATCACACGAGTACAGTAATGAAGAAAATTAAATTAATATCTTCCCTTTATAGTGCAACCATGAAATGAAACAAAATGGCAAAAGAGCAACTGAACGTTGTACTGTCTTCTCGCTCATTTTTTATATGGTGATTTTCTGAAACCATTTTTTGCACTTTTGCGTACGATTATTCAATCATTTTCTCCTGATAATTTCAAGCACAACAAAAAACATTAGGTGCAGCCGTCCTGAAGTAATGCTTGTAAGTAGATTTTCATAGCAACTTAAAGTAGCGAGCGGTTGCACGTTAATAAAAGTCACAAAGTTCAAACGAAATAAATGAATCACTTCACAGCCAAAACAGGATATTAAATAGACCGGCATAAAATAATCGATCCAATCTGACAATGTCACGACCTCGTGTTGTAATCAAGAACTCGGTTAAAAATTAAACATTTATATCGTTCCTTTTGAGTACTGCACTTACAAGA
Organism: Antheraea yamamai; assembly: GCA_036509395.1. Taxonomy (NCBI): domain Eukaryota; kingdom Metazoa; phylum Arthropoda; class Insecta; order Lepidoptera; family Saturniidae; genus Antheraea; species Antheraea yamamai. The sequence goes on from AP028429.1 coordinate 8,704,563, forward strand.
ATAAAAATAGGCATTACATATGAATTCGTATACATATGAATAAAGTAATCAATCGGACTAATTTTCATTTCGAAGATAACGGGAACGAAGTCGTTTGCAAAAGTTGATGGTAGATTATATTAATAGAATGCCTATACTGTACGTGTTAGTACAGTGATTTATTCCACTAGAATTATGACACGTTAACTACTTTGAAAATTGCCTGTTTAAGTAATAGGTAACTATTTGCTTTACTGCAGCGCTAATACAAAAAGTAATTGTTAATTTCGTATCGTGAATGGCGGAATAGAATTGCTATATACATATCTACCTATACACATAATACGCGTTTAGTCTCAAGCAAGGTCAAAATTATAGTACGTATATAAAAGTATTAAACGGATACGTATTTATTACCTATATTATTTAGTTGAACGCGCTAATCTCAGGAACTACTTGGTTCAATTCGAAAAAATATTTCAGTGTTAGATAGCAGCTCATTTAGTCTATAGGCCTATAGGATATGTCATCATAATAAACCAATAGGAGCGGAGCACCATTGAAGAATGTTTCAAAATCGAGGTTTTGTTTGCCTTTTGAGAGTTTCCGCTGCGTTTTAGCGTTAGCCCAAAGTAACTATTTCACGCGAAGTCCGGGGCAGAAGCTAGTTCACTTATTAATACAAGCTTTCAAATTTACAAATTTCAGTTAAATCGTGTCTTAAGTTTCCTAAATAGATACATTACAAGTTGGGAGCCATTACGTAAAATGTATCAAAAACCTGTAACTTAAATTACATACATTTTGAATGGTTACTAATTTTTATTCATTATAGAAAATCTGTCACACTCACGGACAATTATCCAGATTGCAAAACAAATCACAAACCAACTAAAAGTACTCACTGGCTCAGTCACGGTGCGCAAGCGCAAGCATCGCGGAACGCGCACAATACTCACGTACCTCTAATTAGGAAATTAATTTCGCAAAATCTTGACATGAAAAAACACTTGTATAAAAAATAAGACAAATTTTCTTGAAAATATTAACGAATTATTCTATATACTAAATATTTTCTTATAGATAATCGTATAATTAATTACATACTGTACAACAATACAACAATTATCCATTTGAAATTGTAATTATATGAAATACAAACGGACGAAATATTTCCTTCAAGTTTCGCAATTGCGAAATTCACAAAAAGTATCACACGATCATTGACATATAAAAACCCAAAACACAGGCTCGAATAAAAGTCGCGATCAAAACCTGCCGCAAAACCTTCCCAATATAAATACGTGGTTATAGTTATGCGATCAACATATGATTTTGCAAATTCAACCTTAACTGCATGATTTAAGTTGTTTCTACAAGGACGCAAGCGACGTCTGTCTGTATCGTCTGTGCCACGCGCTCAACCTCCACCCAGTACAAGAATTAAGCGCAAAGTCTGGCACTACTCGTCAGCAGATTGGGACGGGATGCGGGATTATTTCGCTTCCATTCCTTGGCAGCGACGCTGTTTCGACGGGAAAGATCCTTCAGCGATTGCCGATGCAATTGCTGACGAGATTGGAATGGCAATGGAGTATTATATTCCTTCCTTCGAGATCGTCGGTAATCGCAGGGGGCGCCCTTGGTTCAATCGTGAATGTGCTGATGCTGTCAGTAAGAAGCAAGCCACGTATCGTGATTGGATCAAGGGTCGCGCTAACAAGGATTCTAATATCAACACCCTCAAAACAGCCTATAATTCTGCTACCAAAGCTTGTAAGAGGGCCTATACTAGAGCGGATGCCCAACGCATTGCACGCTTAGGTCATGAACTCGTAAGTCATCCGACTAACAGTCGAGTCTACTGGAGTTTGGCCAAAGCTGTGCAAGCCAATTTTTGCCGTCCAACGTTACCGCCACTGAGGTACTTTGATGGGACACTGGCCTATGATCCACAGGAGAAAGCGACATTACTAGGCAATCACTTTGCGGCGAATTCCTGGCTCGATGATCGAAACGCGCAACCACCTACTATTCCATGCTGCGGTGTCACTATGCCGGAATTACGATTCAGGCAACGTGACGTATTAAAACAACTACGATCACTCGATGTTCCGAAGGCCAGTGGTCCGGATGGTATCCCAGCGGTAGTTATTAAAAAATGTGCAGCCGAGTTGGCTCCAATACTTACGCGCTTATACCGCCTGTCCTACGTCTCTGGTGTCGTGCCCCGGGCTTGGAAAGAGGCCAATGTTCAACCGATTCCCAAGAAGGGAGATCGATCAGATCCTAACAACTACCGTCCAATTGTCGTAACCTCAGTGCTGTGTAAGATCATGGAGCGGATCATCAACACCCAGCTTGTCCGCTATCTGGAGGATCACTCGCTAATTAACGATCGGCAATATAGTTTTCGCCAAAACCGATCAACGGGTGATCTTCTAGCTTACGTACTGCACCGCTGGGGGGAAGCAATTGACAAGCATGGCGAAGCCTTGGCGATCAGTCTCGACATTGCCAAGGCCTTTGATAGGGTCTGGCACCGTGGTCTTCTTTCGAAGCTTCCGGCGTACGGACTCCCTGACAATCTATGCAAATGGATTTCTGGCTTTCTACATGAGCGCAGAATTCGTGTTCTTGTCGAAGGATGTGATTCGCAGCTCATGTCAGTAAATGCTGGAGTTCCTCAAGGCTCTGTACTTTCGCCAACTCTGTTTCTTCTGCATATCAATGATATGTTGCCTTTAGGCCATATTCATTGCTATGCAGACGATAGCACCATCCATGAGTCCTATTACAGCAAGCCTTCCTGCGGTCAGGGAGACACAGAAAAGAGACGGCAGGAACTAGTCATTAAGCTCGACCAATCTTGGCTTCGCATATCAACATGGGGAGCAAGTAATTTGGTTGAGTTTAATGCCAACAAAACACAGGTATGCGCGTTTACCTGCAAGAGATCCCCATTTACCCCCCTTCCAGCTCTTCATAATGTCTCGCTCGCAATGCGAGACAGTCTCAATATCTTAGGCATAGATATTCGCAGCGACCTCAATCCCAGGGATTATATACAGAGCGTGATCTCCACAGCATCTCGGAGACTCGGTATCCTGAACAGGGTGCGACGGTTTTTCACGCCTGAACAGCTATATCTCCTTTATAAGGCACAAGTTCGGCCCTGCGTGGAATACTGCTCGCACCTCTGGGACTGTTCGGCAAAGTACCTCTTGGATACCCTGGACAGGTTGCAAAGACGGGCTGTCCGCATTGTTAATGATGCAGACATTACAGAGTTCATAGAGCCGCTTCAGTTGCGCAGAGACATTGTCTCACTGAGCGTGTTCTACCGTCTGTATCATGGCGAGTGTTCTGAAGAGTTATTCAAATTGATCCCTTCCTCTCCTTTTCATAACCGCACCACGCGCGCTGGTCTTCGGAGCCACAGTTTTACGGTAAATCCTATCTGGGCACGAACTAAAAAGTTCGCAACATCTTATCTTTGCCGTACCGTGAAGCTGTGGAACAATCTCCCGGCCAGTGTGTTTCCTCCTTTCTATGACATGGGGTCCTTCAAGCGCAACGTGAAGAGATACTGACGCAGGCCGGCATGACAGCGGCGACCGGCGATGGATAGTATGTCTCTCGGTAGTCTCCATTGTTTTTGGATTGTACTGTGCTTACCATCAGGCACAGTACAGTCATTTTGCCGAGCTACGATAAAAAAAAAAAAATTTGAAATGAGTGCATAATCCAGAACTCTGCACTCATTTTTGTGTGCCGGCTGTGAGGCGTTAAGTGTGCATCTTGGGTTTTTACATATCAATGCCTGTAAGTATCGATAAAAAAGGAAGTAGCAATTGCAGAATTCACAAAAATAATAAAGTATTACACAAAGTTTGAATTTTATCCACCGTGTAACAATATAATAAATATCTATATTCCTTGTAAAGAAGTAGAGATTAGTGGTTGATCAATTATTTTTAGCTTGTACGTATTAAAATGAAGGATTGAATACTATAACCTTGAAGATGCAACGTCCACAGTGCACGTTATTATGTGAAAGTTATTTGACCTCTATATATCTCCTACTATTAAAAATATAATATAGCTGTATAATCCAATAATACTTTCATTACCTTTTTTTACCATGTAAACTCAGATTACAGCGATTAGTCTGTTCTATAATACATGAATTACATAGAATAATAAAATATACATATATTGTGTAGATGATTGAATACATGTAGATTTACCTTTTACTATATCGGACCAGGAAACAAAGAAGTTTCTAAAATTAAAATGCAGTCATTTAAATCGGTCGTAACTTTCACGCGACAACTTTTAGCAATTACGTAACAACATGTAACTGATGTGAGCTTTATTTGCATATTATACTTTTTAATTATTGTAATTTCATTAGTGTAAAAAACCTTCTTCTTACAACAGCAAAATCAATAATAATATAGTCAGGTTTATTTGCAGAGGCTTTACTATCTAGAAAGCATACAATAACTTCATACGAATGAGAGTCTGTTTGTTTATTACGCTTACGCCTTAACTGATCATCCAAATGAAATCAAAAATACTTTATTCAGTTTAGGTCCTAATAAGGCACTTATGAACGTCAAAACTACTACCGGATCGGAAAACAACCCAGTCATCTAGAAGAACCAGCAAGAAACCCGATCGGGTACGTCTTGTTAATATATTTCCAATATATTATACGTTACAATCCTTTTTAGTGAATGCACAGAGAAGAGTCAATTCCAGACATCACCATCGTTTACATATAGATCCACTTTATAATAGCCTTTTGATACCAAAACCCGTTTGACGTGACGCTTAAACTTACAGTCAGGCAAATCGGTAATATGCTTTTTGACTTTATTATAAAACCTAACACTATTACCTAAAAAACTATTACTGGTTTCACTAAGTCTGAAACATAGGACGACCAGTTTGTTACTATTTCTAGTATTTAGGTCATCCCGGTTTTTTTACAAAATGCAGTTTTTCAAAGTGTTACCGACATACATTAAATTATCAAAAATGTATTGGGAGGGTAGAGTTAAGATACCGAATTCCTGAAACTTCATTTTTAATGATCATGACCTTTCATAGAAAAAATACTGTTTCCAAGGAATAGATTCAATCTACATTGACATGAGCGAAGCCATGAACAAAAGCTAGTACTATGTTTTATTTAGTTCACTTTGAACACTAGATAGTTGAGACCACCACATACTATTTCATATCATAGTAAGTCAAAGTTTGAGAAAGTATTATTAAAGTGAAAGCGAAACTTAACCACAATGTACGGGACAGACGCCAAAAGCTATTATATAAATCGAGTCTTGTTTACCGATTAGGTGAGATTGCGAGGTTTTTGAAATTGTAATCACCGACCACAAGCGGGCAGCGAGACAACACAGCACTAGAAACTTTTAGAACAGGCAAGATACACATGAACTGACGTCTGTATCTATTTTATACCTATATAAATAAAAAAGTATATGTTGATAAATTATATTCATGTCACTATACATAGGGCGTACTAAAGATGTCCGGAACTGGCCACTTACATTAGGAATATTTTAAAACTAATTACATAATTTGAGAACAGAACCTCTTTGTCTTTAAAATGCAAACTTCAGAATTGGCAGTATGGATCAATTCCTTCGCCTGTCCTATTGGAGGAATATTATTATTACTTTAAAATGCAATTTCTTTCATTAATTCGTTACTTTTGAGTTTTTGGCGGGATTTTGGTCTGTAATGTAGTGGATTTTATATTTTATTCATAATCTTGTGTTACTTGACTCTATATTGTGTAAAATTGGTGGTGTTTTATGTAATATAGTTTGTTTATCGTGCATAAGTGAAGTGAATGGAAAATAATACCACGGACCATGAATTCTGAGATGCCATAAAAACTCCATGGAAAGTTCTAACAAGATGGCCACCATCTTGTTAGTTCATTGAAATTAATTCAAGAAACTTGTAATATCGATACTCACTTGACAATGGCATTAATAATCTAAAAGATTGGTTGCCAAAAATAAAGATAAAAAAAAAATTCATCACTTGTCTTACATTTTGGCGCCATTTTAAATATTGCTTGTCTACTTTACCATGGATTTTATCGTAGTAAATTTTTCGTAGTATATTTAACTAGGCCTTCAAACTGCTTTTGACAATGATGTACCATACAAGTCGACTGTTTATAACTGGTTTGCAGAATTCTTACGCGGTCGTGTTAATCTAAATGACGAACTTCTTGATGGTCATACATCTGTCGCTGTGAATAATGTCAACATCGATGCTGTACATCGTATGATCAAGACATACGGGTATGTGACCTATCATGAGATTCGGGCATTCTTACGTATAAGCATGTGTCTAATACAATCAGTCCTGCAAAACATTTGAATGTGAAAAAACTGTGTTTCGATGAATCCCTTACACTTTAACTAAGGCACCATGATAATTTAAATGTCCAAATTACAATTAAGAAAATAGAAGCCCTCAATTAATCCAGATATACATAGTTCCTATATGAAGCAACGAAACCTTTTTTATGAGAAAAATATATATAACTAAACCCCGAAGTTTACGTTTACAAATATGTTGGCCGGTAGCACGGTATTATGAATTGTGAAAAATTAATTTGAGGGTGCGAAAAATTCCATAATTAAATAAACGTAATAAACAAAAGGATGTGATGTATGTCATGTGATCTATGTGCAATCTAAATAAAATAGCTAATAATTAAGTGAGAAAATACTGTCCCAGCCTAATTATTAGTACGATACAAAATCATCGCTAAATTTCATATCATAATTTTTATATTTATCTACATAATGACAAACATTTTGAAACGCCTATTAAAACTTTCCCACGTTCATAGCAACGTGGTCGCCAAGCGGGTCAAGATCGCAACGATAACTTCTACGATTGTTCTCTTATTAGATATCTCACAGCTTAGCTTAATTGATAGGTTGGTAATTGATGGATCATTTCAAAAGATCGAGAACTGTAAAACAAAAACTTGCAATGAGAAAATAAATTCGAAGAGTTTTTCTTTTTGTACTCATAGTAGCTGCTTAGTCCATTGTTTTTCGATAATTATACTAATACTAGCTGATTCCCACACACTTTATTCAGGGGATTAAAAAATTGCAAAGGATGAATTGAATCTGACAAATAAGTAGCCTATAGTAGCCTAACCGTCTACGAAAAATTCCGCATCCAATGGTTCTGTGCCGATACGTTAAATAGTTTTATCGTAATTACCACAAAGGAGCTGTAGTTTCAGTATATATATACATACATATGTATAAATATAAAATGTCTTATATGGATTTGTATATATATTTGAAGGAATTTCACTTAAATGTATTCGTTGGATTTTTTTTTAAATGTTCCTTATTATTCCAAAACTCGTATAAACTATTATGATATATTCATTTTTATATCTGCACACGACATTGTTTTCATAGATATAATCTAATTTATCAATTTCAACTAAATAAGCGAAACAGTATTTAAATTAGCAAAAGATTCAGATTTCATTCACCGGCCCTCAACAGATATCTTACATCGTGAATCTAAAATGAACACAGTTTTAGGAGAATGAATATCTACCGACAAGCAAAGAAAACAAATAACTGTATTAAAAAAAAGTAGTTAAGAAAAATACATTTTTTTAATAGGTCAAGCAAAGCCTCATTACACTTTTTTTTTACACTAAAGTTTGTCAGATGCACTTTAATCTACCTTTCTGCCATCGATCCTTTTTATTGGAGCTTTATACAGCTCTCTAATGATCCGTAATTAAATTAGAATACACTTTATTCAATTTAAATCCTAATAAAGAAGTTAAAAACGTAAAGAACTACCATCAATCTGAAATATACCTACCATCAATGAATTTTACGTTTCATTAGAAAAGGATTTTTACAAATTTATTCGCAGACTTGTGTAGAGCGAAATCCAGAGAGAGAGACTAAATAAAATAATATCAACATAAACATGATTTGTTTGTAGGTACTAGTTCGGCAAAATACCTGATGGGAAGTACGGTACGGGCATAAAACTACGACGACTATCGGTGTTAAATCTGCAAAAATGCCTCTTCACTTCTCGTTGGAGGATCCCCATATCATAAGAGAAAAGGACCACGCTGGCCGGGATACAATTGCACGTCTTCGTAATACGGCGGAGATAAGAATTATCGAACTTCTTTATTCTTGCCGAGATACGAACAGTATTCCGTATACAGTCAGACGTTGCCTTTCAAAGAAAGTTTAGTTGGCCGGGCGTGAAAAACCGTCACACTTTATTCAGGATGCCCAGTCTCTTAGATGTTGAGGAGATAACACTCCCGATGTGTTATGTGAGATTAATATCGCAGCGGATATCCATAACTAGGATACTTAGGCTCTTACGCTTTACAAGCTAGTAAATCTAAAGAGCGAGGAGAGGAGAAAACGAGGATTTTTGTAAAAGAGAACACGAAAATCTGTGTTTTCTTGGCATATAGCTTAACTAAGTTGCTTGCTCCCCATAGAGATATGATTTCCAAGGACCGGTTAAGCTCAGTGACAAGATCAGCCCGCATTCTGTCAATTTTACCACGACCGACTATGGACTTACTGCAATACTCGCCATGAATGGTGCTGTGATCAGCATAACAATGCATGCAACCAGACGCTGATATTTCATTAATATGCATTAGAAACAGGGTTCGTGAAAGTACAGATCCCTGTGGAACTTCTGCATTGAATGCCATTAACTACTAGCCATATTCATCAACGAGGACAGGCATTCTGCGCTGTAATAACTGCGAGGAAAATTATTATTCCAAAATAATTTTGTACTACTTTTACTTCCCTTAATATTGTGAATTCGTAATTTATAAATGTGGACCAAAGTCATATAAGGTATATATTTGACTGATATAACGTAACTTTTAGTAATCGGTTTTAGTAATCTAGGAAACGCTCCTAATTTTTTATAAGTCCTAATATGCTAACCACCGGTATTACATGCACAGTTTTACTCTCGCATGGACAAGGAAATGGAAGTACCTATTACTTTTCGAGAAAAAGATCTTACAAAGTAATTATCTTCCCTTCTATTACATATTATATCGGTGTTATCACAGAGCAGTATTTTTAAATGAAAATTAAAATTACTGGTTTTTATATGGTACAGGTTTTCTTAATATATCCATATCAGAACCTGTCGACGTAGTACATAAACGCATAGGATATCCTTGATTACATTAATTATCTCCACAAGTATGCAATTATGCCTATAAATAAAATCACAGAGGTAGATAGCAACTGCAATATATATTAAGAAAACTTGTACTATTCTGAACCAATAATTTAAAAATTTCACTAAGAATATTGCTCTGTGGCAGCACCGATACAGTATCTAATAGAAGTATCCAAATGTCTAAGAAGTAAATGTAGGACAAAATGAGCATAAATAGTTGTAAAATATGCTTGTGCACGCACCACTCAAAAACTACTAGATATATTTCAATCCTTTTTTTTTTGTTTAGATTTACTTCTTAGACACTTGGACCTTATTTACAAAAAACTGCACAATGCATTTTAGTCATCAAACAAATATAATAAATTATACACACGTACACAATCGCAACCCGATCATTATATCACATCGTTGTGTAATATGAAACTATAATTAACATACTCATAAGCGCCTGTACTTACTCGTAAATACGCCCAGTACTTAACTTGACATGACAAATAGTGTTTTACCTATCAGAGACTGTCTTTTTGTCATACATACTATTGACATCTTAATATATACATAAATAAAGGAATTATACAAAACCATATTTATTTTGGTGTACGTTAAAATAGTATGTATAAATTTATTACCTAGACATATAAATATGCGAAGGTAAAATAGTTTAATAGCTATTTCCGCTCTGCTTGAAAATTTTAAAAGCTTCAGTGTTTTCAATAAAAGATTAGTGTGCGTCGTAACGACACACGACAGAAGTGAAACTTATGTATTACAAAAAAAAATTAATTGAAAAAAAGCCAACGTCACGCGGTATTCCGAGACAGTCACCCATCCAAGTACAGACCGCGCGAGACGTTACTTAACTTCGGTGATCGGGCAAGAACAGGTGCTTCCAACACTCTACCCGACGCAGTGTTTACCCCAGCACCACTTTTCGTCACACAAAGAGGTTGGCGATCAGAATTACAAAGCCCTCCCATAAGAAGCTTTACTTCAAGATAAAAACCATTTTCTTCTCTTAGCATCGACGAGTCGAAATCTTTATTCGTTTTACTTAGCGTCCTTACATCTTCTAACGTATAATATTTGTAGTCTTTGTTAAAAAAAATCTATTTAAACTAAAAAAAATATTATGGTCGATTCTCGACCACTAGACAAGCACAAATACACACAATACACGTAATTCCTCTTTTACACATCGAATAATTCACTAGAAACCTTACAAAAGACAAGACTATTTCATATACGACCTACTATACACACGATTTACTTGTAATCTCAAAGAAAAACCTACTCATTGATTCATACTGCATTCCGAGCTATTTTGTAAATCTTTATTAACTGACTTCATACAGACGTTGTTATTGTGACAGCTTGTATGTATACTATTATCATTATGCATTGGAACACATATTTAAGCAAAGTTCAGTGACCTATACATACTTTTATACTTCTTCCGATCTTTTAGTATACTCTAATATGCACATATGAGAAATGGTATAAACATTTTGTATACTCCTTTGTTCAAATGACATATAGGTAAAGTCTTCTGGAAACCGCAAGGAGAATTTCCATAAAAAATCCATAATGTTTTAAGTCAATAATAGTATGTCAAATGCGTCTTTGTACGTTTAAGAGTATATAAACAACTAGCTATTACCTCCCAGATTCTTTCTGGTTACCTCTGCCTCAGAAACAATACCTGTTCTGAAGGAAAGGTACCATATATCCCTTTTACGATGATCTTTTTTTATTATTGTAGAATGGCAAAGTGACTGCACTATGCCTGATGGTAAGCCCAGTACAATTCAAACACAACACGGCGACCACCGAGAGATACGCCATCCTTGGTCCGTCATCGCTGTCATTCCGGCCTACATAAATGCCCCCTTAACGTTATGCTTGAAGGACCCCATGTCATAGAAAGGAGAGAACACACTGGCTGGAAGATTGTTCCACAGTTTCACGGTACGGTAAAGATAAAATGCTGTGAACTTTTTAGTTCGTGCACAGAGAGGATTTACCGTAAAACTGTGTCTCCGAAAATCAGCGCGCGTGGGTCGGTTGTGAGAAGAGGAGGACCTTCTCTAATTGAATAACTTTTCAGAACACTCGCCATGATAGAAACGACATAATTCGCTCAGTGAGACAATGTCTCTGCGCAACTGAAATTGGTCTATAAACTCTGTAATGTCTGCATCATTAACAATTCGAACAGTCAGTCTCTGCAACCTGTCCAGGGCATCCAGTAGGTATTTGGCGGAACCGTCCAAGAGATGCAATCAGTATTCTACGCAAGGCCGAACTTGTTCCTTATAAACGAGATATAGCTGATCAGGCGTGAAAAACCATCGCACCATGTTCAGGATTCCGAGTCTCCGAGATGCAATGGTTGAGTAGTTAAGGCGTGAAAGCTTAACAAACAAACTCATATTCACATTTATAATATTAGTAGGTATTAAGTAACATAGAATACATACTGGAGACGGAAGTTAACACTAGGTTAGGGAAATTCAAAAGGATTGAATAAATCATCAGTTTTACTAGTATGTTCTAATTACTTAGCGATGCGATTAAATTTATAAGGCGGACTGAATAATCACCCGGCAACTACTTTAGCAACCAATCTTAGTCGTTCAAATATATTACAAACGCAATGCGAGTTAAGAAATGATATTGCGTAATTATGAAAGGATTAAAATATCTTTGTTTTGATTCATACTGTTACACAAACTATTCAAATATTACCTGCAGACAATTAACGACTAGGCATTATTTTAAAGATGTTTGTGTAATCGGTAAATGTGACCTTGAAAACTAGATACACGACTTTAATTTCCATTTTTCAATATTAATCAGTTTATTTATTTTAAAACTAGATATCATAAAAACTATGTGCAGGAGTGCCAGAGATTGGAGCAATTGAATTTCAATTTCGTTGTAGATTTTCGTTATTGTTAGGCCATAATTATAATAAAACGCAGCGTATGTTATTTTTACGAGCTTGGCAAGTAAAGAAAACTAGATGGTACACATACCGGAGCTTGTATGAGACTAGTTCATACATATATATAGTAACATATTATGTCGTACTCTACACCTTGCCCACAATTACAACACTAATGGTTACATCGCACCACCTTTGCGCATCATCACTATCACCGCCGTAAAAAAGCGCCTCTAATGAAACACAAATCGGAGATAAAACAAAAAGTCTTTAATCTATATTAGTAAAGTACATGTACCTCGTTAAGTCTAATTTGAGAACATGTTCACAAGTGAACAAAAGTACCAAGATGCATCTTTGTCCCTGATTAAGAATATATATCACACAGAATACTGCTAAACAACGGAAGATCGTCATTTTCGTCATCATCGTTCTGTCATTGGTTCAGTATATATTCGTTTTTCACTCGCTAAATAAACGTCTAGTCTCAGGCACTATTGATCATGATTAAAATAAGCTACTGAATGTCGACTGCACAGAAGTTTTTTATCACAAACATGGTGTTAGAACAAAAGGCACGAACGAAACATTCAAATTATTATTATGTCATTCAGGGACTTCTATTTATTTATTGATATTATCCTATATTTTTGACATATTGAAACTTGTTAATTAGTAAGGCATATATATCTATTGAAAAAAAAGTTCCCTCGCCAAAGATCTTACAGTCCTCGTTAATCTTTTTGTCCGCTCTGAATCTAGTCGTGAGTATAATACGCAAGTTAATACGAGTACAATATAGTATAATACGCAAATACGCAAGTTTGTGTTCGGCGCGTCTGTGTTCAGAGCGGTCAAAAAAATTGCGCGCCTACTTTACTCCTGTATCGCAAGGATGTCACAAATATATAAATTAACGTACACAAAATACACCAACAGTCAGAACAATACAATTATCTTCTATCGATTGTCCTAGGTGTGATTCCAAGCCACAATACTAACGCGGTAGCAGCAGCGCGTCGCTTAAACCACAACACCATTTTATGAAAGAATAAGATGATATGATACATATTCGTCTAATAGCTTTCATTTAATGTCACAAAAACTGTAGGTAGTGAATGTTTAACGAACCGACCTCGCACTGTCGAGATTGTCACTGTAATCACAGAGTATTATAACGCTTAATGACTCAATAGTTTCCGGGTCACGTTATAAATAGGTAACCATCTACATAAAGAGTATTAACGTACGTAAGCATATCAGAATAAATGCAATGATAATTGGAATATTTGACAGCAAATATATATTATGATAGCTTTCACTGTACTTTCGAATTGCTAATTATTTATTCGTATGACAACGACGCGACGCTTAGTTCCTGGTAGAAGATCTACGTAATTGATATATTATACATTTATAACAAAGTCTCATTGCTGTGTATTAGGTTTTGCACGAAGAGACTAGGGCACATAATGCTTTGTGATAATCATCGTACATGTCCATTCGATCTTTTGGGCTTGATGGAGAAGAACTCTGTTACCACGATTCGAGACTTGCATCTAAATCATTTCGAAATAACCACGACTCTTTGACTGTATCTAAATCATGACTGACAAATCTTGTTGACTTTTATGCTATGCTCATACAACACGTCAAGGGAGTGGGTAGTGAATTATATCAAATTACGATCATTCCTCTCTCCTTTTATATTGCCACTATTTATATATATCTCTTTGCGAAACCAGCAAAATTGAAGAAAAAAATGCTGTGTATGCGAATTCAATTCAAATAGCGGAAAGTATCCTTACTAATTATACTTAAAAATAAAGAATGAGTTGAAATCTTGCTAAATTTCATGCAGACAAAGCCGCGGGTAACAGCTAGTCTAAAATATAATAACCACAAATACGTTTTATTAGGTTCGCTATCTACCAGTGAAAAACCCGTGAAAATCGATGTAACCGTTTTGGTGATAGCACAGCGGGCGAAGCCACGGTTAACAGCTAGTATAAACTAAAATTGCTTAAATTACTTTTTGTAAAGTCAGCTATCTGCCAGTGAAAGTCTCGTGAAAACTGGTCTAACTGTTTTGGAGATAGCGTTGTAGGCGAAACCACGGTTAACAGCTAGTATAAACTAAAATTGCTCGAATTACTTTTTATAAGATCAGCAATCTGCTAGTAAAAGTTATGTGAAGATCGATCGAATCGGTTTGAAGATAGCACTACGGGCGAAGCCACGGTTAACAGCTAGTATAAATTAAAATTGCTTAAATTACTTTTTATAAGATCAGCTATCTGTCAATGAAAGTTATGTGAAGATCGATCGAACCGTTTTGGAGATAGCACTGCGGGCGAAGCCACGGTTAAAAGCTAGTATAAACTAAAATGGCTTAAATGACTTTTTATAAGATCAGCTATCTGTCAGTGAAAGTTACGTAAAAATCGATCGAACCGTTTTGGAGATAACATTGCGGGCGACGTCATGGTTAACAGCTAGTATAAACTAAAATTACTTCAATTACTTTTTATAATGTCCGCTATCTGTCAGTGAAGGTCCCGTGGAAATCGGTCCAGCCGTTTCGAAGATTACCCGGAACAAACGGACAGACAGACAGACCGACAAAAATTTTAAAAATTGCATTTTTGTTATCAGTAGCGTGTATACTTTCACACCCAATCAGTAAAAAAGTGTTATTTTGATATTACATACAGACACTTCATTTTTATTATATGTATAGAATAGATTAAGACGGTGATACTATGGCAGTAAAGCAAAACTCAACTTTATTATTGAGAATGTTTTTTATAGCAATATAGTGTATACCGCTATATAGGTAGCTAGATTGCCTGACTTAGAACTACACTGTTCTATAACCACGCCAACATCAGAAACAGGTCGACTATTTCCATAAATCTTTTTGCGTTAAATGACCATAGCCCATTTGCTGATGAAAGTTATAAACGATTGTTACTCAATGCTCCGACCATACAAAATGGAACAGAAGTTTAACGTGGTTGAAGGCGCAGTGCAAGTACTGCATATAAATTAATATCTAAAGTTGTGGAGATCGAGTGGTTTGACCGGCGGAATATTAATTCGATATACCAGTCGATTCAGTTTCGAACCCAATCGAACGAATTTTTCAAATTCACGAATAATCTATACATATAATAAGAATGTAAATCTAATTTGTCTGTACTTTTTCGATTTTCGTAAAAAAAATTGTTGCAGGTGTCTAGGAATAAGTAATAAAATACATTTCAATCATTTTTAGGGATGTCTGTCTATCTGTTTATATGAACACGCATCACCGCTATAGTACAGGATTCACAATAAAACCACACAAAGAAAATCATAAAGCATATCTTCGAGAATAACTTAGTCTTTGTTTTATTAAAATTAGGCCACTCTATCAACCGTTATTGTAATTTTAATGACGACGCGGAGTAAGTACGAGAGAAAAATAGATTGACTTAATACATTCAGATGACTTTATTAATCACTGTTTTTTACATAAGATTCCACGCGGAGGAAGTCGCGAGCCCATCTAGTCTACATTAATATTATAAAGAGGAAACGTATTTTTGTATATTTATAATGAATAAACTAAAAAACTACTAGACGGATTTCGATAATTCGTTCATCATTAGAAAGCTAAATTATCCCTGAATAACATAGGTTATATATTTTACTAGAAAAAAATAGGGATCCCTACTAAAATTTCAATAATGTAATTCAAGGTATGAAAAATATTGTCATAAAATGACTTTCATCGCATGCGCTGCGGAAACTATGAATGATAGAACAAAAATATGTTCTACAATATTAAAGAACATATTAATATCTATAAAAAACCTCAGGGTACCATATGTCCAGCTATTGTGATTATGTCACTATAACTACATTTTTGAAAGAAATCTTAACAAAAACTATAACATGCCTAAAAGATCATGTTATTCACGTCTTTATATTAATTTTTGTCCAAATAAATTATTTGTAATTTTAATGAATTATTAAAATCGGCCATTGCATTCAAAAATATTACGAGTTTAAAATTGTCAATCTAAACAAAATATGCCGCTCGCGTCGTTGCCGGGGTGTGGTGTGTGCGTGCGGGCTATGCGGTGAAGAAGGGGTCACGGGAGAGGGGCGCGCACATCTATAGCGTAGGTAACCGCGCGGTTTATTTGGACAATAGAATTCTAGCTCATAGTAATAGGTCGGCAGTCAGTTACAATCCACAAATTGATTATGTTCATCAAAACAACATTCAAATTGGGGCAATCAACAAGATTTGTACTAAATGTTATGCTAAAAAATGGAGTGATGAAGCAAATGGTATGTGCTGCGCATCTGGAAAAGTACTACTTCCTAATATTGAAGAACCACCAGAACCAATAAAAAGCCTTTTTGTCAAATAATCACAGAAAATCCGCTCATTTTTTTAAAAATGGCGTGTTTCACCAGTGTTTAGCTTAACTGTGACTTAATTTAGCAGATACAGTAAAGAGTAGTTCCCGCTAAGCTATCACGCACCAAAACAGATGAATTCACCGGCTAGTTTTTTATCTTATCATTTTGTTAGGTTAGCACAATCATCTACCCTCGAACAGAAGATATTTCTTTCTGTAAGATTTTCGATTCTGGGTTGGATCGTGGGTACAAGATTTTCAAGACTATGATCAGTTTTAGCCAATCCACATATGTTTAACCTAAATATTTAAAATGATTGTTTACCCGTGCGAAGCCGGGACGGGCCGCTAGTTACTAATAAATCGGTGACACTATCAGCTGACATGGAAAGAAAACATCTCGAAAAATCGTAACACTTAAAAAAGATTCTTGCCACTGCCACTGTATCTGGGTAAAATACAGATCTGTGTGTGTAATTCTCTGTGTCAAAAATTTAAAGAGGCGTACTAAATATGTGCGTAACTTACTTCGAAAAGTACTTTTTGGTTAAGGACTCATACAGGCTGCTATTGTTTTATTATGTAAACTAGCTGTGCCCGCAACTCCGTCCGCGTGGAACCTAATGAACAGTGGAACGTGGAACAGTGACCAATAAAATCATCTGAATGTATGAAGTCCATTTATTTATCTACTTTTCTCTCGTACTTAAGTTGCATCGTCGTTAAAATTACAATAACTTTTGATAGAGTGGAGCGATTTTAATGAAACAAAGACTAAGTTATTCTCGAGGATATGCTTTATGATTTTCTTTATGAGGTTTTATCGTAAACCCAGTATTTTAGCAGTGATGCGTGTTCATACATAGATACAGACAGACATTTCTAAACATGATTGAAATGTATTTTTTATATCATAGGATGCAAACGAACAAGTGGGTCACCTGATGTTAAGCGATCACCACCGTCCATAGACACTTGCAACACCAGGGGAGTCGCAAGTGCGTTGCCATCCTGTATGTGGGGGGAGAAGGAGAAAGGAAAGGGGGAAGGGTAGAGGAGGTGGTTCTCCGGCGCTCTCACTAACCAAACGAAACGCAACAATACAAGCACTGTTACTTCACGTCGGTTTTCTGGGAGAGAGTGGTAGTACCCCGGACGAGCCGACCCATTCGTGTTGAAAACAGTAATAGATTCAGCGTGGCTCTACCACCTACAAAAATTATTACTTATTCTTAGACACCTGCAACAGTTTTTTTCACGAAAATCGAAAAAGTACAGACACTTTAGATTTACATTCTTATTATATATCTATATAAAAAATTAAACTAATACTATGAAGTTGAAAAGCTTGGACATTAGTATCAGTATTAAGAAAAAATTTGGACTAAATAATTTTACATTAAGACCCTTTGGTACAAGCAACATTTTAACACACTCCAAATGGCGATGTACAATTAAAGTTATACATTAATTTAAATATTTATCTAAAACTTTCTAAAATATTGTGGTAATATGTTGAAACGTTTATGGTAATAATATGCTTAACTTATTGACTTTCGATAACTTAAAGAAGTATATATTGCATAAGTTATGTAGCAAAACGTAGAAATATTTCATAACAAAAAAATAATTTTTGTGTTGCATAAATAGATATAGCTATTGGTCATCTTGTCACAATATTTGTATGTGGTATTTATTAATCATCATTACATAGTATAAAACAAACTCCTCTGGCGCGTCTGTCTGTCTGTCTATTCGCGATATACTCAAAAACTACTAAACGGATTGTCATGTGGTTTTCATCAGTAGATAGAGTGATTCACGAGGAAGGTTTAGGTATATTACTTATCTATATTTTTTTTAATTATCAGGGCAGGACAACATCCGCTAGTATGTAATATTTTAAAAAGTAATAAAATAGGATAATGTCATTATAGAGATATCAATACAATCGATTTTATTCGTGTACGATTCAAATTTCGGATATCAGTAATCAATCATCTAACATTTTATACTCTTTTATGCTTTGAATTTTCTTCCACGTCATATAATCAGACGAGTAAAATATAACAAAAAGCATATGTGTAGCTCACACGCAGTAGAAGTGAAACCTTCATGAAATATTTATATAAACGATCCATGTGAACAGTATACCATTGAACAGTACACCACGCGTGTTATAATGTCTTAGGCTTCGTAATACGCACATGCACTCACACACATACATTGTTGTACTTACTCACGTAGAGACGCACAACGCTCGGACCAGGGCAAGCGTTAAATAGTGCAATCTATACTATAATAAAACTGTAGCAAGGTCAAATCTGTACATTAAATATTTTTTGAAAATTGTTATCGGGGTAGACTTTGTTATCGATATAGAAGCCAAAAATAATCTTTTTAGAATTTTTGTCTGTCTGTCCCTGTGAACACGCATCACTCTGAAAGTACTGAACCGATTTTGACGAAACTTGGCACACTGATAAGTAATATTACGAGATTACATCTAGGATACTTTTTATCTCATAAAACGCAAGGGATTCTCCAGGATCTGCCTGTTTGTCTGTCCCTTTGAACACGTACCACTCTGAAAGTACTGAACCAATTTTGACGAAATTTGGCACAGTGATAACTAATATTACAAGGTTACATCTAGAATACTTTTTATCTCATAAAACGCAAGGGATTCTCCAGGATAACGGACGAAAGTCAAAAATTTGTAGTTAATGAAATTTTTGACGGATTTTGGTAAATTTTCATTGTGCTATATATAGCAGAAAGATTAGCTAAAACGATAAGCTATATTTCCCTAAGCTACTTTAAAAAAAATACCAAAAAGAGAATCGCCGGGATTCGAACCGTCGGCTCCGGCGGACCATATAACGTCCAGTACGTTATAACTGAGCTACGGCTATATAACATTTCTATGCGTAATTATCAACCTCATATGGAAAAAATGGTTGTAAACGAAACTGTCACTTATATGTTGTTACATTTATTTTATTGTATAAAAAATGTTTGCTAAACAAAGGTGACAAGATTTTTTCCTAAAACATAAACCTAGATAATAGTTACATTGCATTGTAGAAGACGAATCTCAACTAGAGTTCTATCAGTACGTGTGTTGTTTCGATATTTGATAAAATTAGTTTTCTAAATGTTGTTGAGTCTTGAAGTAGTTGGGTTCAGGTTTGTGAATCTAAGATTAAAATAAATCAGTTCAGGTGTATTTTTTTTTTCTCGAACTGAGCACGCTATTGACCTAGCAAGGTCTTAACAGCTTCACCGGACTACTGTTTGCAGTTACTATGTTGTATTTATACTAATATTATAATGAGTGGTAAAGTTTTGTTTTCGAGGAATGCTTGGTACCTACTACTGGTCCGATTTCAAAAATTCTTTCACTGTTAGAAAGGTATATTATCCCAAGTTCAGTATCTCAGTAAAAAAGGTGGTTTGTATGTCAAAAGTAAAATAAATGTGACCAAATTAAAATTGAATGCAGATTTCACGTATACTTTACAAATTCTTATAAAACAAACAACTAAAACAAAATGGAAATTTAATGTAGATAAAGTTCAACTTTTACAGTATGTTACGTGATGAAGTTACAAGGGGTACTGGGAAGACATTTATCGGCAATATATGTAAGTTAGTTTTGATCTTCACTTTGATGACACTACTTTAGGTAATGCTGCGAACAGATTCTAGGCTTATTTTAAAAGATTTCTCACATACCAACTGGGTATATGTTTGAGTGAGTCCCTGGATAGTTTGGATTCACGATTGGAAGTGCTGGATAACGCTGCAATAGGGTTTTAGGTTTTTTAAGATTATTTGCGTTTAAAAATACAATTGAAACCGGTAATAACCGATTTGGTGCAGACGAAGTTGCACGGGTCAGCTAGTATACAATAAGGAGACTGTGAATATAAGAAACACTGTATAATGTACTAACACACGTAGAGACGCACAACGCTCGGACCAGAGCAAGCGTTAAATAGCGCAATATACAATAAGGAGACTGCGAATATAAGAAACACTGTATAATGTACTAACACACGTAGAGACGCAAAACGCTCCGACCAGAGCAAGCGTTAAATAGTGCAATATACAATAAGGAAACTGCGAATATAACAAACACTGTATAATTTACTAACACACTTAGAGACGCACAACGCTCGGACCAGAGCAAGCGTTAAATAGCGCAATCTATACTATAATAAAACTGTAGCAAGGTTAAATCTGTACATTAAATATTTTTTGAAAATTTTGATCGGGGTAGACTTTGTTATCGATATAGAAGCCAAAAATAATCTTTTTACAATTTTTGTCTGTCTGTCTGTCTGTCTTTCTGTCCCTGTGAACACGCATCACGCTGAAAGTACTGAACCGATTTCAACGAAACTTGACACAATAATAACTAATATTCCAAGGTTACATTTAGGATACTTTTTTGCTGATAGCCTACATACACTATTTTGAAGCAATTACTAGATTTCAAAGCAAAGAACAAAGTAATTGTTTTACAATGGATCCCTTCTCATATAGGTATAACTGGGAATGAAAGAGCTGATCTTTTAGCTAGAGAAGGATCCTCCGAAGTGCTCCTATTAATATTTTATCAACTTACTTAGATGTATGCTCAGTATTTAAAGTTGTTACTCGCATTGGAAGGAATACTTTGATGAGCGTTCTAAAACAAAACGAATATGGTACAGAAAGATTCAGCCACGCCCCTTAAGGTCACCATGGATTGATGACAGTACGATTTGCCGTCGGGAAGCAATCACAGGAATAAGATTACGCTCAGAACACATCCCATGTAAAAAGTTCGCCTACCTGATGCGTAAAGTACTATCACCACTCTGCCAGAGTTGTGAGCTCATCGATGATGTGCACCACATCCTGGCAGAATGTGTTCGATACGAAGATATTAGATCTCGGCTTAATGCTTCTGGTTCGTTCCACACTGGTTTGTACAATTCGTTATTGTCTGACCCAACTTCGAAAGATGCTAAAGAATTGTACAAAATTAATATAAGCTATTGTTAAGTATATTGTCATTCTTATTGTTATATAGTTGTATGTCACTTAGGCGATATAGCCGAGAAGGCGACTAAGCCTTCATTAAAAAATAAATAATAATAATATTAAAATTACGGCTATCTTAACATGGTTTGGACATACTTTATTTTATTTACAAAAAAAAATAGCATCGGGCACATTATTGTTAATAACAAAAATGTCTGGCAATGATAATTTCATGTTTTAGTAGCGTTTCTAAGTTAGTAAAAAACAAAACATTCAAAAATTATATAAAAATCAATATTTTTGCCTGTAAAGGTGCGATATGCACTAATAAACGCAACGTTTACCGGCAGCCAGGTAGCCCGCACTCTGTTCGGAAGAACATAAAGATATGTAACGTAGATAAGATACTATAATATATAAAAACTGGCTTATTTTCTTTTTCGAAACCGTTGCTAGCTCTTAGACAAATAGTTACAGGCAAGTGACATTTGACGCGTCGTGCTCATATCTTTTTAATATTTATATTTTTCTTCAATACAATGGAGTGTGAAAAAGTTTTAATACAAGTTGAAAATAGTTATGATATTATTCAGTGTTTCATTTATCATTATTTTATTTTATGAATATATTTTATCGTTTAATTTACAATTTAACTCTATCAACTTGATATTTTATAATGTAAACTCTACTGACTGTATAGTAAACGTCTACAAAAAAGGGAAAGGAACTTCGTTAGAAACTGGGGGGTCCATAGACATTTAAACCTTTTTTTCACATTACCACCAATATAAGTTCGTTGCTACGAACGGGTTGTAGGCTTATTTTAAAAGATTTCTCACATACCATCTGGGTATATGTTTGATTGAGTCCCTTGGTAGTTTAGATTCACAATTGGAAACCGATGGTGTGGCTGCAATAAGGTTTTAGTTACCTATATTAAAATTTTTCGTGTTTAAAAATACAATTGGCACCAGTGATAACCGATTTGGTGTAGACGAAGTTGCACGGGTCAGCTAGTATACAATAAGGAGACTGCGAATATAACAAAAACTGTATAATGTACTAACACATGTCGAGACGCACAACGCTCGGACCAGAGCAAGTGTTAAATAGCGCAATATACAATAGGGAGACTGCTAGTATAGGAAACACTGTATAATGTATTCTATCTTATTCTCTCATACTTAAAATTATATAGATTTGTAAATTTGTCTCTTTTTAATATCGCTTTGTAGTAGTTTCATCGAATTTCAAATCACAACGAGGCTAAAAAAATTTCACTTAAAAAATGCGACAGTATGTTTAATTTCGGAAATTTCGTTCGTAATATACTTACGTCATAATCCAATAGCAAAAATGATTATATAACTGAACGTAATATGATACATTATGTTTATATACATGAATATAATATTAGTGTATGTTATTGTATATAAATATCTTATAATTAACGATTGGTTAAGTAATCTTAACTTTCTTCGAAATCGTAAAAAAAGTTGTTTCTCCTCCTGTTACGTCTGAATTATTAAAACGATGACGTAGAACTGCGTTATTTGCGGACCATCGCGCCTCGCCGATGCATTACCGTTTCGTTACGCTATGTCAACCTACATCGTATTGACTGCTTGTACTGTCCATTATTTAATATCTGATTTAAAGATCATAGCTAAATGTACATCGCTGCAAAAATAAAATTGATTCCGTATTTTACAATAATTACATATTATAAAACAAAGTCCTCTGCTACGTCTGTCTGTTCCCGATAAACTCAAAAACTACTGAACGGATTTTCATGCGGTTATCACAAGTAGATAAAGTGACTCATCAGGAAGGTTTAGGTATAAAATTTATCAAGCTTTTTTTTATTATCAGGGCGGTATAACGTCCGCTGGGCGAGGCTAGTATACAATTTTTTTTTTCTTACAAAATTAGTCGCTTACATTGTGAATTATTGTGTCAATTACTTTAATAGATTTTTATTAGATTTGGTACAACGTCAGTACTATGTGCGGTTTGATGATAGATTATAGCTTACAAATATTGTGATATTTAAAAAAAATCAAATTTTTGCTTCACTTTAATTTACACGGTATTTTAGAAATATGGAAGTGAAATTAGTTTATATAGTTTTTATGATAGATAGCGTTAATGATGTAGGATTAACCGCGAAGCTTATAGTTTAATTGACGCTACAGGCAACTGTGTTAGATGTACTTGGACTGGTTCAGAGCGGTTTTGCCCAATGGGCCTTTAAGATGTCTAACCTAAAGTAAACTACCATTATTATTAAGCAATGAAGTCGAATAAACGATGTAACAGGAACCATGAGATAGTTATAATCACGTAATGACTTCTATAATAACAAAATGAAGTCTTTAATTATTATAATCATTATAGCAAGTCTCCAATTTGCCATGAATAGTATAATTATATTGTTGCTATGATCAACATTTTAATTTTCAAGCAAAACCACGAGTTTATGTTACAACCTTATTACAATTCACATAAAATTTATAACCTAAGATTTTAGCCATTACATTTGAAGTTCGAATCAATAACAGCAACTTCATTCACAACGTATAAAGTATATATATACGTTATACGAAACCACAAGTGTCGACAGCAGACCAAAAAACACGTCAGGAACGAATGAGATCAACCTACTTTGACCGCACGCGTAATACTGAGGCCGCACCTACATACATAACGAATAACCGTATTCGTATTTGCTCACATATGAACATTCGACTATTAATCACTACATATTATAAAGTCCTCTACCAGGCCTGTCTGTCTGTTCGCGATAAACTCAAAAACTACTGCACGAATTTTCATACGGTTTTCACCAGTAGATAAAGTGATTTATGAGAAAGGTATACAATTTGTCAAGGCTTTTTTTTATATTGAGGGCGGAATAACATCCGCGGGGCCCGCTAGTTATTTTATAATGACATCCAAAATTTCTAACAACTTTATTATAACAATAATTTCTTCATCACGAATTTATATATCATATAGTTTAGAAAAGTAAAGTTACGTTTAGGACCTTATTGCACGATGATATTTGTTGTGTAAACGCACGTGCTGCCCCAACACAATTATTTCGCTTAACGTATCTTGCAGCATACATTAATCAGGGTCGCTGTCAAGCTATTCAATAACGCTTCTTAAACTAGCTAGCACTAGCTGTGCCCGCGACTTCGTCCGTTTGGAACTTAATGCAAAAAACAGTATTTTATTTGCTGTGTCCTAGATATTATTAATACTTTATATAATATCCTGTTTCTGTAAGAGATTGGATTGCATTAACTTACCTACTCTTTTCTCATACTTAACTCCAGCCTTCATTCAAATTACAATAACTTTTGATAGAGTCGACCGATTTTAATAAAACTAAACGTCACGAGAGGATATGCATTATGAACGCAGTACTTTAGCAGTGATGCGTGTCCAAACAAACAAATAGACAGTCAGATATTTCAAAAAATGATTTAAAAGGAATTTTATTATTCATTTCTAGACGACTGTAAACAATTTTTTATCCATACCGAATAATAGAGTTGGCAAGGTGTACATACTAGCATACAAGGCTTTCCAATTTAGTTTTCGGAGATAATCTATCATTGACTGATCTTACTACGAGCCTATTGGATATTAGGTATATGTAGGCATATGTTACATTGAGAACTTAAAGTGAACTTTATGCCTCTTTGTCGCTTCATTTTTATAAAAAGAGTTCTATTGCCTATGCTCTTAATCGTCATCAAACTATAATAGTTTCAAAATACAGTAAACGCAATGTGCTTCCTAAATAAACTTTAACTCAAAGCGTTCGTCAATCACAAAGAAAATCCGAAATTTGTTCTAATTACAAAGTTTGTTGAACCGAATACAGACAAACCCGTGGCATACGTCTTTATATGGCACTATCAACAATAGCTTGAAGGAAATCTACACTTGAGTTAAAGCTTGTGAGTTTGAAAATTTGTTTATAGAAGGTAATTTCCGAAACTACTGAACCAATTCTAAAAATTCTGTTTTTAATAGTTATATTGTTCCTAATGCCATAAACTATATTTTATTGTTCATATTTTTTTATTGCAATTAGCGCATACGAAGTTTTCAACGGTTGAATTCAATAAAATAACCATTTATAAAACTATTTGTTTCTTTGTTATTCGCTTATCAGTCAGCCTTATTATATTATACTTTTTTAATTTAATACATTCTTTAAAAAAATATAAATCACTAGTAAAAAAATCAGGCGATATATCTAATAAAGAAGTAATAATGAAAATACTAAACAATAATAAGAAATAAAAACACAAACATTGACAAAACTAATTCTAAGTGAGGTTTGTGCATGACTATAATAAAAATTACTAACGCGACAACCGCAGAATACGTAACCAGTGTTATTATTACGTTATGACTTGGGTTTCATAAAAAGACATTGGCATTGAGCGCAATCTAATTTTAATAGTCTTTTCAGCACCTCGCTTTAAGGTTACAATATAGACAAATGAAAAGTATTTAGCCTTGATGTATTTATAATAATTAATTAAAAAAAGATGCATCCTATAGTAAATCTGTTTATTTTTTTTTTTTATTAGAATATATTATTTTATAGAATAAATATGATTTTAATAAATTATAATGTTATTTAGGAATTTAAGCAGGCTCTAATACAACTAATAGCTTATTTTACTTAGGAACGCCTTTCTATTTTAACTTGCATTTAATATTTTTTTGTTATCCTTTTAATGTTGTATAACATTTTAAAAGTAATTTAACATCATTATAGTTACCATAAAGTATTTTTTTATTTCAAATAACATAGTTTTCATTCGCAATAAATGCAGTGTAATACTTACCGCAAAACATAACCATAGAAATCCCCATAACGTGCTCCATTTTTGTTCGAACTATTCTATTCGGTTATTCAAACAATACAATTATATTACAATTTAACACTATCGTAAATAAATACGCGTAAATATGACCACGAACACTGATAACGCGTGTGCGTGTTGCGCGCTTCACGAAATAAATGAAATAACGCTGCAGTTAAATCGTACTCTCTACTCCATGCAACCGGCTTCTGGCGGAATGCAAGCCTTCTACATTCCCAAACGGATACAATAGCCGCAGAAAAACACGATTCAAATATGACCACCAAAATGTTCTCACGACTAACACATACAGTATTCATGATTAATTAAACTGAATTATGTTTATACCAAATTTATACATGTAAATAAGATTAACGTGTCTGTTCTTTGTCCAGGCTTATGTCTGAAACAGCTGAAGAACTTTTGAAGGATTTTACTAGTAGATAAAAGGCGTTTTACAGTAATACCCAAGCTAGATATAATTATACTTTAGTTAGTGGTAATTACAGGCTATTACATACTGGATCAATATGTGAACGATGATGATATCTGGCATTGTATCCTCTCTGTGCTTCCACTAAAAACGATTGTAAGGTGTAATGTATTTTAAATATGTATAGAAGCTAAACTAGGTCGAGTTTCTTGCCGGTTCTTCTAGATGACTGGGTTGTCTTCGGAACTGGTTGTAATTGTAACGGTCATAGGTGTATTCTTAGGGTCTAAATTGAATAAAGTATTTTTGATTTTTTTAAATTATAAAAGTGGGCAAAAATTACAAAATTATAATTTAGAAGATGATGAAATGAGATAATTAAATTCCTTCTTCTCGATCTTCTCGGATTCTGTTAATATGATGCTGTAATAGCTCAAAATTAAACGTACGTTCACGGTGATATCATGGATTCAAATACTTAAATAATTTACTACATACACGTTGGTAAGGTGGCTCTTGTGGAGTATCTCTATACTATCCTACACATAAAAACTGTAACTAGGTCAAATCTATAGACTAAATTTTTTTTGAAAATTATAATCTAGTTGGACTTTGTAACTTTGTTATCGATATAGTAGCCAAAAATAATCTATTTACAATTTTTGCCTGTCTGTCTGTTTGTCCATGTGAACACGTATCACTCTGAAAGTACTGAGCCAATTTTCACGAAACTGGACACAGTGATAACTAATATTATAAAGTTACATCTAGGATACTTTTTGTCCCATAAAATGGACGGGATTCTCCAAGATAACGGACGAAAGTAAAAAATGTGTAGTTAATGAAATTCTTGATGGATTTTGGTAAATTTCCGTTTTGGTATACAAAGTAGACAGATTAGCTAAAAATTTAAGCTATATTTCATCTCCTTATGCTTCTTTAAAAAAAACAAGTATCAAAAAAATGACCGTTGGGTTCAGAACCGACGCCTTCGTCGGTCCGTATAATGTACAGTACGTTATAATTGAGCTACGGCTACATGACGTTTCTATGCATGATATCAATAAGTTGAATTAGAAGTATAAAATCTAAGAAGTAGACTAAATTCTATTGATGTACGTGTTTGTTTCTTTGTAATGAAGCATTTTTTTTCCTTTGATTTTCGAACCATAACGATTCAATTTTCGGTCAAATTTTTAGAATATTTCAAAGCGTAGAAGGTTTTGGATGATCAACAGTTTGCTGGTTTAACGAAAACGAAATCTACTGACATCGGTGCAACACTCATGAGTCATATTGGGGGTCTGAGAAGAGTCACAGCATGCAATTGGTGTGTTCTGCAATCTGTTTAAGGCCTCTTAAAGCATGATCGTTGAACTTCTCTCGATCTTTGACTCTCTTATTTAAAAGATCGTTGTCAGAAAGTTAACATAGATAGGGCAACGTCTGCGGAATCGTTGACATAGATCGGCGTCCAGCAGAGCTCTATTTTAGGCCAATTTTTGTTCCTGTTATACATAAATGATATAACTAATGGTTGATAACAGTGCTGACATGATTCTGTTTGCAGACGATACTTCAAAATGAAAAGGGTAGATTCAGATATCTGATTAGTTTCCATTAAATAATCTGTTGCTAAATGCACCTAAAACAAAATGCATGAGATTTACCTTACCTAATGTTCCACGGGTTGATAGTAGAATCAAGATCGAAGAGAATTTACTATGCTTAATTGATAATACTGTGTTTTTGGATATCACACTTAATTATAAATTACAATGGGGTCCTCACTTTTGAGTTCAAGGATCATGTTAAACGGGTTTTGATGTCAAAGGGCTTGGAAAAAGTGATGCCATTACAGGGCAGATTAATACGTAAAGAAAGCTGATGTCTGGAATTAACATCCCTCTTTGTGCATCTTCCATGCTAAAAACGATTGTAAATGTTACGTATTGTTTTTTAAATTCTACACTTAAAAGATAGTCTCGATCGAGTTTCTTACCAGTTCTTCTCATTAATTAGGCAGTTTCCCGAACTGGTTGTAGTTTTGACGTTCAAAAGCGTATTCTCGGAGCCTATACGAAATATAGTAGTTTTATGTTAACTATAAACTTATGTTTATACGCATTGAAATTTGTAACCACTATCTGCTGATGATGAAACAAAACAAAAACGCTTTTTCAATGTTGTTGTATTACCACCATGCAGTGAAGACATACAAAATTATTTCATTTCCTTGTTTGGAATCACCAATATGTCGTAGCCTAATGTATTAATTGAGCTTATTTTGAGAGGTTGAGATAGATTGAGACTTACTTGGAGACGACACTTTGACCCAATAATTAAATTTATAATTTTCTTCGTAACATTCTAAGTGAACAGTTCTAAATTATTGTGGCCGAAATAATATTCCATATAAAGTAGTTCAACCTTAAAGTGCTGAATCAAGGCACCTTTCATGAAATCTTAGTCGCACCTGCGAATGCGGAAGCTGAGATTTTACGGAAGCTTGTTATTAATGCTCAGGATTTTTTTGAATAGACTAAGAATACAATGGAACTCACATGATCTTTGTGGGTCAACGTCTCTAATATAATAAATAATACAGCGTTCGTACTTTACATAAATGTTTTTTTTTATATCATAGGAGGCAAACGGACAGGCGGCTCACCTGATGTTATGTGATCACCGCCGTCCATAGATACTAGCAACACCAGGAGAGTCACAAGTGTGTTGCCAGCCTGTGTTAGGGGGGGAAGGAGTGGGGGAAGGGAGGAAGGTGGGAGAGAAGAAGTGGGCCTCCGGCGCTCTCACTGACCGAACGAAAAGCAACAATGGGAGCACTATTACTTCACGTCTGTTTTCTGTGAGAGGGTGGTACTACCCCGGGTGAGCCGACCCATTCATGCTGAAACCAGTAATAGCTTCAGCGTGGCTCTACCACCTACAATGTACAGGTATATATTTATTTTAGAGAAATTTAATATTGCAGAGCTAATGGAAGTAGTGGTAATGGATTTAATTATAGTGCGGATGCGATATTATACAAAGTAACTATATCTGGACGGGATACTTACACGATAGCAAAACTTTACGCCTTGATAAAATTAACATCATAGCATATTTGTGGTGTTGCTGATTTGAAAATATGTATATCATTCGATGATAAGTGGCGTTTTGGCGAAAGAACATTTACTTAGAGTTTTTGGCGGGATCTTGGTCTGTCATGTAGTGAATTTTATTTTTTATTCATAATCTTGTGTTACTTGACTCTATATTGTGTAAAATTGGTGTTGTTTTATGTGATATAGTTTGTTTATTGGGCATAAGTGAAGTGAATGGAAAATAATGCCACGGACCATGAATTCTGAGATCCCACAAAAATTCCATGGAAGGTTCTGACAAGATGGCCACCATCTTGTTAGTTCATTGAAATTATATCAAGAAACTTGTAATATTGATACTCACTTGACAATGGCAGTAATGGTCTACGAGAAGACTGGTTGCCGAAAATGGAATAGAAGAAGAACTTGTAATACTATTAACTACTCGACAATGCCAGTAATAATCTATAAGATTGGTTGCCAAAATTAAAGTAAAAAAAAAAACATTTTAAAACATTTTAAAAAAACATTAGTACCAGTTTTTAATATGAAAAACAGCATTATAATCAATAGTATAACATGAAGACCGCTGACTTGTTAATATCTTTATGGTGCTACTGATTTGACACTACGTATATAATCCGATGATAAGCGGAGTTTCCGCTAAAGAATATTTACCTAGGTATTAGCTAGTATGTCCTTGAAATGAAGAACGTCATTTATAATCAATATTTTCATATATTATAACCGTGTGCGCACTAAATAATTTCTTATTCTTCAAACGTTTCTTTGTATGTATACATATTCAAAAAGTAATGAAAAACGCCTGATGATAAAAAAGAAACAATAGTGCGTATAAAACGACTACAACGTTTATATTTAACATATCGAGACAATATCTTTAATATTATAATCATTAACACCACAGTTAAACCTTATTTAGATCACATAAAAAGTAGATAACATATTTATACATTCTCTTGTAACACTATAACAACTAAAGGAATAAAAAACATTATTACGAAGTTGCGTATGTTTTAGTAGGCGTCACATTCTTTGATTAATATCGTTATAATTACTTAAAATAGAGTAAAAGAACCAGAAATATGACATTAATTTCAACTATCTAATTTATTTTCTTAACTTTGTAACATTAATTATCATAAATTAGACGGCACCCGCAACTTCGTCGTAAAATTATTTTGTTGTTACCACATATTTTATCTGAATGAACTTTCTTTGCTGTCTTCCATTTTTGCGATTTTAATTTATAGCATAAGACTTGCAACCTTTTTATTCATTTTAAGTTAACTTTCTTAAATGTTATCACTGCTGCTTAGTTCTATGAAAAAGTGATCTTGTGGCCTCAATAATATATTAAAAAGTCCTAAATCTACCAATAAAAGTTAATCTTTAATTTCGATTAAGAGAATAGATAAAATAACACAGATAAAATACGAAGATTTGTGAAATACATCGTTCAACCTTAAAGTAACAGACACGTTACCTTGCCTACTGTAGGAAATTGTATTTCCTGTCGCTATGTTTTATTTATTAAAACATAATCATCTCTAAACAAGCGTATCCTTACTGTGATAAATTTTTAATTATTGAATAATTATTATCTAATATATTGTATTTATTTGTGCCTAATGGCCATATTAAAGTCACAATAAATTTCAAGGTAAAATATATAAGTTATGTAGAGTTTTATTATAGATCGGCGTTATAATTTGTACCCTCCTAACATAGCTCTTAATGTTCTTAAGATACCTTCAATAACGTTATCTTCAATAGTGCGTGTTTATATCTTTGGCTGGTAATACATAAACAATAAAAATATATTATTTTTATGTTTAATTACATAAATACATTATTTAAAAAATCTCCGAAAAACAAATAATAATTATTATACATGAGCTGTTTTGACTAACATAATCGTTTTAATTTTGTGTTAATTCTGTTTGAAAACATTCTACATAAAACTTTACTGAGGTAAACTATAACAGTACTCTGAATAAAGACAAGTTCATAAGCAACAATCCATTCCAAATACTCCGCAGGTTTCAGTGAATGGCAATATTTTAGTAAGCTATGAATATAATCGTCACTTGAGGTCGTTTTTTATAAATAAAGCAACATTGATTGTACACTTATTTTGATTGATGCCACTTATGCAGGAAATAGAAGTGAAATTCCGAGGATGATAAGAGAAAAAAGAATAGGAATTCCTGGTCAATATAAAAAGCGTGTTTTTATTTTAATAACTATATTCAATAGAGAACAAAAAAATACTAATAAATCGAATATATTTATGATACGATTGAAACATTATTTAATTTTTTATTATTTACATAAATATTTCGTCAACTAGTTTCTTGTCTATCAGTCTGTGAGGTTTAGGCCTGCTTTGTTTCCTTTTACGCCGGTAGAGTCTTGCGTTGAGCGGGTACAGGGCGGGAGAGAGCGCGCACCGAACGTTAAACCACCAATCACAAGAAGCGACGCCTTGAGAAAATACTGTGCCGTTGGGACATAAAAAAGATGCTTGTCGCCCGTCGATGTCACAGTAATGCCAAGCTGAAATCATAATTAACAAAATTTTATAAATCAAATTCAAATACTTGACGTATTTAAGTGATTCATTTCTAAACGATTGCACTTATTTGGCAAAATATTTTTTGTTGTGTGTGTAGATGTCTAGACAAGATTTGCATTAAAGAGAACTTTTGAAAAATTGTATGGAGAAGATAAAAAAATTCCGTATAAGTAAATGAAACAGAAGATATTAGGGTGATTTTCAAAAATATCGTCTTTCAATTGTTAAGTAGCCATATTATTTCATGGTCACACACTAGAAGGGGAAGGTATAGTCTCATTTACTTCGTTAAAACACACGTGCGAAGCCGAGAGGGCAGCGAATTGTTAGTAAATGTAAAAAATTGTATTAACTACTTCTTATACTTTATATGTTCCAAAGTTTGAACAATAACCTGTTTCGATATTGAGTGAAAATGTGGTCTAAGATAGTAAAATACACTTGTAAATGCTTGACAAAATATTCTCTACTTAAGTGTGGTCACTCAGGTCGGCATTGGAAAGAGTAATAACATGAGTAACAACAAAGAACTGAATCTACTCGAGCTATGAACACAAAATTTGGATATAATATTCCCTTTTCTAAAAGTTTTTTAAACATGACATAAATAAAAGGAAGCATGAACCTATAGTTATTATAATGAGGTAAAGTTTGTTTGTTTGTAATATTTTGAACTACTAATTTTTTCTTGGGAATTCTTTCACTAATAAAAAGATTATTCTCGCTGAGTAACAAACTATTCATTTCAGTTTTATTATGTTCTGTATTGTAATTGAAACATACAAATACTGGGGCAAACAACTAATCATTGATTTATGAGTGAACTATCGTAATAAAAATCTGTAAATTTTGTAGTTCAAAATTTTAAATTTAGTCCGTATATAGGTCAGAACAAATCTTAAAACTAAAAAGTTAATATTCCAATGACTTAGTGTAAACAAGCGTTTGTCAAACGTTCAATTTCTACAGAAAATATCGAAAGAAAATTGTATTTCGTTTGGTTTAGGTTATGCATTAGACAATGTGCATCATTATTCTTCACAAGCTTTTACTCGCAGCTTCGCTCGTATTAAATTAGATTTGACGGAAACCTCGAGGACAGTACTTTTTTCTGGTCGAATGTCCTTGTCTGTGCCTTTCTATCCCCTCGACAACGAGTATGCGAATTTTTATGAGAATAGGTAGAATATTTAAGGCGTAAAAGCATAACAAACAAACAAATATACATTCGCATTTATAATATTAGTTAGGATTCACCTACTGACTATATTTAGGCTGTTATGACTCACAACCATAAAATAAGAATATATATCAATTTCACATAACTACATATATATCATATATCAAGTTCGTATTAGTAACAAATATACATCTTAAAATAAAGGCGATATACTAAACTTCCTTAAATTAAATTAATATTGTAAAATTAAATCATGACGTTCGAATAACCATGATATAAGTAATTAATTTATTTAAATATCATAACGGACATTAACAGATTCAACAGATTAAATAGATATTTGAATAACTATGTATAATATAAACCTATATATCAATTAAATGGCGGATCTCACGTCTTCTACTAAACTTTATAAAGTTTAGAACATGTTCCGGGCAATTTTTTTGGCTATAATTAGTTGACCTTTAATCACTATTTAAGGTCAGACGAGTAATCATCATAGCACACCCAAGGTTTCTCAGGCTCAAGATGGCTACCAAATAAACCTAAACAATGCATACCTATAAATTTTAAATGCCCACTCGATTTGTTTAAATAATATATTGTTTTATGACTTTTATTGATTCATAACAAGGTTTTCTTTTGTGTAGTATATATTCTGCAAAATATTTATATATGGTATAAATGCAATTGATTTGAGGCTCGATCTTGTCAAAACTACTAAACGTATCTTAATAGGCCTGAGCATTTTTTTGCGGAATTTTTCGTAGATGCTCCTAGACCATTTATTTGATTCGATTGACCCCTTGCCATTTCTTTAATGCCCAACGAAGATGGCGGAAATCAGCTAGTTTTTTAATAAGGTAGATTACGTTTTGTTTTTGCTGGGTTCTAGGACACGGTAATTTCGTCCGAATGAATACATGTCGTACACAATAAGGTGTTTTTTTATATCACAGCACGCACACGAACAGGTAGGTCACCTGATGTTAAGTGATCACCACCGCCCATAGACACTAATAACACTAGGGGAATCGAAAGTGCGTTGCCAGCCTGTGTTTGGGGGAAAGGGAGGGAAGGAGGAAAAAAGAGAGAAGGGCCTCCGGTGCTCGCACTGACCGAATGAAACGCAACAATGCAAGCACTGTTACTTCAGGTCGGTTTTCTATGAGAGGGTGGTTTTACCCCGGGCTAGCCGGCTCATTCATCGGTAATAGCTTCAGCGTGGCTCTGCCACCTACCAAAGGTGTGTCGCATTCAGGGATTAACCAGTGTATATGTAACAATCAAGCTTAATGACTAGGTTGCAATCGTCATGCACATGGCGATAAACAATGATTCTCTCTTACGTTTCACCTGATATTAAATGGCGCTGTGGTTCAAGAAGGCAAACATGCTAAGCCTGAAGAGCGACTGACTCTCAAGTGCAGCTGCCGTAATACACATATAAGTGCTTAACGCATTTCTCAATTTGAGGGTGGTAGGTAGCAAGGAGGACTTAGAAAGAACTTTACCAACATGCTGTGGTCTTATCACAGTATTTTCCTTCACTTCACCAGTACAACCAACTTGCAGCTGAGAACTTTGCAGGTCGATATAACTACTACAATCTTTGTTGTATTGTAAATTTCTCAATAGTCACCGTTATTTTGGACTTATTCTGTACTTTCCATCAAGTAAAGTACCGTCATTATGTCGTTATAAAAAATATATACCCATTATTTCCATTGATAGAAATCAATTCACAAACTGTAGTTTTTAACTCTTTAGTTATTGTTACATAATATTATATAAAGCCTTCTTGATTATTTACTTCTATTAAATATGAATGGATCCCATAGTAAGGAAAGCCATTACAATGAAATAGTGAGCGATAAATCAGTGTAGTGTTACTTTGTTTTAATTTTTAGTTTACCTTGACAACGTGTCTCCATGTCAGCAAAGAATCCTGGATAAGGCTGTTCATCACAGTAAAAATTGGTATACGGGACTGCCCCCAGAACTGGATAGTCTGTTCCGGGTTTACCTGAAAAACAAAAATTCAAACATTTATATAAAACTGTTTAATTTTTATGTAAGAAACAATTTATTCCATTCACTTTTAACAAAATTTTCATTACACTTTGCTAATAAAACATTTTCTGAATTGTCCCACCTATAAATTAAATCAAACGAGGAAGATGTTAGAGACAAAGAAAGCACGTGGTTAAAATTATTTAATTTAAACTAAATTCACATGAGCACGTTTAATTCTTTTGTATTAATATATTACTATACGTATATATCCCAAGCATTTAAATATAATTCTAATATTTTAGGCTTATGTAGCTAAAGTCTAAACGTTTGTTACTTTTATTTTAAATAGTAGGTACGTAAATTATGCCGAGAGAGCTTGCAATAGGGACGGCCTCAATCGATCACGTTCCGTCTTTTCGCATAACAGAACACTCCAGGTCGTAACTAAGTAACGAAAGTTCACTTGCAATGGTCACTTTCACTAAAACCTGTTGGTTTTCGAAACCAAAATCACATAAAATTAGTACACAACTTAAATCTTTTAGCTAAAGCCTAGCACACATTTTTTTTAAATATATATTATAGGTGGTAAACGAACAGACGGGTCACCTAATGGTATGTGATCACCGCCGTACATAGACACTAGCAATACTAGAGGAGTCGCAAGTGCGTTGCTAGCCTGTATTTGGGGGATAAGGGAGGAGGGAACGAAGGGGGAAGTGGGGGAGGGGAGGAAGGTGGAAAGTAGGGGGAGAGAGGTGGGCCTTCGGCGCTCTCACTGACCGAACGAAACGCAACAATGCAAGCAGTGTTACTTCACGTCGTTGTTCCTGTGGGTCGGGTCGGGTCGGCCGAGCCGCTCCATTCATGCTGAAACCAGTAACAGCTTCAGCGTGGCTCTACCACCTACAAAATTCTGGTATAATGCATACTGTGTGGAATTGTAATTATTCAATTTTAATTTATTCCTACGTTAAAATAATAACTTTTACTTTCTGCATATATTTTTAATATATGCCAATTATTAAGTAATATATTTTCATTAATTGTAGTTATTTTTCTTAATACAAAGTAAAAAAATATTTACATATAAAATCTTCATATTTTATGAGAACTGGCTAGAATTCGTTCAATATACTTTCGAGAATCAGTAGTAAGAACCGGTACAAACAATCACCGCAGGTACAGTCACCTTTAACCCTTGTTAATCCGCGACGAAACGATAATAGAAAATTACCGCCTTTATTCACCAATGAACTTTACTTCCTATTTAGCCGTAAATATACCTATACTTTTAGAATAAAATAAATACTATACATTCAGTAATAACAGATATCACAATGTGTTTTTATCAATAATAATTTGAAAATAATTACAATTAAAACATTTTGTAAGTCAGTATTTAAATTTAAAAGTATTTATCAACTACTACGTAATCGTTTTTAATAACATACTAACTGTGCCCGCAGCTCTGTAAGAGTTTGTTAATATTAGTTGTAGATACTATTTGTTGTAATCAACATCTTTGAGTTTCATATGTTACATTCATACATACCGATTTTATGGCAATGGCTTGGA
This sequence comes from Antheraea yamamai, assembly GCA_036509395.1. Lineage (NCBI taxonomy): Eukaryota > Metazoa > Arthropoda > Insecta > Lepidoptera > Saturniidae > Antheraea > Antheraea yamamai. The sequence goes on from AP028429.1 coordinate 8,742,019, forward strand.
CGATATAGAAGCTGATGCATTACAGCGCCGCCTAGTAGCGAGTTATAGTAAACCTACACTTTGTCTGTGGTTTCGCTCGTGTTAATGTAGATTTGATCTATACCTCGGGAACTATGCTTTTTATCACGCTTTTATTAGCTTCACCTGTATGTTTGTATGTATGTTTGTTTGTAACCGACCCCTTTGAGCTCGATTTTGTCCTACTTTGAACGATCAGATTTAATTCAAACTTTGCACACCTGTCAAAGGTCGATGACAATGCAATAATCCGAAAAAAAAAGTAAAAAAAAAATTTTAACCAAAAAATGAAAAATAAATAATAGTTTAAAAAACACGCTTTCATATAAAATCCAACTAAAAACCAGAAAATAAATTATAATAAATTTGGATTAAGAATAGTGTTAATTTTGAAATAAATGTATATTTTTGTAAAAAGTGACAAAAAATGATAAAAATACTGATATCTGAAGGTGCTGATATTAACAGTGACGCATCGCATGTTAATATCAGCACCTCCAGATTTTATATACTTATATATATGTCATGAAATTGTCATTTGCAAAGTTAATTCTTTAAACTATTTATTTAACCCAATAACTAAAAGCTGCAGTTTTTTTAAGTAACTACTTATTTGCCTATGAAAAGAATAACACTGCAAAACTTACTTATTTACCCATGCCTTTAGTTCTCATCTATACTAATATTATAAAAAGGTAAAGTTTGTGAGTTTGTAGGCGGTAATCTCAGGAAGTACTGGTCTGATTTGAAAAATTCTTTCAGTGTTAGAGAGCTCATTTATTGAGGAAGGTTATATATTATTACACTAAGACGAATAGGAGCGGAGCATCAATGAAGAATGTTTAAAAATCGTTTTTTTTTCCTTTTGAGAGCTTCCGCTGCATGTTAGCCCAAAGTAACTATTCCACGCGGACGAAGTCGCGGGCAGAAGCTAGTTCGAAATAACAAGAAAATCCCTAAGGCTAATTTTATGTTAAATATCAACATTTGAATGTAATCCGATCACGTAGGCATGCTGCCGAAACAGTCATATGATGAGATGAATCTATGGTCTAACAACTACTCGGTTTTGAATCATCTCAACGTGCCAAGCCAGTTTTTTCGCAACGTATTTTTTTATTGCATTCTATTTGATGCGATGATAAATGACTTTTGATAATATGATGAATTGGTAACGTTATCTGATGAAATAAATGTAATGCAATAAGACCTAACTACTTTTATATAATGGATATTACTTATAAGAAAGATTTGAATCAATATGTTACACGAGAGATACTACATTGATTTATTGGACATTTATATCACAATATGTGACAGAAGACATCGAATAGATAAGTTTTATGAAGATATACAAAACTACGACCAAGGGCGGATTCAGGAGGAGGCACAAGAGCACGCCCTCCCACCTCCTTAAATAGTTCAAATAGATTAAGGAGCTGAGAGAGATTAATACTGAGTATACAGCTCCTTTTTGAGTACATAAACTATTCAAGGTAGCAATTGCAAACTACAGAAGTTGCTGTCTCGTTTAAATTATGATTATACGTATTATTACGTAAGGTACTGAAGATAATCAAGAGAATCTACCTTGTATTTTAACATTGATGGGAGATTTACGAATTTGACGATAGATGAGTGAAAATATACCCGTCAAGTAGCAAACAACAATGCCAAATATAATCATTCTGTCAATTAATTTGCACATTTCCTGTGTCAATCAGAATTAGAGAGCGATCATTCTCTACGTTATTCCGGTTGAAGACATATTCGTAGCAGTATACGAGAGGATCGTCTAAATAGACTGGTCTTAATAATGATCTATCAAGACATTATTTCAATGATGAACCCTGGAAAAGTACTAGATATCTTCAGTAAGAAACGTACCATTCATTTATATGTAATCTTTTCATTAGCTGTTTATTACAAAACATAGAAGCATTTTTATAGTTAATGTTGTATATTTCATAAAGAATTATCCCAAAAATTAAATGGGACATTCCTTATTTGTCTGGTCCTTGTGCTCCCAGAAATAATTCCTGGATCCGCCATTGACTACGACTATGACAAAAACATTTAACTTTCATTATCTAATAGTAACAAATTGAGTTCACGGTTATATTACACAGTAACGTATAATCTTAGGCTTGACATTGATTGTGAATATTATAGATAACATCACCAAACAATTAACTTTAGAACGACCGTATCACGAACACAGTAAGGAAATGAAAATATATCATAATTCTAACAATGGTTCAACTTGTGTAAGACATGAAAGTCAAAGCATATTTGTACTTTATTAGTCTACATTGACAATTGATATATTATATAATCATAAGTCAGCACATCTGAGCGAAGCCGGGTTGTGTAGCTAGTTTGATATAGACATACAGACGAAATTTCAAATTTAAATATTATTTTACACTGAAATGATAATACTCTCGAATACCAGGTGACTTTTTAGACACTCGATGTATTCTAGCATATGACATTTCATGGTCACATTTAACATATAAAATAATCATATTAAAACAAATACTAATAAATAACCAAGAAAAACCTAAGTTAAGGTTTGTTCTAAGACTCTCAAAAGTATAGCTACAAACGTGTAAATAAAATGATAAACGTAAGTAACGACCGGTGCCAAAAGCTACAATGAGCGACCCGGAGTTAATAACTTTCGACAGTAAAACGGGTAATAAGCCCTTTTGTTTAGTTCCTGACGTTCCCACGTTCCCTTTCAAATGACAGTGAAATCATCTGACGGTTATTGACACTGTGCTTTAACATAGACACATAGAGGATTGTGTATAATTTTTGTATTTTTCTAGATAATTCGTTCAAATATTAAGCACCTATTTTTTATTGATTTAGAACGAAAATCGACAACAGGTTGTTCTCCAGAAGTATTGCTACTGTCTAAACAGTCATTTGTGTTCATTGTTTAAAATCATATTATTACAATTTCTGTTACTAAACCATTACATAAAATCGTAAGTAAAAAATAAACTCTTTCACAGATAAATGTCATTTTAGGAAATAAATTATAAGGTCTCTCTCAGTTTCATACAGCACAAACGAGGTGCGAAGTAAATCGACCCTACCAATTTTAAGGTTAATATAGACGGAAGGTCACAACACACTGACATAATAATTTTATGCATTACACTGGCAGAGTGATTTTATGTTTTTACGTTGACAATGACTACAGGTCGACCATATTTAATTGATCTATGCGCGTTATTAATATATAATATACTAGCGGGCCCGGCAGACGTTGTCCCGCCCTGATTATAAAGTCATCCTTCACAAATTATATACCAAAACGTTCCTCATGAATCACTTTATCCACTGGTGAAAGCCGCATGAAAATCCCTTCAGTAGTTTTTGAGTTTATCGCGAACAGACAGACAGACAGACGCGGTATGGGACTTTGTTTTATACTATGTAATGATAATGCTTAATTGATGGTAAATTACTGGGCGATAAAAAATGATTATTTTTAAATACAAATGGCAATTGCAAAATATTTAACCCCTCGGCTGATTTTATTTTACCCAGATCTCGAAATGGCGGATCATTTTTGAATTTATTTTTTGAGTTCAAATCTTTTCTTTTCTATTTTTCATGGTTTAGTAAAAAAAGTTCATACAAATGAAAACATAATTTAGAAATATATTTTACATGAAAATTATGATTTTACAATAATTAATCTGTTATTTTTCAAAGTTTTATAATAATAATAATAAATCAGATACTTTTTTTAAGCTTATGCTGCCAACAGTCTGTTACCCTGTGCCTCATGTGGTCTACATTCATTCGGTTAGAGCTTAAACTTTATGGTTTTGGACAGTCAAGGGGTTAAACTCAAATTCATTAGTCCTAACATTAGAAATGCGAATGTGAATTTGTTTGTTACGCTTTGCCGCCTTAATTACTTAACCTATCATCATGACATTTTGCATACCTACACATTGTCAGCAGTACAGCAAAATCTATATAGTAGTCCCTGTTCCGCAGGGATAGATCAAATCTACAATAACACTAGAGAAATCGCAAGCAAAAGCTAATACAATACACAATTATTGAAGTAAAGATAGATACGTTCTAACATTAATTTTAGATGTCTAGATTCTAAGATGATTTATGTAAATACTTTCACACTTTTAGAAGGAATTCGTTACGACTTTTGTAATATTTTGGAATAATCACTAGATTTTCATTAATTATTAACGGTTTAGTTAACAGTGTTTCAACACTCAAACTAAATATATACATTCGTAATATCTTATGTAATATCAAAAGGTATTTTATTTGGTTTGTCATTATTTACAATTTAATTTTTACAGATAGCATCATCATCCTTCTTCATCCTCAGTTACTTCGTTCGTCTTAGTCACTTCGTTGGGCGGTAATAGGCATTATCAAGCCACAACTTTTCTCTAGAACTCAATCATATATATCTCATAATTAAGGCAGCGTTTGTAAGAAACGTTTTCGCTCGACCATTTTTCTCCGACTCCCCAGATATTACCCCCTACAACCTCACAAACTTTACCTCTTTATAATATTATTATAGATAATATAATTAGTTAATAGCTTCTGCCCGCGACTTCGCACGCGTGGAATAGTTATTTTGGACTAAGACGCAGCGGAAGCTCTCAAAAGGAAAAAATACCCCGATTTTAAAACATTTTTCATTGTTGCTCCGTTTCTATTGGTCTTAGCGTGATGATATGTAGCCTATGACACTCATAAATAACGTGGCTTTATATTGATAAAAGAATTTTTAAAATCGGTTTAGTAGTTCCTGATATTACCCCTTACAACGCCACAACGTCACAAACTCACATTCTTTACCTCTTTATAATATTAGTAAAGATAATAGTTACTACTCTGGGCTAACGCTGACACACAGCAGAAGCTCTCAAGAATAAAAAAAACATCTCGATTTTGAAACATTTTTCGTCTGTACTCCGCTCCTATTGGCCTTAGCGTGATGATATATAGCCTACAACCATTCTCGATGAATGAGCTATATAACACTGAAAGAATTATTCAAATCGGACTAGTAGTTCCTGAGATTACCCCTTACAACGCCACAACGTCACAAACTCACAAACTTTACCTCTTTATAATATTAGTATAGATAAATTTTACATGCATTTAAATTTCCAATAAGCTAATGTGCACTGTGATTGTATTTAGAGACCTTTGTCCAGTACTGGACATTTAAATGCTGATATGATTACATTTTCACACCAAACACGTTTTATGAATAGACATGCTATTGGGTCGATTTTTCAATCAATTTTTTTAATAAAGATAAAATTGATTTCAAAAAAATCTACTCAAAAAATGTACCAAACTTCTTTGTCCATTATTAGATACCTACCTAATCATGGATCGTCATAGACCCACAAGTACCTCAATCAGTATATGTATATTTCCTATTTTATTTTGAAGAGTTCGCCGGTACATCTTCGATAGCCAAGGTTCAATGCCAACGAAATTAAACTGATCTTCTCTGCATTATTGAATGAGACCTCCTTGATAATGTTCCCTTTCATATAAAAATAAATTTTCCAATTCGGTTTATAAATAACGAAGTTCTGAAGTAACAAACAAAAAAAAATACAACCTATTTCCTATTAGTTCTTCTCAACAAAGAATATTTCGATCTACTGCTAGAATTCAATGTTTATTGTAATTATGGAGGTATTTTTTTCATTTTAAGTTTTTGCTTCCCTTATTTAAGAAGTAGGTTTTAAGATATAATAGAATTGCCGTAATATTGACGGTGGAATTGCTGATTAAGTAACATATAAGAGATCTATAAGTTATTTAACCAATTAATTCTTCCACCCTCCACATTATAAAGATTTAATAGTGACCACTAAATAACTCCAAATTATCATTAAGATTGTAAGACTATGCTGTAAATGATTCTCAAATTATTTAAATATGGAAATAAATTAAAAAGTACACCATAAATTATGTTTCCTTGGAGTTATTATTATGTTCTGTGACAAAATAGAAAGTGACGCGACACTAGTATGCCCATAACCATTTAATTTACCCACATGTTTGTAATCGTTATTAAATATTACACACTTTAGTTCATTTACATTCATATTCTCGATATATTCATGTTATCTTGATGGTCTTGTTTATTGTACATCTTCAAAGTGCAAACCGGCTCTACTGGATTCACAAATTAAGTCGGTTTCATAGAACAAGCTCATTGAAATATATTTAGAAGTGATTTCATATCAGTTTCGAATATTCCAACGTATGTACGCCTTATACATATGTGTTGTTTGATGTAGGCATAGTTCCACAAGCATCAATATTTCGTTTAGAATTTAAACCTCCGATTTCAAGATAATTTCAATACAATAACCATGAATTATATATTTTTCGTATAACGCTAAAAAATTGAAATAAAAACAAATTAGACATGAAATAATAATAAATACAGGTATATTGAATGTACATAGTAAGTATTCGAAGGTGTTACCTCTATTTCATTAATAATAGCTATGTATGGCCAATGAATAGCGCAACGTTGTGTGTTATGTCGCAAGAGATCCGAGGCTGCATCGCACGGCTGCTAAATGGGGAAGTTGATGTATTCAAATGCTAGCAACTTTGTCCAAAGTATTTTGGACTTTAAATCGTTTGACATATAAATTTAATTATTATACAGTGTGATCTTTTTATACCACGTCGTTCAAATAAATTGTATCGTAATAACTCATTTGTTTTCCATCTATAGTCTATCAATAATACATTTCATAATTACTTTTGTTTCGCGTTCACTTCTAATTAATAAGAATTTTATAATCTAAAACTAGTTATGGGCTATATATTTTACTTAGACATAGAGTAGAAACATAGATAAAGACTGAATAATAGAATAGAAAAAAAATAGTTGGTAATTTTCCTATGTTTCATATGGACTCGTAGCACGATATACCCTTACACAAGACTGCCTTCGTGTGACCTCAGGTATCATGCAGAATGTCACGGCGATTAGCTAATATTTTAATATAAAAATACGATCTAAGTAACTTAAGTAATTAATTGAACATTAAATTGTATAGTCGTATTAAGTAACAAGCGAAAAAATTTTATAACATCCTTGTTGATTACTCATTTGTGATTATTGTATGACACATAGCGTTACCAAAATACTCCATGGCCATTTCCTGATAAGTTTAATGAAAATTTAAGCGTTTCTACGGCAATTTTTGGACAATGTAATGACGCGTGTCAATTTAAAAAAATATTATTCTACTAATGGATACTATGTATTCCTATTCAGTAAAGTTTTCTATTCACAAATATACCTATCGCCGTTTTATTTTATTATCTTTGTATCTCAAAGGCTTTTTGATTTGAAACATCTATAGGCGAGGGTAAACCTGATTGTTGGCGTGGCGATACAGGCCGTGGTGCGTGTGTGAGACGTGGCGACGCGATGCCGTGCGCAATCTCTTTTGCCGCACTAATATATATATATATAATAATTACCCTAATTTGAGAATTCCAGAATTAGAAATTCGTTCGATTCGAAAAATTTTGATGTTTCACATCTGCCAGGCGTCCGATGACGGCTCAATGTTTTCTTCTTTTATATATCTATTTATATATTTATTTACTATTATGGTTACAATTAACAGTCAACAATCCGATGAATAACATAATAACAATAATAAGAAGGAGCATACAAGAATGAAAAGCTAAAATACTTTATCGCATTGATACAACTTACACTATTAATAATACCGAAAAATTAAATGATGTTACATTAAATATTGATAAACATTTAAAAAATACCAATAATAGAACAAGAATATATGAAAAAGTGAAAATAAATTCATCTGTAAAAACTAAAATTAAACTATGGAAAAGAAAACAAGATGGCAAATACAAGCAACAATATTGAAACATAATTTACTGAATATGTTTTAATAGTCATGGATATCAAATGTGTTTAATTGTCGTTTTGAATTTAAAAGCTTAACGTATCTGACATACATAGAAACTAAAAAAAATTCGCGGCTTCGCAAACATTTTCTATGCACTCATTATTTTTAACTCTTTTAATTTTAATTTTATATATATAATAAAATCTAACTGACTGACTGACTACCGGAAAAATAATGAAATTTCATACAAATCTTCATCCCCTCTTTCACCATCGTAGAGGTTGAATTTCTAAAATCCTTCCTTATTATTCAGCTACTATGGAAAAGGAATACGCATGCGAATTTATACGGCCTCAGTATTTTGAATTGTGCATTAGTATATAACCTCAAATTTGATCTCACTTTTCCGTGACATAAAATTATAGTTGTTTTCAATGTGAGCTATATGTACGCTTTGTAGGTCATTTTACATTATAGGTTATATAAAGATACGAAGTTGACATAATAAAGTGGCTAAATTATATAAATATAAGTATTTAGAGAATCCTTTAATACCTACAGTAAATTTTATATCAATTTATGTACATAGTAAAATTGACAAAACTGTGTCAAGGTCGAGATTACTTGTTTCTTTAGTTATAAGTCACACACAGATTTTAACAAACCTGTATGTGAAAATACCAGAAACTTATGATAATTTTAAATAAGTATAGTATTTTGAGGTATACGAGTGTTAAAACATTTTCTTTTTCATACCCTCCTACCTAATGAGCTGTGATAATGAATTGCGTAATTGCTCGATTTACAGCGTGTGCATTACATACCCAAAGCGGTACTGCATTACGACCTCGTTTCTAACGTGTGATTGTTAGCGTAATTATCTTTAGCATATTACAAGAGTATAATATTTGAACGACGAGAGATCAAGGTTCTATACTGCACGGTACCATGGTCCCATGAAAATTATGCCATTCGTCTCCATTATAAACCTTACATCCGTTTTGTTTATATTCTGGTGTTAGGGATAGTCGTAAATTTGTTTCATTTGAGATGTAACCCGTGTCATAAAAATATATATATATATATATATAGGTTCATAAAGATTTTTGTTTTCACAATTTCACACATAAAGTAGTAATTAGGGTTCATTTATAAGGTATATCCTATCGTTATCTCAGGTTATACGGAACTAATTCTAATCGAAGATGTCTTTGAGAAATGATGATCCTCTTGGTAGTACGTAACTTTTACTGACTTTTACAGGATGAGATTCCCTAATTAAAATATCAACCGATGGACACTAAGAAAACCTGAATACTTCTACATCTCGGGTTGATAACATAATTTAATAAAATAGTAATAAATAAATAACTTACATAAGTTGATATATCCTATGATTAACAATACATTTCCAATGCCAAAAAATCAGCCTGGAGTAACAAAAAACCCAATACCGAAATGTTGCGATATAATTTCCTAATCACTCAACTGTTATTAACGTGCATCTCTCAGTTTGCAAAACATCCAATCTGTAGCTACTCATTAAATTTTATTACGCTGTGTGTTGTATCGTATTCGTAAACAATGAAAACTGATAGTTTACTCTCATATCTACAACCAAATTGTGACCACACTGTATACGTTTTTTTTTTGTAGGTTTTAGTGTTTGAACACTATCTCACCTGATGCCAAATGACTACATAATCGAAATACTCTTTATTCAATTTAGGCCCTGACAAGACACTTATGAACGTCAAAACTACCACCGGTACATAACATATTTTTTGATTATTAAAACATAACATAGTCTAAGATAGTGAACACACTAAACCTAGACAAGGACTAGCTCTCAAGTGCAGTTGCCGAAACACATCTACAGGTGCTTGACGACAGATTATGGTATGGTGAATGATAGTTAGCCAAGCAACCTTAGAAAAAGCTCTAACACAATGCTATGGGTTTGTAGGAGCCTCGGCTCACTACTGTAGAAGTCTAGACTGACTTGGACAACGTAACAATAAGACTCAGAGTGCATAAAATAGACTCTGTAATTTAAACTCCATATATGGTATTTATACCGACAAGCGATAGTTCAATTGTTTCGACGACATTCTGTTTAGAATATATTCAAACGTTTCAAACAGTCCGCCAAATAGGATGACATACTCGGTAGCCACAGGTTCAACATGATGTTTCCTTCATCGAAAGCTCCAACTCTTTTGACACCTTTTGACCTCTTTTGACTCTTTGTTGATCGACGCGGTTTCCAAACACGCTAACCACTGAGCCATCATCGCTCTAATAATCGTCATATTTAATATGTACGAATATTGTTAGATGCAATGTATTGCTTCTGATTTTACTAAATTAATATATTAACCAGATCATATACACAAAACAGTGAAGGTTTATTGGGAGTTCTATTAGGATTGCCGATCGCAAAAACTCTAGACACCATGTTAGTTTTTTTGTTAATAAAGTTATTTATAAATAACATAAGAAAGTTTATTTAAAGTCATCTTTTTAAGTTAGGTATCCTTTTTTATTATATGCAATATTCATGATATTGAATATACTACATCTGTATATTTGATAAAATCATAAATTTTTACCACACATCAGTTTAAAATTACAGAATAAATTCGAATGTAATTTATAGATTAGTACATGAAGGAGGCAATATGTAGGAAACATATTTAAAGAAACAATTACAATACAATTATTAATAAGAAATATATAAGACAACATAGTGCAATCCCGAACAAGATACGGAGCTGGCGTGAAACATCAAAAGCGATTCGTGTGAACGAAATCGTGGACATCAACTAGTAATTAATAAACGTTCGAACATCCGTTACCATATCAATAAAATAAAAATGTCGAGGCCAAAACCAGAGCAAATAATTTAGTGTGTTCTAAAACGAAAATGATTAAAAAACACTATGCATCAAATAGTTCACTTTATCTGTTATTTATTACAAATTCTTAAGTGACCTCAAGGAACATAAAACAAATAGCTTCATTCTATGTAATCTCCATTACAAAATATTAGAGATGTAAAGTGACAATATATTTAACAAATGGTTATAGTAAGGTTAGATAAAGAAGAGAAAATGTCTGATATTCGTGTTGCAAATAAAATAATATTTTGGAAATAATAAATATCTTCCTACTTCAGTTTATGAATAGGAGTCGCCCAAATATAAAATATGAACCGAGATATTTATAACAGATACAATAATTATTATTTAATTTTAGGTAGAACTGTTTATATAATGATGTGTTGTAATATTTTATTTGACTTCTAAATACAAGTGTATAAGGAGTGTTCCACGCCAAATTTTACGGTTAAACATTTTTTTTTATTTATGTGATTTATATTTAGTGATATGTTTTAGTACCCCTTAAAAATCCTACTGATAAATTTTGATCTTTTTTATTACTCGTTCAAAAGATATTGAATTTACCAAAAAAATGCAATTTTTCAGATTGTTGTACATAACTTTCTTAAAATAGTCTATATTTAATCTTTTTTTTTTATTTAATTCTTTTTACATGACCATTATAGAAAAAATATATCTAAAATTTTTTAAATCTTCTATTAATTTTTTTAAATTTTAAACTTTAAATCGGGATTAAAAAAATATTTGTACCTTTTGGTTTTTATAATATTTTAAATTACTATCCATTCCTCAATTTTGAAGCACAGTCTAGTAGCGAATTTACTATAACTACTATTTACTTAAAATCTTTTTTTAAAAATTTAAAACTTTAAATCGGGATTTAAAAAATATTTGTACCCTTTGGTTTTTATATTATTTTAAATTTCTATCCATTCCTCAATTTTGAAGCACAGTCTAGTAGCGAATTTTCTATAACTACTATTTATTATCAATATTTGAAAATTTGAATAATAGCCCCATAAATAATTATTTAATTTTAATTTATTTACAAACATTTGCAGTTTTCAATTCTTACACAAAATTAAATATCGAAAAGTAATTAGACAAGTCAACGTTTATTACAATGTTAAAACGATCGTTCATAATTATCTATATAATAAAACTTTTAGCAATTTATATTTCACTAGAATTTACAGTTTTTAATGTAAATAATATATTTTTCGAAGAACTTAACAACACACAAGGAAATTTAATCTACAATTTTATTTTAGAGGAAATTGTAAACCTAAGTTAAAATTTAAATTTGTAAAGGACAAGATGCAATTTAACACATGCATATAAATAACTAATGTAATGTTACATGTATTATATTGACCAAATCGTGTTTGCTTTACATTCGGGTCTTCTTAGTAGAGGCTAGTAGTGGAACCGACACGCTACGTAAATCACTTCCATCAATGTATTGAGTGCGTCAATCTATTAACCTATATTGCAACAACATTTTTAATTGTTTATGAGCAAATTAAATCTCGGTCTGTTGGACAATTTTATTGATAGTCTACTAGATTATATAAATTACAGTTTCCGTGAATGTAGCATACGTTCATTTTATATCATTAAAGTCAGTCAGTCTTTATCTAAACATATAATAAGAACGTAAATCTCAAGTGTCTGTACTTTTGAGATTTTTGTATAAAAAATTGTTGCAATGTCTGTCTGTCTGGTCGTTTGACACGCATCACAGCTAAAATACTACATTCATGATAAAACGTCTTCAATAAAATCATAAAGTATATGTTCGAGTAAAATTTAGTCTTTGTTTCATTAAAATCAGTATGGTCAATCAAAAGTTTATTTTAGTGACGACGCGACTTAAGTAAAAGTAGATAAGTAAATGGACTTAATACATTCACATGACTTTATTAATCACTGTTTTTTTACATAAGGCTCCACGCGGACGAAGTCGCGGGCACACAAGTCTAATGTATATATATAAAGGTTGAACTAAATTACCGTCTAACCAATTAAGTGAAAATTGGCATACATAAATACTCTGTCATAGAGGTTTTTATAACTAAGTGACCGTGGTGAAAAATATTATGTGTTGATATTTAAACAAAGGCAATATTTACACATTATCTGTTTGTAACAACTCAACTATATATTACAACAAATAATAATTCTTCTTCTATTTTATTTTTGGCAACCAGCCTTCTAGCAGACTATTACTGCCATTGTCAAGTGAGTAACGATATTACAAGTTTCTTGACAGAATTTAAATGAACTAACAAGATGATGGCCATCTTGTTAGAACTTTCCTGGGAGTTTTTGTGGCAAGTCAGAATCCATGCTCCGCGGTATTATTTCCGATCCACTTCACTTGTGCACAATAACCAAGCTATATTATGTAAAGCACCACAATATAGAGCCAAATAACACAAGATTATGGATAAAATATAAAGACCACTACACGGCATTCCAAGATCCCGCCAAAAACTCAACAAATAATAATATCTTTCTTTTTCGTTATTGGCAAGCAAGTCCTTTTCAAAAGACTATTACTGCCATTTTCATGTAATAAATTAGTCTCTCCTGCTTAATGTGGCTCTTCTTGTTATGAGAATATATACCTGGTTTTTTAATGACTAATCTTGAAGATTATAGGTAATTACGTATATGGGCGGTAAGAGTGGGGAGGCGGATAAATGATGTAATAGGCAATATATACATATAAATAAGATCGGATATCTACAAAGATATATTATGGTAATTAAGAAACGTTATCAATGATATAAGATACGTTATAAACATATAATAATTATAACAAGTAATAACAATAACAGATAATAAAGGACGACAGAGCTACTAGCCACAGATGACATCAGAGATATTATAGAATTTATTTTTATTGTTTAAAATGTATCTTTATGAACACAAGTGTAAAGACTAATATATTCCTATTTTGAAGCTTTAACCTAATATTAAATTAGTTTGAAATGCGATCTTTTTATAACAGCTCCGATTCCGTAAATTTGTTCATCCAACAATTATTATAATAAATGTTACACATGGAATTTCTTACATATTACATTCTCATTATTATGTCATCCCTTTATGAATGCTATTAAAAATATGAAAAATGTACTTATTTGTTAATTTCTTTTATCAACTCTGAATATAATTTTCACTTTTTTTATATAAAACTATAATTGCTATACTATACGTTTAACCCTTTTTCATTATCTTAAATACTGATTTCCTAAAAAAGATACAATAACGTTTAGATGCTTTGTATTCCTCAAAGTACCAATGAACTGTCGCAAAACTAAACAATTGACATTTGACAATGCAAATATGACAGTTATTTTAATGCACCAAAAAAATCTATACTAATATATAAATCTGAAGAGTTTGTTTGTTTGTTGGTTTGTTTGTTTGGTTGAACGCGCTAATCTCAAGAACTACTGGTCCGATTTGAAAAAATATTTCGGTTTTAGATAGCTCATTTACCGAGGAAGGCTTTAGGCTATATATCATCACGCTAAGACCAATAGGAGTGGAGCGCCAATGAAGAATATTTCAAAATCGGGCATTTTTCTATCTATATAATAAAAAAATTAACACATATTGTTCATTAATGTATAGCTTAAAACTTTAATTACTTTCTTATATAGTCTAAGTGAGCACTGAGGGTGATATTTTGTAGGTTAAAGTTCCAGGCATGTTGCTGATGATAAATCACATTTCTTTCGATACACTGTTATTATTTGCATTTCTAATGTACAGGTTACATTTTACAGTAAATGGCGTGCGTGTCGTACTTACAAATGTTTTTGAAAAAGTATCTCTATAATGTACAACATCTAATCATAATTTTACATTTTTTGATACATTTTAAAAAAGCGCGTGCGGAGCCGCGTGTAACAGCTAGTGTAATGTATCTAGAAACTTTCAGAATGAAATAATAAATATATAATCTCTATAATTGCACCGTTTCTTCGTTTGATGATTTTTTATCAACTTTGCAATTGTCAAATAAATTACGCAAGTTTAAATACCCCTTTTATTCGTTTATCTCTACCCACCTAAAATAGTCAAGTAAGATGTTTAGTTAAAACACTTCTTACCAGGAATAGCCATCCCAAGTACAAGATACTCTTTAACGGATGGGCTTAGGAAAGTATGAAGCGTAGGTACGTGGCCTGGGTCTGGATCAGGTGCGTCCAGCGCTTGTGCAGGCTCTCGAGCGACCGCTCCGGTATCTGCACGCACTCGCTTCACCCTTCCACCTTCCTCTCGGCCACCTTTTTAAATTAAAATGCTTAATAATCAATTGAAATTAAGTAGCATGTGTAAAATAATATCCAATAAAAAAATTAAAATTATGTAACTTAATAAATCAGTATTTGCTTCGTCCACTCGCACGCCAAAGCTGTTAATTTTATAATTATTACTTGATATTATACATTTATATTTTATTACTTGTTTAGCAATACCGAGTGAAGGTTTTACTTTGCGTACTTTCTTTCAACGTGCAATTGAGAGTGTGTTAATTTTAAAATTATTAATAATAAATAAAATAGAAAAATTGAGATGGTATAAGCATATTGGCGTATTGGGATAATACTCTATTTATAAAATTTTATTTAGTTTGTTGTAAGTATGTTGTTATTATTCATATTTACTATTTTATTTTTTATACTAGTTCATTGTACTATACTATTTGTATGTACAATTTAAAATATTGCTAATAAGGAGAATTAATGCAAGTAATTTCAAAATAAGATCGCCCAAGTGTTGTTTTTCCTACGAGTAGATAATAAATATGTATTTATACATCCTTATATACACACTACTTAATGTATAAACAGTCCACAAATCTTTTATTTATACATAAAGTATCATCATTGCATTTGCTTTCATATTAATACTGTCTTTTACAGAGACGGATCAAGGTGGCAAACCAGGAAACGTATAAAATATAACGAAATTACTATCCCAGGACCTCGTTCTAGTCAAGTTCGCGTAAAACAATATTTGCCCTTTAACCATACTCCTTTCAAATTCGCATTAAAAAATATATATTTATTGTCATAAGTTTGCCTAGTGTGGCTTGGTACCCTCATGACCATAATTCAGATCTGACGTTGGACTGTTGTTTGTAGCGCTTACATAAGAACAACCTTCGTTGTATTTTTAAAACATTAAAATATATTTCTATAGATCATACGTCACTGTTTTATAACAACGAAAACTATATATGCGTAGTATGTATATTCTTACGTACTTATCATTTTCGTGTTTTACTTCTTGAATTGTGCTAAAGTTAACATTATAGAAACCAACTTGAGAAATTAATTGCTATTCAAATGACAAATGTTAATTATTGTAAAAAGTGTTATATTTTAAGAATGCATATCTATAAGCTATGGATGGTGAACTGAAATAATAAACATATATAAATATAAACGCCTTCAGTAATTAGTAATAAAAAAATATTTAAAATTTATTTATGAAATTGTATGATAGCAAAATATTTATAAATTTAATAGCTTAAATTAATGACATTTAGTAATATCGATTTAATTGGTTTAAAACATATATAAAAATGGCTTGGCATCTTTTTGTATTACGTGGAACAGACGCAAGTTTAAATACAATGTTACGTTCTGAAAACTTAAAGTCCTAATTTAATTTAACCGAGGGAAACAAAAATATGTTTACTTAGAACGCTAAAGATTTGACATCGTTAAATAATATGGCCAAAAATATTACAGTAGACTTAATATCTTATTTATCTTAAACAATAAATTATTTATAAAAATGCGCAGAGGCATGTATTTCTGTCGGTACATTTCAAAAGGAGATAAATCCATGTTTAGTTTTTTTTAAGATTTCTAGTTTTTATACACAGACAACGAAGTACAAATTTTGCCGTTCATAAGCTTTTTAGATTTTTTTAATGATCTTCATATTTTGCATATACAAAATTAGAACATCTTGAAAAATAGCGTGAAATATTAGAAACGGCTAAAATTGGATTTAGCTCATTTTCAAATGTAACGACTCAATTATGAAAATTATGAATAAAACTTAGTCCTTAATACGTACCTGTTATCGCCAGAAAGGATAACACTAACACAGCTACTACAGAAAATGCTTTTAAGCCGTTCATTTTTATTTATACTGTCAAAGTTGTAATAAAATTATATCACAATAATATACGTAAACGTATACAACTCGATAGTGTCACAATCAAAAAGGCTTCGACCGGCATTGAAGTAAACCGAAGGTCTCAGGACTGATAAATTACGAAACACGCTTATGGATTTGCTTTGTGGTTCGCAGTTAATAACTGTTATGCCGGTTGCGTGTTTTCAGTGGACTCCGTTTGATTTATACGCATTGCATAAGAGCGCAGCAAAACTCGCGTGCACATTCGAAGACAGACGAGCGCGGTATGACCATTCAATAAGCACAACGCACGATCATCTCGTTCCATGAATCACGATAAACACACGAAACCTATGACCTCTAAACTTCTTCTTCATTTACTAACCATAGTAAAAAACATATGCACGACAAAAGCCTTGACGACTAAACTTTTTTAAATTTTAAATATCGTAGTCTTTTATTATAGGCTATAGACTCTATAGTCATACTTATTGAAATGTTTCTAAATAATATCATCAGTCTTAGGACTATCCTAACGATAGTCCGTCGTTTAGAAATATTTAGTATTTTACCTAAAATACTAGTCCTACTTTCGTTTTTTTTATAACATAGGAGGCAAACGAACAAGTGGATCACCTGATGTTAAGTGATCACCACCGTCCATATACACTTGCTACACCAGGGGAGTCACAAGTGCGTTGCCAGCCTGTGTTTTGGGGGAGTGGTGGGCCTGCGGCGCTCTCACTGACCGGACGAAACGCAACAATGCAAGCACTGTGACTTCACGTCGGTTTTTTGTGGGTCGGGTGGTACTATCCCGGGCGAGCCGACCCATTCATGCTGAAACCAGTAATAGCTTCAGCGTGGCTCTACCACCTACGAAATCATTGTGCTGTATATGTATTATGACATATACATCAAGGGACCGTTCTAGGAATGAGTAACCCGGAAATTTGCCTGAGAAACCAATACTTCAGGGCGCATTTTGTCTATTAGGCCATAAAACTTATATAGTTAAATAATTATTTCTGTCTAAATACAGATAAATAGATAGACTACCGTTTACTGCTAAATATAATTTTATTTATATCTTCGCAACACCAACAAGATTTATACTAAGACAGTTCAATACATAGGTACATTTGGAAGTAATGAATGAAGAATGAATCAATACAAGTGCAATATTAATTATAAGCATTTACTACTCATTGGTGCTGTAGAGTATGTAACATTTAATTAAAAGGCTAAAAGCAAAAAGTATATTAACCACTTGTAAGTTATATGTAAGTAAGTAAGTTATATAATATGTTTTCGTTTTTTTTATAGTTATTTATGTATCTCTTTATATTTAGATTGTTTGCGAAGACGTCTAGATATTATATTATACGTTTCTTTCGAAATATATATTTTATTTAAATGTATATAGAATTATCTGGTTTTATTGAAAATATAAAGTATTTAAATATAGCAGCAATTTGTCTGTTAGTGTCAATGCAAAGTGCTCGCTAGAGTAAGCACTTGATGTATATTAGGTACACGCGACAATAGACTATTGAATAATTAGTGATTACGAATATTATGAAATCAGTCCTTGAGGCTTCTCGAAATCCAACACAATTTAATCGTTTATAAGAAATACTTATTCAAAAGCCTTGTGCCTACTACATTGTATTATTCAGACGCGGCATTTAACACACCTACTATTAATTAAAGTCTATTATGAGTTAATTTCATTGAACAAAATCAATTTGACGGTTTAAATATTCAAATAAAACAAATTTATCGCTTGACCCCCTTGATTTCTATTGCGCGCTGTGGTTTTAAAATTAACGAGCTGTAACAGGTTTCGTGCGGCTGTACTAACGAAGAAAATGACACCAAATCTTCCCTTTACAGTACGATCATGTAATGAAATAGCCTAGGACGATAACTGAACGTCAATGTGTCAATTTTTTCAACATTTTTAACAACCTCCCTAATGTATCCTGTCTCAATCACTTTTTGATATAGAGATTTTTTTACTCAAATTTTTCACTTTTCCATATGATTTTTCAAACATTTTCTTTCGCGGAGACCTTGTCTTGACAACTATGACCAAAAAATGACTTAGTTATATAAATATATGTAGCCATTCTGAAGTGATTCGCTTATATATTCAGCATTTGATTTTTAATTACATAGATTGCACTACACTTCCATGAATAATTAAGTAATAAACGTTATCAAGGTATAACATTATAAGGTCAGTCTGTAAGAATAGCATTACTGAGTCAAAAGCTTCTTCCCGAGAGAAAGACACGGGCTTAATCACCATGCCTACTTAGAGCAAATTTTTAACTGTGTAAAATCTACAGTTCTATATTTTTCCCTGACACAGTGGAAAAAAAAACAAAACATTTCTCAGATTCAGGTTTTTTTACAATAATTCTTTCGTCACCGTCAGCTTGTGGTGTTTTTAATTTAAAATATTAAATGTACGTGAATTCAGAAAAAATAATTTTCGCATACGCTGGGGTACAAACCTGCGCACAGTATCCATATTCTACTCGATCACTGCGACTATTAACAAGACTACCTTATGCACCATCGCATTGCTAATGTGGTTTACCAAAACGAGGTCATTAAAACCTTAACCTCGACCTCCATTATATTAGTTATTATTATATGATAAAAACTACAGGGATGACCCCGGTTTGTCGATCCCAACAAGGGATCAGCTACTATGCAATAAAAAAATAGTATCACTAATATCCAAAGGGGGTTCTTGTAGCAAATTACGGTTATGTTGAATCACTCAGACAAAAAATACATATAGTTTATTGACATTCGTTAATAAGAGCCATTAATAAGGAATCATAACCATCAAAATGATATGTCATTTCCTGCTAATTCCAACCAACATATAAGCAAATTTATCATTAACTTTTTTACCAAAACTGGACCTGTTACTGACTCACTATTTTCCGCCACATAAAGATTTTTTTTTGTTATTAAAATCATCATCATCATTACATAGTATAAAACAAAGTCCTCTACCGCGTCTGTCTGCCTTTCTGTTCGCAATAAACTCAAAAACTACTGAACGGATTTTCATGCGGTTTTCACCAATGGATAAAGTGATTCACGAGGAACGTTTTGGTAAATAATTTGTAAAGGATTTTTTTATAATCAGGGCGGGACAACGTCTGCCGAGCCCGCTAGTTAGTTATATATAAGATTAAAACATTCGCCGTTTTCAATATATGCGTATCACAGTAACTGTATTATATATAACTGTATAGTATGTTTTATGTAACGTGTCAAATTCAAAATCGAATAGAATATTTTCTCAGACAAGATGACCAAAACGTTTCTTGGCTGTTTATAACATATTGCGAAAGAATGCTCCTTGATGAAACAGTACATACGATGTATACTAATAAAACATGCTATTACTTGGAGTAAACTGTTATTAAATTTATTTACAAGCCTCAATCACAGTTGATGGAATACTCTTTACTTTTTATGAACAACTGTAAAATGTAGTATAAAAATATTGATTTATAAAATATATATTCCTTAATGTTTTCTATATAAATCTATATTTCTTCAATCACGTTACTCTCTCGAGGACAGATCAGGTATCTAATAGCCAGATTTGTGGAACGTGGTAGAATTCAAGGGCACAATAATGATTATATTGCATATAACTCGCTTGCTATGAGTTTAATGCTGTGTATGATGAATATGGTAGGGTATAAAATTCTATCCAATTTTATTCGTAAATATTTTTGTACATTTAACTGTTTTGATATTAGTCCAAGAGCTCATGACGAATTTTGAGAAGGTCCTTTAGGCAAGCTGAAATTGCAAAAAATTACAACTTTGTCAATTGGCGAATCCGGTCCTGAAAGTCATTTAGCGAATTAGCGGTTATTTTGCTACTGCGCAGCATATAACATTTGCAAAAAAAAAATTCAAAAAAATATATTTTTGGCAACTTGAATTTTTTTTTGTCTTTTAAATTACTATTTCTAGAATAGAAAAACAAAAATCCCAGACGTTTTTGTCGGTTATTTAGTATTGCCAGACGACCTTAAAGTTATTTTTTTTAAATTACCAAAAAATATTCTTTAGGCAATCTGAAATTTATATCACGTATTTATTAAGTAATTTCAATAATACCTGCAAATAGCCAGACGATTTTGCGGGTTATAAACAATTACCAGACGTTAATAAAGTTTGTAAATAAGCGCAATAAAAAGTCTTACGCGCTCCCGTAAGTGCGACAAAGATAGCTAATCGAGGCATGCTGGCAGCTGCCGGGGCCCGAGCTCCTCGCGCTGTGATTGGCTATTGAGAAATCACGTGTTTTCAGCTCTGCGTTCAAAACAAAAATATTTAATTTTGTATATTTTTTTTGCTAAAATTTAATAATTGATTTAAAATTTTTAAACTATTAATTTCGTTTGCTGCATAAATTATTTAATTAAAAATTCAAGTATTTCAGTGTCTAAAAAAAAGAAAATTAAAAGAAAAATGTATGTAAGATTAATTATTTATACTTAATACAATTTTGTATTATATTTTTGGAAAAAAACATGCTATATTTTAATGTACGGAGCCTAGTTTCCGACTTTTTCATAATCTCTTTAAATTGTAATTTAAAATAACGACGATAAAACTTTACATACGAAATTAAAAAAAAAAAATTCTAAAAAAAATCTTAGTTATTAATAATTTCTGTTAATAATGATAAAAAATGAAAAATACGGAGCGCGTAAGACTTTTTATTGCGCTTATTTACAAACTTTATTAACGTCTGGTAATTGTTTATAACCCGCAAAATCGTCTGGCTATTTGCAGGTATTATTGAAATTACTTAATAAATACGTAATATAAATTTCAGATTGCCTAAAGAATATTTTTTGGTAATTTAAAAAAAATAACTTTAAGGTCGTCTGGCAATACTAAATAACCGACAAAAACGTCTGGGATTTTTGTTTTTCTATTCTAGAAATAGTAATTTAAAAGACAAAAAAAAATTCAAGTTGCCAAAAATATATTTTTTTGAATTTTTTTTTTTGCAAATGTTATATGCTGCGCAGTAGCAAAATAACCGCTAATTCGCTAAATGACTTTCAGGACCGGATTCGCCAATTGACAAAGTTGTAATTTTTTGCAATTTCAGCTTGCCTAAAGAACCTTCTCAAAATTCGTCATGAGCTCTCCGACTATATAGAAAGAGAAGAGCACGCAACACTTACGTATTCACAGCATAAAGCAAGGTCAACTGTTAGTCCCGATAAATAATACGGTGTATAAAGTCTACATATTTTGAAATAATGTATAATTATTGATTTATTAATCTTAAGGGATTTCATGAGACTTTTATTGTGTCAGTCTAAAAATTGTTACAAAAATTTATACGAATTTAAAGCTTCGTTAATGACTACGTCCGGTACCACTACGACACACCCGAGAGGCGAGACTACAACGCCATCGGAACATTATATTAGAGATATATCGGGGGAGCTACTATTGACCTGCGATACCGCGTTATTGACTATATCGGGGGTGTTACTAATGGCCTCAAACGCTATTGGTTGAAGTTATCGGCTGTTCATTATTCACCCCGGTGTGAGACGTCATTGTTCGGAGTTCGGCTTATAAAAGGCAAGATGTCGTCGATCTACTCTAGTCCGGTGAAGCTGTTAAGACGTTGCTAGGTCAATAGCGTAGTCAGTTCGAGAAAAAAAAATCGATCTACACGCATTTCTATGTGGAAGTTGTTGTAAGGCGAAGCTCTGCCCGGATAAATAGTCACAGTGCCTAAAGAGTGTTATTGGTTTCTCTGACCAATCGACTGACCATACGCATTTTGTAACGGCTTGTTATTTCCTATTTCAAGGTGAAGCCCCTAATGTAACTGGACTATTATAACATTGTTCATTTGTTTCGTTTTACTTCAAAATATTTCAAAATTGATGGACGTGCAAAGATGCAAATATATTTAAAAAAAAAAATAATATACCTACCAGTCTGCTACCAACAATAATATAATTTTATTGCTCATCAAACATGAATTAAACCAAGAAACTTATATTCGAGTATGTTCTTGAATGACACAAAGAATATAAAATGGACATTGGACTTATAGTTGGTCACACTAATTTAATTTACATTGTAATTCCCATTATGTTATTATGTACCACGTATTATATAATAGCTCGGTGGTAATTGCTGGCTTCATCTTCGTACTGTAGTATTATTCATGTCCCTAGGGCTGGATTGTACCTTTTTTGTGTAGTGTTCATACAATCAAAGGCAATTCAAAATGCATATTTCTGGTTATTATTATTGCACAATAACCAAACTATGTCAAAAACTTCAGATTAACACTACCATTTTCATAACGTATAGCGTATACAAAACGTAGTGTATAATCAAAATTATATTTGCAAAACTTACGAAGATTGTTAATACAGGGGTTACGCTCATATTACAAAGCTGCAAAGAACAAATAATGTAACCACCTTGGCAACACTGAACATTAGCATGAAATAAAGGTTATAAGTCTTTTTCCTGCCCAAATCTGACATTGTATATTAATCTTCAAGTCATTGTTAAAAGCCAAAAATATATTTTTATAACAAAAAGAGTCACATTAAAAGCAGAAGAGACTAATTTATGACATGAAAATGGCAGTAATAGTCTTTGAAAAGGACTGAGTTGCCAATAACGAAAAAGAAAATGTTTATAGGACTTTAATTTGGTTAGAAAAATACACCAATAATATTAATACCTTTTTAGATTATGATAAAGAAAATATACAACCTTCACCGGAAGAACGTACTTTTTTACAAGTCGAAGCGTAACTTTTAGCAATGAGTTACTTACAACACTACTTACGGTCATTTGGCGTTAATGGCTTAAATTTGTGAAAAGTTTAAACGTTTGATTTGAGTATCTGTTTTATTTAGGTTTAAAAATCTTTTCATTTTCATTACGATAAAGAAAGGAAACAATTTGGAATAACCTTTCGTCATAATAGATGATTTTATAACACGGTGAATCTTTTATAGAATTGTAAACACAGCAGAATTTAGCTACTACCTACCTACACTAAGATGGACAGCAAAATAAAGAAATATTGTCCCAACTGCAGTCAACTGTATTTTCTACAATGTAAGTTAACTACTTCATAATTGAAATTCTATATATTTGATTTTATACAACTGTCATGCACACAATGAAAAAGAAGTAATCATCGAACTTTTTGATTTTAATTTGAAAACATCGGTTTCTATAAAATAACGTATCTAAGAGCCGTACAAACAATATTGGAAAAATGACTATTTTAATTATAAACAAATAATTCAATAAAGATGGTTGAATAAACACAAGAAATTAAACTCATTGGAAGTTCATTAGAATTATTTACTAAACATGTTACATATTGATTTATTATATTTGTACCAATTATATTCTTGTATATATCTTTGCGCTACATTTCTATAGTTCTTTAGGTTAGGCAGTGAAAACGAAGCATTAGATCCCTTCTCTGTTTCCTAATTTAACATCTGTTGCTCGCTACTAAAAATGATATCTAGCGGGTAATTATTCTGTATTAAACTTCTAATTACTTCAAAATTGCCCACCATTTTGTTCCGATTTTCTAGAATTCATGTTCTGTGCTAATGTTTTGAATCCAGTTGTGAAATATAAGCAAGATACGGGGCTGCATTAGAAATTCGCATCCTGAAATAAGGGTTGAAGGAGGTTGAAAGGGGCTCACTACCCCTCTATACCATTCCTGCGCCGCGGAAAGTCATAGTTTCTGAGATATTCGTGATCAAAGTTTTGAGATTATATCACCTCTGAACAATCATTGGTAATTTTGTATGTTAACAACTTGGTGATTTTTAAGTTAAAACAAAACCGTTTGTACAATGCTATGTCTATATACATAGAGCAAGAAACTATTCCTGGAAAAGTATAAATTTAGAGGAAAAAATAAATTTTAAGTATGTAAGAATCTTGTAACAGTCCTAAAAATTATAGCAATATTGCATAAAACAAGGTTGAGATTTCAACTAAAGAAATAATAACTTGTATGAAACTATGTATATCTAGGCATTAAAAAATTTATTATTGATGGAAAAGCATAAGTCTTGAGAACACAAAAATAATTGTTTACAATAAACTTTTGTCCTCATTTTCTACCCAAATATTTCACATTAAAGCTTATAGTCGTTAAAAAATAGTTAATCTAAAATAACAAATAATTTGATATGTGTTCCCAATACTAACCTACATAGAGTACTAGGGTGGGAGTGAAGCAGCCCTATTCCTCTATTAACCTAACGTGACTCAGTCAGATTTGCTCCAATTAGTTTGCTTACTCGCCTGTGTTATATGTGGGGAGGCTTTATGATCATACAAATAATTTATATTATATTTTTTTCTATGATTGAGACAGTTGAGTTTTGGATTAAACATAATACAAATAAAACAAAAAATATAAGATTGCAGGAAACATTCCCTTTCTCATATAAATATTTTATATTTGGTTTTTGTTTTTTTTTCTAAAATAATAGTGAACAATTATAAAACAACAAAATTATAGTATTATAAACCTTAGAAATGGGCATCTGAATGATAAGTCACTTCCCATACAATGAAGCTTCAAAACACATAAAAAAAACTATGCATCCCTGCGCGGCCCGGGTAAGGAGGTTGTCTTTTGAAAGGGGTAACCAACCCCTATAAAAAACAACCCTTAACAACCCCAACTTCGTGAAGCGAATTTCTAATGCCAACCCCAAGATACAAACAGTATTACAAAACATAAGGTGAAATATCACTTTATGAATAAAAAATAAAAGTCAAAGTACACATAATAGTCTAAGATCTATATGATCTGTATACATATCTTTCTTGTTGAGTTTGTGGCGGGGTCTTGGAATGTCACATAGTGGATTTTATATGTTATTCATAATATTGTGTCATTTAACTCTATATTTTATTAAAATTGTAATATCATTACCTACTTGACAAAGACAGTAATAATCTACTAGAAGATTGGTTGCCAAAAATAAATAATCTTTCTTGTCATTTGTTTGCTCCAAACAAACCAACCAACCATAATTTTGAACTTATGTTGGTGGCATCCTTCTAAAATTTCAATACCAGTCTATTCAAGTATCTTGTTATTCCCATATCATTCTAATTATAATTCAATCTACTAAAATAACTGTATATATGGATCCAAGATATCAAATTTCTAATGTGTTAATTTTAGTTTAACAACCCTTCTTCGAACATGTCATGGTTCACGTTTTTATAAATATTGTTATTACTAAATAACTTTCATTATATAGTTAGGGAAAAGTAGTGTTTATACTTATATAGTTATTTAATAACATGATCAATAAAGCAAAATATCAAACCAATTAGTTACAGTTATGATACACCTGGGTTTTATTAATTATGTATTTGGTGAAAAGTTTATGATACTGCACAAAATATAATAAAGGGAATATATTTCAAACTGACTTTGAAAAGGAAAATGTTCTTAATTCAGTTGTAATGTCAAAACTGTGATATTTATAAAAAAACTGGGGTTGGAGGACCCCTGTCAGGAATGAAGTTCCTTAGGTTGACAGAGAGAATAGAGAGAGAGAGTTGTGCATTCACTTGCTTGTGTGCTCATTTGCTTGTAGTGGGCTTGATACACCCACAGCATATTTGTTACGTGATGATTTGTAATAAATCGCACTACCTGTAAGCTATGTTAAGGAACTTAGTTTCCATAATTTGGAAAACTCTTTTTTGTTTATTCCCATCCCATTTTAATTTCATTATCACTGAACCATAGATTTCAACAATAGACCAGGATACTCTTGTGAATGAAATGGAAAATGTATATTGATTGAGATATTGCTGAGCTATAAAAATCCAAGTCTTGATAGGTACTTATAGGTTAAGAAAATTGTGGTGCATTGTTTTAAAGTTGGTTTTGTTGTTTTTTTTTAGGTTCTTAATCCAGAAATAAATAGAATATTAATGTGTTTATATTATTTTACAGCATTTTCAAAGTCGAATAAATTAAATCTACCATTATTTCTATCATGTGGTCATTCAATGTGTGAGAAATGTATCACAAATATTATAAAATTTGAAGAGCCAATAGAATGCAAAGTTTGTCACAATGATACAAAAATTCGAGCTTCTACTATTACATTATTGGCCCAGAACAAACTTAATATATATGAATGTTTTCCTATAAATACCTTTATGGTTGGAGAGTTGTCTCTGGAAATACTGGAGGTATGGAAGAAATTTAGTTCTCAATAATCTAATATTAATATCTCCTTGAAAAAAATATTTATAATCTGATCATTAAGAAGTACAATCAGAAGTTGATCCACATACAATACATCCATATAAAGTTATCTTCTATGTTACTAGATAAGCAAGTTTATTCATTAGGAGATTTCAAAACTAGGGGTAAAAATATGCATAATTTGGGAATAGAATAATCCCCTACCGTTTGTCAAAGTTTTACATGTAACAGAGGTTACATCATATAATCTCACTAGCTTATGCCTGCAATTTCGTCCGCGTGGAATAATTACTTTGGGCTAACGCTAACATGCAGCGGAAGCTCTCAAAAGGAAAAAAAACCCCGATTTTGTAACATTCTTCATTGGTGCTCCGCTCCTATTGGTCTCAGCGTAATGCTATATAGCCTTTCTCGATAAATTATCTTTCCATTTTCTCATCAATTTTCAAATCGGACCAGTAGTTCCTAAGACTAGTGTGTTTAACCAAACAAATAAGCTTTATAATATTAATATAGATACTACTCTTCTATCTATCGTACTTAACTTGAGCCGTCATTCAAATTACAATAACTTGTGATAGAGTGGACCGATTTTAATAAAACAAAGACTAAGTTAGTCCCGAAGATATGCTTCATGATTTTACGTTTTATTGTGAAACCTGTACTTTAGCAGTGATGCGTGTTCATACAAACAGACTGACAGACAGACATTTTCAAAAATGATTGTATGATGTATTCTATTACTTATTCCTAGACACCTGTACCCATTTTTTTCACGAAAATCGAAAAAATACAGACACGTTAGATTTACATTCTTATTATATGTATAGATAATATCTTAAGCATTGCCACATTTGTGGTCTAAAAGTAGTGTGTATATTATTTAGTGACTTTCATGTATATTGTACCTGGAATTAAGAAATTAAAGTAAAATAAAAGGAGGAAAGCATTTTTATAATGAATTTAGAGATTCTTTATCTCCCAGATAAATTAATTAATGTAATAATGACCATACTTATATTTGAAATAATCCCTAAGAATATATTTGACTAATTAAATTTGAATCTTTCTTTACCAGAATTCTGAAACCACAGCTAAAAAATCTGAAGAAGACCATTATATAAATCTGAAAATGCTATTAACAGATAATAATCAGGCACAAGGTATGTATAATATCATACATTAATAATCTGCTTAGATGATCATGATGAAAAATAATTATCTTATATTTTTAGGCCAATGTGTGGAATGCCACAACTCAACATCAAAAATGTGTCAGCAATGTGACACTGTTCTCTGTGATTCATGTTTTAAAAAGAGTCACAATAATTTCGTCATATTTAAGAATCATGTTCTTAAAAGCATTGGTAAGTTTTTTGTAATTGTTTTTTTTTAAACTGGTTCAGCAAAATGACTGCATTGTACCTGATGGAACGTACAGTACAGTCTATAAATAACGGCGACTGTCAGTGTTAAATAGCAATGGTAGTCATCGCTATCATGCCGACCTGCAAAAGTGCTTCTTCACGCCACGTTTGAAGGACCCCATGTCATAAGGGGAAGGGAACACACTGGCTGGGAGACGATTCAACATCTTCACAGTACGACAAAAATAAGAGCTTTCAAACTTCTTCGTTCTTGACGGGATGGTTGCTACTTTGAAACTGTGGAGACGCGTACCCGCCTGTGTAGTTTTATAGTGGAAAGGAGAAGACGGAATGAGGTCAAACAGCTCTTCAGAACACTCGCCATGATACAGACGATAAAAGACGCTCAGTGAGGCTATGTCTCTTCGCAACTGAAGCGGTTCAAGGTTGTTAGTAACGTCTGCATCATTCACAATACGGACAGCCCGTTGCTGCAACCTGTCTAGTGAATCAAGGAGGTATTGAGCAGAACCATCCCAGAGATGCGAACAGTATTCCATGCACGACCTAAGCTGTGCCTTATAGAGAAGGTATAGCTGACCGGGCGTGAAAAACCGTCGCACTTTATTCAGGATGCCCATTCTCTTAGATGTATTAGAGATAACACTCCCTTTGTGGTCCTTGAGGTCAAGATCGCAGCGGATATTGATCCCTAGGATGCTTATGTTGTCACGTTTTGTAAGAAAGTCGTTCTGAAGAGTGAGAATAGGAGAAAAGGGGGATTTTTTTACAGGAAAACACGCAAACCTGTGTTTTTTTGGCATTAAACTCAACCAAGTTACTTGTTCCCCATAGAGATACGAGTTCCAAGGACTGGTTGAGCTCAGTGACAAGATCAGCTCGCATTCTGTCAGTTTCACCACGACTAGCCGTGGGCCTACTGTAAAATCCACCATGAACCGTGTTGTCGTCTGCATAACAATGAATGCAACCAGAGGCTAACATATCATTAATATGCATTAGAAACAGGGTCGGGGAAAGTACAGAGCCCTGAGGTCCTGCATTAACTAACATGAACTGAGAGCCGTGTCCATCAACGAGGACACGTATTCTTCGTTCATGTAGAAAGCTGGATATCCATCTACACAGGTTGTCGTGGAGACCGTATGGCTCAAGTTTGGATAGAAGACCTCGGTGCCAAACCCTATCAAACGCCTTTGCTATGTCGAGGCTAATTGCCACGGCTTCGCCATGTTTATCAATCGTCTCCCCCCAGCAATGCAGCACGTTCGCTAAAAGATCGCCCGTTGATCGTTTCGGACGAAACCATATTGTCGATCATTAACTAAGGAGTACTCTTCTAGGTATCGGATAAGTTATGTATTTATGATCCGTTCCATGACCTTGCATAAGAATGAGATGATAGCGATTGGGCGATAGTTGTTGGGGTCTGAACGGTCCCCTTTTTTGGGAACTGGTTGCACATTGGTCTCCTTCCAAACCTGGGGCACAACACCACAGAGATAGGATAAGCGGTATAAACGTGTTAGTGTTGGGGACAACTCGGCTGCACAATTCTTAAGGACAACAGGTGGGATGCCATCAGGACCACTGGCTTTTCGAACATCAAGTGAAAGCAGCTCTTTTCCCACGTCACTTTGCCGTATACGGATATCTGGCATTGTGAACTCGGTTCTTGGTATTCTTGGATTGGTATGACTTGGTGGCACTGTTATAAGCTGCTTTGAGGTTATTGACGTTGGGATCCTTCTTTGCGCGACCCTTGATCCAAGCACGATTGTGGTCTGCTTGCGATTAACAGCATCAGCACACTCGTGATCGAACCAAAGGCGTCCGTACCGATTACTAACGATTTCAGATGATGAAATGTAGTACTCCATTCCAACTCGTATCTCGTCAGCAATCCCTTCGGCGATCACGGAAGGATCCTTACCATCAAAGTAGCGCTGCCGCCAAGGGATGGATGCAAAATAATCTCGCATTCCGTCCCAATCTGCAGACGAGTAGTGCCAGACTTTGCGCTTAATTCTATCACTATATGGAGGCAAAGCGCGTGGCACAGATGTCATAGCCAGGCAGTGGTCCGATGTGCCCAAAGGAGCAACAACTGAAACATTATATCCTGTTGGATGGTTCGTCAGCATAAGGTCGAGCAGAGTGGGCGCATGACCTATAATGTCAGGGATCCGGGTGGGCTGGCTTACTAATTGTTTTTTGTTATTTCTTAATATACACCATATAACTTTACCAAGCCATTGATTTAGTATTGAGACAAGATTTTGCTCTTAAGTATATCTATATAGGTGTATATCATGAGAAATTGAATTTTTACACAAAAAAATACATGTCACATTATAGTCTATATACCTTAAAAAGTAAGTAAAGTTACCTTGGTACCTCTTCTCCTTCTGTAATTTATGGCGCCGTGTGTAAGCAATACACAATTCGGGCAATGTCATGTAGATACAGAGTGTGCGGTGTCTATGGCAGATAGTGTCATAAACGAAGGAGACTGATTACAAAATGCAATTCGAAAAATAAGATAATTAATTTGTATTCAGACTGAGTTATTGTATGTTTCCCACAAATATACATATAGGCAAACTTAGATACATCCATTAAGAAATAGACAATCTAATTAAAGTTTAATTTTGTTAATTGTAATAAATAATGAGAAGACTTAAAATTAAATGGTTATTATTCACTAAAGCTAAGAGACACGTAAGGTTAGTAGGACGGGGAATATAAAGTGAGAGGACATCATAAAGGGAGAATCTGTTGCTGGAACAATTAAATATGATCTGCAGAACTATTGTCTAGGCCGCATTCACAGAGAGAATGATTCCTAATCTCCTTAATTTACCTAAATGCACTGGTGTACAAATAGTACTTCAAAATTGTATGATGTTACACTATATGACATTATCCGAATATGAATATATTTGAATAACATCTAATAGCAACTACGCTATTACTATGTTAACCAACCAAACAAAGTTCAGTTGCCGAGGTACTGCTGCTAAAGTGTTAACATTTTATATTTTCATTTTCCAATCACACCTCAAAATATTTTCTTTTAATATTCCTTGAGCACTTCCATAATTTCTAATCGCAAATAAAATTGAATTTGTCAAATGTAATATTTTGAAAAAGTGTACATTATACTTCTTGAAAATTTTGCAATGGTTACAGAAAAAACTTTGGAAGCCAACAGTTGCAAAGTTCATAACAAGCCTCTGGATTACTATTGCAAAGATTGTTGCAAAGCATTATGTATGGACTGTTTGATGGTCGGTAATGAAAGATCCTGTAAAAACCATAATGTTGTTTCTATGCAGGAAGTTGTGAGTATTCAAATTAAATTTATAAGTAAATAATCAGATACATATTTGCTATTCAATATTAAGTTATTGTTTAATCTTCTTTATAAGGTATAAATAAATCTTTATACCTTATTATGCAATATTTATTACAGAACGAAGATATAATGCAGGACCTAGGTGTTGTCACTCCAAAAATTAATGAAGTATTTAAAAGGCTAACAAAAAGTGCTGTGGTGAGTGAAAATAAATAAACTTTTTTTTTAAACTGACTTCACTATTGTCCTGCCAAGGCCATTACAGCTCCACTGGACTACTTTAATCAATCTAATTAATAACACCATCAGGGCCCATTTGACTAAAACACAAATTGGCGAGTAATCTGTATCCCACGTCTTTAGTGAAGTATATCTATTTTTATTTATTTAAAAGTAATTTTAGAACTGATGATGCATCTTTATTGCTGATTCCTATTTGGTGTATAGAATTCAATGTCGTAAATAATAACAGATGTGCTGCTCTTTCTTTGGACGGCAGAATAGCATTTTCAGT
The DNA here is from genome assembly GCA_036509395.1 of Antheraea yamamai. Taxonomy (NCBI): domain Eukaryota; kingdom Metazoa; phylum Arthropoda; class Insecta; order Lepidoptera; family Saturniidae; genus Antheraea; species Antheraea yamamai. Next base: position 8,774,638 of record AP028429.1, read on the forward strand.
AAATTAAATATCTGATTTTGGGTTTCCACTGCTAGATTATAAGTTGTAATTTGTATTGTATCCATAAGATTTTTTTTTATGTGTTACTTAAGAATGTATAGTTATCATCAGGAGGTATATAACATGAACTAATACATTTTGGAGTTTATTCTTTAATTATTGATTTTCATGTATAACGTGAAATAAGGTAGCGTCGCTGCTGTTTGAACAAACGTGCCCTTTAGTCCGACTCTTTTCTTTCATTGCAATCGTATATTATTATAGTATACACAAAACATTTTCTGTTAATATGTGTGTCCCTAAAGCTTTTTTGTCTAACTCAGTGTTTTTCAAACTGTGGGTCGAGAGGCCCAAGACGGTCGGGAAGCCTCTTTAGGAGAGTTGCGAAGCGTCTATAGCGGAGTTGCAAAAGCTTGGGAAAGCTACTGCAGTAAAAAAAACAAAGTTTTAAAAAAATTATTAAAAAAATATTAGCTAAAGGACATAATAATTTGTACTAAATAAATAAAAAACCTAGGAGAACTCTCACGTATTTATTAGAACCCTAATTATGAAAATGAATAAATATGTTAAATTGAATAATTGTCACAAAATAAAATACATGAAAGAAAAACATCGGGTAGGGGTCGAAAATATTTCTTCATACTAAAGGTTAAGAAAAAGTTTGAAAAACACTGGTCTAACTTATATATTCCAACAAATAATAATTCCTAAGTAGTAAACTCTAATCACGTATTGAAGCTGACACGCATCATTTTTTTTTATAGCTTTTATTGTCTTACCACAATCTCTTTGATATTATAAGATACGATATGACCGAAGATAGTAGAGTGACGCTAGACTTAGAATAGGACTGGCTCTCAAGTATAGCTGCCAAAACATACCTTACAGGTGTTTGGCTTTAGATTTTCCACTTCAGGATGTTAGCTCACCCGCTCTACAAAATACTATGGTTTTATCATTATATTTTTCTTCACTGCAAGCACCAGCGTATTGTTTGATGCGAACCTAGGTCGATCGACACTGCCAAAAATATTACAATTCAAACATAAAAAAGAGTCAAATATCATTAACTAAGATAATAAAAATGAACAGTATCAACTGCAAATTTGAAAATTAGAGTGATTTATTCCTACATTCATTAAAAAATAAAACAAAATACCTACATCTGTAATACATGTTTTTATCTTACAGGATGTTGGTAACTTATTGCATCACATTGAAAATGACACCGAATCAAAGTCAGAACTAACAAAAATAATACCAAATATAGAACAAAGCTTCTCAAAACTCTGTTATGAAATACAAAAACATAAGAAAGAGATATACGATACTGTCCTCAAATTGAAGGATTCTGAAAAAAGTTCTTTACAAACAGCCAAAAAGAATATCGCAGATTCTCTTACAAAAATCAATAAAGTCATAAAAATGATAGAGATGACTACTGATCCCAATAAACTTAAACAGGTTTGGACATAATGTAATATTTTGATATACGTACACATAAAAAAAACATGCCGACTTAACCTTTATAATAATTTCAGATTAATCTATCACAGTTATTAGAAATGGCAAGAGAGGTTGCGGACACACCTTGGTTTTTGAAAAAGGATGATGAAAATAAAGATAACTTCAAGTTAGTAACTTAAATACAATATAACATTTTACATTGTTATAAAAAATAGTGGAGTGTTTTTTGTTAATAATTTAATTAGGCAGTTAAGTAATAATTTTAATCTTTGACTTCCATTATGATAATAATCCTTAGATTTGTGAAGAGTAACCTTCTTAAACCGAGTTGAGCAATAAAAAAAAAACAGGTAAAAGTCATGGGTTTTCGTCACCGACGACGTCGACATGCTCGTAACGTATTGCGCTTGTGTCAGACATTATATGTACTCGACTGTATCATATGCGTGCTTAAATTTTTCATACTATAATTAATTAGTAATTCAAAAAAGAACACAGCTATTTCATGATTTTTGGTTTTCAATTCTGTCAGCAATCCTTATAACTCGGCTTTATTTTTTGTTAGAAATGATTTTTTTTTTTCGAACTGACTGCGCTATTCACCAAGCAAGGTCTTAACAGCTTCACCGGATATAAATGAACTATTAATGGACAAATATGTTCCTTAAGAAAGAGTTAAAAATTAATACTCGGTTCCAACAAAGTTCTTAATATTTCAATTAGTAAATGATAATAATTTTTTTATTGTTCAGGTTGACCGTGAATGAAGATTTGTGTACACTAATAGATAACTATATACATTTCGAAGGAAATTCAAACCATGTTTACAAACTTTGTCCTACTTCCGAACTAGGAAGTGACGAGATACCACCACCGCCTACAGGACTCGTCTACCCACCAGAATTACCCAAAGGTTACACTTACACACATACGAATCAATATTTTCTTATTATGTGTATGTAATGTCAAAATAAAAGCACTTTACTAAATGGATATGAGAGTATATACAGTACTTATAACAATGTTTAAAAATGTTGTTTGTGTCCTTGTGCAGGCTAATTTTCGTAACGGTTGAAGAAATTTTGACAGGACTTTCACTGGTATTATAAGAAACTAGCGGGCCCGGCAGACGTTGTCCCACCCTGAGTATAAAAAAAATCCTTGACAAATTACGTATCAAAACGTTCCCCATGAATCACTTTATCCACTGGTGAAAACCGCATAAAAATTCGTTCAGTAGTTTTTGAGTTTATCGCGAACAGACAGACAGACAGACGCGGTTGAGGACTTTGTTTTATACTATGTGTAAGAAATATAGTTATCGTCAATTTTTTTGTTCGCTCTGAATATTGTGTTAAGTTCCTTAAATTGTCTCGATGTCACACATACAGTGCGTATTTATACCTAATTTTGTATTTTGTGTAACTATATTCAAAGCGGTCAAGAAGTGTAGCAGGGATAGCAATTCAAGCTTCTATTATTAAAAAAAAAATAGGGTTTCCCACAAATATAATCCTTAATAATATTATAAATGCGAAAGTGAATAAATGTACTCTTCCTAAAGGATACCGCAAATGTATATGAACACGAGTGAAGTTGCAGGCAAAGCTAAGTCCTTCATAAAGTTAGAGTAAGTCGCGGGTGGCTGCTAGTCATTATATATTATTGTTTGTCACCCACTTCAGATACTAAAAAGCGGAGATTTCCTTGGCTTTACATCATTATAGACTGTATGCTGATTTTATTACTATCACACGAATAGAATAATCTATAATAAATATAGGAATTCATGTATACTTTTGTATGTATTTATTTATTTTTTCTTTTATTTCAACATTAACTATTACCTTTGACGAATGTTGAAAATTGGAAAAAAATTGATAGTTTTGAACCCTGATTATACTCTAATTCAAAAGTAAATTTTCGAGAATTTGTTGTCATTCGTTCCAATACGATTCTAAATTGTAACCTGGATACATACTTTATTTAAAATCACAGATGTTCGACAAGTAACGAAGCCTAAACCAGAACTAGACAAGGACAGTCAAAAGGGGCAAGCATTCCACAAATTCGTCCCAAAATATCGCACTAAGTCCGGTTCCGTGGCTTCACTCAGCTCATGTGACAGTGGCGATTCTTATAACAAGATTTTTGGAACTGGTAAGAAAATGTTCAGTTATCAACATAAATTTAATTTAATTATTATATTAGCTTTGCCCAAATTGATGGCTTTTATTTCGCTTTGAATAAATACTTATGACAAATCATTTATTTTGGTCAAGACTATATTGTTTTAAAAGTGGAAAATTTGTATAAACACTAGGATGCTCTTTTTAAACGACTATATTTTTCGGCCCCGAACAAAAATTCTATTGGAAATATGTAACAAAAAAATGGTTTAAAATTTGAGCCCTTAATATTAACTCCAAGTACTCTCCCAGAGCGTTAGAAGTTTTTCCATATAATCAATCATCTTCTAGATTATTACTGATGCCATTGTTGAGTAGGGAAATAATATTACAAGTGTCGGTGATAATTTCCATGTTCTGACAAGATGGTGGCTCCCTTGTTAGAACTTTCTAGGGAGTTTTTGTGGCATCTCAGAATTCATGTTCCGTGGCATTATTTTACATCACTTGTACTCAATAACCAAACTATATTACGTAAAATGCCACCAATATTATGAAATATAGAGCCAAATAACACAAGATTGTGAATAAAATATAAAAGTCACTACATGGCAGACTAAGATCCTGCCAAGAACTCCATATTAGAACTACACGTAATCTTTGACTTTTATTTTATAACACGGTCGTATCGTGTTATATAGGCGTATACTATACTGTATGATATATGATATACTATATGAAATTTAATATTATATATAGTACTAGAGGGCCCGGCAGACGTCCTGTCTTGAATAAAAATAAATCCTTGACAAATTATATACCAAAACGTTCCTCATGAATCACTTTATCCACTGGTGAAAACCGCATGAAAATCTGTTGAGTAGTTTTTGAGTTTATCGCGAACAGACAGACAGACAGACGCGGTAGGGGACTTTATTTTATACTATTTAATAATTAATGATGATACTAAAGGCAGTTCTGGTTTTATACATCTCGCATGTTGTATTTCCAAAAAATAAATAATAATAATCGTAGTACCAGTATGTACTGAAAAATTGAAAAACTATATATTCCTGTTATCCTTTACATATATTATTGGTAGGTTCCGTTTTTTTTTTATTTCTAGGTGACACACATCAGAAGCCGGTGATACAGCCAGTTTCTCCATTTGCTGAAAGTCAATATCCCAAACAACTTCAAGAAGGTATGATATATTATTGTTTTCTCTAAGTCGTTATTTTTTATATGGATTTTACAATATAACTCTATTTTTTCCAATTAGGTTCCCAAGAATTAATTTATATCTCACACATAATAGACCCTCACAATTTCTATGTACAAAGGGCATGCCATCAGGCGATCGTAAAGGAAATGATGAACGAATTCCGCAATGCTATTTCTTTGCCGAAACCGTCTCTTAGTCATGTGGCTGAAGGTAAGTCTTGCAAAATTTGTGGGTATATTAATCCTCATATTTTTTTTTGTACCGTATTACATTGACATTCCAACTCTCCTACACAGAAATTATGACATATTTAACTTATAACTAGTTGCCCACCCAGTTTCGCACAAGTGCACTGACGAAGGAAATGAGAACAAATGTTCCCTTTACAGTAATGAATTTAACTCCATACAAACGAATGTAGGACTTTATCCAGAGGTCAACAGAGTGGTGACAACATAAGCTTAAAAAAATATCGGGTTTATTATGAAACTTGAACAATAACAAATTATGTAATGAAAAAAAATATTTTTATGAACAACGTGTTATTAAATGATGTATTCATTTGTAAAAAAAATTTTTGTTATCCATGTTTGCAATTTAATAAATGAATTATGGCAAGCATAAACAAATTTCATGCCGATGGATGCAAGTATTGATATCGTAAAATTAAAAACATGATCCGCCATTTTGAGATCTGGCCCCTAAAAAATCAGCCGAGGGATTAATGAAATAAAATGGCAACTGAACGTCAATCCGTTATTTCCGTCAATATTTTTGAGTATCTCCCCACTGTCTTCTGTCTCACTCGCCAATTTTTGATACGAAGGTTTTTTCTTTCCCATACTATTTTCCAACATTTTCTTTCATATAAACGTTTTCCCGGCTATTACAAAGGCAACAAAGTAAAATAGCAAATGTATGCATAATTTCTGACGAGACTTTTATCCACAAAAGTTCTGTTCCAGAAGAACGAGCGGAACCGCTGGCAAAAGTTTGCAATAAGTTATAAAATTTAAAAAGAGATGTGATTAGTTGTTATCGAGATTAGTGCTTTTAAATAATTCCTTCAACTTTATTACTACAGATAATCATTAAAAAGCTGTTTCACATATCTTTTACTAAAGACTGAATCCTCTCTCTAACATAATAGGTTCTTGTGCCTACGATATAGGGTATTTCTAGTAAGGCCTGAAAAGGTATTATAATAATACGGCTTAACAATCGGCGATGGAAGAAGGTTAATACTGGGGTACTACTATTTTTGTATTGCACTCAACATACCGTGACCATGTATGTACATACACTATACATACAATTAAACAAAAAATAAAATTACAAGGAAAGAATATTCTAGAGTATGTGTTATAATATCCCAGCATTGTTGTGAATAAACGTTATTATTACTCAACGCGACTTTGTTTGTACCGAGCTAATAAGGATTTGAAAAATTATTTCTGATATGAGATATATGTAATTCATTAAAAAAAATTACAGGTAAAATCTATTTAGCGTTCCACAAAGCTGATAATATGTGGCAGAGATGCAGAGTAGTTAATATCGATAGACGTAACGTGAACAAACCTATGTTTCACGTTTTTTGCATCGATTTCGGTAGCTCCGAGATTGTTACTATCGATAAGTAAGTATATTATATATGTACATAGCTTATTCATTAAAAACTTAATTAAATACTACGTTTTAAATGTAAATTAAATTTACGTTATTTCCCGTGGTATTCGTTAATACAATTTATTAAATATATATTTATATAATTGTGTATACATAAATCCATGATCGCAATGCTTGATTAAATTATATAAAAGTAGACTATTCAAGAGCATTGAAATATACAGGCTGAAAGTTTAGACAGTAGCAATATTTATAGAGGGATACTCTGCATTCGATTCTCGTTCTAAATCAATTAAAAAACTAGGTGCTTAATATATAATGACCTAATTATATAGAAAAATACAAAAATTATACGCAATCCTCTACGCGTCTATGTTAAAGCACTGTGTCAATGGCCGTCGGGTTACACAAATTAAGATTTGGGGTGTGCGAATATTCCAATTTATCGGATTATTCGTAGCGAATCGAACCGAATATTTCGAATCGAACTATTGGAATAATTCGAACAATGTTAGTAATTTTAACCAATGAGAAATATATATCAAATACTAAATAATTATTAGTATACAAGTTTAATTCAATATATTCGTCTGTTAGTCAAACGAATTTAATTATAATAAATAAGAAAGTTCACTGTTTATGTTGTAAAATTATTTCATTTAAAGTTTTATGCAAAAAAAATAATTGGGAAAAGTTTTCTTAATGAATTCTTCCTATTTAAAAAATATTCGAATAGTTCGATTTGTTCGAATATTCAATTTGAAATTCGAATCGAAAAGCATTATTCGATTCAATTCTGACATTATTCGCACAGTTCTAATTAATATACTATTACTATTCACAGATTAAGGCTCTTACCGCCGGCAAGAGTACAATCACCTTATCCGCTAGCCATCAATTGCTGTCTAGCTAACGTTGTACCTAAAGTCGGTGCCTGGACCAATGAGGAGGCATTTCTCATTCAAAATATCGTCGACAAGTAAGTTTTTAAGTATTAACTTTATTATAAGCCTTACCTTAACTGTTTATAAGTCAATTTGCAGCTTTTAAAAACATTGCAGTTAAATAATTTTCTTATGTAATGTTTATTGATTGTGTTTGCAGAGAATAATAGCATTTTGGTTAAGTAGAGACTGACGACCGCTCGTACTTATTCCAGCTATAGAAGAAATGGCTTATATGTCTCCCTCTCTCGTCACTATAAAAGTTTATTTAACCTCTATATTGTCTAATTTCTGTATTAATTTTATAGTTATACTAGCTGTCCGCCTTGACTTTTCGCACGGGTTTACGAATAAAATAAAACCGAATCCTTCTCTTGAAAGTACAGCCATGTATGTAATGAAATGGCGACTGAATGTTATTTCAGTCAATATTATTGAAAATCTCCCTATTGTCTTCTACTGAGTCATTTTCTGTATGGAGATTTTTTAACCCAAGTGTGTCATTTTCTTTACGATTTTTCATTTTTTTTTCATACAAATCTTGTCCTGACAATTGCAACACATCAAAAAAAGTTTTGAAGTAATTCACTTACATACATTTGGCAATTGATTTTTATTTATATAGATTGAATTTTTTTAGCAAGCAAGCTGTGATGCATATTCGTAACATTCGTTCTACGTCGAACCATTATACAATGCAAATAGAATGTGATATCACGACTGTTGAACACGGAGTTAGTATTGCTCACGCGCTTGTATTTCACGAACGGGCAAAAATGCCTAATCCTAGGCTTCCGGTAAGTATATACATAAATATATATATTCAATTATATAACTTCTCTCACAAAGTTAATACTATTATACGTGCACAGCTCACGCGATAACTAATAAGCGACGATAATATAACTCTCGTGAAATCCTTGATACTTTTATAAATAATAGTTTAAAAACATTAATTAATTAATTAATTAACACTAATTAACGTGCGATGCGTCACTGTTAATATCAGCACCTCCAGATATCAGTATTTTTATCATTTTTTGGCACTTTTTACAAAAATATACATTTATTTCTAATTTACACTATTCTTAATCCAAATTTATTAAATTTTATTTTCTGTTTTTTAGTTGGATTTTATATGAAAGCGTGTTCTTTTAGTTTTTTTAAACTATTATTTATTTTTCATTTTTTAGTTAAAAATTCTATTAACTTTTTTTTTCGGATTATTGCATTGTCATCGACCTTTGACAGGTGTGCAAAGTTTGAATTAAATCTGATCGTTCAAAGTAGGACAAAATCCAGCTCAAAGGGGTCGGTTACAAACATACATACATACAGGTGAAGCTAATAAAAGCGTGATAATAAAATTATATATAACATTATATTCGTGTATAATACAGTAATGTGGTATTTAGACAAAATCTTGCATGAAGCGGCATAGACTTCTATTCGCAAGGGCACATGAGCACCGACTGAATGCTTAAAACTAATATTTTTTTACAGGTGATAAAGATTCCTATTCCCATAATTTTATATAATGGCTAAACTTGATTATGTATAGGCATTGAAAGCATATTTTTTAATTATAAAGATTTGAAATGTAGTTGTATTTTGGTACCTGAAATCGACAATTATCACGGGAAGTGGCTACGGAAACTTGATCTCTTCGAATGAAAGTCATGAACATACCAACAATGAACTTATATTTTTCTCAAAGGTTCAATGTAGCTCTAGGTACCCATTATATTTATCAGACTTGTTGTAATATGTACCGAAAAACCGTGAATACTTACACTTTTGGGAATGCATCCTTAATATATTTTTATATGAACGTCTTCGATTTAATAAGTTTGAAATGATACATATAATATACTACATAACAGTTTTTTCTATTACAGTACATCGTGCCGAAAGGTATAAGAGAAAAGCCTAAAATATATATGAGCAATGACAGTTTTAATCCAAAATCTGTTGAAGAAGTATATATAACGCACATTGTGAGCCCGGATAAATTTTTTGTGAGAAAAGTAAGTGCAATCCTGCTTGTAAGCAGTTTAGTCGTGTTTTTAACTTAATCATCTTCATTAGCAAGAATGAAAGATAATCAACATTTTTATTTCAGGCTCATCATCAAAACACCTATGAAAAGCTTTGTGAAGACATTGAACAAGAATATAGCGTAAATCTTCAAGCTGGAACTGTGTATCTTCCAGAAGTCGGTTAGTTTAAATACATTGTAGAATTCCACGAGATAGTTTCTACATCTAGACTATAGGCATCATCATAACCAACTTCTTTTATCAGTCTCCAAATCTCTACTTCGGGAACAAAATAACAATTGATTATTGTCAATGTATTGAAGTATTTTCTTCATACATAGTTGTTAATGGCTTTAAATTATCAAGAAAAATAATTACAAAGTGTATTAAATGAAATGTTCAGTAATGTACCTTCACAATATTTAAAACATGTTTATCTTCTTTATATCCAACTAATCATTACCCACAACTTCTTCTGCATTATCCTACGCGTGTGCACTACATCATTTGCCCTACATCTTCATGACAGGAGAATGCGAATAGCTGATTGCGTAGTGCTTCTAAAGATCGTAGTTTATTAAAGCTTTAATAACTTGATATTGAATTAAAATAACATGAACATTTTTCTTATAAGGGCCTAAAGTCTTAAGAAGTAAAAGTAAAAAAAAAGTGGTCCAAAACTATTGGTAGACTTATACCATTTTTGATATTATTCTCCTATACATAATATTTAATAGTGGAGTAAAATGGATTTTATGTGATTAAAATCATATATTTTTCCTATAATAATAACCGTCTGCAACTTCGGAAACATTAATTATAGTCCGATAGTAGGATATTGCAATCTTTAATAGTCCGGTAGTAGACCATTACAATCTTTAATAGTCCGGTAGTAGGACATTGCAATCTTTAATACTCCAGTAGTAGGACATTGCAATCTTTAATAGTCCGGTAGTAGGATATTACAATCTTTAATACTCCAGTAGTAGGACATTGCAATCTTTAATTGTCCGGTAGTAGGACATTGCAATATTTAATACTCCAGTAGTAGGACATTGCAATCTTTAATAGTCCGGTAATAGGACATTGCAATCTTTAATACTCCAGTAGTAGGACATTGCAATCTTTAATAGTCCGGTAGTAGGACATTACAATCTTTAATACTCCAGTAGTAGGACATTGCAATCTTTAATAGTCCGGTAGTAGGACATTGCAATCTTTAAAAAAAACTTGTATAGGGTTACACAATCTCATCTGATGTTCAAAGACGGTGTGGTTCAATATGGTGAAAAAACCTCAGTAACTCAAATCAAACTCGACTTACAAGATTAATGAATTATGATCTAATTTTGACCACTAGACGACCACTAATCTGTATATAGATTAGACGAAGATAAAACAGTTTGAAAACATTTTCTCCTTTGTTTAGCAATCGATTTTTTTATAGCAATTTCTCAATAAAAAGAATTTGGAATGCTTTTTTCCTTTATGTTAAAACTTAAAAATGTAATGAATGATGGTCGAATTTTGTTCTTTTTTTATTTTTTGTTTCGAACTGACTACGCTATTGACCTAGCAAGGTTTTAACAGCTTCACCGGACTACCGAGTTTTGTCCACTTGATGACCACTAGTCTGCATACAAATCACGAAGATAAAATAATACAATAACTTTTTCTCCTCAGCTTGTTAACAGATTTTCTTTATTTATTTTTTAGTAGTTATCGACGAGCTTTTGAGTGTTATTGATAAAACATATTTGGAATGTTTTTTTTTTTTAATGAAAGGAATAAGAAAAGGTGGCATTTGTTAGGTATGGTGTGTGTTGCGAACGTGGAGAAGTACCGTCAGGATAACGGCTCCCACGTGTGGGCTCGCGGCCTCGTACGGGAGGTGCTGGGCCGCGCTCGCGTCAACCTGCTCTTACCCGACACCGGCGAGGAGCTACTCCTACATTATTCCGCGCTGCGACACATACACCACAACTTCACCACGCTTAACGCTCTGGTCAGTATCATTGTTTACTGGACTTTTAGCAGGATCTTGGAATGTCATGTAGTGGAGACTTTATATTTTATTTATAACTAGCTTCAGCCCGCGACTTCGTCCGCGTGGAATAGTTACTTTCGGCTAAAGCTAAAAAATCACTGGTGCTCCGCTCCTATTGGTCTTAGAGTGACTATATATGGCCTCGATAAATGAGCTATCTAACACTGAAAGAATTTTTCAAATCGGACCAGTAGTTACTAAGATTAGTGCGTTCAACCAAACAAACAAACCCCCTTAGCTTTATAATATTACTACAGATCTCTGTAGAAGTGATCTAGTATAGAAAAGTGTGATGCGGACAATTTTAATATTAATTACTAAGGGTTCATATTTTCAGAGGCCTATTTTGGCATCTAAACGAAAGTCTTGAGCCTGACTCCGAGAAAAAAAAAATTTAAACGCCCTATATGTGTATTACTACAAATGTTGGTAGAAATAAAAAAAAACATGAATCAGTCTCGAAATGGTGTGTTTCATTGTGCGGCGTCTCCGGCTATTTAAATTAAATATATTCCACATACAATCGGCAATTGGTTTTTACTTATATACATCGTTGTTTTATAGGCCTGCGTGTGATGTCAAATTAAATTTATTTATTGGTATTGTATATATAACAGGCGACTGAATGCCATTTGGCTGGAATAACGCCTTTTAAAAAGAAATGGAGCCCCGGATCCGTGTCGCTGTTGCACAAATTCGAGAACCATCTATTGGAATTACATGTAGATGAAAATCGTAACCGCGGCTCTCTAAGCGTCACACTCTACGACAAGACTGATCCTGAGGAGGTTGTCTGCGTTAACAACGAAATGATTAAGTACAAATTCGCTGTAACGTTTGGGTAAGTTTTTTTCTCTTATTATACTTGCTTACCTAAAAAAGGAACTCCATTATAGCGCATTTTTCGTCCTACTTGTATAAGTTACCTTTTGCGTTGTAGTCGATTCACGTTTTCACAATAGACATATAAAATATCCTGAATAAATAGTAATTAAAATTATTGACGTGAAACTTGTTTACGCACGCTTGAATTGGGGAGTAAGCTGGTGAATGCGTGACGAGAGCGTTACGAAAACGTGTGATCGGGCGAGGCGAACCAAAGTTGAAAGTGAGATATAAGAAGATTGAAGATAGTTAGTGAAGATAGAAAGAGACAGAGTTACGTTTCGTATTATCAGTGAAAATCCATAATAAATTTTAATATTTGTAGAAAATTAATATATGTATGTGTGTAATATATGTTTATCTGCTATCACTGGCATTGTTCAATGTTAAATGCACCTTGAACCAGGTCTCACCATCGTGCCACGCAGCTATATATTTATATTCTCTTGATAACATGTATTATTACAATTGTAGTCCCGTAAAACTGTTAAAACCTTGCTAGGCCAATAGTGTATTCAAATCGAAAAACAAAAGTATTATTCCAAGTACAATAAAGCCGGGTATGTACGAATATCAGAACCTCGTTTTTATTTCGTTGTCCACTATACGTGAAATACCGCTATAGTAATAATGTAAAGTAAATTAACAAATAGGAAAAACTAGCCGAGTATGATTCGAGAATCACTGTAAGGATCTCAGGCCAACCCAATATTTTCTATTATACATAAGTAACATGAACATTGGAGTTTTTGACGGGATTTTAGTTTATCATGTAGTGCATTTTATACTCGTATATTTGACTCTATATTTTGTAATATTGATGGTATTTATGTAATATAGTTTGGTTATTGTGTACAAGTGAAATTGATGGGAAATAATACCACGAAGAATGGTATCTGAGATGCCACAAAAACTCCTTGGAAAGTTCTAACAAGGGAGTTCTCTTGTTAGAACATTGAAATAATCACAAGATACTTGTAATATTATTGCCCACTCGACAATAGCAGTAATAATCTAAAATATTGATTGCCAAATATTAAATTTAAAAAAAACAAATGTACATGGTGGAATAGAAACATTTATAAGCGAATCCTAATCACACATGGTTTTTAATATTAATACTATATTATATAATATTTCTTGTTTTATACCTCATTTTTAAATGAATCGAACTTTTTTTATAAGTCAAGTTCGATACATAGCAAAATCTATAAATAAAACAATATATCAATTAAGGAGGATATTTCTGTCTGTTTCACAGTATATTTAATTTCAATAAGAATGATTACACTGTAGACGAAATAACAACAAAGCAACACCCACCTGTTAAGGTGGAAAATCAAGAAAAACCAAAACCCAAAAGAGGTATTATAATAAAAAATCAATCACAAAAGAAGGTAAAGGATGATGATTTGGAGGCAAAAGACAAAGGGCCTCTCCGACTGGAAGCCAAAATACTAAACTATCAGTCACCGTCACTTATCTACCTATCGCTAGTTCATCAGCAGAAAACATTTAACGTGCTATTTGAGAATATACAAAAACATTACACGAGATCAACTACAGAAAGTGACAGGAAATGGCAAACAAACGATAGATGTTGCACTATATGTATCCAATCACAAACATGGCGTCGTGCTGTCATTTTAGAGATAGAAAATGAAAACGCTAAAGTATTCTATACGGATTTCGCTTGTATTGAAACTGTTCCTGTGTCACAACTAAGAGAACTAACATCAGAATTCGCATCAATCGGGGATGCAGCTATAAAATGTCATTTGTGTGGTGTGGTACCAGCCGTTGGAGAAGAATGGCCGTCTCTTACTAAAGAGTTTCTCAAAGAGCTACTCGATGCTTATAAAAGGATTTTCATAACAAAACTAGGTAACTTCAAGAACAAAAGTATGCCTATCGAGATTTGGGTCTACCACACCATTCAAGGCGGTGCTTTAGAGCCGAACAAATCGGAATGGCGTTGTCTGAACAAGAAAATTATTGAACAAGGTCTCGGTATACCTGACAAATCTCAAGAAGTAAGTTTAATTTTTATTCGCACATTTTTTAATTGTACTTAGGGTTTTCTTTTAATTGTACTGATAAAAACCCTGCAGCCTACCTACGTTTGCGCAGTTTTTTTTAATAATTTAATTACTTTTCCTATCAATGTTTACAATTTTACTATTCCATTTAGATTATAACTTCTACACGTTACTTAATTATTATAGTTTGTATCGATTGGAATTAACGAAAAGTCAAAAACCACAAGCCACTATGTATTGAAATCATCGTTAATCAAAATTTAAATTAATGTAAACCATAAGTTGTTACTTTATTGAGATTTTAATTTTAAAATTCAGGTCATGACATACAACTATGTTATTTTGTTTATCTTTTTGTTACATAACTTTTTATTATATACCCTAGGTGTGTGCGATTAATCGAATTCACGATATTTTCGAACTATTCGAGTAATTCAAGCGTTTCGAATAACTTGAAAAGCTTTAATATTCGTCAAAGAATAATTAATTAGTAGATTGACATTTCATTGAAAAGTAATTCAAATAGCTCGAATTATTCGAACTGTTTGAATATTAATTTCAAATTCAAATAGAATGCTATTTGCACACATATATAAAATAATACCTAGTTGCAAATGTCTTATTTCTGTACAAAGGTGGCTTCATGAGGTATTTATTGCATGGACTATTAAGTATCACACATCTAATGATTACAACACACCAGCCCCACGACGTATTTATTGGTGATTTGAAACACCTACAAATCTATGGTTGTGCATTTTTCAATAATTACTGTATTTTATATCAACTTGAGCTAATTAATACTAATTAAATTGATTAGTAAATATAAGCGAATTTCTAAAAGATTACTGATAAAGGCAAACGCTTTAAACCAGCAAACATTGTACTATCATCTAATAGGTTTACCCATTTGACGCCCACAACTTAGATTAAAGAATTAAATCCATAGATACCCAGGTTTCTTATGGAGCTAAACATGCCGCAAAGGCTTAAACGTAAGAATCCACACGATATACTATAGAATAATAATAGAGAAGCGGACATGTCAGTTGACAAGTATCGCATAAGCCTCATTTACAAATACGAACCTATTGCTGAATGTCATAATAGATTACAATATTTAATGGACCCCCGGTAATCCGACATGTTTATTATTACATATCAAATATTTTTTTGACAAACGCTAATGTAATGTATGATTGAACAGGTTACAACTTGATTGAGTCATATTATGATTTTTATTCATAATTTTGGATTATTTTATAGCATTAATGTTAATTTTATGATAAAACGTAAGTTCCCTATTGTGTTGTTTAATTTACTAAATTCGACATACATAATCTTAATCTTAATAAATCATAATCTAAATCTTATCATTGGATCTGTAATTTGTCGAATTATAAGGTACTCTTTTGTAAAAAAACCAGGCTATAGAGGCAGTTTTATGCAGTACTCTTTAATCCAGCAAATTCGATACTTCGACAGTGCCTTGCAAAACGTTTGTCGGAATACCGGGGGTCCACTTTATTAAAAAAAAATCTATTAACAACGCTCGCTTTATTTAATTTTTTTTATTACAGGCGATTAACCCAGACGCAAATCCTGTTCCTGATGATGAAATGTTATCATTTTTAAACATCACCGGTTCGATACATGACTGGCTGCAGTTAGAACCCGTGCCGATGAAACCTTTAGAAACTAAACCAGCGTTGGATACCAACTCAAACTCGTCGAATTTAGAAGAATTTGATGATAATAATGACAAAGTTACAGAGAAACCAGATGTTTCTAATGTCATGTTTATATCAGATTGGTTGCCTCCTGAACCTTTACCAAACAAAGAATTTACAGGGATGCCCACGTATGTATATTTAACTTATTTTTAGTTAGATTAGTCTTTCTTCAAATTACTTCATGCGTTTTTTTATAGTACAATTTAGTATGATAGAATTTACCTAATATTAGACACAATTAAATCATTTTACAGGCCATGAAACACCAAAAATGATTTCAAATTTGTCTCATAGCCGAAAGTTTCTCTGGTATGAGCCCCGAATAAATTAATTTCAGAGACATTGAAATAAGGTGTACATTACTAATTTTTAGATCATCGAAAATGAAGATGTTTTTTGCTCATATAAACACAATTTTGAAAATACCTTTATGACTATTATTAGCCTAATATATCTTTATATTTTGTATAAATATATGTCCATTGTTATTGTCACATTTAATATTTCTGCCAGAATACCCATCAATGTTTTGACATTGCAATGACATCACACAATAAGTAAATTATACTATACATATATTAAAGTGTTAAACGTCTGACCAATGTTTCGGAAGTTATGACGTCACGCACTTCGATTGGTGTTCTGTTTATGTGATAATTAGAATATATTACTGATGTTTAGTATTTAATTCTTAAGAGTATACTTTGAAAATGGAAATAAAAATTATATGCTATTTACTTTTCCAAATGATAAAAATTAAAAAAAACTCAAGTCTACATGTTACCACCACTCAATAATAAGAGAGTGTAACCTTAAATATCCTTTTTGCTTTTTGCTTTTAGATATATAGACAATGATGGCATAATCTATCTACATGATATATCACAACAAGATACGTTGGATTTAATTCGTAAAGCGCTAGATGTTCGTTTCAAGGACCCAGATCCTAAAGCGAAGTACGCTAAATGGTCAATCGGCGAACCATGCGTTGCTTTATTCTTTTTAGATAATCGTTTCTATCGAGGCAAAGTTGTAGAAGTTAACGAGGATTCTTCTACATGCCTCATACATTATATAGACTATGGTAATGAAGAACAATGCTCTTTTACCAACTTAAGAAAAAGCATCGCCTTACATCAGATTCCGATACAAGCAACTAAATGTGTACTGAATCGGATAAAACCTAAAGGGAATCAGTGGGATAGGCTAACCTTAGATTATATACATAAATCGATAGTTGAAAAACAATGCTATGTTAAAATAGCGGGTAATCCAATCGGTGATATCATACCTATAGAGTTGAAATACGACAAGTTATGGATAAACGACCATTTAGTTGAATTTGAAATGGCAGTATATTGTGACGGATCGAAAGCTATTGTAAGGAAATATGCTGCTGAAAATGTTAAAACTGTTGCTTCTGAACCCGTTACAATTGAATCTGACTCTGGTCCTGATTTCATTGTAGAAGAAGATCCAGAAACAGTATCTCCGCTCTCTACGTCTCATGACTCTCTGGATATGAAAGACATGAGAGGCATAGACTGGAATGATATGTTAGAAGATAGTGAGTCTCTAGATGAGAACTACTCGTATATAACATATCCAAAATACAACAAAGATCATTTTAAATGCAACGTATCTGTTATAAACGATCCGTCTAACTTACAGTTGAATATCCATGACACCAGTAATGAAAACGTATATGAGGAAATTTTTACGACAATACAAAACGAAGGGGGAAATATGCCGCCATTGAACGGTATTTTTGAAAATAAAGCCTGTATTGCGATTTACCCAGAAGATGGACTCTGGTACAGAGCTTTAGTTTTACAATACAGTGAGAGTAAAAGCAAAGTTAAAGTGAGATATGTCGATTTTGGTAATATAGAGATTGTACCTTTGGAGAATGTCAGAGAGATAAAAGAAGAATGGGTCTCTTTACACCCACTAACGGTCGCAGCTAAATTACATGGTGTCAAATTAAATAATAAAGCCGATGTAAAAGCTATCTTAGAAGAATATCAAAATGTATTACTTGATAAAGGACCTTTTGATGTTACAGTTATTAAGTATGAGGATTCAATGCCATTTGTAGAATTAAGGAATGAATATGATGAATCGATTAACGGTATTTTAATTCAAAGCGATTTATTTTCGCAGGACGTCACTGCTACTTAAATATGTGACGCTATAACAATATTTTTTTTATTTTTTATTTACTTGGATTAGAATTTTAAGTAAATTTTTAGTTATTCCATTTTTGTTTAAAAGTAAATAAAGTCATTTGTAGAATTAAAGCTGATGATAAATTGATTGACGACATGCTAATTAAAAGCGATTTATTTTCGCAGGATTTGCCTGCTACCTAAATATTTGAGGCTGTTACAATATTTTTTTAGTTAGTTTAACTTTTAGTCAATTACTTTTCGCTTAAAAGTAAATAAAGCCATTTGTAGAATTAAATGTAGCTATAAGTTGATTAATGGTATACTTATTAGAAGCGATTTGTTTTGGGCGTTTCCTGTATTAAATATGATTTATAAGACTTAAATATGTGTCGTTATTACATTTTTATATTTAGTTGTTTTCTTTTTCATTTAATTTAAAGGTAAATGTAACTTACCTGTGCACTCTAGAATAGTGTATAGGATTGTTTCAACAATAAATAAAAAATTGTAATGCCGTGTTGTTTTTTAATCTTTAATCCTTTAAGCATTATCGTCAGGGTAGTTGTGTTTACGAAAACGTCTGAACTAAAAGTACTAGACATTACGAGACAAATCAGTTTTTTTAATCACAGTTATTTATTTTGTTATTCAGAGTACCATGGTTCATAACAATATTGTTTAAATAGTAAGTTATATAAAATTAAAGCAACAATTTCAAATGCTTCAAACTTTTTTTTTTGTTGTTTAAATGTAAGTCTTCATTTTCGACTCGAAATGCTATTTTTATTTAATTTCAAATAATTTACAAATCAGAAACTTTAAACTGACACGATCATCGTTGTTTCAATCCTACAGCGGTTTAGACATTAAATTAACATCGAAAGTTTCTAAAGCGAATTATATTTATCAAAATAAGCAAAATCCCTTGGCAATTGGAAAAATATAACGGTATATTATAACTCAATAACAAGTTCACTTCTATGTTATTGACCTATATTTATCAATGTCCAGTACTTTATTGACAATAATAACAGTTTAATTCTTATCTTAATTTGTTTATATTTCTATTTTAATGTAATCCTTAACCTTATATGTAAACATTTCTTTAAAATATAATGGGTATTATTTAGGACAAATAGCTACAAGACGTAATGGCGCTCCAGTACCCATTGTTATCTTCATAGGTAGAACTATGGCAGTACATCCATTATCTAAAAAATAATTTATATTAGTATACATAACGAAGCAGACGGTATTAAAATTAGCATATTTTAAATTAAACCTTGTATACGGAAATGAAATTGAATAAAAAAAAAGTATACTTCACAAATAAAATATAAATAGATGGCAGTGGCGAAGAGTCCGTATAACCCAATTCCCATCGGCTTTCCTTTAAGAATTGGCATATAACGTAGGTAATAAGTGACATACGCAGGCCAAAGGTAATTAGGTATTTTTTTATTGTCATGCATGTATGTGCTTGCGTACAATAGCATCAAGTCAAAGACTACGGCTTATCCCGTAACATCCCATTTTTTTAATTTCTCTACCAAGCAAACAAAGTCTGTCTCGCTCTATGGGTGACCAATAAGGAGTCGCCACTTTCATCTGGCCCAGTAGCGAATACGAATTTGCAAGATAATGGCAACTCTGACAAATTAGATAAATTTGACGTTCATAACTCGCCGCCTTATGAAAGTGTTAGAATGTACGTATTTTAAGAAAGGAAGCCAGAAAGAGCGACCTCCAAATTAAAAATTCTATTTATGTTTTAACAAGTACATACTATCATAATATCTTTGATTTTTAACGTTTGAGATTGTATTTTCAAGGAAGGTTTGATACATTTATTTGCGTCCTCGATTTTAACGTTTTTGATTGTTTTATTGTGATATAATAAATTAGGGTTAGTGATTAATAACTAATAAGCGTAACTTAACGGTAAATTAGTTTCAGTTTGCTAAGTCAACATAAGAAATAATTAATAGAAACGTAGGTGAGTTTTTTGCTCCGGCTTCCCTTTATTAGATTACCACCCTTCGCCACTAATAAATAGTATTTAAATATGGAAAGAACTATATAATAGACGTAGCAAGTCTTATTTATATTCCAGAATACTTCAAAGTTCAAAACTTAATAAATTCTCAAAGAAATGTGATTTTTAAAGGAGTTTATAAAACTTATTATTCAGTCAGCAATAAGAAAATTAAAAAGGATTAATATGTAACTTAGGACTTACTCGGTATTTCTCTATCCAATTTAACATTTTCCATATTATATAGGCCTGCTGCTGATGCTATTCTGTGTACAATATAATCTTTACTATAGCCAGGATCGACAGATGCTACATCAACACCAATACCTACGATATTTTTGTATGACGTGACCCACTCTGCTACTTCTGGACTTAAACCTGAAATCATTTAACCAATATTAAGGTATGGTATTCCAATTAACCATTGGCCCGCAGGGCTGTAGCTAGATTCGAATTTGAGGTAGAGCAGCATTGGTTACAGGTAAGGCATTGTGATTTCAAGGTAAAGCATTGCCCCACAATGCCCCCCCTCCTCCTCTAGCTAAGGCCGTATTGGCCCGTACAGTGATACTGTAAGTGTAAAAAAGTATTGAGGCGGCTGTAGAGCTCATAAGTATACATACAATAAATTTTATCCAATGCTTTTTTTATATAAAATTCTTAAACTACGATACACACACTTTATCAAGTTAACATACCTGGAAAGTTCAAGGTACCCGTCTTGTCATTCAATCCTAAATATTTTATACGATCTTTATAGTATTTACTCCATCCAAATTTGAATATCAGCACACAAGGTTTGCCCATATTGTTATTCAATAAATAGTCCAAATGATGTTTGTATAGTACAAAATTGGGGTCATCATTAACGATAGAGGAAACGTCGACCACAACAACTGGAATATGACCATAAATTATCTATAGATATAATAAAAATGAAGTGTCTGTATGTAATATCAAAATAAAAACTTTTTACTGATTGGGTATAATAGTATACACGCTACTGATAACAAAAATGCAATTTTTTAATATTTTGTCTGTCTGTCCGATTGTTCCGGGTAATCTCTGAAACGGCTGACCCGGTTTTGACGGAAATCTCACTAGCACATAGCTGAAATTACAGCGGGTGACATACATTAATTTAGACTAGCTGTTAACCGCGGTTTTGTCCGAAGTGCTATCTCCAAAACAATTGTACCGATTTTCACGGGACTTTCACTGGCAAATAGCTGACCTTATAAAAAGTAATTAAGGCTATTCTATTTTAGACTAACTGTTACCCGCGACTTCCCTATGCAGCAGAATATCCGAAAT
Source organism: Antheraea yamamai (assembly GCA_036509395.1). Classification (NCBI taxonomy): domain Eukaryota; kingdom Metazoa; phylum Arthropoda; class Insecta; order Lepidoptera; family Saturniidae; genus Antheraea; species Antheraea yamamai. Next base: position 8,796,298 of record AP028429.1, read on the forward strand.
GCTTTTCATTACTTTCTTACATAGTATAAGTGAGCATTGTCGGTTAAAGTTCCAAATATGTTGCTGATGGTAAGTCCCATATCTAATGTACCTTCACGTTAAATGTTATAGTAGGTAGTGCACGTGTCGTACTTACAAAACGTCCAAAATCAATTTTTAAGTTAGTAATGGCAGTTCTTGTGTAACAACTAAAATCGATTCGTAAGTGATCGAAAAGGGCGTTCACAGTGGAGTATGCGTGAGTTTTGATTGTTTTCAACTGGTTTTCAAATACTATTGAATTGATAGGTTCACAATTTGACAGCTCTTGGTCATGGTTGCTCGGTGATCACAAGGTTAATACAAGACGGATCTTAATATCAGAAAATTATTTGTAGATATTTCCACAGTTTCTATATTTATGCACATAATTATTAACTAGATCGACTATTCATTACATTAATACAAAGTCTTGCTAAAGGAACACTATAAATACGCCAAGCCTAGAGTGGATTACGTCTCGAGTGCAGCTGCCAAACACACCAACAGGTGCTTGGCGACAGATTTTCAATTTCAGGGTGGTAGCTGCTAACCAGGCGGATTTACATCATAAAGCATATCTAGAAATAACATTTAGTCCTTGTTTCATTAAAATCGGTTCGGTCTATCAAAAGTTATTGTAATTTTAATGACGACGCGACTTAAGTACGAGAGAAAAGTAGATAGTGATTGCGTAATACATTCAGATGACTTTATTAGTCACTGTTTTGTACATCAGGTTACACGCGGACGAAGTCTAGGGCACAGCTAGTCTATACTAATATTACAAAGAGGTAAAGTTTGTGAATTTATGATGTTGTAGGGGGTAACCTCAGGATCTACTATACCGATTTTGAAAATTCTTTTACCAATAGAAAACCACGTTATTTGTGAGTGTCATAGTATATATCATCACGTTATGACCAATAGGAGCGGAGCAACAATGAAAAATGATTTAATATCGGGTATTTTTTTTCTTTTGATAGCTTCCGCTGCGTCTTAGCCCAAAATAAATATTCCACGCGTACGAAGTCGCGGACAGAAGCTATTAACTAATTATATTATCTATAATCTATACTAATATTATAAAGAAGTAAAGTTTGTGAGGTTGTAGGGGGTAATATCTGGGGAGTCGGAGAAAAAAATGGTCGAACGAAAACGTTTCTTACGAACAATGAGAGATATATGATTGAGTTCTAGAAAAGAGTTGTAACTTGATATTGCCTATTACCGCCCAACGAAGTGGGCACGGGTCAGCTAGTCCTGTATAAAGATAAAATCAAAATAACGTCGGCAGTTCGATCTTTGCCGATTATCTATTTAACTAGAGGTGTATACACTAGTGCACAAGTTAAGGTTATAAATGAAATATATAGTATACTTTGAGGTCATAAACCTGTTAATTATACTAGAATTATAATAACCATTAATGGTGTTGAAAATTAGATAACTTTTGTATCATGCCTACTATCATATAACCAATTATCCATTATAAGTATTTTAATTCTAGTTTGATAACGTAGTTATCTATTATACCTACATATTGATACATTATTATTCTTTAGAAGTAATAAGATTTCAAGTTTAATATAATGAGTTATCTAATGATTTAAACATTTAGAATACGAATATGTATATTCCCATATTTGTAAGATAATATTAGAAGGCCTTGATGGCGATGATCGTAGCAATTTAACTTTTTTTTTCGAACTGACTTTGACTTTGACTTTACAGCTTCATCAGACTACTAAGGCGAGCGCTTAAGACACTCATGCTATTTTTAGCTAGCCAACGAGATTTCAAGGAGGATTGACTTCAAGCGTGTGGCCTATCATAAAACAAAGTGACAAGCCGGATCTCAGTTCACAATACGAAGGAAATGAATAACATACTATGCCGACCCTTTTATCAAGTCGGACAAAATAAGGGAAAATAGAAATTTCTAACTTCTATATCTTCTTCTATACATATAATAGGAGTCTAAATCTAACGTGTCTGTACTTTTTAGATTTTTATTTAAAAAAAATGTTGCAGGTGCCCAGGAATAAGTAATAAAATACATTTCACAGGCAAAGGTTATACCGAAGAAAAAAAAACATTTGTAGAAATGTCTATCTGTCTGTTTGTTTAAACACGCTTCACTGCTAAAGTACTGCGTTCATGATAAAATATTTATATAAGAAAATCATGAAGCATATCTTGGAGTAACATTTGATTTTTATTTTATTAAAATCGGTTTGGTCTATTATAAGTTATTGTAATTTTAATGACGACGCGACTTAAGTACGAGAGAAAAGTAGATAGTAATTAAAATTAATACATTCAGTTGACTTTATTAGTCACTGTTTTGTACATCAGGTTACAGGCGGACAAAGTCGCGGGCACAGCTAGTATCATAATAATTACCTTCGCCTTTATTATAATTTAGGTTCGCCCGCCATAATCTAGATTTGACCTATGGCTTGGGAATAGTCCTTTTTTCGGGATGAAAGATACCCTATGTAGGTACTTTCTTTACCCCTAACTACGTGTATATAAAACTTCTAGATTATCAGTTGCTTAGTTAAGGTGTGAAAGCGTAGCAAACAGACTATTGCATTTATAATATTATAATAAAGATTGCTAAGACACCATATCTGATATATTATGAAACGCATCATTTGCTTGCCATGTGCTATGCTCGAGAATCGCTCATCCGTAGTAGCTAACATTATAAATCGTTTGATGTAGCTAACAGTATAAATGAATTTGTTTGTTTGTTACACTCTCATTCGTTAACTACTGAACCAATCATCATGAAATTTTGCATACACGTTGTCAGGGATACAGAAATAGACATACAGTCAAAACCGTTTACTGCGACATCGTTTAGAACAACATGCCGGTTATAATAACCTAGAACAAAGGTCCCGGCTGAATGCTATATGACCGCCTTATTAAAAACATTGCTTTATACGACATTGCCAATAACGACATACCTCATAAAACGACCACATTTAACTAATATTTCGGAGAATTAGATCTGTTAGAACGACCGGCTAAGCTATATTGTAAACAATTTGAATAGGTATCCACAGTTGTCTTCAATGGCTATTAAAATCAGGAAAGAAAACAATAGGATTTAGTTTAGTGTAGGGTCTTTTCTAATTCTTAGAAACAAAACACGTGCATGCAGTAGAGTCAAAGCCCGCTTCTTCATATCTCTTCAGTTAGTTTGTTACTTATCTATACACAAGACACACCAAAACTTTGTGGAGTTATTCGTGAAACTTTCAAAATGTCGCAAAGAAAAAGAAAACAAATTATGAATTATAATTAATAATAAATGAAAATTATGACGATACGTTAATTAAAATCCAACGTGAATTACAAATTATCTATGCACAACAGAAGTGTTCCAAACAGACCAAAATTACAGATTTTATGCTCACAGAAAAATAATATGCATTGTACTTATGTGTAATAAACAAAATGTACATAGTTGAATAAATATATTTTCCCAATAATTCCCTACCGATTTGTTTGTACTTGCACGATACACATTAAACATCACCGGTTGTTACGACTATCGGTTTTTACGACTGAATATGAGCAGTCCCTTCGATGTCGTTATAACAAATTTTGACTGTACTTACATTCTTTCATACATACTTACATTCAGAAAATAAGTACTTACTACTTCTGGAGTTATAGGTCAAACCTACATACGACTACATTACGACTAAGAGATAGGTGTGTCGATACGAGTCAAAATGAGGTAAGTCCAATTTTAATCGTTCATACGACTGTTTATTTTTTTTTAAGATCTTCGGTTTTTATACGTCGATATCGAAGTTCAAGTTTTTAGTTTTTTTTTGTAATCTTAATATTTTGTAACATGTACAAAATTCGAAGATCTCGAAAAATAACGTAAAATATTAGAAACAGCTACAATGGGACTTAGCTCAATTTGTAGGTACTCATACTCATGACTCAAGTAACAACGATAATGAAAAAGTCAAGTACTTATCACTAAAGTGTTCATTATTGTTTACTCTTACTTCACTGATTAAACTGTTGAATTTGAAACTGTAACATAATGTTAGAGATAACAACTTATAATAGATAAAATGGTCTAAAAACTGGGCAATACATTATGTAGGTATCTATATAGCTTTTACATTTATATTACAATTACCGTCTATATACGTATAAAATACACTATAAAAATAAACTATATTTCTGTAGTAAACAGTTTTAAACTCAGAAGAAGAAGAAGCATTCTTCGATATACATACGTGGTACTATGAGTTTCTCTAGAGGTATATCACCAACGTATGGGCCTGTGGCTGAAAAATGATAAGGTGCATCTAAATGCGTACCGCCGTGCTCCGCAGCTGCAAATTCGTTTGATGCGTACCTATAAGTACAAAGTATACTGTAAAGTAATTTATTTGAGAAAGATCGAATTCAGTATTTTATTCAACACTAGCGGGCCCGGCAGACGCTGTCCCGCCCTGACTATAAAAAAAACCTTGACCTTGACAAATTATATACTAAAACTTTCCTCATGAATCACTCTATCCACTGGTAAAAACCGCATTAAGATCCGTTCAGTAGTTTTTGAGTTTATCGCGAACAAACAGACAGACAGACGCGGTGGGGTACTTTGTTTTATACTATATAATGATAACTTTATGTATTCTTCGTAATTTGCCTGTACCCTTGATTCAGTTCAAAGTGTAATGTAGCGGGAACGGTTCGCCCTAAACGACAAATCGGACTGAAATCATTTCTTTTCATACTGTTCATACCTACATTTAAAGTAAAAGCCTACACTACTTTGCCACTAACCAAGTAAAATAAATATAAAAAGCGGTAAAAGTTACATAATTTGACTGATAATTAAATTTTCGCTGAATTTTATGTTTAAAATATTCTCTTTTGACATTAGCGTTCCCACGCACTTCGGGGTCGTTAAACCAGAACTCGTGCAACTATAGAAAAAATATGTAAATTAATAGAGTAATTTAAATTCTACAACAGTATCTTGATATATTCATACACACCCATCTATCCAAATTGTTATCCATAAAATAATGGAATTAATGCACGCTCTGATAGAAATAACGATTCAACTTTCGAATACCACATGACTATATGTAATACATATAGCTCGAAGTTATGTTATAATTGTGTCGTTATATTTAAAAATGAGGTAAATCCAATTTTAATCGTTCGTATAACATGCTTAATATTTTTAAGATTTCCATTTTTTATTCACCTAGAACGAAGTTTCAATTTTACCGTTCATAAGGTTTTTAGTTTTTTTTTATGATTCTCATATTTTATATGCTCAAAATTTGAAGATATTGAAAAATAACGTAAAATACGAGGAACAGTTAAAATTGGATTTAACTTATTTTGAAATGTAACGACTCAATTATTTACTTATTATTGTTTATTTGTAGCGTTTTCTTTTAGAAATAATGTTCCGTTTTCAATCTAACACCCATTCGTGTACGTTTAGCGAGAGGTTTATTACACAGATATAATTAAATAATTTTACCGATGACCTATTTAGTATTTTGTTCTGGTAATTATGTAAACTGATTAAAATACTACGTAACCGTAAAATTCTCTTGATATTTTTTAATTATATATCTTGCCATTGTTCATCAAAAATAGCCAATATAAATAAATCCGTTTCCAGAAATGAAAACTGTTCACTCGTTGTTATCCTATTTTAAAAAATTGACTCACCATGTTTTGGCTTCTCCTGCTACAATCTTTTCAGTAAACACAAAGTTTCTAAAACCAGGAAAATACACCGTCTCATTATCGAAGGGATGTGTCAAATCTATAAATTCATAGTCGCCATTAAAAAGAATATTATTAAACGTTTCCCATGCATTACTTAAAGATACATAAATGAAGAAAACGATAAAGACTTCTTTACAAGATGCCATCCTAAATCTGACTGATTGTTGTTAAATGTATTCGTAATCATTAGAAAAAATACCCAGACAACACTGTGTGTTGTCGTGCTTATTGAATGATTACTTATTTCCTCGTTAACTTTAAATTTTACACTAGTGTAGGTATATAGACATAGACATATCTATATTAATAAATCCGTAGTTCTTTGTGTTCATGTAATTTTTGATTTTCAAATATTGTGCTAGATACATATTATAGTCCACTAATAACAAATATGACATTCTAAATTTTTTATATGTTTTATGTCCTGATTTATTAAAAAAGGGGCGTTACCGATTTTCTTGATATTGTATACTTGAAAAGTAAATGCCATTCAGAAACTGATGTACTATAAAAATTATCAATAATACTTTTAGTATTTTTTTATATTGTGTTATACAGTTTAACTACAATCTCAACGAATGTTTAATGACCGTGTGACCCGAGATAGTAATACGGTAAGTCTAAAGATAACTGGCACTCAAGTGCAGGTGCTGAAACAGGGCTACAAGTGTTTTACGGCAAATTTTCATCTTGAAGGTGGCAGTTAACCAAGCGAGCGTTAGAAAAAGACCTAACTACTACAATTCTATGATTTCATCACTATGTTTGTTTTTCCTAAAGCAAAGACTCAGGCTCATTGTACGATTGAAACTTAACTTAATATTGTATTACTCGTTACTCCAATAAACATATTACTTATAAGTCCACGACAAACTTTTAGACCGCTTTCAAGTAGATGCGCAGGACACAAATTTTAGGTATCAGAGGGACGCGGAAGAGATGAAGGGAGAACAGGTTCGCCCGCGTCCGTTCCTCGTCCCTATTGCGTCCATGTTGACACGTGTGTCAGTACTAGTTGCAGTAGAGTCGCGTTCAGAATTGTTTTTTTGTTGTTAATGACCCGTTATCGCTATTTTCGTTGTTTACTTTTTCTGGTTGATATTTCCTTTTTTTTATCTTTATTATTACTTACTGATATTTGTAATTATTAGAAGAGCCATCCACTTCGAAAAATGATGTTTCTATGGAAGGCATTTTTCATTACAAATTATTTATTTATTATGAATGTATTTTATTTACAACTAGCTGTACCCGTAGCTCCGCATGCGTATTTTTAAATTGTATAAAAGGATTATAAAATTGTGAAATCATGTACAACTATAGAAATGCTCTTTAAAACTATTGTAAGTACGACAAGCACGCCACTCACAAGTAACATGTAACGTATTAAAAGTAAATATATAAATACTAATAATGTATTAAATGAGTTTTAACGTCAGCAACATATTTGGAACCTTAACACACCATGTAACTACCTCGGTGCTCACTTATACAGTATAAGGAACTAATGAAGCAATGACTTAAAGATATTATTATAATGACTAGCGGACCGGGCGGACGTTGTCCTGCCTTGAAAACAAAAAAAATCCTAAAAGTCGATCGCAGCGCCACCTGCGGGTCCAATTGTGAATCTAAACCATTCTCGAATCTCCACGAACACACACAAAAAATTTCATCAAAATCGGTCCAGTCGTTTAGGAGGAGTTCAGTCACATACACACGCACACAAGAAATATATATATTAAGATATAATATCCCCATATTGTCAATAACAAATACGTTTATGGTTTAATATCTTATTAGAAAGACCCTTCTAGATTCCCCCCTTCAAAAGACCCCTTCAAGATATTTTTTTTTTAAACTGACTGCGCTATTGACATAGCAAGGTCTTAACAGCTTCACCGGACTACTAAGGCGAGCGCTTAAGACACTCAGCCGCTTTTATTTGCCAACTAGCTCAAGGGTGCACGGCAGACCTCGGCTTTGTCTGATACATGCAATTCGCGACCTATGAGCTAACCTAAGTTAAGCTAACTATTCATACATATATGAGTTGTTGAAACAATAATAATAATGTTATACTAATAATAATGGTAATAATGTGTACCAGGCATACATACCTCAACAACTCTTAAATATATTTCGTATCGGATAATTTTCTAAACTCTTTCAGTTTGATAAGGGAAAAAATAAAACCCTTCCACTTTCATGTGTAAGCGTGTATGCGTGCACGTGTGTGGATGTGACATTTCCTTTTTACGGATAGTACTCTTTGATGTGACATGTGTAATGTTGTCGCAGTGATGTAAGATTTTGTGTCACTGTATCGAGCGAGCAGCGCACTCAAGTGCTCCTAGAACTAGAACTAGACTTGAGCCGCTGCCGAGGGGGGCCAATCTGGTGCAAGATAACTATTAATAATTATAAACAATGAATTAGCTGACGTCTTCTTGCATAAATATAGATCAATATATCAAACTTTATATCTGTCTAAGCAGTTTCTAATATTCGACAATAAACAATGCTCATTGAACTCGATACAATATTCTTTACTATGGTTACTGAGTTATGTAAACGAAAGCCCGGTAAATAAAACAAAATAGCCGCCAAAATAACAATATAATTCAAATTACATACATAGATACAGACATATGAATTTCAATGATATTTATTCTTGGAGTCCAATTTCTTGGATTAAATTACTTTTTATAATGTCAACTATCTGCCTGTGAATGTCACGTAAAAATCTGTTGAACTGTTTTAGAGATATCATTGCGGGCGAAACCACGGTTAGCAACTAGTTTAAATTAAAATAGACTAAATAACTTTTTATAATATCCGCTATCTGCCGGAGAAAGTCCCGTAAAAATCGGTTGAACCGTTTTGGAGATAGCACTGCAGGCGAAGCCATGGTTAACAGCTAGTCTAATTTAGAGTAGCCTAAGTAACCCGCTGTAATTTCAGCTAACTGCCAGTGAAATTTCCGTCAAAACCAGTTCAGCCGTTTCGGAGATTACCCGGAAAAAAACAGACAGACCGACAAAAATTTTAAAAATTGCATTTTTGTTATCAGTAGAGTGTATACAGTTCTCTCTTGGCATCGTCGCATAGCGCACGCTTGTTCGTTTGAATAGATTTGTCAGTGTTTCTCAAACTTTTCGCTATGTTTACCTGCATTAAATGCAGCCTTGACCATTCTGATGGTCCAGTTTGCAGCATGTGTAAAAATCAGTACGACTTCGGGTGTGCGGGAGTCACTGAAACTGGGTACCGGAAACTAGGTGATAGAAAATACAACTGGCGCTGCCCGACGTGCAAAACAAGCTCTTCAGTATCACCAGCTCTTAACCCACCACTGCCAAGTCAGATGGATAGCGTGCAAGAGCAACTTAGCCAGATAACCCGACAATTGGCTTCATTGCCATCCCTGGTTGAAGACATCAAGTCCATCAAGACCGACGTTAACAGTTTGAAGGCGTCGCTGGAAATGGCACATGAGGCAATAAACAAATTTTCGAGCACCATCAAGTCCTTAGAGTCGAGGGTGGCTAAGGCTGAAGAGATTGCAAATGAAGTCCCCAAATTGCGGGCAGAAATTGTCAAGCTAAATCGGGAACTTGATGACAGGGATCAGTGGGCAAGAGCTAATAATATCGAAATTAGGGGCATCCCCCTAAAGAAAAATGAAGATCTTTATGCATTGGCAACAAAGATTGGCGTCATCTGTAATTACTCGATAAAAAAAGAAGATATTAATTACATTGCCAGAATACCCACTCGGGTGCCAAACGTTGAGAAATCAATAATCATTTCCTTTAATAACAGGTACACTAAAGAAAATTTGGTGGCGTCTTCGCGTAAATCCAAACTATCCCTGTCCGATTTGGGCTTCGCAGCTACCGGACACTACTACTTGAACGACCATCTAACTCAACGGAATAAGGGATTACTAAGCAAGGCAAAATCTTTAGCAAAGGATAATAATCTATACTATAATAAAACTGTAGCAAGGTCAAATCTGTACATTAAATATTTTTTGAAAATTTTTATCGGGGTAGACTTTGTTATCGATATAGAAGCCAAAAATAATCTTTTTACAATTTTTGTCTGTCTGTCTGTCTGTCTGTCTGTCTGTCTGTCTGTCTGTCCCTGTGAACACGCATCACTCTGAAAGTACTGAACCGATTTTGACGAAACTTGGCACAGTGATAACTAATATTACGAGATTACATCTAGGATACTTTTTATCTCATAAAACGCAAGGGATTCTCCAGGATCTGCTTGTTTGTCTGGCCCTTTGAACACGTACCACTCTGAAAGTACTGAACCAATTTTGACGAAATTTGGCACAGTGATAACTAATATTACAAGGTTACATCTAGAATACTTTTTATCTCATAAAACGCAAGGGATTCTCCAGGATAACGGACGAAAGTCAAAAATTTGTAGTTAATGAAATTTTTGACGGATTTTGGTAAATTTTCATTGTGCTATATATAGCAGACAGATTAGCTAAAAAGATAAGCTATATTTCCCTAAGCTACTTTAAAAAAAATACCAAAAAAAAGATCGCCAGAATTCGAACCGTCGGCTCCAGCGAACCATATAATGTCCAGTACGTTATAACTGAGCTACGGCTATATGACGTTTCTATGCGTAATTATCGACCTCATATGAAGAAAATATTTGTAAACGAAACTGTCACTTATATGTTGTTACATTTATTTTATTGTATAAAAAATGTTTGCTAAACAAAGGTGACAAGATTTTTTCCTAAAACATAAACCTAGATAATAGTTACATTGCATTGTAGAAGATGAATCTCAACTAGAGTTCTATCAGTACGTGTGTTGTTTCGATATTTGATAAAATTAGTTTTCTAAATGTTGTCGAGTCTTGAAGTAGTTGGGTTCAGGTTTGTGAATCTAAGATTAAAATAAATCAGTTGAGGTGTATGCAGTTATTTTTTTTTTTTCTCGAACTGACCACGCTATTGACCTAGCAAGGTCTTAACAGCTTCACCGGACTACTATTTGCAGTTACTATCTTGTATTTATACTAATATTATAATGACTGGTAAAGTTTTGTTTTCGAGGAATGCTTGGTACCTACTACTGGTCCGATTTCAAAAATTCTTTCACAGTTAGAAAGGTATATTATCCCAAGTTCAGTATCTTAGTAAAAAAGGTGGTTTGTATGTCAAAAGTAAAATAAATGTGACCAAATTAAAATTGAATGGAGATTTCACGTATACTTTACAAATTCTTATAAAACAAACAACTAAAATTAAATGGAAATTTAATGTAGATAAAGTTCAACTTTTACAGTATGTTACGTGATGAAGTTACAAGGGGTACTGGGAAGACATTTATCGGCAATATATGTAAGTTAGTTTTGATCTTCACTTTGATGACACTACTTTAGGTAATGCTGCGAACAGATTCTAGGCTTATTTTAAAAGATTTCTCACATACCAACTGGGTATATGTTTGAGTGAGTCCCTGGATAGTTTGGATTCACGATTGGAAGTGCTGGATAACGCTGCAATAGGGTTGTAGGTTTTTTAAGATTATTTGCGTTTAAAAATACAATTAAAACCGGTAATAACCGATTTGGTGCAGACGAAGTTGCACGGGTCAGCTAGTTTTAAATACATATGGGTCAAGCACTCGCAAAATTATGGCCAGGAAATCGGACACTTCTCCAATATTTTTTATAAAATGCGAAGGAGATCACGGAAGAATAGTTTAACCACTACTTTAACATTTTATTTACTTTACTTCAAACCGTTTTTGTTATTATATTTTTTACTTATAATTCAAAGTTTGAGAACCATCACCATTATTTTTTTGTTCTTGTATGGAGATAATTACCGGTGTCACACCGCGGTCATGCAAATATCACACGTAAGTACGCAGCCCTTATTACAACTTGCACCCGTTCGGGAGTGTTTATGCACGCGCGTCGAGCTGATTATATCCTGCGCACTATTTAACTCGAGTTTATTTTTGCTCAAGGTCAATAACCACGATTATTCACGGGCACTTAGAAACTATTTTAAGTTTACCCTACATTTAAGTAACAGTAACATTATGACTTATTATTTCATTATAAAAATACTTGTAATTGGTGTAAACATCGTTCAAAAAAATCTAATCCATTCTCGTAGCTTATTATCTTATTTGTGTTTCATGGATATGCACTTTCCGTTGTTATGTATTGTGGGCGTGAGTTGCATTAAAAATAATATGCTGTTTGTTTTATGGATATCTCAAATTACCCTTTACATTCTTTTCGATAACATATTATTTCTAGTTTTGCATGAGCTATATAAAACTTACAATTACTGATGGCTACCAACGATCTCAAATTGTATTACCAAAATGCTCGAGGGCTACGCACCAAAACACATGCATTTAAACGAGGTCTGCTATTGTCCTGTTATGACATTATCTCATTGACGGAGACCTGGCTTCTGGAAGGTCTGAGTGATAGTGAATTATTTGATGATAGGTATCTTGTCTGGCGGCGGGATAGGAATTATAAATTAACGCAGGAAAGGTACGGAGGAGGTGTGCTTCTAGCAGTACACCGTCAGTTTGCTGCTGTGGAACGCCCAGAATGGCGTTCTTCCGCCGAAGATATCTGGGTTACTATTGCACTAAAAAAAAAAAGAATACGAGAATCACACACAAAACTTCACATCTGCACCTTATACCTCTGTAAAGAAACCGTAGGTAATTCTTTTAATATGCAATTACAAAACTTTTCAGAGAAGCTATCTTTCATTGTTAGCTCTTGTCCGAATGATTTATTTTTAGTAATGGGTGATTTTAATTTAAGTAACATTGACTGGAATAGTGATACTGGTTGTATACAGCCTAACGGGATCGTGGGCGAATCACAGGTAGTATTCTTCGATACGTTAGCTCAGTGTAATCTCAACCAATTTAATTTTAATAGAAATGTTAATCACAGAATATTAGATTATGTTTTGTGTAACTGTGAACTACGTGTGTCGGCATGTGGTGACCCTTTGGTACCGGAGGACCTTCACCATAAGTCATTAGAATTTAATATAAATTGTATTCAAGACGATTCACTCGGTGTCAAACGGAGACTTATATATTTTTACAACAACGCAGATTACAAGGCTATTTCTTCATCATTAAATAGAATAGACTGGGAACTGGACTTAAATAATAAGCCTCTAGACAATGCTCTTGACTTATTTTATGACCACTTGTATAATATTAGAGACAATCATATTCCTCATAAAATAATTACGTCTTCCATATTCCCACCTTGGTATAGCTGTTCATTAAAAAAAATGTTAAAGGAAAAATATAAATTCAAAAAGAAATATCAAATTTATGGTAATGCAGATGATCTTGACACGTTTTGTCTTCTTCAATCCAGGGCCAAACAACTGGAACAAGAGTGCTACAACAATTATATACAACGTTCGGAAGATTCGATTATTAAGGACCCTAAAATGTTTTGGTCGTTTGTCAAGGCAAACAATAAGTGTTCAAACGCACTTCCATCCAGATTGCACTATAATGAGAAGTCGGCTAATACTGGCGAAGGAGTGTGTAATCTTTTTGCTTCCTATTTCCAATCCACTTATTTATCTCCATCGTCACATACCAATACCTTAAATTATTCACCTTTAAATTCTCTTACAGCACAGAATATCTCTGCTAACATTGGCGAAGTACAAATTAGTGTAGAGTCAGTGTTAAAACTACTAGAGTCATTAGATTTAAATAAGGGTGCAGGACCAGACTTAATTGTGCCTATCTTTGCTGTTAGATGTGCCAAATCTCTGTCAGTGCCACTAACCATTATGTACAAACGATCCGTCATAGAGGGAATTGTACCTAGAATTTGGAAGTCTGCATTTATTACCCCTATACACAAAAATGGTAAAAAAAATGATGTTAGGAACTACAGACCTATATCCAAATTATGTCTTTTCGCAAAAATACTTGAACGCATTGTGTATTCTCAGGTGTATCATTCGCTATCGGCATCTTTTATTCCCGAACAGCATGGATTTTTAAAGATGCGCTCAACTTCATCTAACCTGTTATCTTTTATAGATTTTGTTACAGCCAGCATGGATTCTGGTGGACAAGTTGACGCTGTTTTTACTGATTATAGTAAAGCCTGCGATCGTATTGATCATCAAATATTACTGCAAAAGCTCCTTTTCGCTGGAATCCATGGTAATCTGTACAGATGGTTTACCTCCTACATCGAAAATCGATCCCAAGCAGTGGTAGTGAATGGATTCTCGTCATTCTGGAATAAAGTGCCATCTGGAGTGCCCCAGGGATCATTACTAGGACCTTTACTTTTTAATATTTTTATAAACGATGTAGCCCATTGTTTCCAACATTCTAATTTTCTTCTATACGCCGATGATATGAAAGTATTTAAAAAAATCGACGTGCTTGACGATTCCAAGCTTCTACAAAAAGACTTAGAACGCTTTGAACAATACTGCTTTGCTAATAAACTAGACCTGAATGTTGAGAAATGTCATTTCATAACTTTCACTCGCAAACTCAATCTCTTAGAAACGACATATAAATTGCAAAATCGGCTACTGCAGCAGGTAGATGAAATTCGGGATCTTGGTATCTTGCATGATTCTAAGTTGACTTACGAGAGACACATAGATCATATTGCTAAAAAGGCTAATAAAACTATGGGTTTTGTGCTTCGTTCAAGTTCACAATTTAATAATGTTAAAGTAATAAAGATCCTCTATTGTTCCTTGGTGCGTAGTATTCTCGAGTATTGCTCACAAGTATGGAATCCGCGTTACAATATGTATATTGATAGGATTGAGTCTATACAGCGAAGATTCATGAAATTTCTGAAATATAAATCAGGAACCAACGATTGCAACTATGAGGCAAGATGTCGTAGATACCATATTCTACCTCTGCAGGAAAGAAGAAAAATTTCCGACGTTGTTTTCCTAGTTAAAATTGCTCAAAACAATGTGGACTCTCCACACTTACTTTCTAAAATTAATTTGAGGATACCTAATAGAACATTGAGACAACCTATATATTTAGACATCCCACAGTGTGCATCTAATTACAGACAGAATTCTTTCTTTATTCGTGCTGCAAAAATATTAAATAATATGGTGATCTTGCCGCAGTATGATCTGTTCACATCTACAACACAACACATTAAAAATACTATGGCGAATACATGGTTTAATGGTTCTCAAACTGGTGATCTTGCCGCAGTATGATCTGTTCACATCTACAACACAACACATTAAAAATACTATGGCGAATACATGGTTTAATGGTTCTCAAACTTATTCTTTAGTTAGTTCTCTTCATTAGTAGTGGGTTGATTTGCCCTAGTTTTTGTTCTTAGAATTTAAATAATGATATTAATTTAAGTTTGTGTCAGTTACTGATTTTTTTTTTCAAACGAACGTGCTATTTTCTAGAATCTCATATGCGAAAACATATAACTGGTGTATAGAGTCTATTTAGTTTGAATTTCTGTAATAAATCACTGTTTGTTTTCCGAATAAATAAAATAAAATAATAAAAATACTTTCATACCCAATCATTAAAAAAAATATTTAGGTATTAAATACAGACACTCCATTTTGATTATATGTGTAGAAGATAACAGTATTGTAACACGCATAATACGTGCACAATATATGCTACAAGATATATCTCACAGATAGAAACTAATACTACATAAGAGGGATTATTCAATTAAAGTACGCGATACCCAAAACGCACCAACCAGAAGATTAAAGATAATTTGGATTTAATTATAACTGACAAATACATAATATGGCGAACTGTTGATATTCTAGCTTTGTCTACTACTCTATTGTACATTTCTATTATCTATTAATTGTATTATTATCTGTTACTATTACTATTATCTGTTAATTGTATCTTTAACTTCTTGACCGTACTGTGCGCAAGGCCAAACTTAAAGCTATATTCAGAGCAGCCAAAAAGTTTGACGCGGACTATACCTTGCAGTATTGCTAAAGATCATAATTGCCCTTTAAAAAAAGTTTTTTACTTTGTTATTATACTTATTTGTAGTTGTTATTATATTATAGAGATAGATAATGTAAGAAACTTTCAGCGTGAACTAGTAAATAAGCCATGTCCCTAATGCTTTAACTTGTATTATATTTATATGAATATACCTAGTTATGCGGTCACCAGGACAAGTGATAACAACGCGCTCTCACGAAAATGCTGTGCAGCATAATTCTCACTAGCGTTCGTGTAACTTGTGGGAACAATTAGTTAACATGTCTAATTATGTAGAGTAAGGATTCATTCGTTCTGGGCATCTGCTTCTGATCAGAACAATAATTTAAAGTAGTATTAAGCGAATCAACTTTTCTAATTAATTAAATAATCAAATAAAAATTATTTTTTTAAATAAAAGTCGATCCTGTAAACTTAAATACCTACTTTAATCTAATTCTATATTGTATTTAGTAACAGTTTACGTGAAATAATGTTGTTTATAATGGGGAGGCACAGGCGAAGCTAATCTCAGATGGCGCTAACATAATTGGTTGTTGTCAACGAGTTGTCAACGTCAAACATTTTTATCATACTCACCCTTTGGCTTCCGAATTAAGACGAAAAGCTCAAAATGGTGGACGCTAAGGTAAAAAAAAAATTTTAAAAAATTAATTTGCGCCATCGGCAGTGACACTTATGTACCTATACGTTGTATAGGCTTATATTCTTCAATTTTTCTTTATGGTCACAATAATACATTAATCTACATGACAGTTTAATACGTTATATAGTTTTGTTTAAAAATTGTTCGTGTTTTTTATACATAATTGTAGTTAATTTATAAAATGTGTCATTTTTATTTTATAATCTATTAGTATACCTATTATATACATGTGATAAATGTAATTTTTTTATAATAAATATTTTTTATCAAGTAACTAGTTAATTTATACTAAGCAAATATGTTATTTAAATATTGGAATAGAACTAAAATTATTTGAATATACACGTATAAATTTAAAAAAATATTGATACGGAATATTTGTTTCACCTCAACACTCATATTGGAGTGCTATGCCGAATAATTGAAGAGATGTCATTTCCTCCCACATGAAAATTTGTGAGCTAATTTTAAATATGTTTCTGTGATAAATAAAAAAAATCAGCTAGCAGTAAGTCGAGGGAAACCTAGTCAGCTGATGCATTTAAATAGTCAGTAAATGCTTCTGGCTAACTTCTACGTAACGACCTTCAAATTATCAGCTGACGATTTTTCCACCGAAATACAGCCAGCTGACGTATATATTTATCAATAGCTACATATAAGCTATCATTAGGTAAATTTTTATTTGAGAGGATATCACTGAAAGTGAAGATTTTTTTTTCCATGATCGAGACATCAGCTGACGTACAATACACTATGTTATAGCCAGCTGATTTTTTTTTTGTTGAGATATTGGGTTAGCTATAATTTGATAAATTTTTAGCCGAGAGGAAAAGAGTGAATGTATTTTTTTTTCTTCGAGCGTGGGAGGTTACAACTGCTCATTCCCCCCGCTGTGCCGCAGCTGACGGTCATAAGGCGTCATGATACTATTGTCTGATGCGTATCACCAATTATCTCTCGAGAAGAAATAATTAACCAAATTTTCACCTGGCTCTCGGACTATACGTTATTTTATTTAGAATTACTTTTTATTTTTAATTTATTTTACTCTTATGTGCCAGTGGTATATATTTGTGGTCTAGGTCATATTTTAGTATTTTATAGGACTTTGTTAGACATATAGGACGTTCAATTTTCACTCTTTTACTTGTAAGTTCCCCTTGTCATTATTTGACACGAGCTTGACAGTACACCAGAACCAACGACTATGCGCCACCTAGCGGAATAAATAAGCAGTGCACCTCCCCATTATGTACATTTAATTAAGCGAAGTCGTAACAAAACATAACTTGAAGTTTTTTTTTATTATTTATTAATAAAAATAATTTAATTAATTATTAATATTAAAGAAAATATAATTAAAAAGTAGATATAATTTTTAATAAGCGCAAAAGCCAAACGAGCCAGGTCCTATAATCTAAATAAAAAAAAAAATTCACGGGATGCATGCTGTAGTAACAAAATCGATTACAACATAATCGACTTAATCTATTATCTAACAAAATGTATGCTTTATATACGCAAAAACTACTGAATAGATTTCTATGTATTGCTTTCTTATTTTGCTAGTTACGTGCAAATACTTGGCACTTATCTAAAAATATATTACGATAGCTTAATCTATATCTATTCTATACATAAACATATCATAAAAATGAAGTGTCTGTATGTAATACCAAAATAATTTTTTTTTATTGATTGGGTATGAAAGTATACACGCTACTGATAACAAAAATACTATTTTTAAAATTTTTGTCGGTCTGTCTGTCTGTCTGTTTGTTCCGGGTAATTTCCGAAACGGCTAGACCGATTTTGACGGGAATTTCACTGACACATAGCAAAAATTACAGCGGGTTACTTAGGCTACTTTAAATTAGACTAACTATTAACCACGGCTTCGTCCGCAATGCTAACTACAAAACGGTTGGACCGATTTTCACGAAATTTTCACCGGCAGATAGAAGACATCATAACAAGTAATTTAGTTTTTTAATTTAAACTAGCTGTTAACCGTGGCTTCGCCTCCAGTGCTATATCCGAAACGGTTCAACTGATTTTTACGGGACTTCCACCGGCAGATAGCGGACATAATAGGAAGTAATTTAGTCCATTTTAATTTAAACTAGCTGTTAACCACAGCTTCGTCCGAGATGCTATCTCTAAAGCTGTAAGACCGATTTTCACGGGACTTTCACCGGCAGATAGTGGACATCATAACAATAAATTTACTCTTTTTTAATTTAGACTAGCTGTTAACCGTGGCTTCGTCCACAATGCTATCTCCAAAACCGTTGGACCTATTTTCACGGGACTTTCACTGGCAGATAGCTGATTTTATATGAAGTAATTTTAGTAGTTTAGTAATTTAGTATTTATTTTTAATAATTTAGGTTATTCTATTTTTGACTAGCTATTACCCGCGACTTCATCCTCATGAAATTTAGCAAAAATATGTTGTTCACTGTAAACATGTGCGTAAAACGTGTGTTGTACTGGGCTCTAAGAATAAATATAATTAATATTCATATATCTATATGTAATTTGAATTATATTGTCTTTTTGGTCATTTTGGCGGCCATTTTTCTTAATTACCGAGCTTTCGTCTAAATAACTCAATAACCATAGTAACATATAAGAATATTGTATCGAGTTCAATAAGCACTATTTAAATTGTTGAATGTTAACGACTGCTTAGACAGATATAAAGTCTCATATCTTGATTTATATTTATGTAAGATTTCCAAACGTCAGCTCATTCGTTGTTTTCAATTCAACATTGTAATTATTAATAGTAATTTTGAAGATGGAAGGGGTCTTTCTAATAAGATATTAAATCACCGTACAAATTAACGTATTACTTATTGACAATATGGGCATATATCATTATACTAAAATCTTTAAGTCATTGTTTCATTAGTTCCTTATATAGTGTAAGTGAGCACTGAGGTAGTTGTATGGTTAAGGTTCCAAATATGTTGCTGATGACAAACCTTCTTTCATACACTGTTAGTATTTATATATCTAATGTGGTGACGCCGCGGCGATGACGACATCACCAGGGGAGCATGCGTGCGGGTGCGGGTTTATCTATGTTCAATTTAAGTGGACTGTATATGCGGGGGTGCTACATTGATATTCAACTATTGCGATCAGTTACGACTAAGGAGAGAAGGGCAGGATGGAAACTTGGCACATACCTGGCGGCGATGCAGTCTCCACGTGGCTAGCCAGCTAGGTGTTTCTCGTTTCTTTCCACCGAGTCTTCTCTCACACAACAATTATTGTTTATAATAAATGTCGGCACGTATATAGCGATGCGTTTATTTCTCACTCGAGCATGCAAAAACTCAAAATGTTAGCATGCGGCGCGGCTCGGCACGGACACTGTGTGAGCCGCATAAACTACACGACGATAGCAGTCGAAGTTGCACAACACAATGGCCGCCCCGCGTCCGTCGCGCGCGGCGCGACCCACCACACTCGAAACTAGCGGCGCGGCTCGGCGCGCTACCGAATTAGCATGTGCCATAGTTAAAGGGAACTGTGATTGGGCAAGATAGATGGCGTGACCTGATCGTAATTAATTGGTCGGGCTTCAAAGTGACATAATTTAATCCATAATGCGGGAATTTTCAAACATACATAAAGCGGCGCAACCATAATGCATACGTTACATGTTACTGTAAGTGGCGTGCGCGTCGTTTTTACAATTGTTTTTAAAGAGCATTTCTATAATTGTACATGACCTCACAATTTTATGTTTCTTTGATACAATTTAAAAAAAAACGCGTGCTGAGCTGCGGGTACAGCTAGTTTAATATAAATTCTTAAGAAACTACAATTACTATAAACACTACGCATTGAACGATATATGTTTTCTTGTCGTGAAAAAATTGCAGTTTAAATAATAAGGAAACTAAATAAAATTATTGCTACAAATTTCCAATATCATGTGACAAAAGATTATATTAAAAATAAAATAAAACGTTAAGTATCGATTATTACACGTAAGTTTTAAGGATAAAAAATCTAACAAGAATTATGGCCATAAAGTTTCAGTATAAAAACAATAAATTTAGTAATATTTTTCTGAAATACGGTTTCGCAATTCAAACTTATGAAATAAAAAAAAATCTACAGATTTCAGTATTTTGCTGTCATAAGCACCATAATAACCATTATATTAAGTTACATCTACCTGGTTACTCTGTAGGACAATGGGATGTTTTCGCGGAATATATATTGTTATAATTTGCAGTAATACCAATTTTAAAGTAATGTATGTATGTATTTATCATTATAAATGACTTCTGTCATCCGTTTTTACGTGTTTTAGCGTGAAAAGACATTTTTATTATCAATAACTTGTATGTACCAGCCATTGGTACAACATTTAAAATAATATAATGTGTTTGAATGTTATATACTATGGTCAATTGTCATTAATAACTAATTGTCTTTCATTGTCATACTTTTATTACTATGTAACTATCCTAAATTCTTGCTGAATAAAGCCAAGATATAATTGGTATTTCTGTCTTTTAACACAAACTTTATTTAAAATATATATAAACTGCTAAATATTAAAATACAAGTCACATGCTTTTTGATTGTCGAACTGTCAATACTTTTCGAATGATTCCAAATATAAACCAACATTTTAAAAGTAATAAAATAACTGTATACTTTTTACAGCAGTACACTACAATAACCAACTATCTAGCTCCGTGTTTCAAAGAAAAAAACCGTCAAAAGATACGAAAATGTCTTAAATTCATACTAATGGTGCCGTCTTTCGATTGACTTGTTTATAAAATTCGGCTGTTCATTTTAGACACGTTGGGTTTCCTATACCAAACACCACTTATATTTACATAATAACAATTTTTTTTAAATTGTTTTTTTATAATCACCTGTATTGTATAAACATCGATTTTGTAAATCAGGTATAATAATCGATATTTTTTTTCACATCCTTGATTTTGACTTTGACGCTGGTTTGTTTTGTTGAAATTCTATTGGAATTCTACAAATTTGAATGTCTCTAATGAAAAAAACTAGGAACGATGCAATTAAAGCCGCCGTAACTTCTTACTTAGAACGGCGAAATTATCCAGTAAGTACTTTTGTAACGTGTGTAAATTCCATGACTACAGTTTTCGTGTGTGATGTAAAACTTTCTGTTCACTATAGGACGTGGATGTATTCGGCAGTAACCTTTCCCATAGTCATAGTGCAGAGGAAATGGCAGTGGCAACTATTGTACAATGTGAAGCGAGCAGAGCAAACTCCATCTTATTCTCATGTATTAATAACGATTCTGCCCAATACGATGTACAGTATACTAGGTAACGGGTTATTTATCTTTCATTTATTACTGCATTATAAAATTTAATCCTTGGTTGCTGCGAACTCTCATATACAAGAGTTTTTATATTGTGATGGAGCAAAATATATATAGTAGTACTCATGATTGTAAGTTGGATTACCACCTTTTATTTCAGGCAATAAAATTTAAATACTTGTTCAATTTAGGAAAAAATATATTGTTTTATAATAAAACTAGCTTCTCCTCGCGATTTCATCCGCATGGAATAATGACTTTGGGCTAACTAACGGGTAGTGAAAGCCCTCAAAAGGAAAAAAAACGATTTTGAAACATTCTTCATTAGTGCTCCGCTCTTATTCATCTTAGCGTGATGATATATAGCCTTCCCTGATAAATGAGCTATCTAACATTGAAAGAATTTTTCAAACCAAAATGGAAACTTACATTTTTCCATACAAACTTTTATCCCTTATTTCCTATTGTTATTTTACACCCTTGAGGGTAAAACTTTGAATGTCATATTTATTTTTATCAAACCAACGGCATTAAAAATAAGTTTCTAGCTTTTAGCTCTAAAAATGACGATACTTACATAGAACTTTTCATGCCCGCTTACAACCCTTTTTTCACATTAAAAAGTAGCCTGTGTTCTTTCTCAGGCTCTAAACTATCTGTGTACCAAATTTCATTTAAATTGGTTCATTAGTTTTGGTGTGAAAGTGTGACAGACAGAGTTACTTTCACTTTTATAATATTAGTAAGGATATATTGTATGATATCAGTTGAGACAGAAGGATAAGTAGTATCTTCAAATAAAAACATCACCTTTTTTAGTTTTTGAACCAATCATGTAACAGGAACAGAGTGTGATATAAATTATTTTTATGAACTTCAACGTTGTCATAAAATATTGATATAATCATCTCAAACAACATACAATTCTATTATAAAGTGTGAGAGGCAACCCTATTTAAAAGTACATCAGAATCTAGGAACAATACAGGGTTTAAAATGTAATTTTACACCTCCTACTGACAAACCTTATTAATAACTCACATTATAACTGAGTTCAAAAAACATTTAGCAAAACTTAGTGCACTCAAGCAGTAGAATTATAATTTATGATTGGACATATCACCTATATTTTCAGATTAGTAAACTTTATAAAGGAAATTAAAAATGAAAAGGTAAAAAATGAACTCTTAGGCTTATTAAGCCCTTTACTCTGCCATTTATATTTGGAAATGCTTCGTGGTGGACTTGGAGGGGCGGCTCAGATGTTTCTGAAGAGACATTTAACAACATTACCACAAAAAGACTTATCATACCACCAACCTATAGATGGTAATTTACCATCAGCACTATACCGTCCAAATAGTTTAGAACAATTATTTAATTCTTTACAAAATGGAACAATAGACAATGAAACTCCTGAAAAAGACTATATGAATCAAATACTGGACGACATTGGTTCAGTATACACTTTACAGGAAATTGAGACGAGGCCATCTCTGGCTGCATTCAGGTAACTGTATTTTTATATTTTAAAATTTTATGAGCTTATTTTAATTAAATATATTATTGTAAAAGTGACCATGACTGTTTTCTTCACTTGGCACAATAAAAAAAAAATGTACATATTTAGATCATGACCTAATAACACATCTGGAATTATAAGGAACATTTGAAGAGAATTTCATCAATCTCTGTCAAATGTATTTTAACTCAAATTCATCCAAACATATATACAAATAATTTGATACATTATATTTTATTTAACTATAAAATAAATAGGTATTAAAAGATCACCTAGGAGAAAGCAAGATTTGTAAGGTACTTTTTATAAGTATCCCAAAGCTTTTTGTTAGTTACATGTTAATTTCCATTAAGCTCATGTTCATGAAATTGTAATGTTTATTTTTAAGGACAAATAGATAAAGAAACAAATTATCTTACAGATCATGTAAATATGACATTTATCTATCACAAGATGCACTGAATATGTTAAAAGCTTATTTGGCGAAGCATAGCCATGTGCTATTAATACAGGTATTACAAACATGGTTCCACATTGATATTAATAATGACACAAATAAGAAAAACTCAGTAAGTATATCATTAATTCTGTACATAGAACACATGATTGATAAGAATTATAAAGATTTGAAAAAGCAGTGTATGAAGTACCTTGTTATAATAAGGTTACTTATTATTTACTTTAATTAAATAAGTACCACATACAGTAATTAATTATTCTCATATGTTAAGAAACATAATTAATGTTAAGCATAATAACTTCACTATGAGACTATAGTACTTATCAATTGATATGAATATAGAATTCAGTGATTAGTTACTAGACTTGAGTCCTTAGTGATATAGATAAATTTTCATTGTTTATTTTGTAATAATGTTAAGATACATAATGAATGTTAAGGATAATAACTTCGCTATGACACCATAGTACTTATCAATTGATATAAATATATAATTCAGTTATTAGTTACTAGACTTGAGTCCTCAGTGTTATAGATGAATTTTCATTGTTTATTTTGTAATAATGTTCAGAGGCATAATTAATATTAAGGATAATAACTTCACTATGACACCATACTACTTATCAATTGATATAAATATAAAATTCAGCTATTAGTTACTAGACTTGAGTCCTTAGTGATATAGATGAATTTTACATTGTTTATTTTGTAATAATGTTAATAAACATAATTAAGGTTAATGATAATAACTTCACTATGTCACCATAGTACTTATCAATTGATATAAATATATAATTCAGTTATTAGTTACTAGGCTTGAGTCCTTAGTGATATAGATGAATTTTTATTGTTTATTTTGTAATAATGTTAAGAAACATAATTAATATTAAGGATAATAACTTCACTATGACACCATAGTACTTATCAATTGATATAAATATGTAGTTCAGTTATTAGTTGCTAAACTTGAGTCCTTAGTGATATAGATGAATTTTCATACTTTATTTTGTAATTATGTTAAGAAACATAATTAATGTTAAGGATAATAACTTTACTATGACACCATACTACTTATCAATTGATATAAATATAGAATTCAGTTATTTAGCAACAACTTTTAGCTTACTTAAAAACTTGAGAAAATCATAAGACTAAAAAACAAATAAAAATAAACCTTTCAGGAAGACGAAGAAGAAATGGAAGATAATGTACCTGTTGTTACAATAAATCATTCTGAGGAGAAAGTTACAGATACAAATGGTAAGACTTAGAGACAAAAATGACAGTGTCAAAAATGTCATCTCATACACTATAGTTACAGTATATTTAACATTATCACTGCAATTATACTATAACTAGAAAGGTGTAGATATGTTACTTACGTGATATTTTAACAAAAAAAGACACAATAACGCACACATATATAAAGTAATAATGTAATGCCACACTATCTATATCTATCTATACATTTAATAAAAATGAAGTGTCTGTATGTAATATCAAAATAAGATTTTTTTACTGATTGGGTATGAAAGTATACACGGTCCTGATAACAAAAATGCAATTTTTAAAAATTTTGTCGGTCTGTCTGTTTGTTCCGGGTAATCTCCGAAACGGTTGGACCGATTTTGACGGGAATGTCACTGGCGGATAACTGAAATTACAGCGGGTTACTTAGGCTACTCTAAATTAGACTAGATATTAACCGCGGCTTCGTCCGCAATGCTATCTCCAAAACGGTTAGACCGATTTTCACAGAACTTTCACCAGCAGATAGCGGACATCATAGCAAATAATTTAGTCTATTTTAATTTAGACTAACTGTTAACCGTGGCTTCGCCCGCAGTACTATCTTCAAAACGGTTAGACCGATCTTCACGAGATTTTCACTGGCAGGTAGCTGACCTTATAAAAAATATTCAAGCAATTTTAGTTAATACTAGCTGTTTACCGTGGCTTTGCCCGCAGTGTTATCTCCAAAACGGTTCGACCGATCTTCACGAGACTCACTGGCAGACCTTATAAAAAGTAATTGAGGTTATTCTATTTTAGACTACCTGTTACGACTTTGTCTGCATGAAATTTAGCAAGATTTCGACTCATTCTTTATTTTTAATTAGAGAATAATTATCAGCTTATTGTTTATAATTCTACATTATAATTATTAACGTATTACGTAAAGAGTGCCATAATACAATTTCTTACGGAACAGATAAGCGTTTATTTTTTGTATAGTCACAAAATCTTAATTATAATGGCAATGTATATTAAATGTAATGTAAATGTAAATCTTTATAATAATATTTTAAGTTATTGTTTCATTAGTTCCTTATAGAGTGTAAGTGAGCACTGAGGTAGTTATATTGTGGGTTAAGGTTCCAAATATGTTGCTGATGATAAACCTCATTTGGCACGCTATTAATATTTATATATCTAATGTACACGTTACATTTAATGTAAGTGGCGTACGTGTCGTACTTACAATTATTTTTAAAGAGCATTTCTATAATTGTACATTGTCTCACAATTTTATAATTCATTAATACGAATTAAAAAACGCGTGCGCAGCTGCGGGAACAGCTAGTGTTAGATAAAGATAAAGTGTGGAAGTGAGGTGGCATATTCTCAATATTAGTGGTGAAAAAGAAATAGTTATATGTTGCTTAGATACGGGTGGATTACTGTCTCTATGCTCTAATAAATTTCAAGATCTGTTAGTAATCGAGATCGAAATATTAATAATATCCTTATTTATCACCTCTTAACTCGGTATTCACACCTTTTATAAACATAATTATTCATACAATCCATTCCTATCTTGTGTTCTTTATGTACTCCTAAATACTTCATACTTAACCAATTCAACCATTCTTAACACTCTTCTGGTTAAATGATATTAATTCCTCCGCATGATATGTGCTCACTAACTTATTACTCCTCAACTTCTCTATTAGTAGTGCTAATTTCAGACCTTTTTTTTTATATATACTCATTCCTAATCTTATCCACGCTAATTACATTACATATTTACAACATGTTTTATTACATTTAGCGTGTATCTGCAGTAATCGACATGTAAAAAGGAGCAGTTTCTAGGTGCATCAGTTTGTTTCTAGTAAATAAAAAAGAGGCACAGTAAAAAATCGGAAGTGCTTACCGTTGTATATATATAAACTAAAAAGCTAACAGCGACTGCTTGCTATGCCATATACAAATTTACTAAGGAACATTTTTATTTCACATTAGCTGATACCCGCGATTGTACAAAGTAAAAAACATTTAAAAAATGAAAGCAAAAGTATACTTTACTTACAAAGTTTCCCTGTAAATATTTTTGTTTGTTTAATTTCCTTCTCCTGCCCATGCATACACCACTTAGCCCATTTCACACATCACTGAATGCGTAGTGTTTATTTATTTAGGCTTTAATTACCCATAAAAGGGTTTCCTATATTCTAATAATTTTAATATTTTTTTTTAAACAAAATGGAAAATTAATCAATTTAATATATTAAATGAAGCTATTGTGATATTTTTAGATTAGGACCTCTACAATGTAAAACTAAAAAAAATATCGAAATCTATCCATTACTTTTTAAGTTATGCGTGCACAATATATATATTGATATATATAATTTTACTTGTAGTACAGATTAGAAATAAAAAAAATCGTTAATTTTTGTTTTATCAGATATATTTGCCAAATGCAATGGTCATGCAGAATACCAATGTGTTGATGAGGAGGTATTGGAACTGCAAGATGCAATAAAAGGAGTACGAGAATCCATGGCGCCCCTAAAATTGTATAAAATAGCTGCACCCGATACATAGTAAGCTGAAAAATTCGTTGTTTTTGATAAATACTCAGATAAACCAATATTTTATCTTGTTATCTTAGTACTAACAGTTTTTTAATATCCCAAACTTACATCTTTCTTATATAATTTCCATCAAAATGTTCTCTAACTGATTTCATAATTCATGATTTCATAATTTTCATAATGACTTTTGAAGCAGTGATGTTTCAGCTGTGGGTGTATTCAGATCTCAATCAATTTTTGTTCAAATCTCCAGAATTAGCCAGGGCTTTCAGCGATGGAGCGAGTGTTATGAAACCATAGTATGGCAGTAGAGCTTTTTCTAAGGCCATGTGGCTAGCTACCACCTTCAAGTTGAAAGTCTGTCACCAAGTATCTCTACGTGGGTTCCGACAGCTGCATTTGACAATCAGCCTTCTTCTAGATTTAGCATGAGACCTTTTTAGATCATATCGTTTCTTAACATTCGGTGAGATTGTGATCAAAAGCTATAACCAACAAAGTTAAAAAAAATATATCTTTAGATTGACATCTCTGACCCAAGATTTTGTTCTTGTCTTGTCTTGTCTGTATTATCTAACGAGAACAAAATCTTGGGTCAGAGATGTCAATCTAAAGATATATTTTTCCAACTTTGTTGGTTATAGCTTTTCATAATAAATAAAATAGACTTCAAAAAAATATATTCTAGAAAACTCGATCAAAATGCCCTTGACTATAGATAGGTAGACTAGATTATACATTAGACTATACATTTTTTATTCGATTTTGAGGTGTTTTCTGGTGTATCTTCGATTTCCAAGATCCAATACTTATGAAATTAAACTAAGACCTACCTATAAATATTCCCTATGGAATAAACCAAAAAGATTTTTCCAAATCGGTTTAATAATTGAGGTAGTTCTGAGGTAACAAACATTTAAAAAAAAACAACCGAATGAAAACCTCCTTTTTGAAGACGTTTAAAAATTTAAACTTTGTGGTGTACCTCTCTTCTGTCCCCATTTTTAATGACTACTTTATCATCCACGTTTATTAAAATGTTTATTTTAAATGTATACAGTGTACGTAGAAGGTAAACTATATTTTTAGCGTTATTTACAAGTCTTCCTATTCATTAGTATATGTATACTTTCTTTTTTTTTCAAGCTTAGTGTGTGCTAAAACAGATCCGAAGTGTAATATATTATGTGGAGGCTTTAGTAATTCTGAGATAAGACTATGGGACCTCGGACAGAATAATGTTAAAAGAAAAGCAGCTCAGAATATATCTGAAGTGGAATTAGCATGTTATATGCCACTAGAATCACTGCCAGATGATGACTCGTTGTAAGTGTTTAGAAGAACATTTATTATCTACCTTTCAGAGATATTTTTCTTAATAAGTGATAGACTAAAATTTGTTTTTAAATAGGCACATATATTTTGAAATACTAGCTTTTATGTTATAGTTTTCTCATAGATATCATACATCAATCAATACATAATTGCTCTTATGATGCATTGTTTTTAAATCATAGGAGTATAATACGAATTAAACCCAATTTTGTACAAGCCATAAACAAAGTTTGAAAGTTAAACAGTCTTATAGTTAATACTATAAGACTTATAGTCTTATAGTTCTTTATACATTGTAGTCCGGTGAAGCTGTTAAGACCTTGCTAGGTCAATAGCGTAGTCAGTTCGAAAAACAAAAAAAGTATCTTTATACCGTTTGCATAAAGTGGGACGTTTTTCCGAGCAATGCCTTTGAGCAGTGAATGAATGTGAACTGTCACGCTCAGGTCCTTAATTCTGGGTCGGGATACTCGACTCCAGTCGTCATCAACCACCTTTACTGTCTGACGAAGAAAATGCATCGTTCCATCAATTTATTACGTGTTATAATAGTAAAATAATATTATGTATGTTTTGTATATAATCAGTGTAGTATTTCAATTGTATTTTTATGTATTATATAAATATTACTATAATTTATTTACCTATAAGCATTGGTAAATTTGTATGAACTTTAATGTGCATATATTTATTTAAAAGTTTTCACATCTACCCTATGGTCATGAGTATATACTCGCATCTTATTTATTATTCATGTACATATTAGACTACAGAGTCTGGGGGCTGGTTCAACATATTACATATGATATTTACTACTCTGTTATATTTCAGACAAATTGGCGCAGGATTACCATTAAGAGGGCATTCAGGCCCAGTACAAGCAGTTGGTATCTTCCCGAAAGAAAATTTAGTTTTATCAGCTTCCCATGATAAAACAATGAGGGTTTGGAGGCTTACCGACTATTCCTGTGCCGCTATATACAGGTGCGAATTGGTATAATATCAATTTATCTACATACATAAATAAAATAGAAAGCTTTTTTTATAATGTTAAACTTTTTGCTAAATTCATATTTAGAAATGAATGGAGAAAGAAATGGCGTAATTTTTATAGGCCTAGTAGCCTAATTGCTTATAGAACTAAAAATAAGAAGATGAAATTTATAATCACTATTTTTGTCGATTTTTGCTTGGTAAAGGATAATAATTGTCGAGTGCTGTGTATATTTATATCTTTGACACGTTCTGCAATCAAAAGGACGTAATCGATTTTAACCTATGAGTTCTCATTATATTCGTACCGAGTGTGGGGTTGAATAGGGAATATACTACTTGGATATGACATCTGTGAATCATAGAGAGGGATAAAAATAAATTTTTGAAGTAAAACTTCTTTAGGCGCAACTAGGAGGTAACTGGACGACAATGCAACGGAAGCCCGTTACGGCAATATGTCGTCACGTTTCTGTACCATCCGGTTTCTAATATTGTTGATTTTGTTAATAAATAGTTATTAAACAAATCAATCATCATTTTTGAAAAAAAATTAATTTGCATAATAATAAAAATCATATAATAAAATAATTATGTATATATGAGCGCGCGACCGTACTGCCATCTGGTTTCAATGTAAGTAAGTAACAAATAAAATCAAAGCTTCATTATCTGTAGTGCCATCTATCAGTTGATTCGGAACTTATATAACACAGGAAATATTATTAGCAACACTTTGTTATAAAGTAAATAAAACATAGAACAGTACGAACAGATTACTATGATAAGTAACGAATTAAATTAAAATAAAAGTTTTTGTTATATTTACGCCAAAGAACTTTTACTTCAATCGCGTGTGACAGTTACACGTACTCATTTTTTTATTTTGATATGACTGAAAACGTTTTAGTGTTTTCGTAATCGGTTTTTTTAATTATTACCTTTATTAATAACTTTACCTATAGAGTTGTTACCTTGTTGGACAGGAATAACGACATACTCGTATGTTATTTTATCTTTTGTGTTATTAGAACCTAATAAGGAAATCCCTTCAACATAACGTTGACTTGTGGAAACAAATTGTAAACGTATGCATGTTCTGTAACTTACGTCCTCCATTGCGATATACAAGGAAACCTTAGCTTATATTAAGGTTATATGTACTTCCCAGAGGCCACAACTATCCCATCTGGTGTATGGATATATCAAAAAGCGGGCTTTTTATAGTAACCGGATCTCATGACCGCACGGCCAAACTGTGGTCTCTTAACAGAACATTCCCTGTAAGAATTTTCGTCGGTCACACATCTGATGTCACGGTAAGATAATCTTCGTCTTCTGTCTTAAATGGCAACATGTGTGTGCACACAATTTCGCCAATGTCAAGTGAATAGAGCCATAAACAATGGAGATTGCGCCAGACAATTAAACAAATTTCTTTATATGCAAACCGTGTAAACTAGACATAAATCATATTGTTAGATTACATTAAAATCTAAAGCTTAATTGTGTTGATTTTAATAAATTTCGACAAACATTCACAATTAGGTGGTCATCCATAACAAGAGTTAAGAGACACATAATTTTAATTGGCCGGGGAATAGAAGGAGGTAAAACATCATAGAGAGAGAAACTGTTTGTAGGGCAATTAAAAAATATGTGATCTGGTGATCCGTCCTCTAAGCCATATTCACAAATAGAGTGATCCCTAATCCTTAGTTTATTCGAATGTACTGGTGTGCAGACACGACCAAGACGCAGGCGGCAAATAATGCATTTCAATTTGCAAAGACCCAAAATGCTTGCATTTTCATTTTCGAGACAAGTTCCAACTCTTTTGTCATGCATCAAACAATTATATGTAGGTACATACAATTCTCAGGGTTTCAAATTGTCAGTGATACTGTACAAACTACTTAATATTTTTAGATGTACAGTCAATCCAATAAATACTTGCTTACGGATTTTCATTATAAAAATATCTTATGTAATCGTTTCACAGTTATAATAATTATTAAATAAGATACGTCTAGTTAAGATGATGGAATGTGACGTAGTCTTTACGACGTCTCACATACGTGCTCTTTTTGCGTAATAAATCGTCGTCTGATCATTTAGGTTTGTTTTCATACCGTCGTAGAAATAAGAATTAATTAAAACATATTTAAATGTCTCGACTTTTTGAACATTATTTCAATCCTCTAAACCAGTGGTCGGCAAACCGCGGCTCTCAAGCCGCATGTAGCTCAGTTTCTCTTTCACTGTGGTTCTTCCAAAAACTGTTTAGTGCAGACACGAAATATTATTTATTTAATTGCCTTGTAAGAGATAAGTTGTTTTTGAAACGTAAGCTCGCTGTAGTCCGGTGAAGCTGTTAAGGCCATGCTAGGCCAATAGCGTAGTCAGTTCGAAAAAAGGTATGCCTACAGAAAAGAGGCATATTTTTAGAAACCAATAATGGCACGCAAAAAAGACATTTAGCAAAGGCAAGCTCGAGAGTGTACTTTTAATCCTGATTATTTCCATAAGACTGTCATTAGTAAAACAAAGCTTAAGTTTAAAAAAAGGCTCTTACAATTAATTTAATTATTGTATTATTTATATTTGGTACTCTTAGATTTTTTTTATATTATAGGAGACAAACGAACTGTTGGGTCACCTGATGTTAAGTGATCACCGCCGTCCTTAGACACTAGCAACACCAAGGCAGTCGCAAGTGCCTTGCCAGCCACGGTGACCACCGTTTGCCTGCTATGACAAAAAAAACATGTTTTATTACATTTGCTTTGTTGAAAAAACTGTTTATTGTACAAATATGTAATATTTTAGTGTGTAAAGTTTCATCCAAACGAGTCCTACATAGCAGCCGGTGGAGCAGATCGCAGTGTGCGTTTGTGGGCCGTGTGTGACGCACGCCTTATGCGTATTCTATGGGGTCACCGCGATGTAGTCAGGACACTAGCTTTCGCACCTTCCGGAGCTTACTTAGCTAGTTCTGGTAACTATGACATGTGGCTTTATCGTATAAGGACTAATTTTAAACCCTTATTTTCAGTATATAACATTAGAACAAAATGCTAGGATAATAATATTTTTATTTGCTTTGGTATTATTAATTTGTTTTATGTATTGTATGACAAAATATTTTTCCTGATATAATAAATGTATTACTAGTAAAGTGAAGAAAAAATTCTTATTGTGGCAAGTAAACTGTGGAAGTTAGTGTTAAACACTTACTACATTTCATGGTTTTTTTTAAGAAGTATTACCCTTGAACTCATGACGTACAAATAAATAACACTGCACTAATGCAGTAAAATTTCATTTATCACAAAACACATACTTCCACCCTTCCAAAACCAAACCACGTAATTTTAATTCAGAGAACAATATAGCTCGCTTCGAAACAATACCTGTAGTACAAATTTTTCTGTATAGTGTGATTGAAGAAACTAAATTACTATAATTTTTACCATATCTTCTCAGGTGATGATAAAAAAATAAAGGTGTGGGATTTAGCTGCTTGTACGTGTGTACATGAATACCGCGGTCATCATAGTAAAGTCACTGCACTTGATTGGTCTGCGGTCGGAAAAGCTAGCTTGACAAACAGAATATTTCCAGACCCGAACGATTCTTCATTAGAAAATTCTTTATTATGTTCAGCTGGCATGGATGGAATTGTAAAAATGGTATGGGACGGTCAGACAAAAACCAAGTAAGGATTTTTGTTTATAAGGATGTATTTCATATAAACATCTTATATAGTTCCTTGATAACTTACAAACTTTAAGTTATCCATCACTATGTTGCCTTCCATTGCCATAGTGCCCAATATATAGTACAATATAGTTTTTCAATACTTCAAAGCACTATCAATGGAAAGTTTTTAATAATAATCTTTCAAAATGACATATTCATTACTGTGATCATAAGTTATAAGCGTCATAAGGTTGTTTGTTAATAACTTCTTTATACTTCCATAAATGTTGCACCTTGCATATATTACAAATTATCAGACAACCCTTTCATTCACCTCTGTACTGATTATCTTAGTTTAGTGACAATTTTATTATTTATTCATTTTTTTTTTAATTTCAGACAAGGATCCAATCAAGATATGTTAACTTCTACATATAATACGAAGTGCACATATTTAGTAGATGTCCAAGTACATCCAGATTGGGTTGTGGCTATCGGAACCAAAAGATAAATGCATGATTCAATAAAGTTTATTCAGTGAGATTAATTAATTAATGAAATTATTAATAAACCGAGTCTTAACAAAATATTTGTTTTATTTTGACACACAAATTAATATCTTAACAAAATTCATATACAGTAACATGGCTATAGGAGAAAATTGGAAAATAAATATTCATGATTTGGATAGAAAAATATAACTATACTTTCTTGAAAAATGTCATCATAGTTGTTTGTTTTCCTTTTTGCGGGCTAAGACTTTTCTTTTTATTTCTAGTTTTTTTCTCCTTCGGTGATATTTCTGTTTTCATTTGTATTTTATTAACATTTTCTTTTTTGTGGATTTCATCCTCATTTTCTGAACAACTTTCGTACACTTCTTCTTTCTTTGTCAAAATATATCCTTCATCATCCACATATGTTTTATCAACTATCTTTCTTCGTTTCTTAGGATTGACAATGCCAGATGTTATTTTGATACATTGATCGGGTGTTGGAGGAATTTCATCTTCAGAATCATAGTTTGTTGTTTTTTCAGTTGTAAAAGGATCATTTTTCTCACTGTCACTCTCGCTATCTGAAATATGTAGCAATCTTTTCCTTTTCTTATCAACTTTAGAAGCCTTTTTTATATCACTTAATGCTTTTTTTGCCAATTTACTTTTACTTTGAATAATTTCTTTGTTTTCATTTTCAGTTTTAATATTGCTTACATCTGTTTCAATTTTATTTGCTTGAATTTCTTTTTTAATTGGTTCTTCTTTAACAGAGTCTTCAGTCTTTATTTTTGCCTGTGTATTACTTACAGTACTGAGCTTGTTAAAGAAACCTGCAATACTTTTAGACCCATTTCCACCATTTTTGTTCAATAAACGATTCCCTGTAGAGTTTTTCTTTGGTGATGATACCTCTTTTTTAACTATTACTTCAGAAACACTTTCATCGGTTTTGTTCTTTTTATCATCTTCATGTTTATTCACATTTTCTTGTTTCTTTATTAATTTGTGTAGTTGCGATTTATTAGTATTGCTTTGTTGGGGTTTAGTAATATTAGAATCATTAACAGCAGACTGATTATCTAATTTAAAGATTCGTTTCTCATCTAACGTTCGTTTTGAACAAGAATCATTTTTAATTAAGCCTATACACAGTGGTAAATCGTCCAATTTATTTGTCGTTAACAGACTGACTCTATCTAAAGAAGAGGGGCCTTTACTGAGACTGTATATATGTAGAAAAAATATTGTTTCAAATGTTTTCTTTATATGATTTAAATCAGACTGTGTACATACTGTGGTTTGGCCCCTGTATGTATCCAATAAACCAGATACAATATATGTGATATTCAGCTCCGTATTAGGTTGTTTTATTTTTATGTCTTCTACAGCTTTCACGAGCAAGAGTTTTGCCTCATTTACGTGAACACACAATTCTTTACTGAGAGTTATATATGTAACTAACCTCTGTTCATCGAGAATAATTTCTTTTAAAGTTTTCAAATTCAAATTAAAATCGTTTTCGTCCATTTTATGAAAAACAAAACCTTGATTTACCAATTTTAATGAAATTTTATACGTTAACTAGAAATGTACCTACTATTTATGAAATTTTCAATCGCATCTAGCGATATAACGTACTCTGTAATCCAGCTAGAGATGTGTAACACTGCGCTGCGCCGCGCAGTTGCGCCAACTCAGTTCACTTCGCTGGATGTGTTAACTCACTTCTTCAAAATGAGTTGGCGCACAGCGCAGTACAGGGAAATTCGAATATAATTTTTATAAACAGCAACTCTGTGAAATGTAAATGGATGAATGATGAATACCTAGGTAATCTTTACTTTCTAGATTTCACTTTACTTTTTCTTTAATTTATGGCGCCGCGTGTAAGCAATACACAATTCCTCCAATGTCATGTAAATACAGAGTGTGCGATGTTTGTGGCAGATGTGTCATAAACGAAGGAGACCGATTAAAAAATGGAATTTGAAAACACAGATAAATAAATTGTGATCAGAGTTATAGTATGTTTCCCCCCAATATACCTATAGGCAAACTTAGATACATATCGAATAACATATAGACAGTCTGATTAAAGTTTAATTTTCTTAATTTTAATAATTAATGACAAGACTTGTAAAATTAAAGGGTTATTATTCACTAAAGCTAAGACATACGTAAGGTTAGTAGGACGGGGAATATAAGGAGGGAGGACATCAAAAAGGGAGAATCTGTTTCTCGAACAATTAAAGAATATATGATCTGGAGAACCGTCGTTTAAGCCGCATTCGCAGAGAGAATGGTCCCTAATCCTTAATTTCGACAAATGCACTGGTATACATGAATGACCTAGAACATGGTAGACGACAAATGATCGAAGTAACGGTCTTACTTAGATATGGGAATTTAAAAAACCATGTTTTTTGGGGAACTACATTTTGAAAAGAACCGTAAGAATTGCCCTTATATTTTCTGGAAAAATTCCAACCCTTTTGTCATGCTTCTAATAATCTAGTTTTAGCTAGAGAACGTAAATCAACTGTATATAGTTTATAATAATTTAAGCAACCAGATTGGACAGCATGCTTTGCACAAGAATCCACTCATTCGTTCCCAGAGATACCACAATGACCTGGAATACAAGCTGTGTTCTGACCATAAGGTTTTATTTTACACATGGCCGAGTTGACAGTTGTGTGTAAAACAAATCACGGAATACATTTATGTTCTAAAATCAAAACGAATGAACTATAATAGATTCTGTGGGGACTAGTTGAAAGAAAAATATGGTTGATTTATTTTAATTTGTTATTGTGTTTTAATGTACAAAAGTGTTGCTATTTTGTGTTTTAAAGTGCAGTGAAGAAACAAAGACAAAAATTAATTGAAATTGAAATCATTTTGGACATGCCATCTTACCATAAACATACATAACACACACAATACCTCAATGAACATAGTCAAATGTCATCATGGCCGATATTATTCATTCTTTCACTCATTCGATAAGAGAACAATGAGCAAACGCAGTTTGCGCGCTGTTTGTGCTAAGTACGCATTACGTTGCTCACTCGGCATGTTTTCATTTTGTCGTTGTTTCGCCATGGCGCAATTTTGAGTTAGCGCAATGAGCTGGCGCAGGTAACTGCGCCTGAGTTAGCGCAAGGATTTTTGCTGAGTTACCCATGTCTAGATCCAGCGTACCTCTTCAGATACATACGTTTATACGATACGATACGTTTCCTTTTTACGGATAGTACTCTTTGGATACGTAGTATCCTCTTAGTAGTCTGTGCTCTTCAGTTACTAGCACAGAGTTGGTTACTAGTGCCACAGAGTAAATCAAATTAGTCAAGTAGTACGCGGTATCTTCTTAATAGATACCAACTCTCAAAAATATTTACATCTAATTTTTTTTTTCGACCTGACTACGCTATTGACCTAGCAAGGTCTTAACAGCTTCACCGGACTAGATTTTACATCTGAAGCTAATACCAAAACCCATAGAATTATGAAACCGCTTTAACTATTCGCAGGTTTGTTACTCTATGCCAAAACCCCTAGAAATTACTTGAAAATTCGCTTAAAATAAAAAATGAATAATTATGACACTGAATATAATTGACGACTTGAAGTATATTTCTATCTTATTGTAACAAATAGCTACTAATATATTTAATAAAATTCACTTATAATTGTTTGGATATTGAAATACTTTATTCTTTATTATTACTTTATTATGAAATACTTCATAATAATTTGTTCATTATTTGATTCATTATTAATTCAATGAATGAATTGTCTGGATTTGGTTATCTCAGTTAGTTCCTTGTAAATAAAATGGTCTTTAAAAATATATAAGCCATGCCCTGATGTTGATGAAAATTCCATCCCGCTTATTTATACCTTAAATTTGGGGGAACAACTTCTAAGTTGGGAGCACTGTCGTCGGTATGCCTAAACTTTAACCTCAGAAGTAGTTTCAGTCCGCGGCAAATTTTTGGCCGCTCTGAATATAGCCGTAAATGCGGCCTTGGGCATAATATATTCGAAAGGTTAATTTGAAACAAAATTTAAAGGTTATTATGGAAATTTAACATTTATTAATCTTTAAGTTATTTTGATATTATACGTACAATATAATATGTTTTAAATTATATATGATTCAAGTACATATTTGCTTATTATATTAAGTATTTGTGATGTGGCAATACAACCCCCACGTTGGTAATCTCAGAAGATTTTGGAACTGAAAATGGAAACTAGAAATGAACAATAGTAGCTGAACAAAAAGTAATAGACAAAGCTAGAATAATGATAATTCGCTACATTATTTGTTTGTCAGTTCAGTTATAATTAGCTCCTAATAAATGAGTTTGGGTGATTGCATATTTTAATTAAAGATTCCGGTTTTACGGTATTTGCTTCTATGTATAGGATATATCTTGTAACATACACTGTGTAGGTATTATGTGTGTCGCAAGAATAGTGTTAGCATAAATGAGAAACATTCATAGTTAACAAATAATTCGTAATAAACATTTAATTATGTTAGGACAACGCCTTCCACAGAAACATAATTTTGCGATGAGGATACGTCTTCTAATAATAACAAATATCAACAAGAACAAAAAAAACAAAAACAGCAGTAACGTGTAACTAATAACGAAATTATTCTGAATGCGATTGATTGTACCTCAACTATAACACTAGCACTCATACTAACAGATGTCAAATCTAGCAGATTATCATCTTTTATCCGCGTGTCATATTTTTATCACTGAAGAATATCATTTTACTGCAATATAATTGTGTTAAATTAGCTGTAATTTTGCTATATAGACAAGACTCTGTAAATACATCTAGACAAATTCTGCGGCTCTGATTAGCTCAATATAATATAATATGACAATCTTCATCGTTACATACATATAAAAAACAAAGTTCTCTGCCACGTCTGTCTGTCTGGTTTAGTTATATAAATTGACAAGGTTTTTTGAAGTTATACTTCTTTAGGCGCGTTATGAAAAAATGATGAGAGTGAAATTTTAATTTTTGTGACACAAAATTAACAGTATGAAGCTGTCTGCTTAACCGCTCATTAAGTCTCGAAAAAAAAGCTACCAACAAAATACAAATTGAACCTCGATATTAGTCGCGCATGTTGGTACGCTCGTCGTTTTTTGTTTTTTTTTTCTTTTTTTTTTTTTTGTCGTTTTTTTCTACAAACGTAGATTAAGGCGAAAGATAAAATTTTTGAACAGATTGTTATCTTGTTACGCCAAAGAAGT
This sequence comes from Antheraea yamamai, assembly GCA_036509395.1. Classification (NCBI taxonomy): domain Eukaryota; kingdom Metazoa; phylum Arthropoda; class Insecta; order Lepidoptera; family Saturniidae; genus Antheraea; species Antheraea yamamai. The sequence continues at coordinate 8,835,799 of AP028429.1, forward strand.
ATAACTTCTAACGCGTGTACATAAGTACACACACACTTTTTTTTTTATTATCGGGGCGGAACGACGTCCGCGGCCCCGATAGTATATAGTATTTTGAAATGTAAGGTCAGTGCAATAGCATAGATATGTTATACACTGTGAATATACAGAATGTCATATCTATGAGCTGTGACAAGTGTCCACAGACAGATAGAATCCTTTTAATCTGTGCTACAGACAACATCAATTTAGAGTGCGTTTTGTTAGGCAGGGCAAATAATTCGTTGAGGTTCACGTTATATCTACATAAAAAAAAATACGAAGTTAAAACCGTACATGAAAGTTTTAGGGTAACAAATATAAAGTAAGTCATATAATTTGTTATTTTCTGATACTGTAATCTATATTTATTACATTACATCATGGCCTAGGTACTTGTTGATAGCTGGTCGCTTTTTAGGGTATATCTTTGTATATTAAATTATTGGTTGTTTCATGCAATATTCTTCTTTCTACAGAGATATTGTGAAGATCACGTTTTAGTTATATTGCGTACGTTAGAGGGGAAAAATGCCAGGGTAAGATACATCTGGTACAGTGGGAGTGGTTAACCTACTCTGTACAGCTTTTACTTTGTAATATCATCTTCACGCTCATATTCTTGAAAACACCGTCATGATTTTATAAACTCATTGGATATTTGGATTAAAAAAATAAAATTATTACTAATTGTACACAACATATCATTCAAGCACCATTTACTTATCTGTGTGTTTAAAATAACTAATATTTCATATTTGTAGACGATAATAAACACTTTTTGATATAAAAATAAAATGCTGATCTGTAGATAATTAAATAAACTGTTGAATTGAAATTTTTGAACTTTTTTTTAGAAAACATTATTCCATAAACTGATAATGTAGATAAAATTTGATAAAAGATTGAACTAAATTGTTATTGCTAAACCATAATTAATAATTTGTCCTGGATCTGTGCACTAAAACTATTCTTGTTTTACTGTTTTGAATAATTATCTGTGTAGTAATTAATTAATCATATGTTTTTAAAGTCTCCAGCAACACAGGGTTTGATTACTAATGTGTAAAGTAGTTGTTAAAATAATATTTCAATACATGAGAAAGTGGATGTTTTATTTAAATTGGTTTACAGATTCTATTAAACACCTTATATGGTAGTGAAGGAATTGGTCTGTTTTTACTATTTTATACTGATGACATCATACATTTGAAATATCTTTATCCTTGTATACATGCTAGTTCATTTTATGCTAATTGCTTGTATATCACCTTTTCCTTTTAGTATATCAACATATAGTATATTGTTGATTTGGAATTTGCACAAGTTTTATAAATATCTTGTATTACATTTTGGATTTATTATAAAATATGTATAATATTGCAAACAAGAGTCAATTTTCTGTCTTGGTTATGAAATGAAAATTCAGTAAAAAATTCAGTTTCACTGCTAATTATTTAACTTAGATATGATTTTTTTATTTTATATTTCAGATTAGCTACCATGTCTCTTGATAACATGTTCTGCACTCGCTGTGGTGATGGATTTGAAACGAATGAGAAAATCGTCAATTCCAATGGGGAACTTTGGCACACAAATTGTTTTGTGTAAGTTAATATACATTATGAACCTGTTTTACAAGTAACTTGAAGTTTATAATATAATTTATATAGTGTAAAACTAAATACATACTTTTAGGTTGACATGAGAAATATTCTTTATAAAATATTTGTATTTTATCGGTTGACATAATGGAACCTATGTGGAATAAATCATTTCGAGACTATAAATATATAAATTTGGTTAACAGTAATTATATACAATTTAAAAGGTATCCTCATTGATATACAAAAATCCAAGATGTACACTTAACATCTCACAGACGGCACACAAAAATGAGTGCTTAATTTTGGATTATGCACTCATTTAAAATACTCTCGCATCGCTTGCATCCTTGTAAAAACAACTTTAAATCATTCAGGTTAGGTTGATTTTACAAAATCATAAGTTTATCGCATAACTATAACCGCATGTGTATATTGGAAAGTTTTTGTGGCCGGTTTTGAGCACTACTTTTATTTCAGACTGTGTGTCTTGCGTTTTTATATGTCAATGGGTTTCCTTCTATATTTTATCCTAGTGGTTTAACTGTGTACTTATTTAAGTTAATCGTAGATCTAAAGATTATTTAATGTTATCTAAATACAAATTTGACAATTTTTAGAATTTATTTATAACAAGTGAAGTTTTTGTCTTCTTCTTATTAGTTTCATATATAAATTTAACAATCACTATTGTCAATAGGTGTGCACAATGTTTCCGTGTCTTTCCCGAAGGAATATTTTACGAGTTTGAAGGTCGTAAATATTGCGAGCGTGACTTTCAAGTTTTATTTGCACCATGTTGTGGGAAATGCGGTAAGTTAAAAAAAAAAATCTAATTATAGTATTAAAGCATAAAGCTACATCCATATGTGTGAGGTTTGTACATACCCCATCAATTAACACCACTGAAATCAATTAAGCTTCTAATTTTCACAATAAACTAGCAACCCACATGGGTGCAATATATTGCTGTTCACTTATAATTGTGTAAAGATTTAGAGCTACTTTTTGGGTTTTAATGTTCTTGATTCATCCTAGTCCCAGAAGCTAGTAAGTAACTTCACACCAACAACACACAAAAAAAAATAAGAAATCACAAGTCAGCAATCTTTAAATATCAATATCAACAGCTCCCGTTTTCACAGGCGTCTTTGTTTACTATCGCGAAGATATTTCAGTATGGATTTTGAGGAAAAATTCGTTAATTTTGAATCAGTTTATTGAGTAGTTGAGGTGGAATACGTAACAAACTTACATTTACAGTTTACAGAATTTAGAAAATTAATTTATTTATTTGGTGAGGAGCAGCATAATTGCTGATATGTCAGTGTCAGTGTCGAAACCCTTGGATATTCAATCATAATAACTGTTCACCCATTAATGCCGCAAAATTAGGAGAGGTTGTCTTGCTAAGTGAAGTATGTAATATAAAATTGACAGGCGAATTTGTAATCGGCCGCGTGATAAAAGCAATGAACGCAAACTGGCATCCTGCCTGTTTCCGTTGTGAAGAGTGCAATATAGAGCTCGCAGATGCTGGCTTCATAAAGCACGGTGGGCGCGCTCTCTGCCACGCTTGTAATGCTCGTATCAAAGCTGATGGACTGCAGAATTACATGTGCCATAAATGCCAGTAAGTTGTTAGCATTCTTTAACTATTTTATTTTTAATTGATAGCATGTTCATGCACCACTTTTCAATCCTGCTATGAGCTGGAGTTTTCAATCAAGAAAACATGACATAACATGGTATTAGGGCTTTTTCTAGCCTCACTAGCCACCTGAAAGTTGACCCTGTCATCAAAAACCCTATATATGTGTGTTCTAACAGCTGTACTAGATAGCCGGTCCTTTAGTTTAACCAGTTACCATTTAGAAATGTCCTCTTTTAATGTGGTCAAAGAAATATATAAAAAAGATGAATACATATTCTGGAGTGAATCCTATTTCTGTACTAACTGGAAAATGACGTCACTACTTCATTCCTACGTAATAAATACACCAGATTGGTAACCATCTACGGATTGTGGATTGTTTCGTGACATAAGTTGCTGTTATCCGTGCCTATAAACACTACATTTTTTAGTGTTATCAATAAAAAAAAATTGTAAACAGTTTATATCCATAACATCAACAAGTTTAAGGCCATTGTTTATAAGTTTCTATTTATTATAACTCCACGCTCCTTGATATGGAATATTTGTAGAGGAGTCGATATAGCTTTTAACATTAAAAAAAAACGATCTTATAAATATCTCCACCACAAAAATATATATAATAATAAATAAAAAATAATATATAGTGTCTTTGATCATATTAGTACCTACCTAGTCTTGGATTGTCATTAACTTACCAATATGTCAATTGTTATATATTTCATATTCGATTTTGACAAGTTTTCCCATAAGTATCTTTGAAATCCAAGATCTAATGCTAGTGTATCATGTAATAATAACTTCCTTTGAAAATATTCCCTCTCCAATAGAAAAAGAACGTTCCTAATCAGGAAACAAACATAAAAAAATACAATTTAATTGAAAACCTCCTCCTTTTTGGAATTGGTTAGAAAAGACACATACTCTCTTGTAAAAAACATCAATGACAGTGAGACTTAAAAAAATACTGAATTATGAACCAGTTAACGTACGTATGTCTCACTGTTCTCCAATACTCGAAAGCACGCGAGACACTGCTCCCACTCTACCCGACACAGTGTTTGCCTCCAGTGATTAATAATGTCATCTGAATTTACTTATCTTCTTTTCTCTCGTACTTTAATCGCATCGTCATTAAAAGTACAATAATTTTTCATAGAGTGAACCGATTTTAATGAAACAATGACTACATGTTACTCGAAGATATGCTTTATGATTTTCTTAGTGAGGTTATATCGTGAATACAGTATTTTAGTAGTGATGCCTGTTCATACAAACAGACAGACAATTCTAAAATTTATTGAAATGTATTGTAGTACTTATTTCTTGACACATGCAACATTTTTTTTACAAAAATCTAACAAGAATACACATTAGATTTGTATTTTTATTACATGTATAGATGTGTACATGAAGTAATAAAATAAAGGGCATATTGTATGTAATTCGTAAGTGGTGTGATCGACGGCGAACCGTTGCGTTACCGCGGCGAGGTGTACCACGGCTACCATTTCACTTGCGCTACCTGCGGCGTGGAACTAGACCATACTGCCAGGGAGGTGAAACATCGTCCAGGATACGCGGCTAATGACGTTGTAAGTATATTCATTTTATAACATGGTATCACTTTATTTAAATCCATTGTGTACTTGTTGATTTTCCACAGTAATTTACGAGACACTAAAATCAGATGAATATCAATTTTCCTATCATACAGGAAATACAAATACCTATAATCGTGTATACGACACTAGACATGAGAAGTGAACCAAAACTTGAAAAGTTAAATAAAATATTAAACATACTTATTTTGTTTTCAGTGATAACAATGTATACTATGTAACTACTAAGTACCACTACTACAGTTGGCTTCTTAGATTTTTAATGAATTAATTGATCTAAATGGTTCGTTTGTATAATTATCTACTATAACTGGTCATATAAATATAATTAAACTCATTACTTTAACTGTGCCACATGTTTTTGTAAGAAATTCCTTTATAGGTTTTGAAATAATGTCAATTAGCAAAGTATCTATATGTACCTGATTCTTAAGTGAATAAAAATTTTAATATTTTATTAATAAATGAAAGGATTTAAAATTATTTATTCACATGTTATAATCAAAATTTTAAATTGTTCTTTTACCTTATTTCCATTACCTAGTTTATCTTATGGAATTTGCCTTATTGAATAGTAGGTAAACGTGGATTCCATTAAATTATGTGATAGATAGATATAATTGAAAGAAATTATTTTCAGAATAACCTGTTTTGTCTACGTTGCCATGATAAGATGGGCATTCCTATTTGTGGTGCATGTCGCCGCCCTATCGAGGAGAGGATTGTTACCGCCCTAGGGAAACATTGGCATGTTGAGGTAAACGCACATTCCCTATCTGCAAAAACCTTTTCGAATTCATAAATGTTAAATGCCCATGACTTGTGACATGAATTATTCTTCTAATGGTGTTATTCTTTTATGGGAAGTAAGTGTTATATTGGATTCAATTAAGGGATATTTTTGATTTTTTAAATTATCATTATTATTTTACCGTTTTACCAATTTTAAATTACCACTTTTAATTAATAAACTGAACTCTAAGCGAAGATATAGAAAATATCGCTTTTCGATATATTAAAAGACAAAATTTTATAGATAACATAATGATGGAGTTTTTGGCTGGATCTTGGTCTGTCATGTAGTGGATTTTATTTTTTATTTATAATCTTGTGTTACTTTACTCTATATTGTGTAAAATTGGTGGTGTTTTATGTAATATAGTTTGTTTATTGTGCATAAGTGAAGTGAATGGAAAATAATACCATGGACCATGAATTCTGAGATGCCACAAAAACTCCATGGAAAGTTCTAACAAGATGGTCACCATCTTGTTTGGCCATCTTGTTAGTTCATTAAAATGATATCAAGAAACTTGTAATATCGATACTCACTTGACAATGGCAGTAATAGTTTACTAGAAGACTTGTTGCCAAACATGGAATGGAAGAAGAACTTGTAATACTATTAACTACTCGACAATGGCAGTAATAATCTAAGATTGGTTGCCAAAAATAAAGTTAAAAAAAAAACATAATGATGTTGTCAAGACATCAAGGTTGTTATCGTATCTGTTTAAAATATAATATTTTGATGTAAAATTGTTAGTATTGAATCTATAAAGGGAACATATTTTGCTTAAAAACATTCATGATCAAATAAAGGATTTTTGTCACTACTTTGATGATTCTATCTGATTAATATAGACGTTATTAGAGTACTTTTATGTAAATTACAAATCTATTAGGAGCTACTCAAAGTTAGAAATATAAAAATAAATCTTTTTCAGCATTTCGTGTGCGCTAAATGTGAAAAACCATTCCACGGTCATCGCCATTACGAGAAGAAAGGACTGGCGTATTGCGAACAACATTATCATCAACTATTTGGAAACCTATGTTACGTTTGTAACCAGGTTATCGCGGGAGACGGTAAATGACTACATATTTTAATATAATTTAAATCTATCTATACTATTTAAAAAGAAAATGTAGGTAATTGATTCGGATTGAGAATTTACTTTCGAATTTTCTAAAAACTTTACCTTATTAAGTATTAATTGTAGCATGGTAGTAATGCCTACTGCCTCCCTGATTAATTCACATACTGAGGTAAAAAATTATATAAAATAAAATTTCTATATAGAAGAAATTGTTTATACTATATTTAAAAAAAAACTGTTTATCGACAAACTCCACTGCCTGGATACATCGGTGCGCGCAATTTCTGTTTTAAACCGAAACTAACTTCATAATATGTTACATTAGTACACGCAACTTGCGTTTAAATCGAAAATGATTGTCTTGCTGTGTTACATCGGTAAGAGAAATTTCCGTTTTTAGCTGAAACTAACCTTACTGTGTGGTAAAAATTAGCGCACTACTTCAGTTTCAGATTAAATATTAACTGTCGAGTATGAAAAGTGTGATTTCAAAATATGAAATGAATGTTTTGATATCAATAGAACACACTATAAAGGAATGCCCACTAAGAAGATACAATGGTTCTCTAGATGACCTGTTTGTTCTTACCGACAACGCCCCAAAAATGGCTGAAAGTATTAAATATCCAGTTATAACAAAAGGGAATTGTTTTTGTTATTTAATTGAAAAAGGCGTTTCTTTGCGGAAATCCATCATTAAATATCATAGTGAACGTTACTTCGTACCTTACTTGGAATAGATTGGCCACTACCACATCTTACTGCAACGAAAAATGTTTGATTTTATTTGTCCGAGTGTACCTGAAAAAGATACACTATAATATTAAATGATGGATTTCCGCAAAGAAACACCTTTTACAATTTAATAACAAAAACAGTTGCCTTTTGTTATAATTGGATATTTAATTCTTTCAGCCATTTTAGGGCGTTGTCGGTAAGAATGAACAGGTCACCTAGAGAACCATTGTATTCTCATGGCATTCCTCTATGATGTGTTCTATTGATATCAAAACACTGATTTCATATTTTGAAATCACACTTTTCATAATCGACAGTAAATTATTAATCTGAAACTAGATACATTAAAAAAAAAATTGTGTTTTATTATGTTCAGTGTTCACGGCGTTGAACAAGGCGTGGTGTGTCCATCACTTCGCGTGCTCGGTGTGCGACACCGCGCTCAGTACGCGCTCCAAGTTCTACGAGTACGACGAGCGGCCCGCCTGCCGCCGCTGCTACGAGAAGTTCCCGCCGGAACTACGTCGCCGCCTCCGACGCGCTCACCACTACACCGTGAGACGTTAGACTGCACCCCACACTAGGGATGACGATCTGATGTCAATTAATCGAATAATCGATTTTTACAAATACGAAGAATCGATCATTTTAATCAATACTAAAAATCGAATCGAACCCGTGAATCGATATCTGACACTGTAAAATCTTTCATATTATAAAACAAAGTCCTCCACCACGTCTGTCTGTCGGTTTGTATGTCAAACTTAACTACGTATCGAATTTTTACGTTTTCACCAGTAAATAGAATGATTCGTGGCGAAGACGGTTTAGGTGTATAATTTCCACAACTTTTTACCACCATTAATTAATACGTCCACCGAACCCGCTAGTGATATATATTATTTGAAAAAAGTCATGAAAAAAAATTAAGACATCGATTTTCGTTTTTGTCATGAATCGATTCCACAGATTCGTTTCGATTTAATTTTTTTGCGAAGAATCGCCTTCCCTACTGGACACCTCGAGGCCACTCACCCGCTCTCATACGAATAATCGATAGCACGTCCACTCTTTACGTCACATGTGACAGTGGCTAAACGTTCATCGAGTATAATTAAACGAAAGTGAAATTTATTTATTTGCATATCAAATCTAAAATGTAATAATACAAGCCTTTGTAAGAATCCTACTGCTGGCCTAAAAGCCTCTTCCCGAAGTAAGATATGACCATAATCGCCACGTCAGCCCTTGACTTATTGATATAGAATATTGTGTAATTATACTTATTTTTCGATTTAAGTTAGTCACAGGTAAGAAAATTGGTGTGTTTATAAAATATTACCTAGATTATTAACAAAGTTGTTGATAACTTGTTGATGTTTAACAGAAAAAAAGTAATAAACTAGCTACCTTCTGTATATGAGGATCACAGTTTTATTTCATTACATATTTATAATTAGGAAAACAATTATAAACAAATGAAATTGTAGTTTTGTGGATTAGTAACTGCTAATCAACGTTAATCCTATTTTACTACCAATAATACAATAAACAACAACGATTAGGACTTAATAATTATTAAAATAATCACTTTATTTTATCTTACAATAGAATATTTTATATTATGTATACGATAAGTCAATATTTTATTGCACATGTCTCCGGGAAATATTCTCCATTGAATCTCAATCTATTAATTATAAATACATGTATAATTAGATGTTTTCGTGATGTACCAATAGACTCATATAATTAATGCCAACAGCAAAAATAGTGTAATCAAGACGTCACAAATCGTATATAATATATTTGTAGACAGTTGTTTATTATATGGTAAAAAGCTCTTTGAAATGTCCATATAACGTTAAATACGGATTACTTTGAAAGTACACTAAAATATATGTTGTTAAAAAAACTAACTTGCTGTATTTAGTGTCGAAATGTATGATTATATATTAGCATTACTCATACATTGCGTACAATAAAATCGATGCAAAAGTTTTTTTGTAAATCTTTTTTATTGAAATAAATATGTTGTATCTCGTTAAATGTCCTAGAGGGTGTAATTAAATATATGATAATTATTAATGAACTGCCAAAATAATAAAAAAATCAAAGACATATTTCATTAAAAATAACCAATGGCTTGTTAAATCTACATTATGATTCGGGTAATAAACAAATAGTGTTTGACACTGTAATTGGCTTAGCTTCATATTATTCATATAATATGTGTATATGAAAAACTATATAATCAAGTTCTAAAAGCATGCTTTATTAATTGTGCCTTATTGTGACGAAATATGATTACTATTTTATGAAAAATATTTAGTTATGATAATACGTTGGATTTTTTTCTATAATTATAAAATGACTATCAAATAATATTTATGTATAGGTAATAAATAATGTAGCTCCTGCTACCATATAATTCTTAACTTTGTTAAGTAATGTTTATTTTAAAATGTAATCTAAGATTATGAATATAATTATTGTTTAATTAACCTCCAAAAATATATTAACGTCGTTTTGTAAGTTTATTAATATTATTTTTTTGTAATAAACTATGTTACTAATTACTTTAAGTTGTATCATTTGAACTACCATTTAAAAGCCCTATATCATTACATAGTATAAAACAAAGTCCTCTACCGCGTCTGTCTGTTCGCGATAAACTCAAAAACTACTGAACGGATCGTTATGCGGTTTTCACCATTGGATAAAGTGATTCACGAGGAACGTTTTCGTATATAATTTGTGCAGGATTTTTTTATAATCAGAGCGGTACAACGTCTACCGGGCCCGCTAGTTAAAGTATATATATATATATATATATATAAATTAGTATTGTCTCTAGTCACTGTTAATAAATGAACCGTGAAATGTTTATTAAAAAACCACTAGATAAACTATTTAAGGCATGGTTGATATGAGAAGTTTTAATATTGTTATGTATGTCTTTCTTTTCTATCAAAGTCTATCTATCTTTTCTATCATAAGAAACGTGATTTGTACATTATGATACATCATAAAATAATTTATCATAATATTTGTAAATATTCTTGAGTGTTTAGGAGGAAATGTATATGTAGGCTGAATAAGCATTATTTGAATTACAAATACTTAATACATTTTGTGACTCTTTAATCTACACATATCATAAAAATGTAAATCTAATGTGTCTGTACATTTTAGATTTTGTGGAAAAAATTTTTGCAATACGTTGTTATTGGAGTAAGTAATACAATACATTTCAATAATTTTTAGAAGTATATGTTTGTATGAACACTCATCACTGCTAAAGTGCTGCGTTCACGATAAAACCCCACCAAGAAAATCATAAAGGATATCCTCGAGCAACATTTAGTCTTTGTTTCATTAAAATCGGTTCACTCTATCAAAGTTATTTTAATTTTAATGATAACGCAACTAAGACACGCGAGAAAAGTAGATAAGTAAATGGACTTAACACGTTCAGATGGTTTTATTAGTCACTGTTTTACATTAGGTTCCACAAGGACGTGTTTGCGGCCACAACAAGTATGTAATATATAGTACAATCTGATGGTTTATGATTATAAGAAACTATTTCTCTCAAGTAGAGTACTTCATAGTCGAATAGCATATAGTCATATGAGTTTCAATTACTAGCTTTCAGAAGGAAAAATGTAGACAAAAAGATATATACTGATGGAATGTATTTATTTTTGATAAACATTTATATTTACTTACACTATTGACAATTTCTATGGTTTATACTTTGCCTTAAGTTTTGGGAGTGTAGACAATTTTTTTGAAATAAATTAATACTATTTATGGGTAACTCAATTTTTAAAAAGAAAAACTCTTGTACAATTCTAACAAATTATTTAATATACTATCATAACACTACTGCCAAGCTTCAGAGATACACTTATTTCTTAACAAATATGCTGACATTTCTTAGGTGTTCATTTAATTCAATGTCTATACAAACATGAATGTGCTTGTCAAAAACAATCAACGAACATTAGGCATCACTAAAGACTTGCCACAATATTATAAGATTTTTAATTACAATGACATAAATATTATTAAATTCAACAGTTAACATTTACAATACTGGATATAGAACTTATTTTGAATATTCACAAAGTTCTAAACAGCTAGCAGAGAATTCACAATTAATTGTCCTTCTTCATCCTAGTGCTAGTCATGCGATAGATGATGGAGTCCCTGCCCGGATCCATGTCTACTAGTGCATATACGATAGAAATCAGTGTGAAGGTAAACACTACGCCGAACCAGAGAATAATGTTGAAGATAGCAGAATAATCAGCTGAGTAACCATCTTCTTCAGGCTAAAATAGTAAAAAAAACCATTTGAATATGTTGTGTGTTGTCATCGCGTTAAATAGGAAAAGTCACATTTGACTATTACTGGAAGATACTTAAAGTTAATACATTTTAGATTAATAAAACTCCTACATACATAGTCCTTATCATTTTTTTGGTCACCCTGTACAGCCTTAAATTTGGACTTGCTCATAATAATTACAGTCATAAGTTTAATACAAAGCAAAATAAAAATATTATTATAGGAATATAAAATTGGCATTTGGCACTAATATAATATAATACATATTTTTGTGGGTGCTTGAGCGATGCTGAAGGTATTATTGGTTTCAGCACAAATGGGCAGGCTCGCCCGGGGTAGTACCACCCTCTCATAGAAAACCGACGTGAAGTAACAATGCTTGCATTGTTGCGTTTCGTTAGATCAGTGAGAGCGCCGGAGGCCCACCTCTCCTCTCCCCCCTCCCTCCCTTTCCTCCAAAACACAGGCTGGCAACGCACTTTCGACTCCCCCAGTGTTGTTAGTGTCTATGGACGGTGGTGACACTTAACATCAGGTGACCAACCTGTTTGTTTACCTGCTATGACATAAAAAAAATATATACAAAAATTTTTGTTCTGGGCACCTATATTCAGAGGTCAAAAAGATTGGTGTATACAGTATATAGTAATTGTCAATTACGTGTCTATAAATCAGGTTAAGTTATATTAATTAGGTCTATAAGCCAGATACAACAGATAAGTCATATAATGAAAACCTCAGAGTTAGCAGTAGTAAATTTTTAAAGAAATAAAACTTCAGAGGCATTGTAATTAATGATAGACATGTACATCTAACAATGTAGGACTAATAACTTAATTGTGAGCTAATAGGTATGAAAATAAATCTAACAGTTACATATGGGTATGTACAATCGCAATTCCTTACAAGAGATTAAATATTTCACATCAATAATCAAATTATTATGGCAATTAACGTAATTTTTTATAGTTCATAATAAGTACTTCTTGTTTATACTTGAGTAAAGGCAAATTAAAATTTTCCTGTTTATTTATGTGACTTTGTTACTTATATCTTACTATTTTGTAACTTTAGCTGTATAAAATCACAATACTATTGTTTGAAGTGAAAAAAAAATCATGTCTATTACAGTATTGCCAGTTGTTAAATATGATTTATGTGTATTTAAATGAAATCACAGACTATGATATGTTAATTAATTATGAATTTATGAAAGCTAAATACAAGTGGATACATACAGAGCTGTTTTTCATCTCCTTTTGTTCAGGAACTGAACGAATTGCGCGGCGGGTGTGGGCAACATCAGTCGTCACAGCTATTACCACTACAGAACCATCATATGCCTTGTCAAATGCTTTTGTAAGTTTTTCGAGACCTTCACCTATGAAATGATAAAATAACAATTATTTATTAAACAAGGTTAAATGTACATTTTTTTTTATGTCGTAGGAGGCAAACGAACAGTTGAGTCACCTGATGTTAAGTGATCACCACTGTCCACAGACACTAGCAACACCAGAGGAGTCGCAAGTGCGTTGCCAGCCTGTGTTTGGGGGGGGGGGGGGGGGGGGGGGGGGAGGGGAGGTGGGCCTCCAGCGCTCTCATTAACCGAACGAAATGCAACAATGCAAGCATTGTTACTTCACGTCGGTTTTCTATGAGAGGGTGGAACTACCCCGGGCAAGCCGACCCATTCATGCTGAAACCAATAACAGCTTCAGCGTGGCTGTACCACCAACAGAACATCTTAGCGGACATTGTTTTTAAGACTAAAAATAGTTAAACACATAAAAACCTCTACCTTTTTACATTAACATTCCCTGTTTCAGTTTTTATATAATATCATAACCATCTACATGGCTTCAGAATTTTAAGAATTGTAATCGTCATCACAATGGAAATGTCTTGTATATAGTGTAATCTATGGCAAAAGAATCCAAGAATAGAAGCAAATACTGAGATTAGGACTATTAAGACCCACAATTTTCCTTTTTTTGTCTGTTGTTATATGTCACATGTTATATTCGTATATTATGTGTATGACATATAATTGGGTAAAACTACTTTATTATACCATACTATTTAATTATTTGCATGTTTTTATATCAATAAATGTTATAAAACAAAGTTGCTTTTCAATGATATCTATGTTCCCTTTGTTACTTTATACTACTATAAAAAAGCTTTACAAAATGGTTTCTATTGTTATTTAAAGAAAAACTTATAGGAGGTTACAATATTTATATTCATATTAGAAAGCTGGAAGGTTTGTTTGTTTGGTTGAACACGCTAATATCACGAAAAACTGGTCTGATTTGAAAAATTCTTTCAGTGTAGATATGTAGATAGCCCATTTACCAAGGGAGGCTATACACTATATATCATCACGCTAAAACCAATATGAGCGGAGCACCAATGAAGAATGTTTCAAAACAGGTTCTACAAGGACGAAGTCACGGGCAGAAGCTAGTATTGTATAATCTAAAGTATATTATATTGAGATATAAAAAGTATTCTTCAGGTGCTTATTTTGGTACTGTTATTAGACATCCCTTATGGTAGACACCAAAATAATGTACTATAAATGTATATATTTTTAAAATGTGTCGCAATGTATAATGATGCCAATAATTTACGTCTATCTCCAATGATTATGAACAGAACATTTTTACCTTTCACATATTATTGATAATTAATGGGCTATTTTTTATGCTACTTTCACCAATATGACATTAATTTTTATCTGATAAAATATTTAGTTGACATAGGAATTAATTAATATCAAAATTTCCCTTTACAACACATAATTTCAATGAAATTATTAAAAAATGTCAAAAATATGTGTGAAGATAGTTAAGAAAATTCTTTGAATTCTTTTAGTTTGATGAATAATAAATGTCAATATCTCAGAAACAATCACAATCCCTTATACAATTATGACACTACATTAGTACATTGCACCCATGCAAAACTAGGGCAGGTTATTAGTTTTAAAATATTTACTAAGATCAATTACTTACCCAATAATTTCTTGGCCTCTTTGGTTTGCAAAGAATTCGGTCCATGGAAATCGGATAGTGCATGGAGTGAACGGAATCTTAAAAAGTAGAAGTCAATAATGTTGTCTGGTTTGATCGCACCTTCATTCACCTGTGATCAATTAAATACTACTCAAATAATTTGTTTATACATACAAAATTAATTGTTAAGTGTGAATCATGTTTTATAATAATACAATAAGTCATATCATTACTTTTACAATGAAAAGATTATTTACCTTCTCAGTAATTGCATTCAGCACAGCAAGTTCAGAAAGAAATTGATAGTCTTCTTCAACCGAATATTTCAAATGTTGCAGAGATTGCTTGGTAACTTTGGGCACTGGTATGTATCCAAAAACGTTTGAGAAAGTGTTGAGCTGTTAAATAAAAAAAATATTGGGTGGAGTCCCTGTGCGGAAGAAGTGAAACTTCCTAATGTGGAAATGAAAATAGGAAGGGGTAGTAATTGCTTTTTAGTGAAATCATATTGTTTCTTTAAGACAAACTTTATTAACATTGCTTACAATACACAATTGATCGCATCTTTTAATTATCATTTTCGAGTGGAGAAATACCCAAATCTATAACATTTACAATGGGACTATGATAACTAAAGTAAGATACAAAATGTTTGATTATTTTTCTCGCTCTGTCTCTTTCTATTCCCCCTCCCCAGGAGCGTTGAACGTTTAATGCACCAGTGCTTTCATACCACCTCCATGGTAGCGTTAAACGTTTAACGCAACCTTGTTGGAAGTCGCATTAGAAGTTTCACTTCAATATTATAATTGTAATTTTCAGTATATTAATTAGTAATATTAAGTTTTACACATTAAACATAATTCATGAAACATGAATAGAATGTATTAGTACATAATATTAACAATTTTAATCTTTTATAGCCATATGTTTCTCTTTAAATCTCATGTCCTTGGGACTTAGACAGTTAAGTCGTATACATAACTTACATATTTTGTTACAACTGTAATTTTGTAAAAAAAAAAACATATTTCAATGGTATTGAATAAATGAATTTGTTATAATACAAATTATATGCAGTTACAGAATCTTGCAAATTGTGTACTCTATGTTACCTTTTCGGGTTCATTCAGCATAATATTCACAAGTTTATTGCCACCATTTGTAAATCTTTGTTTGATCCTATGTGCAATGGCATCAAATGTGTCGGGTTCATATTCATCCACAATTAGTTGGTAGTTCTTTGATTTTAATTTTGCCTGTAATGTTGTTTAAAAATGTAATACTTCTATAATAAATTATCAAAGTAATATATCATACTAAGACTAATAGGAGTTGATCACCAATGAAAAATGTTTCAAAAACAGGGTTTTTTTCCTTCTGAACACTTTCGCTGCGTGTTAACGTTACTCAAAGTATCGATTCCATGTGGACGAAGTCACAGGAACAGTTAGTAAATTATAATAATATTCTAATATGATGTGCAAGAACATGTATATAAACATATTTCAAAAAATTATAAAAAAAAACTTCTTACTTAATTTGAGAGTTTTACCAGGCTTCTCGAAGGACTTTGTAAATTTGAATAGATATATTACATTGAAATCACTAAATGCTATAGTTTCAGCTAGTTGGGCACCTTATAATAAGTATACTTACAGCATCTCCAAGGCCAGATACTCCGTCTATGTATACCTCAACTACTGCTTCTGGAGTGTTGAAAGGATCCGAGATCATAAGCCCATTCCATTCGGAATTCTAAAACCAAGTAAGAATAATATTGTTTCTTTGTTATAATAAAAATTATGTAATATACAAGGAAAAATTACCTGTTCCACAGAAAGCCCCAATGATGCTGAACATATTTCTTTCAAGTTACTTTCCAAGACTTTATTTGATCCTGAAAAACTCAAGGAATCGGGGCTGTAAAGTACGCTGAATTCGCCTGCAGCATTGGTACCTTAAAAAAATGTACAACTATTACATAAAGTTGCAGCTTCATAAAAATTATATTGAAATATTGTTCTTTAGAAGTTATAACTTACCAATTATAGATAAAATCAGAGAAAACCAGAAGGGAACCATGGTCACAGCCATTTTGTTCGAAAATAAATGACTGACTGTCATATGATTCGAGTCTTGCCTGTAGTATTAAATAAGTATATTTGTTGTCATAAGAAAAAAACAGTGTGCACATTATATAAATTAGTAGAATGTACGGAATATTATACTGCGTTCAAAAAGAGTTGCGTGTAGCGTTTTTGGTGATAATGATTTTTATATAGTTATATTCGTGACCAGATATACAGATACATCTTACAGTAACTTTTCTTTGCCTGTGGGCTTCTTTCTTGAATTCAATTTAATCTAGAAAACGATAGTCATACTTCTTTAAAACTGTACGTTATAGATTTTCAATATTTTTTCGGTTCGTGAATTAACTACATGTGACCTTTTTTCTTACTGTCATGTGGCAGTGTAGTTTACACCAGTATCAATTGTTTATTTAAAGTGAAACTTCTTATGGCAGAGCTTTGAAATTCTGATCGGCAACCTTTTTGTGTGACGAAAAGTGGTGAGGTAAACACCGAAGGTCAGGTAGAGCTTGGAAAACACCGATTCTTGTCCGATCACCAAAGTTAAGAAACATCGGGCGCGGTCAGTATTTCGGTGGATGACTGCCTGGGAACACCACGTGACGTTGGCTTTTTCTTGTATTTTTCAAATTAAAACATTTCCCTGTAATACAAAAGTTTCACTTCTATCGTGGGTCGATACGACACACGATGTTTTTGATTTATTTAAGGACATTCTATTACTTCATTTACTAATCAAATTCATAATTGAAGGATTGATTATAATAAATTGGACTTTAATCGATCTAAAAGTAGTCTATAGTGACAAGAATGCATATTATATACTGCGTTTGCCTATATAATAATTATTTGTCATTCAAGTATAAACTAGACCTATGATATACGTGTACATAAGTGGCAATGAATATACCAAATCAGAATTAAGTATGTACCCTAAATTTACAATTTTCGCCAAAAAAGGATGCGAACAAAATTGTCTTATACTTGCAGTACATCATTCTGCCAATGCTAGATAAAGAATTCAGACCGAATAAAATTATCAATACATCATAAAAAGTATGGTTGCTTTAATACAATTGAATAACAGTGAAATTATTTTGTATCACGGCTATTTTATACATGATAATTATTAACTTCTACATTGTATACTTAGGGTACATACGCACTATGTGGCTAGCCGCAATGCGGTCAGCCATGCGGCTAAACGCAGGATGCGGGTGCGCTTCCGGCTAGCCGGATGGCGGGTAGCCGCAGCCGCAACCGGAACGTGTGTTTGAGTAACCGTCATGGTTTGTGGTTCAATCGACTCATTTCCATGATAGACGTCGAAGGTGTCACAGCTATTTATTATATTTACTCGAGTTATATAAAGAAAAAAAAACAAAGAAAAAGGTACTGGGTGCATCCTTATTTGCAAACATGCGATGAGAGCAAGTAGATATTATGCAGTAAAAAGGCCAGGATGCTGGCCTATTTTGTATCTCAATTATATATTTTTCTGTATCGAAATCAATAATTAAATGTCTGTTGTTATCAATAAAATGCGCGAGCGTCGATAAACACGTATACAGTCAATGGCGGGCATCCGCACAGTAGCACTATCCGCATAGTGTGTATAACAACCGTCCGGCTTACCGTCATTCAGGCCGCAGCGCTCAGAACGACCGGAGCGGTCAACCGGCAGCCGCATCGCATTGCGTATAAAAACTACTTTTTCATACATATTTTCGATTGCGGTCGGCCGGACGGCTGGCCGCATTGCGGCTAACCGCATAGTGCGTAGGGTACCTTATGCATCATAACGTGATAGTAATTTATTTTTTTCGACCTGACCACGGTTTTGGCCTTAACAGCTTCACAGGACTACTAAGGCGAGCGCTCAAGGCACTCAGCCGATTTTATTTTGACAACTACCTCAAGGGTGCACGACAAACCTTGGCTTGGGCTGTTCATGTTGTTCCTACTTCATGCAATTCGCGACCTACGTGGGCTAACCTAAGCTAAGCTACATATTCATACGTATATAAGTTAGTAAGATATATATGTGTACCAAGCATATGTACCTCAATAACTCTTATATGTATTTCGTGTCGACTAATTTTTTTCTCAATTAATTCAGTTCGATAAGGGGAAAAATAAAACCCTTGCACTTTCATGTGTAAGCATGTGTACGTGCACGTGTGTGGAGATGATATGTGTGATGATGTTGCAGTGATGAAAGACTTTGTGTCACTGTATTCGCGCGAGCAGCGTTCTCAAGGTCTCCGCGACGAGGTAACGGACCTACGCTTGAGACGCTGCAGAAGGTGGCCTAGTTTGGTGTGCGGGAGCGATATTTACCCCCAGACCACGGCGGCGTGATCTGTGGTTACGCGGTATGAGATACTTTAACAGACAAAATCATTTTCTCTTTTATAATTTGGAATTGAAGTCTCGAGGAAAATGTAATCACAGAAAAGACACTAGAAGGCCTAGCATTAAAGTCTAGTTTAAAGATATTAATTTATTTCTGTAAGGTACTTTCAGAAATAAATTATGAATAACCTAATACGTAAACGGAATATAGACTCAACCAGACTTCTAACGCATTAACTTTTTTTAGGTGCTTCAATGATGGAAAATAAGTATTACAAAACGGGAACTCCATAAAAGACTTTCGACCTGGCGATTTTTTTATTTCTTCAATTAATAGTGATACCTACATAGTCATTCATTCAAAAATAGCAATGATACGTATTCAGTGACACAATATGAAAAATAGCAGTGATACAAATTAATTATCACCATATGAAAAATATCTGTGATACAAATTCACAATTGTATGATTGATTATTTTTCATTTAATACCTTCATACATACGCTGTGGGTAAACATCAAAGAGTACTATCCGTAAAAAGGAAATAGAGACCTATCTTTCGGTGGTTGCCGGGCACTTTCTAAAGCGCCATCTGTATTTTAATCAAGGAACTAATTTTGTGTGTAAATGCATCGCCGGCCTAAAACACCTCAGAAGACAAATTCAAAAATTGTTAATAGCATTTTGAACTTACAAATTAGATATTAACATTTTGGCTACTAGCACTAGCGACGTCAATATCTTATTTTTACAACACAAAATGAAAATTAAGTTCAAAATACTATTAACAATATTTGAATTTCCTTCTTCAACAGAGGCAGCGAAAATGGTTTTCTTAAATTTAAGTTAATATCATTCATAATCATTCAATTTCATTAGTAAAACCATGTAATGTTGATACAAACATTTATTTTACATATTTGTGGGATATAAACTAAAATAAAGTAATACATTTAATTGGCGAAAGCGGTACTTTGTGGAAATCCATCGTAATTAAAGAGCAGAAATTCGGCAAGGCAATTATGTCTAACAAAACATTGTAGGCACTACAGAACAATGTCCATTGTAGCAGATCTATACAAAACTGATTCTATCTTTGCATTACACTCCCTTATTTACAATTATAAGTATTATATTCAACAAACAAATATAAAAATAGTATCTTATTTTACAAAAAATATTTGTATCTCTATAAATTTATATTATTATTACTAATACTAATTTGTAATTGTACCAACAAATATGGATGTAATTCTAGGATGAGTCTGAAATAAAGGATATTATTATAATTTCAATAACGTATAAGTAAACAAAACATCATATCAAACAATAAAAACATCTTAATTTTATAAAAAATCAGTCATCAATTAAACATTATGCAGATATGGTTTTATAAATAATACATAATAATAATATTATATTTAATAACCAAATATGAAACGGGTAGTAGATACTTTATTTAAATAACGTTTGGGTAGAGGAAGTTTCGCATAGACCCAAAATGATCAATATTTTCAAATATTAAAATGTACATAATATATTATTTACATCGAACTTTTAAATAATTACTTATATATACCTTAGTTAGTTGATACGCTGTTACAGGAAATAGAACCTTATCACAGTCCCAATATATTAAATAGTAGGCATGATATTTAATATGGCGCGTACGTTAAGCTGGCCCTTGTAACAGTAAATCCATACATCAAAGCATCATCCATTGTTTATTTATTTATGTTCAAACTTTTTTTGTTGTACGAAGATGTAACTACTATTCATCTATTGAAGGCGGAAGTAACGAGAAATTCCGGATAAATTAATATATTTTTAATTATTTCCTTACTTTTTTCAAATTTTTATTAAAATGATCCTGAGCAGCATTTTGAATAAAATCGTTGGAGTCTTCCATTTTCCTTTTCCCCATCAAAATGTTATTAACACTTTTGCAGTAGTTGTATAGGAAAAACCTTAATGTAATATTTATTAGAAAGTCAATGAGACGATTTTTATGAGATTCACAAACTATACATTTAAAATCTATAGTTACAAGTACTACCGTTTTTATGTACTCTTTTATACAAGGTTTATTAAAATTATCTTTGATTATATTGTAAAATATTTCTTGGATATCTGATATAATCCTGATCAATTCTGTAGTTGGATATGATAACCAATTTCGTCCTGCATACTCTCTATGTTTAATGTATGCGCAACTGTTAGTACTATCACATAAAACTTGTTTACAAATTTTACAATTTTTAAAAATTTTTTTTTTGCACTGGCGTAGTATGTAGCCTGATACATAGGCAAGAGGGACCATAATCCTTTCATTATCCATTTTTTCTTCGAATGTAATGATATTGGCTGTCAAATGAGCTTCATCTAACTCATGGACATTAACAATTTTTGAATATTGGCTAATAAAGTAAACTTGTAACGAATCACATAAATCATCTTCACAATTTGACCCTACAGCATGAATACTTGTCAAATTATTAATAATTAAACTTGTGAAAGCAGATTGGAAGGCGGAAGCACTTGGATTATTGTTTCTTAAGCCTTGACTCCGTATGGCACCAAAAAAATTTTCCAATGGATCCTGGTTCAAATGTCTTGTCCACAGGGAATTAATATTATACTCATAATTTACTTTTTTAATTAAATCTTGTACACTATTTATTGTCCAAAGCCAATTCTCAAGCGTCGGTACGCGTTCTTCTTTTCCTTTTCGATTTATAAATTTCATCGATTGTAAAGTCATCTTAGCTTCTTGCCAAAGTTTGTGATGGATTGAGTTTGATTTTACTGCCTTTAAATAAGGTTTTCCGTGTTTATTTTTTTTACTGTAACTACTATTAAGAGAATCAAAAAGTCTATCAAAGAAGAGCAGTAGATCAGCTGTTTCTTTGCATTCCTCAGGAATAATCTTCTTTTCTAAAAAAAAAGAACTTTATTATTGGTCTAATAAAAGCTAAAGATGATATGCTTCTACCTGATTAGACTTGTATTCACGAGAGACGGGTTTGTTCATTATATATTCACAACATGAAATTAATAAACTAATAAATTAACAAATAGTAAAACTATCAAATAAAATAAGTGCCCATATGCATGTGACACCTTCAACAAAAGCTGTGGATAAATTTAACCAAGTATCTTTTATATTTGTGAAAATCCAGTACCCATTAATTTACTACTCTCTATAATATATGAAACTGAAACACCGCCCCTGTCAGTCTAGTTTTTTAACGGACAGACATCTAACAAGTGGAAATAACCATGCTATCTGTGTGTTAGATTATAATGAACCAATTCTCAAGCATAGCAGAATACATATTGCAAAGAATTTGAGATGGCAATGCAAAGGCCCTTGAGATCTTGCTATATCTATATCCACAGACATGAAGAACATGGCTGAGCATCTAAATGACACTCTCATATCCCTGAAAATTAGCACAAAATCATTTCAACACGAATATTGACCCACCTGCTAAATAGCCCATGTTGGAAGAAACAGTTTCACTGAAGATCTGGCTTGCAAACTTTACACGCATTTTACCTATTTTGTTGCGCACAACATGGTTTTCAGTTAATTTAGGCATGAGCCGGATTCCTTTGTACGCAGGATTTTCATTATATAACATCTCTATATGTGCCCATTTAGCTATATATCCTTTTTTTTCTACTTCATATTTTAGATTTTTGACCAATAAATTATTTCTGATGCCTTTTAATAAATGAGGTGGGTCAAATATGCTCAGAATTTCCTGGCCATTAACAATAAACATGTTCTTTTTTAATTCCATGTTTTTTTTTAAATATTCTATTTTAGTGTTTTCTATTAAAGTTTTGATAGCTTTTTGATTATTTGTCCCCTGATCACAAACAGTCGCAAGAACTATGAATCCTACTTCTTGTAATTTTTCAATAACCTTTGTGATATATATTTTGAGTTCTGTAGCCTTGGTTGCTCCAGTACAAAACATATAGGCCACTGGTTGTTTATAGTTTTTCATAAGTCCTCTTATCATGAAAACCAACGCATGGTTTGCGAATGAACATAAAGTTTTTGTTCCATCAGTTGCAAAACCTATAATCTGATCTTGTTTTGCATTATATGTCAAAGCAGGTTGTATTGAAACTTCGTCAAAGAGAAGCACACATAATTTCTCTGTGGTATTCATTTTCATAGCCTTTACTCGAAGTTGTTCTAAAATTTTTTCATTTATACCAGGGCTTATCATGGCCATACTTAGTAATTTTAGTAAAGTCTGAGGAGCTGGTAAAATAAGTATTTGTCTAAGGAATCTGTATGCTTTAGGGCTTTGTTTAAATATAGTTAGAGCCAAAATTTTTTCATTTATTGAAAACCTACGTCCTTTACTTTTTTTTTTGTACTCCCTAAATTGCAATAGAGTCAGAAGTTTTCCAGCAGCTGTCAAATTCTCTGTTACATTTAAAAAATTGGTATTTGTTATTAAATTTTTTGCCAATTTCAAAGATGCACTTTGTTTTTTAGACTGACTTTTCAATTTATTCAATTTTAACTTCAGTTTCTTTATTTCAATAAATAATATTTTTTGTGGTTTAGTCAGATGTAGCCTTCTTGTCTTTTGCTCGTTTCTTTTCACAGTGTGGGATTCTGGGTAGATAATAAATAAGATAAAATAATTAATAATATCATAGGATAGTATAGTTCTAGAGCACTACCTATTTCAGTCATTAAAATCAATAAAGTAATGTAACCATTAAATGGCCGAAATTGTTCAGGTACGATTAACTAGCTTTAAACAGTTTGTATCTTAGTTATGTTTAGATACACACATTCATGAGTTATCTAACCACCAGCAAGTACTAACGAATAGTTAAACCGCCATTCAATTTACCTCAGAAATTGCTCAAAGAATTGATAACCAACGGAGAAGAAGAGTTCTCGAGTGCTAACTACAAATAGGAAGATGCAATGCACTATTGCCAGATTTACTGACGATCTGGTCAAAACAGCCAAGAACAATTTTATGAAGGTAGCTTAAGATTGCCAGTCATTAAAACATATGACAGAGGCATTCACTCAACAATAATAAAAAAGAAAATCAATTATTTTTATTATACAATTTATGTAGTTATATATCAACAAATCAAACCTTTTTCTTGGTTGACCGGTTCTAATGACTTGGTTTCATATGTTTTTATTGTGGATGTTGATGGTACTGAGTCTCCTGAGATTATGTTTTGCATTTCTTGCAATGGCCTTCTTAGTGTTGGTATAGTATTTCTAAATCCTAAAATGATTATAAATTATCGGGTTACAAGTTTTGTTTTTCTTTTGTTTTATATGTTTATGAGTAAAATTAATGATTTCAGGGTTTCAAAGTTTTGGACTTTTTTTGCTATGAGTCTATCACCAAAATAAGAATAATTAGAAAGCTGATAGTTTCACAAAATATTACTTGTATTTTATACTTTACAAGGAATAACATGGAAAAAGTTATGTATTATCAAAATAAGAGCAATTAAAACTAGGATATATATTTTAAAACATAAACGCACCAGGTAAATTTAAAGTAGGAAGAGCTATATTGCTGATTCTGTTGTTACGGCATTTGTAATATTCATCGAAGTGAATGTGACATACACGACGATTTCGGTATATGTACTCATCGTCCAATCCCAATATGTCGCCACCAATATCTATCACCCATCTTCTAAATCTTCCACTCTCTTTCACCGGATGCGGGAATTTGTGAAGACTGGTGCAATCTGGAAATTTTCAAAAAATAATATATTGAAGTCTAAGGTTCAACTTGGCAACATATAGAGAAATGTATTATTGCGACCATAGACTAAACTGGAATAGAAATAAATGCAGTGTATAAACATATAAGTATCAGCTGGCTTATTCTTGACGCTTTCGAGTTTAAATCAAATCGAATTTTATTTGAACTCGGGCTAATTCATACTCTTAAAATCAACAATAGTGCTTGTTTGGGGTGTGGTTCAAATTAAAATCAATTTCGATCGACTTTTTCGTTAGGATCGAAAAATCGGTACTCTTCAATCTGTTTGACAGCTGTAAATCGAATTGTTAAATTGAAAACAAGTATCAATATAGACGATTGAGGAAAAGGTACTGTATAAGGATCGTAGGAGATTATTTTAGTGTTTTATTGTGATATTTATTCAAAATTATACGTTATTAACATTCTCTTTTGAATATGAAACAAAAATAAAACACACGCATAAAGAGATAATAAAGAGATTTGCTAAATATAAGTCGATATAACAACTAGATTAGTGAAATTCTAAGTGTTCATAAATGTATTATTATACCCTACATGGGTAAATCTACAACATGGTGATATTTCTATTTATAATAACGTAAGTTGTAACATTTAAGTTTTCACATAAGATGTAGGTATACTTGTTTGCTATATTTATGCATTTTTTAATTAATCCAATAAGCTGTATCTAAATCTCTCAGTGGCACTACAAAGGCATATAAGGCCGACCACAAATGTGAATATATGTGTATATGTAATTTGAATAAAAGTATGTGAGGAATTGGATTGTAATTTACAGATTTTGGGTGAATCATTATTTTATGCTACTAAGATATAGAATGATAACATCATGGCCATTTTTTAACTCAAAAGGATGTTAAGAAAGTGGACTAGCCATAAAATATTTATAAAGTTACCTTAATCTCATGAATCAATATTTATACATAAAAATAATATAGGTTATATGGGTGTAGGTTAAGTGATGGAGATAATTAACTATGCTTTTATATAAATCTCATGTTAATAAGCTTTACTCTTAAGTTGAGTTGTTGTGATCTCTCTTTTGTTTTATTAGCAAGTCTAGTACTGTGTTCATGTGACTAATATCTGTATGTGTGCCATAATATAACCATAATGTATGCTAAATTCAAATTTATTTTATAAAAATATTGTTAATTCAAGACTATAGAACTTTTTTAACATCATACAGATAAATAACAATATATTGTTTTTTTAGGTGATCCCGGTAAAATCCTAAGAAGAATAGAAAAATACATTTATAGTGAATACATGAGTTGGATCTCCTAAAAAAGACAAAATCTTGTAAAGGATTATAACCAAATTGTTCTATGAGTGTCTGCGGTACAAGTAAAATCCCTGAAAATTATTTATATCATCACGGTGTCCAGTAACATTAGTGAATAGTAAATATATGCTGTTTTTATTGAATATTGATACAGTTTGATGAGTTATGTTTAAAGCTCTTGTTATTAATAAAGAATTGCAAAAGAAGCCCTTTTTATTGACAATTTTTGTAAATGTATTACATTTCATTAAAAAACTCATTTATTGTTCTAACAAAATGTCCAGGAGAGTCCATCTATATGGTGAACTATGAGGTACTCAATGGGACAGTATATGAATGTGTATAAGTGTATATAAGCCATGGTGGTAAACTAATTTATTAATTGTAACAATTTTATAAATATCTTGCCATAAGATTTAAAATAAATTATTTCCAGACATCACCTTCAATATCTCTATACTGTATAATATTCTTAATCAAGTAAGCTACACTTAACATGAAATATACTATGGTCTCTAAAGTTTTTATTACAAAATTGGTTATGATTGACATCACTATGATATTAATTTTAAAACACACCACCTCTCTGGTAAAGTTATATTTAGATGTCTAAATAGCTATGTGTTAATAAAAGTAGAATATGACTTCATAACAATTTTAAATCTTTAGCATATTTTAAATCTTTTCTTGATATATTACATGTATATGATATAAACTTTATATAAGTGTAGTAGTTTATATAACTAACTCCTAATGTTAAACCTAAACTAAACGGTTTTTACAATACTATGTCTATATACAAGTTGAGCAACAAATGATTGCTGGAAAAGTGTAAATTGTGTGGAAAAACCAAAATTTTAAGTATGTAAAAATGTTGTAGCAGGACTAAAAATAATAGCAACTTTGCATGAAGAAAAGTTGAGTTTACAACTAAAAAATAATACTTTGTTTTTTTTATATCATAGGATGCAAACGAACAGATGGGTTACCTGATGTTAAGCGATCACCACCATCCCTAGACACTTGTAACACCAGGGGAGTCGCAAGCGCGTTGCCATCCTGTGTTTGCGGGGATGATGAGGAAGGGAAGAGGAAAGGGTAGGGGAGGTGGTCCTCTGGTACTCTCACTAACCGAACGAAACGCAACAATGCAAGCACTGTTACTTCACATCGGTTTTCTATGTCGGGTAGTACTACCCCGGCCGAGCCAACCCATTCATGTTGAAACCAGTAATAGATTCAGAGTGGCTCTACCACCTACTAAAACCTTTGTATGAAACTATGGATATCTACACATTAACGAATAAATTATTGATGGGAAATTATAAATATTGAGAACGAAAAAATATTTACAATAAACTTCTGTCCTCATTTTTCAACCAGATATTTCACATTTAAGCTCATAGTAGTTTTATATAAAATTTAATCTAAAACAACAAGGAATGTGATATGTGTTCGCAATACTAACCTACATAGTTAGTAGGACGGGCCCTATTCCTCTATTAACCTAACGTGACTCAGTCGGATTTGCTCCGAGTAGTTTGTTCGCTCGCCTGTGTTATATGTGCAAAGGCTTTATGATCATACGAATAATTTATATTACATTTTTTTCTACGATTGGGACAGTTCAGTTTTGGATTAAACATAATACAAATAATATAAAAAATATAAGATCACGGAAAACGTTCCGTTTGTCATACAAATAACTTATAATTGGTCTTTTGTTTTTTTTTCTAAAATAACAGTGAAAAATTATAAAACAATAAATATGTATAAAACAACAAAATTGTAATATTATAAACCTTAAAAATGCGCATCTGAAGGAAAAATCACGTTCCCTTAGAAGTAACTCCAAACACATATAAAAAAACAAAATTACGCGTCTCCGCGGGCTGAAGGGGGTGTCTTTTGAAAGGAGTACCCAACCCTTATACAAAAACAACCCTTACCAACCCCAAATTAGTGATGCGAATTCCTAATGCGACCCCCCATTTTGTCCTAGTGTGGCTAATTCGGAAGCCGAGGTGTTCATTGCCTCTTTGTTCAATCCACCGTTGGTCGTAACGGTATAAATTGTAATTTATAGTGGATTTTTTAAAGTATATTTTAATAACAAAGCTTTATTTTATTATTTTTTTATAATCTCTTACTCTCACATCCAGGAACACAGCAAGAATCTCTTTTATTTGGCATATTGTCTAAAAATATGTAACCTTACACTATGGGCACTAAAATCTTAAACTGCTATAATTAAAATTATAAATGAAATTACACTATTTTCACTACAGTTAAAAACGAATGGAAAAAACGATAAATAAAGCACCAAATTACGAAAATTCACAAAAGCGACCACAATTTGACAAATAATGACAAAGTTGCCAGCTTCTGTTTTAGTAAATTGCCTATTTTGTTTATTTTAAGGAAAGAGCGAGACGCTTTTCATTGATTTTGTTTGTAATTTCAGTATTTTGTATGTCAGAGATTAGAAAAGTTACTAAATAACATTACATCAAAAAACTAACATAAATTTTGAAATTTATAAACTATATAAAGTTAAATATTACTAATACTATCCTACAGTTTTATGCATTTATTTCCATAAAATATATAAACCGGCAACTTTGCTGATGTAAAAGATCACATTATTATATTAAAAAATTTAGGAGCACTTAGGCGTACTGATATATCCTTTTAATATCAACTTTTTAATATTCTAGTATTATAACAAAGCGACCTCTGACAACTTATCTGGGAGTTATATCGTGGATTGTGGAATTTAGTGCAGTAATATTATGCGAAGATTGTATGGCCTGGTAAACATTGATTTATGTTTTAGTGTACAGATTTCCTACCTACTTTATAAATAATGTAGGAAATTTCAGTGGCATAAAATTGATTTGCGTGGGATGTACCTGTCTTTTTGTAATTTCAGTCTATAATATTCCTATGAGTCTTTATTTGTTAATTTTAGTTAGTAAAATAAATCAATATAAAAGTTATGTCATACAGAAAATCTAGTTTTAATGTCAATGATTTATTTCCAAGAGAAATTGATGTAGAAGTATGCTTGAAAACTTTGAAAATATATCAAAAAATGGAAGGTGATGTGAATTCCGTAGTATGGGATGCTTCGTTAGTATTAGCAAAATACCTGGAAACAATGAGTCAACACAAATCTGATTTTTTAAGCGGCGTTAAAGTTTTAGAACTGGGTTCTGGACTTGGAATTGTTGGACTAACAGCTGCTACATTGGGGTCTGTAGTGTGTTTGAATTTTGTTTTTATAATCTTTAAAAGTTAAATTATTTATTATAGATACTACATAAAATATTATTATGATGTACCTACATTAAAGGAAATTCATCTGCTATTATACTTATAAAATATTTATAAGAGAATAACCATTGTATTTTTTTATGTGGTATATTGATTGTATATTTATTTGCAGAGCACAAGTGACACTTACAGATCTACCTGAAACATTGCATTTGCTTAGGTTAAATATTAACGAAAACAAGGCAAAAATATGTAGCATGGGAGGCTATGCTACAGCTGAATCTCTTGTGTGGGGTGATAATAGTTCCGAGATATTTACAGAAGAATTTGATGTGGTTGTTTTAGCTGATTGTGTTTATTATGAAGAGGTATATTTGTTATATTTTAATCAATGTTTCCATTGATGACATTACATAAACATGACTTAAATAATTACTGGTATAAAAATAGAACAGAGGTATAAAAATGCATAACATATGTACTATATTTTCACAACTTATGACCAAAGTACTTTCCCTGTCCTAATCTTAGCTATAAACTTCTAAATTGTTTTTTTTTCCAGGCAGTTGACCTTCTAATCAATACCTTGAAAAATGTGAATAGAACTTCTTCTAAGAAACCAATAATATATTTAACACAAGAGTTACGTGATTCAGAAACACAAAAAGGGTGGTGGGAAAGGTTTTACGAGAAGATTACTAATATTTTTAATGTGGAAAAAATACCAGAAGACGAGCAACATATAAATTATAGAAGTAAAGATATAATTTTGTTAAAAATACATAAAAAATAATTCTAAAATTGCTGCTTCAGATTAATGAGTTCTGTCTTATACTCATATGTACATAATAATATAATGTTACAGGGTAGGTGAGCAGTTAGATATATTTAGGAATTTATGATCTTCAGAGCTTTATTTGAAAAGGATGAGACTTATTATTTATTTATTTTTCTTTAAATATTATTTGCAATGTTAGCTATTTTAATATATGAAACTATTAAATGTTTAGAATAAGTACACTTGAATAAGAACTTTGTGCCACCTTGGGCTATGTGCTTATGCTAGTCTAAATTTGAGTAGAAACCTATACATATTTTACTCAGAATCGTTAATTTTATTGTATAATTGTAAATAATTAGGTCGATAATATGAAAGGATATCTATTTCAACATTATGAATGAAGTACAATTTAAATGGTTGTTTATTGTTCCACAATGAATCCATATTATATAATTCATTGTGTAGGAAATGAGATTTTTTTAATAAGGTAGTGTTAAAAAAAGCCTGCCTTTTGTGTCTAATACAAATGTAGCAAAAGTCATTTTAATTTATTAAAAGAAGTAATATTTTGCAAATATGTAATTTTTGCATATGTCTTGTATCTCATCAAATATCTTTCAATATTTAAATACCACAATTTTATAAAGAAGATTTGTATGAATTATGTCAAATATAATTGTTGTAACTATAAATGGTATATGATCATAAATGTAACTAATGTAAAATTCAGCTTTTAGATAAGGTTCTATTTTTAAAAGAATAAGTAGTTCGATATAAAAATAACTTGCGATCTGAAAAGAAAAAGAAACATGTCTACAGAATATCTCAATTTGGCAGACGATTGCAGCGCACAAGCGGACAGATTGTGAAACTGTTTGTATTGGTTCTTTAGTAACACATAAATACTACACAATAGATGTCGCTGTGAATTCTATAATATTTTTTCAATTATTTACAAAGTCAATCAATCTTGTGCAGTTTTACGATACTATAATTTGATTTTTATTTCTTCAATTATAATGTTGTCATTACTACCTAATCGCCAAGATAAAGCGTAATTATGTAGCCTAGATGATATTATGAAAAGTCTGGCAGTAAAAGTTTTATCAGTTCAGCCGTTACTGAAATAAATACCGACAAACAATAGACACTACATCTACCTAATATCTTCAATGAGAATGCGAGTTTTTGAAATTTTCATGCGTTAAGTCGGTTTTCCACCGCGAGCGGAGCGGACCCATTGAGGACTCTATTCAATTCGCAAGAGTAAACTACATTCTTCTGTTTTCACCAATCAATAGTCGAGCGGAAAGGACTGAGCGAGCCGAAATAGTTGAAATGAACTCTCAATTCTAGGCAATGAAGCGGAGTCATTAAGGAGTCCGTTTGACTAGCAATGACAAATTACATAGCAATGTTTCCACAAGAAAGTGGTGAGAGGGTTGGATCGAACGTGTAAAAAATAGTTGTAAAATAGTATTTATAGTTATTAATTTTTTCATCGTCTAAATCAGAGGTTCAAAAACTTTTTTTCCTCATAGACCCCTTTCAAAATTTTCCTGGTTCTGGTGGACCCCCTGCAGGTTCAATACTACCATATTCACAAAACTCGATAAAAAGTGTGAATATTAGATTAACAGTTTACGAAAAAAAAAGTATTGATTGGTTAATTAATTAAACCTTAGATTGCCGCAAGGCAGGCGCGTCCCCAGACAAAATTAAAAATCGGTTGTGTCTCAATTTCGCGATTCAAGAGATCGATTGATTGTGCTTGTAACGACTTGACGAACGATTGACTGTGTAACGACACTAAAACTTTTTCGACAAGATATGACGAGGGAAACAATATCAAAAGCTTTCTTGCAATTCCCTACAGTCCAGGATATTTCTCGGGTATATCTGCCTGCAGCCAAAATGTTTGATACCCTCTTTTAATTTCACCTTCAACTCCTCATTAGTGCTAAGCTCGAGTAGCTCCTCTTGTAATAACGTACTCTGTGTCTTGTAACATCACATTCTCCACTTCCGTTTTATCAAATGGATTATGATTAGGGTTGCCACCTTTTTTTTTGTAGATAAAGTACATTGGTCATTATTGTACTTTATTGGTCACATAAAGTATAGAGTACAATTACCTGAAATAACGTACAATACTTTATTATAAAGTATGGGTGGTAACCCTAATTATGATCCATGGTGGTAAATCCATCGTCAGAATATCTTCAAATCTGATTTTAAAGTCATCATGCAACGCAAATGTTGTGCGTATACCTGAATATCCTTATTAAAGCATTTTACCTGTGACAAGTTTGAAAATTGAGAAAATTCGCGCCGACTAATATTTTGCTTCATAAATTTTAATTTTTCAAGAAAACCTTAAATTACACCCTTTGTATTAAATTGAGGTTGTCCCTTTGTAATTGTAAGTTAATGTCATTAAATTTTTTGAACAAATCTGTCAAATACGCGCGATGTCTGCTTTCAAATTGATCAGGACTTCTTTCAAATCTGGATCTTTACTTTCCAGAAACTCTAAAACTGATTCAAAAAGTGAGTAAAATCTTGTTAAATCAACGCACTTCAATTAACACGGCCAAAGCTTCACCTAATTTTTATTTTGAAGGATAAAACGATTGCGATGCTGGGTTTCCAAATTTGAACTAGCATTTGTCACGGTTCCAATAGTTTCGAAATTTAGTAGACATGTAATATTATTGTAATTATTTTAATGAAGAAATTGTTACGAAAAATATATAAAAATGGTAAAATTTTGAGAAATATTTTTTAGGAATAATATAAAGAATATGATATATTTCTAGGTGTCTGTTACCTTTCACGGAAGAACTCTGTTCTTTATTCCGTGGTTAACTTCAGTATCATAATTATTCTTTTTTATTTTAAGGGGAATTTGAAGTGATTGAGGTAATTGAGATGATTTTAGGAGTTTTTGATTTAGTTTTAGGGGTATATATATAGTTATTGTAAGTTGGTAACTCTGAATAAATTAAATGCGCACATAGAGAAGTAGTTCCCCATGGTAGTACCCTTATATAATGTACTCTGTGGTAGTACCCATCTCTGTGGTACCTAAACCTATATACTGCGCTAGTAGTTAGGGCCTGTTGATATTTTTATTCTGTGAGTATATTGATAGGGAAGTGGTTTGTATGTGGTCGTGATCAAGGATTAATTTTTATCGAAAATATAAAAAAATATCAAATTTATAGATATTATAAAAAAAAGAATACTGAAGATTTATAAGAGTAATATGAAAATCTTATAAAAGTTGTAGCTTTAATGCTACAATATGTAGTTGAGTCTCTGTCATATACTTGGAGGTTCTAAAAGAGAGTTTTAACTGTAAGCGCGTAAGTGTTTAGTGTATTTTATTCATTAAATTCATGGACACAGCTTGTGATAAAAAGTATTTTAGATCTTGTTTCCTAATGAGTGATCTTCAAGCGAGGATTTCATGATTTTTTTATATTGCCTTATTTGTAACACCGGTACCTGTTCTAATATTTGATTCGGTTATAGTGAGTATAGAATTTTCACGTGTGGTTAAAAACTGTTTGTTATTGGTTTTGTGCCGTTGTAATCATAAATACTTAAGTATAATGAGCATTTAAATTGGATCAGATGTATAATAATGGTCTTGGTGTTTGGTTCGGAATATCATGTTTGTGAATTAGCTTACTCGTCCGAGAGTGGTGGAACCTGTGCCAGGTATAACTACGAAGCACCGTCTCCACGTCTATTTATCACAAAGTCATGATGATCATGTTGATTATTCAGGTTTATAAACTGTATAATTATTGTCTACTACAAATTTAATAAACATATTTGTTTTAAAGAATGTATAAGTGGTTGAAAGAGGAGAGCTAGTATTGTAAGACTTGATACACAAAAATAGGTGATAGTATTTGGGCTCTGAATTATTTTTGGTAGATGAAACTAATGTTGTTAAAAATATAATGGTTTTAACACACCAGTCTTCTACTCTTATTTATCTTGCGTCTTATTATGATATAAAATTATGATAATTGATTTAAATGCTTTAAAGTTAATTGGATGATTTTTTTTTTAGAACTGTCTGGAGAATTATGGAGGAAAATGAGAAGAAACAGGATAATCATAACCAACAAGGACAATACATAGAACCCTTTGGGAATGTCTATGAATCAAAGTCACGACCAGGTCGGAAATATTACTACAATCTTGAGACTAAGGAACCTGAGTGGTTACCTTATGATACACAAGTAAGAATTATTAGTAGTTAACATTTCTTTTTTGTTTTCATAAGAAATGATGTTAATAAAATTGTTAATAATAATTAATTCCAACAGGTTGATAAAGCACAATCTGATAAGAATCCAGTTCAAAGCCAGCAAATAATTAATAAAACAAACTGTGCCGAAGCAAAAGGCAACATGTCAAGAAAAGTAACTAATGAAAGTGATGGCTCCTTAAACACATATTATAAACAAGTTATTAATAACCAAGTATTAAATCAGAACTGCCATATTCCAGCGGGCGAGAATGAACAACCATTCATTTTTCCAAATACAATGCCAGTAAATATACCTGCCCACCCGACAGTTAATCCTAATATTTGGGCTGTACCTCCAACTGTACCCGCAACTCAATTTATTGTAGCCCCCACTATCTCACCATTTATGAACCAACAGCAAATGTTGCAATATCCATCACAAGTTTTGATACCGGTCAATTTATCCCAAAACATATTAACTACTGCTGTTGGAGGGTTACCAAATGGCTCAAAAATGGTTAACAGACAATCGCAAACTTTTAATACAAACTCTTACACTAAAAACCATGGCTTCAATAGAAGACATGATATGCATAGAAAGTTTAACCATAAGAGAAAACCTGATTTACGAAATATTCTTTCTGCCAAAGAGTCTTATGTGTATTCTGATAATAAGTATAGTAATAATAAAAATAAGAGGACTGTTAGTTGTTCACAAAATGTTTGTGATGATGCAACAACTGATCAGAACTATCAGGTATAATTTTGATGATATTTTATTATGTAATTTTTATTGGTACTTTCGTATTAAATGCACCGCGCTCGTTGAGCACTGCTGTGGCCGACTCGCATTACCTTTTTTCGCAAGTGTCACTGTACTACGCTGTGAGTCTCACTGGCGGCACTGGGTTGTTTTTAATACGTAAGTATCGTTTTGTATATTACCAACTTGATTATTTTTAAGTTAAAACAAAATAGTTTCGTCCGGGTTTGGTTAGACTTGCGTAAAAAGATAATGTTAGCCAGCCGCTGCAGTGGTTGGCAAGCGCAGTGAATTTAATACGAAAGTGCCTTTTTTATGTTCCTTACATGTGATTTCATTGTAGGAAATAAATAACTATCTTGAAACATCCCAACGATTAGACTTGAGTGTGATAAGAGATTTAGCTACACCAAATGTACGTATGGAACAGTGGTATATTGTAGCAGATACAATTGTTATTCAAGAAAACTTTAACTTTTTAAATAAGTTAATAGATTCTGGTGAGTTATGGCCACTATTTGTTAAAATTTATTATAAATTAGGTTTTACTCATGGATTTGCTTGTTAATGTAAACTTTATCTATCCATTGGGAACAGTTTTTTTTGGGATGAAAAATATATGTATGTTATTTTCTGTACATCTACCTGATAAGCATTATAAGCAAATGAGCATGCAAATATTCATGGTGATTAACTGAGTAATTGAGACACGAAAGTGTAGGAAACAAAGAAACTTGGAATATATATATTCATATAGATAACAACAGTTTATTGTAGACAGTAAAAGATGATATGATAAAATGATCTAAAATTTGCCTCCATATAGTTCCTGTGGCCATATACTTTTTTCAGTCAAAAACAATATAAATGATATTTTTATTGAATTCATTTTTGTAAATCTACCTATTATGTGTAAATCAACAAAATTCACTCATTACTGTGGGCCTAATGATTTGTCAATTTAATATGGTATTAAAATAAAAATGCAATGTTCTTTAAATATTTCTGGTAATATCAACCTGTTATTGACTACTGAATAAAGATCTCTGCCTGAAATATATATCAACATGTTAGCCCATAAGGTTATGGTAAATTAAATTGACAAGAAATGTGTTGAAGTAAACTATAAAAAGCATTTGTAAATATTCCACTCAGGCAACTAAACAATAACCAATTTGTAAACCAAATTCAAGACAACTCATTCATACCTGCTTTTTTTTATTATATATCTTCAGACTCCATCCAGGTTATTTTGGTTCCATATTCTACCAAACTAAAAATCTTTAAAAGTACATTTTAATTTTTTCATTCAATTACAGATAATAGGTGTCGGATTATGGTACCTGAAAGTGTATTGACAGAATTACGTACCTTAACGGAAGATCATAACGCTGTTAAATTAAGACGTATCTTCCGATTTCTCTCGGAGGAAATAGAAAGTGGTCGAGGATGGATAAGTAATTGTTAAATCAATAAAATAATTTTCTGTTAATCGTTTTATCACATTGTAAACACTTATGTTACTATATTCCAAGAAACCCATACCCAAATCAGGGGAGAAGTAATAAGAGTTAGGCATATTAGATTATAATGGATCCTAATAAGAGTGTTCTTGTGGAGTCTTCTACTTAATTTTCTAACCATTCAGGTGATCATATAGGACAGTTATGGAGTTGTCTTTGAGTTACAAATACAAAAAAACAGTTATATACATAAACATAATTTCCATTTGTATGTAAAAATGTTTTAATAATTTATATTAGATCTTGCCCGCGGCTTCGCACGCCTTAATGTAAATATAATCTGTCCCCCTGAATCATTGCTGTTGTTCTGGAGAAAAGTACCCTATGCTCTTTTCTGTACCTCTGTTAACATGTGTGTTTGTGAAATTTCATAATGATCTGTTTAATACTTTAGGTATGAAAGTGTAACATACAAACTCACTGTGTCATTTATAGAATTTGTTAGGGTTGTTAACTTAAATAATTGTAAATTAAATATTTAAATATTTGTTTACTTTTGAGCAGCATAATCTTAAATCATGCTTTAATAGTTTCCTGCATTTAGAAACGTTAGTTTGACACTCAGTTTGAAACGATAGATAAATAGATCGTGTGTTTGAACACTGCATTACAATTCTACAATAAGTAGGAGCTTTAGGTAGAGGAAAACATCATGATGAAGCCATAGACATTGTGATAGGGCTATCTTAACGGTTGGCCAGTAAGTTTCTTTTTTATGTCATAGCAGGCAAACGAACACGTGGGTCACCTGTCGTTGTCGTTGCCAGTCTGTGTTTGGGGGAAAGGGAGGGAGGGGGAGAGGAGAGGGGAGGTGGGCCTCCGGCGCTCTCACTGACCTAACGAAACGCAACAATGCAAGCACTGTTACTTCAAGTCGGTTTTCTGTGAGAGGGTAATACTACTACGGGCGAGCCGACCCATTCGTGCTGAAACCAATAATAGCTTCAGCATGGCTCTACCACCTACAAAGGCTCTATCACCTACAAAAGTTGAAAATCTATTGCCAAATTTACCAGTCCGTCTAGGCCTAGTGTGTCTTACTTACGTCACATCATCACTTATCATCGGGTGCGATTTTAGTGAAATGATAAATCTACAGTATATTACAAAGGTTTCTGTTTAGTCCTTAAACATTATCTTTGGATTGTTTAAGTTTTTCTATAAAGTAAGTTACTAAAATTAATCACATTATGATTGTTACCACTGTAGTCACTGGAAAAGCTAGTTTACATAGGGTAATTACATATTAGTGTAATAAGCATGGTATTAACTACAAACAACCTCCAACTTTGAAATAGGAGGACCCTTTGAAATTGGGTAGTGTGATAAACGTTTCACAACTAAGTACATGAATAGAGTATATTTGTAGTGCGTTTGAAAATCCTACAATAATTTAAAACCATAAAACTTGAAATAATGAATTTTACAGGCGATAATCTCATAAATACAGAACAAAATTTGAGTATTTTTGAGGTTTGCTTAAAGCTATCATCTGAAAGGTACCATGTGGTAAGTTTAAAAAAAATATTTTACAAGTAACTGTTAAACCCTTTGCTGATATTTAATTTTATTTGCATCTTCACATTAGACATTGCATGGCTGCATTGTGTTTAATGTAATAAAAAAAATAATTCTGAAGCATATTAAATTTATTTAAGTGATACTTAATTAAGTACTTATGTGGTTTAACTTTTTATTAATTGATGTACATTTATTTAAGGTACTTTTGTCAGATTCTGAAGAATGTTTAAAATTGAAAAATACCACTGAAATACCAATATTTACGATACAGGATTTTAAATATCTTTTAACTAAAAGTCGGTCAATAAATTCACCTACAAAAAGAAATTGCCTTGGGGAAAGAACAGTTTATTTTTATAATAATGATCAACAACATAATATCGAGACTGAATCGAAATGTTTAGGTGAACAAAGTTTAATAAAAAATTTGTCTAAACCAGCCAACATATATATGCAGACAGGAATTGCTAAAAAACTTAACAATGTTGAGTCACAAAATGTTTTAGATATTGCAAAAGTATCTGAAGATGTTCATTCAGTTTTAAATGTTCAAAAGAGGGAAATTGATGAGGTTAGTTCTAATGCTGATGGACCTAGTGTAATAAATAATACAAATAGTCCTATTGTTAAATATAATAAACGAGTGATAAAGTTAAGACAGAATGAGGGTAATCAAAAAAAATGTATAAGGAAAAGTTGGAGTAGTAGGAAAAGGACAAATGATGGTAAAAATACTGATTCAACTTCTGTAGATTCTATTTCAACGAAACAGATAAATAAGGAACAGCAAAAAAGTGATGAATCAATTGATATTATTGGATCTAAATGTAATGTGAACCAAGAGAATGTAATGTTTGATACTTCAGACTCTACTAAAGATGATAATTGTGAATCATGTCCGTCATTAAAGAAGAAGAAAAATAATGTTGTTGATGATACGTCTAAAAGTGATCTAGATCAACCAAATATAAAAGTGATGTTTGAAATCACTGATAAAAATATGGAAGAGCATTTGACTATGAGATCTGATGAATGGGTTTCAAGGTTTGTTCAGATAATGGAGGAAATATTGTCACAAGTTTTACACCAAGAGCCACCATTCATAAGTGA
This sequence comes from Antheraea yamamai, assembly GCA_036509395.1. Taxonomy (NCBI): domain Eukaryota; kingdom Metazoa; phylum Arthropoda; class Insecta; order Lepidoptera; family Saturniidae; genus Antheraea; species Antheraea yamamai. Next base: position 8,875,474 of record AP028429.1, read on the forward strand.
AGAGTTGCCTCCGCCGTGGATATTACACGAAGCTGCACAGTGTATTATAAGGAAATTTAGTCGCTGTTACTATGTTGTTGATGCTGCGAATAATTTATCAATTGTCGTACATAAAACAAGTGATAATAGTGGTGAGTATGAAATTTAATAATAATCACATAACATTGTCATCACTACATAGTATAAAACAAAGTCGCTTTCTCTGTCCCTATATCCCTATGTATGCTTAAATCTTTAAAACTACGCAACGGATTTTGATGCGGTTTTTTTAATAGATAGAGTGATTGAAGAGGAAGGTTTATATCTATAATAACATCCATTAAATATTGGAGAAATACTGTTATTTTTGAGGTTTCTAATGTGATGTTGTAAATAATTACATTTTTTCCGCTTACATTGCAACAAACGCAGGCGGGCCACGGGCAGTAATGAATAAATCAAAACTACTGGATCGATTTTAATAATTTTTTCAGTGAATGACATAGGCTATATATTTTATACCCGTGCGAAGCCGGAGCGGGCCGCTAGTAATATTTAAAGAGAACTTCTTTTCTCCTACTTTTTTTTCTGATCAAATTTGTTTTGTATTAGAGTTAGTGATTTCAGATGATTTTGTTGCTTTAACGATATGATAGAAGAGCCCTTATTAGAATTTTCCAGATAATTATATGACATCTCAAATTTCATTACCCATGTTATTATTTCTAACCCACTTCACTTATGCACAATAACTATTAAGTATATAACTTAAAATGCTACCAATATTTAGTTAAATAACCCTTGCAATTAAAAAATAAAATATGATATACTAGGATCTTGTCAAAATCTCCCAACGGTTTATTTGCATCTGAATAAATTAGTCTTCCTGTAAATTAACAAAGGGGTCCATAATATTTAATTCACCCTTCAATTATTGGTTTTTAAAGTACTTTGCATGATGCAAAGGTATTGATCATAGTTTAATGTATTTTAATAGTGCATTTAGTAAATATCATGTCCGTATCCTTGGACTGATTTTCTGTAGATAAAATTTCAACACTTGTTACTTCGCATAGAAGTAGAATTTTCGTAAACCCATTCTCATTTAACCCTTGCACCATAAAAATATATTACTACTTTTGCCCGCGGCAATAATAATTAATTACGTAAATAGCGGCCAGAAAAGCTTTGATTAACAGTGGATTGCTAATTATTTCTTTTCAATTGATATCATAGTAACCCCGATATTGATCGTTTTTTAGTGCAGCGATAACATGATATTGTGGTTAGTCTTGATAACATTTCTAATTATATTCAGCTTAGTTAATATAACTAAACGTTTTTAGGTAAAATCTTGATGAACATGGAACCTACAGATTTCATGAAAATGTATAGTTATGGAGTGTATTTAATAGAAGCTTTAATGGTAAGTGTTATAATTTTTTTTGGCACCGTATAACTTATTTACTTATTCTATTGAATATCATGCCATAGATGTAAATAAAAACGTAATCCATACTAATATATAAAGCTGAAGAGTTTGTTTGTTTGTTTGTTTGGTTGAACGTTAGGATCTCAGGAACTACCAGTCCGATTTGAGAAAACCCTTCGGTTTTAGATAGCTCATTTATCGAGGAAGGCTTTAGGCTATATATCATCACGCAATCAATAGGAGCGGAGCACCAATGAAGAATGTTTCAAAATCGGGCATTTTTTTCCTTTTGAGAGATATAGTTAGCGTTAATATTATATACGTTGCCATGGTAACATGGTAAGTTTCTCTCGCAAACATTTTCAAAGTTTATTTTGTTTTTCTATTCAAAATTTGTTATCTATGACGTATTATAAAAATAAAGTTTGTGTATGTACAATAGGGTGGCGCAAAAAAACCGACTATTTTTTTTTTTTGAATCTCGGATGAAAAAATGTTAGTTTTTGATGTTTTAAGAGCCCTCTCCAAAGGACAGCTCAAAAAAAAAATTTTTAAGAGGTCGCTCTAAATTTTTTTAAATTTCAAAAATCGTCGAAAATCGATTTTTTTTTTTTTTCTCGTTACGGTATAATTTTATAGACAAAAAAAAAATAAGTTTCTGAAAGTTTCAGTTAAAAATTTTAATTTTGAAAGGTCGCTCATAATTTTTTTTAATTTATTAGTAAATGACTTTAGATTTTTTCGAGCGACCTTTTAATATTAAAATTAAAATTCCGGCCATTTTTTTCCTTTATTTAGTACAATAATCTATAAGAATACACCACGAGATGAACTAAAAATCAAGAATAACAAAAAAAACACAATTTTTTTCTAGTTTTCTAATTTTATTTCATCAACTACAACATTTTAACAGTATTTCAATGAACTTTGTTATTAATTCTGAAACTAAATTTTGAATTATAACCGATTTTAACTTTATTTAGATCGATATCATATATTATTTATTATTTATATATATATTTATCATTTATTTATATATTTTATATTATATATTATTTATTCAAAGTCCGTATTCAATTCATTTTATTTGCATTGGGATATAACTTACGATTTTCTTCGACAACTTGTAATACTTTCTGTAGTTCATCGTCATTTTTTACAAATTGTAGATACTCCTGCATTAATGAAACGCCACGCTCAGCTGTGTCATTAACTATATGTAATGCACGAACTATATTCAAACTCCTTAAGTAGGACTGATTCGAATTACAGGTTGCAGGATGTGTTTCTAAGAACTCGTCACTCAAGTTTAAGGCTTCGAAGAAATACCGTGTATTTTGATTCACGAAATGATGAATTTCCTTATTCATAATATCACTCTCTTTTATTTGGATACGATTCAATGGCTGCTGTTCAGATTGTGTTTTTAAGGCTGACACCATTTTAATCTTAGTTTTAGTTGAAATTTCAGAGTCAAAAAATGCCAATCCAATTAAATAGTCACTAATGTACCATAAATGTCGTGAAAAACTTTTAAGTGCTGCTGAACCTAACTTTTGATTTTTTTTTTAAATTGGACCAGATCTTTCAGTAATTGTAAATCAATCCTCGGGGCTATAGTCGGAATTTGGCATAGGAACCAGGCTTTCAGATAAATTTTAATTACAAATTCGTTAAACTCTTCAAGTTCTTTCAAGACTACTTTAGAAACTTTAAATTGACTCCGGAAAAGATATATTTTCAAACAATAAATTATTTTGGACATCCACCTAGCTCGATGATATGCCCCTGGCTTATTTATTGAGAAATTAGTAGGCTCACCAAGATAAATCAGGGATAATGTCAATAACTCCTTATAATCGTCTCTTGGATGTTGATTTGTTAATTGACCCAAGATAAATTCTTTAATTCCCACTTGATCTTCAATATTTTCACATTCAATTTTTTTTTATCAAGCTTAGGCCATTCTTTCTTGAAACGCTCAAATAATTTTATCTCTGGACCACTAGTTACAGGTTCTAATTGAGAAGAAAATGTTGCTGTTAAAATCAGCTCCAACATATGATGCCTACAAGCAAAATGAAGCAGTTTTTTTTCCAACATTGTCTCTAAATGAACAGCAGCTCCTTCACGTAGTCCCATGTTACTAGCAGTCGTGTCAAAGCATAGTGACCAAACTCTATCAGAAATATTCCACTCCAAAAGTGTGTTGTAAATAGCTGTTGCTTGATTAATACCTGATGATCCATTGATTATAGGAATATTCAAAAGTTTCGTTATACCTTCTCCTGTAACTAATACTGCTAACCTATCTTCAGCTTGGGAAGATGTTGACGTTTTCATTAATTTCGAATCCCAGTGCACAGTAAGACATGTATCTGGTTTGAATGAATCTTTTATATGTTAAACCTGGCTGCTCGATGTTTTTGGCGTGAACGACGGATGGTATCTTTACTGACGCTAATTTTTAATAAATCTTCTTTCAAAGATACAGATGTTGCAGCTACGATGAGTGTTGCGCTACGGTTTGAAGTTTTTGTTCGATCTAACATACTTGACCATGCTGGGGTCAATATATTTTTTTCGAGTGGTTCAGTTAGTTTTCTTTTTTTAGGCGGGGAAGGATAAAATTCGTGTGATGACTCACTACAACCTGATGCATTACTTTTTTGAGATAATAGTACAGGTGGTTCTAAATTACTTGAAGACAAAGCCTTTTTAGAACGTGTAACAGATTCCGTTGTTAAATTATTATCTTTTGTTTGAAGTCTACATTCAAACATATCATCTAAAGATTTTAGAAATGCATTCTAGTTTTCACGCTGGACGTTTGTAAGCCTCAAACGATTCTTTTTCAATTTTTGCCAACTGTCGAATATTTTTTTAATTTTTTCTTTAATATGAAAGTCCTTGATAGTTACTTGCGGTTCCAAACATTGTTGAATATTTTGAGCAGTTAATTTCAAACTGTCTGCAATTGTCAATTTATTTTCGTAGTGATGAAATAAGAAAAAACTGAGTACTTCTCGACGAGAAGGAGCTCTAGTAATTTTCAATTCTTTATGATATTCGCCAATTAACCATTCACCAGGGTTAGATGGTTTTGTTGATCTCAATTGTCGTTTAGAGCACATTTTTAGTCTAAAAAAAAATACATGAAAATCATAGTCAAAAATCAAAATATAGAAATATTTCAGATAAAAATTGTAAATAAAACATTAAATGTTTATGAAATAATTAGATACATTGAACTTTATTGAGGTTAGGACAAAAGAATGACAGAAACGACATAAATAACAAAGGAACATACCTGTTTGTTGAACGAGTATATCAAACATTGTAACATTGAAAAATCACGAACTGACGAATTAGTATTTTATAATTAACTATTATTTATTATGAGATTCTTTATTCGGAGTGAGAAGTAAACAGAAAGTCATGAAGTAATTGTTTACATACAAGTTTTATATTCAAAAGTAAAATGGAAAAAGCGCTGGCCTAATATGGTGTCAAAATAGTGAACTAATAATTTCGCTGCGTCGGTAATTAAAATTTCTGTCTCAATGAAATGAAACAGCGGTAATATTAAATTATTTACTACAAAACTAATCATAATTAAACGAAATATTAAGAAAAAACAATTAAATGTAATGATACGTTTTACTAGTAAAATTATAAAATTAGAAAAAAACTGTGTTTTTTTTGTTATTCTTGATTTTTAGTTCATCTCGTGGTGTATTTTTATAGATTATTGTACTAAATAAAGGAAAAAAAATGGCCGGAATTTTAATTTTAATATTAAAAGGTCGCTCGAAAAAATCTAAAGTCATTTACTAATAATATAAAAAAAATTATGAGCGACCTTTCAAAATTAAAATTTTTAACTGAAACTTTCAGAAACTTATTTTTTTTTGGTCTATAAAATTATACCGTAACGAGAAAAAAAAAAAAAAAGAATTCGATTTTCGACGATTTTTGAAATTTAAAAAATTTGGAGCGACCTCTTAAAAATTTTTTTTTGAGCTGTCCTTTGGAGAGGGCTCTTAAAACATCAAAAACGAACATTTTTTCATCCGAGACTCAAAAAAAAAAAATAGTCGGTTTTTTTGCGCCACCCTAATGTACAATTAAAATAACAACTTGGTGATGAATGTATATGGCTACAAATGACCAAAAAATGTTTTTTTTTATATTTTGTCTATATTATTATATTTTGTCTGTTTGTTTGTATGTTCCGGGTAGTCTCCAAAACGGCTGGACCTATTTTAACGGGAATTTTACTGGCAGATAGCCGAAATAATAGCGGTTGACATATTTTACTTTATTTGTCCGTGGCTTCGTCCGCATTGCTATTTCCAAAATGGTTGGATCGATTTTCACGGGGTGTTCACTGGTAGATAGCAGACCTTATAAAAAGTAATTTAGGTTTTTTTTATTCGCCTTCGGCCGCAGTGCAATATCCGTAATGCTTGAACTGATTTTCACGGGGCTTTCACTGGCAGATATCTCACCTTATAAGAAGTAACTTAGACTATTTTATTTTGTTACTCAAGACTTCGTCCGCAATATTCTACTATCTCCTAATCGGTTGGACCGACTTTCACGGGACTTTTACGGGCAGATAACTAGCGAGCTCGGAAGACGTTGTCACGCCCCGGTAATAAAAAGTACACCTTGAAAAACTATACTTAAACCTTCCCCATGAATCATTCTATCTACTGGTGAAAACGGCATGAAAATCCGATGTGTAGTTTTTGACTTTATCGCGAACAGACAAACAGACAGACTAGAGGACTTTGTTTTACACTATGAAGTGATGATTGTTACCTGTGCATTCGTTCGTGTGAATGTAATAAAAATAGTTTGTCTACTGTAACAAGCGCGTGAGACGTGCGCTGTACTGGACTCCAAGAATAAATGTATGTAATTTGAATTATATTATCATTTTGGTCAATTTGGCGGCCATTTTGTTTTATTTACCGCGTTTGCATCTACATAACTCAGTAATTATAGCAACGTATAAGAATAATACAATTATATCGACAATATGGGCATGTTTTGTCTATATAATAAACAATTTAACACATATTGTTCGATAATGTATAGTTTAAAATTTTCATTACTTTCTTATATAGTGTTAATAAGCACTGAGGGTGGTACATAGTAGGTTAAAGTTCCAGGTATGTTGCTGATGATAAATCCCATCCCATTCGATATACTATTCGTATTCACATATCTAATGTACACGTTACATTTTACAGTCGATGGCGTAATGTAATATTGTATGTAGGTGTGTACATTACAGAAATGCTTTTTCAAAACTATTTGTATCTATGACACCATAGTTATTTAATACATTTAAAAAAACGCGTGCGGAGCCGCGGGGGACAGCTAGTAAATAATATAAGTAATTAAAAACTTACAAGAATAATAAATAAATATATTTGAAACCTAAACGAAGCTGTACTTTAATTATTACTTTCAGTGTGAATTTAAAAATTGTGAAGATATTTACAATGCAAGAGAATTGCTTAAAAAGCTGTTACATGATATTCAAAATCATGATGTGGATTGCCCAAATTACTCTTTTAATGGTCCTGTGGAAGCACCTCTAAGAATAGAAGAATCATTAAATAAAGAAAGTGTAGGTACACCTGCCACTCACTCTTACGAAGGAAACTTACACGAGGTAAATATCCACTAAACATTTAGTTGCATTTAATTAATTCGTTTTTATTTGTGGACTAGCTGTGTTTAATTTTGAATCAAATGGTCTAAAATGCAAATTGTATAGTACTATCAACGTAGTTATGTGAGATTAAACGAATACCATATAAAGTTCGGCTATTGTACATGGTTTCGATTATGTGTCTGGACTCTGAGTTGAGTGGCATATTGACTTTTAAGTATTCACAGTTCGGCTTCGATAATGCTTCGTTCATACTGAGCGAAGAACTCAATATCGGCCCTTGATAACCCGTACACTCAGTACGTCTATTACGCTTAGATAATTTAACCCAGATTTTAAAATTTTGTCAATAGCATGCACAGTAGTAGATCAGAGGTATATACTCCTATATTTGTTTATCAAGCACACTTAAACAACAAGAATAATGCATTATAGAACTCGATTATGTTATTGAATGGGTTACTTCCCTTGTTCTATTGTGTCCAACCCAGCAGGCGATGGTAATTACTCTGCAGTTATTTACTAAACTAAGCCATATTACTTATATATGTTGACATTTATGAATTAATCAACAGACTATGAAGGTGAAATACTGATTAATCTGTAGGCAACAGCGTATATCGTCGAGTTTTATTGCGTATATGTGATAAAATGTCAAGTCATCAAAGATGACTTTTGAACCTGATTATCCACTGTTGTCCTGACGGGCCTTCATATTTTCACTGGGCTTTTTAAATGAGTGCTTAAGGCACGTATCCGAAGTGGCAACTAACGCAAGAGTGTCAAGGTGACGGGATCTCCGTTTGGATTTTTGCCTTGTACGTACCTTCGCTCTTCGAGTTAAACTACCCATGCGAGCTAAGCTATCCATAGATGTATGTAGATGAAACACATATGCGTATCTTCATATGTGTCGCAAGAATACGTAAACATATTTCGAATTTGCTAATTTTGGTCAAGGATAACTAACCAAAAAAGAAAAGAGGTTTCTTAGAGAACCTATGTACATACTGTGTGGTTATTCAGTTATGTTGGCGATGCAGTGTAGTGCATGGTTTTAGCTAGTAAATGCGATGTTATTGTATCGCGCAAGCAGCGTGCTCGAGAGCGTCACTCCGGGGATCTGACCGATTGTTGAGGCGTTGCCGAAGGGGGCCATTGCGAGTGTGCGGGAGCGAATTTGACCGTCCGATTACGACGGCATGATCATTGGTTTCACAGGTATGGGCACGCTCTGTTCAAAGAATCGGAGAGGTACAAATCGTTCGCCTCAGTTATTTTATCGGGGGGATCGATGAAAATGATTCCCGACCGTATTTTGGAGCGCTCGTCGCTGGTGCGGTCGGGGCTGTAGTTAGCTATGGATACGAGTAACGAGCTGGAATGTTTTACGGATTTATCAAAGTAATTATTAGCGAGGAACTTGAAGAACACCCAGGTAGAAGGAAGCTTCAAGTCCTTATGCAGAGCAGCCGTATCGTGGGGCACCGACTGCCTACCGTAAGCAGTGAATTTGCAAAACTTGCATCTTAAGAAAATTGAAATGGGCGAAGTTGGATTTACGCTTTTATACCCTTCAGTTCGGTTTGGATTTGATGGTAGGGATAAATATTTTTTACAGTGGATATGGCGCCGGCATATTTAACAATTAAAGGATATTTTTTGTATTCAGTAGAAAAGAACGTATTGGTGTCATATAGATTATGTAGCACTATAAGATTCTTAGTCATTTGCCTTGTAACGAGAACTTCACACATTTTTTTTTATTTCCAGAGGGAGTTGAACGTATTTGAGAAAGATGATGATCGGGAAACTTCATTTTTTTCAAGCCTTGAACTTCAAAAGTCAACTTGTTCTTCATTAAATAATTCGATCGAACCTTCTGGAAAAGGAATAGCTACAACGATTGAACATGATGTTGATAAAAATGAATCTCAAGTTAAAAATACACCGAAGATTGTAAGGCACTTCAGTAAATGTGTCGAATATGAAAATAGATTGAAAAATCAGGCATCTAAATGTATGCTATGGCAAACTAGTTATAATTCTGGTTTCAAGCATCAGGAAGATACTTATATTGGCGATAATCTTGAATCAGATGATGATATGTATGGAGATGATGACTATGAGAGTGAAGATTCCTTAAACATAGTTGAAGATAATATGAAAAGGTTTCGATATTTCATAGGATTATTTTTAATGGAAATTAAGAAAACATTTACACAAGTGCATACTCTTTGGTGAGTTCAAGTCATCGGACATTAATGAATTTTATATACCAGGTGACTGTTTAAACAGTATCAATATTTATGAAGGATACTCTGCACTCGATTCTCGTCCTAAATCAATTTAAAAAATAGGTGCTTAATATTTGACGTAATTATCTAGAAACATACAAAAATTATACACAATCCTCTACGTGTCTATGTTAAAGCACAGTGTCATTGACCGTCTGGTGATTTCACTTTCATTTCATTAAAGTGAACGTGGGAACGTCGGGAACAAAACAAAAGGGTTTATTGCCCGTTTTACTATCGAAAGTTGTTAACTCCGTGTCGCCCATTGTAGCTTTTGGCACCGGTCATTGCACTTAGGTTTATTATTTTATTTACACGTTTGTAACTATATTTTTGAAAGTCTTAGAACGAACCTTAACTTAGGTTTTCTTAGTTGTTTATTAGTATTTGTTTTAATATTATTACTTTATATGTGAAATGTGGTCATGAAGTGTCATATCCCAGAATACTGCGAGTGTCTAAACAGTCACTTTATATAACCATCTAATAGAATGAATTATTTTCCAGTAAAAATATTGTCGCACCTGAATGTACACAAAGTAAATCTGATAAGGCAGAAGTATACAAAAAAGCTGAGAAGGCGCATTTTTATATTAAAAAGTTATCAGAATCATTGGAAAGGTAATTTTTTTGTATGTTATTAGTGTATCTTTTATGATTTTCTTGGTGAGGTTTTATCGTGAACGCAGTACTTTAGCAGTGATGCGTGTTCAAACTGTAGTCCGGTGAAGCTGTAAAGACTTTGCCAGGTCAATAGCATAGTCAGTTCGAGAAAAAAAAGTGTTCAAACTTACAGACAGGCAGACATTTCTAAAAATGATTGAAATACAGGCTGTTTCAAAAGAAAGTTTATATTTAAAATATTAATAAAAAAAAGAAGCCGTTTATCAAATAAATATTTATTGATTATTAAAGAACACACTTTGGGAATTTATTTCTTACAAAATAACATCGTCCAAATGTTTACCCTCGCGTTCGCGACACTCATTCAATCTAACACTAAAGTTTTTAATGACGGCGTTGCAAGTATGCTCCGTGATGTCTCCCATTTCGTGGCGAATATTTTCTTTTAACTGCGCCAGGGTTGCTGGTTTATTAAAGTAAACTTTATATTTGAGAAAACCTCATAGGAAATAGTCCATAGGAGTCATTTCAGGACTGCAGGGAGGCCAATTTATGTCACTTCTTCTAGAGATTAATTTGCCTGGAAAAATTTGACGTACTCGTGGCAGTGACACATTGGATGTGTGTGAAGTTGCTCGGTCCTGCTAAAACCATGTTCTTTGGTTATAGACAGGAAAGTTCTGCAGTTCAGGCACCAAAAACTCATCTCTAACATCCTCACATAACGCTCTGAATTTACCTGGTTTACGAATTCTAACCCCTGAATGGCATCCTGGGGATTCAATTCTTGCACCAGTTGGATTTTATATGGGTGTAGCTTTAGATGTTTGTGAAAAATGCGATGTAGCGATGATCTATACACATTCAAGGCACTTGCACGCTTCCGAATTGAGAGGTCAGGATTATCACGAATAGACTGCTTAACCCGATCCACGTTCTCTTCACTTCTCGATAACCTCGGGCGCCCTGACTTTGGCTTATCTAATGTTGAAGCAGTCTCTTCAAACATTTCTACCCATTTTCGAATGAGAGGAATGCTTGGCGCATGGTTTAAATGGTGAAAACCTCGAACATTGCAAAAATTTCTTCGCGCTATAGTCGCAAAATTGGCGTTTTTGTAAAATTCACGTACACACAACGCGTGATCCGCTCCCGAGAAACGCTCCATAGCGAATAAATTCCCAAGAGCCTGCCTAACGATGGACATAACCCCCGCGCCCCTCAGCAGCGTTGCGTGCACGCAGTAAGCTAAATAAATATAAACTTTCTTTTGAGACACCCTGTACATTTTATTACTTTATTCCAAAACACATTTTTTTCACAAAAATCTAAAAAGTACAGACACGTTAGATTTACATTATTTTTATATGCATAGAAGTTAGTCGTAAGTTAGATCATAGTTAAGGGAATTTATGAAGTTCTGTATTTCTAATCCTAATCACTCTCTTCTGTAAAATTAAATTTGATTAAACATGGTTTTAGAATGTATAAAGTCAAGAAGCGGGTAGTACTGAATTACTTTCGGCATTTTTTATATATTTTTTTAATATTTTTAGTAGTATCATAGATAATATTTGTCGCTTATTATTTTCTGAGTGAAATATACTAGGTATAGATTAGAAACGAACACAGCTATGTTTGCCAACTGACTTAAATTTTTCAAATCGGACCAGTAGTTCCTGAGATTAGCGCGTTCAACCAAACAACCCCTTCAGCTTTATATATTAGGATAAATATAGATTACTACTCTCCTCTCGTACTTAACTCGAACCGTCATTCAATTTACAATAACTTTGCAGTATTCTCAATCGGGATGTGGACAATCCTGATAAAGACATACAAACCTTAATGAAGAAAGCTGGTGTTTGTATGTCTTCTGAACACACGCTCACTACAGAATACAAGTACGTTATATTCATTTTAATCAATACTCGTACTATACCAGGTGAAAGTTAAATGTTCATAGTATTATAGGATATGACACTTCATGGTCACGTTTAACATATAAAATAATAATATCAAAACAAATACTAATAAACAACCAAGAAAACCCAAGTTAAAATTTGTTCTAAGACTTTGAAAAGTATAAATACAATCTTAATAAATCTAGGTGCAATTACAGTGTCGAAATCTACAACGGGCGACCCGGAATTAATAAATTTCGATAATAAAACGAACAATAAACCTTTTTATTATGTTCCTGACGTTCCCTGTTAAGTGAAAGTGAAATCAACCGACGGTCATTGTCACTGTGCTTTAACATAGACGCGTAGAGGATTGTGTGTAGTTTATGTATTTTTCTAAATAATTAGGTTAAATATTAAGCACCTATTTTTTAAATTGACATAGTACAAGAATCGAGTGCGAGCACCCTCCATAAATATCGCTACCGTCTAAACGTTCACGTTTAGCGTATATAACTAGCGGGCCCGGCTGACGTTATCGCGTCCTGATAATAAAAAAAACTTTGACAAATTATATACCTAAATCTTCATCATGAATCACTTTATCTATTGGTGAAAACCGCATGAAAATCCGTTCAGTAGGTATTGAGTTTATCGTGAACAAACAGACAACCAGACGTGGTAGAGGACTTTGTTTTATAATTATGTAATGATGATTATTGATTGCATTTATAGATTAATTATGGCGGGTACTATAATTAATTATGTTTTGTCTTATTTTTCAGGAGCGTAATATCAAAATGTATGGATCAAGCAAAGGAATATCTTTCGTATTTAAATCTTGTTATTACTCTCAATAGAGATACAATAGTTTAATATCTATTGTAAGGCCGTGGTTCATAAGTAGCTGTGAGACAGTCTGTTCGCCTCTGATTTTCATTATCACTTGTTAGATAAAAAATTCGTACCTGACTGTGTGTATTTCCGTATGAAATAATGTTAACAGATATATATTAATAAATTAAATTAATATTAGTTCCTAAAAGTATATTTTTTACAATGTTGTGATAAATAACTCTTGTGCAAGACATTGAACACGAATTTGAACATTGATTTTTTTTATATATTTGTCTGTGTTTTTATATATCTAGATTTAACTCATACTTAATATTTTGTACTTGGGAAGTATAAGTATATCATTTAAAAAAATCGGAAAAATGAAATTGTATATATATTCTCAGCCGATTTTAATGAGAAAATGTATAGGGGAAATATAAATTACTAGCTTTTGCTTGCGGCTTCGGTCGCGTTAATGTAGATTTCATTTCAGAAATAGTATATATTTTCTTGATGAAAGGTAATGCGTCATTTTTGGACTCGTGACATTTGTATGCAAAATTTAATGATGATTGGTTGAGTAGTATAGTAGTAAGAAGTGGAATAAAAATGTCATTACAGTATGAAAATGATTACAGCGTAGTGAGTAATAAACGCGCGCAGAGCTGCGGGTACGACTAATACGTTATATATTTCTGTTAACAGAGTTCTGGCGGAATAAATGTAGTGAATTTGATAAGGATTAGTGGTTTGAAATTTAAAAAATATGGTGTGTTGTAAAAACGCACAAGGTGGTTTGTAGGCGGTCACCCATCCAAGTGTTGACCGCATTCGACATTGCTTGAAAATTCGATGTTTTCAACACTCTATCCTATACCGTGTGTACCTCATCACTTTTCGTCACAGCTTAACTCTGATGATATTAACCAGTGTTTTGAACACTATCCGACACAGTGTTTACCCCCCACTCATTTCGTCAAACAAACACGCCGATCAGATTTTTAAAACCCTCCCATAAGAAGTTTTACTTTAATATTTACGCACCGTGGCGTTCTCATTAAAAATATAATTGTTGATTTGTTCTCTAATAAAAATCAACACAGAAACATAAATGCATTTTGTATATCTCATTAGTTTACTTTTGGTCGTAATTTATAATTTTATATTGTTTGTAACATGAATGGTAATTATAAATATTTGAGTATCAAGCTATGTATTATTTCGAAAATAAGCTTAAACCGGTCTATCTTTATACAGTTTTAACTTTTACCCGCGACTTCGTCTGCGTGGAATTTGTAGCATGTTTTTTTCCCAAGTTTCTTCAATGTCCATACTTTTTAAATAATAAAAAGAAAATCATCAGTGGCCGTGACGTGAAAAGGTAAACCTACTACCTTATACACTACCTACCCTACTTATCAAAATGTATGTAAATAGATAAGTTAGATGTAATAATTTATAATTGTATGCAATAATTTAATCAAAATCAACCCCGAATTAACTTGATTGTTCAAAAACGTAGTAACATTCTTTCTTACCAAAATTATGATGAGTTCTATATCTCTTACTTGAGAAATAAATATTTCACATGCAAATTTCCACCCTTCTGTTCATTTGTTTAAGGGATGATTTTCGGGGTAAAAATCATACGTCTTTTCCAGGGTCTCAAACTACCTCTACACCAGAAGATAACAGACAGAGTTACCTTCGCATTTGTTATATTAGTAAGGCTAGACTAGTCCCTAGCTGCTTCCTACCAGCTATGTTGGGCATTAGAAAAATGACAAAAGGTCAATTGAGTCAAAAAATCCTTGTTGAATGGTTATAGATGATACGTTACGCAGTTTTCATGTGTTTTAGCCTCAAAGGAACTATGTTCATTATACTTCTATACTAATATTATAAAGAGGTAAAGTTTGTGATGTTGTGGCGTTGTAGGGGGTAATCTCAGGAATTACTGGTTCGATTTCAAAAATTATTTCAGTGTTATATAGCTCATTTATCGAGGAAGGTTATAGGTTATGTATCATCACGCTAAGACCAATAGAAGCGGAGCACCAAATAAGAATATTTCAAAATCGGGTTTTTTTTCCTCTTGAGAGCTTCCGCTGTGTGTTAGCGTTAGTCCAGAGCAACTATTCCACGCGAACGAAGTCGCGGGCAGAGACTAGTAGATTATAAGGAGAAAAGGTCGTACAATTAAACTTTTAGTAGCTGTGTATATATGTTCAAATATTTAATTTTTCAATATCGTAGCGAATTTCTTCAGCAGTGGGAAAAATGTCTGTATATTGCATCTATATATGTAAACTTAGGAACTGCTTTATTTGTGTTTATTGTTGTAAGTGTAAGTTTAGTTTGAGGTGTTTAACATAGTATATTTGCATTATTTTGCATATATTGCATTATAATATAGTAATAAAATAACATTAATGTAATGTAAGTCTTAAGACTTTAATTCTTTGTAATGTAAGTGTAATTTTAATTCTCTATTCGTCATTAACTCGTTAAGTACGCATTTTATTGTATTAGTTAATTATATTTACTGCACTAATTTTAGGATTAGCATTAATAACGGTTTTGCTGCAAAAAATACGTACATATAAATAATTGTTTTATTCATAATAGAAAAAAAATACTAAATGTAATTATATCTTATAAAGCACTTTTATACGAAAAATGAACATTTCGTTGTTTGTGTGTTTGTTTTTTAACAATTGTAAACGTGTCTTATGTCGGTTTGACTGTATATGAATAAAATGTTCCTGTGATCCAAAACAAACCCAAATACGGTAAATGCAATTGTGTAATAAAACGCATTATTATTATAATACACATATACGAAAAATTTATACTTCTTTTATTTGTTTCTTATTTTTTAAAGTGTGTATAATTGTTCTATATATCAGTGTATGAATAAAAAGATATGTCATCTATGTAGCAAGATAACAGTTGCTATTCCTTATAATCAACTCCCAAGTCTTTCGCCCTACAACTTTATTTCCACCATCATTCAGCGACGATAACGCATCGCTTTCATTCCTTATTAATCTTTAATTGAGTTGTGTTTTTATCTATCCATTAATTAGTAAAGGATCGAATGCCATTTCTACTTTCTAACTGCACTTTTACTTCGTCTAATTTCGATACCTTCCATAAGTGATGGCTTTTGTAACTTATATAAGTTGTAAGTTATTCAAAATTTTAAGTTACTCAAAATTTTGTGATCTAATTACGTTCCTTGTAAATAACGAAAATGATGTAATAAGTAATTGGAATTACAAAAAAAATAAGTTTCGTTTCAAAGGAATTCCATCTCGATAGTTGTTTTGTAATTGATTAATACAAATACCAATACGCAAGAAAATTATTCTCACGGTATTAAACAAAATACACTCTAAATTTCACAGTTTTTATCGAGAAATTTGTGGAGTAATAAATATGAAAGTATGCGGCACAGGAAAGTATCGGAACTATTTTCGCAGAATAGGTTCATTCTTTTAATAAAACAAAATATTAGTATTCGTAGATAGTATTTACTTAACATGGCACTACATACATTTTAATGAACACAAACATAACAATATAATTGTTAAAGTGGGTATTTGCTTTGGAAAGTAAATGATCAAATAACCTTAAATAAAAATTTGATACAACAAGTAAAGAGAAATAACAATATAATTTAAAAACGATTACTTTACATAGTTTATTTATCTACTTATTATAAATTCTTAAGTTAAAAAACATCTATTGTTTTGAAGGTATTAAAAATACACGGTGTTATTACAAAAAAGTTAAATATTTGGTTTAAAAAGGTTTCGAATTAAATGCACCGAGCTTGCCCGAGGCAAGTTCGCGTTATCCTTTTTCTCAAGTCTAACCTACCGTAAGCAATGCGAGACAAAAGAGCAAGATAGCGAACATTCAGCAACCGCGGTGCATTTAATTCGAAACTTTTTTAAACCAAGTATTCAATACGTATTTAACTTTTTTGTAATAACACCGGTAGTGTCTAAATATTAATAACATCTATTGAAATGATTTGATCATGCATCACCAGTAATGTATTTTAATAGATTTAACATCTTATCTTAAAATAATATTATTTACACAACATTTTACATAGAATAAAAATAGAACATAATCAACAGTTAACAGAAATATAATGTAATTAAACAAATTAAATACCGTATAACTGATATAATTTTCTGTTTAAAAACAACCATTGATCACATAAACATTACATTGGTGGCCGATTCACACTGTGTACGAGTGCAATATGCTGTTTTATGTTGGTAAGTTACTTTAGTATAGAGCAGCGATTTCCAAAGTGGGTCCTCGGGTTAGTGGGAAAGTTCCTCGGATTAGTCACATTTGTTATTGAAAATTTTCGAATTGTATTTTAAATCGTATTTCGAACGGTGCTGTCATTGAATTAAGGTTTACATAAAAGAGATTTGTTCAGTGTACCACAGTGTCAAAATTCATTTGTCTGTCAAATGACGAGGTTGACTCGCCTTTTCTATTACTTTTACAATAATATATTAAAGATATTGACTAGATTAATATATTTTAATTTAGTTGAAACCTCTGCCTTCCATCATAGCTTGAGCGCAATATTTCGGAAACTGAACCACTGATAGCAGGAAATCGGTGAAACCCTGAAATACACAATATTTTGTTATTATACAAATACCTATAATCCAAAAACAAATATAAAATAACGTCATAAGAACATAATTAATTACTATTAGACCCCGAAACATTTAAAATTTAGATCAATCTGTTCAATATTATAGAGGACGATACTTTGCACTTCCGCCTGGAATTGCAATAGATTGGTCGCTACCACTTCTAACGTATCAGCCAATCTATTCCAGGCAGAAGTGCAAAGTAACGTCCACTATAATATTTAGTGATGGATTCCGCAAAGTAACGCCTTTTTCAATAAAAAAATCAATCTGTTCAGTCAATTACTCAATTCTAAAAAAACTTTTTTGGTCTGTTCTTTATATTTTAACTTTTCCTCGAAACCCAATTAAATCGGATATTTGAAACTTCAAAGGTTTTGTTATCTTATTGGAGCCTACATATCCCCTAAATGCCGATTGACTATCTTTCTGGGTCCGATTCATTATACTTATTTTGGTTGTTTTTTTTTTGGGAAATTTAATAAAAAAAAACAACTGTACAGAAATTTAACATGAGAACTTAGAAAAGGAGAGAGAGAGAGAAATAAATAAAACCTTTATACAGCATACAATTATTCGTTTATCTCATTAGCTTTGACAGCCATCGTGGCGTAATGGGGTTGGTTGTATGTAAGCCCTACTATTATGCTGAAAAATTGTGAGTTGGATCTCCACATAGGATTGACTTTTATGTAGTTTAGTTATTTTAAATATGTATACTTATGTTAATATTTCAACTTTCGGGTAACCTCCGTACAAGCTATTTTTGTAATAATAAAATAATTTGTAATATATTATTATCCCAAACATACAAAAAACTCGTAAATTCGTTATAAAATGTAAATGTATTAAAACAGAGTACAACCTAAAAACAGTTTGACACGCTAATGCTTTGTAAATTTATTGTTAAAATCATATCCCTCGACACATGTCGCTTCAAACTGGGGCAATAAAATATTTAGCCTTATTATCTAGATCAGTGTAGGCACCAGAAGATAACTAGTTTATGCATATCATTGTTAGTAGATAAAGTTTATTTGAAAAATTTGTTAAAAAAGTTACATTCTTTATGTAATAAAATATTTTTTATATAAGGGTACATTTAATATCTATTAAAATTATCTAGTATTAAAAATAGTACTTTATATTTATATTTTTAACTTAATATTAATGTATAGATGTCTATTTAATTGAACAACAATCGATTAGATATAACAACATCAACTTCGCTGTTGACATAATTATAAATGATTTAACTTTGGTTAATTAAAATTCAATTACAGCCCAAAAATACTTACCGTTAATGGCTCTATGCATACAGTGAAGGGTAAAACTACGATATAAATACCAGCTGCTATACCAGCGATCCAGAAAGCAACTAGTATAAGAATTATCAGCCATATTATAGAAAACACAACGTTGCCCATGATCTAAAACAAACAAATAAAGCGTTAATTTGTTATTGAAAATGTATTTGGTTAATACCTACAGTGGATCTCCGGTAATCCGGCCCCTGTGTAACCCGGCACCCTCTGTAATTCGACATGTGTACATTACATATTGAATATTTTTTTTGACAATCTTCCTTAACGTAGATAAATGCATGATTGAACAGGCTAGAACTTCATTGATTCTTATTACGATTTTAATTCATAGTTTTTGATTATTTTAGTACATATGTACATTTATTTGTACACAGTTATTTCCTAATGTAAAAAATCTTCGATCAACAATAAAAAAACAAACAAAACAACAACAAACAAAGCAAAAAGGTTATTGTTGATCGAAGTGTAAAATTATTATTATTATTTGTAAGTTTTATAGCATTGACGTTAATTTTATAGTAAAACATAAGTTCTACTAATGTGTTGTTTAATTTACTAAATTCGACATACGTAATAGAATCTTATCATTGGATCTGTAATTTGTAGGATTATAAGGTTCTCTTTTGTAAAAAAAAATCCAGACTATACACAGTCTTAGACAGTACTCTGTAACCCGACAAATTCGATAGTTCAACACTACCTTGCAAAACGTTTGTAGGATTACCGGGGGTTCACTGTATTTTGAAATTAAACACATTTCTATAACGAATACTGAGCTATTAATTTTCTATAATCTAGGATCTATTTAACTATTCTTCAGTTTCGATTAAATTCTGCAGCTTTACCTATTACAATTTATATATTTTAACATTAGGTGTAGTTACAAAAATGCGGTCCCATCACGAAATCTGACATCGAACCCTGTGGCAGTAAATTATTGAGCAAATTGACATTTTAATACATTTTAATTGCTATTATTTTTAATCATAGTCTTAATGCGAGTAAAACTTAAGAGTTACTAACTTTTCTTAACGGCGAAATAAAATGTTTACCTTGTACCTTAAATTGCTGTGTTTAAACATCACTGCGTCATCGTTTATAGTAGTAAGTTTACATAATTTTGTGGGTTCATCGTTGCTCAGTCATTTCAAGGTTACTCCAATGAAATCGATTAAATAAAAGTTATTCATGTTCTGACCAAGTAAAGTACATATCAAGGTCAGGTTTTACGTCCATTCAAATATGGTTACGGAATGGAATTTTGTTTATCTTCTCTTTGAAAATTGCAGAGTATGTACAGTATGAAAGTAATTGTAATAAAAACTATAACGATTCCGTAACACGAAGAGTGTGAACGACTGAACTTGAATAATATTTCTGGTAAATAACAATAGGCAGTGATTTAATTTATTATTAAATTAGATGAGAGACTGTAGGTGGTAGAGCCACGCTGAATCTATTACTGGTGTCAGCATGAATGGGTCGGCTCGGCTGGGGTAGTAACACCCTCTCACAAAAAACCGATGTGAAGTAACAGTGCTTGCATTGTTACGTTTCGTTGGGTCAGTGAGAGCGCTGGAGGACCACCTCCCCTACCCTTCCCTTTTCCCTTCCCCCTTCCATTCCTCCCCCGCACCCCAAACACACGATGGCAACGCACTTGCGACTCCTCTGAGACCATTTACAATAAATTTCAGTCTTGAATGTTTTTTTATTTGAATATTTTATACAAGTTTGCAATAAGGGTTTTGGTATATTATGTGTATAGTATAGTACTTGCGAATATTAATCTGTTTTTTTTTCTTCATAAAAGTAGCTCATAAGAACTGGAGAAACATGTTAAACTAAAATCTGTTTGATTAAAACATAAATAAATCGGTCATCAACTTCTGACAGTATATACCAAAAATATATCTATAGTTTTCTTGTTAATAGGCGTCGCAAAAGTATTTGCCAGTAGTAGTTTCTAAAGTTTCCTAACAAAACTTTTGTAATCTAAAGGATATATTATAGGATACTAGCGGTCCTGGCAGACGTTGTCCCGCCCTGATTAAAAATAAATCCTTGATAGATTATATACCAAAACGTTCCCCACGAATCACTTTATCCACTGGTGAAAACCGCATGAAAATCCGTTCAGTAGTATTTGAGTTTATCGCGAACAGACAGACAAACAGACGCGGTAGGGGACTTTATTTTATACTATGTAATGATGATAATGATTGTGGCCATAAGATGTGTCCCGAAAATGCCGTAAAGTTCCACTTTTAATTCCATTTTGTGTGTTTAATTTAATTTTCAATTGTCACTGAATTGTATAACTACGTGACTAAAAAGTTTTCTTTTGATAATTTTGTCTCTGCCATAAAATATATTATTCATTGAACATAATCTGGTACAACAATTGACATAACAGAAAAAGTTTTTCCTCCAATTAAACTTTATTAGGCGTGACTAATCAATTTACTCATAGTTCCCTTCATACTAACATTTATTCTATAAAAATTATTACATGCACATTACGATATAACTAGGTCGCTTATTCTTTAGTACAAATATCTCTATTTATACTGTTAGTGGCTCCCGTTGCTTTTACTATGGTCGAACCAGTGAATTTTTCGTTAGTTTTTTGTTCTGCACAACAACATGAACCTTTTTTTGACACTTTTTTTGGGGCACGCTATTTTTCGAAAATTGTAATTCCATAATTCTCTACGACAGAGACAAACCACTTTGCGACGCGGTAACTGTGCAAGAAAGATAGATTACACTTTAAATTTGAATAACTCTGACCTATTAAAAAAAATCAAATTTTTTTGTAAAGGTTACCAAGATTGGTTTTTTTTCAAACTCTTTATTTTTTTTCAGGTTTTATGAGAATTTTTCTATATTTTTGAAATTTCCTTTAAGGGTACTGCGTGCGCCCGCGTGCCCCCACAAACAAGCCCTGACAACATGTATAATATACATTTAAGTCCGTAATTATTGTATGTCTGATTATCTATAGATGAGATATATCGTGAGATTATGTAAGTTTATTATTGTTAAATTAATGGTGACTAATTGATAACGGTTAAAAAAATTAGGTGAAGAATTACTGTATACAAGCCTTAGGTGTGTTTGATATATCTCTAAACGTTTACGTAGGTACTTTGTACTGTATTTGTAAAAAGTAAAATCCATTTATGATAAGATCTATACGATGTATACATTTTCAATAGTTATAAAGTGTAAATCATTCGCTTACGAATCTGCGTATAATAAGAACTTGGAAATTACATTATATTTTGATATATTTTAATTAACTTTTTTCGGTAACACGTCACAGTTTTCTTGTATTACATTACGTCTATTTTATTACACTATTATTTTTGGAACCAAGCGAGGCTCAAATTCATTTTACTATCGCATATTTATCACAATGAGGTTGTATATACAGTGCATACCACATGGTGTTTGCAGATACATAAGTACACATAAAAGCACGTGAATGTCACATACGTATAGGACATGAATAAAATGTACGCGTAGTACTTGAAGTTCCTTCGAGTAAAAATAAAATATGCCGCAACTGTGACAAAGTTTTAAATATTAAAAAATTTAACGTCGCGAAATATACACAATTCAGTGGGTGTTATAAATCACATAGTTTGATACATTTTACTCATAAGACCTTGTCGGCTATGTTCTAATAAACCTAATGAAACGCAACGAGGTTATTGTTATTAGACAATTTTTATATTTAGAACGTGTAGAAACACAAACATCTTACCGGTTTTTCGATAATGGTATCACAAAATTCGAATTGCGACTAGTCGCGTCACTTTTCACTTATGAACTGAGTGGACTGACCGTACACCGCGTTGCCCATGGGCGTGAAACTACTGCCTACGATTTACCAGTATATAATAAACCTTGAGTAATACTTTATACTCGTACGTTGGTACTCTTATCTAGGTAATGAGTAATGTGGGTGACGGAATGTAGACTTCACAAATACAAACTACGATGTGCTTGTTTTCGTGATTACGTTCCCAATAACTAAATTAATATGCACGGCTTAGCATTCGATTTTATTTATAGACATGAATTATAGAGTATTTAAGTACTCAAGGTATTTGTTAGTTTGACTCTTGTAGGTAGGTACTATTACAGTTATATAGTAAACTAGCTTTTACCCGGCTTTGGTCGCGCTAATATACTAAAGTATATTTTTTATATCTCGGGAATAGTACTTCTTTCTGGATAAAATGTTCTTTTCTTTATATATAGGATATATATAAATATTAAAACTCTTTACAAACTTCTGTCTGAATTGTTCCGGGCATATTCCACCAATACGTGGTGCATATCTTAAACTTTATCGCATTTGGGCGTGGAACATCATAAGATAACAAGAATGATTGAGTGTCATGTGCCTGGAATACAAGTTATGAGCTATAATAATTTTGTTTCTGATCATTTAAGCATCTGAGAAACATTGTATATGAGCAAGTTCACTTTATACGTTCTACACCAAATATATTTATCAATATTGACAAGTTACGCTTTTATACTTTGATAAAAATTTAGTGTAAGTTATAAATAACATTGTATTATTTCAGTTATTTGTAGCATTGTTATTAGTCATTATTATAAGTTCTTTTCGAGGATTAAAATGAACAGTGTAATGTCTCATTCGGATGACATAGAAGGACTCTTCTAATCCGACTGATCGTATTACGAAGACCACTGTATTTTCATAATGGTATTGGTTTACAGCCGTATTTTAATAGTTTCAAGAATTATTTGCTTACTAAAAACGTTAAATATTATGTTAATGAAAAAGAAGGTTGAGTTCATTGTCGCCAGCTTCTCATTCAATAATAAATATGAATGTCTTAACCAGTGATGTAGCCAGATATAAAAGGGTTCTGTATTAACACTTTTCTGGAAGCTTCCTACCGTTGAACTATAACGTGTTTTCTACGATATGTGCTCTAGAATGGTAAAACACTGTATATTTTACATTAACATTATTAATTTATTAATATAATGTGAAGTTACTAGTAACATTTTATGAATTACTAGCTGATACCCGCAAATTCGTCTCAAAAGGATTATGCAACATTGACGAAATGACGAAAGCTCCCACGCGGCTTGACTTCTTCCGACACTTCCAATAGTTATCGTTCTATTTCAACCAATTTACACAAAATCTTGACAAATTATATGCCTAAGTCTTCCTCGTGAATCATTCTATTTATTAATCAAAACCACATGGAAGATTTCAGTAGTTTTTGAGTTTATCGCGAACAGACGTGGCACAGGAATTTGTTTTATAATATGTAGTGATTACAAACAATAGACCCTTATAGTTCGAGAGCCACAGCGTCTTAGCTGGTCTTAAGGGGCCCCTTATCAGAATTTTTTCGGTGTATTTCCTTACCGTTGAATATATCGTGCATTCCCCGACATGTGACTTAGAAATCATTAGGACTTACAAACACTTTGTCTTCACATTCTCATTATTCATTTAAGTGTTCAGAGTATATGTTCGTGGGGAACAATTACGATATATTATACAAATCGCGACTGTCGCTTGGAGACCCGTATTGATACGGCTTATACGGTAGCTACGCCTCTGTCGGGGGCCCAGTATCATTGATACGGCGGTAAATACACCCCTGGTCTTAACGATATCATTTTGGTATCAATAAGATGTTGTCTTTTTGATAACTTTTTTTCGACATCGATTTTCCGATACTCTAATAATGACAACAGAAAATGACAAATCTTCTGTAAGGTTGTTAAGATATTTTTCTTAAATACGTAAACTAAAAATAAAACTTGGTAGATAATAAAAATACCATATTTTCAACAAAGTAATTATAACATCGAATTTAATTAGGAATTTATTATTCTTCCAAAAACTTGTCACAGTTCCATAATTTGATTACATCATATACTGGGTATTAGGCAACTGCTTCCGAAAACGAAGACAGACGATAGTACTAATGATACCTTAGATGATGGGTCGGAAAAAAAATCGATCCTGATTTAAAAAAAATCTTATTTTGAAAACGTTTTATTAGCATTATTTACGCTCCAGCATGTTAGTACAACTATATGAAACGATAGTTTCATAAAAAATACAATACTTTACTAAAAAAAAAACAGCAATGTAACAGGCCATCGACGAAACCATTCACCGAGTGTGCGAACGGCCTTTTCGATGCGCTTCCTAAGAAAGTCCGACCGCAAGCTGGTAGTGTAAATAACGGTATCGTCAGCATAGCAACCTACCTCGACCCGTTTAGATCGAAGTAGGTTACTGATGAACAGATTGAAGAGCGAGGGCACGAGTATGGAGCCCTGTGGCACACCTGAGCGTATCGGGTGGGGCAGGGATAGTTCCCCATCCACTCTAAAGCGGAAAGTCCTATCAGTGAGATAATCGTGGATAATATGAATTAACTTATCGGGTACGTGAGATTTACATAATTTATGGATGAGCCCTTCATGCCAGGCCTTATCGAAGGCTTTGGCGACATTGAAGAAGACTGCAATTATGCGTTTCGGTTGACGTTTCGGGTCGGCATTAAAATTAGAGAAAATGTACTCCATGAGGCGGTGTACTTGATTCGTGCAAGAGTGTTCGGCACGAAATCCGAACTGCTCAGGTGGTATTAATTTTAAATCTGTAATCGAGACCTGGAGAGGGTTCAGAAGGAGCCGCTCGTATAATTTACCTAATGTATCTAACAGGCTAATCGGGCGATAGCTATCGGGAAGCGTAGCTTTTTTGCTGGGTTTGTGTATGCCTATCACTACGGCCTTCTTCCAGGCGGCTGGAAAGTGGCCCTGGAACATGGTCGCATTGAAGATTGTCATATCATTGAAGATGCAGACCAATAAAGCTATGATGCGATCAGGAAGGATTCTCAGTACTTCGTTCCTGATCCCATCGGGACCTGGGGACTTCCTAAGCTTTAGACGCTTGATGGTATCCGATACTTCATCAAAAGTGATAGGAGTTAGCGTATCAGCTGGCGGGGACACGAGCGCGCGCTCTACCGAGGTCTCGATCGATCCAATATGTATAGGGTCAGTGTTTGCTGTATTCGGTGAACATTGTTTCTCTAAACTCGCGGCGAGACACTCCGCCTTGTCTATACTATCGAACGCGGGAGGTAACCCGGGCCTCTATCGAGAGGGAGCATTGGAATAGTCTCGTCTGACTTAATTGTTCGTGCGAGTTTCCAGTACGCCAGGTGGGACGGACGGATGTCCTCCAGGAACCTATCTCATCTGTCGGCTCGGATCTTAGAAATGCGAGTCCTAACCTTCTTTCGTAATAATCGTTACCGATCGCGATTCTCTACAGACGGATAAGTGTCGTGAGCTCGAGTCGCGGCGTTCTTTCCCGTGATCAACGCTCTCACGTCGTCCGGGTGGATGGAATAATTGATGAGGAACGTTAGTTTATATTAGTATATAATCATATAGTATATAATTTGTCAAGGATTTTTCCATAATCAGGGCGGGACAAGGTACTGCCGGGTCCGCTAGTATAAAATAAAATTTGAGAATGTCTAACGCTTTATTGATCTGTGGAAATGATCAAAGTGCCGTCAACTGCGGCCGCGCCTCAGTGCAAAAGGAGCGGTTTGTTTTGGCGGGATTCGGGATCGTGCAAGATCGCTAGCTGCCGGGGTGGCGCGGCCTGGCCACGCCGGAGCGTTCGATGACCCGAGCATCAGCTGTTTTTTTTATATTGTTACAATGCTTTTTTTTTTGTAATGTAATTATTATGAAACTATCTTTCATTTAGCTGTACTAACATGATGGAGCGTAAATAATGCTAATAAAACGTTTTCAAAATATGATTTTTTTAATCAGGATCGATTTTTCAGGGAAGGTATAATTAGTACTATCATCTGTCTTCGTTTTCGGAAGCGGTCTCCTAATACCCTGTATATATATTTTTTTTCGAATTGACTACGTTATGGGTTTGATGGGCCTTCACAGCTTCATCCAACTACATGATTACATATATGACATAAGCAAAGTACTATGTATATATAAAATATAGATTACTTAAAATTTCAAGGGTTAATATTTTTTTCTTATTTCTTAATACACAGATTTATCAACTCATTTACAGTTCAATAGAAAAAAACAACGGTAAGTTAGACAGTCAATCATATCTTTGAAATCCCAATAAAATATTTAAGACCATTTCGAAGAGATCTTAAAAATAAAAGAAATTTTAAATAGTAGTAAATGGTGGTGGTGGTGAAATTGTTTTGGTCATCCATAATGGCATGCTTATATCTTTAGATTGTGGACTATTTTAAGGTTAAAGATTTTTATTAAATTTTTTGCTTTCCTTATAGGACCCAGAACATGATATAGTCATAATTTATATTTAATCATGATAGTGAGATAAGAGATAATACATTCAACTGTTTATCGCTTCAGTAATGGCTCAGTTCTCATTTGAAGAACCAATTCCAAAATTGAATATTAGGTATTATTAATGAATTATTTACTCTGTGTAATTACAATTGTAATTACAAGCATTTCCATTTTTTATTTTAAATCTACAATATTTACGTAAATACATAATAAAAACGTATATAATAAATAGGCCGTACAAATGTGTATTATTATTAATTTCTAGTTACTAATATGAAAATACGTTTTCGTCTTGTCATCGTAGTGATATACGTAGTATTCTTTTAGTAGTCTGTGGTAGTGATTATACATGCTATTTGATGAAGGAAATTTAGAGGCACTATAAAGGATTCATAAACAACATTCATTAACATATGACATAATAAATAAAAATTATCAGGCGAATTAAGCAGTTTAGTTGTAAAATTAATTTAATGGATAATTATATCTTGCGGGCTTTGGCTTTATTATTTGGTGGGAATATGAAAGTCGTCTGTAGGGAATTTGAGACGGGCTCCTGGCACCACTATGACGAATCCATATCAGTCATGACCTCGAGTATTTTTATTCTGTGGTCGTGACAAGTGATTATAATAAAAACATTTACTAAGCTTTATAAAAAAATTGTATATTTTTAACGTACTAAGATATTTATTCAGTTTAGAGGTAATTGATTACATTACAAATAAAAAGTTTATTTTATATATTACTATAAATTTAGCATTACTTTTGTTTAGCTTAGAATAAACTTTTACTACCTTATATTGCATTGTTTTATAATCACAATAATTTTAAATCTATATATATATATATATACTAGCGGGCCCGGCAGACGTTGTCCCGCCCTGATTAAAAATAAATCCTTGACAAATTATTATATATATATACTAGCGGGCCCGGCAGACGTTGTCCCGCCCTGATTAAAAATAAATCCTTGACAAATTATATACCAAAACGTTCGCCATGAATCAATTTATCCACTGGTGAAAACCGCATGAAAATCCGTTCAGTAATTTTTGAGTTTATCGCGAATAGACAGATAGACAGACACGGTAGGGGAATTTATTTTATACTATGTAATGATAATGATATAGTAGAGTAGCGTTCTTAATAATTTTCATTTTTAAGGAGGCTATCAATGATGATAAACTGCTTTTAGTCGTGATACTAGTTATATTTATATTATCAGATTTCAGATTTTTTAATTATGGCTGGATATTTTGAAGAGATGGGTTGGACAGAACTAGCAGAGGGGGAGACACCAAATCACCAGTTACATCTGGCGAGATTACTTTTAGATCTTGGGGTTTTTGACGATAATTTTTCTGGAGAGTGGCCAAGGTCTGTATGATACTTAAGGATAAATGTTTTACAACTATTTTCAGTAAACAGAACAAGCTTTAATATTATCATGGATTCTTACAATACCAAATTGGCGTTAACTCCCAACATATACTTTAATATACTATAAAGACCGAAAATCATGAATGTAGTAGTTATGTATTGTAATTTATAAAAAAAAAACGTATTGTATCACTTCTCAAAAAATCTGTACTCTATTACTAATTGTTTTTGCCAGTTACTCCTCTCTTATTTTGTCTGCATTGGGCTACATTTTAAAGTTTATTAGATATACAAAAAATGTAACTAAATGACTTATGTACCTGAGAGTTTTTGGTGAGATTAGACCGTCATATAGTGGTTTCAATTTTATGTCCTTAATCTTGTGTTATTTGAGACTATAATATTATAGGTTCATATTATTATTATTATCATGCACATGTGAAATCAACAGGAATAACACAAAGCACAAATAGTGAGATGGCACAAAAGTTCTCTGGAAAGTTCTGACAAGGGTGACAACACCAAGGGTGACAACACCATTTTGTTAAAATACTAAGATCTTCACAAGACTGTAATAATTACCACTTGGCAATAGATCTAATAATCTATACTAATCTATATCTATACTAATATCAGGTAAAGTTTGTGAGTTTGTGAGGTTGTAGGAGGTAATATCTGGATATATTAAACAGATTTTGAAAATTCTTATGCCAATAGAAAGCCACGTTATTTGTGAATATCATAGGCTATAATATTAATTCGAAAATGAAAAGACTTTTTTGTGGTAGTCGGATTTGCAAAGTAAGTCGGAGAAAAAATGGTTGAACGAAAATGTTTCTTACTAATGCTGCCTTAACGATGAGCGATATATGATTGAGTTCTAGAGAAAAGTTGTAGAGCTTGATAATGCCTACAAAAAAGTCACTGACAGCATATGTCTAACTTTTATATTTAAGTCACAAAAAGTAGTTTTTTTTAATTAAAAAAATGAATTTAAATTGTTAAGTGATGTTTGTCGGTCATATTATCAACAACAATTATGAATTCTTATCAATATATAATTATATAATAACCGAGCCAAGCCACAGCAATGCGTGGCTGGGTCAGCTAGTCTTCAATAAAAAAGATTGGAAACAAATATCTACAACTATTAAAATATGTAACATTTTCGTGATTACATGATTTTATATTTTACTCTTGTTTTAATTGAAGCACTTTTTGTTTAGATACTTCTGACCACTTATGCCAAGTGTTGATTTACCTAGTCTTGCCATAAATACTGAAACAAAGAAAAAAAATATTTTCTATTGCAAATAACATTTATTACTTTTACAGTACAAAAGGCTTATTCAAAGTGGTCTCCATTGGCTGTAATACAGTCCTTTAAACGTTGAGGCCAGTTATCAATAGAAGCATACACTCTTTCCATAGGAAAATTCTTCACTGCCAATCATACGGATCGTTTTAGGGACTCCAAATTATCATGGCGTTTAGAGCAAGCCGTACTCTCTAAAACTGACCATAAATCATAATCCAGCAGATTAAGATCAGGATTAGACGACGGCAAGTCTTCAGCTCTGATGAAGTCCTAAATGTTTGTTTCCAACCAAGACTGTGTAGACCGAGCTTTATGACCCGGCGCCGATTCTTGCTGGAAGGACCATTCTTGGTTATTGAACATGGTGTTGTTAAGGGGTTTCACTACTTTCTTAAGAATGGTATATTGATACACTTGTGCCGATGTTTTGATACCTTTCTCACAAAAGTATGGCTCAGTCACTCCTTCATAGCTAGTACCCCACCAAACCATCACTGAAGTCGGATAGTGCCCATGTTGCACTCTGTCGACTAATTGGGAAGCTTCCTTAGAGCTTTGAGCATAAATATGGTCATTTTGTTTGTTAAAATGTTGCTCAATTGTAAAAATTTTCTCATCCGTAAATAAAATATTTCTGTGACCTCCCTTTGCGTACTGCTTCAGTAGTTGTTTCGACTTTACCACCCTATCCTTTTTTAAATTATAACTTAAGAAATGACCAGTACGTATCTTATAGGCTGCAAGTCCTAAGTCATCTTTTAAAATACGCGCATAGTTCTAGGTGCTATCTTCATCACCCGAGATAAAATCTTTTGCTTTCGGACAGGATTTCTTCGAATTCTTTCCTTTACTGCTTTGACCACCTTTTTCGTACGAACACTACGTGGACAGTCAGATCTTTTTCTGTCACAAACAGAGGTCTCATTGTATCTATTAATAGCCCGGTACACAAACATTTTACTAATACCAAGCGTATGGAGAGTTTTAAATATTGCATTTGGCTCTATACCGACTTTGTGTAATGCAATCACAATGATTCGGTTCTCTTTATCACCCCACTCCATTTTAATATCGCAAAATATTGTTCAATGTATTTGCGCCAAATTGAGAATTTTTTTTTTTTTTTTATCTTAGTCTTTGTAAAGTACATAAAGCTTAATTTCTACGATAATGGATCAACAAAAGATCTGAAGTTGATTTAGACCACCACCGTATGACTAACATAGAACATAGGGACAATACACAATTGGGTTAGTAAGTACCTAAACATATAAGTTAGTAAATAAATATGTATATTTTATCATATAAGTATGTATAGTACAAGTAAGTATAATGTAACAAATAATTAGAGCTTAATTTTATTAATATAGATATATTTACACAGAACAGTAATAAAAGGAGTAAAGGAGATGGAGAGTAGGAATTGCATACAGGTGGGACGGAATATCTCCTGGGGGAGTAAATTATATAGAGAAACGCGCCGATTTGGACAATTAAAAAAAATATGGTCTATATTTCCTTCATCTAGCCCACATTCACATAGCGAGTGATCCCAGACTCTAATTTTTGCAAGATGGACAGGTGTGCAGGCATGATTTAAACGCATACGGCATATCACCGATATCGTACGCTTGTCTACGTTCCGAAACAATGAAAACCAGGGTTTAGTGGGGATGGTAGGTTGTAAATTGCCATAGAATTTGGCTTTAAGCTTGTGTGATGTCTGCCACTCATTATTCCACGCTTTAAACAACTGGTGTTTCATGCTTACACAGAGATCCCCAGGAATGATTTGAAAATGTTCTAGGGAACCTATGTTGGCAGCTTGCTTTGCACATGAATCTGCGGTTTCATTGCCTGGAATGCCCGAGTGACCCGGAATCCAAGCCAAGACGACTTTTAAGTTTTGCTGTTGACACATATAAAGAGCTTCTTTGATTTTTAATATAATTGGGGATCTGTATTTAGATTTGAAGGGATTAGCCAGTACGGCTTGTAAGAAAACTCAGTGAATAATCATATAAAAATGACAGATTCTAAATTCAAATGTAATATTATATATATTTTTAATTGTAACAGTATTTATGGCCAGACTAAGTATATTAATTGTGTAATTTTGTCAAAAACTATTATCTTAATTTTACAATTGTCACTCACAATGTAAAAGAGAAATACATTTATATTTTTTCTATTTCTTTATAGTTAATATTATGTATGGAATCCATTTATATTTGAAAATATATTTTTTTTGATTAGCGGAAGATCATAGACAAATTGAAAATAAGATGTGTACTTCACTTTGTACAAATTCATTATTGTTTCTCTAACCTAAAATTAATGAGTCTGGTGTTATTGGTGTAAATATTGCTAAAATTACTTGAAAATACTTATAAAAATATGAATCTATTCCAGGTTACCACCTCCTGCATCAAAGGATGCTGTCAATGAATTACCTGAAGTATCAATAAACAGTCCAGATAAAAACTGTCCGATATGTCTGAAGGATTTCCTTGTTGGTGACAAGGCTAAAGAAATGCCTTGCCATCATTTATTCCACATGAATTGCATTTTGACTTGGTTGGAGAAGGTATATTCTATATGTTTTGTTTTAATGTAATATAATATAATGCTATTTATATAGGAGTATTTAGCAACATGTGCCAGATATCTATTGTATAAATGTTATAAAACAAAGTTACTTTTCATGTCATGTCTGTCTGATTGTTGTAATATGATTATCCCTTTACTTTAATGCTTTTTTTTCTGGAAGGTTTATATATATTATACAAGTATATTATATTTATAGAGAGTAGAGGCAAATTAATGTATGAAGTATTAAGAAGAAGTTTTCAAGCTCTTATATCAGTAAAGTCGGTTAAACCTTTAAAGAGATATAACAATAATGTGGCAGTAATCACTTTTTATAGTCATCATAAAAATGACTATAAAACAGTCCACGAGAGCATATTTATATCTATTAAGGATACCCCATAGTAATCATTTTTATACTTTATACCAGCTGACTGTTTAGACACTCGCAGTATTCTGGGATATGACACTTCATGGTCACATTTTACATATAAAATAATAATATCAAAATAAAATTCTAATAAAAAACCAAGAAAACCTGTGTTAAAGTTTGTTCTAATACTTTCAAAAGTATAGCTACAAACGTGTAAATAAAATAATGTTTGTGTTTTTCTAGACAATTAGGTCAAATATTAAGCACCTTTTAAATTGATTTAGAACGAGATTCGAGTATGGAACGTCCTCCAGAAATATTGCTACTGTATAAACAGTCACCTGGTATATTTTAAAAAAATAATTGGTTATTGTTGGCTAACTATGCGGGTTTAGGAAAAACAATAAAATAGTTTTGTGTGAGCTAGATGTGTGATTTGTTACTATTATATTAATTTCTTTCCAGACGAATACATGTCCATTTTGCCGATTTGAGTTGCCAACAGACAACGAAAGCTATGAAGCTTTTAAGAAAGAAAAGAAACGGGCAGTACAAAGAACGGAAGATTTAAATACTTTGCATAATTCTATGTTTAGTTAGTTTAAGGAATTGGTAATGATACATTATATTTTCTAGAAAAGGTGTGGTTTAATAGAGGATCATTTTAATGTAGATTTATGTGTGGTGTATGGGACAATTTGGACGGGGGATGAAAACAAACCTTGTGGGTTCTTGTAATTTAACAGCTATTTTGCCAGGTTTTTTTAATTTAATTTCACAAGTATAAGACTTAACTAATAGACGCACATTAATGTTTATATCATCCTTGACTGGTAGTTAACAGGTTAAATGATTGTAAATTAGCTTTTGTTCATGACTACACACATTAATGTTAACTTAGCCTTTCCGTAAGGAACAGTACTTCTGCCTTTTTCAATGTTTATGCAAAATTTCACGATTAGCTGTTGAGTACCTAAGGCATAAGAATCAGACTCACATTCCATTTATAACATTATGATTAATATCTAAATAAAACAATGTTGTAATCAACAGTAAAAAATATATTTCGAGGTGTCTTCTATATTCTTCTCGAAGCACAGGAGAACAAACGCTATGCTAGGCCATGTGCAGTATTTGGAGCTGTCACATGTGTCTAGAAATACATGGGCAAATTAGGTATGCTAGTCAGCCATTGATTTTTCCAACTGCAAATACCTGTAAAAGACCATGATAAGGGAAGAGTAATCCTTGACAACAATTTCGGACACCACAATGAAGCCGAAGTGGAGATGCTACCCAAAACTTTTTATTTCTTTATAAATTTTTTAGTGTTTGACCACAATCCCACCTGATGTTGAATAACCAAGTTGTAAACGCGTGTTACAAAACACGTATAGTCTGTCTGTTGGTTCAGGGAAACCAATTAACACTCTGTCGGTTTATCTGGGCAGAGCTTCACCTTACAATAACTGTGACATAGAAGTGCGTGTAGATCAACGACATCTTGCGTTTTATATGCCAAACTGTGTTTTTTTGTTGTTTTTTATATCATAGGAGGCAAACGGACAGGTGGGTCACCTGATGTTAAGTGATGACCATCGTCCATAGACACTTGTAACACCAGAGGAGTCGCAAGTGCGTTGCCAACCTCTCTTGAGGGAGAGGGGGAGTAAGGGAAGGGGGAAGAGGAGGGAAGATGGGCCTCCGGCACTCTCAGTGACCGAACGAAACGCGACAATGCAAGCACTGTTACTTCACGTCGGTTTTCTGTGAGAGGGTGTTACTACCCCGGGTGAGCCAACCCATTCATGCTGAAACCATTAATAGCTTCAGCGTAGCTCTACCACCTTCTATGTGGAAGTTAAAGCAATTACTATTTACTCAAAAATTTAACATACACAAAAATAATAATAGCGATCTAATTATTGTTATTTAAGTAATCAAATATAGTCAATTCTCAGTCAAATCTCTAATATGGTTGCGCTAGTATTAATATTCCGGTCATGTCGATGTCCATGAAGTCGTCTCGCAGAAGGAGGCGGCGGAGAGGGTCCGTGAGGAAGATCCTCAAAGTGGCCGTCTTCGCCAACGGAGGACAGGCAGGAGGAGGCGGCAGTTTGACCGCCTCTTCCCACCGTAGCCGGATCTAGGGAAGATGGGTCGGGGGGCCCATCTTCCCATTCCACAGATCCGGCGGACGGAGGAGACGGCCGGTGTGTACCCGGCTGTCTCCTAACAGGACGGGGCCCGGCGGCGGCGCTTTCGCTGCTGGGCCAACCGCTGGGGCGGCACGATGAAATCTATAGAGATCTCGTGCCGCCCCAACTATAGCGGCAGACGTACACTGTGGGGTTTTAGTCCGTGCAAGTCGGAGATAGGTTGCGAATTGTATGTATCAGGCAACAGCCCAAGCCGAGGTGTGCCGAGCACCCTTGAGCTAGTTGTCAAATAAAATCGTCTGAGTGCCTTAAGCGCTTACCTTAGTAGTCCGGTGAAGCTGTTAAGATCTTGTTAGGTCAATAGCGGAGTCAGTTCGAAAAAAAAAACTTTCAATAAGTACCACGGTAATGCAAAAAACACCTTAACTATGTAGCTATAAATTAAAAAAAGGTTAGCTCAAAAAAATTATAAATGTTGTACTATAATAATTTGAGAAGTGCCTATATTATTTACATCTTTATTTTTAAAACGCACCATATTTATGACAATGTCTTATAACTATGCAATCCGGTATTACTCTTTGAAGAATATTTTTAGACTTCACTATAGTAAATAAATATATAATTTCAGGTTTTTTAGATACATTGTATATAAATACACTAATTATAACTGTATAATGTCACAGACAATAAATAATATTTGATAGCCTTTTGTTTTATTTGATATAATATCATCAGAAAATGTATTGGTTGTAAAAGATCTCAAAGTTGTTACTGAAACTATATCAAGAATTAGTAGTAGTAGTTAAAATTCAAATTTACTCGTGTACAATTAGAAAATTTAAAAAAAGGCCAGCAATCGAGGTGTTTGTGTCTTGCGAGTGTGCTTTGGCATTGTGTGCTGTGGGCAATGGAAATATTTTTCGAGGTAGGATTTTTACTCATCAAAATTACTGCACTATGCCTGATGGTATGCACAGTACAATCCAAAAACAATGGCGACCACCGAGTAACACATTATCCATCGCCGGTCGCCGCTGTCATGCCGGCCTTCGAAAAGCTGGATATGGACAGGCTGATCCCGAAACGTGACCCGCAGAAGTGAATCACTATTACGGGCTTTTTCGCCATATACATGGTGGTTGCAACCCAGTCAGGCTGTAAGACACTACCACCCCGCTGATGAATGATCAAATAGGCTATTTTCATATCGCCAGGTGGTGTTCAAAATTGTTTTGTTTCAGTTACAATAGTAGTAAAATAGATGTCGCTGTAAAAATAAACAGTTATAACCAACTCATTTAACATTTCTATATAGCATATTAAATTTATAGATGAAACCGAATTCATTACATAATACATTGAGTAAATAAGTGAGATTTATTTTGTATCTGAAAATAGCGTGTAATGTTTAAGTAGTTCAATTTTGACTCATTAAATCTTACATAAATGATTGTTTGTAGAAAAAAGAATTTATTGTCACATATACTTTTTCATTTATTTTGATTATATTTTCGGACAATGGTTATAACTGAAGATAATTGTTACAGATAACTTTTGAATAGTATCTGTACATAATACACGTACTCGAATTGTTAGTAGTAAAAAAGTATGTAGTTAATTTTTTTCTGGTTTTTCATTTGTTGAACGGATTTGATTTAGTACGCGTATTATCAACTCAGTTAAGCAGAGCGTGTTAATTTTCCAAAACGTTTTTTGATGGAGTTCAGATTATTGGCGAGCCTTATATACATTTTATGCTCGTGATAAAACAGTTATAATCAATGATATGAAAAGGTGTTTTACTTATAATATCATTGGGTACAATACATACAAGATTTTACATTTTCTAATTTAGAACGATTTAGCTGAGTGATATTTTGTGTGTATTGTCAAATTGATGTACGTCAAAATTGTTTGTGTTATTTTTAAAGTTATAAAAATAGTAAAATAAATATTGCTGTAAACTCGAAGTGTATAAAATGAGTAAAAAGAGACAGTGAGTAAGCAATATTTAAAATATTGATGATATATGTACCTAATTAAAATAATATCTTTAGGTGACCTTTCTACTTTATATTTCAGAGTGTGCAACTGTCCTCCTAGATTACAAAAAGTATGCAAACATGCAAAACTTACAGACTGTAAAGATGTTTCAGAGATTATTGAAGCTCTTACGTTTCAAGATGAAAGTAAGTGCGATTAATTACTAGAACTTAATCTATTTTATACGCATGTAAACTAATAATTACGTATATATTTATTTTAAGGTAAGAGAAAAGCAGCGAGAACAAAACCTCCGAAGTTTAAAACGAAACCGTTTAAGCCACGACATTATAAAGATACTTGTGTACCTATGATGCCTTCTATGCATACACGGTACAGTGAATGTAATATTAAAAATAGTACATAAATAGTTTTGTACATATAATCAAGTATAGTCTGTAAATGAATTCATTAAATTTAGAATTTGATAGTCCTGTCGAAGTTGATATTCAGAATTATTTCTAAAACATCAGAAACGATAAGTATGTTAGTAGTCAGAGCTGGGCATACAGGTTCGCAGCTACCGTTGTAACACTCTCATAAATGATACGTGTACACAGAACCTAGAATTTTACCCACAAATTCTTAATAATAAGTGGCTCATATAAGGAAAATATGAAAATAACGTTAATGCTCTAGGTGTAAACAGTAAAGAGTTCTTCACGAGACTTTAGTACTGCAGCCTTTACGAGTAGATACTTAATGCTGGCATAAATTAGCAGTGCATTCATTCCATTGATTTATTTACGCTCTAACGTGTTTCCATCTACTCGTATTCTATATATATTCTTTATATTCTATTCGTATTACTGTAACAGTTTTTACTCAATCTAACATGTTGAGACCCTTGAGCTTTCGTATGTATCATAAGTACGATATAGCGCTGTGAATGTAGAATATAATTTTCAACGTTTACTGTGCGTTGACGGTAACATTTATGATTTATATAGTGAATGCTGGTAAAAGAGAACGTTTGGGTTTTTGTCATGACTTTCGACTAAATCGTTACAGACTCATATTTATTTTAATATATGACATTGAGGTTGTTATTATTATTGCAATATTATATTTAACTAGCTGAAACCCGCGATTTCGCCTGCGTATTTTATTTTTTTAACAATATATTTTATGCGCACAGGAAAATACCACATACAATTGAAAACAAAAATATACTTTTGCTCACATTCTTTCCAATTATTCCTTTACTTCGTCTCTCCCCCGTATGTGCACCACACCGCCTGCCCACTTCTCCACGACAAAAAAAGACACTTCACTGAAGGCGTAACGCATATAAAATGTAGTCTCTTAAAACTGTATATCGATATCGTTACATTTTTTTAGATAAGGACCATTTAAAAGTAAAACAAAATTTAATTTAAATCTGTCCAGTAGTTTTTGCGTGATGCGCGCACAACGGCACACGTCTATCATTTTATTTATATGATTTAAATTCTTTTATATTTTTAACAGATTGCGCTACATTGGTCACTGTGGTATAGAATCACCAAAACGCCTTGATGGCAAAGCCAGGTTTGGACCTAATATATTTTTTTATGTTAAGTATTTTTATGCGTTTGTTTGAAAAAATCTTAGGACGTCTTTTCATTATGAATTAATATTTGGAAACAGGTTTTATCAAATATTATGTTTATTATTACTTTCTTAATTGTATTAGGTTTATTGTTTGTGATTTTTTTTTGGTGAGAAGGTAATTTTGGTATTACATCTAATGTTAAGAGAATGGTTATACTTTTAGTTATTCCTTTTTAAGAAAATTGTAAAAACAAACGTTATTTTACTTTGACACAAAATTATTTAATATTTCAAAGTCCATAAATGGTTTAAAATAAGATAAAAATACAACCATATCTGTTCCCTCTTAATATTATAAACTTTCGACTCCTCCACAAGCTGTTCATTACTACGTAATTTAAAACATAAAAATAACTTTCTTATATATACTTATAGGAGAACATACAGTGGATTTGTTTTTGATTCCACTTCCGAAGAAGAAAATGAAGAAAATAATGGAATACTATCGAAAAAAAAGAAAAAGGAGAGGTATAAAAAGAGAGTGAGATATTTCGATCTCCTACCAGGTGATGTAATGTTGCCGACACCGGTACCAGTTATAAAGCATACTTCCTCAGATAAATCTATTTTAAACGTAAGCTATCACTTTTTATTTTATATTTTATGACATAATGATGTAGATCATGTTTTGGTTAAATCAATATTTAAATTACCTATTGCAAGTAAACTGTATATTACATCAGTAGCTTTTTAGTTATCGATACATATCAATCTTGCTTAGAAGACAATAATGTGACTTTCAGATAAATAAAAAATATTATTTACGGATATAGAATTAATAAAAGAACTACATTATAATAAACAAAAATATATATATGTACAGCAAGTTTAAATTTGAAATGATATCTGATATATTACAACACTAGGTTTTGCATGCGGCTTTGATCGCATTTATAATATTTCTTTGGTTTAACTTTTTGTTGCGATTTTTTTATGTGTATATTTCCGTGCATTTATGTCGAAAAGTAGCCTATGTGTCAGACTAAGTTTATGCAAAACCTCATTGGTACTTGCTTAGTGGTGGAGTAATACTGTACAAGTATAATATTAATGTGGCTTGATTATTGGCGATAAAATCTTATACATATTATCTTCCTGCTATTTAAGCAATTATTGAATTTTTCGGTAGAAGATTAAATAATCATGTAATTTGGGCTGTGGTTTTAGGTACCAAGTCCAAAAACTAGTGGAGAGGTCATTGCTGCTCAGAGAGCAGTAGCTAAACCTGGAGAAACTAAACCACCCTTGC
The DNA here is from genome assembly GCA_036509395.1 of Antheraea yamamai. Taxonomy (NCBI): domain Eukaryota; kingdom Metazoa; phylum Arthropoda; class Insecta; order Lepidoptera; family Saturniidae; genus Antheraea; species Antheraea yamamai. Next base: position 8,915,362 of record AP028429.1, read on the forward strand.
CACCGAAATCCGTTCATGAGTTAGTATATTTAATACTAGCTGACCCGTGCAACTTCGTCTGCACCAAATCGGTTATTACCGGTTTCAATTGTATTTTTAAACGCAAATAGTCTTAAAAAACCTAAAAGCCGATTGCAGCGACATCTAGCACTTCCCATTGTGAATCCAAACTATCCAGGGATTCACTCAAACATATACCCAGTTGGTATGTGACAAATCTTTTGAAATAAGCGTAGAATCTGTTCTCAGCATTACCTAAAGTAGTGTCATCAAAGTGAAGATCAAAACTAACTTACATATATTGCCGATAAATGTCTTCCCAGTACCTACCCCTTATAACTTCATCACATAACATACTGTAAAAATTGAACTTTATTTACATTAAATTTCCATTATGTTTTAGTTGTTTGTTTTATAAGAATTTGTAAAGTATACGTGAAATCTGCATTCAATTTTAATGTTGTCACATTTATTTTACTTTTGACATATAAACCACTTTTTTTACTGAGATACTCAACTTGGGATAATATACCTTTCTAACAGTGAAATCATTTTTTAAATCGGATCAGTAGTAGGTACCAAGCATTCCTCGAAAACAAAACTTTACCTCTCATTATAATATTAGTATAAATACAACATAGTATGGTAACTGCAAACACTTCAACTGATTTATTTTAATCGTAGATTCACAAACCTAAAACCCAACTACTTCAAGACTCAACAATATTTAGAAAACTAATTTTATCAAATATCGAAACAACATACGTACTGATGGACCTCTAATTGAGATTCATCTTCTACAATACAATGTAACTATTATCTAGGTTTATGTTTTAGGAAAAAATCTTGTCACCTTTGTTTATCAAACATTTTTCATACAATAAAATAAGTGTAACAACATATAAGTGACAGTTTCGTTTACACATATTTGTTTCATATGTGGTTGGTAATTACGCATAGAAATGTCATGTAGCCGTAGCTCAGTTGTAACTTGCTGGACGTTATATGGTTCGACGGAGTCGACGGTTCGGAACCCAGCGGTCTTTTTTTTTGGTATTTTTTTAAAGTAGCTTAGGGAAATATAGCTTACATTTTTAGCTAATCTGTCTGCTATATATAGCACAAAGAAAATTTACCAAAATCCGTTAAGAATTTCATTAATTACAAATTTTTGACTTTCGTCCGTTATCCTGGAGAATCCCTTGCGTTTTATGTGATAAAAAAGTATCCTAGATGTAATCTCGTAATATTAGTTATCACTGTGCCAAGTTTCGTCAAAATCGGTTCAGTACTTTCAGAGTGATGCGTGTTCACAGGGACAGACAGACAGACAAAAATTGTAAAAAGATTATTTTTGGCTTCTATATCGATAACAAAGTCTACCCCGATCAAAATTTTCAAAAAATATTTAATGTACAGATTTGACCTTGCTACAGTTTTATTATAGTATAGATTATTAAGGAAAAGCAAATTATACAAGCTCTTCTTCTTTAATGTATGGCACCGTGTGTAAGTAATACACGATTACTCTAGTATCAGTCTCAGTGTCTGTGGCAGATAATGTCATAAACAAAGGAGACCCATTATTAAATGTAATTCGGAAAAGAGGATAATCAATCTGTGTTTAGACCAAGTTATTGTATGTTTCACATAAATATACATATAGCCAAAGTTGAGTACATATCGATAAAGAAATAGACAATCTGATTAAAGTTTCATTTTTTTAATTTTAATAAATAAGGACAAGGCATGTAAAATTAAAGGGTTATTATTCATATATATATAAAATCTAGTATATTATTATTTATTGCAACTTTAAATACAATGGTTGAAATTCGCGGACGTCTACTTTATTTTAAGTTCTGTTTAGTTGTGCCACAATGTATGGAAATATCAGTCTTATATATTTTTGTTCTGTTAAAAAATATTGGTTTGATTAAGGTTTTGATACTGATAGATTTGGCCTTAAATTTGTAGCAACTATATATACATAGTGTGTTCATCGATGGTGCGTTTTGTATTGTTATTTTCAACTTTAAAAAAATATTTTTCAAAAATACCCGCCCACTGGACGTCCGTCTATCGTATGGGTCCCATACATACTGGCTGGTTGGAAAAAAAATTTTGATTATGTTTTGTTTTTTCATAAAATTCAAATGACTGCGAATTTGTTTGAATTTAAGTGCGTTTTAATTGCTACGTTTAGTCTTGATTTTATAATTTTACCAACCATTTAAATAAAGTTAGCGACAAAATGGAATTGTTAGATATTCTTTACGCCATGAAGCGACGTCATTTGATGGCAGATGAAATGCAAAGAGCTGTAGGGATGTTGCAAGCAGGAAGTAATCAATCTCAGGTATCTCGACATTTTGGCATTCATAGAAGTGTTATTTGTCGTCTTTGGCAGCGCTACAATAATACAGGAGAACCCGCTGAACAGCATCCAGGCCGTAAAAGTAGTACAACCACTCGGCAAGACCGGTACATACAACTGACTGCAAGACGCCACCCGATGTTAACCGCTCGAGAGATAAGTTTGACGCTACAAATTTCAAGTGGTGTTGATGTAAGTCCTCAAACTGTGCGAAATCGACTGCATGAGTACGGCCTACGAGCTCGACGCCCAATCAGGTGCCCACCGATACGTCACGGGAATCGCGCTCGTCGATATGAATGGTGTAGAGAACACATAACATGGACCCAGGACAATGGGATAAAATTATGTTTTCCGATGAGTCGCGATTCGAGTTTAAGCCTGATACAAGAAGGGTGCGAGTGTATCGTCGGCCCGGAAATACTGAAAGGCTCAGGTGCGTTCAGGAAGTTCATCCATACAGTGGCTCAACAGTTATGTTATGGGCGGGTATTATGAAGAACAGGCGAACTGAGCTCGTTTTTGTAAATGGAAACATGAATGCTGAAAATTACATTGAGGATATTCTCAGATCTTATGTCTACCCATTTGCACAAACCTTTGGCTCCGACTTTAGGTTAATGCATGACAATGCGCGTTCACATACAGCTCGGCGAACCAGTGAATACTATGCAACGGAGAACATCCGGGTATTGCCCTGGCCTGCACAATCGCCAGATCTCAACCCCATCGAGCACGCATGGGACATGCTCCAGAGACGTGTTTTGAAGGACTTGGACGGAGTGACAACAACCCAACAGCTGAAGGATTTGCTACAATTCCATTGGGAGCGAATACCGCAAGATGACATAAACAGTCTCATTAATTCAATGAATAATCGTTGCCGACAAGTTCTGAATAGCAGAGGAGCCTATACTATGTATTAAATTGTTCTATTCTTTCACAATAAATACATTTTCTTTAGAAATTTCATTTTGTAAGAAAAAAGTTTAGTTTCTTATGTATCTTAGTTTCTACAGTATATTCTAATATTGTTCATTTCTGTTATTAAAAGAACTTATAAAGACAACAGCTGTTATTTTTACATCATAGAACCCTAAAGATATTATTTTAAAAATAAAATACGTTATAATGTGAAGAACCATCCTAAAATTTAAATTAGTACATGTTGCTTAGACTTTTTTGATGAGTGTATATTCAATATTTTCTAATATTCTTTATAGGTTATGTTGAATTATTACGTATATACTGTGTGTTAGGTTAGATGCCAGCAATATTTTTACAGGGCAATCATTAGTCGTGGTGGCCTAGGTATGATTTTATTTATATATAAAAGTTTCATTCCCATGCTTTTAAAAGTTTTAGAACAAACTTTAATTAAGGTTTTCTTTGTTGTTTATTAGTATTTGTTTTGATATTATTATTTTATATGTTAAATGTGACCATGAACTACCACTCCATTGAATGGTGTTAACCTTTAAACAGTCACCTGGTGTACACTTTGGTATCTATGAATTATAATATCATCATCATTTATCATAAAAAATATAACTAAATCCTGAACACTTATGTGATTTTTCGCTATTTTTCAGTTTATTTAAACCTCACAGTGGATTAGTAATAAATAGAGATAAAGATTTTGTTCCTGACGTCGTACATATTCCCGGATCCAAAAATATATCAAGGTATAAAAATTGTTGTTATTAATCAACAGCATATTTAAAAAATAGGCTTGTCGCAGCGTTTTTGTGATACGAATTACTCGTTACCATTGTATGTTGGTCAAATACTCTGTAATGCAATTGTATTTCAACATTACTATAACATTGCTATCGGGAGAGTTGTACGCACACGGGATCCTTATGGGTGTTGCTAACACATTCGAGAGGAACATATTATAATATAGTATTGGAAGTTATTCAATATTGCGGTTTTATGGTAACATAACGGGGTAGTCTTGACATATCAGTTTATATAATATAGAAAAGATACTTTTAAAATATACATATTTGATACCATATCTGTGCTCTAAATTAATGAATACATGTATCGATTTTTTAATTTAAGAGACAGCTTTCTATCGATCTGAATATGCAGTTTATATAGAGTTTTACTCATTGCAGAGATAAGAAGAAAAAAGTTACAAAAAACCGCAAATGCAGGTGAGTATTGTAACTGCCACACTAAACGATTTGTTAGTACTCTAGAAGTTATGCTTATTCTTGTGATTCGCTGTTTACAATACTGTAACATAAATATATGATAACTATGTGAATGAAATTTGGGAAAGTATATAGATTTTATTTTCATTTATTAACGTTTTCAGAATATGTCACAAGAAATCGTGCAGTAGAAAAAAATGTCGGTATGTACCGTATAAATCTTGTATATTTTTTGTTGACAATAATACTTGTGATAAATCTCTGTCACATTAGTTTGTTAGAGAAAATATAAAAAAGTGGTACATATCGAATCGTTTGCCTTCTCTTGATTGTAGATGATAAGTGTTGACAATAAACCAATAGGTTTTAAGAACTGAAACAAAACATAATTAAATAATTATGAGACAAGTTTTCAAAATAATGTGACACCTGCTAAATCAACAATGTAAAAAAGGATTATAGTTTCACAGACTATAATTGAATGCTTTTTTTTTAATTTTATTTTTGGCAACTGATCTTTTATATTATTACTGCCATTGTCGAGTAGTTAATAGTATTGCAAGTTCTTCTTCTATTCCATTTTTGGCAACCAGTCTTCTAGTAGACTATTACTGCCATTGTCAAGTGAGTATCAATATTACAAGTTTCTTGATATAATTTCAATGAACTAACAAGATGGTGGCCAGCTTGTTAGAACTTTCCATGGAGTTTTTGTGGCATCCCAGAATTCATGGTCCGTGGAATTATTTTCCATTCACTTCACTTATGCACAATAAACAAACTATATTACATAAAACACCACCAATTTTACACAATACAGAGTCGAGTAACACAAGATTATGAATAAAAAATAAAATCCACTACATGACAGACCAAGGTCCCGCCAAAAACTCCAATTGTATGTTATCAGTACACATACGAGCAACATTCTTTTCATGCGAAGGCAAAGGTATTCTGTTAGTAAAGACCAAAACCTAAAAAAATCATGATTAATATCTAAACCGTTTTTACTTATAGTTGTAGTCGCGTGCAGTGTACCTAACTTAATTGTTAATAATGCGGATTTTTACAATAGTCATCAATTGTGTTTACTTATTTATAATTGTTTGCATTAAACTTTATAGACCATAAAGTACTTTCCAAAAGCTTTTATTTTAACTAAATAATGACATATTATAATGAATTTGTGTAATTTATTTACAGAGCAGCGATGAAACAAAGACAATTGAGTCGTAAAGTGAAAAGGTATTTATTAATTTAATCTTTTTTTTAACTCTTAAAACATTTAATTTTTGCATTTGAATAGTTATTATATGCGAAAACTTTGTTAAAAAGTTCGTTATAACTTTTACTCGAAGTAAGTATATGTATGTTAGGATGTTTAGAATAAAAAGTTAACCATTACGGGACGCCCGGCAGATAAACAATTAGGTTAATATTAAAATTTTTAATAAAAAACATATCAAGTAAACTACTATTAAGTATAGTCGGATAGAAATAGTACGCAGCTCACATAGAGAAGCAACGAAATAGTAGTTTGCACATGCAAGGGAGTCGAGTGCGGTGGTGTAGAAGGATACGACGGCAAAAGAGTGCGTCACGTCGTTTGCCGTGACGACATACGGGTCGATTCCACATTAAAAAATCGATATTTTATTACTTTAAACTATTAAATATAACTTAGACATAAAGTCTCCTTGCAGATTTTAGTCCTAAATTACAATTGTAAAAAGTTTGTCATTGAACCGTAATATCTTCCATATAAATAATTAAGGAATTTTTTTTTTCTATCAATTGCACCTACAAACTATGTAATATTTTTCGTATGTATTAGGTGTCATTTATCTTCATAAAATTATTTATTTTATACAATATATACGTATTATTTATTAAACAGATCACGTTCTGAAGTACAGTACACAACGCTTGGTGCTACTGATGGGAAACCTAGAGCTAGAAGCGTTCAGAAACATATAACTGATGACGACTCCGTATGTGGTCTTGATGAAATACCAGAGCCACAACATGTGAGTTATATAGTTACATTACTTTGTATATTTTTTTTTTACCTTTGTATAATGTAAAATATTATTAACTTTGATTACTGCACAAATATTATATGAGTAACTAGCGGGCACTGCGGACGATATCCCGCCCTGATAATTAAAAGAAACTTTGACAAATTATATACCTAAGTCTTCCTCACGAATCACTTTATCTATTGGTGAAAATCGTATGAAAATCGGGTCAGTCGTTTTTAAGTTTATCGCGAACAGACAGGCAGACAGACGTGGCAGAGGACTTTGTTTTATAATGTGTAGTGATAATATACATATAAATATTAATGCAGTAGTTTTTTTAACTTTGGAAGCTGTGAAAGGCACAACAATATTTCTTTTATCTTATGGAACCGTTAATTAAGTGCTAACAAATTAAATACCTTTCAATCTGAAAGAAGATTTATAACAGTGGTATTATTTAGTTTCTAAAATAATTTAAGGCTTAACTTTTGAATGTAACTAATATCGTTGGATCTATTCCGTGTTATTATAAAAAAATTAAATACGTATTGAATGCTCACTTTATAAAAGTTTGGGTACTTTCCTATTAAATGCATCGCGCCCGCCGAACCTTCGACATCTTGCTCTTTTATCTCTGTTTGGTTAGGTTACGTTAGACTTTCTGTTTGGTTAGGTTACGTTAGACTTTCGAAAAAGGATAACGCGAGCTTGCCGCGGTAGCGGTCGGCGAGCGCGGTGCATTTAATACGAAACTACCCAAACGTTTTAAAGCAAGTATTCAATACGTATTTATCTTTTTTATAATAACACGGTTTGGGTTTTGTGGAACTCACGTTGGATATTTCTGCATTAATATCTATTGGTGTATATTATTGCAAGTCCTAAAATAACTTCAATCCTAATTTATGTATTATAAAAGGCACGTGCAAAAAAACATCATACTGTTTATAATAAGACAATTTTTGTGCGGAAATACATTTTTCTTCTCTTAACAGTAAGAGAGAAAGCAATAAAATTCGAGGAAACTTATACGTCTCCTTTTACGTAACAAATCTAAACGAATGTATAACGTAAACCTAAATAATATGGAATATGTTTTTATATAAACGTTTGCTTATAATATTTTTTAAATATAATACGGGGCGAAATTCTCACATTATGTGTATTATAATACTGTAGTGACCAAACAGCAAAATTCATGTTATGTTATACATTCATATAAGTCAGTCTTATGCGGTGTTTTGCTAATCCTATGCTTTAATAGATGCGCTAGTATTATATAGGAATAAAGAATATATAACGAATAAATTCTGTATGGATCTATGTTTTAGTTGTATTTGATTGCATCACTTTATGGTGGTAATATGAATGATTTTACTGTACGTTATGTGAACAAGATGTTCCGTTGTATATTGTAACGTTGACTATGAAGTAAACAAATTAATATAGTGTTTTTATTGAAAATTGTAATAGTACTGACCATAGATAAATAATTATACCAGGTGAATGTTTAGACAGTAGCAATATTTATGGGGGACAAACTGCGCTCGATTCTCGTTCTAAATCAATTAAAAAAAATAGGTGCTTAATATTTGACTTAATTATCTAGAAACATACAAATATTATACTCAATCCTCTAAGAGTCTATGCACAAGCAGTGTCAATTATCGTCGGGTGAAGTGAAAGTGAATTGAAAGTGACGCTAACCAACTAACAAAGGATAGTTTTTCGAAGTTTGAACAAACAAAAGGGTTTATTGCCCGTTTTATTATCGAAAGTTATCAACTCCGGGTCGCCGCTCGCAGGTTTTATCACCGGTCATTCAACCTAGGTTTATATAAGTTCTTATCCATACTTTTGAAATTCTTAAAACAAACTTTACCTAACGTTCTCTCTGTTGTCTATTAATGTTTGTTTTAATATTATTATTTCATGTGTTAAATGTGACCATAAAGTGTCATATCCTAGAATACTGGGAGTGTCTTTTTTATTTAATTTTGTTTATATCATAGGAGGCAAACGAACAGGTGGGTCACCTGATGTTAAGTGATCACAATAGTACTATCACAATAGTAATATCACAAAAGTGAGTACAATAAGTTAAGCTGAAGTACACTAGGCCAACAACATTAGTTTAAAAAAATAGGAGATTTTTATATTGTTCATTTTACTATAATTTTCCACTAGGTGGTGCTAAGTTATATTCTATTGTTTTTATGTTTTATGATATAATTTAACGCGAGCTAAGTTGCCGGTAGTTTCTAGTGTCATATATACAAATGAAAATATGTTTTAGGTAAAAATTCCAGCCAACTTACACAGGGGAACTTTGCAAACACACTCTTTGACAGTGTTACCATGTACAAAAGAAAGGAAGCCTGAAATTCATTATGGTATCTTAACCGGGTCATTTAATATGTACGATTCTAAATATGGTAAGTCGTTTTTATAACTACATATAATTTTGTTGTTGTAAGTAATTTCCAATCTTTCTGAAGGTGCCTCTAACTGCCTGAATGTAAAGAAGTGTGTTAAATATGTGTATAGAAGTCTTATACTTTTTTACAGGTGGTCGTTCAAGAGGTCGACAGGCGCTGACAATGAGTGTCATGGCATATTGTTTGGCATTTCACTACCATCCCAAACAATGGACAATGAAACTAGTAGATAATCTGGTAGATGCTGGAGATCAGTGGTTTGTCGGAATTAAAACAATAAAAATTAACTTTACCTTTGATATATTATTCCTCGTAACCATTCACGTGATAAAGTTTGATTATTGGGTTTTAGGTACATAGAGTCTTTAGATAAAGTTCACGACCATTCGGCTGCACAAGGAATGTGTGAAGTATTACCATTTGGGAAGAAGCAGACTTTAGTATTAAACGGGAAAAGAATGCAAGTCCTGTTGTGTGAACCAGATATTGTGGGATACACGATGTCTTTAGATCCCACTGTTTATAATTTGTGTAGAGGACTTAAAGCCTTTTTTAAAAATAATCGGGCTGGTGTTCTATTAACAAGGTAAAACATAGGTAATAATATATTATTGCCATGTTCAATTTTTAAGAAATTCTCATTGTCTTCTAGTAACTAGCGAGCGTTTCATAAATTGGGTAAATCTTTATGCTAAAAATAAAGTCATTATTGTTATCCTTTTTTAACCGACTTCAAAAAAAGGAGGAGGTTATCAATTCGACGGTATTTTTTTTATTTTTTTTATGTTTGTTACCTCATAACTTTGGACTGGGTGAACCGATTTTGATTATTCTTTTTTTATTTGAAAGCTGGTACTTCCCGTGTGGTCCCATTTCAATTTGGTCCAGTTCCGACAACGGCATCCAGTGTAAAACCGTATAAGTTTTAAATTTGCATTAATTATGTGAACGACAAATAGACGAATAACTCAATATCACGCTAACCGATTTCGATGATTCATTTTTTATTGGAAAGGATGTACTTCAAGGGTAGTTTGATGAGAATTTGGTTAGGTTCTGATTATGGGATCCGTGACAAAGTAAGAAAACTTTCAAGAAACGAGCCTACTCCTTTCTTAAGGGCCGGCAACGCATCTGTGTTTCCTCTCGTATCGCAGGTGTCCATGGGCGGCCGTGATCACTTACCATCAGGTGACCCGTATGTTCGTTTGCCACCAATATTATAAAAAAAACTCTTCAATTCTTAGGAGCCTATTGTGCTTATGTTCGTTGCTGTATTGCAACATGACGCAAGCATTGTAATTACATTACTTAAGGTGTATTATGTGTGAAGCGATGGTAGCCGAGTTGGTGGTAGAAACTATCGCGGATTATTGATAAGGTTGCGTTCGTACCAAACGTTACTTATTGTACAACCAATTTAAACCATATCGCATACCATACCGATAGATACCATACCGCAAAAATGCGCATATTTTAATATACTTAAGTACTATACTAACGGAGTTCGCGGGCACTGCTAGTAAAATATATTTATGTACACTAAAAATGGAAAAATAAAGTAAATTTTCAAAAAAAAAGTATTAACCGACTTCAATATCAATCAAAAACCCATAAGGCACTAAAAAGCGGAAAATAAATAGTTTATCAAATTAACCAAATTAAATAAAACATATGAATATGTGTGCTACCTAGAGATGTATTGGAAGTCGGTGAGAACCGAAAATCATATCATCTACATAGGTACAGAGTTTAAGTCCACTCTCGCGTCTCTGTAATACATTTCTACCTGGAACAAATTTGAAATTTCGGTTGGCACCGACTTCCAATACATTTCTAGGTAGCACACATATTTATATGTTTTATTTAATTTGGTTAATTTGATAAACTATTTATTTTCCGCTTTTTAGTGCCTTATGGGTTTTTGATTGATATTGAAGTCGGTTAATACTTTTTTTTGAAAATTTACTTTATCTAATAAAACTTTCTTCTGCAGTATTAAACTCAGTTATTTTTTTAGGATTTTAAAAGTAGTTATTTGGAGGGATCGAGTTTGTTATTATATATTCGATCCCGCCGGTAGAGATGCAAGAGCTTACTCGAACTTTGCCAACGGCGCTGCCGCTCTCATAAACGTTAAAGATCTAGAATCCGTCGCGGAGGTACTATTAGCACGGACTATCTTAGAAGATCAAAAATTCGTTCTAGCATCTGTTAAAGTTTTAAGAATGGTGGACGAAAAATGTGATGAGGATTTCGAATCGGACAAAGAATTGACGCAAGCTGAGAAAGCAATGATGGGGTACAGGATTCTCAATGAAAACTGTGCAATCGTAAATGCGAACATGCATTTGGGTGATCCGTGTTTCGAGGATGCTAAATTTCGTCAAGCATTGACAATTGCTGTTGTGGCTATGACGTATGCGAAAATCTCGCCACCAAACACGTGGTTCACGAAGACTCTTGATAAAATTTTACGTTTAGGGAATAAGTTATTCGTTGATTGTGTACATCCAAAGGTTATGATTGATTTGACTATTGATAATATTCCTAACGAAATTACGGTTGGTCCGTACGCTTGCGAGATAATTATATACAGAGAAAGGGTAAAAGGTCAACTCTTCACCACTAAAGAATGTTTATTCAACATTAAGACTGGTTTAGAGGAATTCTTTAGTCACGAGTACAACAGTGGTATATTGGATTTTAATAATTATTGGCTTGCTGTTTGGAGACAAAAAGATATGTATTATTTGTTTGATCCATATCCGCGAAGCAATGATGGTTTAAAATCTGTTAAGATTGGAAGAGCTTGTTGCTGGATGCTATTAAATACAGAAACGATGGCTGAGGTTTTTACAAAAAATTGGAATTACTTACCAATGACAACGCAATTTTACATACATGCTTTTAAAGTATTGAAATTGAAGAAAAAGAAACCAAAGGTATAGATTATAAATATTTTGGCACTTACTTTCCTTCTTTGGCATTTTAGTTTTATTTGTGACGTATTTTTTTACGTAATGTCAATAAAACCAATTCTTTCTTCGACATTTTGCCTGATACCGTTAGTGTATGGACATTAGGAAAAGTATGAAAATATATAAAATTCAGTATATTCATTTGCAAAAATATTTCAGATGCAAATAGTTTGTACTCTAAGTGATGAGCAATTACCAGGATCCAAAAAGGTAAAACGAAAAGTGTTACCGACAAGACAAGCTCATGGAGATGGAAAAGAAATTTACCATGATATTATACCTGCACAGACGCCCGCTGAAAACCTTCCAGATGTTAATAACTATATAGTATAAATAATCAGAGACAAAAACTTTAAGTACAATTTCCTCCTTGGTTTCTAATCCGATTAACTTTGTTTTTTGTTTAGTAGGTGTTGATGAGCTGGTGTGATTAATAAAAAAATACCAAAACAAACCATTTTTTCTGAAGTTAGACCATTCGTTTTAGTAACTTATAGATCTTATTATCTGTTTTATATTTAGCAAATTTAAAATGTTGGTATGGACATGAGTGCATTGTGATATGAATGTAGTAATGTAAAAACTACATTTTTTTTAAACAGCCGAAGATTGATGAAGAACAAATGGGTGATATTATGTCCTTAGTGGACAGTATACAAGATGATTACCTTCCTCCGATCCCATTAAGATACAAAAATATGAGTCCACAGGAGCTGTTGCCCAAAGTTGGTTAGTAGACGAAATTAATAGGGAATAAAATGAAATACAATTTTATTTATCACAAAGCAAAGTTCGAATATATAAATAGTGTTTTTCCGAATTTTGGATCGCAATTTTATAATTTTACAAATTTCTGATATATCACTTACATCCACTCACGTCTTCGATTTTTTTAGTGAATTTGGACTCGCCAACTGTGTCTGTGACACAAGTGGTGCCTCCGTGGCCAAAGCCTCGGGATAAATCTAACGAACTCCCGGAGCCTGATCCTGACCCTGAACCCACGCCACCGCCGACACCGCCTCCAGTGCTTGTGGGTTTTATTATCATTAATTATTATAAAGCAAAGTCCGCTACCACATCTGTCTGTTCGCGATAAACTCAAAACGCGGTTCTGCGAAATTTTCATGCGGTTTTCAGCAATAGATAAAGTGATTCATGAGGAAGGTTTAGGTATACAATTTGTGAGGGTTTTTTTTTTATTGTCGGGGCGGGACAACGCCTCGGGGCCCACTAGTAATGATACAAAATAACATTTTAGAAAGTAAATGTATTGGTAGGAACACCAAAAAATGGAACAAACTTGGTATTACAGAGAGAATGATATTTACAACCACTCTATTGTCAGACATATAACTTATACCAGTTCGTGGTTACAGTTCTCTTGATGATATCTTTTGTTTTTCTTTGTATTCGCTTTGATGTCCAGAATAGAACTGTTCTCGATTGCATATACTTGATCAAAATGGGGATGAAAATTGCTAAAAAAACCATTACAATCTTACCTATAACATCGATAACGCTTTGAAGTAACGATGAAATTTCAAGGTTCACTATTTTTTCGAACTTGTTTGTTTATAGCACTCGAAACGATAAAGTTCCTGTGAGCGAGCGTTTTCTCACGCATCGATGATTCATCATGTTACCTTAATTGATACTAGGAGTATGTTCATAACGTTTGGATAAAGTTGCTGATATTTCTTCAGTGCTTAGAAATTGTGTACTTTGTGTACATGTCGTAAGATTGATATTCTTTAGACATGCATGTTTACAGTTATCAATCTAGCACAAAAATGCGTAAAAAATGGTTCAATATAGTTTATGATAAATGCTTTTAATCAAATTTCATGTGATAAAACGTTGACATTACTTATCGTCTTGCAAACATTCATTCGATTCTTGATTAGGATTTAAGTTGTGTTTCTTATTTTTTTTACTAATTGCCTTTACAATGATGATAAAATTTATGGTGATTTAGTTTTATTCCTTTTTATTTCAGCCTCCTGAAGGAGGAGAGGAAGAGGTAAGTTATTTTAATACAGTTTATTTTTGCAGTGCCATATAATTATTGGTAATGTGGATAAAAAAAATCTAGCATAAGACTGCATCTTACAAGCTATTAAACTAAATTCGGTATTAGCATTCAAACGGGATATAAATTTATTATTCAGCAATATTTTTAACGGTAAATGTTTATTTATTCGGAACTGAAGGAAGAGGAATTAAGTGAAGAGGAAGAAGATGAAGAAACTATGAAAAAGAGAAAAGAAGAAGAAGAGGAACGGAAAAGGGCAGAAGAGGAAGCGCGCAGGAAAGCAGAAGAATTGCCTCCGCCCTTACCACCACCTCCACCTTCGCCGCAGCCGGAACCGGAAGTGCCGGTATGTTGTATTTATAGCATTCTTTCCCTAGGGTTATAGTAACAGAAGAATGTACCTGTTGCAAACTATGATTGTATGTAGTTATTTTTGACTAGCAGATACCTGCGACTTTATCTATGTCGTTTATTATCTTATCGTATTAGCTTCTGCCAGCGTCTTCGTCCGGGTGGAATAGTTACTTTGGGCTAACACTAGCAGGCACCGGAAGCTCTCAAAAGGAAAAAATCATTTTGAAACGACTGATCCGCCCTTATTGGTCTTAGCGTGAGATATAGCCTTCTTCGATAAATGAGCTATTTAACACTGAAAGAATTTTTGAAATCCGACCAGTAGTTCCCGAGATTAGTCCGTTCAACCAAACAAACCCTTCAGCTTTATAATATTAGTAAAGATTCTATGCACAAAGTAAAAAATATAAATGGTGTGGCCATTTGCCCTACATCTCCACTGCAAGATAAACTAAATTTTCAAAAAAAAGTATTAACCGACTTCAATATCAATCAAAAACCCATAAGGCACTAAAAAGCGGAAAATAAATAGTTTATCAAATTAACCAAATTAAATGAAACATATGAATATGTGTGCTACCTAGAGATGTATTGGAAAGTCGGTGCCAACCGAAATTTCAAATTTGTTCCAGGTAGAAATGTATTACAGAGACGCGAGAGTGGACTTAAACTTTGTACCTATGTAGATGATATGATTTTCGGTTGGCACCGACTTCCAATACATCTCTAGGTAGCACACATATTCATATGTTTTATTTAATTTGGTTAATTTGATAAACTATTTATTTTCCGCTTTTTAGTGCCTTATGGGTTTTTGATTGATATTGAAGCCGGTTAATACTTTTTTTTGAAAATTTAGTTTATTTTTCCATTTTTAGTGTACATAAATATATTTTACTAGCAGTGCCCGCGAACTCCGTTCCGCCTTAAGTATATTAAAATATGCGCATTTTTGCGGTATGGTATCTATCGGTATGGTATGCGATATGGTTTCAATTGGTTGTACAATAAGTAACGTTTGGTACGAACGCAGCCTTATCAATAATCCGCGATAGTTTCTACCACCAACTCGGCTACCATCGCTTCACAGATAATATACCTTAAGTAATGTAATTACAATGCTTGCGTCATGTTGCAACACAGCAACGAACATAAGCACAATAGGCTCCTAAGAATTGAAGAGTTTTTTTTTTATAATATTGAGGGCAAACGAACATACGGGTCACCTGATGGTAAGTGATCACGGCCGCCCATGGACATCTGCGAAACGAGAGGAAACACAGATGCGTTGCCGGCCGTTAAGAAAGGAGTAGGCTCGTTTCATGAAGGTTTTCTTACTTTGTCACGGATCCCATGATCAGAACCTAACCAAATTCTCATCAAACTACCCTTGAAGTACATCCCTTCCAATAAAAATATGAATCATCGAAATCGGTTGCCGTGATATTGAGTTATTCGTCTATTTGTCGTTTACATAATTAATGCAAATTTAAAACTTATATGGTTTTGCACTGGATGCCGTCGTTGGAACTGGACCAAATTGATCCATTTCCAACATCCAAAAAATGGGACCACACGGGAAGTACCAGCTTTCAAATAAAAAAAAAAAATCAAAATCGGTTCACCCAGTCCAAAGTTATGAGGTAACAAACATAAAAAAAAAATACAGTCGAATTGATAACCTCCTCCTTTTTTTGAAGTCGGTTAAAAACACAACGCTGAATGCATTGTTCTTATAAAAACTGTAATTTATTTAAACTTTAATAACTCCATGTTAAATGATAGTTTTTGCGTTATGCGCGCACAATGGTAAACCACCTTTTGTAGGTGGTAAAGCCACGCTGAAGCTATTACTGGTTTCAGCATGAATGGGTGGGCTCGCCCGGGGTACTACCACCCGACCCACAAAAACACCGACGTCAAGTAACAGTGCTTGCATTTTTTTGTTTCGTTCTGCCAGTGAGAGAGTTGGAGGCCCACGTCCCCCCTCTTCCTTTCCCTCCCCCTCCCCCTATACTCAGGCTGGCAACGCACTTGCAACTCCCCCGGTGTTACTAGTGTCTATGGACGTCGGGGATCCCTTAGCATCAGGTGAACCCACCTGTTCGGTTGCATCTTATGATATAAAAAAACCTATATCATTTTATCTATATATTCTAGGCACATATAAACATTCCTGAACAAATTCTTTAAATTATAGTGTAAAGCGTGTCAAAATCATTTTGCGTAATTCAGAAGAACTAAGAGAACACACAAACAGGCACGAAAAGAGACTTTGTTTTGTAATATTTATAGATATCTCTATTTTCCAGCTTGCCCCGATACAAATTATCGAAGACGAGGTCCAAACAATGGAACCTGTAAACGTTGACCGTCGTGTATTACTGACAGAAGACGCACGCTATCGTTATAAATTGAGACAGTTGAGAAAGAAGTTAACAACACCCCTCATGGAGGGCAATATCGAATTATCACCATCAGAAGAATTACAGAAACCTAGTAATTTCAAAGACTTGCCTGACAATACTCAAATTATCAGAGGTTCATCAGCTCTGACAGAAGATAATGCAGTAGACATACTTCCGTTTGCGGCCATAATGGCTGTAGTAACCTCATATAAGTATTCAATAGATTCCTGGACTGCTGGCATTGTTAATTTTGTTGTGGACACAGCGAAGAAGCTTTACCAAAATAAGCAGGAGAAATTTCAACTCGCACCAGTACATATTATCCCAAAAATTGCTATTGGACATCAGGTAAATATTTGACGTAACTGCTTATTCTAGAAGTCTATGGACTTTCTTTTTTGAAAAAAGAAAGTGGATTGGTCTTAAAAAGTTTTTTTTTAACTTTATTTTTGGCAACCAATCTTTTAGATTATTACTGCCATTGTCGAGTAGTTAATAGTATTACAAGTTCTTTTGCTATTTTAATTTTTGGCAACCAGTTTTCACTGCCATTGTCAAGTGAGTATCGATATTACAAGTTTCTTGATACAATTCTTAAAAAGTTATTGTTTCGTATTTCAGACAAATAGTGGAAAACTTTACGTCATTTGTGGTATATTATTACGAATAAATAAAAAGAAAAACTTTTGTACATTATTTTTATTTTCTGCGAAAAAGATATAATTTTATAACTTTTAGATTTTAGAATAATATAAACTTTCTAATCCAAATTTCATTGATAAAATAATAATTCAATTTTTGAGTTGACTGCGAATATAAAATTTTCCAAATTATACTTTTTATACATTATACCCAAGACCTATCGAGGCTTAGCAAAGATGGAATGTACTAGGTAATGTGAAGTACTATGTATCTAAACGATTAAATCCAATTTTCTGTGCTTTGATTTTATACAGTTCAATGAACTTTTCTAAACCTGGTTACATAAGCAACTCTGTTGTGCGTAATTTTAAATCTGTGATATCCATTTAGATATTCATTGAAATGATATGCTGTAAAGAGTATTTGTTTTTTACAAGAGATGCCCAATATAACTAAAATGTTTAATGGGATAAGGTACAACACTATATTGGTCAACATAGCGTCGCTAATAACTCATTATTATTTTTTAAGGATGTAAAAGTTAAAAAAAGAATGTTACTCTGGATTACGTTTAGAAGACATACATACTGTCGAGGATGTGTCTGTATCTCGTAATAATGTTTAATCAACGTTAGCATAGTAAGCATCCGAAGTATATATTTTACAGCTTGATTACAATTCATCGTTTTCCCCCCATTATATTATCTATATATATATAAATCGGCAATGGGAAAACAGTTAAGAACATCTCCCTCCTCTGTTTCTCAGCCGATTTTTTTCATTCCTTTTTTCTTTAGTAGTTATTGACGAGATTTAATGTTATCAATTATTTTTTTTTAATGTCGTAGTTCTTTTACTGGACGCGCACTCGTACATATAAATCTTCCGAAAGATGGTAAACATCGTGTCAAAATTCGTTGCGTACATTATAAGCAGTAAGGGAACGCCAAATACTGCGGATATTGATACCAAATTTTATCAGAATCAATACATCCGTTTTTTACTTAAACACGTATACACTAACAAACAGATAAACCAAAATTTTAAATTCTAAAAAAAAATCTAAGATAGGTAAATGATCTTAGAATAGACATCTATCAGTTTATATGAAAAAAAATTAAAGTACAGATAATAGCTATAGATTTATTAACACAGATTACATTTATATAACGTACGAAAAACGTTTTGAATTAACTAATCTCAATGGATCCTAAAACAAATATAAAATTGTAACTAAATTATTTTATTAAACTATATATCAGATAATCAGAAATAAGAACGATCTCTTTTACAGTTTAATCCATTGTTGGCTATTTGTTCTGTATAGCATACGACATTTTGCCCATTATACTTAGATTTATTGTATTCAA
Source organism: Antheraea yamamai (assembly GCA_036509395.1). Taxonomy (NCBI): domain Eukaryota; kingdom Metazoa; phylum Arthropoda; class Insecta; order Lepidoptera; family Saturniidae; genus Antheraea; species Antheraea yamamai. The sequence continues at coordinate 8,934,150 of AP028429.1, forward strand.
TATTATATATCCTTACTTCTTTTAGTATTTCCATTAAACAAGCACATTGCCAAGGATTATCATTAAAATAAAATTTTGTCAGCCTTGCCCCAGAATTCCGTAGTTCCAAACAAAAGTTATTTTCTAAAAAAGTGAATTTATTTGACGATAAATTCAAGTTTTTCAAGGATGTTCCGCGGAATGCGTTTACAGGAATATATTCAATAAAATTATGTGATAAATCAATGTTTGCCAGTTTTGGAATGTTATAAAATAATTTCTCCGGAATTCTACTTAATTTATTGTTTCGAAAAATTACCATTTTCACTTTTTTCAAAGGCCATAAAACGTCTTCACTTAATTCGTTTATAATATTATCAGCCAAATTTAATATCTCCAAATTTTCTAATTTACTAAAGTCTGTGTCATTGTTTACTGCGCTTATTTGATTCGTGGACATCATTAAATGCTTCATGGTTTTTAGATTACTTCTTGTGGCAAATTTTGGAACCATTGTTAAAGAACACCTATCTAAGTTTAAAAAGTCCAATGATCTAAAAGCGTGCAATAGATTATCTGGCGTTCCTGACATGTCGTTTCTAGAAAAATCCATAAAAGTAATTTGTTCACTTTGATCAAACAAGTATGGATTGATGTATTTGCCAAAAAGGTCATTACTAGATAAATCCAAATGTTTTAATTTGGATAATGAATCAAAAATACCTAATTCCAGATTGTTAATCTTATTTCCTTTTAAATCAAGAACTTCTAAGTTTGGTTTTTGATCGAACAGACCTAGAGGGAATCCAGTTAATAAATTATGCGACAAATTTAAATAAGTAACGTCAGTATTCCCATCAAGAACACCTAATTTGAAACTACTTATTTTGTTTTTCGAGAGATCTATATATTTGAGGTTAAAATTATTTTCAAACGCTTCATAATCAATCTCGGTTATTCGACAGCCCCTTAGCGTGATGCCCGTAGTTTTGTTGTTATCAGAAACGATTCCTCTTTTTAGAACATAATCCTCCGATCCCTTCGTGCACACGACGTCTCTTTCCATGTATGTTGTACATTTTAATCTGGCCTGAACGAATACTATAAGCGTAAAAAAAACTAAAATATTCCAAAATATTATCCTTGCCATACCTGTAATTACAAAGACACGCTTTAAATTAAATTACTTCACCGTAGCAGGTTATGAATTAGTATTGAAAGGAACGAGGAAAAAGAATTAAATAATGATAAACGTGTGAATCACTTTATCTGAGGTCAAACGTTCTACAAACTGAATTTTATGGCCTTTGTACTACTCCTTATAAAGCTACTATACTTATTTCTCAACGTTGGTACCTAAATAAGATTATTGTATGATTATACATAATATACAAATTAATTTATATATCATTAGTAGTGTGTTAACTATTTAAACTGTTATCGTGATAGTATATTTTATAAATCATTTACCTTGTCCTTCAGTCTTGAAGTCAATGTATAGTGTCTCACGACAAGTCTTTATAATCACATAAGAACTATAGATACAATATCAAAAACACCATAGTAAATACTAAAAGCAAGCACCTATTGTTTCATAAATAATTTCGTTGTCTGAAAAATAATGGGAAGATGTGCGAAGAACTCGATTTTCGACGAATAAATGATTTATTATCTGTGTATTACATTATTTACGTATTAGTACTAAACTGAGCTCGATTATGACTAATTAAAGCCGGTTTACTGTAGCTTCTTAAGAGAACGCCTGATCAAAATGTCTTCCAAGCAATCTTTTCGTTTAATATTGTTGAATAAATATTTATAGGAGCTACAGAATTAATAGCTGGTGTGAAAGAAGAAATTTAATAAATACAAAAATTAATCGTCCTTCTCTTACGCTTTTCGAATATATATATTTTTTTATATCATTTGCTCCAAACTAACAGATGGGTCACCTGATATTAAGTGATCACCACCGTCCATAGACACTTGCAACACCAAGGGAGTCGCAAGTGCGTTGCCAACCTGTCTTGGGGGAGTCAGAGAAGGGGGACGGGGAAGGGGAGGGAAGATGGGCATCCGGCGCTCGCACTGATCGAACGAAACGCAACAATGCAAGCACTGTAACTTCACGTCGGTTTTCTGTGAGAGGGTGGTACTACCCCGGTCAAACCGACCCATTCATGTTGAAACCAGTAATAGCTTCAGCGTAGCTCTACCACCTACAAATATATGATAATTAAAAGTCGGTGTCAATAAGGACTATTGATAATATAATATCAACAGCATTTTTTATTTTAGGCATACCATGCTAACATCGATGTGGTCGGAGAAGGTGCCACTTGGCAATTGGAGGACATATTGGGAAGAAAGTTTTTTGAAAAATACGATAGAGGCATGATCACAACATCTAATTACAGCTGTGCATTTTTCAAAAGAAATGGCCTCTATTATCTATTTGACGGAAATCCTTGCAGTCCCATGGGATTAAGAGACGAAAATAGCAAAGGAAAAGCTTGCTTCTTGCGTTTCCGATCTCTGCATGATTTAGTAAGCAGGTAAATTAATGCAATACTTTCTGGTTATTAATATACCTTTATTATTTGTAATTTGGTTATTATTTGTATAAATAAATTGTATTTGTGGTTTCAATTGTTTATTATTTTTAGAATATTATACAACAAAGATGGAAGAACAGAAGATCAACAGTTCATATTAAGTAGAATTATTGTTCGAAGATTGCTCACAGAGCCTAGAGTAAAACTTCCCGAAGATTATGATTACACAACAGGAATGCCTAAATCTAAAAAATCGAAACCGTCGATTATTTCTTCAGGAAAGGATTCTGACAAAAAAAGGACTATTGATATAGTTGAACCTAAGAGTCAGATAACATTAGGTTATCAGCTTGTTGATGGGATTTATAGAATAGAAGGAACTACGTCACTCAATGACCATAAACCAGATTCAGATATCAAACCTTGCCATTTCGTAAGTCTAATTGCTATGTTAATGGCTGCAATGCATCCAATCAGAACTTGGGATCATATTATGGTTGATACTTGTATAGAAAAAGGTCTAGAAATATATGAAAAAGCAATAAATTTAAATGTCTGTGAAAAACGAGTTATAAAAAATATAATTTTAGATGGGAAATTTATTAATATTAACATTAAAAAAATTATCGTGATTAATGAAAATCCAGAAAAAACTTTAGAACAATATTTAAAAGCTGTACTTCGAAGACTACGTTATGTTATAATAAGGTTCCCTCAATGCAGTATGGTTATTTGCCAGACAGAAGGATATTTTCACCTATTTGATCCATATCCACCACCTAGTGAGGAGCCGCAAATAAAAGAAGACGATGAGAAGGGGAAGAAAAAAGAGAGTGCCGTTGCAACCTGGACTCTGTATCGGTCACTCGGTGCCTTAATTCACCGAATTAAGAAAGTTGCTTCTGGAAAAACTGCTGACACACCAGAGTTTTACACATTTGAATTAACCTCAGTTAAGACTGCCCCTCGACACTCAGCACTGAACTACAGACTAAGCCCATTATTCAAACCAGACGATAATCCAAATTTGCCGTATCTAAAACGTAGGAAAATACGACCCATTGTGGATGAGAAAATGTATTGGTTGAATATTGAAACAATACCGTGGTCTCGGATAAACGCAATAAACGATTTAGGATTTGATAGAAATACCCCAAGAACTTTATGGAAAAATTGGGATATTGAGTTTCCTGGCGATCTGTATTCGTTGTGGGGGTCATTACATCCTTTAGATAGTAAATATGATAAGGAACATCGGGGAAAGCAGTATCTAGCTACATGTGTTATAGGTTTGGTTATGACCCAAGTTTGTAATCTTAGCGCGTGGACTGGAAGTTTCCTAGATGGTATAGTGGAAACAGGTTACAAGTATCATAAGAAATGCATATCAAAAGTCGGACAAAAGAAAAATTACGAATTATCTGTGACAGATTTGGAAAACAAATTCGATGATATGTTTCCATATTCGTTTACAGTCAAGTTTGATGAAACTATTTTTGGTTTTATGTACAATAACTTGCCGGATCGTTTCAATCTCAGTAAAGCTTTGGCTTACTTTTTCGAAAAAAATTATCTGGGTTTATTAGTTAGCCCCGCAAAAAATCTGGCATTCGGTAAAAGTGGAATGTCGTATTTTATGTTTGACTGTCAGAGTTATGGATCGCCAATATTTTGCCCGGGACAAGGAGCAGCATATATACTGAAATGTGAAAGTCTAAATAGACTTATTTACTGCATGACGCTTACTTTAAACATCAGAAGACATGGTCAACAGTTTCATTTGTACAGTGTATCAATATCTCTCTCTGAAAAGTCAAAATAAATGAAGTGTATTAATGCTTGTGGGAGGAAAATTACTATATATAATAAAATATTATATATAATGTTTATTTATTATCTACACCAAAACCAAATACGAGGTAATTTTATTAGGCTAGAACTCAAGGCAATCTCCTTTTATTTATTTCAATACAGTTACACACCTATACTTTATAAACGGTTGACTTGAAAGTCATTTTAAAGTTTTTGAAGTCTAACTTTTTATGGAAGGGCTTTGAAATTCTGATCGGCAACGTCTTTATGTGACAATAAGGGGCGGTAAACACTGTGTCGGGTAAAGTGTTGAAAACGCTGGTTTTCGTCCGATCACCTTTTTTTTTTTTTTTTTAACGTGGAGAGAAAATCCATCATGGACTGTCAGTCCCCCGGGGGAGGGCCTGAGCTGAGTCGACCGCCATCTGCGTGCTATGACGCAGCTGCCGGTGCCTTTCGGCGACTTTAACCGACTAAAACTCCACGACAACCTACGCCACACTATGGGGGGTGTCACGGGGTGCGTGAGCAGGCTCCGCAACACCCTCCGGCGGCAGGCGTTTCCCACACCACACCCGACTGAGGCAGCCCGGTTGCAAGAATGCCTCCCAGCAGGCTGAACCCGTGCAATGGGAGGGCAGGGCCCCCACCCCTTCCCCCCTGGGTTCAGCCGGCAGCGGAGAGAAAACCCCTCCGCCGCCGACCCCACACTGATTTTTTATCGAGGTTTACTCCTCCTCCGCCTCAGCCACCCTGAGGTCCCCTCCGGCCTACGCTAGCCTAAACATCCCCCCCCCCCATCCCTCGCTCGTAACCCTACCCTACCTATCTCAAACCCTACGCCCTCCAACCCCCTGGCCTTGCCTACCCACTAAGTAGGTAGGCAAGCCAGAGGTTACCTAACCAACTTCCCTTCCCGTTCCCCCACCCTACAATCCCTATCCCTACCTACACAGACCCTACGCCCACCTAACCCCTGGTCTTGCCTACTTACGCGGTAAGTAGGCAAGCCAGAGGTTTCCTAACCTTCTCCCCCCTATTCCTACGTGGCCTACGTGGGAGGTTTTCTCAAGGTGGCCTCTGGTGGAAGTCACCTCCACCTCTCCTTCTTCCTCGCCTAGCACCACGGCGACGTATCGCAGGTGCGCTAGCATCTCTCTCTCTGACTCGTTCCGCCTCTTCTTTCTGCAGCATAATGGATTCACAAAATGAGGCGACAGCTCCCCACACTCCCTCGTCCCGGACCATAGCCTTAACTACGGTCGGTAAGGACATATCCCTTCCGATTAATATTAGGAGCGCATGGCGTTCTCCCACCCATGCTGCGCACACTTCAAAAGTGTGTTGTGCCGTGTCCATGATCTCATCGCAATGATGACATTGTGTCGTTGGTTCTTTACCAGCGATATTTACCGCTACATCCATGTCCGGTAAGTATCTGCACCAGTCGGAATGTCAACGAACCATGAGTTCTGTTCATCCATTCATCAAACACAGGGTGAATCGCCTCTATCGCTCTGTGCCCTGCGGACGGTGATTCCAGAGCCTCCCTCCACTTTTGTATCATGTTGTCCTGCAGCCGCGTTTTCTCGACTTCCTTCTCTCTTGGGGCGATAATTTCTCCTCGAGCTGTCCTTATCGCACACCAGAAGTACAATCGAGCCTGATAATGGGCTACCAGCACCCATGGTGCTGAACACGCCAATAGGCACGCAGATTCGTATGCCACTGTGCGGTATCCACGAATTGCTCTGTTTGCCAGAATCCTGTGGATTTTACGGATAGCTGCACGGTTTTCCGTCGACAGGTTTTCGCACCACACAGGTGCACCATACAGAACCATGGATCTGACCACGTTCATGTACAGATTACGGCAGTTGGGACCGGCTCCTCCGATATTCGGCAGAAGTGTCGCTAGTGCGGAAGCAGTCCGTATTGCTTTTGGGGCCAGTTGGTTGAAATGCTCCTGAAAGGACCATCGACTATTCAGAGTTAGCCCCAGATATTTCATTGCAGGAGCTACCGCAATATGAACTCCTCCTATGGATAGGTGAGTGCCGCGAGGAGGGCCTCTACCTGCACCATAAAAACATATGGCTTGCGTTTTATGCAGAGCCACTGCCAACCCTATACACCTTATTCTTTCGATGACTTGTGCCACACTCAGCGTGGCTAAGTTCATGGCGTCTCTCAGGGTTTTTCCTCGAGCCGTCACCAGAGTGTCATCTGCGTAACAGATTGTAGACACTCCTGGTAAGAGTGTTGCACGCAGCACCCAGTCGTAACCGATGTTCCACAAGAGCGGCCCAAGGACCGACCCCTGTGGAACACCGCACAACATTTCCCTCTGGGATCTATTGCCATCCGGGCCCACCCATGCAAAATACCTGGACTCCAGGTATGATCCAATTATCCTACAGAGGTAGGCCGGAACCTCAAAGTATCTTAAGGCCTGTCTGACACATTCCCAAGGCAGAGAGTTAAATGCGTTGGAAATATCCAACGATATCGCAAGTAACACACCGCCTCGGGAAGTTGCCTCGTTTGAGAGATCTTTGACCTTCATGACCGCATCTATTGTGGATCGACCTACTCGAAACCCGTACTACGATTCTGAAAGTGCGAGTCCGGAATACGATAGGTGATCCAGAAAGCGGCGGGAAATAACCCGTTCAAAAAGCTTGCCTGCCTCGTCCAAAAGGACGATTGGGCGATAGGCTGATGGAGAGTCGGTTGGACGACCCTGTTTCTTCAGCAGAACGAGATGTCCCAGCTTCCACTGCGAAGGGAAAATGCCAGCCTCTAGACATGAGCTGAAGAGCCGCCTGAGTCTCTCCCCCAAGAATTCCAGTGCAATTACCCATGCTCGTCCCGGGATTCCATCCGGACCTGGTGCTGTATTTTTGCGTCGGAGACGTTTCACCGCTGCATCTAGCTCTTCTTGTGTGACGGCAGGTATTTCGTCCCGATCATTGCTTTCTATCGCTGGTGACCGACCTCCAAACGGTAGTGCGTGTCCAGCTTCTCGTCCGATCACCTAAGTTAAGCAATGTTGAGCGCGGTCGTTTTTTGGATAGGTGGGACGCCTGGGAGTATCGCGTGAGGTTGGCTTTTTGTTGTATCTTTTTAATTAAAATGTTTCTCTATGGTACAAAACTTTCACTTCTATCGTGTGTTTTTACGACACAACTTGTATTTTTATTTAATTAGACATTGACAAGGGTTCGTCTAGCGTCCGATGTAAAAGGTAGAACATATGTATAGATTTTTATTGACTGATTTTCAACTGAAGTGCACGAAAGTGAACTAAAAAACAACCAAGGGGCTATTGAAGGTTGTTCTACCACCATGCTAGGCTTTACACTACGTTTTTCTTATCTTAAGATTATTGTTCGATTCGACTCGTACATTTTCAATACTTAATTTAGATGCCACTAATGAACCGTCATGGTCCTTGAACTGACGTTTTATAAAAATACCTTGAGCTATTATTTTAAAAACAATGTGCTATATTAATCTATAAGGCAAGACTAAATGTTAGTTAAAGCTAACCCATAAATGACTCATCAAATTCTATCGTCAATCACCATGTCATTGTTCTAGATGAAAACCTAATAATCCTTATTTTACGAAAGGTGTTTGGAAGGGTTTTTTGGTACATGTAGTAATAATTTTTTCCTTCTAAAGCCAAAAAATGTATGGATAGTAAAAAACATACTATATTCCGGCTCTTCTCGATTTATGGGATGTTAATTGTTGTGTTAAATGTTATCAGTTAATCCTTCCAAATGTCAAGCAATTGTAATAGGGAGCTCCCGTATGATTTTCAGAATAGACTTCAGCTCGCTGCCTCAGATTATATTCAGTGGTCTTGTTATACCGTTTAGTACGGATGTAAAGGACCTTGGTTTACACATTGATGCCAAATTGGATTGGAGAACTCATATTTCCAAGGTTAGCCAGAAAGTGATCGGTACTCTAAAGTCTTTTTATCGCCTGAAAAATTTTCTCCCAGTTAAAACGAAAACCATGCTAGTGCAATCTATAATATTTCCTATAATTAATTGACTATGGTGATGTGTGCTTTTACTATCTGAACGCTGACCTTCTTAACAAACTTGACAGATTACTCAACAATTGCATTAGATTTGTTTTTAATCTTCGTAAGTATGACCATGTATCGAGCCATCGTTCAGAGCTTAATTGGTTGCCCATACACCAGCGTCGGAGTTTGCGGGCTCTGACAACTCTGTATTCTATTCTATTTTCTCCCAACACTCCCTCTTACTTAACTCCACATTTTCAGTTTTTATGCTCTAATCATGACCTTAACCTTCGTTCTTCTAATAATCTTATTCTTTGCTGTCCTGTCCATACTTCCGGTCTAGTACATTCATCTTTCTATATCCAATCTATTCTCCTATGGAACGCACTTCCTTATGAAATCAGGATGTCATCTAACCGTTTCAGTTTTAGTCAGGGTACGTCGGCTTTACCAGTGTCATTTAGCAGAATTATGTGGTTAATGCTGTATTTAGTACTTGATGTTGACTAACTATACTTTTATTTATTGTATTGATATTTATGTATGATGTTGTTATGTGTATGTGTAGTATATATGTATTATATATGTAGTATATTGGTGTTGATATTTTATTTATATATCGTGATATTAAATAGGCTAAATATAATTTCATAAAAACCTCACCTTTTACACCTACCAACATATATCTCTGCACCACCTAATGGTTGACTGGCAGAGAATGCCTTAGGCATTAAGTCCGTCATTGCGTATTTAACGCATAATGTGTAAATATATAAATAAATAATTGAAGATATTATAGTGTTTGAACGTTTATAAGTATTTTTTCACCAGGGCGTAAGTTGACTAATTTTGATCAGGGGCTATTAAACATGCGGCTAAGATCGCCAGTCACATAATCTCTGTTTCCAGCAATAAAATGATAAGGACCGACCTTAAATTAATAAAGTAAAATATCTCGCAGGTCGACGACAAACATTTGCTACACATAATCATTAACAATCTTTTTTCAGTTATTTGTGTACCGATAAAGCTTTCAGCCCAAGAGTACTGAATTTTAAAGTACATCATTTGTAATATTTTTTTAATTTTTGTAGGTGGTAGAGCCACGCTGAAGCTATTACTAGTTTCAGCATGAATGGGTCGGCTCGCCCGGGGTTGTACCACCCTCTCACAGAAAACAGTGCTTGCATTGTTGCGTTTCGTTCGGTCAGTGAGAGCGCCGGAGACCCCCCCAACACAGGCTGGCTACGCACTTGCGACTCCCCTGGTGTTGCAAGTGTCCATGGACGGTGGTGATCACTTACATCAGGTGACCCACCTGTTCGTTTGCCTCCTATGATATAAAAAAAAATCTTTTTGATACTAATTAAAAAATGAGAATGATATAAAAACTTCGATGTATACCTACTGAATAAAATTGTTAAATCAAGAAAATAAAATAAAACAAGGTATAAACCACTTCAGTTGTATGTATTTCGATAAGGTAATGATTTTAATTAATTATGAAAGTATTTTATTTTCAATACCGGTATTGTATTTTTTCGTAGTTCGGCAACGTGACTGCACTATGCCTGATGGTAAGTACAATCACAGCACAATCCAAAAACAATGGCGTCCAACGAGAGACAAAACTATATCCATTGCCGGTCGCCACCGTCATGCCGGTGTAACAGCGATGTAACCACAGGTATAAACAAAACGACGTGTGGCACTCGGAGACTGCCGCGGTAAAGCTATTGCATAGCATTTTTTATCAACTTATGCAATTATAATTATTTATTTATTTTATTAATGCAGTATTTTTTTTCCTTTGTTTTTTTATTAATTTTTTCAAATTTTATAATTTTGGTTATCTTTATAGCAGTATTATATATAAATTAACAAAACAAAAAATAATACTGCGTTTGTGATAATAATAATAATAAAATGAATGTATATAGAGTATTAACTCATTTTCTTTCACTATTTTTTCGTGACTTTCTTCATTAATAAATGCACTTTGTTTATTCATATTTAAAACACTTTGTACACAAATTATACGAGTACAGATATTCACTGTTGTACATAGATGATAAATACCTATACACCTATATACTTTCTCACAAACAGCTGATTACGGTAGTTTTCCAATACAACCAATGCCACCTAAAGGCGGGTTGCTGAACTAAAGAGACAAGCGTGATATTTCAAAAAGTCATTAAAAGTTCTGGTATTTATCGATAGATGGAAAAACTAAAAAGTATCACCGCTGTGCCGGTCGGAGTGGGGGGTGTTAGGTTTTTTTCGTTACGGAATTTCTGGATTCGGTCCCCACGCTCAAGGCCCGCGATAGAAGCTATGCAATAGCTTAAAAATTGCATAAGGGGGATCATTCAATTTAAAGTACGCGATCACCCAAAACTCACCAACCAGGCGATGTTATTTGGATTTAATTATAACTGACATATATACATGATATGGCGAACTGTTAATATTCTAGCTTTGTCTATTACTCTATTGTTCGGCTACTATTGTCCATTTCTAGTTTTTACGGTTGTTTTATTACCTCAGTAATGATTCAAATTTTATTGCCTGTTCATTTCTGAACTTTCTTTTTAGTGTTTATAGTATTTCGTGTCTGATCATTCAAATAAAGAGGTTTGCGTAAATTTGCTGTCAAAGCGGTTACAAAATGACACAATCGAAGTCGTATGTCGTATGCTGAAATAGTTTCTTTTATATTATATCACCTATTTACATAATCGTAATTAATCCTGTTTAAAATCTAGTATTATCGGGTTAAACTATATTTTATCTAAAAAGAATTGTAGAACTTGATCAGGGTTTGATTACACCATTTCTAGTATCTCAGCTAGGTCTGCCTCAAAGCAGGAAAGTTTTCTGTTCTGGTACAAGTGCCGTTGATAGTATATGCTAGAGTTCCAGTCCGTTAGTGGTATCCGCCGCAAAATACGAACCCGTGCCGAACGCTGCACATTATAAAAGACGTCCGCGACATATTTTTACTAGACCCACCCGATGAAATAACGGCAGTGAACGATCAGTACCAGTCTGTCTCTCCAAACAGAGCGTGTTCACGCCCACGCCCGCGTAACCGCAGATCACGCCGCCGTGGTCTGGGGGTCAATTTCGCTCCCGCACACTAGATTAGGCCCCCCTCGGCAGCGGCTCAAGCCTAGGTCCGTTCCCTCGGCGTGGAGCCCTTGAGTGCGCTGCTCGCCGCGATACAGTGACACAAAATCTTACATCATTGCGACAACATTACACATATCACCTCAACATACGTGCACGCATACACGCTTACACATCCAAGTGGAAGGGTTTTATTTTTTCTCTTATCAAACTGAAATAGTTTAGAAAAGTATTCGATACGAAATATACATAAGAGTTGTTGAAGTATGTATGCTTGGTACACATATATGTTTCACCAACTCATATATGTATGAATAGTTAGCTTAGCTTAGCTCAGATAGGTTGCGAATTGCATGTATCAGGCAACAGCCCAAGCCGAGATGTGCCGCGCGCCCTTGAGCTAGTTGACAAATAAAATCGGCTGAATGAGCGCTCGCCTTAGTAGTCCGGTGAAACTGTTAAAACCTTGCTAGGTCAATAGCGTAGTCAGTTCGAAAAAAAAAAGTATATGCTAGAGCATGATAATAATTCATATACTCTGGCACATATGGTGTTGCAACTTGACCCTCAGGATTTGCTATTTATTATTATGACTATTAACTTACTTCAGAATTGCAGTTTCAGCCTGATAACTATCTAAAGGCTGCTTGACCCTCTTTAGAAATATCAACTATTTGATTTATGTCAGGACTACAGTCTCTTTGAGGATGGTGATAGGTGTCTATAGTTTAAAATTATAATTGCATGAGGGCATTCAAATTTTGAACCACATTTTTGAGTATGTGCAAGCCAAATGAATATATATATAAAAGTAATACCCAGTATAGTTCAGCTATTCTCAGTTTTTTTTGCTTTGTGATGCGCTAACATACAGATACACTATATCCTTGCTACATACATGCAAATATTTTAATAATACTAATGAAGGAAAGTGAATGTTTATAAATCTTACAACACATTTGACTGATGCTTGCGACACAATGCAATAGTTTGAGAAAATTTGTGTTTAAGCCTACAGGCTCAATGATATTCCACTGGGACTTTAATCTAGTTGAAATTATAAAATAATGCTAAGTTTTTGTAATATGAGTATGATTAAACTATACTATATTAGGTTAAGACATTTTCTAGTTAGCTATCACCCTCAAATTTGGAATGACTCATCATATATCTCTTAGAATATTTCGTCATCTTCCATACTTAATATCAGGGTAGCCAAACACCAAAAGTTTACAGTAAACAATGGTCAAACAGCTACATTTCACCTGGTCATACTTCATAGGTACAGTATAAAAACAATGACTACCATTCAGATATAACAGAATTATGGGCCTGGCTTGGTAATTATACCAGTCTATAAATATGATGAATAAAACACCAGGTAATTGTGTAAGTAGTGACTGCTTTTAAGACACAAAGTACCCTTAAAAGTTTCCAGAGTTGTTGATGTTATGTATTGGGGGTCATGAAAACTGTCTGTTATACTGATGTCCTGCTTGTTGTACAACAAAATGTCTGCATATAGGTAGGTTGTTTTAGGTATTTCAGAATTCACTTGATTATTTCAATTACTAAAAAATGTGAGATTAATGAACCGAGTGACACACATCAATCCAAACTGCATATTGATGTTAATTTTTTTTAATAATATACCTTGGAATTTTTTTATATTTGAATAAGTTGTTATAGAATATTATAGAAAATGAGAAATAAAGTAGTTTAATCGGAATTACAGAACATGTTTATTTAATTCTACTGAATAATTTTATAGCTATTAAAATATGTTACCAATATTTCACACTTAACACATATCATACTAGTTGATAAATAATTAAGCTCTTATCAGCTTGGACCGGGGGCAGATGCCATGCCCTAATTTTTATACATTTATTTGATGGTTTTGAAATAACTTCATATTAAAGATTTATGTTCATAAATATTCCCAAGTAATTAATGTAAATTCTCATACCCATGATATATTATACATATTCTACACACCAATTTATAAAGATAACCTATGAAAGCAAATCAATTTTTCTATATAAACTCTTAATGATTTAGTACCATAACCAAAATATGTATAAGGGCAAGTTGGAGCCAAATTAATTGTATACAATTTATTAAAACAGCAATTTTATTTTAACCGTAAAAACCTTATAAATAATGTACTGTAAATGTGAAGTATAGTTTCATACTACAAGCTTCATTCCAAATCAGGTAAGTTCTCATCATCAGAATCACTCTCGATATCATCAAATGAAGGTTTAGCTGTATTAGATTGGTGGTCTCCACCACCTATGCTGCGTAGCATTTCTTCTACATCATTTGAGTTACCCATTCCATCATCTTCTTCGTCACCTTCGTCTTTCCATTTATTGAAGTCGACTTTAAGGTAGTGTGGCTTCTTTTTGTCTTTAGTTAATGAGGGCCAATATGAAGCATCTTTCTTTTCTTTTTTCAAAATCATTTCTATACATCTGACTTTATTTACAAAAACGCTAGATTCTGGAATCACGGCGTCATACAATGGTATTGTTACCTCGTAGAGTCTATTATCTTGAGAGCTTGCACCTTTAAAATAAACAGAGTCTTTTTCTATTTTAATGATCGGGTCTTTGGACTCCACGCTGAAGGTAAGAAAAACGTCTTCTTTACGCTGCGCCCACATAACAGGAGGAGGTACTGCTGCTTCGTTAGTCATTATGAAGAGACACAAATGGTAAACGGCACTAATGAAATACTCAATAACTTCGCAAAGGAAATTTCTAGATTATAATTTAATTCAACTCACGGACAAACGAAGATAGCCGACACTTGAAGCCACAGAATATATATATATAACCTTTAACGGCCTCGTTGATGATCACTACACAGTATGACCAGATTTAAATATACTATTCCGCTAATTAGAAGCAATTGTTCTAACGTAATATATGTAATTGGTTATGAGCTGTATATCGTTTAATTATTTATACGAATTTAAAATAACCTTTTAATCTAATAAACAGATAACGATAAAACCAGTCGCTTCCATGCAATGAAATAACGTGCGGCAATATCAATATCCATCGTTAGAAAAGTACGCAGTATGTTGGATCTTACTCTCAAAGGCACGTTGCATGTCTAATGAGCATAGACAGTTAGCAGACTAATTATTCTCTTATTTATTCGTTGTATATGATTACACTTCTTATTGTATTCGATATAAAATTAAGTATGTACTAATTCGTTTCGGTGATTCATTACCAAGGTTTTTAGTTACCTCTGCATACAAAGTCAATATTATGGAGTATAAAATATTATTTAATTGTTATTCGTCTGCAATAACGTTAATGCAACGTTAAATAACTCATAAGGATCCATCCTTACTACTAATCCATAAGAAAATCCGGTAGGAATACCCACAAAGAATACAAATTATTTTTCTGTTTAATTCTTTATGACGTTCATGAAGTGTTAATTTCTATTTTTGCAGTTTATAACGATGACGGCCAGCGTACAAGGTGTAGAGGCATTGATATTATTATTTTCGTTAACTTAGCGTTCCGTTTTTTGTTTCTAGTGAGTCATATAAAAGTTTTTGTTGATATATTATCATAATAGCTGACTAATTGTTTTATTTCATTGACACCCTTGACAAAACTTATACAAAATTTAATGAGCCAAGCCTTTGAAGAATGGAAGAAGCTTAGTGGTGATGTTCTTCATGATGACTAGTTTGAATGATAATGTTAGGCTCGTTTACTATTTGATTCTCTTATTTTCATATGGTCCGAACTCTCTACTCAAATCTCGGACAGACCAGTTTAGAGAAATTATAAAGAAGATAGTTCGTCCAATTGTGAAACGCAGAGTCCGTGATGTATTTACAGACTAACAAAATGTGAAAGTTTGTAAAACGGGACTTTTACGGTTTCTTCCTAGTAGTTCTGGATCAATATTGTTCCTATGTTACTAACTGGAACGATCCGATACTGGTCAAAGACAAAATTTAGTTTTAACCTGAGAAATTTAATGCTTTCTTAGAACCTTATGTTCCATCCAATCTATGACGTGATTTCTTACGTCAGCTTCCAGTGACTTTGAATACCAAAATGGAAAAATGGCGAAGTCATTTTCTAAAACCAATATATTTATACACAATCATGAAATAAAAAACAAAATTATGCAGTTTTCTTTGTTTTAATGTTTAATTTATTTTGAACTTAAAGGAGGACTTATAAAATACGTATATGTAAAACTTATAACATTTTTGTTACAATATATGTTTATAAAATTAAATAAGTTAATAGACACACACTTCTGAGTAATTGTGAAACGTAATTAAGCCGAATAAAAATTACGTTAAAACTCGTAATTTTTAAACATCTGCTTGAACATAGCCTTATTCTCTTGTAATTGATTTTAAAATTATAATAAGTAACTTTATTCGTCGTTCTGGTTTTGATACACCATGCAGTGACTCGTTAGACAATTTTGCAATTTTTTTAACTTGTTCTGTGAGAAAATAGATTAAATAAAAATTAAGAAATTAAATAATGAGAGGACCGAAAATATTTTACTTTTCGTTCCTATATTATACAATAGTCAAAGAAAAATAATAAGTATATGTTAAACATTGCATGTTTTCCCGTAAAATAAGTATTACCAACACTTCCAATGCAAAAAAAAAATACAGTCGAATTGATAACCTCCTCCTTTTTTTGAAGTCGGTTAAAAAATGGGAGATTCTTTTTTTCAAAAAATGTATACAATTTGATATTTCAATACCGTAGGACAATTCTCATAATAACAGAAATATCGGAAAATCGGTAGGATAGAAACCACTGTATCACATTTATTTAATAGCCTAAAAATTTTGCACTTGCGATATATTGGATATCATATTGGCAGTAGCAAGGGTTTTTCTAAGATATTTAGTGCTAGTAGGCTAAGAAAATACAAGGTTTGATAGCGGGAGCAAAGTGTTCAGAAAAGGTACGTGAAAATATCAGAACATGAAAAAGCCAGCTTATTATTAAATTTATACAATAAAAAACATAACATTCATACAAAATGATATAAATAACATATTCCAATAAATAACTAATAATAACAAAATAATACGACCAATAAAAATTGCTGCTCTCCGAGATTTCTACCCGAACAATTCCCATTTAACTCTATTAGGGTTGCTAAAAGGATGACATCGTTACACATTGCGGAATCTTTTTTTACACTAGTACGCTAGTTTGATGACGACTCATCGAGGCTGCTACTTTATATATTTAGTTTTATTATTATTATATTTACAGTTCTAAATTTTATTTACGTTTTCGCTTCCTAGGACGGGCGGTTAATTTCGCTCCCGCATGCTCGACGCGACCTCCCTTGAACCCATGTCCGATCACCCGGAGTAGTACCATCGAGTAAAACACTTGTGCAATATAGGGTATTCATAAGTTTACCATATGCACATGCATCACATATGTGAACACACATACAGTAGGTACATAGCTTCTGTAAGGGACCTTAACTATATGTAAACGTCCGTGTGGCACATAAGGTACGCATGTCTCTCAGAAACAAATGGTTAGCTTAGTTCGATTTACGATATTGCATACAAGACAACAACGCCAGTCGAGGTACGACCACTTTGCCACATTTACACTAATTCCCATATCGACTGAGTGTCACGAGCATGAGTCAGATCGAAAAAAAATCCAAAATTTCTACACATTACATTGCTAAGTTTAAAAATTCCTTTTGTTTAGGAAGTACATACACGCGATTTGCATTATGTACTATAATACGCTTTATTTCTATTGTTACATTTTGGGTTTACGAGGTTAACAAAATAATCGCATAAATGCTGCCTAGTCACTTTCAGCTATGCTGCCAACAAAAACCAAATACGTACACTCTGAGATGTATCTAGTGTCACGCACATTACGTTTACAACGAACATCAGTTTATTTTACACATACGCTAGAAATTAACAAAATAGACAACATGACCATAAAGAGCATTCAAACAATATTTGAATCAAAACATAGCTGCGTGAATAAATATTCAACATTATAAATAATAATATATACTTATAGAAATTATTTCTAAAGATATTAATCTTATAAATATTACAAGACGTTCAAATACGATTGGAGTAGTCCGGTGAAACTGTAAAGGCCTGGCAGGCCAATAGCGAAATCAGTACGAAAGAAAAATTGAGCCGTCACGGGACGCCTGGCAAATGTGAAACCTTGAAATTGTTCGAATCGAACGAATCTCAAATTTCAAATTACACTATAGGTATGCGAGCTCAGTACGGCAAGAGAGATTGCCCAAAGTCGCTTGCGCATGGCATCGCGTCGCCACGTCTCACAGACTTGCCACGCTAACAATAAGGTTTACTCGCGCCTATAGATGTTTGACATCAATAATTGATTATTTTAATTTTTTTTCTCGAATGTTCAAAATCTTTCAATATTAAAAACACGTGTCTTTTGAAATTAACGCCATCTATAAATAATATTGAGAATTAAAACAAGATAGATCTATTACGATCGTGTTTTCTCTACTTAGTTCTCTTAGTAATAACAAATGACCCACACCTCAACATCATGTCGCCACTTCTCACACTCACCATGCCAATATTTACACTCGCCTATAGTTGTTTCACATCAAAATATATGCACATATGTCGTATAAAACCACTACATTTTTCATTTAAATTATACCTGAACTAATAATACATAAAAGAAGAAACAAGTAGTAATAATACATTATATTGTTATTTGAATATATTATTTATTTCCATTCCTTAATCCTTATACGAATCCAAAGTAAGAATGAATATCAAGGCATTCTGCATTCTAATTATATATATTGCTTCACATCAAATACTCTATAAGAGCAGACAGACCCTTTGAGATACCTTACGATTGCTTTCTCATACAACATTTGTTACAAGCAGTTTATTTGTCATTATTCCCAGCCTCATCAAGTTACATTCCTATATCGAGTAGTGTGCAGACTAAATACTACTACTACAATACTACCTAATGGCAGATATTTCTTATTTTAGTTGAAACTAATCTATGGACTTGATACAGATTT
This sequence comes from Antheraea yamamai, assembly GCA_036509395.1. NCBI lineage: Eukaryota > Metazoa > Arthropoda > Insecta > Lepidoptera > Saturniidae > Antheraea > Antheraea yamamai. The sequence continues at coordinate 8,952,768 of AP028429.1, forward strand.
AAAATTCATAAATTACCTACACTTCTAGATAACATATATAAGAGTATTTATAATACGATTCTTAAAATTCTTAAAATATTTAATCTAATCTAATATGACTAGGTATTGATCTTGCTATATCAAATTAATATATTATTTATGTTAAATAGAGATAAAATATTTAATTTTTTTTTGGCGAATTACAATTAAATTCAATTTGTTAAGAGGGCTGCTAAATTAATCTAAATAAAATATTAATCAAGGTGTAGATTCTTATACATGATTTAGGGATAAAACTCCTTAAATTCTATAAACCGAAGGAAGTTGGCAAGACCATGCATTAGAAATAATTCTAATATTTCATAGACTGGGTATACATGTCACATCATGTTTACGTCAATGTGACACTTATGATGTGTATGTTTGATGCCGAGACGAGGACCTATTTGACTTATTTATTGTGTAACTTTTTACAATTGAATGCATATACAACAAGCTTTGACTGCGGCTTTGTACGTTTTTTTGTTTTATAAAACTTCTTTGTTCACGATGGATTTAAGTAAATTAAACTAAATGTTGTTCAAAGCTGCGGCCAAGTCAACTAATTTGTCTAGTTTTGGAGAGTTGTGTGTTCAAACAAACAGCCAACATTTTGAAACATATACTTATTGTTATATATGTATAAATTGCACTTCCTATATCGGCCGCAATTAGCTATTGGGCAAACATTTTTAATGTACATACACAATTACAGAATTGCAGTTTTATAATTGTTATACCTATATGCGAACTCGATAAAAATGAATAAAAAATGAGTCATCGACCGTGGGAACGTACAACGGCGTTCTAAAAATAAACTGTCTCCAAACATTGTTTAATTGTTCGAATAATGACGTCAGGTTTCCAGAGTTTTCCACCCTTCTTTATGAAATGGTACATACGTGTCGTGTTTATGTCAAATAAAGGCATTTTTTCAATTCCTATATGAAGGAGAGTGAATAAACTGTGATTATAAATGCATTTCCGTATATTTGTAAGAATAGTGTTCTTAAACAACTTCTGGTTGAAACACGACATGCTCAGGGACTAGTGCGTCGGTTGGTTGCCAGCAACTTTGCGAGCAAGTGAATATTAGCACCGAAAGAAAGTGTAAATGTTTGAGAGGCATAGCAGTACACATGGTTATGGTTTCTGCAAATGAAGGTACAAGTTGTAGCTCGCAAATAAGCCTAGAACCACATCGGGGGCAAGCCGCAGGAACTACCGGAGCTTCTGGGGTAGCGGCAGCACTTGGCAGAGGAGCGCCGAGCACTGGAGGTTCTTCACGTGAATATCTAAAATATATAAAAAATATATCAATACCATCTATATTACCCCATCAAAATCAGAGGAAGTTTAAGAATAGCACCAGTGACAGAAAAGTTGAGGAGTAATAAGTTAGCATGGCATGGGCACGTAATGAGGAGAGATGAAGACCATGTAACTAGGAAAGCTTTGAGTATGATGGTGGATGGATATAGGAGTAGAAGAAGACCGAAAAAGTTATGGATGGTTTGTGTGAAAAATGATATGTGTGTAAAGATACTGAGATGACATCTGATAGGTGAGAGTGGTAAAGGAAAACATGTTGTGCCGACCCTACTTAGGTGGAATAAGGGTAAGAAGATGATGATGACTATCCTATCTAATACTACGTGTATAAAGTCATTCGTTTCGGTTTCTGGATACTATATGTGGTAGCGATATTAAAAAAGGGATGGAAATGTGTTACAGGAAGGGGAGAAAACGCGCGCTATTTAAATTGACCAATGAGCATGCGCGGTGACGGAAAGAATCAGCTATGCCCTCATCTACAGTTATTATGTACTACACTACTACAGTTATTATGTATTATGTACTAGTAACATTAGAAAAGATATATATGCTACTTTTGGCCGAAAAATAAAATTTAAATAATAATAAAATTGACTCTTGATAATTTGACACTCAGTAATTTGAATCTCTTGATAAGTTGATTTTTTTCACGTTCCCTTGAAAAGTACTTGATAAATATAATCAAGTCAATATTCGGTAATTTGAACACTCAATAATTTGACCTCCTGGCTTCCATACTCTCTATAATTTAAAGCATTTATTATGCAGATATATATGTATATTGAAAGACAGATTTATGAGTTTGCAATTTGCCAAATATGTTATAATCCACAATGTCCCATGCCGGAGCTCCCACGGCCCGATGGATGAACCTACTACTAGCAACCAGTTTATGTATACACCGTGACTATTTAAAGAATGAAAACCTTCAACCGTGTGATAGTTCATGGTTACATTTAACATATAAAATAATAATATTAAAACAAATACTAATAAACAACAGAGAAAACCTAAGTTAAAGTTTTTCTAAGACTCTCAAAAGTATAGGTACACATTTAAATAAACCTAGGCTGAATGACCGGTGACAAAACCTACGAGCGGCGTCCCGAAGTTTATATCCTTCGATAATAAAACGGATAATAAACCATTTTGTTTGTTCAAACTTCGAAAGATTATCTTTTGTTAGTTAGTTGGCTTCACTTTCACTTCACTTTTACTACACCCGATGGTCATTGACATTGTGCTTTAACATAGACGTTTAGAGGATTGACTATAATTTTTGTATTTTCTAGATAATTAGGTCAAATTTTTAATCAATTTAAAACGAGTATCAAATACTATCCTATAAAAACATTGCTAACGAGTAACCAGTCACTAAGTATAATACCTTAGTATATGCCCTGGATTCTTCTGTAGGCGCACAAGGAAAGCGTGAAACAACCTGTCGCCGTGTAACGGAGTCGCCTCTTCGTAAGCCTCGTCATCCCCACCGCCGACCGCACCACCCATTCTATCCCCACCACACGACTCTATATCTGGTAATTTTACATTCTAATTAGGGGTCTATTAAAAACATTATTAAAACTTTCAGATTTTGACACAGACTGTGAGAAAGTATTATTGTCCTAACCATGCCTATTTTTGTCACTTCCTTTAGGGGCATGCTAATTTTTGAAAGCTGTAAGTTCACAATTTTTTGTACCTCAAAAAGTGCAAAGTTGTATGTCCCTTGTTATTTTGGGTGCTTGAGGCATATAATAGTAAGATACTGTTCTAAAAATTTCAGAACGAAAACCAACTTATGGCAAATTTTCGGTATTTTCGAATTTCCCTTTAAGGGCACTCTGAGTGCCCCCGCGTGCCTTTACAAAAAAAACCGGGGCCTAACTAATATTATAAATGCGAGTGTGAGTCTGTTTGTAACCCTCCATTTAAAGCAGTAAGTGAGCAAGTGAGACAGAAAAACGTAAGGATAACTTCGAGAAAGTTGACAGAATTAGCAGACTGACATTCACTTGACATTTTATTTTTTTACATTCCCCCGGAAATTCATCGCCCCACCTGCATGAAATTTCCTTACCCTCGCCTTCTCCCCTTATATCAATCTTATAAGTAAAGTCATTTTATGTAATAAAATCAAACTCTAATTATAATATTTATCTACAGTTCAAAAGTTTTCTTTTCAATATATACGTTACTTGAATTACTACAATCACTATGTGACACTGACTGAATTGTGGATAAGGACCAAAGGCGCCAAAAAAAGCTTTTATTCTATTTAAACATGAAGATTTGATCTCATTTTCTTCATTAGTATCTACATTTGTGTGAAGCAGCTGGTGAGGTCAATACTTTATAGTAAAAGTAATTAGTTTTAAGAAATTACTTTTATAAGGACTACAGACTATGTGAACAGTGATGTATGTTCTCTTGCTGTAGAGAAGTGACACAAGCAGTGTGGTGCGCATGCAAGTAAACAGACAACATTGTGTACAAAGAAACATTATAAGCAAACTATATTCTTGCCTTGTTTTCTCTGTACATAAAATAATAAACAATGCAGACTGAGTCGCGAATATTACGCGCTACTTGTAATATTTAAAAAGATAGTTTGTTCTATTGTTAAATATATTTTAAAGTAAATTATATTTTAATTTATTCTTATTTTACTAATAATGTCAACACTACAATCACCACAGTTGTATATTTTTGTATTGTTAGGTCATAATACAATTCCTAAATTTATAAGGGTCTAATTATAATACACTAACCATTCTCTTTCCTGTATTTATTAAGTAGTTCATTAACTTTCTCATCGTTGTTAGGAACATTATTCCATTCCTCTTCAACATAAATATATTTTGGAATAAATTGTAATTGGCCACACATAAGATGACTTCTCAAGTCAGGAGGTAACTCATCTGGCTGTAAAAAATGTAACAAATATCTAAGTTATATTTAATCATATATATACAATATTAATAAAAGATTTATTTTTAGTAATAAGGACCTTCACAACACTATGTAATACATATAAGCAGAGTTTCATCTTATGTTCTTTTACCACATGTAGTTTGTAATGAGTGCTAAATTTTATATTTATGTGTTGATTGAATTGAGGTGATTGAATAGAATGGATGCTAAATTTAAATACCTTTTACTTGAAAGTAATTTAATTTCATGTTCTTAGAGGTCAATAAAACTTTAAATGTGTGTACTACTCTTTTCTTGTACTTAACTCGAGCTGTCATTCACATTAAAATAAGTTGTACAGTGGACTGATTTTAATAAAATAAAAACTAAATGTTACTCGAGGATATGCTTTATGAATGCAGAACTTTAACAGTGACATGTGTCCAAACAAACAGACAGATAGAAAAATTGTTAAAATGTATTTTATTACTTATTCCTAGACACCGGCAACAATTTTATTAACAAAAATCTAAACGCTACAGACGACACGTTAGATTTACGTTCTTATTATATGTCTAGACTAGCGGGCCCAGCAGACGTTGTCCCGCCCTGATTATAAAAAAATCCTGGACAAATTATATACCAAAACGTTCCTCGTGAATCACTTTATTCACTGGTGAAAACCACATAAAGATCCGTTCAGTAGTTTTTGAGTTTATCGCGAACAGACAGACAGACAGACGCAGTAGGGGACTTTGTTTTATACTATGTAATGAAGATAGGTTGCACATAGTTTAGAGAAAATAATAACGTAAAAAATTTACTTGTTGCAATAAAGCTTCAATGTCAGATGTTGGTTTCAATGGCGTGTCTACAATAACAAGGCCAGGGTCATCACCTCCTTCCTCTATTTCTGCAGCAGCAACAGGAACACCAATGGCTCCCACAGCACCTGTAATAAATTAAATCATTTTGCATGGTGGTACGAATTTTTCTAAGGCCACCTGGCTAGCTACCACACTCAAATTGTATCAATCTCAAATCTGTCACCATACACGTATGTGTGTGTTTCGGTAGCTGAACTTGAGAGCCATTCTATCATTAGGTTTAGCGTGTTTACCATCTTAGAAAACATTTAGCATCAGGTACGACTGTAGTCAAATGTTAAAACTCATCATTACAGAGTATAAAATGAAGTCGTTTCCACTGTCTGTTTGCTTAGATCTTTTAAACTATTCAACGGATTTTAATACAGTTTCCAGTAATAGATAGAGTGATTTAAGAGGAAGGTTTATATGTATAATACATACATATTATAGTACAGAAAAGCCGAAAAATTCAAAGAAATGTAATGTAACATAGCAATCATATTTTTGTGTGCTTAAATCGTAAACGCTGGCTAAACCTTACAAGATAGATCAAATTACGGAATTGTATATCTTAAGTAATATTATTAATCACTCCACACTGCCCCATATTAGTTGCACCCGTGCGAAGCTGGGGCGGGTCGCTAGTAAAGTATAAAAAGACTCATTATTCACAAAAAGCAAAATATTTGGGCCTTATAAACATGCTAATGAACAGTGAAAATAATAGTCTTTGAAACAATAACTCTAACTAAAAAACAATTAATTATATTTTATACTACTATTGCAATTGGTTTTTTGTTAGTTTTTATGAATAAATTTAATAAGTACTAAACAAAATTCCTACACCTAAAGCTATTTATTAGCTATTTTATTTTCAAAATCTACATTAATGCAAGTGAAACCGTGAGTAAAAGCTAGTATATTATAATAATAAAGAAACCTTTTGTTGTATGTGATTATGAAGACGTTGCTGTGACACTAGTACATATTTTGCAACAAGCACAGCATTTTACCTTTTCCTTCACAAGGATGAAGTGATAAAGTGGACAGTATTACTTGAAATAATAAATTTGATTCTAAACACTTTTCAAAAATTATGACGACATAAATTCTCTTGTGTCAATTTTAAAAAGGTTTTGAAAATTTTAATTGATCTTTATATTTATTTATTTTAGTGAGTTTATACTTAAGAGTGTCTCATATATCTTTCTAATACTTCTTACTGTATACTGTAATAAAAAATATTAACATACCTTGAACTGGCGATGTATTTGCATTGTGGGCATCAAATACTTGTAGATTCCCAAATGCTTGTTCAACTGTTTCTAGTTCAAAGGAGTTGCTTTCATCATCATCTGAGTTTCTGTAATAGAAATCACAGATTTACATTTTTATTAGACATTTTGGCATTTAGACATGGAATGTTATTTAATTTTATGTTCTTAGAGGTAAATAAAACTTTAAATATGTGTACATCTATATACATATACATATCTTATGATTTGATATTGGTAATATAATTAATGTCATTAACAGAAAATAAAAAAAAATATTTAAACTTATGTAGGACTAGCATTGTCTCACCGCACGGTGACAAAAAAAAAAACTTGACAAATTATGTACCTAAACCTCACTCATGAATTACTTTATCTACTGGTGAAAACTGCATGAAAATCCTTTAAGTAGTTTTTTAATTTATCGTCAACAGACAGACAGACATGGCAGAGGACTTTGTTTTATAATATATAGTGATACAGCAGAGACCATTATATAATAGTGCTGATCTTTTCTACTCTAGGTTATTTCTCTTTATTAGGTTCAATTTTTTGCAGTGGAATTTATTATCATCATTATAGTTTATAGGATACAGTGATACTATATACACTAGTTGCCAATACATACCACACTGCATTCTACATATATTGTGCACGCACAGTGGCTGCACATGTATGAGAAATCTTTTTTCTTTGGTAAGCTAACTTTAGCCTAAATTGTCAGAAACCAAACCATGTCTGTGTTCATGCAGCACATTAAAGGAATGTATACATGTCCTACCAACATATACAGGTATTAGTAGTTAGCTTGATACAAATTAGTGGTATTCCCAGGCAAGGTTGACCACTTGATTGATCCATTGATCTAGTTATCATTATGGCTGAGTGCTTTCCATACTTGCCCCCATATCTAGTAAAGCTATAAGGGTCAATCTGGCAAACAGTGTTAGTGAGTTTGAAATAATCATCCATCGCTTGATATAACTGTACAGTATTCTTACCTTTGATTATTTGGACCTGAAGCATTATCAATATTCATAATATTCCCATTTGCAGTATCACTGTTGTCATTTACATCCCATTCATCAGCATCTTTACACCATGTCATATTAGTATCAGTAACTGGCACAGCAACAACAGCAGTTGTTTCAGATCCCGGTTTATCATGATACTGGCTCCTTACACATGACCAACTATAATAATAGTTATAGGGATTTAAATATACTGTATATTAAATTCAACTTTATATAATACTAGCCTCTACCCGCGACTTCGTTCGCGTGGAACAGTTACTTTAGGCTAACGCTAACACGCAGCGGAAGCTCTCAAGAGGAAAAAAACCCCGATTTTGAAACACTCTTCATTGGTGCTCCGCTCCTATTAGTCTTAGCGTGATGATATATAGCCTATAACCTTCCTCGATAAATGAGCTATATAACACTGAAAGAATTTTTCAAATCGGACAAATAGTTCCTGAGATTACCCCCTACAACGTCACAAACTCACAAGATCACAAACTTTACCTCTTTATAATATTAGTATAGAAGTAAAGATTTGGATACAATTTCAGATGATGCAGTAAACATACTATACCTTTAGAATATTAAAATACCATTTTTTTGAATTTACATAGATTAATGTGTTACTAAAATAATAGTTATTAAGCTGTTACTAGGAGCATTTTGAAGGATTTTTTCCAGTCATGTATGTACTTCTGCTTATTTTATTACTGGTGTATTTGAAACAAAAGACATATGATAAAGTTTGTTAACGAATATATTCAGACACTGTCAAATAATGATCAAAGATATAGGTAGTATCAAACTTAATTGTGACCAGTACCGGTATGATGAAAGCCTTTTATAATAATTGGTGTAAGTGTGTAGCATTTTGTGATCGGTCAGTGCATTCCAGGTACTTATTGGTTTTTATAATGGTATTTTAAAAGATTAGTGGGATCAGTAAAAATAATGATCAAGTAAACCATAGAGTATACTTCATCTTTACTTGGAAGCTAATACTCATTATTAAAAATTATTACTGTGATTTTTTTATATTATACTTATTAAAACTCCAAAACCACGAATCCTGAAAAAAATTCGAAAATGCAGTCCTCGGGAATAGTCTAAAGTTGGCTAGTTTCCTGTTACATAAAAATGAGAATATAGCAAGCAAACCTTAATCTTGGAGAACTTCGTTTTTAACCGGAATGGTGGTGCTGCTCAAGCAGACACTATAAATAGCCTAACAAAACTAAAGCCTACAGAAAAATTGTAAGGCTAAAAGATCCCATCAGACTTTATAACTATATAATAATAATCATAAATACAGTGGTACAACAAAATAATCCCAAGGAGGATTGATGTCAGGCAGGTGGCCGATTATAAAAATTAAGCCAAATCATATACCACAACGTGACAAACATGTTGTACCGACCCTACTTATGTGGGATAAGTGTAAGAAGAAGAAGATTTTTATATATTATATAGTGTCCTTTGGTGACTTCAAAGGTTTGATAAAAAGTTAAAAATAAGAAGATAAACAGTTAGCTCCATTGTTAAAAATTTCTAGTGAGCTTTTATAACATTACAGATTTCATAGTACGTGTTATTATTTTCCATCCACTGCACTTAAGCACTATAACCAAATTCTATTATGAAAAATTATACTGTTTTCACTAAAAACTCCTCTCATCAATCAATACCATTAATTAAATCTATACCTATATTTACTATTTTAAAGCAAAATATAAAAAGGTTGGCTAAAACATGAAAATAATATGGGATTATATTTAAGAACGTAGGAACTTAGTAGTTGTGTAAAAAAGTGTAATTTTTTTTACATGTTACTACATATAAAATAAATATTTTTCAGAAAACTTTATATGTTCTAGAATACCTTTCTGATTGAGTCCAACAATTCGGATTGATGCATGCAAAAACATACAAAGTGCGATGATATACTGAATTTTCCAGAGGCGCATAGCATTGCACTATAAGAAGTCTATATAATCCACATATGGGACATTTCGCATTAAACTTTAGGTTTTCCAGCGGGGGCCAATCCTGAAATACACAAATTTTCACATTTTCAAACAATTTTATTAAGTAAAAATACAAAACTTTCTATTTTACATTACAAAATGCTTACAGGTAACCCGCCAATTTTATTCGTTTTGTAATTAAGTATAAGAGTCTGGTTTTTGTCACGAATCCACTCATCCTCATATCCTAAATAAACTTTTCCTTTTTGTTTTGCCATTTTTGACAAAGCATAAAATCAATAAAGCAACACTTATAGCTGGCTGTGATAACTGATAACAAAGATAACCTCAAAATCAGTGTTACCAACGGTTAAACTACATTTCTATCCAGCGTTAGCAACTTGAAGTGGACTGACTATCGTACCAGGGGCGTAAAATTATCGTACATGGATCGAAATTATCGTATTTTTTAGGATAATGTCTATTATAGATAAATTAATCATATAAATTGTAATATTGATATGCATGCAAGTACTTTATAGTTTATCTTTTTTAAACCACCGCTGTCAAATCAACAGAACACTGAATACAGACATATAATCATAATAATATAACGAAATAACTGCCAACTTTTCTATACAAAATATACGATACATATGAAGTGTGAACATAATCGAAATATCGAAATATCGAAATATCGAACTTATATTCTCTTGTTCGCATTGGTAGATGCTATACTAACCAATAAGAAAGCGTGTACAGCAGGCGCTGGATAAAGTTACAGTATCGGCAGTGGTGAAACTTAGTAGAGCGGATCGTAAGGACCAATAGGAATAAAGAACTTGTATTTCCCGGTATTTTCCCAAGATTTTATTGGACAAAATAAAATCATGCTACTCTGCGATTTAGACTATCAACGCATGAGTGAAATAATATAAATTCTCAAATTTTGCATCATGATAGAAATTATCGTACAATCTGCGTACGATAATAATATGCTATCGTACATCGTACGTAGGCACAAAATTATCGTATGTGTACGATAATTATCGTACGGTTCCGAACGCTGTTTCTATCAGATTCTGTTTCTAAAATGACAGACAACCTTATTAACAACTTTATTTACACTTACTACCCTACTTCTTACCTGTCTGAAACAGTTCAAAGTGTATTACAAATTCGTAGGGTTTTATTTTGCTGAATGGGAAACTCTCTGTCAGTTATGTATAATAACTGTTGATTATTATTATAAAACAATTTAAATCTTTTATGTCGGTGTGAAATTGACTTTCTAAATAATTGGAGTGATCGTATAAATTACGTACGATTTCTATACATGAGTCGTATATGCAAGAAAATTGAATAATCCTGTGATTACTACTTAAATGAACATTTGGCAACCCTGCTATATGCTATATGCACTACAAACCAAGGAACAATTTTTATTATTATATTATATCAATTGTAATTCTTAAAATGTTTTCGTAAATTTTTAACTTAAGAAGATACAACAACCTGAAATTTATTTTATTACTGAACAAGTGGCAACTAAGTATGCAAATACTTTGATTTTTTTCGTAAGCATCCATTGTTTTGTTAATGAACAGATCCTATAAAAACCCCGGCAATGATACCCAGAGTTTTAAAAAACGAAGATTATTGTTAGATTTATTATCTGTTCCATATGTGTCAAATGTACTGTACCCTATAATACAAAGTACTCTGTACTCTGTGATGTACACGTAAGGTACCTACACCACAAGAAAATATTTTTGTATATAGCTACTACTAGCAGGCCCGGTAGACGTTGTCCCGCCCTGATTATGAAAAAATACTTGACAAATTATATACTAAAACGTTCCTCATGAATCACACTATCCACTGATGAAAACCGCATGAAAATCCGTTCAGTACTTTTTGAGTTTATCGCGAACAGACAGACAGACAGACGCGGTAGGGGACTTTGTTTTATACTATGTAATGATGGTTTTTATAGAGATTCACTAATGTCAATGGGAGAATAGTAGTCCGAGAGCACTCAAAACGCAAAATTATTTTGTCCGAGCTCCTACATTCTGATATCTACAGAAATATAGCACTAGTCTGTGAAACTTATCCTGATTAACTGTATTTGTTATAACGGACTTTATTGTTATTTAAGTTCGTATTTTTACAGAACCATGTGCCAGTAATTATGAAAAATGTATGTTTTTATAATTATATTAGTACAAGCGATAAACAAATGTGTTTCACAAGCGCCATATAGCATTGACATACCAAATAAATAATCTTAGTAGTTTGATGGTTTACGTTATTTTTAAATAAAGGGTTGTGATACTGATGCCCCGAATGTCTAAACAAAGAATGGTTCCAACATCATATTCTAATTGTATAACAACATATAAATGGTATATTTAGTACCTGCCGTAGACCATTGTTACTAGCTACGCTTGTGAAATCAACAGTTAAGACTATTTAAAATTTTAGATAATCAACTTTCCCACGCTTGGTACGTACATTAGCTGTCTGGTATTTCCCGTGGTAAAATGATAATAATTAATTAGAAAAAACTAGCAGTTTAATAGTACCGCACTTGTGCGCAAACTTGTTCACAGGGCAGCGCAGTTATTGGTATAACGAGCCAGTTAATTTACGTAAAATATATAAAAATATTTATTATTTCCGTTCTATTCGAAAATTAATTTTTAACGATGCGGTTAACAGAGACGACTTTATCAAGGGTCTAGTTGGTGCAAGAACATATTGTGGGGCTCTTAAGGCAGGTAGGTAATTGATAGTATAATATATATGAGGAGACAATTACACACGGCCTCCTGATAGCGAACTAGTCAAATTATGCATATTTAACTTGTTTTTAATTGAACGTGAAGAAAATTCTCATGGACTGTCAGCCCCGGGGGGGTCTGAGCTGAGTCAACCGCCCACTGCGTACTAAAACTCCACGGCCAACCGTGCGCCGTACTATGGGAGTGTCGCGGGGGAGCGTGAGTAAGCTCCGCGACACCCCCGACGGCAGGCGTTTTCATGCCACACCCGGGTGAGGCAACACGGTTCTGGGATTGCCTCCAAGCCCACCGAACCCGTGCAATAGAATGGAGGGTCAGGGCCTCCACCACCGCGCTACCGACAGATTTGGACAGATTTTCATGAAACTTTCATCAGCAGATAGCGGACATCATAACAAGTAATTGAATATATTTCAATTTAAACTAGCTGTTAACCGTGGCTTCCCCCGCAGTAATATCTTCAAAACGGTTAGACCGATCTTCACGAAACTTCCATTGACAGATATCTATCTTTATAAAAAGTAATTCAAGCAACTTTAGTTTATACTATCTTTTAACCGTGGCTTCGCCCGCAGTGCTATCTCCAAAACGGTTCGACCGATCTTCACGAGACTTTCACTGGCAAATAGCGGACCTTATAAAAAGTAATTCAAGCAATTTTAGTTTATACTAGCTATTAACCGTGGTTTCGCCCGCTGTGCTATCACCAAAACGGTTAGACCGATTTTCACGGGACTTTCACTGGTAGATAGCGAACCTTATAAAAAGTAATTGAGGCTATTTTATTTTCGACTAGCTGTTACCCGCAACTTTGCCTGCATGAAATTTAGCAAGATTTTAAGTCATTCTTTATTTTTAATTAAAGAAATAATTATCAGCTTATTGTTTACAATTCGACATTATAATTATTAATAGCTTTAATGATATAGAGGTCTTCCTAATAAGATTTTAGATTATAAACGTATGACGTAAAGAGTTTCATAATACAATTTCTTGCGGAACAGACAAGCGTTTATTTTTGGTATAGTTACAAAATCTTAATTATAATGGCAATGTATATGACATGTAATGTAAATGTAAATCTTTATAATAATACTTTAAGTTTTTGTTTAATTAGTGACTTATACATTGTAAGTGAGCACTGGGGTAGTTATATTGTGGGTTAAGGTTCCAAATATGTTGCTGATGACAAACCTCATTTGACTCACTGTTAGTATTTATATATCTAATGTACACGTTACATTTTACTGTTAGTGGCGTGCGTGTCGTACTTACAATTGTCTTTAAAGAGCATTTCTATAATTGTACCTAATCTCACAATTTTATAATTCTTTAATACGATTTTTAAAAAACGCGTGCGGAGCTGCGGGTACAGCTAGTTAATAAATATTAGCATTCGTTTTTTTTTATATAGGATTGGTCAACCAGTGCAATGCCGGCAAACAGCTCTATATTGTCTTTCAGCAAAAGAGGTTATTTTAATTATTTTGAAGGATTAATTTTAAACATCAATATGTTTCACACATTAGAAATGGAAACTACGTAGATCACAGTTATATCATGTATATATACACGTACTATTATGTCAAATAGAACATAAACAACTGAACAATAGCTGTAATTGTCCTTGATAATATTCTAGTATAAGAGCTTAATAGCGACTTTTGCGAAACTAATATGAATAAGATTTGGTATTTACGTGTTGCTTAATTTATGTCAATGTGTTTATATAAAAGGATATACGTAGAAGTTTCGAAATAATAAAATGATGTATTTTTAATCCGTATATAAGTGGACCACGAAAAGCCACTACAACAATTAAATTGTTATTATCACTTTATTTCATGATTAAATGCAGTAAATAAAATATCAATTAATACTTTGCATTATTATGTAACTTATATAACATTTTGTTGAATGAAAAATTAATGACTGCTTATTAAATTTAAGTTTTATTTAACTGTTCCAAACGGCCTGGCAGTGAATAAGGCTGCATACAAAGTGCACACAATAAATCAGTCGTTTAACTTAAACTAACCTATTGACAATCAGAATATCTGAATGAATGTAATGAATGAATGATTATGAACTTAAATTACATAAAAATTGCTTGCATTAAATTAAATATTAGATACTTAACATAGTAAATTCACATAACAAATATTCAACGATCATTACTTGAACATTATCATAAAAGTAATAACGTATTCGTAAAAATGTTTTATAATTTTTTTAAGGACTATATAAGATATACAAATTGAGTTTAGACTTAATTAGCAAGGTATCCAGTATTATAGACTTATTCGAATCTTAGTTAAGCCTCGAAGTTTTACTTGCGTTTAATTTAAGAGTTACTGATAACGCAATTAGGTAAGTTTATATAAATTCTGTGTAAAGTACATAAATCTAATATAGTACGTATACATTCTGTATAAGTAAGTACAGGATGTGACCACGCGATTGTGCAGCGTTGTATGTCGTTGACATAGGCATTCATAGTTCGGTTCTTTCAAAAATGATTGGTTTTCATTGAGTGGCTGACAAGGCTTTGGCGTTGATAGCTCTTAAGAGTATATATAATGTACCCTGAGCTTAGCGTAGTCCTACATGCTCTAAATTTTCTGATCAATAGTTTACACAGTAATCGCTCCGTTCCTAAGGATCATAGCGTGATTTTAGATAGCCTTGATGTTACTCAATAATAGGCTACACGCGGTGCATTTTCGATGCAAATGTAACTAGTACTTCCAGAAATTAGAGCGGTATAGCAGTTTAGGTTAGGTTTTTTTTGTAACTGGGTCATCTAACTCTTTATCGTATTTTGAATAAGTCATATAGAATATCTGCCCACGACACGATTGCAGATTAAATTTATTAATTGAATACGTTTTTGGTAGATTGATCAGAGTAATGATATTATCTCATATATGGGCATTGTTGCCCAAACGGCGAACTCATTTCATTAAAGCGTGGGAGATGCAGAGTTGTAGTAACAATGATGCTTTTGTGTCACATTCAGACATTTTTTGGACTCCTCGGTGAAAAGTTAATTGTTATTCATTCTCATGTTTTTTTTAATAAAAGTTGAATATTTATAAATAGGTTGACTATGTTATTTGAAAAAAATATTTTTACATTCGGTCTTATCTTGGTATGTGAGTAGTTATTTGTATATCAATAATTTTTACCAGCAGTCACCCGCATTTGCAAGAATGTGATGATTTATGACATGTTTTGTACGATGTATTTTTAAATGTGTTTTGTTAAATAATTTTATAATACCAAGTTTCTAGTTTAACGTTATTACATAACCATTCTTTAGGAATCATTCGATAATTTCTAAAGGTGAATCTAATATTAAAGAAGAGATTACAATAAAATTTTACGAGAATTATTTCTGTAGTTTCTCAATATCATTTATAAATTATTGGCAATTAAACTATATATAAAAATAAGAAAATCGTAAATAGGTACTTTTCTAATATTATCTAATATGATAATTAAATGTTATCTTTGTGGACTTTTATATTGATTCTGTAAGTTTTCGATTTGGCTAGCGTTAAACCACAATTAAGCATTTAGTAAATATCTAGATTCTAGATATTTACGATATAGTTTCATTACATTATTTTGCTTCACTGAACTTTAAAACTCACTGCAATATTCCGATACATGTAGGTAGATGTGGTATATATGAGATTTCACCTTTTAAAGACTGATTATAACTTACTAAATGTTGTTTTTCAGCTTATTAGTATTTCTGCAAAGTCAGAGGCTATCACAGTAAATCCATTGTGTCCTACTAATAAAATAGCTCCACGTCGAAGGTATTCAAATCCGGACCAGAGCAGTGGTCGTACTTTTGGAGCATTCTACGACTTGCTTGCGCCTAGTAATGTACAAAACGATGCACCCAGTGATTTGCAAGAGAAACCCCAGGAAGACGATCCGGACGATTGTGGCGAGATTGAAGACTATGATGAAAACGATCTAAGTTCAAGTTAGTGTCTTAAATCTATATACTATAGTGGCATTCTATACATATAACTTTGTGGTTTATTCGTTGTCCAGTATGGTTTGTTTTCTTTGTTTTAACGGACTTCAAAAAGGAGGAGGTTCTCAATGAGTTTGTTATTTCCTCCGTTTCTTAGTTCAGAACTTCATCATTTATAAACCGTTTTAGAAAAATCTTGTTAATTGGAAAGGGTATATTTTCAAGAAGGTCCCATATTCATGTTATTGCATTGATCTCTGGATTTCGAAGATTCTCTAGAGAATTCTTCAATATCGTATAGGGAATACATATTGATAGAGATATTGGTAGGTTTAGGAGAATCCGAGACTATGTAGGTACGTAATTATGGTCAGAGTTGTTCTAGAGCCCGTTTTTCATCCGTTTTATTTTTTGTATACATATTTTGTACCTCTCTGATCCATCGCTATTTGTTAATAAACATTGAATATGGATTTGACAATTTAGAAATGTCCATTTAACGGTGTCATTTACCAATATTGGATCTAAAGGGCTCCGCACGCTGATCGTTCTTAAAAAAATGAAATTGACATATTTCTCACATCTTTTATTGCACGACTCTGTTAAGGCGGGCAGAAAGAATGGAGCACAGGTTCTTCCAATCCTTACAAAACTTTATTGCTTATTTCTCTTAACTCCTTTTCTTCTTTTAGTATTTTTAATAAACTATTTGAATCAATGATTTCCAACTTGGGGGTTGCGCCTCCTGGGGCGTTGCAAAGACCTCTATAAGAGAGTTCGCTAGAGGTCGCGAAACCTTGGTAATAAAGAAAAAAAACAGAATCAAATATATATTTTTGGGTTATATTCGGGTTGGCATCGACTTCAAATAGATTGTTAGGTAGCACATATAGGTACTAATATTGTTTATTTATATTGAAGTCGGTTTATATACAGTCAGTTTTTGATTCCAATCCGGAATGTTTGTTTTTCTAATATAATTTATTATTTCACTTAGCATTGTATTTACGTAGATTGTTAATGAATTGTTATATCAATACATATTAAAAGAAAATTATGTTGACAGTAACAACCAAGTCTCAAAGAAGAAAAAGCGCCAGGCACAACGGTGCCTTCTTCAATAACTTCTTTAATGGCCTCAACACGGGAACAATACAAAAACCACCGGTGTTTCTTCAACCGCAAAGGCCGACGTTTCATGCCACTCGTCCACCGTTTTGGTCTGGCGGATTTTTTGGTGGTAATTTTTATCGACCGCCAGCACAACAAAATCCATCAGGTAATGAGTCAATATTAACATAAAACTAACTGAATAACGAACAGTTGACGCTGAATAGTTTCATGTTAAGAACATTTCGTAAATCTATAGATATAATAAGAATGAAAATCTAACGTGTTTGTACTTTTTAAATTTTTGTGAAAAAAAAACTGTTGCAGGTATCTTAGAATAAATAATAAAATACATTTTAATCATTTTGAGAAATGCCTGTCTGTTTGTTTGAACACATATTACTGCTAACGCACTGCGTTCACGATAAACCCCTCCAAGAAAATCATAAAACATATTCTCGAATAATATTTAGTCTTGGTTTCATTAAAATAGGTTCGGTCTATCAAAAGTTATTGTAATTTTAATGACGACGCGCCTTAAGTACGAGAGAAAAGTAGATAAGTAAATTGACTTAATACATTCAGATGATTTTATTAGTCACTGTCTTATTATATTAGGTTCCACGCGGACGGAGTCGTGGGTACAGCTCGTATTTTAATATATGCGTAAACTATAATTTAATACTGTTACTAGGCTATGGTTGACATTTAGTCACGTAAAAAACTGCACGCAATATCCCGCACTTAGTTTTATAATCTGTCTATTGTACAGGTATCCTTCCATACAATTTTTATATAAAATAAGAAATACATTTTCAGATTATATAAAACCAGTTCATGAAAATATTCAACCGGCCCAAGCGATTTACAGGCCACACATAATTGGAGGGCCTCTTGGTCACATCGTAGGATTTTCAACACCAACACCTACTACAAACAGAAATGAAGAAATAAAATTAGTTCGAACTCCTAGATACTATTCTCACGTTACTGCCACCACCCCTTCATCTTTACGTCGTACGAGGCAACCGACACCTAGGAAAACCGAAAATACAATATTTGGATCGTTTATTGATTTATTTTTTAAATAAAGTTTTCGAAATAAGGTTTTTTGCATTATTTCATTTTCCATAACAATATACGACTTGAAAGCCTAACTGAATGAATATTCATCGCTCGGTTGTCGCATAGATCTATTTCTCAATCACGGAGACAATAACTATATCGTATGATTAAATATCAAAGTTTAACCTTTACATGAAGTATATTTTGTTGTAATAGTTTACGTAAACAGAGAAGCCCAGTTATCATTGTTCAGTGAACCAGTGGGGTACATTGGACGCAATATTGTGTTCTCTAATGGGAAGCGCGTGACAAAAACTTACGATCTGTACATGTATGTATTTTTTGATGGTTTACCTCATTAATTCATTAGAGGCAAATGGTATTATGATATCATCACATGTGTAGCCCGTTAAATTGTTGTTAATCAGCTTAGAGTGTCACTAAAGTTCACATGTTGTCTAGTAAGTGGGTTTTTTTGTAATAAAAAAATATGTTTGTAATAATTATCTTGGTAACAATTTTGTGCTGTATTAGTGCGGAATTAGTAGATGAAGGTTTGTACTTTTTCTATATTTGCTCTATAAAATCGTTGATTAAATGTGCTTTAATAATAAACTGTGTCGTTTTAGACCAAAATCCTTATATTAGCGCTTTACGTAAAAATCCTTTGGCGCAAGAATATGTACATGGATATATAGAAGTGCGTCCTGGAGCTCATCTATTCTATTGGTTTTATTACGCTGATGGAACCATGGCAAAAGCTAATGAAAAGCCGTTAATAATATGGGTTCAGGGTGGCCCAGGTTTCGCTGCAAGTGGTATAGGTCTTTTTGCGGAATTCGGACCATTGAATATGGACTGGGAACCTCGTAACCATACTTGGGTAAGACGACTTAGCCTACTATAAAAAATGGTTATTTAAAACTGTACTTACTGTATGCCAAAATCTTTCTCATTGTAAAAACTCGAATCCTCTCAAACATTTAAATTTAAAAAAATCTTAGAATACATAATATGACATTTTACTTTAACATAGGTATAGATAATATTTAAGATAAAATGTGCAACATTATAAAAGAAGGAGGGATGCGGTAAAACTCTTCAAAGCCTTACTTTAGGTATAATTAGGTCGGTAGAGATTTTGGCGGGATTTTAGTCTGTCATGTAGTGGATTTTATATTTTATTCATAATCTTGTGTTACTTGACTCTGTATTGTGTACAATTGGTGGAGTTTTATGTAATATAGTTTGCTTATTGTGCATAAGTGAAGTGAATGGAAAATAATACCACGGAGCATGAATTCTGAGATGCCACAAAAATTCCCTGGAAAGTTGTAACAAGGGAACCACCATCTTGTTGGAACATTAACATTGAAATGAGTGCACGACACTAACTTGTAATAATATTAACTACTCGACAATGGCAGTAATAGTCTAAAATATTGGTTGCCAAAAATAAAGTTTATAAAAAAAACTAGGTCGATAGTCGTGGTACATATTGTCAAAGGAGGTAATACCGATTACTAGCAGCAACATATCATTTTAAAAAAACATAATTCATTTTCAATTTAGTAAAACTATATATAGTAAGTACATGTTCATGAATTAAAAAGTTTTTCCATAAATAATAATTATATCTGTATATTATAATCTCAACAATAAGATATTTATGTCTTACGACTTTTCATTTTTCTGGTTCGTATTCTAAAGAGGTATGGATCAGGTAATCAAAATCATCATTACATACTCGTAGTATAAAACAAAGTCCCCTACTGCGTCTGTCTGTCTGTCTGTTCGCGATAAATTCAAAAACTACTGAACGGATCTTCATGCGGTTTTCACCAGTGGACAGAGTGATTCATGAGGAACATTTCAGTATATAATTTGTCAGAGATACTTTTATAATCAGGGCTGGATAACGTCTGCCGGGCCCGCTAGTTAAAATATAAAGGAAACTATTTTCGAATATTGTCTGAGTAGTTTTATAACGCTAGTGATTATGTAGTGGCCGAAATTCGACAATACATCATTAGGTTTTTGAGTTTCAATATATTTTTTGTCAAACAGTATACCACTATACTTATTATTCACTAGCGGGTCCGGCAGACGCTGTTCCGCTCTGATTATAAATAAAATCTTGACAAATTATATACTAAAACCTTCCCCATGAATCACTGTATCCACTGGTGAGAACCGCATGAAAATCCGTTCAGTAGTTCTTGAGTTTATCGCGAACAGACAGACAGACAGACGCGGTGTGGGACTTTGTTTTATACTATGTAATGATATAATTATTTTGAATTTTGTTGTGGTACGTCAGCTGCGAGCGTGTATATTTATTAGTAGGTAATTATGCCTTAAACATCAATTTATATAAACGATGGTATTGAAGTGATTCTTTCCAAATGTTGTTATTGCTAATACTAAATATTTTATCTCTTCCTATTCTTTGATTATATACGTCATGCATATAATCAAAGCTTCTATTTACACATAGATGTCAAATTATTATCAATAGTTAGCCTTGGGAATAACCGGAGTAGATAATAATTACGAATCATGAAATGTTTATACATGTGGATTATAATTATTTTAGGTGAAAGGCAGAAACGTTTTGCTTATAGACCATCCTGTTGGCTCCGGCTTCAGTTACGCCACAAACAATTCATTGTTGGTCAAGAGTGATCGCGAAATGGGTACGCTTATATCTAAGGAATCTCTATTTTCTTTTCCTATTTCATCAGCTAGGTATATATTCAAAAATTACCATTTCGGATAAAATAGGCAGTGCTACATTCCACTTGCTAATCGAGTTAGCTATAATGATGATCGTGTTTACAGTTACTTGCTTTAATTAGATATCCTTTTCACCAACACTATGGGAGTATTCAAAGTGTCAAACTAATTAAACTAGTGTTCGTTTACTGGTCGAAATTCGACCATATTTCAAAATAATGGGAAAACTGAACAATTTCAATTATTCTTTTGATAACATTAAAGCTCATGAATGATGAGGAAGATGTACTTCACTATTTTGTTTCTACCTATTTATATACCTAGATAAATAAACTTCAGAGAAATCTGTACCATCTAAATGCTATCATAGTTTTTTTATGATCAAGAAGTAGCGAAACGTTATGTATGGTGTTCACTTCAGCATTTAGTAGAATATCTAGTTATGGTCTAGTTTTGTGTTCCATGCTGTTATCAGACACACTTCAGTCTGAGCACTGTTGTTTCGCGGTAAACTTAGATATCGTGGTTGTGGGATGAAGTAAAAAATCTCTCATCTTATTAGCTATTATTATTCTCTCATGTTATTAGCTGGTGAACAAATAATTATTTATTCATAACATTATTGTTAACACATATATTGTTATACATATTGAAATTATTAATACAATAAAACTACAAGACTAGTGGTTATGAACCTTTAGCTTACGTTTTTTATTAAAATATTATTATCTAACCACAAATGTATTCTAAATTTTCAGCTACAGATTTATCAAGAGTAATTAAAAGTTTCTATAAAAGATTTAAAGAGTTTCGCAATACACCTACTTATCTTATTGGTCAAAGTTATGGTGGTAAGATATGTCCTAGGTTGGGTTTATATCTGTACACAGTAAGTCGTTTCAAATTACATTATGTATTTTTTTAAACTAACTTTTGCTTATTTCTTGTGTGATATATATTCCTTATTCCTGTAGTAACTGCTACAGTGTAATAACTAAATATTTTAAATGAGTTTAAATCGAAAATGTATATATGTATTAAGAATGTAAATCAAACTTTTTAGATTTTTGTGAAAATAAGTGTTGCTGGTGTCTTGGAACAAGTAATAAAATACATTTTTAGAAATGTCTGTTTGTTTGAACACCCACCACTGCTAAAAAACCTACTGCGTTTACGATAAAACCTCGTCAAGACAATCATAAAGCATATCCTGGAGTAACATCTAGTCTTGGTTTCATTAAAATCGGTTCACTCTATCAAATGTTATTGTAATTTTAATGACGACGCGACCTAAGTACGAGAGAAAAGTAGATAAGTAAATGGACTTAATGCATTCAGACGATTTTATTGTAGTCACTGTTTTTTTAATTAGCTTCCAAGAAGACGGAGTCACGGGCATAGCTAGTATACTTTCAAGTACATCTTAATAATCGTTTAAATAAATGGATACTATTATAAACTTTGACCTCCATGGTACAAATGATATATCTTGTGTTCTTTCAAAACGCGATGAATATATAATTGCTATATTATATGATTCTAAATATAAATAAAAACTATAAAAGTTGTAGAACGTATAACGAGAAGATCCTTTTATTTTAGGCAATCAAAAAGAAAAGTTTGAAAATGAACTTTAAAGGTATCGCCATTGGAGGTGGATTTGTAAATCCGAAAGAAAGCCTTTTGATGCAACCGGAGTTTTTGTATAATACGGTAAGCATATATAAACGTAACTATGAATAGCTTGCTCTCCTAATAATTCGTTTATCTTAATGAGATTTATGACGTAGTCTTTTCTAGTTAGTTCTCATTACAGCGACCAAAGATTTCTGAACAGACGTAAAACAATATGTTGATAAAAAAAAGTCGTGGCAGTCATAAGGACTGCCGACAGACGTGAAAACTCAAAACAATGAAATAAATGTGTTCTCTTTTGAATTTTCATATTAATTATAGCGTGAATGACAGACAATATTTAAATTTCAGAATTTGTTTATTGAAATTATTAACATTAGTGTAGTTTTCATATGTATTGGCACTCGGAGCAATAAGCAATAATTATATACATTTTTATAAAGTCTATTAATCAATCAAACGTACATTGACCTGCAAAATATTAATATTACAAGTACACAGACCCCTATACTACGCGTCGATAGTCTGACGCAAGCCACACAAGCGCAATACGGCCGTCCGGTAATGCTGACGTGGGATGTTATGACGTGAAATTATAGATTTATCTCCTGCCAAAAATACCGCTCGACGCGCCTAAACAAGTTTTCACTTCAAAAAGTTGTTGTTTTCTGTTCTTTAATGCTTTTAGTGGTTAATAATGATTTTAGGACATTTCTAGAATCGTTACACACGTGTCATAATTAAATATAATAATTATCTTAAATAACATTTAAGGTCTAAAATTACTAGTTACTAAGATAAAATATTTTGTTTTTATTAAAAAAAAATGTTTCAGTAATATGTCACGTTCTTTTAATGAGTGTCAATGTTTTAATAATGACTCAGACTCAATGTTGGAAATATTTCAATAATTCCAGGGAGCAATTGACCGCAATTTATATATTTCCTCCTTAAGAATTGTGAGAAAAATGAAACGTTATATTGAAAATAACGATTACAAAACAGCTGACGCTTTGGATGATATATTATTTGCGACACTCAATCAAGAAGAGGAAATTAATTTCAACAATGTAAGAGCAGAGAGCCCCTATCCAGCCCTGGGTCGATTAAATCATAAAATAAACAAATATGTGAAACCAACTTTATCGGAAGTGAACCAAACGTTGAAATGGGAGTATTTATCTATCGCAGCTTATCAGAATTTGAAAAGCAATTTTCTTGTCGCTTCAACTTCGTTTTGTAAGTAAAGAATATAGCTACATAAAAAATTAAAATTATAGTTGTTAACGTTGAATTAGACTTGATGAATAACCACATGAAAATCCGTTCAGTAGTTTTTGAGTTTATCGCGAATAGACAGACAGACAGACGTGACAGAGGACTTTGTTTTATAATATTCAGTGATGATAAATTACAATATATAGAAATTATCATATTTCAGTAATAGAATTATAGACTTTAGATTATCTCGATAGCTTTATGTAATATAAAGTTATGAGAAAATAACATTTTTATAAGCAGTATTCATGTTCAGGGAATCTGTTTTCATGTGGCGTGGAGAATTGGGGTAAGCGGTTTGGTGCTTATATTTTTGCCTTTGTACATTATATATATTAAGGTAATAAAAGACGCAGATGAAATCGCGGGTAACAGCTAGTTTTGAATTAAGCTATGTATTCATTTTCAATATTAATTAAAACATATATTTTCAAGAAAAAAAATGAGTCATCTCGGGACGCCTGGCAGATGTGAAACATATGTGTAACTTAGTAAACAATACTGTATACACTATAGGTATGCGAGCTCAGTGCGGCAAGAGAGATTGCGCACAGTCACTTGCGCATGGCATCACGTCGCCACATCTCGCCACGCCAACAATCAGGTTTACCCTCGCCTATAGATGTTTCACATCAAAATATGACAACATAAAACCAATCAATAAGTAAAAAATTATAGAGTAGCGACATGAAAACTACAAAATCATAATGTAAATAATAAATATACCTTTTTGTGATGTGGCAGTCAAAATACTGCTTTCAAATTTTAGCGTCCTGGATAAAATCCACGGTGCAGTGCTTGCCTGTAGAGTGGACGTTGTTAATATTATGATAATTCTTTACACAGTTGGCTATAAATATTACCTGAGACAATGTGAATAATATTATTTCTCTAATTCGTCATTGGTACAATTACGTTCGGTGTTTAATGCTTTAACTTACAGGACGTTGCCATTCGGTCGAAGTTTGAAAATGAACGTTTAATATGAAAATATGTTTAATATGTTTTTCAGTCATTTCCTGTTACGTAGATTAATCTCTGAATAATCAGAAATATCAAGTATGATGAATATAGCTATTAAAAAATATATTTTATTTCAGTAGAAACACTTTTGAACCATACGACTTTGAAAATTGCAATTTACAATGGAAATTTGGATGTTGTGACCCCGTTGGCAGGTATTTATATCATTATATGCAAAACGTTGTATTTGATGCTTGCAATGCAGTCCTCAGAATACTTATAGACCGATATGAATATATGCTATAATAAATTAATGCCAATTATAGTGCTCATTGAATTTGGCCCCACTCTTTTAGATTTTTTTTTATTTTTAATTATTTGTTCGTCGTTTGTTCGTTAATGTTCGAATGTAAAAATTGTTTGTTTGTTTGGCGGTTAGGTTAAGTTAGACTTGTGAAAAAGGATAACGCGAGCCGGCCGCGGCAGCGGTCGGCGAGCGCGTTGTATTGCATACGAAAGTATCCACTTATTATTAATTTTAAGTGTTGGTTAGGTTAGGTTAGACTTGCGAAAAAGGATAACGCGAGCCGGCCGAGGTGCAATGAGTACAAAATAGAAAAAGACGAACAAACAATTTTTACATTCGAACATTAACGAACAAACGACGAACAAATAATTAAAAATAAAAAAAATCAAAAAGAGTAGGGCCAAATTCAGTGAGCCCAATTATAGATTCTTTTAATATTTTTTTAACTGTATTACATACAATCCCGAACTTATGGCTATATTCAGAGCGAACAAAAAGATTGACAAGACTGTAGATAAGCTGTAATGCAAACTTTTTACATTTTAGTTAGTATACCATTGATTGAAGGTATATACCGATTTACATGTGAGATACGTAATATATGTAAATATTGACAGGGGCTTCAAACTGGGTCCACAAGTTAAACTGGCATGGCAAAGTTAATTTTAACGTCGCGAAACGACATAAAATAAGAGGAGTAAGAAATGGCTATTATAAAGAAATGAAACAATTTAGTTTTTGGTCTGTATTTGGGGCAGGACATTGGGTACCCGAAGAGAATCCTACAGCGATGGAGCATATTTTACAGTATTTGACGACGGACGATGGACTCGAAGAAAATTCTTTGTAAATAATATTCTTAGTCTATAAGTATTTATAATCTTATATAAGTCGTTTAGTAATTAAGAAGTTATTAAAAATGTATTAGATAATTTTCCGTGACATTTCTAATCTTTGTAACGATAACAGTTCAAATGTTCAGAAAATTATTTACAATTATGAAATGAAATAATCTGTTACATATGTAATGGTTTAAGTAGAAATTAGAAATGAAAATATGAAACAGCACTTAAGAGTTCTATTTTGTCTTATAAAAGTATAATTATAAAGCTGGTGTTATACAGCAAATCCCTTATAGATTGGAAAGTCAATGGGTTGTTGTAATTATTGTCGAATACAATTTTGTTGATTTCTATTTTTTTAAAGCATATTACAGTTATTAAATCAATCAAACATTATATTTATATCATTCTTACTATATTATTATATAAATAAGAATAAAAACCTCAATGATTTGGTTTATTTATTGTAGTTTAAATTTAAATAAAGTTGTGTGTGGTGTCTACGCTAATCTCCGAAAAGATTAAATAGACTTACTAACTAAATGGTGTTTTACATCTCTTTTAACGGTTTCTAATAACGCGTGGTAAAAAGTATAATTTTATTGGAGACTATTCTTATTCCTATTATCTATAGGTACATTGTATTTATACTTTTCGCAACCGATAAATATCAAATCAAATCTGGATTAATAAATAGTACGTGTGTCACACAAAATCTGTCTTTTCTCACTTTATATCTATTTAGTTACTAGCGGTCAGTCGTGGTTTCGCACGGGCGGGTGGATTTCACAGGTCAACAAAAACAAATATTTTTTTTGGGTTTCTGTTCTCTTGCTTAAATTCTGATTCTAGACATTGAAAAAAACTTAAATATTCATATTTAGTTCATAAAGTTTGCTTTCGTCTGATTTACGACGATAAGTATGATTTAATTTATTTCATAAACAAAAGATACTACTACATCTGAACGAATTTAAAGACAACATGGGGGCCTACACCGAGGAACAAGGAGAACGTTTTCACCAAGATGTGATGGACTTTGAACGGCGATATCAAGGGCAGTACAACGAGAATATGATGGGAGATTACATTTGGGGTTTAATACGAGAGAGCTCATACGAGCATAAAAGAAATACGAAAAATATTCGCTTTTTGCCCCTCTCTCGGAGCGTTGCCCGCTGCGTACGGCGGCGTTTTTTTGTCTGTGAATATTTTGTTTAGATTGATATTTTTAAATTCGTAATATCTTTTGAATGGAATGTCCAATTTGAATGTTTAAAAAAGTAATCTATAGGTATAGAAATAGACTTGAATACTAAATACTTGATTTATTTGGATAAGGTTTAATACAAAGTTATGGATAAAGTGGTCTGATTTCTAACAACTTTAAAAATGTAAAAAATAGTTATTGTGACATAACTACAATAATTGGACATATGGTATCGTGTTTTAGACGTAAAGTAAGTTTTTAAGGATATTGAAACGTTCCTTAATATCGTACAACATTTTTTGTTCTATCATAAAAAGTAGGGTGGGCCAAAAAAACTTTTAATTTTTTTTTAGCTACAACGAAATTATCGTCCAAGATGACGAAAAAAAAATTCTGGTAAAGTTTGAGCTCTTAATATTAATTTTCAGAGGTGTCACATCGTGATTTTCGATTTCCCATTTAAATTACACGGGAAATTTTTTTTTTTCGAATTTTGATGTATCTCAACGAGTTATTCTGTGGTAAAAGTAAATACCTAATTTTGTAGGAAATTGAACGGCCTACAAAAAAGTTCTGATATAATTTTTCGCTAAGTCAACTCGGTTAAAAGTTATTCGCAGTTAAAGTTCAACCTAAAATAATATATGATGACTTTCACAATCTTTTATAGTTTTTTACAAAAAAATGCCTTAAAGACATAAAACAACATGTTGTTCGTGATTTTTATCATTTTTAAATAATAGCGTAAATTTGCAACAATTGAAGAGTTGAAATTGAAAAACTAAAACAATAAACTTCTCCGTACTCGAAGAAGAAAATTAAAAAGAAAATAAATTACACAAGATTTTGCACGGTAAACAAAGTTGATGATGAATGGCGCTTAAGGCAGTATTTACAAGTAAATAATGCAGAAAAGGTGGCGCTTGAATCACCATCTACAGTGATTTTAGCGGTAAAACTTGATTTCTGATAACAAATTAAAAAATAATAGACATAATCACATCAAAAATATTTACAGTACTTGCGACTACATTGAAATCAGTTGTCAACGCTTTCATTCGAATCGTGCTACATAACATAAGTTTTTCTCAATAAATTTGGGAAGTAAAAATAATAAAAATCACGAAAAATATGTTGTTTTATGTCTTTAAGGCATTTTTTTGTAAAAAAAAACTATAAAAGATTGTGAAAGTCATCATATATTATTTTAGGTTGAACTTTAACTGCGAATAACTTTTAACCGAGTTGACTTAGCGAAAAATTATATCAGACCTTTTTTGTAGGACGTTCAATTTCCTACAAAATTATGTATTTACTTTTACCACAGAATAACTCGTTGAGATACATCAAAATTGAAAAAAAAATCCCGTGTAATTTAAATGGGAAATCGAAAATCACGATGTGACAACTCTGAAAATTAATATTAAGAGCTCAAACTTTACCAGAATTTTTTTTTTCGTCATCTTGGACGATAATTTCGTGGTGGCTAAAAAAAAAATTAAAAGTTTTTTTTGGCCCACCCTAATAAACAGTTTCCCCAGCGGATGCGATGCGATGGACGACATTGTATGGCTATTTTTTTAGATCTTGGGTTACATTATGGAAATTTCAGTAAAGATATCTAATTTTTTCTAGTAATAAATATACTCCATGTTAGTCAGGGATAATGTAGCATTCTAATCGTGAAAGAATTTTTAAAATCGATTCAGTAGTTTTTGAGTTTATTCGTTACAAACAGACAAAAATACAAGCCTTTTCTCTTTATAATATTAGTGTAGATATGAAGTAGCAGATATCTACGGAATAGAATTAAAATTATGATGTCAGACAGTGGGATGTTTCTCATGAGGAGTTGAAATGGCTTGTGCTAGTGTGTATAGCCAATTACATTTTTTGTACCTGATCACAGTGGCACAAACACTTATGTGGAAAAATATATTTTGAATTCAAACTTTGCGCAGGTCCAACACTATTAAAGTTTGTAATTATAGTAAAAGAAAACTTACCTTTTTCTGAATATATATCTACTAATGTATGGAGCGTAAGGAGATATGTAAGGAACGTACTAAACGTTTTTTATACAATAGTATTTGTTCAAGTTTATTCAATTTTATCAAAATATGACTATATTTTATGATTTCTGCAAGTGTTATAAATAAGTTCTATAGGCTATCGACTTTGTAATAACATATGTTCCCTTTGTACAAAATTTAACTAATAACGTTTGAAAGTGAATAAAACTTTAGTTTTTTTTTAATTTCTTTTTACAGTGAAACTTCTTATGGGCGGTCTTTAAAATTCTGATCCGCAAGTTTTTTATATGACGAAAAGTGGTGGGAGTAAACACTGTGTCGGGTAGAATGGGAGCAGTGTCTCCCTTGCCTTTGGGTATTGGAGAGTAGTGAGATATATGCTCTTCTCGCTTTCTTCCTTTCTCGTTTGTTCGTTCGTTTCGCGCAGATGAGTATTTTTTATATAATGAGCATGATTCTCAGTTTTGCAGTTAGGTATTCATTATCTATTTATACATGTAATGCTACTCCCATACATGCGTGTATCACCACAAAGCATTGCTTATGGTATTAATATTTACAGGAGTTGAGAGATATCGTCATGTGTTACGAACTATCGGGCTGCGTAACGACAATAATTAAGACAAGCATATATATATATATATATATATATATATATATATATATATATATATCAAAGGAATCTAGCGGACCCTAATTTGGAGCAAATAATATTGACGTTAATTTTAACGTAACAAATAGTTGAAGTTTCGGTCACATAAGCATGGCAGTAACATACAATATAAGCTGATTAAATACCATAATGATACTCCCATACCCGAGCTGCGTGACGAAGCTTTGACAACTTGTCGCGCTAAAAACTAATCTCAAAAGTAATTCCGATAAAGGCATAGACAAACGTACGCACACCTTTGTCATTCCAACAAATACTATAAACTAGCGTTATTGCATCTATTGTTACGTAGCCCTATAGTCCGTAACGCTGTGACGATAAATGTGTTCGTACAGCGACTATAGATAAAACTTTGTGACGATACACGAAGGTATGAAAAAGCATTATACAAGATTTTCTTCGCCTGGAAATGAATGACCATGTATAAACTTATTAAAGAAAAATAAAGAAAACAACTATTTTCAATTCGTTTAATTAGGTAGGTAAAACAATACTTCGTTAAGGTATAAGTGCGGAAAGCAATAAAACATCAATTTATTACCATAAATATATTATATGTATAAATTAAAAACATTTATGTCGATTATAGTGTAATAAAGATTATATTTATTAATGATTTATTATATACATTCATGTCTGTAATGTAGGATTACAATTTTACCACAATATATGGAGAAAGATGCGAGACGGAATAAGTCTTATTAATAATATAAGTTCACGTAGCGTCCACGAAGTGAAAATATTTTAAGAGGGAATTTCAACATTATTTAAAAATTTAGGCCACATTTTAATGATCTGATAGTAAGCGAGGGTAATATAAAAATTCACGGTAAATTTTTATTCAAAGTGTTGCTTGTATAAAAAAACAATGAGGAAAGATGCACGCGGCTGTTATGCGTGAAGAATTTAACTTTATTTAAAAACCCGAAGATATGAAAGTAATTGAAATATTTATTTGTATCAAAGTTATATAAAGATTTAGGCCATTTTTTAAAAACTTAGCATCATCTAATCAAAGAAAAGAGTAATTTTAAAATCTTAGGAAATTTGTATTCAAAGTGTTGCTGATGCACGAAAACAATTCTTGCTGTGAAAATCCCTCATGCATGTTAATCATACAATATTCTTATATTATTCAATTATTCTTAATTGCAATTATTATTATTCTTCTTAGATTATTCAATTTATTTTTATTATTCTGTTTTTATTTGTTAGCCGATAATGTCTTGTATTACCACAATTATTAATATAACATTATTTATAATCTTTACTATAATATTTTTGTACTGTGCGATACATATACAATAAAGAATATCTTTATTCGTATACTAGCTGCCCCCGCGGCTCCGCACGCGTTTTTTTAAATGTATTAAATAACTATGGTGTCAGTTACAAATGTTTTTGAAAAAGCATTTCTGTAATGTACACACCTACTTACAATCTTACATTACGCCATCTACTGTAACATGTAACGTGTACATTCGATATGTGAATACGAATAGTATATCGAATGGGATGGGATTTATCATCAGCAACATACCTGGAACTTTAATCTATTATGTACCACCCTCAGTGCTCATCAACACTATATAAGAAAGTAATGAAAATTTTAAACTATACATTATCGAACAATATGTGTTAAATTGTTTATTATATAGATAAAACATGCTCATATTGTCGATATAATTGTATTATTCTTATACATTGCTATAATCACTGAGTTATGTAGATGTAAACGCGGTAAATAAAACAAAATGGCCGCCAAATTGATCAAAATGATAATATCATTCAAATTACATACATTTATTCTTGGAGTCCAGTACAGCGCACTTCATCACTTCATAGTGTAAAAGAAAGTCCTCTGGTCTGTCTGTTTGTCTGTTCGCGATAAAGTCAAAAACTACAGATCGGATTTTCATGCCGTTTTCACCAGTAGATAGAATGATTCATGGGGAAGGTTTAAGTATAATTTTTCAAGGTTTTCTTTTTATTATCGGGGCGGGACAACGTCTTCCGAGCTCGCTAGTTATCTGCCCGTAAAAGTCCCGTGAAAGTCGGTCCAACCGATTAGGAGATAGTAGAATATTGCAAACGAAGTCTTGAGTAACAAAATAAAATAGTCTAAGTTACTTCTTATAAGGCGAGTTATCTGCCAGTGAAAGCCCCGTGAAAATCAGTTCGAGCATTACGGATATTGCACTGCGGCGGAAGGCGAATAAAACAAACCTAAATTACTTTTTATGAGGTCTGCTATCTACCAGTGAACACCCCGTGAAAATCGGTCCAACCATTTTGGAAATAGCAATGCGGACGAAGCCGCGGACAAATAAAGTACAATATGTCAACCGCTATAATTTCGGCTATCTGCCAGTAAAATTCCCGTTAAAATAAGTCCAGCCTTTTAGAGATTACCCGGAACAAACAAACAAACAGACAAAATATAATAATATGAAAATATAGACAAAATATAAAAAAAAAAATTTTTGGTCATTTGTAGCCATATACATTCATCAAAAACTTGTTATTTTAATTGTACATACACAAACTTTATTTTTATAATACGTAATAGATAACAAATTTTGAATAGGAAAACAAAATAAACTTTGAAAATGTTTGCGATAGAAACTTACCACGTTACCATGGCAACGTATATAATATTAACGCTAACGATATCTCTCAAAAGGAAAAAAGTGCCCGATTTTGAAACATTCTTCATTGGTGCTCCGCTCCTATTGATCTTTGCGTGATGATATATAGCCTAAAGCCTTCCCCGATAAATGAGCTATCTAAAACCGAAGGGTTTTCTCAAATCGGACTGGTAGTTCCCGAGATCCTAGCGTTCAACCAAACAAACAAACAAACAAACAAACTCTTCAGCTTTATATATTAGTATAGATACATAATTCATTTGGATATAAGTAATTTGAATATATATATATATATATATATATATATATATATATACATATATATATATACATAAATCAATTGTAAAAAGTATATAACCGCAGGACTTTAGAATGGCTGAACCTATTTTTTTTGTTATTACAGGAGAAAGTTTATATAAAAAAAATTGTACGAAAAATTTAATTAAAAAAAAACTCGATATAAAATTGATTAAGACAGAAGGAAGATGCTTAAAAATATTGAAAGAATTAACACATAGTTCAATAGTTTAATTGCCCTTTTATTTCATTACATGGTCAAGATCCTACTACAAAGGGAAGTTTTGATATCATTTTAGTACACCCGTGCGAAGTTGGGGCGGGCATTTTTTTATATAAACAGGAAATTAAAATGTAAATATTAGGCTAGGTTTCCAGTAGATAGCACTTTTTATTATATTTCATGTAAAACACTATATACATACGATAATAATTACTATACACATATTAAGAAATTGTAAAAAAATCTGGATAGTACAATAAAATATTACGCTGGCAACACTGGGATCATTGAACCCCGCACTGTTTAAGGTTCTGTCATAAAAAAATAAACAAATCTACTGTCAAATAGAATTATATTATTGTTAATATTTACAGATTTACGTATGTCTTTGTAATTATAATTTGCGCAATTTGTACATGAATATTTTGAACACTTCATTACATGATCTTTCGATTAATCCTATTTCAGTTAAAATAATTTATTTTGTATAAATTTAAACAATTAACGGAACAATGCGTTCTCGATGTCATAAATGTGAATCCAAGCCTTAACCTTTTCATATTTTTTTTATCGGTACTAAATTTCAAACAATATTACTTTATATCCTGATTTTTATAGTCGCAATTTTGAGAGAACAAACTTCAGGCTAAAGGCACTCATGTCCCATACTCGATGTAACATATCTAGATCAGTTTAATATCGTTCATTAAACATTTCGTTTATCACATTTCAATATATATAAATTGTGTACTAGGTGTGTCTGAGTACATCTGCGTAACAAGCGTCGCAAACGCGAACGGGTTTCGTGCTACCAGGTAATGCTGCAGTTTTCTCGCTGCAAGCTGCACAAAATATATGACCACATTTTCGGCAATGATGCTGAAATAAAAAAAAAAACACTTTCAATATCTTACATAACTTTTGTAAACCTATTGTTATATTAATTAATATTCAAACATATATCCAGCTATAGAATATTTTTTTAATATATATATATAGCACTTTCAAAATTGAAGTTTTCATGAAATAAGCAGAAAAGTATAAAATAATCCTTATTAATATTATAAATGCGAGTTTCCATACATCAATCCCATACATAATAATAATAAAACATACTTTAAAACTATCTTCATGGTGTGTTACATCGACATGTGCAACTTCCGTTTCAGGCTACAACTAACTTCATGATGTGTTACATCGACACGTGCAACTTCCGTTTCAGGCTAAAACTAACTTCATGGTATGTTACAGCGACACGTGCAACTTCCGTTTCAAGCTAAAACTAACTTCATAGTGCCTTACACCGACAGTTAAAATTTCCGTTTCAAGCAAAAACTAACTCCATAGTGTGTTACAATGTTACATAGACACATACAACTGCCATTTCAAGCAAAAAAAATATCTCTCATAACGCGAGAAAATAAGTATAAGTTAAAAAAAAAACGGATTTACCTTTCGTCTCGTTAGATTAAATTCCTTAGAACAAGCAGTACATGTTGTAGCGTCTTTATCACTCGTCCATGTCGGTGTCTCGTCACTCGTGACGCTATTCGCTTCTCTCTCCAATAATTCCGCTAATTGTAACTTATTTTCACTTAATGTTGCTCCGACTTCTTCAAGAGTTTTCTGCGCTTCACTATATTGGGTTTTGAGTTTGTGCTGTTCTTCTTGTAAAGTTACATACTTCTGGAAATTATATTTTTTATTGAATGCTTGTACTGAGAGTACTACTACTACATTTTACATACTTTACGAACAATATGACGTCATGGCAGAATGACGATTTATCCTTTCTGTGTAAAATTACATTAAATCAAATGTTTATTGAGTCGCTATGAATTATTTAGATATAATTATATACTTTTCGTAAATATTATGTGAAGTATCTCTAATTAAGAGACTAATGCAGAAGTAAATTATTTAATAACAAAGAAGGTTCAAAAATTGGAAACAAAAAGTTTTAGTTATACGTATAACAATATTTCCATAACAGAGAGTCAATACATGTCAAACGTGCTTACAAATAATTTATACCATTTCAGGATAATTATTTTATTTTTGGTATAAGAAGGGTACGGCTATGTTAAATCTTATAATAGTGTAAATAAGAAAACATTACGTCAAAAATGTTTCAAAGTTTAATTAAGTAAAGTTTTAGACTTATGCACTAAAGATAAATATTATAGGCTAAGGTTAGGTAGAACAAATACAATGAAAATACAGGTTTAACTAAGGTTCTCTTTGTTGTTTATTAGTATTCGTTTTGATATTATTACTTTAAATGTTTAATGGGACCAAGAACAACCACAGGATTGAAGGGTGCCACCTGTAGTCCGGTGAAGCTGTTAAGACCTTGCTAGGTCAATAGCGTAGTCAGTTCGAAAAAAAAAAAAAAAAAAAAAAGGGTGCCACCTTTAAACATGCACCTGTTATATTACAACATACTAACAACTGTACTAACAACTCATATTCTGTTAACATTTCTAATAACCACCTATAATAGGTGTTAACTGTAATACAGTTAAAAGATACAGATATTTTAGAACTGAGAACTAAACAATAAATAGGTTTCTTTTTAGGGGAAGGGCACCCAAAAATGCGAAATGCTTGTAGAGAATTTAAACACGTTTGACATTTATCAGTAAGTTGATATGTAGTCTTGTTATCTTTCTATTGGATATGTAGAGGAAAATATGAAAGTAAAGATACCTGACCGATAGATTTCAGAGATTCCACTTCTTGTGTCAACATCGATATTTTATCACGATCCCGCATCATCGATTCCTGTAATTTATTCTTGTCTGTATATTTCAATGCAATTTGTATGACCGTTGCAGACACAATATGATATGGATTAACTATATATTTTACAACATAGGCGTATCTATATTGAATGATTTTGTTAGATTCTATTATAAAAAGAATTGGTGCCTGCAGCTTTTCTCTACTAAAAATGTTTTTTTTTTTCATCAAACCTATATTGCTAAATTGTAGTATTCATTTTTAGTTGTAATTTCATGTCATTATTACATTAAATTTATAACCATTTTACCAACTTTACTCGGGAGAATCCTCTTCCTACAATAATAGACAATTTATTTTAATTTACGTTTAAATTCATTATACATTTCTTTGGCATTGCATACGTGTCCTATCTTCTATCGTCGAATTATTATTAAATTTCCTTATAATGTCGACATAAGGGTTTGTTATTATTTTCATATACATAAAGTCATATAATAATAGAAAAATTTATATGAGTAAAAGTGTCTTTATAGAAAACAAAGTGTTGGTTAATTTAAAATCTAGATTTTAAGCCCCGAGTTACGCAACTATAAATAATTATAATATCATGTAATACGTCATTCTTCCCATTTCATAACGATAAATGCCCACCGTCACCAATCTCCATCGATCCACACATTGTATATTCCACCAGCATTATTTCAACCTAATGTAACACATAACAGCCATAACGACTAAAACTGGCAATTCTTATATTTATGCTGTGTGGGAGTCGCTCTATTCCTTGCTATCTTCTTCCTCAACCATATCACAAAGTAAGACTAAACGTTATCACTATCTAAACCATTAATCAAGCAACGTGTGAAGGATTCTTCTATTTTAACCTATCTACGAGAAAATCTACACGAATATTAAAAAGCGATAATTTGTAAATAAGCCTTAATGTAGAAGGTAATCTTTGAAACCACTGATTTGTTTTAAATAATCATAGCATATTCATAGTAGTAGCCGCTTGTTCTGTATGATATAGATGAAGTATAATGATTATTTTAGTTGTAGTTGTGCGTGTAATATATATGTATACAATACAAAAATCAGCTATTTGGTGACTATAGTACAAGTCGAGTAAACTTAGAATCAAATTTAGAAATATAGGCTTAATGTTTTTAGCTCTTTTGTCATAACCGATCTTCAACAACTTTATCATCATCATATCTATATACTATGTAGATATACAGATGTGCATAAACTAAATTTTGTTATACAAGGTTTTTTTTATATAGGTACCTATTTTAGTGGTTTTAGCGTTTGAGTAATACCACATCTGCTGTTAAATGAAGATATGGTCAGAGATTGCTAACTAACACGCTAAACTTAGGACTACCTTTCAATTACAACTATCGGAATATACCTAAACGTGTTTTAGCGGCAGATGACTTGGTATATATATCAACGATGGAAAGGTTGGCAAGTAGTTTTAAATGCACGTTAGTTAATTACCCTACTCAGCGTTAATAAATATTGTCTTACCTAGGATACTCCATAAACAAGCGTAGATATTATAATGAGTCAACTTAGCACAATGATTTTTGTTGACGCGTAAATTCGTGTTACGGTGTTTCCGTGCTTTCAACTCATACTATGTGTAAGATCATCTTTGGTCGTAATATTGCTAGTGGTTCACTTATCAATTAGGACTGCTCACGCCGTCACGTAAGGTGCACGAGTCCGTAAAACGCGCTCCGCGATAATTGCAACTCCCTGTGCAATTGTGACGTCACTGAACTTTTTACGTAGTGATTTCCGGGTGATGTGATAACACCACTCAGGACTGCACCGCGGCGTCAATCCAACGAGCTCCACGTACCACCATGCAGCCTAGCTCTGGCGGTACGCATCCAAACGGCCCTTTTCAGGGCCAAACGACAACCCGCGTCGCATGACCCCCGACACCGATCAATCTCAACTGAAAACCCAACGCAAGAACCAGGACCCGAACATGCCCAAATGATGACCCCCGCTACCCCTACCACCATTGAAATCTCATGTGTAGAACGTCGCCCGCAACCGGATTCCCTGGATGCCGAGGCTACGGCCGCTCCCGCAAGGAGCCAGTCAACCTCGTGTGTGTAGAGCGCAACACGGGAGGAAGGCGAGCTCACCGCGACGGAACTATATGAGCGAGATCTCATATTAGTCGAACACATTGTGGGAACAGGCTTCCTTTCAGACAGGATGACCCGCTGGATGGCCCTCGCTCTGAGAGTCCAAGAGGCAGAAATCGAGAACAAAAAGATATCCGACAAAGACCGCAAAGCACTTGAGCTTGCAACTCAAGGTATTCTGGATCCCCCAGAGGTCCCACGACAAGATTACCCGAAAAGCCTTGTTGGCAGAGCCTCTAGGAGGAAATGGGAGGAAGATAGCCTGCAGAACCTGAGGCGTATGCGCCCTCGAACCGATCCCGGAACATCAAGAGCTATTGATAGCTCACAAATTACGATACCCACACCATTGCCACAAAGGCAATCAAAAAAAGACAGCCAAGAAGGCACAAAAGACACACCGACACCATCCCCCGGCTCACACCACCGATTCCGAGGCGAACGATATCAAGATCCCTGATTTCGATAACCAAAACAAAAGCGACCTTGAAATCACAACCGACGGCCTTGAAAGCACAGCCAACGGCCTTGGCATTGACCGTGAAAACTAGCAAAACAACGGCAACAAGCCGAAATATTGGCGCTAGTAGTGTTACGACCGGTGAGTGGTCTTCGTTACGGTCAAGCCACCCGAAGTCCTACGCAGTGGTGACATCTGCGCACAAACCGACGCAACAAAGCGTTACCTGTAGAGAGCCACCTAAAACTAACCAATCGGAAAGCGCCGTCACAGAAAATAGAGCCACTAGCGACGGTATAGCTCACAGTGATTCCACGAAAAGTGGCGCCGCGGAACCCCAAAAAACATCAACAAGGAAATATCCGCCGCTTATTGTCGAATCACTGCCCGACTGGCATAAGCATTTTGAAGCTATCAAGCGGGAATTTGGGAGAACTCCGAACGCGCGACCCTTTGGCGCTGGGGTGCGCTTCCTACCGCTGGACCAAGAGGAGTACCGCGCCGTACAAAATTACCTCTCAGAGTTAGAGCGAACCGAAGACATTTCGTGGTTTTCGTATTCGCTCCCCAACGAAGAAAGCTTGAAGGTAGCAATTAGAGGCCTACCTACGTCTACAAAAACTGAAGATATCTCCAACGCCCTAGAATTAAAAGGGTTCCAACCTGAAGTGGTGCGTAATATCCGGGCGCGCGGGGATCGCCCCGGTAGTATATTTTACGCAGCACTGAAGAAGACAGAAAACCTAATTCCCAATATCTACCAGATCGACGAACTATTAATGATGCCTGGTATTAAAATAGAAGCCTGGCGGGGAAAGACAGGACCCGCCCAGTGCCATAAGTGCCAGAAGTTCCGACACAGCTCGCACCACTGCCACAGGCAACAGGCATGTGTCAGGTGTGGCGGGCCGCAATTCGCAGCTAACTGCGACCGTCCCAGAGAGGCCCCAGCAACATTTGCTAACTGTGGAGGGCCACATCCGGTCAACCATTCGCAGTGCCCCGTCCGTAGAAGAGAGGCACGCAATAAACGGGCTGGAGCACTAGCGATAACGGGGCGCAAAGGGCAGACCCTAACTCAGCAGAATGTCGTGGTTGAGGCGGCACCGGCTACGCTTATGGCGCCGGCAAACAACCCGAAACAACGCGGGAGCAGGGTGGGCCCCGAAAACAGCAAAAAGAAAAAGCGCACGAAAATGCCCACAGTAAAGACGAAGACGCAAGAAACTGACCCTAGTAGATGGACGGGGATAGTAGCAGAGTGTCTAAAAGTCATCGCTCAAAAAATAGACAAGAAAAGTCTGAATGAGCTACTCAGAGATCCCAAGAAACAAGGCGAATAAATGGATAACACAGCCACCAGAATCGTCCACTGGAACGCTCAAGCTCTGAGGGGCAAGAGGAGACTCCTCGCGCATTTCCTCAGAACGTACAAAGTCGACGTTATGTTGATTTCGGAAACATTTCTACATCATAATGAGCCCTTCAAGTTGCCAGGTTATCATGTCTATAGAAAGGACGAGGTATCGCCTGCCGGCGCCGCCTACAGGGGGTTGGCGGTGTTGATAAAAACCAACAAGATACACCAATTTATACCACACTCAGAGTATCAATCCCTATATGCTCTGGGTGTGTTGATA
The DNA here is from genome assembly GCA_036509395.1 of Antheraea yamamai. Classification (NCBI taxonomy): domain Eukaryota; kingdom Metazoa; phylum Arthropoda; class Insecta; order Lepidoptera; family Saturniidae; genus Antheraea; species Antheraea yamamai. The sequence goes on from AP028429.1 coordinate 8,992,991, forward strand.
AACATAAATGGCAGAAACATAAAGCTCTATGCCGCCTACCGACCACCTTCAGCCGCAACCGACACCCTGAAAGCTGATTTGGAGGACCTATTGACAGGAGAATCAGTTCCGACAATCATAGCAGGTGATCTCAACTTAAAACATAGTTCCTGGAACTCCACCAGGAACACAGCGCTCGGCGCACGAATATTGAGACACTCAGATGCCCATAACTACGATATTATAGGACCCGACATGCCTACGATCATAACAATCGAGGCACAAGTGATGTTCTTGACATATGTCTCTACAGAGGGTTGTTAACACCGCCTGTGCAGACAGTACTCCCGGATTTACCATCTGACCACAGACCGGTACTCTTGGAACTTTACAAGTCTCCGGTGAGAATTGCCCCCCCCGCATCGAAGTATGTTGGGAGAGATTCCGGGATGAGCTGGAGTGTAATACACCCACGCGCAAGATGACCACTATAGAAGATGTTGAGATTATGACCGAGGACATCACACGGTGCATCCACGGCGCCGTGGAGATGTCCTCGACTACAAAACCGGTCGGCAGTAGACGAGTGTCACTACCGCGGCACATACAAGATCTCATCCACCAGAAACGAAGGCTTCGCCCACAATGACAGAATACCCGTTGCCCGAGCTTGAAAACTCGCCTCAACTCGTTGGTGACGCGCGTTAAGCTCGCATTAGACGACCACGCGGCCGAATCATGGGACGCGCACGTCGAGAGCATTGGAGACCACATCCCCTCGGTGCACCGACTGTGCCGGAGCCTATCATCGGCACCCAGAAAACTCCACCCGTTAGTGGGAGAAGACGGTCTGATGAAATTCACGGCCGAGGACAGAGCCGAGCTATTTGCCGCGCATTTGTGGCAGCAATTCTCGCCTAACCCTATCACGAATCACCAGCACTATAATGAAATCATAAATAAACTGAATTCTCAAAGAACGGAAGCGGAAGAACCGACGACTGATGGCCTATTTATTACACCACGCATAGTACAACGCGCAATTAAGAACCTCAAGCCTAAAAAAGCCCCAGGAGCCGACGGAATTACTAACAATATGTTGCGTCATGCGCCGTATAAGACCGTCGCGGCCATGACAAGACTCTTTAACGGTATCCTACGGGCAGGCCACTTTCCCGGAGCGTGGAAACTGGGACTGGTGGTGATGCTTCCCAAACAAGGAAAGGATTTTAGAAAACCAGGAAGCTATAGACCGATCACGCTGCTCAGCACGCTCTCGAAAGTTTTCGAGAGAATCGTGCTGGGCATGCTGAAACCTTATATAGAGCTACGGAAAGAACAGTTTGGTTTTAGAGAGGGCCACTACAACCTTACAGCTAACGAGGGTGATCCACAGCCTTGTCGAACAGCATAACAAAAAGCAGCACGCCGCCATGGTGCTCTTAGACATGGAGAAAGCTTTCGACAAGGTGTGGCATGACGGGCTTCTATATAAGCTGTCAGAACTAACCACCACCCCCGTCCGTCTACAAAGAATCGTTAAGTAATTCCTGGAGAACCGACGAATACAAGTCAGAGTGGAAAGCCACATGTCGCGAAAGGTAGCGATACGTGCAGGAGTACCACAGGGCAGCTGCCTCTCGCCACTGCTCTATGCGATCTACACAAATGATATCTCAGTAATCGGCGAGGCGAAATTAGCCTTATTCGCCGATGACACTGCATAATGGACGACATCAATCAACAGAAAGAGAGCTGCAACCATATTACAACCCACGCTCAACGCCCTACCCGCCTGGCTCGACAGATGGCGGCTGTCGGTTAATATCGGGAAGACGCAGGCCCTCCAGCTGAGATACGCCAAAACACCAACACCCCCTCTGACACTCCAAGGCCAGACACTCGCTTGGAGGAATGAGGTGAAATACCTCGGAGTGACAATTGACAGAGGGATGACATTTAAAAAACACGTAGAAAACGTTATTGCGCAAGTGAGAGTGGCGAGGAGAATGCTATGCCCGGTATACACCTCAAAACTACCGTATCGCACTAAGCTAGGTCTCTATAAGACGTACGTGAGATCACGTCTCACGTACGTAGCCCCGGCTTGGTTCGGTTGCGTGCCAGAGTACCTTAAACGCAGATTACGAACTCAACAAAGCCAGACACTGAGAACGATTGTCGGGGCCCCACGATATGTGAGGAACGCGACGATCGCGCGCGATCTGCGCATAGAGAGCCTAGATAGTTTCATAAGCAGCCCCGCCACGAACTTGTTTCGAAGGGCGGATACATCGGTGCATGTCCACCTCCAGGACATTGCACCGCTGCACACCAGACCTTCCGATGACAACGACACAAAAATCCAAGACACACAGACTGGAAGAAAGAAAAAGAGCGCTAAACCACAAGCACGAACGCTCATACGCTCGTCAGAGCAGGAATGAACGAGGCGTGCCACGATAACCACAAGGTATACAAAACTCTCCGACCATAGACACGCCCATTGTGGGCGTCGACAAATTACCACCATTAGAGGGTACGCCCTGATATGGTATCCCCGCACTGTACATCACAGGTACAGAGCGAGAAGATTGCGCGGTTCGGTTATCAATTATGATGACTTAAACTGTTGCGTTCAGATAATCATCACTTTGTACAAAAACAGTACTGTATCTTTGTATTGTTTTTTTTATCATATAGCTTTAGAGCATTTGACCATAATCTCAATTTATGTGAGGATATGAGTTTTAAGCTCGCTGCTTTTGGAACACATATTATACTTATAAGTCGTGGTGATCTAGTGGAATATCAATCCGATGTCCGCAGGTTCGAATCCTGACATGTACCAACCAATTTTTCGGAACTCGCGTACATTTACCCATTTCAATTGGTGACACTATCGGCTGACGGTGAAGGAAAACATCGTGAGGAAACCTGGACCTGAGAAATGTTTTTGTAGTACTACTGTATGTGGGAAAATATAGAACTGTTGAATTCTTAGAGTTTGAAATCGCCAATACGCAGTGGGCTGGCGTGGTGATTATGGCCATACCTTCCTTCGGGAAGAGGCTTATGGCCCTGCAGTCGGTCTTCTACAGGCTGATGATGATGATTATAGTTATAGCAAGCACATGCTTGTAACTTAATAGCGATAGCTAACCGCATGAGTACTAAAAATGCCTTATCACAATACTATGGTTTCTTCACGATGTTATCTTTAATCGATACTTCATTCATTGTAAAATTTGAACCCAGGTGTATCTAAGTAGTGTCTAAACATCGAGTTATCATTGCGTCTATTATATTTCTTATATACTATGTCAATGGTACCCTTTTACATTTTAATAATACTTACTTGTAAAGATATCCGCCACTCTCGTTCTATTCTAAGATCACCCTCTGCCGCTATCGCTCTTTTCTCGGCGGTAGCTGCTTTTTGTCCTAATGTACGCGCGTTTTCCTCCAAACTTTTCCTGGCTAACTTATCTTCCTGTAACCTATTTAGTGTGCTCGTTATATGATGAAAAATGTACGAGTGAATTAAGGTTTTCCCTAGATTGTAGTATGTTAGATGGAATAGTTAAGTGCTTGGAAATTAATAATGTTCGGGTAAATAATATACAGTCAAAACCGTTTATGGCAACATCGTTTAGAGTAACATACCGGTTATATTGACCCAGAACAAAGGTCCCGGCTGAATGCCGTAACTCGAAAACATTACCGGTTTTAACGACTAAGTATGAGTAGTCCCTTCGATGTCTTTATAATAGATTTTGACTATATGTAGATACAGATGAATTTTCTTTTTCTTATTTTCCGTTATATGCTATCGTAATAATGTGTCCCATTTAGATTTTATGAGTAATTATGATATAAGAAATGACAATTAATAGAAATTAGTGTTTTGTTTATTGAATATAATAAAGGATTTATACATCCATTGGTTCAGGTTATTAGATCAGAAAGGGGGCGTCCATAAATTACGTGAGGTGTTTTTTTTTTAAATTTTCTATCTCTCCCTCCCCCCCTGGTGAGATGTCGTGAGATTTTATTCAACCCCCTCCCCCATCCCCAAATCTCACGTGAGATTTTTCAAAATGTGGATTTCTTACGTAAACGCGTTGGATTGTTATTGTAAAAAGAAAATGAAATTATTTTCTTTCGAACGAATTAGTGAATGATCTTAATCGTATTACGATTACGCTTAATATTAAATCTTAAGCATGTACAATCTGGATTAAATGAACCAAAACAGTATTTTTTTTGTTTCAATCAGAAAAAAAATTGCGTGATATTTGCCGAGACCCCCCCTTTCTCCAACTTAAGATTAGATGAGATTTGACTCGACCCCCTCCACCCCTTAAACATCTCACGTAATTTATGAACTCCCCCAAACGGAATTAAGGTTTTATCGAATAGAATAGCAATAAAATAAAATCATGATACTGGTTCCATAATCAATTATAGTTATATTTTTTTTGTAACTAAAGAGAGACAATCGAGAAATTACGATAAGAATATTTCTCAAAATAATTTCTTAGCAAAAGAAAGTTATCTTGTTAAAATATTAATACTGTCCAATATCCAAGTATTGAGGAGTGTGCAACGGATATTATTAGTGACAATAATAAATTTCAAATGGAAAATAATTGTACTTTTCTATATCAATACTTTTAGATTACGTGTTCCAAGATGTATTTATTAATCTTTAATAGAGATAGGCCATAAGCGAGTCTCCTAACATATTACCGGGATAATGAAATATAAAATAAAAATTAAATTAGTAATAGCAATCAAAAATAAGGAATCTTTCATCGTATAAATACAATTTATAACTAGACCAGTTATTACATTTTATATAATTATGTAAAATGAATTAATAGAAAATTAATGATGGTATAGTTGAGTTATTTTCAACATAACAATGGATTTGATAATGGCAAACCTACACAATTAACATAAAGTTAAAATAATATTTCTTGACGTTATGATCAATAAAATACGATATGCGACTGAATATGCTTTATTTTAAATAAGGCTTTTACAATACTATATCAATTAAATTACAAAACTATGTAGAGAAAATATGTCGATTCTAAAACACGCTAAATATTGACGAACACAACGACAATTTATATATAACTACATTTTTAAACAGAATATGAGATCAATTTTTATTCAAAAACGCAGTTCACACAGTTAATACTGAACTCGTTACAAAAAAAGTACTATCACATTTTCAAATACGTAAATACAAAATAAATAAATTCACATTATACTGTTACTATTTATATTTATATAAAAAACAAACTAAAAGATTGTTAAAAATAACGTCTTTATTTTTTGGTCGAACTTACAGATAACCTTAAAATCATATAAAACTTAAACAGATAAAATATACAATCTCATACACCATAGCAATATTAAAGCTGAAGCAACAGTAGCAATACCGTTATAATATCACTCCGTCGAATAATAATTTATGAGAATATGAAAATAACTCTTTTCATTCGCTTTTACTACTTAAGTTAATTGTGAGGGTTTGCCAATATCGAGCTAATATAGATAATGACGCTACACGTTTGATGCAAGCTGTGCACTTTTCACACCTAAGTGAGTAACACATTGGATAGTGTTAAGCATTCAAATTACGTTTAATAGCGTTATTATTAGCATTTTAGTGCTATCCGTTTCGCAGTTACGATAAAAACGAATAAAACCTACTTCTCATCGAGTTGATGTATAGTGCTGCCCATTGACTCAGTCTTTGCTTCCAATTTCGTTATTAGTTCTGTTTTATGTTTCAAGGAACTTTCACATTCCTAAAACAAGGTCAACGTAATTAAACTGAATTAAGCTCGCTTACAAAAGTAATATAATACAAAATTGTATAATGATAGGCGATGTTTACATGTTTTAACAATACAAATAATGGCGTCCTTTTAACACATAACCTTAATTTTAATGAAATCTATATAAATAAATATAGAAGTTAGTAGGTATATTAAATATATTAATAATATTCGGATTCGGATTCTATACATTAATTCGAGAATGTTAAACTTCAGAACACTTGTTTTTGCATTTTTTTAATGTGGAATACTATTTGTTTTACTATATCCCCCCCATTAGGTAGTTTAAGTTAATACTTTATTGTTATTAAGTTTTATATTAAAGTATTGAGTTCTATAAAGTTAACGCAGAGGAGTTCGAGAGCGGTTTCTAGTATTTGTAAAAATATCGCACACAATTCTTTATACCGACAAATTAATGTCACATGTTTATTGGTATTTGAGTGACAGAACCTTCAAGATGTCAATTTCAAGATGACGCGTCTATTCGACTCAATCGAAACGACACTCGTTTCGGTTGGATATTACGAATGTTTTTCGATGATTCATACGTGTGCTACGAATTGGGATTTCTTGTTTTAATGTTTAATATAAGTATTAGAGATATTAATATAGAAAGGTAAAAAAAAGACTGCAAAACCTTTCTTTTTGATTGACAGATGTCATACATAACTATGTCATCCACGCAATGGTAGGAATCTAACAACACCTTATATGTTAAGATCTATTAAATTCTTTAAAGTACATAGCATTCCAATGAAATATTCATACATATACTCGAAAAACATTACCCTCCTTTTACGCAGACGGATAAAAAAATACTATAATTCGATTGCCTAATAGCAAGAACATATTATAATAACATGTATCGTATTAGCATTTGTACTAATTGCAAACTTGCAAACTCGATAGTTAATTATAAGGAAAGACGATAAATATTCGTCAAAACGATTGAATAATAGCAACATCTCGCTATTGCGCATCACTAAAATAAAATGGCAGAAGAAACCCACAACTACGAGACGAGTTTTATACACATTAATATTTATATGATAGCTATTAATTTCTTGTAAGTATTCAACGTGGAATAGATAAAATTTTACATCTATAATCTGGAATTAATAATTTTATAATAGTTGCTACTGAATTTATTTGTCGATTAATTTATTTAACGTATGTTTATAATTATTATTTTATTTCCAATTATGTGTTATTTGTAGCTACAAAAATGATATCTAATTTCCATCTGACATAATGATATAACACTATTTCTAATAATTATTTATTCCAGTGTAATGTTAATTAATATAAACGGCAATATATACGAATATATGACAACAACTACATAGAATTGCTATTAATTACATACAATTGATATATAATGTTGCACCAATATATAAAGATTGGTAAATATAATTTTATCACTACTATATATTACTGGGACTTGGGTAGGCTAAAGCATTAATATTTTGAATAAAAATTTGGGTTACTTATAAAAGGTCTAATATGGGAGATAAATTATTCGTTGAGGAAGTCTTTCGAAATAAGGAGGTACTTATTATTCAAAGAGTACGTATGAAAAAGTATATAATAAATTAACTTCTTAAATCATGAGCTTAAGCACGATTAATCTTCTACTTGGCCTGAGCTTTTGCCTTTAACGTTACTCTTTCTAAACGGTGGTATCTCTTGTAAATTTAACTTTTTATTAGGCGGACCCTCGTCTTTGGATTTGATATTCTTTTGCGAGTGACTAGAATGCGGTTTGATTTTATCTAATCTTTCGGTTAAACTACTTTCGTTAGTAGTGGGGGAACGGAGGGCTTTAACTAGTTCGTGGTCGGGTCCTAGGAAGTGATTATATTTTTCAAGGTTGTGTAGTATTTTGCCGATTTGTTCGGCCTTTCCTTGTAGCCTCGACACCATTTCACCCTTCTGTGTCAGCTCCGTCTCGCATTCCTTCCGTACAATAACGCGGCATTGGTGAATAGAGCATGGTATTAGTACAGCATATATAATTAAAAGCTTACTACATACTATTTAATTACATATATATAAAGTTAAGAGAATAGTTTTAATATGGATTATTACAATAAAAATAATATAAGGATAAATAAATTGGAAGGGTTAAGCTATCTATATACAAATAAATAAAATCGAAGTATTTGTTTGTAACGTCGAAATAACAGTGTTTTATGAAAGTGATATGAGAGTGAGAGTATAGGTAGGGTAATTATAACGGAAAATATTTTTTTTTAATGTTAGTATGTCTGTCTGTTTGGTCCGGGTAATCAAAAAAACGGTTGGATCAATCCTGATAGAATTTCCACTGTCAGATAACCGATGTTATAAAGAAAAACTTAGTCTAATTTTAGTTAAAAAATGGGTTTTGTGCAAATATAATAAACTAAAAAAGCAGTGTCTAGTATAGCGAACAACATTTTTGCTAAGTCCAGGCGAATGAAGTCACGGATAACCGCTATATTAAATATAATCGTAAATAATAAAGTAATCAAAGATATATATTCATAAAGTTCGTGAACTCTAGTAACCTGACGAATTAAATACGAATAAACAATGGCAGTATGTACGGGGGCGGCGTATAAATAAGAGTCATTGAATTTCGCACCCACGCTTTAATAATATTACCTTGGGACATCGTTTTTATTAACTCTAAACTCGGCAAAAAGTTATTTTTTACTTTTAAAAGTTTTTTATAACATTTAATACGGATGTGTCCTAAACACAAACACGATATAATCAATTATTTGAACTAAATTACGGCAAGTGTTAACGACCATTTTTAATCTATATATAAATAGGCAGAGGGAAAAGAACAGAAAAAAGAACATCTGCCTCCTGTGTTTCTCAACCTATTTTCTTTATTTTTCTTTTGTTTAGTATATATTGACGAGCTTTAGTATTATTTTGAAAAAAAAAAAAAATCTTTATTATTGACACTTGAAATGAATTATGGTCGAATTTGGGCGACTAATAATATATTTTTTTTATAGTATAATACTATAGTTCAAATTAAACCAAACAGTCGATTGATTATTATAGATTTCATACAAGGGAATACTGAAATGTAATCTAGACTGAGATAACTGAAATATACTGACCACTAACGGACCGTGAAAGTGTTAAGAAACTTTGCGAATAGAGTTGTCGCAAGCGCATTTAATCGGACAAGTGTTTAAAAAAATCAAAAGATTAACAACATGTTGACATGCTTATTGAGAATTATGACGGCTTACCTGTAATTTTTTGTACATTTCTAGATTTATTAGCTTGATATCATCAAGCTGTCTCCTGAGGGATATGATCGTGTCTTGTTTGTCGTGTATGTCTTTTTCCAGTAGTTTCATTGCTACTTCCATTTCGGCTTTTAATGAAATCTGTGAAAAATGTTTTTTATAACTTATTACAGCCATTGTCGAGTAGGTAATCATGTTACAAATTTCTTGCGACCATTTCAATGGACTAACAAGATGACGGATGGCGGCCATCTTGTTAGAACTATCCAGCGAGTTTTTGTGGCAAGTCGGAATCAATGCTCCGTGATATTATTTCCGATCCACTTCACTTGTGCTTAATAACCACACTATATTAGGTAAAACGCCATCGATATTACAAAATACAGAGCCAAATAACATAAAATTATGAATAAAATATGAAGTCCACCACATGACATTCCAAGATCCCGCCAAAAACTCCTTGAATATTTAGACCGTTCTTTAACTGCCAACTACGAGATATCTCATAGTTTGTGAACATTTCCAGGAGATGCAATACAAGTTATCTCGTCCTTTTTTATTTACCATATTTGTACAGTTAAGAGCAAAATCATAATATATTAGTGTAAATATAGAGCGGTGACATTAGAACAAAGAAAAAAAAGTTGGTTATCTGTAAAGTCAGTTTACGGACGATAATTTTACGTGATAACGTCATAAGAATACATTGATGAAAAATTGCATACTTTTATGAATTGATCTAGCCCCTGCCCGCGACTTCGTTCGCGTGGAATAGTTACTTTGGGCTAACGCTTCACACAGCGGAAACACTCGAGAGGAAAAAACCCCGATTTTTAAACATTCTTCATTGATGCTCCGCTCCTATTATTCTTAGCGTGTTGATATAACCTTCCTCGATAAATGAGCTATATAACACTGAAATAATTTTTCAAATCGAACGACTAATTCCTGAGATTACCCCCTACAACGTCACAAACTATACCTCTTTATATTATTATAGTAATATAGTATAGATTATTCGATATAAGGTAGATGCGTCTCGAGATGAACGCTTAGGCCGATCGCGCCTCTCTATCGCTTGTTTCGCACTCTCGCTTGCACCGAGCGCTCAGGCAGATCGTGACAATGAGTCATGCGCGTGCAGCCGGCGTCCATCAATTTATAAGACGTTATCACGTCAATAATCAGGTTTGTCGTACATTAACTTCTATACTTCCGTTTAACTACTTCTTTCAAAATCATCATTTTTTAACTAGTTGATTTTTACTATGTACTATAATTACCATTTTTAGTAACATACTTAAAACAAAATGGCTTCCCAGGTCAATTTTGAGAAAAGACCCATGGCAGTCAATGTGTTAATTACTTAATGGAAGTCATAATCAATTCAATCTATTAAAAAATAGGTAATGAATATCAATATTTTAAACAAATAATTAATACATACAATAATAATGATTTCTATATTCATAATTAATTTTAATGATTTAATTATGGCCTTCATACATTTTTTATAAGCTAAAATGATATTCAAATGATTTACTCATCTACTTTCGGTACCGCTACAATACGTCCGATACGCGACTGGAACATTAATACTAGCGCCACCCTGTTAGAGAGTTCGGCCTATAAAAGGCATGACGTCGTTAATCGCACAATTATTTCTATGTCGAAGTTACTGTAGGGTAAAGCTCTGCAATAATTCTGCTCACAGAGTATTAATTGGATTTCCTAACAGACCGACAATACATTTGTTTATTACACAATGATCAAAGATATACAAGAAACACCGAATTTCTTAAGTGTATGTGAATATATGTATAAAATTATAATATTTAAGACTGTTTCATTTAAAAAAATGTGTGTTGTTCACAAGCGCTAGAAGTGAAACTTTCAATAAAAGAAAGCGAGAGCGTATGTGTCAATCTTCTTCAATACTCGAAACCAAGCGAGACACTGCTCCCACTCTATTCGACACAGTGTTTACTCCCACCATTTTTCGTCAGACAAAAAGCTTGCCGATCAGAATTTCAAACCATCCCATAGAGGTTTTACTTGAAAAAATTACCTGTAAATCTAACTCCCTTTGTAATTCTAGATATTTCTTTCTCTCTTCTTCTAACATTTTTCCCAATTCGGTCTCTTTATCCGTTTTAGATCGATCCGATGTAGTACTTTTTACGCTACGTTTTTCCTGTAAATAAATGTGACTCGTTTTTAATTCGAACTACTTTTGCATATCGTTTCGGAGAAATTTGCACAGGAATTGATATTCAAATTTTATACGTAGTACCGTCGAGTCGTTATATTGCTGAAATGTAATTATTTGCTAAGCCACTGTCATCAAGCTAATATTTATACCTACAAACACATTGTTTAAATTTATTAATGCTAATTAATACACCTGCTATTTTAATATCGCAAAATTGTGTTTAGAAATGAGATCACTGTGTCAAATTCAACTACGCCACGTTTACAATCTTGCGCAATAATCCTTATTTCCTTACTAATATTACGAAATGTGAACGTTAGCTTGTTTGTTACGCTTTCATGGCTTCTTCTTCTATTTTATTTTTGGCAACCGGTCTTCTAGTAGACAATTACTACCATTGTCAAGTGAGTAACGATATTACAAGTTTCTTGATATAATTTCAATGAACTAACAAGATGGTGGCCGTCTTGTTAGAACTTTCCTGGGAGTTTTTGTGGCAAGTCAGAAGCCATGCTCCGTGGTATTATTTCCGATTCACTTCACTTGTGCACAATAACCAACCTATATTACGTAAAGCACCACCAACATTACACAATATAGAGTCAAATAACACAAGATTATGGATAAAATATAAAGACCACTACATGGCATTCCAAGATCCCGCCAAAAACTCCGCTTTCATGGCTTAATACTCAACGTGTCATCATGCGATTTTGCATACACGTTGGCAGCGGTACATTTCATCGAGATAAAAGTACTGTATTGAAAATAGGTCAAATCTACATTAAAACGAGCGGATCTTCGAGCAAAAGCTGTTCCCATTAAATCAGAGAAGGAAAAAATAATTCCGACAGACAATGTTTCATAAATATTTGTGTAGATATTGATTTAATACGATTAATGTTACGATTAATTTCCCTATAATTACGTATCACTACATATTATAAAACAAAATCCTCTGTCACGTCTGTCTGTCTGTTCGCGATAAACTCAAAAACTACTGAACGGATTTGCAGTGATAGTGATTCACGAGGACGGTTTAGATATATTGTTTGTCAAGATTTTTTGTAAATTGGTTGAAATATAACGATAATTGTTGGAAGTGTTGGAAAAAGTGGAGCCGCCTAGGAGGTTTTGTCGAAAACACTGCCTAATCCCTTCCAGATACAACAAAACAATCGAGATAATAAATGACGCAGACGAAGTCGCGGGTATTAGCTAGTTATGCATAAATATAACATTTTTTTACTCAATTTCTATAGATCATAATAAAGGAATTTTATGATTAAACATAAAGTACAATCAACACGATCGTTGATGATATCATGAACAGGAAAACGGTGTATAATAACTGTATGAGAATTTATTCAGTGTTATGGGAAATTTGTTTTGCGAAATACATATATGTAAGCAGGTAAAATTATGCTGCACATAAACTGTAACTTAGGTTTTAGGCGAGTTTGATCACCATCGCACCAAGCGAAAATTTGAATAGATTATTGGTCACAGTTAATAACCTTGAATATATCTATTAATTAACTAAGCATCTATTTAAAAAAAAAAACTGAAAATTAAGGGAACTGATTTATATATTTACTAATCTATATTGCTAAGTTATCATTACATAGTATAAAACAAAGTCCCCTACCGCGTCTGTCTGTCTGTCTGTTCGCGATAAATTCAAAAACTACTGAACGGATTCTCAAGCGGTTAAAGTGGATAAAGTGATTCATCAGGAAGGTTTTGGTATATAATTTGTTAAGGATTTTTTTTTAAATTAGGGCGGGACAACGTCTGCCTGGCCCGCTAGTTGTTGCTAAAATAATAACCCCTCTTTTCACTTTTCAATAATTTAGAAAAATAAGTTGTTATTTTAAATATTTCGATTGAAATATAATTAAGAAAAGAATAATAAAGCAATAGTTAATGCCTCTTTATTAAGGGAAGTGTTCATAAAATGGGTGTCGTAAAATTATGGTTTCGATTTTTTTTATAAATCGACGTCATACGCATACCATTGAAATGAGTGTAAAAGAGATAAAGATATTTTATTCACTGTAAAATATTTCCTCACACACTGTCCGATTAAACTATAATATTTTATTATTCATCTTGTACTATTATATGTTTCATTTTATAAAAATATAAAATATATTTAAAAAAGTTGATTTTTTTCTTGGTTTATATATCTCTAGCAAAAAACTATAATAAGATATTTTTCTTTATCATTATAACAAACTAACTTTTGCCCGCTGCTTCGTTTGCGTTAACGTAAATTGGACCTATCCTTCGGGAAAAGTACTTTTTTCTAGATAAGAGGTACCTTTTGTCCGTTCTGTACCTCTAATAATGCGAAATTTCATGATGTTCGGTTGAGTAATTACAACGTGAAAGCGTAACAAACTAATAAACAAACACACATTCGCATTTGTAATAAACACAAACAGTTTAAACTACGTCGAAAATCATTATTACGCGTTAAGTGAGACTAACATACGAGATTATATCATCTTTACCTCTTCATCCGACTGCAGTTCCGTAACTTTCATCCGTGAATCCTTGCTTATATCTTGACCTGGAAAATCACACACGTGCGATACATAAATAAACACTAAACATTAATATACAAAACGGGATACACTAGAGTCACTCATCAAAACGACTCACAATTCCTCGTCCACAAGGACTCTTTTATATTATTAGATTTTGTATTTGAATTCCCCATTGCAGCAGTCGCACAGCACATAACGGTTACACGACGCGGTTAATAATATAATGACAAGAAAATAAAGGACGCGACCGCCGGAATTGGCATACTAATGCCCACTAACCAACCGGTACAATATGAATCATCATTCTAAGTTGTTATCTAGCTGAGTTAAAATATTATTATTTGCATTGTGATTTGCGATAGCAATCACCTGCGACCGTGAGGTTTCACTTTCCGTTACTAACTTTATTGCTGCTACTGACCGTTCAGTGTTAACAATAAACATGACTTGTGGTTTTCATTCATCGTTACAAGGTTCTATACAGTTTGTTTTCTATTGCTGCCTGATTGTAGATTAATAATAATAGTTCGCTTTAATTACTTATTGGCAACTGATACCCGCGACATCGTCTGCGTTGTAAACAATATACAATCAAACTTAATTTTGTTTATAAAATTTCTTTAGTTTTTGTAATTTTCTAAAAACTTTAATAACCATATGTTAAGTGAAAGCGTTGTGATAATTTTAAAGAATCAATCCAGTAGTATTGAAATAATGTGTGCAGAACGACAGACCGCAATCAATTTACCTATACAGGCTGAAAGTTTAGACATTAGCAATATTTATAGAGGATAATCTGCACTCGATTCTCGTCGTAAACCAATGAAAAAATAGGTGCTTAATATTTAACCTAATTATCTAGAACAATACAAAAATTATACGCAATCCTCTACGCGTCTATGTTAAAGCACAGTGTCAATGACCGTCGGGTAAATTCACTTTCACTTGAAAGTGAACGTGCCAAGGGTATGTACAAAACAAAAGGTTTTATTGTCTATTTTATTATCGAGTGTTATTAACTCCGGGTAGCCCCTTACAGCTTTCGGCACCGGTCATTGCACCTATGTATATTATGTTTGTGTTTATACTTTTGAAAGTCTTAGCACAACCTGTAACTTAAGTTCTCTTTGCTCTTTATTAATATTTGTTATGATATTATTATTTTATATGTTAAATGTGACCATGAAATGTTATGTCCTAGAATATTGGGAATGTTTAACCTTTCACCTGGTATAGATAACTTCTATGATTGTTGTATTACTTCATGGATTCTTAGATAGAGCGAAATTTGCTAATTATTTTTTATTCAATATCCGAATAATAAATACAATTCATCTGATGGTAAGTAAAGTTCATAAATACACTATAATATAATCAAATATATTTAAGTACTAACTGTTACCCGAAACTTCATTCCTATTTATATAGTTTAGCTGTTTACTTGGAACTTCGTACTGGGATTAATCATAGTCTTTTATTTTTTAATTCTAATTTTGCCATCACTACTTCAATCCAATATCTTTTTCGTGTTTTAAGTTACCGTTGTTAAATCTCATCACGACTGCTTAGCCCGTATTTATACGTAGCCTAGATTACACTCTCAAGCTCCTGTATTTGCATGTAGATGTTTCGTAAAACACGGTTTAGCCATTTCAAATATTTACTCAGACAACTAACATATATTCCAATTATATTCATGTGTATAAATAAGTGTATTATTACACTAAAGTAAACTGTTAATTGGATAGAAAATATATCCAATATAAAGGAAACAAGAACAATCCATTTCAAAAAGTAAATACACAGACTATGATTTTAAATAATTTCTTCCTTCTAGAATTTGATCAATTCGATAATGAGGTTTGATGATTATTTCAACAAGACAAAACTATGATTCTTGTAACAATCATGGATCATACCTTCATAACAATTATTATACGTGCATCTAAATGTAATATAGAGACTGGAATCAATTCGGTGAAGCTGTGACGGCCTATTAGGCCAATGGCGTTAATCAGTTCGAAAAAAACCAGACACTGAAAATAATTATCCCATTTATATATCAACAGTTATACCTCATAATATAAGTTGAAATAACCATACATTTTACACAATATAGTATCTTTATGACTATGATTTAGTCAGGTTATTAAAAATCATTTATTAGAGAAAGTAAAAGTAAAAGTTCCAACAATTTATTATCGTCGCAGTATTAATAACTACAATCTATTTCGAGTAAGCAGATACTCCTACAGCGATAGAATATAGATGCGGTTAGCAGTTATTCACTGTTGATAATCATAACTTATTTCGAGGTGTTCCAATTATAGAAGCAGTAAAACTTGGGAATTCGAACGTTTCTTTGTAGGACAGAATTTCTGGAATTAGTGATCGATTCTAAAAAGTATTTAAATAAACGTTCAGTCTTTTTTTATTGTAGCTCGGCAAAATGACTGTATTCTGCCTGATGGTAGGCACAGTACAATCCAAAAACAATGGCGACCACCGAGAGACATACTATCCATCGCCGGTCGCCACTGTCATGCCGGCCTGCGTAAGTATCTCTTCACGTTGCGCTTTAAGGACCCCATGTCATAAGAAACGGTTATAGTCAGTTTTATTGTTATTGAGTTCATATTTCAATTATCACGGATATTAGTTCTTAATATTTTAAGTTAATTGTTAAGAAAATTACGTTTGTGTAAACGCGTAAAGCAAAACATCTTCACACGATAATCATTCTATTTGTAACTCGCAACTTTACCTGAATCCTTTATCTTAATAATATATTTTATGAGCATAGAAAAAAAAACAAAACAATTGAAAGTAAAAGTATACTGTGGTCACAAAATTTCTTTAAAATACAATGTTGCCAGTTTACTTCCTCTCTCTACGGTAAGAAAACCCATGACTGATCGCATAGTGCTTATGAGCTCGTAGTTTCTTATAACTTTATATATTCTTAAATGAAAACATCGTATTCTTTTTTTCAATTAAGGACCAAGTGACAAAGACGTAAAGCTAAAAAAATATCGGAAACTATTCAGTAGCTATTGCACGTACAATGATATCAATAGAATAACGTACAATAGAGGTCTGCTCTATCATTTTACTTATCTATATACAATGTTTTTTAATTATTTTGATGAATAATGAATAATCCAAATTAGATACGTACCCAAAGCGTGCTTTAATTGATTATTCTCTTCGACGAGTTGAATCATCGTATTTTTAGCTATAGCAAGATCCTCCTTCATTAGCGCGTTTGTTGTAGTCAAACTTTCAACTTTAGCTTGTAGATTCGCAACAGTTGCGCTAAAACAGGATACAGACGTCCACTGTTTAACTTGTTCAACAACATACAATAACCATTAGGTAAGTGTATTACGAATTTCGTATCATATCATTCTTAATTTCATACGAAAGTTGCTCTTACCTAAAGATATGTTCGAAACAAAAGAACAAATCAATCACAATTTTGTCGAATATTTCTCGCATTAATGTGTTAAAAAAAATACATTAAGCTGAATATAAATCTCTGTTGGTACCACGCTGAAGATATTACTGGTTTCAGCATGAATGGGTCGGCTCGCCCGGGGTAGTACCACCCGACCCACAGAAACACCCACATCAAGTAACAGTCCTTTTTTATTTTCCTTTTTTTTTTGGCAACCAATCTTTTAGGTTATTCCTGCCATTGTCGAGTAGTTAATAGTATTACAAGTTCTTCTTCCATTCCATTTTTGGCAACCAGTCTTCTAGTAGACTATTACTGCCATTGTCAAGTGAGTAGCGATATTACATGTTTCTTGATATAATTTCAATGAACTAACAAGATGGTGGCCATCTTGTTAGAACTTTCTCTGGAGTTTTTGTGGCATCTCAGAATTCATGGTCCGTGGTATTATTTTCCATTCACTTCACTTATGCACAATAAATTATGCATAACAAACTATATTACATAAAACACCACCAATTTTACACAATATGGAGTCAGGTAACACAAGATTATGAATAAAAAATAAAATCCACTACATGACAGACCAAGATCCCGCCAAAAACTCCAACAGTACTTGTATTGTTGCGTTTCGTTCGGTCAGTGAGAGCGCCGGATACCAATAAATATAACGTCTGCATATTTTTCCGGGTATTGGCGAAATTGCTTCTATATGAATCGAATGTAAACATGTATATGCTGTTGTATGTATATAATTTATCTATTTAAACACTATATATATATATTGTTATAATTTAGTGTTCGCTCATATTTGTGTTTATATTTTCACTACGTATAATAATATTTTGGTCATTATCATACATAGATTCATTAAAAATTAGAACACTAACTGTTAATTAACTTTTAAACCATAGCAGTTATGATAACTGTATTAGATCTAACACAATGAAAATAATTACCTCATATTAGAAGTTCACATGCTAATAACATTATAGTGGTATGTGAGAAATTTCAAACAATGACTTTTCTAAACCCAATTGTCTCAGCACTTACTTGAGATGGCGGTTCAGTTCCTCGATGTAATTCTTCTGATCTAGCATTGTGTTGATGTGTCGCTGTTTCGGTTCATTGTTCGCGTTATTCTCGTTGCCCGCGATATCGTTTGACGAGTTACTCCCACGTAAATATAGGGAGAAATCTATTACACCTTGTTGACTGTCAAGATCTTCTTCCTGTGTTATTTTGTTATTTTTACTAGATTTTATTAAAAAGAAAAGCCTTATGTTGGTTTTTATAGTAAGTATAGTTATATGTAGGTATATGTAGACAATCAAAATATTATTAAAGTGAAAAGTAATTTAGCCGCGTTTCATGATTTTTGGTACGAAAAGACTTATGGGTTTGCGTCACCGGTAACATCGACATGCTTGTAACGTATTGCGCTTGCGTCAAACTAGCGACGCGTAGTATAGCGGCCTGTGTACATATAATGTTGATATTTTATGTTAAGTTTGTGCAACCAATCGTGTGTTTGATTAATTATTAATGTGTTTAATAATGTATATAAATATTGCTCGGATTGCCAATACATATAAAACCAGGCTAAAAAATTTAATTTACAAATTATGACATTTAAATAATTCAGACTACAATTGATTTAAAAAATAAAAATAGAACACAGTTATTCCATTGTTTTGAGTTTTCACTTCTGTCAGCAGTCCTTATAACTGCGTTGACTCTTTTTTTCAATACGATAATGGGTTTAGCATTTGATAACAATGTCGTCTGATGTAAAAAGAACAATGTGGACAAAACCTAAAAGGGGACTGGCTCTCAAGTGCAGCTGCCGGAAGACAACTATAAGTGCTTGAAGACAAGTTTTCAAATTGAAGGTGATGAATAGTTAGGCAAGCTTAGAAAAAGACCTATCACCATCCTATGGTTCCATCACGAGCCTCCCGGCTAACCCTGGAAACGGTTAAACTGCTACTTATGAGACTTTAATTGGTATATAGATCATCCTTCGAGATTTACCTAGGCGACATATAATTACAGTTTTCCATAAGAACTAAGCTATAATGATCAAATTAATAAGAAGAAATAGAGGTCAGTTGAAATCGGTAAAAGGGTTATAGGAGAAATCCTATAACATCCTAAATATCATATATTTTAAGTAGCACTAAGAAAAACATAATTCAAAAATAAATGATGACCTATAATTCATTCAGATAAAAGATGTACTTTCTATGAAACAAGAAAACTATTTTTCATTCATAAGAATCATAGTCACAACACTAATTAGTGTTAATAATCTATATATAAATAGGTGAAGATAAAACAGTTCAGTACCTCTTTTCTCCTCTGTTTATCAACCGATTCTCCTTATTATTTTATTTTGTTTAATAGCTATTTATGCGGTATCATAAAAATACTTAAATTATGAGATTGTTTGTTGTAGATTTCATGACAAACAAGTTTTAAATATAAACTGATATCGATTTCAGATAGAAAGTCATTTTTTAATAGCATAATCTTTTCATTCATTTATTAAAGTCCAATTTTCAACAATGTGCAAGGTCGAATTAGAACCAGTGAGCGAGCACTAGCAATGAAAAATTTCAAATAGATGTCACAACGTAAAATATCAGATATATATTACTCACATGCGAGTCTTTATAATATAATATTTACTATACCTACTAGAGAAAATAAATATATAAAATCTTTTCATTGAAATACTAACCTTTACACATAAGTTGCAGTCGACGACATTAAGACCGACCAGCAGACCCGTAATAATAACAGCTTCCTCATTTAACATAAGAGCGTGCGGCTCAAAGTATTCCTCTAAAGTGTCTTCTCGATGTTCCAGAAGAATCCGAAGGTAATCCGCGAGTCGTTTCTGCATCAGCGCCAATCTCAACCAAGCCCGAGCACGACCCATCGCAGTCCTACAAGAATGGCATCTGACTGGTATTTGATTTAGTTTAAGAATTATCACTACATATGATAAAATAAAGTCCTCTTCCATGTCTGCCTGTCTGTTCGCGATTAACTCAAAAAGTAGATAAAGTGATTCATGAGAAAGGTTTATGTACGTAATTTGTCAAGGTTTTTTTTATTATCAGGCCGGGACAACATCTGTTGGGCCCGCTAATCTGTATATAAAAATAGCCAAGACAAGTTAAGACCAGATAAAACCAAAACAGTTAAAAATATCTTCCTCCTCTGTTATCAACCAGCTCGTTTGTTTTCATACCAACGACTTGTCAAAGCTTTTATTAATAAGTCTGTACTCGTCATACTTCACGATAGTTATGGCTACTAATCTACAATATATGTATACATCTTGGCAAAAACTAGTGAAATATGGTCGAACAATGGACGAACACTAATTATATTAATACTTGTATTATCCGTTATACTTATATGTCTTGGAACGAACATAGGTTTAATGATATAACAATGGTAACATACTTAAAAATAGCCAATACAACGTTATAATAAAAATAATTATGTATACAATTTGAAATTGTTAAAGTGATGATTTTTTTATGTTAATATATCTAGTACATAAAATCTCTACAAATGTCTATCGGATGTTTTGAGACAGGATATGTATATTTCGAATACACTGATAAGTTATACAGGAACATAATTTAGTAGTTTATGTTAAAATGTATTAATATTAATACAATACAATACTATTACTCACTTAACAGTGGGCAGATCTCTAACACTTGCGGTGATATCAGCAGCCTCTGGTGAATATTTTTCGACCATTTGAACAATATCCCATAACTCCTTTTTAGGACCAAGGAGTCCCTATAAAATAACAATTGAAATCCATTTACTTTTAAACTACAAATTCTAACTAATCAAATGAACACATTATATTATCCATAAAAGAGCTAAAATGTATGAACAGTAGCCGTATTTAAATAGTTTATCCGTATAATCAATTAAATACCTTCTTTGGCTTAAGTCCATGACGCATAACATGCTCGAGGACAATAAAGAAGTGATGTAACGGCAAGTGGTCACTGTCGAGCATTCGACCATAACGCAGTGATTGTTCAATCAACTCCTTCACAATAAGTTTGGATATATTCACGAGATTGCTTCGCTCAATGACAACTGGGTCGCGAGCTATAACAAACAAAATAATGCTATATTTTTTACCGTACATCTAAAACGAATCTCTCAAGTTTTTATTGCACGATTACCCATTAATGAATGCATAGGATCATCGGGCGAAGTAATCGCACCGTTGTTCGTCGGACGAATATAGGAGTCCTGCATCTCCATATCGTGTAGTTCCTTCAAACAAAGCCACTCCCCGTCAACAGAGACGCGGAAGTTGCATAAATATATCGTGTCTTGAGCACCGGCCATATCGGCGTCAAGATTACCGTCGCCTTGTTGTATTCCCGACGGAATGCCTAATTCTGGCAAGGGATCTACCCCACGTACAGCCGAAAGCGAACGCATAATATACCAGCAAAAAAACTATCAAGCGAAAACTTTGCCACTTCCTCTTGAATCTTGATCACTTGCTTGTATTCATTTCACTTGACTTAAATTTGAAGGTCAAATTAATTGTTATCACGTGTTATAAGTCTAGACCTTTATGTTGTTACTTCATATCGGAACGCAAGATGACTCTGAGATGGTTATTACGTTTATAGAGAAAATACTTCAGACGATGTAGTCACTGAAATGGGTTTTTCTGTATGTTCACGACAAATATTGATTTCGCGGCATAGACTAGCATACGGAAAAATCAATACTTCGTGCAAGCGTCGCCATCTATGCGCACGGCGGACATTTAGTTATTTATAAAAGTTAGACAGGAAGGATAAAAAATACAGATCACTTTAGTTAACGCATTTGTAAAATTAATATTAATTCAAAATATCTGTTTCGAATAAGAATGTTATTTCTTTGAAGAATTCACTCAAATATTTTAATTTAATGCTACAACAAATTTTATGTGAGTGACGTCAGTCTTGTAGTAGATTTCCATAACTGAACTTTTTTATCTACGGCGTCTTTAGATTCTTGGAAAGTTAGAAACATATTTAAATTCAATAATATTGTTTGTAACTTCATATCTATACATATAATAAAAGGCTAACGGGACGAAATCTGTACATTAAATATTTTAAAGAAAAAATACTCTGGGAGGGTTTACAATCAAAGACAGAACACATTTCTATAGTTTTTTAAATTTTTGTCTGTCTGTCGGTCTGTCTGTCTGTCTGTATGTCTGTCTGTCGTTTGTACAGGATTCACGCAAAAACTACTGGACAGATTTTGACGAAATTTGGTATGGTAGTAGCTTATACACCGGTATAACATTTAGGCCGTGTTGTACATATATATCACATTTGTATGTCTGTTTATTTTACTTTTAAGAAAACATAAAAGAGAAGAAATTTACGCAAAAACTACTAGACAGATTTTTACGAAATTTTGTAAGGTAGTAGTTTATACATCGATATAACATACTAGCTTCTGCCCTCGACTTCGTCCGCGTGTAATAGTTACTTTTGGCTCCCGAACCCGAGAAAAACCTCTGTTTTGGAACATTCTTCATTGATGCTCCATCCCCATTGGTCTTAGCTTGATGCTATATATTATATAAATGAGCTATCTAACACTCTTCAAATCGGAGAACACGCATCACGCTGAAAGTACTGAACCAATTTTAACGAAACTTGACACAGCGATAACTAATATTACAAGGTTACATTTAGGATACTTTTTGCCCCATAAAACGCAAGAGGTTCTCCAGGATAACGAAAGACAAAAATTTGTAGTTAATGTAACTAGACTTTTTTGCGACACCTTAGTACAAGAACCAACAATGATGGAAGAACGAGATTTATAGAAAAGCTGGTTCTAATATATCTTCCATTATGCCTTTCCAAACAGGATTCAGGGTACCTGGTAGCCGGTTAACGTTGTGTTTTTTAAAGCGCATCACACTTTTACAGGTCAAAATTTTGATTTATAAATAATTTTAGGAACAATTTTTTTTCAGTAACTTATAAACGCTATTAAAAACATGAATTTATCACAGCTAGATTTTTTTTTTTATATACAATAATGCGCCCGATGATATATATATTTTATAAATAAAAATAATTAATTTCAACCCATTTTATTTTTTCTATCGCAGAGAACATATTTCATTTTATTAACGACGCTATCTTAAATACATGCGTCGATAACATACGCTGCCACAATTATCGCTATCTTTATCGTGCAGCCAGTGCTGCACTAAATCGATCTGACTTTTTTTATATTATAGGAAGCACACTTACAGGTGGGGCACCTGATGTTAAGTGATCACCACCGTCCATAGACACTTGCAACACCAGGGGAGTTGCAAGTGCGTTGCCAGCCTGTGTTTGGGGTGGGGGGGAGAGAAGGGAAGGGAAAGGAGAAGGAGAGGGAGGTGGGCTTCCGGCGCTCTCACTGACCGAACGAAACGCAACAATGCAAGCACTGTTACTTGACGTCGGTTTTCTGTTAGAGGGTGGTACTACCCCGGCCAAGCCGATCCATTCATGCTGAAACCAGTAATAGCTTCAGTGTGGCTCTACCACGTACAAAAAGTTGACTATTGAGTAAATAACTGACTGGAAGATTAAATTTGTACTTATTTATGTCTAAATAAAATAATAATAAAATTACGGCTATCCCAACATGGTTTCAAATTACTTTTATTGTTATTTACAAAAAATAGCATTAGGCACATTATTGTCAATAACAAAACTGTCTGGAAATAATAATGCCATGTTTTAATAGCATTTCAAAGTTAGTGACAAAAAACATGGTAAAATTATTTAAAAATCAATATTTTCGTCTGTAAAGGTGCGATATGCACAAATAAACGCAACGTTTACCGGCAGCCACCTAGCCCGCACGTTGTTCGGAAGAACGTAAAGATATATAAAAAATAAGCTTACTAAAATTTGCTTTCAAAACCGTTGCTAGCTCTTAGACGAATAGTTACAGGCAAGTGACATTTGACGCGCCGACGCGATTCTCATATTTTTTCATATTTATATTTTTCTTCAATACAATGGAGTGTGAAAAAGTTTTAATACAAGTAGAATATAGTTATGATAAAGTAAGAGGTAAAGATGATTATTTAATTTAATTTTTACGTATTGTGGATGTGCAGATTCTATGTACAGTAGGTTAGGTGTCGTGACAGATAAAGAGAGAGAGAGAGAGAGAGAGAGTGTGTATATAATATATACATACATAAAAATTTTATTTCAATAGCAAATCAACTCAAGGATTACCTTTTGATGTATTAACTTTTATTAACTTGATTATCCCAGATCATTTAGTGTTTAATTTATTATTATTTATTATATAAATATTTTTATCGTTTAATTTACAATTCAACTCTATAAACTTGATATTTTATAATGTAAACTATACTGACTGTATAGTAAGCGTCTACAAAAAAGGGAAAGCAATTTGGTTCCAACTGGGGTCCATAGACCCATCAAGCTATTTTTTACATTACCGCCAATATATTTAGGTTAGTTTTTATCTTAATTGAACCCGGTAGATGACGCTACGAACGGGTTCTAGGCTTATTTTAAAAGATTTCTCACATACCATCTAAGTATATGTTTGAGTGAGTCCCTTGATAGTTTGGATTCACAATTGGAAACCGTAGGTGTGGCTGCAATCGGGTTTTAGCCTTATTAAAATTATTCACGTTTAAAAATACAATTGAAACCGGTGATAACCGTTTTGGTGCAGATGAATTTGCACGGGTCAGCTAGTTACATTATGTAATTTACCGTAATTTAGTATCTACTGTAATATTACTAACCATATCTATTTGATATTTTTGGCTAAATTTTCATTATGGTATAATAACGTAAGCCAAAAATTGAGTATCATTAGTGAACATTATAATTTTTTAATTCGGTTCTAGAATAAGATAAGATAGGCCCTAGTTGCGCCATCTGCGAGAAGGCAAATTCAGTGGTAGATAAATACATGCTCAGCCCTACAGGATTTTTTATACTTAAAATAAATTCATACTAAATAAAAATAAACACTTTCTAACTGAATTATCTTATTTTATGTCTATAAAATTGTGTTTTAGGAAAATAACGTACTTACTGTTACCTGCTTTTTTATGCCTTCAAAAGAATATATGTATAACTCGTAGTTACGAGTAGTGACGCTTAGTAATAGAAGTGTCCTAGTAAAACTAAAAAGAAAAACCATCGAAATGTATCTAGCAATGTTTGTGATGCATGCACAACAAATGACCTCTTATCACTTTATTTATATAGATATAAAAGTTACCAGTTATAACTGCAAGCGACTTCTATCACTCTGAGATATTGAACCTACCTATAGACTAAAGAATTTTCAGAATGATATTAGTAATTCCAGAAAATACTTCTTATAAACATATTTAAAAAATTATCTTCTATAGCTATTGCTATATTGCTACTATTGTATAGACTACTATAATTATAAGTATAATTATGTGGTAGTGGCAAATTATTAATTCTACACTTTAGAACAAAGAATCATCCAAATAATTTACCGTAAAATAAGAGACAACACTAGAAAAGTATTCAAACTTGATAAAAAAATATATTTAACTAGCTTCTGCTCGCGACTTCGTTCGCGTGGAATAATGATTTTGACTAACTAACACGCAGCGGCAGCTTCTGAAGGAAAAAAAACACGACTTTGAAAAAAAATTCATTGGTGACAGTGTTTTTCTCCTATTTGTCTTAGCGTAATGATATATAACCTTCCTCGATAAATGAGCTACCTAACACTGAAAGAATTTTTCAAATCAGAGTGAAACCTTACATATTTCCATAAAACTTTCATCCCCTATTTCCTATTGTTATTTTAAACCCTTGATGGTAAAACTTTTACAAACTTTGAATGTCATATTTATTATTTCGAATCAACAGCCTAAGAAATAACTTCTTAGCTTTAAAAATGACGATACTTCCATACAACTTTTCATCCCCCCTTTCAACCCCTTACAACGCTTTTTTCGCATTAAAAGTAGCCTATGTCCTTTCTAAGGCTCTAGACTATCCGTGTACCAAATATAATTTAAATCGCTTTAGTACTTTTGGTGTGAAAGTGTGACAGACAGGCAGAGTTACTTTCACATTTATAATATTAGTAATGAAGTAAGGATTGTGTCAAATGGCGAAATAGTCCAGATACTCCCAACGCCAAATCTTATTTTGAAAGGGCAGAGGGTATTCTACTCCTTCGAAAAGTCATTAAATGTGTTTGGGAAAGCTAATGCATATTTTTATTTTATGGGTGTGACCAAGACAATAACTTTTACTTTATTATAGTATTTTTTTTTAAAGTTTTATAACCTTAGTAATATTTACAGATTTCATGACTGATTAAGTATAATTATAGATAATATGAAAAAAAAGTTCTGATTATTACTTAAAATGTGCTAGTTTGTTTATTTAGTAATGATAAAAGTATGCTTTATAATTTGTTGAAGGTTTTAGATTAAAACAGAAAAGACTGTAATACAAAAATGGTTCTCTGGTTTGAAATTAAGTACAATGTTTAGTAAGCATTGATTATTCTTTAAAAGATACTAGTGTCCTTAATCATAAGTAATAAAAGAATATTTTATTATTTGTTGAAGGAACTATGACACTTCTTACTTAAATTACATCTATTTGTCATTACAAATACTAAAGAAGCTCTAGTTTTACATTATAAAAAAGGT
Organism: Antheraea yamamai; assembly: GCA_036509395.1. NCBI lineage: Eukaryota > Metazoa > Arthropoda > Insecta > Lepidoptera > Saturniidae > Antheraea > Antheraea yamamai. Next base: position 9,020,078 of record AP028429.1, read on the forward strand.
GTAAAACTCTACATAATACTCTGAATGTAATATAATAATTAATAATACAATTCTAATTGCAATATTACACTCAAATTGTAAGTTAAGAACAATGTTTAATAGAAGTAAATTTTAATGATTGTTTTATGACGTCAAATCATGCCTCTGATCAAAAAAGTGTCTAGCCCAGGATTGCTGTCTTAACCAGTCTTGTGTAATAACCTGGCTCTCTAAAAAATAACTAAAAATGTATACAGTGACTTGCCTTTATTTAAAGTATATTTATGTTTTTTTTTTATATCTTTGGAGGCAAACGAACACCAAGGGAGTCGCAAGTGCATTGCCAGCCTGTTTGTGGGAGGAGGAAGGGTAGGTGGGTAACCGGCGCTCTCACTGACTGAACAAAACGCAACAAGGCAAACACTGTTACTTCACGAAAATAATGATATAGTATATTTAAAAAGGACTAAAGTAGTAGTAATATACATCTGAATTAAAAAAGGTAAAAATTCTCTCCTTTGGTTGTATCCTCTTTGGATTCCAGACCTCATATCATAGAACTATGAAATTACATTACTCTGTGTAAAATTGTGTCTTCATAATTATAAGGCTGAAGTTGAGTTTTTGGCGGGATCTTAGAATGTCATGTAGTGGTCTTTATATTTTATCCATAATCTTGTGTTATTTGGCTCTATGTTATGTAATGTTGGTGGTGCTTTACGTAATATAGTTTGGTTATTGTGCACAAGTGAAGTGGATCGGAAATAATACCACGGAGCATGGATTATGACTTGCCACAAAAACTCCCAGGAAAGTTCTAAGTTCATTGAAATTATGTTAAGAAACTTGTAATATTGTTACTCACTTGTAACAAGTAATGTCACAGTAATAGTCTACTAGAGGACTGGTTGCCAAAAAAAAAAAAGTAGAAGAAGGCTGAAGTTACCCAAAAAATGTTGTTATGAATATATAATTATATATGTTATCATATATATTACTTTTATCATAAAGCTACGATAAAAAAAGTCTGTGATTGAACAGTTTGATCTTTGACCTGTGGAATATTCATTCAAATATGAAGGTTCCAATACCAACTTGTTCCTATAAATTCTTTGGAATTTGTGCATATTTACTCATTATATTGGTAATACTATGGGCTGGCAATGAAAGAAAACATTGAGTAAATATGACATTTAATGTAAAAAGATGCATTTTGATTTTGGACCTCTAAATATAATATACTGCCATGAGATTATTTACCTATATTTTTCACATAGACCTTAGTTGATACAGGCACAAAGGTAAATGACACAGGTAAAAAAAAAAATACAGTTAAATTGATAACCTCCTCCTTTTTTTGAAGTCGGTTAAAAGTAAATAGTGATCAGCATAATCTTAAATATTGTAAAATGAAAGTAGAACTTGGATGACAATTTAGTATTATCGCTTTATAATTCCTCTTAGATGAATTAACAAACATATCAGTAAAAATTATTATAAAAACAGAAAAACTGAATTTAATTCATTACATTGTGTTAGAATTTATATTTTTTATACACTTAAATATAAAAATTTTAGAAATTTTGTTATACAATGTCATAAAATTGATATTATTAAAAGTAAGCAAATAAACATTATACATAATCAAATGCATTGAAAAGTAAACTCACAAAAAATATTACATGCTAGTACCATTTGGCAATCTATACTTAATTGTTGAGTTGAGGATAATTGATATCAATGATTCTATTATTAAATCTGAATAATATTACTACAAGATGTAGAAAAGTATTCATGTATGAATAACACAAAGCTAAATTTTAGAATTACAACTATAATTACAAAGTATCAGCGAAAAATACGGAATAACAAGCATTCTGTAATTTTGTTATTAAAATAACTTTTCAGATATTAATCTAAAGTGCAATACTTACTTTTTGTACTATAGTAGTATGAATTGTATGGTCTTGATAACAACAGTTCTGGCCATTTGTCCTCCCTTGATGAAGAAATGGATGGAGATCTTTCAGGGAACTGCGATTTCAAAGACGCCGATGATGCCGCCGGTGATATATCTACGTCTTTTTCATTGGAGGAAGCCATCACTTAATTAGTAATAATAAAACATTTTACGGCAAAACTACACCACACAATATAATACAACACAAAGTAGACACGTCAATGTTATCAGTTAAACTTATTAAGCTTGCAAGCTACATCGAAAAACTGATAGTATCGATAATGTTGTCATACATTATCAACATTTATACTAATATGAAATAAATGAAGTACAATTATTATGATATAATCATACTAAATATTTTGAAAAATATTATAAACGTTAATCACACACTTCAATTTCGATTCAAAATAGTTTTGTAAGGTTCTTATCCAACGATATGCAAAGCAGTCATAAGATACTAGCTACCGATAGTTGCTCCATCGCTATCGGTGGCACTCGAACGTCTCTTTACAAAAGCCATCGCAATTCTTATGCCAATATTATAATAACCTATTAAGGAAATAGGTACTAAATTATTGTTTGTATAATGTATATACAAGTATGTACAATAAATATTTGATGTTTATAATTACTTGTGTTTTATTCACTATTTTTAGAGCCATATCTGACATCGAAAAACACTAATATCAAATATTAAAATATAACAATTAATATTTGTGTTATCAATTTTTGTAAGTCCATATAAAAATCGATATTTTTTAAAACTTGCATCCCTATTGTTTATGTCACTTTCTATGAATTTATCTCCCATAGATAATATCTTATATTATTAAAAACTGGAGTCTGTGGTTAAAGCATTATGTTGCCAATAGATAAACAACAGAGCTCCGAAATAGAACTGGGCAGTTCCAAAATATATTATGAATATTCCCTTCTTCTAGATGTAATATGCTTTGGTTGCAATCAAAGAAGAAATTGTATTCCTTTTAATATTGAAGTTTTTAGTAACAATTTAGTACTTAATCGAATACCTTATTTTTTTTACCATCTTTATAGTAAAGCAATCATTCAAATTGTTACGAATTATTCGTCTAGATGGCACTATAATAAGAAAAGTGATATTTATTAGTAAACTAGCGGGCCCGGCAGACGTTGTCCCGCCCTGTTTATAAAAAAATCTTTGGCAAATTATATACCAAAACCTTCCTTATGAATCACTTTATCCATTGGTGAAAACCACAAGAAAATCCGTTCAGTAGTTTTTGAGTTTATAGCGAACAGACAGACGCAGTAGGGGACTTTGTTTTACACTATGTAATGAAAATATGTATTGTACATTCGTTATTAATTTAGATATTTCTTTCATATCTATCTAAACTCCTTTAGCAACAAATAGGTCGTATTAAAAAATATTCGAATGACACATAGGTTTTCATTTATCGCAGTCATCGTAGAAACCAATAATAACCATGAATATTCAATATTCTCAAACATTTAATCCTTTAAAAGTTCTTATTGTAAATCCACTTGCAAAAGCTTCGCAGTTAATCATTGTTAAGATGTTATCTGGCGTAATATTTGGTCATAAACAAACGATTGACTTAATTCTATTCGTTTATACGAACGAAATAGAATCCGCAGAGGTGTTCAGATTAGAATTGATTAGCTGTGCCTTTTCATATTTGAATTCTATTAAAATCTCATCAAGCTTGCCCAGGTAATATCTATATACACAATCATATATATATATATTCACAAAAATCTTCTGTAAACAAATTTTTAATAGATACATTTCACTAAATATATTTCACACTGGACAATAATGAATGTTAACAACGTAAATATTTAAATTTCAATTAATTTTAATTATCATAGTCGGGTAAGTTATTATCATGGTTTTAAAGTTAAAACAAAACAGTTTTGTCTCGGTTTGGTTAGGTTAGTTTAGGCTTGCGTAAAAAGATAAGGCGAGCCGGCCGCGGTGCATTATATACGTAAGTACCCAAAATTGTATTGAAGGTATTTATTGCTTTTCATTTATATTATTTTTTCAAATATATTATTCTACCATATTCGATTACTTTATTTAAGTATAATATGTAATGATGTTATATTTTTAAAGTGTTTCAGATGCTGATGTTGTTTGCTTCATAACAAACTTTCCAAATCCAAATTTTATAGATTTTACTAACGCAGAATCGAATGAGTACTTTGACAGTTTCTATTTGGTTATAAAAATAGCCCATAATCTTTCAATACCACAATCGTCTGCAGAACAATCTATAAGGATGAATATATTTCACGACAAATATACAAACACTGAACAGAAACCTAGAATGCCACTATTTATCGTTGACGGTTTGATCGCGTTGGATATTTTGAAGACTTTTTCGAAAAATATACCTGACGACTTATTTTTCTGTCCTGCGCCATTGACGTCTATTGCAAAATCTATATTAGCAGATTACTTAAAGGTGAGTACAGTGTAAGATACGAATATCTGTGTAGATAATTTGTTTATAGTGATTTTGTTTACTATTTTACGAAGTGCTAAATGTATACTTACATTATAAAAAAACCCTTAGCATTTTTATTTATTAGTAGCTATTGCGCGCGGTTTCGCTCGCATTAATGTACATTTGACCTATTTCTCCGAAACAATACATTTTTCTGCATGAATGGTACCCTATACCCCGTTTTGTAACCCTGACAACGTGTATGCAAAATTTAATGGTTAATGACTAGAGTTACACTGTGAAAGCATAACAAATAAACAAACGCACATTCGTATTATAATATTAATTAAGGATTAGTAAGAATAAGAATATAAATCATTGATATACAAAAACCCAAGATGCACACTTAACGTCTCACAGCCGGCACACAAAAATGAGTGAATAATTTTGGATTATGCACTGATTTCAAATAGTCTCGCGTCGCTTGCGTCTTTGTAAAAACAACTTTAAATCATTCAGGTAAGGTTGAATTTGCAAAATCATAAGTTTATCTCATAGCTATAACCACGCATGTATGTATATTGGGGAGTTTTTGCGGCCGGTTTTGAGCGCTACTTTTATTCAAGACTGTGCGTCTTGGGTTTTTATATGTCAATGATATAAATGAAATAATGCTGTGGTTTGTTCCTAGAAGGGTTAATGTATATTTTTGCAAAATATACATTTTGAAAGCTAAACTATGTCAAAAATATAAAATTTATTGGTGTTAAAATGTCGTAAGTGTAACAATCTTTTATAGATAAAATTTAAAAAACGTCAGTGCTGTGTGCTCTTTACATTCTTATACTATTACTCAATAAAATTTAATGTGTTCATAGGGCTGTAGGTTTTTTTTTAACTTTATATTTGGCAACCAATCTTTTAGACTATTACTGCCATTGTCGAGTAGTTTATAGTATTGCAAGTTCTTCTTCTATTCCATTTTTGGCAACCAGTCTTCTAGTAGACTATTACTGCCATTGTCAAGTGAGTATCAATATTACAAGTTTCTTGATATCATTTCAATGAACTAACAAGATGGTGGCCATCTTGTTAAAACCTTCCATGGAATTTTTGTGGCATCTCAGAATTCATGGTCCGTGGCATTATTTCCCATTCAATTCACTTATGCCAATAAACAAACTATATCACATAAAACACCACCAATTTTACACAATATAGAGTTAAGTAACACAAGATTATGAATAAAAAATAAAATCCACTACATGACAAACCAAGATCCCGCCAAAAACTCCGGGCTGTAGTTTACTAAGTACGTAACTAATATATTTGGTCCTTATCTATGAAATAACCATTTTTACAGATAAAAAAGCAAATAATTTTCTTTTATGAAGACTATATATATAATAAATTGTGGTCCTAGACATTATTATCGATGTAGTTTGGCTATTTTAATGTGGTTCGTGTAAGTCTATAATGTGTTTTTGAACGCCTCGTCTGATTTGAAATTTGTGTGCTCTATTGCTACCACAATAGAACTCGTATTGGAAAACAAGGTGCTATTCTGAATTAATCATGGTTACAGAAATAGCGGTATAACAGAAAAATTGAATGACGGAAAAACAAATAAACAGGTTTCGTAAAAAAAAGTTGTAGTTATGTTTTTTGTGTTTGAAATCCTAAGTATAATGAAATGTATCTTCACACTATCATTAATTACATAGTATAAAACAAAGTCCCCTACAGCCTCTGTCTGTCTGCCTGTTCGCGATAAACTCAAAAACTACTGAACGGATTTTTATGTGGTCTTCACCAGGGGATAAAGTGATTCACGAGGAACGTTTTGGTATATAATTTGTGAAGGATTTTTTTATAGTTAGGACAATCAGGGCGGGACAACGTCTGCCGGGCTTGCTAGTTCAATATTAAAATGGGCAATTGCACATGAAAGTGCTTGATCTTTTTTTCATTTTGGTATTAATAAAACTACTTACAAAAAATATTAAATATTGTTGTCGCATTCTAAAAACACACAAAGCCCCTGGTTCTAACGCTATTAATTGAAAATAACGATTTTTACTATTGGACATTTTAACACCAAGTCATACAATTTATTACCATAGTTCGTTTATGTATAATTGTTTTATGTATGTGTGTATGTATATTTATGTAACTAAGCACGATAGAAATTTGCTGGATACATGCGATATTTATGTAATACTTTACAGTACTCGAAAAGTATAAAATCAAATAAAATCAAAGGTAATTTATTCAGTTTAGACCCGAACAAGGCGCTTATGAACCTCAAAACTATCACCGGTTCGGAAAACAACCCAGTCATCGAGAAGAACCGACAAGAAACTCGATCGGGTACATCTTTTTAACATATATATTTCCCATACATTGTAATCGTTTTTAGTGGATGCACAGATAGGAGTCAATTCCAGACATCGCCATCGTTCACATTTTGATTCACTCTATAATAGCCTTCTGACAAAACCCCCTTGACATTGCACTTAAATTAACAGTCCGGCAAATCGATGATATGTTTTGGGACTTTGTTATAAAACCTAACGCTTTTACCTAAAAACTATTACTGGTTTTACTAAGTCTGAAACAAGTCTGGACAACCAGTTTGTTACAGTTTCTAGTATTTAGATCATGCCCGGCTTTTACAAAATGCAGTTTTTCAAAGTTTTTACGGACATACCTACATTAAATTAACAAGAATGTATTGGGAACGTAGAGTTAAGATATCGAATTACTGAAACTTAGTTTTTAATGATTCGCGAGATAGATACAGAACGAAAGTACTTTTCTGGGATTACTAGGAATCCTAGTAGGAATAGTTTGCGAATCTTGCTGGAAATTATTATCTTTATAAGATCACTCGTGTGTTACTGATTTGCGATCAGGGCCAGTGGTTATTTAAAAAAAAAGTGTGTGTGTACTTATGTACACGCGTTAGAAGTTATACTTCTTTGGCGTAATAAGATATAAATCTTTTCATAAGTTTTATCTTTCTTTATTTTTAAATAAGTTTTATCTTCTACGTTTGTAGAAAAAACGACACTAACAATAGAAAAAAGGTATTTAATACATTGAAATACAAACATTGAAGCTTTAATACAAAGAAATACAAACGACAAATGCAAAGAAACAAAATGTTAACTATAGCTAACTTCAGGGTGTCGGTTATTCGTGACGGTGTGCGCGCGCATCGTAATAACTTCAGAGTGTCGGTTTTTCGTGACGGTGTGCGCGCGCATCGTAATAACTTCAGAGTGTCGGTTTTTCGTGACGGTGTGCGCGCGCATCGTAAAAATTTACTCTAATCATTTTTCCTTAACGCGCCAAAAGAAGTATAACTTCAGTATTATCTTCTATACATATAATAAAAATAAAGTGTCAGTATGTAATATCAAAATATTTTTTTTTTGCTGATTGGATACGATAGTATACACGCTAATGATAACAAAAATGCAATTTTTAAAATTTTTGGCGGTCTGTCTGTCTGTCTGTTTGTTCCGGCTAAACTCTGAAACGGCTGGACCGATTTTGACGGGAATTTCACTGGCAGATAGCTAAAATTACAGCGGGTTACTTAGGCTACTCTAAATTAGACTAGCTGTTAACCGTGGTTACGCCCGTAATGCTATCTCCAAAACGGTTGGACCGATTTGCACGGGACTTTCACTAACAGATAGAGAACACTGTTAACCGTGGCTTTGCCCGCAGTACCATCTCCAAAATGGTTCGATGGATTTTTACAGAACTTTCACCGACAGATAGCTGACCATATAAAAAGTAATTCAAGCAATTTTAGTTTATACTAGCCGTTAACCGTGGCTTTGTCCGTAATGCTATCTCCAAAACGATTTGACCGATCTTCACGTGACTTTCACTGGCAAATAGCTGACCTTATAAACAGTGATTTAGGCAATTTTAATTTATAATAGCTGTTAACCATGGCTTCGCCCGCAGTGCCATCTCCAAAACGGTTCAACTGATCTTCACGAAACATTCACAGGCAGATAGCTGAGCTTATAAAAGGTAATTTAGGCAATTTTAATTTATATTAGCTGTTAACCGTGGCTTTGCCCACAATTCTATCTCCGAAACGGTTAGACCGATTTTCACGGGACTTTCACTGGCAGATAACTGACCTTATTGGAAGTAATTTAGGTTATTCTATTTTAGATTAGCTGTTACCCGCGACTTTTTCTGCATGAAATTTAGCAAAAACATGTTGTTCACTGGAAACATGTTCGTAAGACGTGCGTTGTACTGAACCCTAAGAATAAATATAATTGAAATTCATATATCTGTTATCTATGTATGTAATTTGAATTATATTGTCTTTTTCGTAATTTCGGCGGCCATTTTGTTTTATTTACCGCGCTTTCATCTACATAACTTAGTAACCATAGTAATGTATAAGAATATTGTATCGAGTTCAATGAGCATTATTTAAATTCTCAAATATTAAAAACTGCTTAGATAGATATAAAGTTTTATATCTTGATTTATATTTATGCAATATTTCAAAACGTCAGCTCATTCATTGTTTACAATTCAACAGCATAATTATTAATAGTAATTTTAAAGATAGAAGGGGTCTTTCTAATATGATATTAGACCATAAACATAATATTACTTATTATCAATATGGACATACTATCTCATTATCTATCTTTAAATCATTTTTTTTATTAGTTCCTTATACAGTGTAAGTGAGCACTGAGGTAGTTATATGGTGGGTTAAGATTCTAAATATTTTGCTGATGATAAACCTCATTTGACATACTATTAGTATTTATATATCTAATGTATACGTTACATATTACTGTAAATGGCGTGCGTGTCGTAATTACAATTGTATTTAAAGAGCATTATAAATTTTATTATATTATTATTAATTTAATAAAGTTTAATATTAATAAAGAGCACAATTTTATATTTCTTTAATACAATTAAAAAAACGCGTGCGGAGCTGCGGGTACAGCTAATATGATATATTATTTTGGTGCATCCGTTTTTGCAATAGCCAATATATTTTATTAACTAGTTAGCATTTGACCTTTGCCTAGGTGGCCTTTAAAAGGCTGCCTCACGAGAGTCTTTTTTTTTTTCTTCGAACTGACTACGCTATTGCCCAAGCAAGGTCTTAACAGCTTCACCGGACTACTCTCACGAGAGTCGTTTGTACAAAAGTGGTCAGTTATTGGGCGTGTTGTTAAGTCGGTTTAAAAACATTATAGCGTATAGTTTATGCCATAAGCTTATAAGGTATACACGTATAGTATGAAATCTATTTTTATTTAACATTTTTTTTAAACGTAATTTAATTTTTTTATTAATTTTTATCTATAATTTTTATCTATCAGGTTCAAAATAATGTCATAAATGAAGTCCTCATATGGGCTGCAAATGATGAAGTATTTTACGTTGAAGTCGATAAACCGATAATATTAAAAGATAACTACAATCATGAGTTAAAATGTGAATGGGATGTTACAAGAACGAATGTATTACCGTCGACCAGTCTAGATCATACGCAATTTAATGATTCTTGGATGAAGAAAGATTTTATTGAAAAGGTATAAATACTAAACAGGTTTTAGAATTAATATACATTCAGATGTATACCATTATATATTTATTAACGAAGAAAGGACTGTGAAAGCTTTTCAATAGGTATTTCAAAAATCGTTTCTCATAAATTGCCTTTTTACTGGACCGTATTGAGCCATCGCGGTGGCGTCGTGGCGCGCTATACAATATAGTCACTCGATTGAATTAAAATAAGACATAACGCTCTTGGTCATTGTTGAAAATTGTGGCAAAATTTGTAATAGTATAAAGAAATGTACTTAAGCATATTTATGGAATTATGACTACCCTACACTTTGGAATAAAGAAGGTATTGCTAATGGCCAGGTTTACAGTGTGCTATTTCTTATTGGATATTGTTAATAGTTCTAATAGTTATGTGAAATTGTGATAAGACTACGAGATGGTTGATATGGTAATGTTAATTCAGTATATTTGAACTGTTTTTTTTATCTCCTATAGAATTATAGGAAAATTATATAAACAAATTATTACAATTGTGTTTGTTTATTGTTTAAAAATTTAGTTTTTGAAGTTATACTTCTTTTGGCGCGTTAGGGAAAAATGATGAGAGTAAATTTTTACGATGCGCGCGCACACCGTCACGAAAAACCGATACCCTGAAGTTAGCTATAATCAACATTTTGTTTCTTTGTATTAAAACTTTCAATGTATTAAATACCTTTTTTCTATTGTTAGTGTCGTTTTTTCTACAAACGTAGAATAAGGCGAAAGATAAAATTTTTGAAAAGATTTTTATCTTGTTACGCCAAAGAAGTATAAATTCTAACGCGTGTACATAAGTACACACACACTTTTTTTTTATACATGTATGTTAATCATATTTTAGAATTCTTCATGTATTAAATTTAATTAGGACTTTAGCATCGTATCATAAACATTCGGAAATTGTGTAGATTGAGAGAAACTGTACAGATTTAATAAATTCATTGAAACAGTAAAGCATTACCGTTCTTATCGAAACACGATTTTGGCTTGCCTCAAAATGAAAACTAGAATGTTTGTTTTAAGCACAAAAAGTATTTCATATGCTTTCATTTTGCATTTCAAGTCCTTAATATTAGGCGTAGTGAAAATAAATCCATTACTTTTTTTTTCGAATGATCCGTTTTAGATCAAATACTTATGCACCGTTTTCTTCCATAACTTGTTGCCATTTTGAGGGTAATATCAAATTGTAGTCAGTCAGCATGTAAATGACAATTTTATTGATACACATGCAAGCCATAGGAACAATACTGTAATCGCCCTCAGGTTACTGTATGAAAAAAATAGTCTTGTTAATTGTGATAATGTGAAGCATAGTAATGTGATTTTTAAAATTTGCTTTAAATTATCACTAATTGATGAAAAAAGTTTTACAATATTTAAGTGGATTCAGTAATTGTTACACATACGTATCATGCAAACAAAATAAAAAAAAATGTTTTTTTCTTATAGAGTAGTTAATGTCCAATGTATGTGAACACATTTCTGACAAAACACTTTTTAACTTATGAAATGACGTACCTTTTTAAGGCATCAACTGTGATATGTCCTTTTTGCACCCACTGTTTATCGATAGTTGTTATATCCGTAAAATATAATAGGAACGTGAAAAATTTTATGTCCTAATTTTTACAGATGTTTTTGTGCATTAGAAGATATATTATTTATTACGTTAAAATTAACATCAAAAACACTCTTCATTTTGTCAATAACTAAGCACGTCACTACTCACTTATGCAGTGTAGCACTATATGGTAATGTGAATGGGTTTAACATTTTTTTCAGACATTCATGTACACTATTATATGTTTTTTTTCGGTGCCCAAAACGGAAGACTTATAACTCTGTCTCGCTAAAAAAAACAATTATGTATGTTACGTTTTACATACATTTTTCTTTGATTAAAAAAGGCGTTACTTTGCGGAAATCCCTCATTAAATATTATAGTGGACGCCACTTTGCACTTCCGCCTGGAATTTTGATTGATTGATTGATTGGAATTTATTAATTCCAGGCGGAAGTGCAAAGTAGCGTCCACTATAATATTTACATTTTTCTTGATATAACATGACCTTTTCCACAATTTTGAAGAATGAGCCTGTTACTAACCTTGTAAATTTAGAAAGTATAATTATCGTACAATATTTATAACAGATGTCTGTTTATGTGTAATATGTATGTATGTACTAATTTGAATGTAGCAATGACGCGGAACAAAAGTAATTGTTGATTCCCATCTTCACTGCCCTTTAAAAATTAATTCTTAAAATATTCTTTTTTATTACGCTCCTTTAGACAAGGACTCGATATCAAATTTTATATTTGTAGTTTAAGTAGTTTCATTTTGCTTTATGACTCATAACCGACGTCGTATAATTTAATATAAAAATAACTGTACTACGTACATATAGTAAAATATTAGATTTTTTATACATAATATAAAATTATAGTTTATTGACTTGAATGTTTTACTACTTGTCTGATATTTTACAAGATAGCTTCAGTTTCGTGCAAGAATCCCTATGGATGCATTTATAAAGCAGCTAAAATGTCCCAAACTTTACAAGCCATATGGGTGACGCGTTCGTCTGAAGACGGAATGAAATCTTATTGCAGTATCGGTGTCATTAGTGATGGATCTTTGGGGACGTTGAAAGGTAAAAACCAAACAAATCTTCCAATGTACGTTATTTTTATGAGATACTAGCTGCTCACCCTGGCTTCGTACGGATGTATTGAAATACACCATCTAATGAAATAAAAAATAGCACTCGAACAATTGAACGTTAAACTGTCAATAATTTTGAAGATCTCCCTAATTTTGGTCGGTGGTAAATCCACGCTTAGACCATTACCGGTTTCAGCATGAATGGGTCGGATCGCCCAGGGTAGTACCACCCTCTCACAGAAACACCGACGTGAAGTGACAGTGCTTGCATTGTTGCGTTTCGTTCGGTCAGTGAGAGCGCCGGAGGCCCACCTCCCCTCTCTCAGGCTGGCAACGCACTGGTGACTCCCCTGGTGGTGCTAGTGTCTATGGACGGCGGTGATCACTTAACATCAGGTGATCCACCTGTTCGTTTGCCTCCTATGGCATAAAAAATATATATATCTTATGGCTCACTCACTCTCTTTTAATATGGAGATTGTATTTTTCCGTACGAGTTTTCAAAGAGTTTCTTTCATACAAATTTGGTGCTGATAATAACAAAAACAACAGAAAATGATTAGTCAAATAGCTGCACCTGTTCTGATGTGATGTGTTTACATACACTGAGCGATTTGTTTTTGTATAGATTTAGATATGTAGTAATTGACAAAACGTTTATCCAACGGTTGCAATTACACAATAACTGGGTATAACTGGAATAACTGGGTCGAAATAAGCGACCTATATTCGGTATGTTAAATTATATATGAATTTCCACAAGATTATGTACTCATCAAAGATTATGCAATAATGAGTAATTTTTATATTTAAACATATTGCTTTATTTTGAAATAATGGCCACGAAGTTGTGACTGGATATCCACCTATTTATTGTATGCTAACAATGATTGTTCAAACTTTAAAGAGTTCTTGTATCGTGTAAAAGTAAAGAAATGCTGCTTCTTCTTGCATGGTTAGAGTGATAGTCAAGCTCAATATTGTGTTTAATTTTACATTTTGTAGAAATAAAAAAAATAAAGAAAGGTACTCAGTCATTATATTTCTTTTAGTAAATTGTATTAGGTACTGCAAGTCATGTCTCTATTTACTTATATCTTAGAACTTCGATAACGTATAATTTAACCTAAGTCGTGGAAATTTGTGATAGACTTGTTGTTTCAAAGACTCTAGTGTAGTAGAATTAGGTATAGATAAACATATTTTTACCCATCAATCTCTGTCACTCGGTTATGGATGATGTTATCACCCACTACAAACTTTTATCCTACTTTTCAGTAGACTTTCATCTTAAACTCCTTCTATTAAACATAACTTGGATTGAAATAAATTGTTTATTATTTTTTTGCTAAGAACATTCTTAAGATTTTAATATAATATTTGTTTAAAATACTCAATATATGTTTCTTTAAAAAGTATCATATATTTTTACTGATAATACACGGTATTTTTATGATTAATTTTAGCCGCAATGATGTCTTCAACAAAAGCACAATCTCATCTTATTGCTCATGAGATATGCGTAACAAACAATGACTTGGCGATATTTCATCGATATTTATCTCTGTTCTAGTTTCATTTTCATTGCAATACACTCTGAATAAATGTTATAAATATTAATATAAAGTTTCAAGATTATAGAATATATTCTCGTTGCTTATTTTTGTCTATTTTGTATGTTTAACATTATTGTAAGGTACTTCAATGAATGCTTATAAAAATAGATATTATTTATATATTTTAAAAATACTGATTATCTATATATTATTATAACTAACCAATAGATGATAGAAAATTATATTGTTTAAGTTTATAAGTAACATGAAAATCATTTCAGGATATCCTTACGTGCTTCCTGTATTATTTTCTCAAGATAACTGGAATATTGATAAGCGTTTCGAAGAAGATACACATCTTAAACTAGAAATCAGAAGGATTAATAAAGTTGTAAAAGAAAACCATGAAAAGGTATGTCGGAGAGTTGTTCCAGTTTATAGTGTGACTGTGTTAATTGTAGTTAGTTATAATTATATATAGTATAGTATAAAACAAAGTCCCCTACTACCGCGTCTGTCTATCTGTCTGTTCGGGATAAACTCAAAAACTAGTGAACGGATTTTCATGCGGTTTTCAACAGTAGATAAAGTGATTCATAAGGAAGGTTTTGGTATATCATTTCGCAAGGATTTTTTATAATCAGGGCGGGGCAACGTCTGCCGGGCTCGCTAGTAATTATATATTTTACATCATGAAATGAAGTGTCAATTAACCGTTATAATTATCCTTTAAGCTAATCTACATCTACATATAGATATGCTTACATATAATAAAAATGAAGTGTCTATATGTAATATTAAAATAACAGCTTTTCCATGACTGAAGGTATATAGGCTGTTGATAAGAAAAATCCACTTTTTTGTCGGTCTGTTCACCTGTTCCAGGTAATCTCCAAAACGGCTAAATCGAATTTGATGGAAATTTGACTGGCAGATAGCTGAAAATTTTGGGGTGACATGCCATTTTATTTTAGACTAGCTGTTACCCGCGTCTCTAATCGCGTGGAAAATCCGAAACGATTGGACCGAATTTTATAGGAGTTTCACTGGCGGATAACTGAAGTTATAAGAACTAATTAATAGGCTATTTTATTTCAAACTTACCGATACCCGTGACTTCGTCCGCGTGAAATTTGATAAAAATATGTTGTTCACTGTGCGTGAGGCGTGCGCTGTAATGGACACCAAGAATAAATATAATTGAAATTCATATATTTGTATATACGTATTAACGTACGTGTAATTACGTAATTGTTTTGTCTTTTTGGTCAATTTGGTAGCCATTTTGTTTTATTTACCGCACTCGCGTCTGTCTAACTCATTAACCGTAAGAACGTATAAAAATATTGCATCGAGTTGAATGAGAATTATTTTAATTGTGGAATATTAAAAACTGCTTACAGATAGATATTGAGTTTGATATCTTGATTTATATTAATGCAAAATTTAAAAGTTCAACTAACTTTGTATTGTTAATTAAAACAATAATTATGAACTTAATGTTTACAATTCAACATTATAATTAATATTCATTTCAATTGATCTTTCTAATAAGATACTACTAGATCATAAACGTATTTTCTTAAGAATCCATCATACAATTTCTTGTGGAATAGACAAGCGACTACTTTTTGTATGTAGTCTAGTCAACAAGTTCAAAAACGTGATAAATAGAGATAAAGGTCCTAAAAATATGAGCGATAGCTCATTCGATTCGGAATCACCTCTAGAAAAATGTTTTTGAAGGATTTTGGGGCAGGTAAAAAATTGCAATTGTTATTAACAAAATAAGATGAAAAAAAAATGATATTTAGTTTTTCGTTAATAACTCAAAAAATATTAACATTTAAGCAATTTTGAAAAAGTTCGTTAAAGAGGAAGAAATTTCCGATAAAAAAGTCTCGACTCCCGAAACTATATCTCCATTATTTATAATTTTAATTTGACGTTGAAAATAGGGCTCCGCGCCGCTGTCACGGCATGCGCGCGCTGCCGCTAAAGAGAGTTTATCAAAAGAAATAATTTTTTTATAACATAAAATGTCATTTTAAAAATTTGAAAAAAAAATTTTTTTGCACTTTTAAAGATATGGCTGTTTTTATAATTTTTTTCTGCTTCAGAAAAAAAATATAACGTTGGTCAATATTTGTTTCTAACAAATTATTAAACTAATAAACAATTAAATAATGAATAAAAAAAATTTTTGTTTTGCCAAACTATTCAAAAGTGTAAATTATGATTTTAAAAAGCAAAATTATTTCTTAAGTAATTATTTAAACAATCGAAATATAAGGAAATCGATTTTAAACAATTAAAAATTAAAATTAAGAAAAAAAATATTTTTTTTAAATCATAATTTTCTCTAAACAACAAAATAGCAAAAAAATTTTTTTTCAAAAATATTGAATTTCTCTATTTGTTTAAAACAATTTTATAAACAAATTACGTAAAAAATTCATCACCTATGTTATCTCTCTCCTCTCCCTCTGCCATTGTTTAATGTGAAAACAGGCATAGTATAATATTAATTGAAAAAAAAAAATATCAACAATTTTTAGATATTTCATTTTGCAATAGTTATAAAAAATCATAATTAACAAATTTTTATGAACTTTTATCGCAGGATCTTATGAAGTATATATACCGCAAGGGCTCCACGAAGTTTAAAATTTATAGGCCAATTATTTATACCTTTTATCCCATTATTTATGCCAACGGAGATTGGGAAAAAATTTGTTAATTAACAATTGAATAACTTTTCGAAAAATGGTGATAAAACTTTTTTTTCTACGGGGCTCGATTCATTTAAGTGTTCAGAAGCTACTAGAATTTTTTCAAATTTTTAAAATGACATTTTATGTTATAAAAAAATTATTTCTTTTGATAAACTCTCTTTAGCGGCAGCGCGCGCATGCCGTGACAGCGGCGCGGAGCCCTATTTTCAACGTCAAATTAAAATTATAAATAATGGAGATATAGTTTCGGGAGTCGAGACTTTTTTATCGGAAATTTCCTCCTCTTTAGCGAACTTTTTTCAAAATTGCTTAAATGTTAATAATTTTTGAGTTATTAATGAAAAACTAAATATCCTTTTTTTCATCTTATTTTGTTAATAACAATTGCAACTTTTTACATTCCCCAAAACCCTTCAAAAACATTTTTCTAGAGGTGATTCCGAATCGAATGAGCTATCGCTCATATTTTTAGGACAGTTATCTCTATTTATCACGTTTTTGAACTTGTTGACTAGACTTATGGTCGCAAAGTCTTAATTATATTGAAAATGCGGACATCTTATGTCTTTATAATAAAATTTTTAACACATATTGTCACATAATGTACAGTTTCATAATTTCATTACTTTATTATTTAGTGTGAGCATTGAGGGATTTATATAGTGAGTTAAAGTTCCACATATGTTGCTGATAGTAAATCCCAGCCGGCACACTGTTAGTATGTACACTTTACATGTTACAGTAGGTGGCGTGCGTGTCATATTTACAAATGTTTTTGAAGGGGCATTTCTGTAATTTTACACCTTCTAACGATTTTACAGTTCTTTAATACAACGTAAAAAACGCGTGTGGATCCGCGGGCAATAACTAGTTTTGTTGAAAGGTGACTTGTACTTGTCACAGAAATTCGACAAATGTAGTCGAATATTATATTAAATTTTGTGTTTGTAAAATACTGAAATTAAAAACGGAATAAGATTTCGGGTGATAGGCAAATGGTTGAGAATAATTATATTAAAAGCAAAATGCTATAGATACGTTATAAGCGCTTCGACAGCGCCTCCTTAAAACTTGGTTAACTAGCTTATTTTTAACAGCTGCTCGGTCTATCCCGCCGTGTCTAAGCAACATATATCTATTTCTTTTTTACTACTGATATTGAGAATATGCCATCTCACTTCCACATTTTATTAAGACTAGATTAAGACAGTGCGGTGATGCAATATTACTTTACGTATGTGTGCGTTATCATACCATTTATTTTGTCAAAATATCATGTAGGTAACGTATATACGTAACGGTAGATATCTACATTTCAGTTATAATATTATTGGTTGAGAATGACTCAACTTGTGTTTGGTTGTTTATAGAAATATCTTTATTCTTTCTTAATTGTTTACAGCTCATTCGATATTGCAAAAAGTTTCTTGAAGATAACGTTATTAGTCAAGCATTTGTGGCCGATGATAGGAGCTCGGTATAGTCAATGATTGAATATAACACAACGTTTAGATAAGCTTTTTATACGGTAATATCCTCTTTGTGCTATATAGTTTATTTATGTCGATATAAATGCTTCCATATTTTTTTCTTAAATATTTCCCTTGATTAATATTAAATTATTCATTGAATAAATGTGAAGTATAAACACGCGGTTTATTTAACTTGAGTGAATAAGCTAAACTTATTGGTTACAAGATATTTACTTGATGGTTGAAACTATTTACATAACACACTCTATCGTTAAGTTCATAAGCAAATTTAACCAAACATTAAGTTTCCGGAGTGAATACCTTAATACTTGGTGTTCTAGTTGTAATAGATCTTTGTAAGCATTTTGAATCTGTTCCTTGGTGCCTGTAAATTGCGACCTAGTTTCTGTAAATCAGAACCATTTTAATAACATATGGAGGTAAGGTCAATAATTTGTATATCAATTATTAGATACACGAAGTAATTTTACTGGTAGTAAAGTGATAGTTGGTAGGTGGTAGAGCCACGCTGAAGCTATTATTGGTTTCAGCATGAATGGGTCGGCTCGCCCGGGGTAGTGCCACCCTCTCACAGAAAACCGACGTGAAGTAACAGTGCTTGCATTATTGCGTTTCGTTCAGTCGGTGAGAATGCCGGATACACACCTTCCCGTCTCCTCTCCCGTCCCCCATTCCCGTCCTCTACTCCCCCCTTCCCCAAACACAGGCCGGTAACGCACTTGCGACTCCCCTGGTGTTGCTAGTGTCTATGGACGGCGGTTATCACTTAACATCAGGTGACCCGCCTGTTCGTTAGCCCCCTAAAATATAAAAAAAAAAGTGTAAACGTGTACCGAATGAAAAGTTATATATACTTTATTGTAGGGGTGTGCTAATATTCGAATTAACGAATTATTCGATAGCGCATGAAACAGAATAATTTCATTCAAAATTTCGAATCGAACATTCGAACTATTCGAATATTTTGAAAGTAAGGAAGAATTATTAAACTAATAGGTATAGGAAAAGATGCTATGTTTTTCAATTTTGTTTGCATAAAGACAAATAATTTTATAAAATAAACAGTGAACTTTCTTATTTATTATAAACTAGCTGTACCCGCAGCTCCGCACGCGTTTTATTTATTCCAATTAAATAATTATAAAATTGTGAGACTAAGTACAATTATAGCAGTGCTCTTTAAACGCAATTGTAAGTATGAGACGCACGCCACTTACAACATGTTTCGTATACATTAGATATATAAATACTAACATTGTATCAAATGAGGTTTATCATCAGCAACATATTTGGAACCTTATCTCATAACTACCTCAGTGCTCACTTACACTGTATAAGGAACTAACGAAACAATAACTTAAAGTGTTATTATAAAGATTTACATTTACATTACATTCAATATACATTGCCATTATAATTAAGATTTTGTGACTATACAAAAAATAAACGCTTGTCTGTTCCGCAAGAAATTATATTATGGAACTCTTTACGTAATACGTTTATAATCTAAGATCTTATTAGGAAGACCTCTATGGCATTAAAGCTATTAATAATTATAATGTCGAATTGTAAACAATAAGCTGATAATTATTTCTCTAATTAAAAATAAAGAATTAATTGAAATCTTGCAAAATTTCATGCAGACAAAGTCGCGGGTAACAGCTGGTTTAAAATAGATTAACCTCAATTACTTTTTATAAGGTTCGCTATCTGCAAGTGAAATTCTCGTGAAGATCGGTCGTACCGTTTTGGACATAGCGCTGCGGGCGAAGCCACGGTTAACAGCTAGTATAAACTAAAATTGCTTGAATTATTTTTTGTAAGGATAGATATTTGCCAGTGAAAGTCCCGTGAAAATTGGTCAAACCGTTTTGGACATAGCACTGCGGGCGAAGCCACGCTTAACAGCTAGTCTAAATTAAAATAAACTAAATGATTTTTTATAATCTCCGCTACTGCAGGTATAAGTCCTGTAAAAAACGGTCCTACCATTTTGGAGATAGTACTGTGGCTGGAGCCACGGTTATCAGCTAGTATAAATTAAAAATATCTAAATTACTTTTTATAAGGTCAGCTATCTGCCGGTAAAAGTCCCGAGAAAATCGGTCGAACCGTTTTGGAGATAGTATTACGGACAAAACCGCAGTTAACAGCTAGTCTAATTTAGCCTAAGTAACCCGCTGTAATTTTAGCTATCTACCAGTGAAATTCCCGTCAAAATCGGTTCAGCCGTTTCGGAGATTACCCGGAACAAACAGACAGACCGACAAAAATTTTAAAAATTGCATTTTTGTTATCAGAAGCGTGTATATTTTCATACCCAATCAGTATTTTTTAAATTTGATATTACATACAGACACTTCATTTTTATTAGATGTATAGATTTTCAAACCAGCCTAATTAAAATTCCTTGTGTTTGTATTTGTATCTTGTCCTATAACTATTAGTTTAATAATTCCTCCTTATTTGAAAAATATACGAATAGTTAGAGTAATTCTAACCAGCCAGTGTTTTCCATCCTGCCTATAACATCGACACGTAACGTGTAGAGACATATACGCAAGCCGGCATGACAGCGGTGACCGGCGATGGATAGTTTATCTCTCGGTGGTCGCTATTGTTTTTGGATTGTACAGTGCTTTCCGTCAGGCATAGTGCAGTCACTTCGCCGTGCTACAATAAAAAAAACTATATCAACTAAGCCATCACCGCTTCAAAATCTAAATATTACTATATATAAGTATTTAAGACCAGAGTAGGTTTTCGCGTTAACTAATAAACTAGCTCGCAACTTCGGCTTAATGCAGATTTGAGCTATCCTTCGGGAACAATACAATCTCTTAGGATTAAAAGCACTCTGTGTCTTTTTCTGTACTTCTTATAACATGTATGTACAATTTCATGACGATCGGTTGAGTATTTAAGACTTGATGGAAACAAACTCGCATTCACGTTTATATTATAGTAAGGATTTAACTATTAAAAAAAATAGAGCTAATAAATCCAATCAATCAAATTTTTAGATTCTGGAAACATTTCACGAATATGTTATTTCGAAATATCAAATGGAACTAAAGTTATACTATGTGAAGCTGCCGGTTCAGTCTGAGTTTGTGTATGACTGTATTAGAATCATGTTGGTCATAGTTGTGTACAAAGCCGTATTTAGACTGTTATTATGATAGAAACATCAGAAATGTATTACATTAATTAGTAGAAGGAGAGTTACCTGAGTGATCTGCTTAAATTTTTTGCATTATTATTTCTACAACTTAAAACCATGCAAACTCATATTGATCTATACATATAATAAAAACGAAATCTGTCCATTAAATATTAAAGAAAAAATACTCTAGTGGAGATGAGAATCAATGACAGAACATGGTTTTTAAAATTGTTGTCTGTCTGTCGTTTGTACGGGATCTACGCAAAAAGTACTGGAAGGATTTTGACGAAATTTGGTATGGGAATCATTACATAGTATAAAACAAAGTCCCCTACCGCGTCTGTCTGTCTGTCTGTTCGCGATAAACTCAAAAAGTACTGAATATATTTTTATGCGGTTTTCACCAGTGATTCAGTGATTCATAAGGGAGGTTTTGGTGTATAATTTGTCAAGATTTTTTTTTATAATCAGGGCGGGACAGCGTCTGCCGGGCCCGCTAGTAATTTATAAACCGTTATAACATACAGGACATGTTTTACATATATAACACGTTCATATATATGTATATCTTACTTATAAGAAAACACAAAAGACTTTTTATAGGGTGGTTCAATATGTGAACAATTTTGATGTTTGGAACTAACACCTTTCACTGTGCATCCGTCAAAAATGAATGTAGCTACAATTTTTTACAAATATATACGATTTACAACTAGATGCTGTAGTGCCATACTACGTCTCGTAGAAAAAAATCATTCACAAAAGGCAAGGTCAATTAAATCGCCAGCCCTCATAATATATCGTAGTTTGTTGCTGTGAATATATCTAGAAAACAAATTGTTATTGTCCAAAGGCCTGTTTCAAGTTGATAACAAATGGGCATTCAGTGGTTAGCTTAAAATTTGAAGTTTCTGTTGTAGATAACTTAATATAATTTTCGTTCTTGATATAAACTAAATATATTATAGTTCCACAAGATTCTCTTAGATGAAGTAAAAATCTCGGCGCTCTTATTGGCTCGCGCATAGACAAACAAAGCATTTGGCTCTCGTAATGGAAATTACATACCCCGAGGTCGAAAATCAAATTGACAGAAGAGGTTAAACAAACGATGCGGTCACGAGCTGAGACCGTAGTCCGTCGAATATTAATCGCTCGGTAAATGCGCTTTTATTTGTATTTTCTCCTCTTGTAGTCTATAAACTGAACGGTTATGACGGTTTGCTTAATTTCTTGTTTCGCTTCACGTTAAGATAATGCGTTTTATATCTATTTTTTTTTTATCGCGTTAAGTACATAAATTTATGTTGGCGGTATTCATTACGTATAATAGTATTTTGTTGTATTCGGACAGGTATTTGCCCTTAACAGTACGACTCTGTGATGAAATAATATAATAATGGCAATTGAACAACTTTTACAAATTTTATATTATACGTGGCAAACGAACAGGAGGGTCATCTGATGATAAGTGATCACCGCCGTCCATAGACACTAGCAACACTAGAGGAGTCACAATTGGGTTGCCAGCCTGTGTTTGGAGGGAGGGAGGTGCTCCTCCGGCGCTCTCACTGACCGAACGAAACGCAACAATGCAAGCACTATTACTTCACGCCCGTTTTCTGTGACAGGGTGGTAGTACCCTGGACGAGCCGACCCATTCAAGCTGAAGCCAGTAATAGCTTCAGCGTGGCTCTACCACCTACAAGTGTGTTAATTTAATCTAATTCTGCTAATATCTTTGAAGATATTACCTACTGGCTTTTGTCCTCCCTTACTTTTTAACCCATATTTTTTCACTTTTTCGTAGGATCTTTTGAAGGGATTTTTTTTTCATACAAACCTTATCCTGACAATTATATACACAACAAAAAAAATGCCAAATAGGCGTAGCCGTTGTGATCTGCAATGATGATACATTCATTCATTCATACATGATACATTTGCCAATTGATTTTTATATACATTTTTTTTGTAACCTCAGTACCTCGATAAATATTCAACTTGAGAGTGGTAGCTAGCTACTAGCCAGATGGACATTCGAACAGTTCCTATCACTATACTGTTATTTCATTACAGTATTTTTTTTGAACGGAAAGCTCAGGTTCTGTGTGGCATCTGAATAAATGTTGATGGGCAAGGTATCTGAATACACTACAGTTTAACTATCATCGCTGAAAATCTCTCATTTATGGTTTGTTAAAGTAGAATCATCAATATCAAAAACTGAAACTAAATACCGCTTTGAAAATGCGATAGCCCAGTTTTGAAAATGATAATACAAAATAGTGCAGTGATAATATAAAAAAAAGCAATACAAGATAGTGGTTTTGTAGTGCTATGTCAATTTCTGAGAGTCTTAAAAAGGTTGCTAAAAAAGACTTTTTCATGTTGTAAAGTACAAGATACTTTAAATAAATCTTAGATTATGATGAATGATTGGACGGGTTTAGAACGCGTTAAGCACTTACTTTGATTGCTCGACGTTTGGGCCTGGTTACGCGGGCCGTGGTCATGTGCTAACTGATGTATTGTGGTGTCTTTAGCTTACTGTTTACTGTTAGCGCGGGTAATTTCTAGTATACTCTCATATGATCATTGTCACTAGGGATGTCTCGACACACTACACTTGCTGTACCGACTTGAACGACCGTCGACCGTATACGAGGTTTAATTTTTTCTAACAGCGGATTTAATGCGGACGATAGTGCTAGTTTGTCATGCCGATTAAACTTCACAGATCGTTTCTGCGTTACATAGATAGTGACGGTAAGAGAAGCGATAGAAATTAAAAAGCATAAACATTGTAGATGTAAGTATGAGTTATATTTGTGTATTTTTCCCGTGTTCTGACGTATAAATTCTAAGCCAGAGTGTATAAAATTAAAAATAACTTTTTAAAAAGATTATTCTATCGAATAATAAAGATCCGATGTATTTACTACTTTTGCTTATTAACATGATGTTGCTGTAGTCGTCAGAGGCCATTCAAACTTGAGAATATTTCCGAGCGCGTTGGGATTGCGAATCAAACTCATCTCATTAGCCAGTAAAGGAAAACTTGGATTAGTTGGTCAACTTCTAGTGGATAGTGAATTGCGCGAATGCGTTCAGCGCGGCCCGGGGACAGGCAATTCGCCACAAGTTCACTCCTTTGGTTAAGACGTTTATAATTATATACAAGATCCGTATGCATATTTTATATTTTACATGTTAATATTGTTAATAGGCTTGTAATTAACTTTATATTATTCTTTAAAACGTAATCTGAACAGTGGAGAAGTACTTTAACAGCGTGGATATAACAAACACACACATCTGGTGATATCTGGAAATGAAGCCCGTCTCTGTGCATCCGTCATAAATTAATGTATCTAAAATCTTTTTTTTTTTTTTTTTTTTTTTTTTATTGTAGCTCGGCAAAGTGACTGTACTGTGCCTGATGGTAAGCACAGTACAATCCAAAAACAATGGCGACCACCGAATCGCCGGTCGCCGCTGTCATGCCGGCCTGAAAGCGACCCAGTCAGGGACAGTCCCCCCGGTTGCTGGATATACACCGGCTGATCCCGGAACGCGACACGCCCAAACGTGCCACTATGGCGGGTGTTCCACCTGGTGTACGGTGGTCGCGATCCAGTCGGGTACAGACACCCTACCACCCCGCAAACACCCTACCACCCCGCAACACCCTACCACCCCGCTAAAAATCTCATATAATGTATGTTCGTAAAAATATGTAAGTTTTTTATCGATTCTTCTGAATGACTGGGCTGTTTTTCGAGCCGGTGGTAGTTTTGATGTTCGTAAGCAGATTCTTAGGGCCTAAAATGAATGAAGTATTTTAATTTTTGAAATTTGAGATTTTAAATAGTTTTTCACACAAATTGGGCTCCGTCTTAAAATGCTGTCTGGAGTACTTGTCCCGATTTAAACCGATCCTTAGATCCTGAGCCGTAAATATGAACTCTTACGGTTAATTATAACATTATTTTATAACGTTTAAATAGGCATAAAATAGGCACTGTAGTATATAGTAGCTGAAAACTCTGTGTCTGCATACCTGGTATAAAATCGTACAGTATTTAATTGTAGGCGTTATCCGAATGGTCTAACAAAGCCAAGAAATCAACGTTTTAAGGTGGTAGAGCCACGCTGAAGCTATTATTGGTTTCAGCATGAATGGGTCGGCTCGCCCGGGGTACTACCAGCCGACACACAGAAAACCGACGTGAAGTAACAGTGCTTGCACTGTTGCGTTTCGTTCGATCAGTGAGAGCGCCGGATAACTCGCCTCCCCGCCCCCTCTCTCCTCCCTCACTCCCGTCTCCCCAAAACACAGACCGGTAACGGACTTGCAACTCCCCTGGTGTTGCTAGTGTCTATGGACGGCAGTGATCACTTACCATAAGGCGACCCGCCTGTGCGTTTGCCAACAATAATATTTAAAAAAAAACGTATCTTCTATCTTTAATTTGATAAATATCATACAAAAGTTTACCCGCCACTTGCATAAACACTTTTAACTCTGATTTCAAAACTGAAATCCATATATTATGAATATATCCATCCGTTTTCCAACACAGAGTTAAATTCCTTTCTTGTTTTAATTAGCAGTGCGTTTATAGAGAAGGAGAAATGTATATTATTACAAATGTAAGCATTATCTTCATATTTATTGCATTTTTGGTTCGTACATTCGGGAGTTTAATACTTTACATGGTATTTTCTTGTAACTAGTGAGCGCGGTAGTGTTATACTGTGTAAAAACATAATTATTTAGGTAAATACCTAATGTAAATATAAAAAAATGTAATCACAGAAGTTTTAGTTTGTTTTTTCTGATTCAGGACACGTGTTTCTATACATGGGTTTTTGAATAAATATACATTTTTAGTTATCTTTTTACTAATATACAAATTGTATTACTTGTTTTGATCATATCACCAGTTTTCAAATTAGATAAGTTTCATTATATCAGGTCACCCAATTTATTATAAAACTGTATCAGTGCTTATTTATAATTTAATTTTGGGTGGAACGACTTTCTATTCCAGGGATTGTAACCTAAAACCGTCAAGTTATACTATTCAGTTTATTCTACATTCAATAACAAAGTTGCTATCACGACGATGCTCATTTGATCTGTACTGATAAAACAAGTATAATTGAAATCAAAAGGGAAAATATATTTAAAAGTTTAGCCGCTGTATCGTTCACCCTCCGAAGTGAAGGGGTTAGAGTCACATTAAAACAAGCAAGCCCGTGAGATTTTTGCCGAAGCGCCACGGCGCCTCGTGTCTCACTTAGACATTCTTTATGTTCCAAGTTGCTTCTTAGATTTATTGACTTTTTTCCCTGCCTTAATTCCCAGAGATTCGGTCGAATGGCCCACGCTAGCACCGGAACATTAACGTTACTCTAGGGAAATATGTTTTTTTTGTGTTTCTTGTACTATTTAAACAAGTCTAGTCCCGTGGCTGGTGCTTTCAAATATAGGTGGACTTTTGTGGGGTAGTTAGCATTTTGTTGAAGAGAATATTTAAGTTTTTATTTCAACATTCTATTTTAATATTTTATCAACTACGTATTACCACAAGAATAATGTTGATTTAGAATGCTTGTTTATATCTCCTATCTCTATTTATAACTATAGCTGAAGACGCAACTCCATAAGCGTTTGCTATTATTTGTTCCTAATATGATTTGTAGTTATTACTAGCGGGCCCGGCAGACGTTGTCCCGCCCTGATTAAAAAAGAACCCTTGACCGCATGAAAATTCGTTCAGTAGTTTTTGAGTTTATCGCGAACAGACAGACAGACAGACGCGGTAGAGGACTTTGTTTTATACTATGTAATGAATGATGATAATACTATTTGTTGTATTACGTAGTTGAGTTGTAGCAGAAGCTGATGTGGTGCACGGTCACCTAGTGGTGAGTGATAACAAAATTGTGAACATAAAACATTCTCACATAAAAAAACCTAGATTGTATCAATTTTCATGGTGATCAATCAAATGATATTGGACTTTATCAGTCTCGGATATATGTACCCATATCTATACTAATATTACAAAGCTGGAGGGTTTGTTTGCTTGGTTGAACGCGCTAATCACAGAGATTACAGGTCCGTTTAAAAAAAAAATCTGTCAGTCTTAGATAGCTTATTTATCCAGGAACGCTATATATTATCGCTAAGACCAATAGGAGCGGAGCCCCAATGAACAATGTTTCAAAACCGGAGTTTTAATCCTTTTCAGAGCTTCCGATGCGTGTTAGCGTTAGCCCAATGTAATTATTACACGCGGACGAAGTCGCGAGCAGAAGCTAGTCTGTTTATAAGTCTGTTGGTAAAAGTTAGTAACAAATAAATAATAGTATATCTACAAAGCTTTATTAATAAGTTAAGTAATTGAAATTGTATATAAACACATAACTGGATTACAAAAATTATTCTCTTCGATAAGGGTGGCACTCACAATCGATTTTCTCACGGTCATTATTAATTACTTCAATGGATGGAAAGCTATTTTACATCCCTTACGCTGGTACCTTTACATGTTAATGAGAGTATGTGAGAATGGTATATTTGCAATTTAATTTTATTTATATATTGCTCGGGAAACAGTGTAGATGCAAATTATTCATGGAAGGTTTAATGGTGTAATAACGTTCTAATCCTATAAGGTAAAGTGGGTTCTTGGGCCGAACCGGTGGGTCGAAAAATTTGTTTAAAAATTCAATACCGTCTATAAGAAACTCGTTCTGAGAACGCAACAGCCTGCGAACATTCCCATTTTCCTTTTATAACATGGGAGAAATTGCTCGATTAGTGCTAAAGGGGATACCTTCCCGAGGCTTCGATTGCGATGCGAAAACCGAGATGAAAACGTAAGTAATCCGATATTTTTCTTGATCTGACGATTAGTCTTTTTAAAATTACAAGGATTTCTCTACAGTTTACGTTCTGTAAGCTTGTAAATTTTTATTTTTGTTATTCGTCCAGATATGCATTATTTTATACTAGCGTGCCCGGTTACCGTTGTCCCACCCGGATAATAAAAAACCTTGACAAATTATATACCTAAACCTTCCTTATGGACCACTGTATCTGCTGGTGATCGCATGAAACCACATGAAAATTCGTTCAGTAGTTTTAGAGTTTATCGCGAAGAGACAGACAGACGTGGCAGAAGATTTTGTTTTATACTATGTAATGATGATAAATCTGTAGACAACTCTACATTTCTTTACTTAATACGTTTCATTAACTAGTTTGTTCTTACTCCCATCTCTATTGACCTAAAATAGATATGTACTAAGAGCTAAACGTGAATACATCACGATTGATTTTTAATTTGCTTTTTAAAGTTTATTATAAGAATATTTTAAATTATAATATTAATCTCGTCTGACGCATTTATATTTGTGGAACAGTAGTTCTGTTTATAATTGTAGAAAATAAACAGAAATTCAGTACTATCCGGGTTGAATCACAGATAGATTACTACCGCAGAAGACTAATTTCAAACATGTCGTGTGTGTGCTATGAACCACAGTCTCTAGATTGGAATACAGTACTGCGAGCACTTCTATCTGTTACGATAGAAAGGGATGTGCGACTGAATTTCCGTAGGAGATATCTCTTATAGTATTTTGCTTTTTGATATCAATTATCATTAAATTAACCCGTGAGTTCGCCCGCAAAGAAGTTAGCAAAATATTTTTGTTTTGTGTAAAGGTATCCGTGGGGAACACACATCACTGAACTCTGCTTCTTTAGTTTATTATATTTGCGTGGAACATTATTTTTTTATATAAAATAAAAGTCGCTTAACTTACTCCCTCTTCCGATATACACGTACGCGTTTGTGAATCATGCAATTTCGATTGTATGGTTCACAAACGAATATATGTATGAATAGCTTAGAATAGTTTAGCTAGGTCAGATCGGGTTTTTTTCAGGTAACAGGCCAAGCCGAGGTGTGCCGAGCACCCTTGTGCGTGTTACCTAAAAACAAAATCGGCTGAGTGCCTTAAGCGCTCGCCTTAGTAGTCCGGTGAAGCTGTAAAGACCTTGCCGGGTCAATAGCATAGTCAGTTCGAGAAAAAAAAAACGTACTCCCTATAACATCAACTATGCTCGTGAAAGTGCCGTCAAAACCGGCCCAACCATTCAGAATATTAGCCGAAACAGACTAAAATTTGAAAACTGGTTTTTTGTTATGAATACATACCGTATATACATTCACCTCTATTTAGTAAAAAGCTGTTATTTTGTAATCATAAACAGACTCTGCAATTATATTTATTTGTATAGATAGTTTGTAAGTCATATCGTCAATGAAATGAAAACAACCTATTAATGTTGAAGTTAAAAGATGAGTCTAAATTCATCAAATACCAACTTTGTTTGCAAAGAAATAAAAGCTTGCATTTTCTTACAAAACACTATCTTTAGAAAAAAAAGTGGAAGAATTTGCCGGATTAAAAGCGTTCAATTTAAATATCCCAGACCTTTGTCCAGTGAGTTTCCGTAGGCAACCGGCCGTGAAATTTCATTTAATCGCTGGAGAGAAGTGCGTCTCGGCTAATGCAGATTGCGAGGCTCGCCCTCCCGGGCCCGGTTAATTTATAGCCCAACAAATTTTTATTCCTTATTCGACTGCTCAATCGTCATTATTTCAAAGGAAGTCTGTAATCTGCACTCTTTCAAATAGTTACTTGTATGCTTTTGTTAGTATAATTTTCTTTACGTACAGTTCAATGCATGCTTAATAAAATTGTACTTAGAAATTCATCGTACATATAATACGGTCATATTATGTATATTACACTTATGCTCTTAAGCTAAATATTTAAAGCGAGACTAATCACACTGTTTGGGTAAATTGAACGTACATCTTAACGCTAAGCAAAGATTGGATAATTATTAATTTTCTTAGGTAAGGTTTGTTGGACGGTTGGCATCTTCATTCCGACTTATACAAAATTCGTGGGTGAAGTTATTGTAATGGAGTTCTCATTATATTAGATTATAATAGTGGCAACAGTCTTATTCGTAGCTCACTCTATATTCATTGTACAATGCTTGTTCCCACAATTCGTAAGCTGACAGTGATATGTAAAACAGACTGAAATAAGAATAGACTCAGATTATCATGTCATCTGCTGAATAGTAACGAAGGACTCAAATAAAATATATCTTAGCGTTTTTATTTTTTCATATATCTGTTTGAGTTTAATTTTCGTGCTGTTTCTGAGTTAAATATAGGATTTGTTTAACCAATAGTTTCGGAGTACAAACTTTTCTTTGGCATCAAATTAATTGTAAGGTTTTCGGTAATTTAATTAGTTTTTTTATTAATACAATGGATTTGTTTTAATACATTATTCAGCATTTTTTGCAGAGGTGCGACTATATTCAATCGAAGTTTTAATATGATTAGTAGTATATCATTACATAGTATAAAATAAAGTACCCCACCGCGTTTGTCTGTCTGTCTGTTCGCGATAAACTCAAAAACTACTGAACGGATTTTCATGCGGTTTTCACCTGTAGATAAAGTGAAACATGAGGAAGATGTTGGTATATAATTTGTCAAGGATTTTTTAATAATCAGGGCGGGACAACGTCTGCCGGGTCCGCTAGTTATCAATAAAACCACTTAATGCTGTAATCACTAGGCTCAAGGAACGGTTTCATTAAAAATACTTTAATGTTGTATACTGAATAATGTGCCTCATTTCTTGGATGTTTTTTCTCTTTTCTTATAATAATTATTTAAGTCTATTAAAAAACATTATCAATTACATAACCATATAGTTCAGAAAAAAGTTGTCCATGTCATTTGCTTGCGAAACATGAGCTGGTGTTGTTTCCCAACGGAATTGGAGACCTTTTCTTGTTGACATATTTATCGACGATTTTCG
Source organism: Antheraea yamamai (assembly GCA_036509395.1). Taxonomy (NCBI): domain Eukaryota; kingdom Metazoa; phylum Arthropoda; class Insecta; order Lepidoptera; family Saturniidae; genus Antheraea; species Antheraea yamamai. The sequence continues at coordinate 9,051,652 of AP028429.1, forward strand.
AGATGCGGAGGCGTGGAAAAGTTAAATAAATCCAAAGAGCACATTAGATAACGGAATGGCTTTTGTAATGTCTTCGGGACGCCGTAAATGCAACCGATAGGCCATCTTTTCTGATCTGTCTGAGACACGCTTACAGTCAAAGTTTGTTTCGTCCATTTGTGAATAATAATTTATTAACATGGCATTCCATTATTAATATTGTAATATAACTTAATTACAAAAGTATTTTTTAAAACATTTTATATGCCATTATTATGAAATCAAATTGATATTTAGTTGCTAGTGTAACGATAGAAAGGTATATTTAAGAAATTAGGCTTGAGTAATCTTTATATTTAGAGGAATATTAAAGTGAAAAAGGTTGTTACTGTTACAAATGAATGGAATCGAAACTAAAACAGCATTACAATGAAAATCATGAACGGCGTAGAAGCGTTCACGGCGCGTGTCGTCAATAGTATATTTGCTACGTTTTATGTACAATGGAAAACTGCATTATGCAATAATCGTGTTATGGCTGTAATCGTACAATTCTCGTGCAATGCTCTGACTAATAACTATATATTATGATAATTTCCTAAAGATAAATCATATGATGTCAGTATGTAACGTTGAGGCAGTGAATCTTGGTATTGATGAAAATCTTGGCAAAAGTCATGTTCTACGAACGTGTTGATTTGGAAACACTAGATTAAGTTAATATAGTATCGAAGGCGGATTGTGTAATCTTTGATTAATTACTGTTAATAAATCTAATAATGGATCAAAAGACTTCTTGTAACATTGAGCGACTGACTATTTGCTTCGTCTTGTCACCTGGCTGAATCTTATTCACATTGTGTAAATAGATGTAAAAAATATAAATTCTAATAACGTTAGGAATATTTGTTGCCTCCGCCATGTCTAAGCCTACACACCTGTACATCTGACTCAACTAAGGATTAGGGATCACTCTCTTTATGAATGTGGCTTGCAGGACGGATCCTCTGATCACAAACTTTGAATTGTGCTACGAACACTTTCTATGTTCATGTTGTTTTACCTCCTTCCTTACTCCTATTAACATGATGTGTCTCTTAACTTAATATTTAATTGTAGAATGCTTGTGGAAATTTACTAAAACGAATAAAAATTAAAAAAATGTAAAACGGTGAGAAGATTTTCAATTACATAAATGCTCTTTCAAATATGTAGGTACATTCGTAAGTACGACACGCATGTCACCTATTGCAACATTAGAAATGTAAATACCGTATGTATAGTGTAAATATGTAAGTGCGCCGAATGTAATAATGTATTAATTAATATTTTTAATTTCAAAACTTTAACCAGATTTAACATCACTAACAAATTTAAATGAATTCAATGGCTTAAATGGTTGATATGGATTACACGCGGGGTCATCAAGTAAATGAAATGACTGCAGTGGATCCTGAAGCACAATCATGGGCTATAAAACAGAACGGCTGGACTGGCGATGTGTATAAATCACATACATTTGTATCGACGTGTGACAGAAGAGAGAGGCTCGATATCTCTACGTGTTCAGCGTGCCGTTCTCGAGTTTTGAAATATTTTTTTTATGTTGGTGTATTTGTGCTGTAAAGTAAAATTGATCTTATTGTGTCTTTTGTGTAGGCATAATGAGCTACTGGTTCAAAGGATTTTGATGCTTTGATTACTTATTGTTATACCAGTCTAAGGAATAGTATACAGGCTTCACGTAGTGACCTTATTCATTTTGGAGATCGTATTTTTAGCGGACTTGGTATTGCCCCTATAGTAAGTTTGGCATAATATATAATTATCATGGCATTAACTATAAAGTAGGAAAGTTAAATTCTGTGAAAGTTTCTTAGGAATATTTTATTTTGTTAGACGCTATTAATGCACTTCACCGAAAAGCATATACAGCCCTGGTCTAAAGGCTACAGTGAATGCATAGAGATGTCAACCTATAATATTTGAAGTGATAATGTAGTAGTAGGGAACACCATGGAGCCTACAATAAACCTGAGCTTTCGTTGACTTTAATGATTAGTTCATGATATCAATCTGGACAATTTTCTAGTGCTGATACGGTTCTAGCAATTACAATTGAGAGTCAATTTTACGTCTAGATTTAACATGTTGGCCTATCTGGTTACATTGTAATTTGATATCTAATAAGATGGCATTTGATCGTTGTGAGAGGTATTTAGCTGAGGGTAACGTAAAGCTAGTAAACATGGCTAACTTTTATATACTTATAAAACGTCTAGTTACTGAATAACAACAAATGTATGTAGATAAAATCAAGACTTGCAGCTTATGCTCCAGTATTATAAAAGAAAACGTCTCTCTGTCTGCTTGTTTGTCTGTTACTGTGCTTATGACTCAAAAATCATTCTACCAATTTACATTATTCTTTTTCAAATCAAATATTCTCTCGTCAGGTTTAGGTTTATATTTCGTTATGAATATAAATATGAAAAAGAAATTATGAGATAAAAAGTAAAAATGGATACCATTTTATTAGATTGCAATATTTTACCTAAAACAAAATATTTAACAAATTCACAGTACAACCAAACTATTCTATAAATCTTATCAATAATTTTATAGTTTACACGACCGGAATCGCGGGTACACCTATAGTCTATTTATACCGTGAGACAAAATGTAAACAAAAGATCAAACGTTCCAAAACTTTTTTTTACATAAATATTGTACTAGAAACAACACACGCCTTTATGCGCGTTTATTATAATATTTATTTATTTATTTTAGGATCGTCAACATGACAATACACTAGTAAGTATATAAAAAGTAGGACTATTGTGGTACATTATAAATGTAGTCATATTTAGAGACAACCACGGCGTGTTCCAACAATAAATGAAATATTAATAAAACTAAATATTACATTATTTTACATATTTAAAAATTTAACATAATAATAAAAAAACAAGGAAATTGAAACAGAAAGGGAAATATAATACTAAAACTAATTGATACTCTAAAACAATATTTTAAAATATTAGGAAAGTAACAAAGTAACAGAAAGAGAAAAAAAAGAAATACTGAAACAATTATAACTGTATTTTGTGAAACTGATATGTCTCTATCTATTGCTGTTTTGAAATGATTTCGTTTAGTAGTTAAATGTCGCATGTTTTATGGAATGAGTTATATGACCTAGATATTCTGTTGACCGGAGAGTAAAAGTTTAAATTAGCACAACAACTAGTATTAGTAGTACCTACAACTTTGTAACAATATCATTTACTATGTCACTAGAGGGTAAAATATATTTTCCTGTGATTGAGTATTTTCAGATTTTTTTTAATGTAATAACCTTTACTATTTCGAAATAATAAATGTTACATCATCACTTAGATATTTTTAATAGTTTATATACTTCGTTTCAGTAATTAATACACTTAAATTATCCTATCAATTTTTTTATTGATTTCAATATATTTGTTTTATTTATAGTCAATAAACTCTTATGAGAGTAATAACTAGATACTGTTTAAATTTTCAGATATATCAGAACTCTAAATTAAAGGGTACCTATATTATTTTACTTATAAGGTTAATCAACTAAACCCAGTTCGAGCGGTTTCAAAAGGGATCAAGTTAGATCGGTGGCTTTAGTTGAGGCTGGTTGCATTTACGTCTCGTCATTCTAGGTCTAGCTTATCGAACAGTTCACACACTCGGGTGTCAGTACGTGCAAGCTGAAACTGATTTACGACATCTGCGATGATTAATTTAACAGCGTGGGCATCGTTTATTGAATGCTACATGACTACATGATGAGTGATTTCCATCATCGACCTAATAAGCATAGTTGTTTATCAATAAAGAAAGGGATATATCGTTTTATTTAGACTTTTAAGTTCATGTATTGAATATGTTTGATTATTTTTTATCTTCAGAATGCTGTGATGTGTATATGGAATATCGAAGTTTATGCCATTCTTTTTATGATATACGAGGAATATTTCTGCACCGTAATATATTTCAAACTTCTCATATTGATACCATTGAAAAAATGCTATTATAATGTTTTACATCAAGCTGTGAATTTATATGAGCTAGCCGAGAACTTGAAAGCGATTTCTCAGTATAATTGTATAATTCATACCTATGTCGTTCGATATGGCTCTTGAAATTTAGGGGTAAATCTTTACTGTGACGGTAAAAGTGACCAGTAATTTTAAATCACTGGAAATTTGTTCGCAGAATCAATTGTAAGCGTGTTTGTATGATTTAAAGAATTGTGAACATCGAATTTATTACAGAAATTAGATATTTTGAAGCAATTATGGCTCAGTGGTAGCGTGTACGGACACCATATGGTTGGAAATATAATCGAATTCCTATAAAACGTTTGAGCTTTCGGTGAACGAAAATTTTGTGATGAAACCATGAACTGATAATACGGCTTTTTCAATGTCCAGATACTTTTTTTTATGTTCAACAGGTACGCGCTTGGCCACAATCTCACCTGATGGTAAGTGACGATGAGGCCGACGATGTATCGCGCTTACCCATCAAATGCCTGTTCACTCTACTCGTGAAGACTCTCAAGTTATAAGATGACGGGATGACAGACGCCGGGAGTGAATTTCACTTCTTAGCCGTACGTATAATGAATGTGGAAGCAAATCGCTTCGTACGAATTACGGGAATACCAACCACGTAAAGGTGGAAACTCTCACTGCGTCTAGTCACCCTCTGATGGAATGGGGACGGTGGACTTATATTATGTAATTCCTGTGCACATTCTCCAAAGTGTAACCTATAGAACACTGAGAGACAAGCCACTTTTCGTCGATGCTGTAAAGTGAACATTCTTGAATTCCACAGCGCTTCATCACCGACAAGCCGACGAGCACGATGCTCAATGGAGTCAACAGCGGCCAGCTGATATTTGGCTGATCCATCCCATAAGTGACAGCAATATTCCACACATGAACGTACTTGAGCTTGGTACAGGCTAAGAAGCTGTTCTGATGTGAAATATCGCTTATCTTTAAAGAGGATCCCGAGTTTCCTCGCAGCTGTTCTTGCTTTACACTACTGTTCTCAAGTTGAAAAGTCAATTCTTGAAATATTGATATTTTTTTTACTTTGGCTTTGTAGACACTTGGATCATATTTAAAAAAAGTTATGGCTTCATCTAGTATAAAATGTATTTTTTAAGAAACTACGATAGTGTAAGCATTGCCCTTTCAGCAATTTGTGTTTTATTGCCGCACAGAGGAGGAGGGGTAAGTGATGTAGTGCGCAAGGGCACTAAAGAGAGAATAAATGAATAACATTGTTACCAAAAAGAATTGTAAGTAAATTACATATTTGCTTTCAATCTCGTCATGTTTTTTCTTTGTTAATATAATAAACGATGCAGATGAAGTTGTGGGTATCACTAGTACACATAAAAATATTTATTCTTTTATAGATGCCTACGTACATTGACCACACATTGAAATTACAGGTGTGGTACATCCCTTGTGTTCATTGTACTTTAGTTTTAATACCGTTCGTGTAATTAATTGACCAATACCAAATACGAAATGAGTCGTAGATAAACATTAATTTGACTCTATAATTAAATTTATTTTGCTGTATTTAAGTGATGTCCGTTAATAACAACACGATGGTTCAAATTATACTGTTAATTACTGGACTTATTTACCATTTTTTTTACATATAATAGCCATTTTTAGAGATACTTTTAGGTACTGTTTATTGGTAATATGTTTGTTGCTGTACGCAAGTATTATAACTATTGTATTATCTACTAGCCTCTGCCCGCGACTTTGTCCGCGTGGAATACTCGTAATTACTTTGGGCTAACGCTAACACGCAGCGGAAGATCTCAAGAGAAAAAACAATTTTGAAATATTCTTAATTGATGCTCCGCTTCTATTGGTCTTAGCGTGATGATGTATAGCCTATAGCCTTCCTTGATAAATGAGCTATATAACACTGAAAGAATTTTTTAAATCGGAACAGTAGTTCCTGAGATTAGCGCGTTCAACCAAACAAATGAACAAATCCTCCAGCTTTTTAATATTAATTTAGATTATATCTTCTATATATATATAATGAAAATACAGTTTATTTGAGGTTCAATCACGTCAAAACGCATAGGACTATGACCATTCGATGCGGAATTTTTCGTAGATCCTTCTAGGCTATTTTTTTTTAGATTCGATTGACCCTTTACCATTTTTTTAAATGCTCAAGGAAGCGGGTGGGAATCAGCTAGTCTACGTCTAATGATAGACGGTGGAAAGTTGTTAAATGTAAGTGTTTTTTCACGGAGAAGATTTTTAAACTCTCAGCTTTACTTTAACTCACTAGGTGGCACTGCAACAAATTAATTTTATATACCCTGAGTGGTCGACCTATCGCTTGAAATTGGTATACTTAGATATTGGAATACAGATAATATACAATATCTTGTCATGTATTAAATAATTTATCTTTGAATATTTGTTACATTGCTGTCTTTCTTCATTACATTACATATATTTTTAAGTTTTGTATTCGAAGTTTAAAACCAATGGAGTAAAAAGGACGGTTAAAAGGTTTTGTGTAAAGTAATTTGATTAGATGCGAGTGAAATGGTTCGTAGAGGAATATTGCGATGAGGCTTACAAAGGTGTTGTTTACTGTAGCTTGAACTTTAATATAATGTATTTAGGGGCTGCTTGACGTTGTATAGTTTGAAATTTACCAGACTAATAATGATTGGCTAATTTCGTCCTTACAGTAGACGCCAGTCTTTATTTGCGGTTGCATTCTGCTGCATTGGTCAATTATTAAAACTTTGTATTTAAATTACGTTTTTTTAACGTTAGTTGTTTGTTTATAATTTATGTTTTGTAACATAATTATTTATTTACATAACACTAGCGGGCCCGGCGGACGTTGTCCTGCCTTGATAATTAAAAAAAAACCCTAAAAGTCAACCGCAGCGCCACCTACCGGGTCTTATTGTGAATCTAAACCATTCTCGGATCCACTGAAACACGCACACAAAATTTCATCAAAATCGGTCCAGCCGTTTAGGAGGAGTTCAGTGACATACACACGTATAGAAGAAATCTATATATAAAGAACATAACGTAGAAACTGGGACATCAAAATAAAAAAACCAATACTGATACCCGATAAAGTGTTTACTGTTATAGTTAAACAGTTACTTATATTTTTTTATCTATGGTTAAATAAGCAAACAGGCCGTCCAACTGATGTTAAGTTATTTATAATCAAACTCAAATAAGTTCGCAGTCTTCAATGAGATAATTTAGTAATAGGATGCCAATTCTGGGGCTACGTGAAAATGCATCATGAGCCAGTGCGTGTTGAAAACCATACTGTTCGATCCTCAACACAAATGCGTGCATGCATTACTCTTTTGCGGTTAGAATACGTTACACATTTTAAGAAATAAATTTAAACAATTGAAAATCGGTGATTTAACCCTGTATTTATTATAAATCTTCATATTATTGTGTGCTACGCATGGTTCACCGTGAGCCATACTCCACATTCTGTAAATATTGATAATTCTGGAGATGTGGCGTCGAGTTATACGTAATTGTGAGTACACAATTAGCAGTTAATTGAAAATGTTTGATTATTCATAGGTCTTCCCAGTATTATTTGATATTCTGCTTTTATTTTAATTTTGTTTAACATACTACCATAAGCGATCATATACGTAAATAATATCTTCTTATAAAATGCCTCCTTTTGACGACGGTGATGACTGCTGATGTTAATATATTATCGTGTGTTGTTTCTTTACTGTACTTTACATCAGGCACTGTTTAGTGAATTTGTCAAGCTAGTATAAAAAAATCTGTTAAATTACCTTTACGCAAATTTTCTTTCATTTGACTAACAGTTATAGTTTTCCCCATGGAGAGGTATCATTAGACAGCAATATAGCGTTACACTGTCCCGCTAAAGACAGCCTCTTCCATAACGAGCTCACATGTTTCGACCTAATTAATATATCGCCCGGGGACAAAGCGTTACCAACATGATACTAATTTTGATGAATTTTCGTAAATCCATGAATTTATTAGTTATTAAATTATGTTGCTAAAGTGAAATTATTTCCTTTAAGAATATCGACATAAATAGATGGAACATGATACAATGTTTTATGTACAAATGTACAATTAGACAACTTTAAAACATCAACGAATTATACAATTAACATTTCTCTGTATAGCTATATCAGATCTAAAAATTATAGTACTATATTGTGTTCAAGTCTTAGTTTAATTACAAAATAATTAATTGGGTTCTCAAACACGACAATGCCATCTTGAAGTAAGAAAAATAAAAGTCGCACAGAGAAAGGCGCCTGTCTTTTCAACAAGGCGTATTTAATTGTTTATTTTCAAACAACTATGCGGCTTTTTGTTATTTTGGCAAATAAAAACGAGAGAAAGCGTGTGTATGTGCCGAACATGTCAGTAATCCTATAATTACTTCAGTTGAGAGAGGCTCTGATTTCATTGGTCGTAAACTCCAATGGTAGTACAACGGCGGACCGAGCTATTACACTATAAAGTGTCGGCTAATAGGGATTACTACATTTTCCTGAGCTAGATTTAGTTAACTTTGATAAACGATTTTGGTATGGAAGATAACCTGGAAAATAATAAATTGATTGCTGTTATGGATTATATTACTTTTTAGTTAAATTAATTTGAAGGAACGCGGCAGGACAATTGCGCTGCGATTCTTGCTGAGCACAAACAAACATAGTTCAAAAACAAAGGTCGACAATCCATTGTCTGTCGTCCCTGTTATCCCGGCTTGTAACCTTCTTTCCTGCTCAATATAAACCGAATGATCCCCCAGATAGTGACAAGACTAAGTACATAGCTATGGTGGATTTTACTCCTGGTATTATGTTGCCTGCGACTCAGTCGGAGATAATTGTCGTATCCTATCACTCAGCACATACTACTTTATAACATCGGGACATTATAATTTAGATTAAAAAGAATGCATATGATACGAACTTGTAATTACTAAACACCATCTTATTAAAGTTCTATGTTCCAGTTAAAAAAAAAAGAAACGTGTGCGGTCAGGTGACTTCTGGAACGAAGTTTTTATGTTTTTCTTCAACTCTGAATGTAATATGATTTTGATATTCAGATTGTTAATATTTTTATGTTTTCATCACGTAAAGAAAAAGTGTTATGTAACTGTCATTTTCTCTCCACGTGAAATCTGAATATTTTAATTTTTTTATTGGAGTTGTACTTCTTTTGGCGCGTTAGGGAAAAATTATGAGAGTAAATTTTTACGATGCGCGCGCACACCGTCACGAAAAACCGACACCCTGAAGTTAGCTATAGTCAACACTTTGTTTCTTTGTATTAAAACTTTAAATGTATTAAATACCTTTTTTCTATCGTTAGTATCGTTTTTTCTACAAACGTAGAATAAGGCGAAAGATAACATTTTTGTAAAGATTTTTATCTTGTTACGCCAAAGAAGTATAACTTCTAACGCGTGTACATAAGTACACACACACTTTTTTTTAATTTCAATTATTTAGAAATTTTATACAACATAGGTTGTGATAAAGTTGCGAATATTCCTATTGAAAGAAAGATAGAAAAAAAGTGTGTATGTACTTATGTACACGCGTTAGAAGTTATACTTTTTTGGCGTAACAAGATGTAATCTTTTAAAATATTTTATCTTTCACCTTATTCTACGTTTGTAGAAAAAACGACACTAACAATAGAAAAAAGGTATTTAATACATTGATAGTTTTAATACAAAGAAATACGAAGAAACAAAGTGTTGACTATAGCTAACTTCAGGGTGTGGGTTTTTCGTGACGGTGTGCGCGTGCATCGTAAAAATTTACTCTCGTCATTTTTCCCTAACGCGCCAAAAGAAGCATAACTTCAAAAAGCTTTCATGAAATTTCCACGCATTCAGTATTGAGGTTATACAGCGTACGATTGTCGTCAACTAGTGTTTCGATATTCGCATGCAAACACAGTCAGAAGTCGGAGAGTAAGTAACATCAAGGGAGCATAGCGCTTTTTTCTTACGTGACAATTTTTACCACTTGAATCCTACCGTAAGCCGCGTTAAGAAACTTCGTTCTAACAATTCAGTACAATGGTTAATTTACGGCATAAGTTGGTTTATAAATACAAGTTATAAGTATCTCATACTTAGTTACTATAGTCATAATATTCTTTACCTGTTGTTAAGTATTATAAACGTAATCCTAGCGTCGTATCCTCGGATTTAACATTACTTTATTGTTGTGAAGAGATCAGCACGTGAAGGATGAAGGTGCGACGTCAACTTTCACGGAGATAAAACTTGTTTGTTAGTTTATGTCTCCGGTATTAAACAGAGTTTCCTAAAGTTCCGCGGCTGCTCACTTTATCTGATCGTGGAAGAGTCAAGGACTCCGATCAGGAGAATCTTTAAAAAATACTTTTCCAGACTACTCTCCTAAAATGGCTATTGCTTATTTAAGTGTATTAATTACTTTTATACCTCTTTTAGTTAGTTGGTTATTGAACTTGTTTAAATATAGTTTTATCTATCATAGATTATTTTTTTATTACATTATTTATTTATTTTATTCATAGATAATTTTATAGATAGAGCTTTATATATTAGTATAGCTAATATATAAAGCTGAAGAGTTTGTTTGTTTGTTATCTCAAGAACTACACGTCCGATTTGAAAAATTCTTTTAATGTTAAATAGTTCATTTACCGAGGAAGGCTATATATATATATACTAGCGAGCCCGGCAGACGCTGTCCCGCCTTGATTATAAAAAAACCTGGACAAATGATATACGAAAACGTTCCTCGTGCATCACTTTATCCACTGGTGAATACCGCATAAAGATCCGTTCAGTAGTTTTCGAGTTTTTCGCGAACAAACAGACAGACAGACGCGGTAGGGGACTTTGTTTTATAGTATGTAATGATATATAACTATTCCACGCGGACGAAGTTGCGGGCATAAGCTAGTGGAATATATAAACGTTTCTAATATCTGTTTGTAGCTTATCGAAATATTGGCCAATGTCCAATACATATTATCGTCAAAATTAATATGGATACCAGGATATCCAGCACTCTTCAATACTTTTTGTATGCATGATTTACTAGATTTTGCTCGTGGCTCCGCTCGCTTTGATGTAGATCTGACCTATCCTTTTGAGAATAGTATTTTATTTTGTATCTTATGTCCTTTTTTGTACCCCAGGTAACATGTATGCAGAATTTTATTATGATCGGTTAAGTACTTAAAGCGTTAAAGTGTGACTAATAAACTCATATTCGCATTTATATTATCTACGTTATTATAAGAATGTACATCGAACGTCTCTGTACTTTTTAGATTTTTGTGAAAAAAAAAATGTATGCAGGTGTCTTGGAATAAATAATAAAATACATTCCAATTATTTTTAGAAATGTCTGTCTGTTTATCTGTCTTTTTGTTTGAACACACATCACTGACAAAGTACTACGCGCACGTTTAAACTTCACCAAGAAAATCATAAAGCATATCCTCGAGAGTAACTTAGTCTTTGTTTCATTAAAATCGGTCCACTCTATCAATAGTTATTGTAATTTTAATGACGACGCGGTATAAGTACGGGCAAAAAGTAGACAAGTAAATGGACTTAATACATTCAGGTGACTTTTTCGATCACTGTTTTTACATAAAATTCCACGCAGACGAAGTCGCGGGCACACCTAGCGCTAAAATGAAAATGTCCAACAACAACACCCCCCGCCATTCAGCTACATACTGCAATATAATGGAGTGATACTACAGCGTTAATTTTGAATGGGGGGCCATAGCAATGTACGGACGTGTGGTCGGTGGTTTAACAAAAATAATGCATAACTAACACATATACGATACGATACAAAGTGTGAATACAAAATTCGTGGTCAGGGCAAATTTGTGAACGAGCTTATATGCCTACTGCAGTGTTTAGAATAGGTCAGGACAGGCAACTGACCGCAGTTTGTGTTAGCCGCATCGACTGCAACCAACTGGTTTTCCGCCGGTCTGACACAGGAAATTAATATAAATTCCTATCGCATAAACTCGCAACGGGCGTACCGTACCGCCACGCAGACCGTGATGAGGCCTATTGTGTGAAAGTGATTCAATCGAATCTCACTTCCCTAGTCGATTCACGTTTGTTTGCATCTGAATGTGGTGTTAACAGCTTAACCAATATACATTTTCTGAGTTTTTAAATAAATAAATGAACAGCTAGAGAAGAGTTCTGTAATGTTTAACAGGCGGTAAATGTGGTCTTATTATATAGGAGACATGTAAGAAATTATTTATCTTGTATTAATACAAGATAACTACTTTCTAACTAGTTACGGAACACGTGCGCAATTACTAGCACCAACTTACAAATACGACGTTGATAATTATATAAGTTTATTTATGTACAACTTTGTTTCTATCTTCTATGATGAAGCCTTTAATTTTTGGTGTTGGAACATATTTCATAAATGTACCAAAGTCGTGTAAAGGTAGTTAGTTCCCTAGAAGCATTAGTTGTATTATATTTTTATCAATGATATTATAACTAAAAAGTTGTAGATAACGGTAACGACCTACATGACAAAACAAATGGCAGGATAACGCACTAGGGTGGGTCAAAAAAATCGATTATTTTTTTTTTTACAAGTGACACGGAAAAATGGGTTGCTAGACACCTTAAAAAAATTCTCACCAAGCATGAGCTCTTAATTTTAATAGGAAGATCCTCCGCATCGCAGTTTTGTATTTTTTTCTCAGTCCAATAGAAAAAAATTCACACCTCATCATTTATCGATTGAACAGAAAAATGTTCCGAGAGAATTTTTTAGGAAATTTAATGCTCTACAAAAAAGGTATCTTATATTTTTTCCGTAAACCTCACCATTTGAAAGATATTAAGGATTTAATTTTGATTATTTTAAGACAAATTTCATTTTTGTTTATGAATTTTATAACTCGACAATAAATGACTTTTACAAAATGCGCAATACAATTTTTTGTTGGAAATTAACTGCTCTATAAAAATTGAAATTTTTCGAATATCTCATCAAAAACTTCTGGTGGAGCCGGTGCGATGGTCGTCGAGCCGGAGGGCGCGCGGTGCATGCGGGGTTATCTAGAATCAATTTAAGTGGACTGTATTTGCGGGGGTGCTATATTGATATTCAACTATTGCGATCAGTTACGATTAAGAAGAGAAGGGCAGGATGGAAACCTGGCACATACCTCGCGGTGATGCAGTCTCCATGTGGCTAGCCGGCTAGGTGTTTCTCGTTTCTTTCCACAGAGTCTTCTCTCACAAGACACTTATTGTTCATAATAAATGTCGGCACGTATGTAGCGATGCGTTTATTTCTCACTCGAGCTTGCAAAAACTCAATATGCCAGCATGCGGCGTGGCTCGGCAAGGACACTGCGAGCCGCGTAAACTACACGACGATAGCAGACGAAGTCGCGCAACACAATGGCGGCACCAGTCGAACACTGGCGGCGGCAATCGAAAACTATTGGCGGCGCGAGCGTCGCGATACCGAACTAGCATGTGCCATAGTTAAAGGGAAGTGTGATTGGGCAAGACTAGATGGCGTGACCTGATCGCATTAATTGGTCAAAATTCAAAGTGACGCGATTTAATCCATAATGCGGGAATTTTCAAACATACATAAAGCGGCGCAACCAGCATACACACGTAAAGTAATATTGTAACAGCACACTGTCTTAGATAAAATGTGGAAGTAAGACCGCATATTCTCAACACTGGTGGTGAGAAAGAAATAGTTATATGTTGCTTAGATACGGGCGGATAGATAGGGGCAGTCGTCAAAAATAGGCTACCTAGCCAAGTTTTAACAAGGCGCTGTTGAAGCGCTTATCACGTATCTACTACACTATCTACAACTTTTTAGTTATAATATCATTGATTTTTATCAAATGAACGCAGGCTTATATACAAGCTTCACGTTGTATCCATATTTTGAAATTTGTGTACACTCAGTTACAATATCGGCCAATAGTGCTAGTAAAGTAAAGTAGTTATGTAGAAGCCTTTACTAATTAAGAATGTCTTAGTACCACTGTCTAGCGAGAAAAATGTTTTTTCGGCATTTGAAAAGGCTAATACATCGTAAGCTGATGCGTTTTGCTCAAAAATTAGACGTTTAAAGATTGGCATTATCGTATATGTATGTGAAAATACATGACACACGTTAAAACTGGAAATGGCTGGTCTTTTACGTAGACGAAATGGGTCTGCGTCCAGCGAGTTAGGAAGTTAAAATTTAATGTGAAGTCCGGATTGGAATAGTACTCGTAATGTTAGGATGGTAATCTGAAGATATTCCCAGTTCAAAATATAATTTATAAATAAATAGACTAACATTTTATGATTATATTTAAACTGTTTATCAATTATATACATATATAGTATTGAAACAACAATAGTTAGTCATTTTTTATTTTTTATATAGATAGTCATCTGAGCACTGAAGAGGCCAAAAATGAACTTCGATAACTATGTATGATTACTGTATATTATATGACATTTCTGATATGTCTCATATGTTAGTTATTATTTTGTTATCAGAAATGTTCTTATATTAGTCCCAGCAGAGAGCTATGTCTTATGTGCCAATATCTACTTAATGTGTAAATATGTACTCCTGACACAGTTTTATTCCATTAATATACAAAATTATTGATGTCAATTGTTGAATTACAATATCATTTAAAATGATTTTCATATATCATTTATTTGGACGATTCTGTTAAAAATGTATTATAAGTGTGTTATCGAAGTAATAAAATCCTTATTGGATATACGCGTGTGTCTGTAAACGAGCCACTTCCCTTGGTAAATATTTTACATCGCAATTCCGCCTACTTAAAAGCAATACGAACTCACAAAAGACCGGAATTACTCCCACCTTCGAAATGAAACAGACGCTTTGTCGATTTTGCGGGATGCCTTGTAACGACACCTTTATTGAAAAGGTACTATATGTGATTCGTGACTCTACGAGATAATCGCGATGCGTACGTGTTTTGGTTGTCATTTTTATTGTCTATACTGTTGATTGTATTATCAGCAAGCTGCAGAGTAAAAAGAACCATTTTTTAAATGTAGCACGAAAAGTAATGGAGCTGTTCCTGATTATATGCAAATTTTAATTAAAAAAACAACGGCGACTAACGAGAGTGTGTTTATTTTTGTCGTACTTTGAAGTTTTAGAACTAGCTTCTGCTTCATTGATCCTTGAAAAAATAATGTGATGAGAATATAAACAGGTCGACATAATAGTGACAACTGGTGACGGATGTGAACGGTATTACAAATTACTACGTCTGATTACTCATCGCACTATGTTTTTGATATGGACATGTTTCCAGCATTGTAATACAACTATACCTAGTCGGGTCATAAATTTCGTCAAAATCTTTTTATCTTTAATTTTAGAATACTGGCCAGATATACATCGATTAATTTAGAAAATAGAATGTTCGCTCTTTCCAAAAATAAGAAAAAAAAAACATTTTTATTCATTCTCAAAGATGGAATGGTTGCAAAAAGGAGATAGAGTCGCGGTTATTTAACATCAACAGAGATATTTAACATCCTAAAAAAACTGAAAATAGCACTACAGTTTGTTTGTCGCACTATTAAACGGTATACTAAAGATTTAAGTTTTGAAGATCGTAAGAGCAGCGACCGACCTCGCACAGTTAGGGCACCAGCGGTCATCAAAGGAGTGAAGGGGTGAATCCAACAAAATCCCGTGCGTAAACAAAAAAACCTTAGCTCTTCAGATGGGGTTAAGCAGAAACACGATGAAAAAAGAGTGTTAAAGGAAGACCTGGGACTATGAGCTTATCGTAAAAAGAACGGATACATTTGACCGCGCGTTTGAATAAAATAAGGCTGCAAAGATCCAGGGCTTTGCTACGGTGGTACGCGTGGAAAAATACAGTGAACTTTTGTTTTCGTATGAAAAAAATTGTTAACTTCGATGAAAGTTATAACAAAGAAAATGATAAAGTGAAATACCCACAGCAGTGTGAAAGCGAGTGCGCGAATTCCAAAGGGCCCAGTGAGGGCATTATCTTTCGTCATTCATGGTTTGGCTTGGAGGTTTATATTCTAGCTTAACTGAGGTGTTTTTCTTTGAAAAAGGTGTGACAGCCAGTGCCGTTGAGTACCAATATAACCTCGTAACAAAGATAGTCGGGTACCACCCGAAACAACCATGTCCGGTGAATACCTGCACCAACCGAAACGACAGGGAGTCCCACTCCCTGTTACACCATTCTGGCAAGACCGGACGGACGGCGTCAATTATGTGACGCCCATAACGCGCGTCCGCTAGGTTCCGGCTCCACCGGTCCATAGCACCCTCCATTTCCAACCGCCTTTTTGCTTCATCTCCCTGGGAGCTGAAGGCTCACCAATTCTCTTCCTTACCGCCGTGAACTCATACACGGCGGCAAGAACTTTCGCCTCCAACCCCCTGACCACCCTCTGCGCCATGATGCGTTGCGCACTGCGCAACGCCCGCACGTTGGTGGCACGGAGAGCATCGGCCCACACCGGGGCCCCATAGACGGCCATCGCACGCACGACTCCCATATAGAGTCACCGACACCCGGCACTCGGCCCCGCGATGTTGGGGAGCAATCGGCCGAGTGCTGCCGCCGCCCCCACAATCCGCGGTCCGAGCCCCTCAAAATGGCGAGACCCAGATACTTCATCCGGGTCCCCACCCCGATACGGGCGCCATCTACAATTAAGTGGACCCCATGGAATAATATGGCCTCAGTCTTGTCGAGGGCCACGTTGTCGGTTGTGGCCGCCGTGGCTAGGCGCACCAAACTACCCCATTCCACCTCCCGGGCTACGACTAGGGTGTCGTCCGCGTAACATATTAGACGCACTCCGATTGGGAGCGCGCCGCGGAGCACCCAGTCGTAGTCCAGATTTTTTTTTTAATTTATAACCATACTAAGAATTAAGTAAATTATTACATTCGTTAATTCATATCGTTGTCCTATTGGTACAACAAGTTTTAGTTACTTTATACGTATGTTTTACGGCAATCTTATCAAATGGCGATGTGGTTGAAGATGGTAAACATGCTAAACTTAGAGGAAGACTGGCTCGCGAATGCAACTGCTGAAACAATCCAACAGGCGCTTGGTGACACATATTGAACTTGAGGGTGGTAGCTAATTATCCAGATTAACAAAAAGTCCTACCAACGTGTTATTGTTTCATCACAATATTTTCCATTATTGAAACTTCCAATTCAGTTGCAAAGATTCGTCCTTTCATTGATGGGCACGGGGTCCGAATAGGCTATCAACTATCCAACATCGCTCCAAAAGTCAGTTTTAGAAGTTTAATCTGATTTTTTAAAATCCCCTAAAGATAGGCACTCATCAATGCTTTGTCTAAAAAATGTAAGCAAAAACTTTTAGAAAATACAAACTTTTCTTTTCGTTAAATTATTATTCAGATTGACGTAAAGGTTCTTTTTTTTAATTATTTAAGTCTTTCTGATCCTGACTAATTAGCACTACACTTTCATATCTTAATTACTCAACCGATTTATATGAAATTGTAGATATACGTTGTTAGGGATACTGAAAAGAACATAGACTACTTTTTATCAAGAAGGAAGTTACTGTCCTCGAAGGATAGGTCAAATCTACATTAATGCGGGCAAAGTCACGAGCAAAACTAGCTTAGTATACATGATGTCCATAGTGTCATGTTTCTTTAGTTTCCTTCAACCTGTTCTCCAAATAAAATTTAGACATAGTTCTGTTATATCTATACTAATATATAAAGCTGAAGAGTTTGTTTGTTTGTTTGTTTGGTTGAACGCGTTAATCTCAGGAACTACTGGTCCGATTTGAAAAAATCTTTTGGTTTTAGATAGCTCATTTACCGGGGAGGCTTAGGCTTAGGCTATATATCATCATGCTAAGACCAATATGAGTGGAGCGCTAATGAAGAATGTTTCAAAATCGGGCATATTTTTCGATTTGATTGCTTTCACTGCGTGTTAGCGTTAGTTATTATATACGTTGCCATGGTAACGTGGGAAGTTTCTATTGCAACCATTTTCATATTATTTTGTGTCCTATTCAAAAAGTTTATTCTACGTTAGTTTTGTTTCCAATTTTTTATTTGCAGTATATTACGTATTATAAAAATAAAGTGTGTGTTTGTAAAAATAAATAATAACTTTTTGGTGAATGTATATAACTACAAATAACAAAAAAAAAAGGTTTAGATATTCGGCCGATATTTTTATATTATTATATTTTGCCTGTTTGTTTGTTTGTTAGTTCCGGGTAATCTCCAACACGGCTGGACTTATTTTAACGGGAATTTTACTGGCAGATAGCCGAAATTATAGCGGTTGACATATTCTATTTTGTGTGTCCGCGGCTTCGTCCGCATTGCTATTTCTAAACTGGTTGGACTGATTATTACGGGATATTCAGTGGTAGATAGCAGACCTTATAAAAAGTAATTTTGGTTTTTTATTCGCCTTCGGCCGCAGTAGAATATCCGAAATGCTTTAACTGATTTTCACGGGACTTTCACTGGCAGATAACTAGCTAATGAGCTATTTTATTTTAAGCTAGCGGGATCGGCAGACGTTGTCCCGCCCTGATAATAAAAAGAAAACCTTGACAAATTATACCTAAACCTTCCCCATGAACCGTTCTACCTATTGGTGAAAATGGTATGAAAATCCGATCTGTCGTTTTTAACTTCATCGCGAACAGACAAACAGACAGACCAGAGGATTTTGTTTTACACTATGAAGTGATGAACTGTTACCTGTGCATTCGTTCGTGTGAATTTAATAAAAATAGTTTGTTTACTGTAAACAAGCGCGTGAGACATGCGCTGTACTGGACTCCAAGAATAAATGTATGTAATTTGAATTATATTATTATTTTGGTCAATTTGGCGGCCAAATTGTTTTATTTACTGCGTTTGCATCTATATAACTCAGTGATTATAGCAACGAATAACAATTATATCGACAATATGGGCATGTTATGTCTATATAATAAACAATTTAACACATATTGTTCGATAATGTATAGTTTAAAATTTTCATTACTTTCTTATATAGTCTAATGAGCACTGAGGGTGGTACATAGTAGGTTAAAGTTCCAGGTATGTTGCTGATGATAAATCCCATCCCATTCGATATATTATTCGTATTCACATATCTAATGTACACGTTACATGTTACAGTAGATAGCGTAATGTAAAACTGTAAGTAAGTGTGTACATTACAAAAATGCTTTTTCAAAAACATTTGTAACTATGACACCATAGTTATTTAATCCATTTAAAAAAAACGCGTACGGAGCCGCGGAGGACAGCTAGTATCTAATATACACGTTATATGTCACAGTTTGCGTGCGTGTCGTAGTTACAAATGTATTTGAAAAAGTATTTCTGTAATGTACACACCTACTTACAATTTTACATTTCTTTAAAACATTTAAAAAAACGCGAGCGGAGCCGCGGGTTACAGCTAGTACTAATATATAAAGCTGACATTTTTTTGTTGTTTGTTTGTATGGTTGAACGCGCTAATCTCAGGAACTACAGGTCCGATATGAAAAGCTCTTTCGGTGTTAGATAGCTCATTCACCGAGAAAGGCTATAGACTATGTATCATCACGCCAAGACCAATAGGAGCGGAGCGCCAGTGAAGAATGTTTCAAAATCGGGCTGTTTTTTCCTTTGAGCTGAGTGTTAGCGTTAATATTATATACGTTGCCATGGTAACGTGGTAACTTTCTATCGCAAACATTAAAAGTTTATTTTGTGTTTCTATTCAAAATGTTTATTCTACGTTAGTTTTGATTCCAATTTTTTATTTGTAATCTATTACGTATTATAAAAATAAAGTGTGTGTACGTAAAATTAAAATAACAATTTTTTGATGAATGGATATGGCTACAAATAATTTTTTTTTTTTATATTTCGTCGGTAATTTTATATTTTTATATTGTCTGTTTGTTTGTTTGTTCCGGGTAATCTCCAAAACAGCTGGACCTATTTTAACGGGAATTTTACTGGCAGATAGCCGAAATTATAGCGGTTGACAAATTCTATTTTATTTGTCCGCGGCTTCGTCCGCATTGCTATTTCCAAAATGGTTGGACCGATTATTCAAGGGGTTTTCACTGGTAGCAGATGTATGTCTATCAGATAACTTTGTTTTACAGTATGTAGTGATCTGTAGTGATGAACTGTTACCTGTGCATTCGCCCGTGTGAAATAGATCAAAAATAATTGTTTACTATAAACAAGTGCGTGAGACGTGCGCTGTTCTGGATTCCAAGAATAAATATACATAATTAAAAGTCATATATTTGTATGTAATTTGAATTATATTATCTTTTTGGTCAATTTGGCGGCCATTTTGTTTTATTTACCGCGTTTGCGTCTATATAACTCAGTGATTATAGCAACGTATAAGAATAACACAATTATATCAACGATATGGTCATATTATATCTATATAATAAAAGATTTAACAGATATTGTTCGATAGTATATAGCTTAAAATTTTCATTACTTTCTTATATAGTATTAGAGAGCGCTGAGGGTGGTATATAGTAGGTTAAAGTTCCAGGTATGTTGCTAATGATAAATCCCATCCCTTTCGGTATACTATTATTATTCACATATCTAATGTACACGTTACATGTTACAGTAGATTGCGTGCGTGTCGTAGTTACAAACGTTTTTAAAAAAGCATTTCTATAATGTACACACCTACTCACAATTTAATGATAAGATGAAGATGAAGAGAAAAAGTCTTGTATTATATATTTCAAGAAATCTATACATATAATAAAAATGAAGTGTCTATATGTAATATCAAAATTAAATTTTTTTACTGATTGGGTATGAAAGTATACACGATTCAGATAACAAAAATGCAATTTTTAAAATTTTTGTCGGTCTGTCTGTCTATTTGTTCCGGGTAATCCCCGAAACGGCTGAACTGATTTTCATGGGACTTTCACCGACAGATAGCAGACATTATAATAAGTAATTTAGTCTATATTAATTTAGACCAGTTCTTAACCGTGGCTTCGCCTGCACTGCTATCTCCAAAACGATTTGACCGATTTTAACGGGACTTTCATCAGCAGATAGCGGACATTATAAAAAGTAATAAAAGCGATTTTAGTTTATACTAGCTATTAACCGTGGCTTCGCCCGCAGTGCTATCTCCAAAACGGTTCGATCGATCTTCACGAGACTTTCACTGGCACATAACTGACCTTATAAAAACTAATGAAGGCAATTTTAGTTTATACTAGCTGCTACCCACAACTTCGTCCGCATGAAATTTAGCAAAAATATGTTGTTCACTGTAAACATATGTGTAAGACGTGCGTTGTACTGGATTCCAAGAATAAATATAATTGAAATTCATATATCTGTATCTATGTATGTAATTTGAATTATATTGTCTTTTTGGTCAATTTGTTTTATTTACCGCCCTTTCGTCTACCTACCTCAGTAACCATAGTAACATATACCTAGTCTTGTCATAAATACTGAAACAAAGAAAAAAAGTGTGTGTGTACTTATGTACACGCGTTAGAAGTTATACTTCTTTGGCATAACAAGATAACAATCTGTTCAAAAATTTTATCTTTCGCCTTAATCTACGTTTGTAGAAAAAAAAAAAAAAAAAAAAAAAAAAACGACGAGCGTACCAACATGCGCGACTAATATCGAGGTTCAATTGAATAATGAATATGAGCGAGAGAATAATGAGCGGTTAAGCAGACAGCTTCATACTGTTAATTTTGTGTCATAGATGTGCGCGCATCTTAAAATTTCACTCTCATCATTTTTTCATAACGCGCCTAAAGAAGTATAACTTCAAAAACATTTGCATTATATTTTTACCTTACAGGTTGAGTATAATTATATTTAGCGCCATCTAGTATGCACATTTGAGAAAATGTTGACTATAGCTAACTTCAGAGTGCCGGTTTGCAGACAGCTTCATACTGTTAATTTTGTGTCACATCTTAAAATTTCACTCTCATCATTTTTTCATAACGCGCCTAAAGAAGTATAACTTCAAAAATATTTTCAATTGCAAATAACATTTCTTACTTTTAGAGCGTGTTAGTTTAATACATAAATATAACACAATTTAAAATATAAAAAGCTTATTCGAAGTGGTCTCCATTATTTGCAATACAGTCCTTTAAACGTCGAGGCCAGTTATCAATAGAAGCACGCACTGTTTCCATGGGAAAATTCTTCACTGCCCATCGTACGGATTGTTTTAGGGACTCCAAATTATCATGGCGTTTAGAGCAAACCGTATTCTCTAAAGCTGACCATAAATCATAATCCAGCGGATTAAGATCAGGACTAGACGATGGCCAGTCTTCAGCTCTGATGAAGTCCGAAACGTTCGTTTCCAACCAAGACTGCGTAGACCGAGCTTTATGACCCGGCACCGAGCCTTGCTGGAAGGACTATTCTTGGTTATTGAACATGGTGTTGTTAAAGGGCTTCACTACCTTCTCAAGAATGGTAATTTGATACACTTGTGCTGATGTTTTGATACCTTTCTCACAAAAGTATGCCAATACCCCACCAAACCATCACTGAAGTCTGATAGTGCCCACGTTGCACTCTGACGACTAATTGGGAAATTTCCTTAGAGCTTTCAGCATAAATACGGTCATTTTGTTTGTTAACATGTTGCTCAATTGTAAAAAATTTCTCATCCGTAAACAAAATTTTTCTGTGTCCTCCCTTTGCGTACCGCTTCAGTAGTTGTTTCGATTTTACCACCCTATTCTTTTTTTAATTATCAGTTAAGAAATGACCAGTACGTCTCTTATAGGTTGCAATTCCTAATTAATCTTTTAAAATACGCGACATGGTTCTAGGTGCTATCTTCATCTCTCGAGAGAAAATGTTTTGTTTTCGGACAGGATCTCTTCGAATTCTTTCCCTTACTGCTTTGACCACCTTTTTCATACGTACGCTACGTGGGAGGCCAGATCTTTTTCTGTCACACACAGTGGAGGTCTCATTGCACCTATTAATAGCCCGGTACACAAACATTTTACTAATACCAAGCGTATGGAGCGCAAAATATTGTACAATGTATTGGCGCCAAAATGAGAGAATTCAATGAATAATAATATAAAAATGACAGATTCCAAATTCAAAAGTAATATTTTGATTATTTTTAATTGTAACAGTATTTATAGCCAGACTAAATATATAACGTGTTCAATAAGCACTATTTAAATTATCAAATAATAAAAACTGCTTAGATAGATATAAAGTTTTATATCTTAATTTATATTTATGCAAAATTTCAAGACGACGCTCATTCATTGTTTACAATGCAACGTTATAATTTTTAATAGTAATATTGAATATCAAAGGAGTCTTGCTAATAATATATTAGACCATAAATGTATTACTTATTAACAACTAGCGGGCCCGGCAGACGTTGTCCCGCCCTGTTTATAAAAAAATCCTTGACAAATGATATACCAAAACCTTCCTCATGAATCTCTCTATTCACTGGTGAAACCCGCATCAAAATCCGTTCAGTAGTTTTTGAGTTTATCGTGAACAGACAGACAGACAGACGCAGTAGGGGATTTTGTTTTATACTATATACTATACTATATAATAATAATGATAATGATATGGGCATATTATATCATTATAATAACATCTTTAAGTCATTGTTTCATTAGTTTCTTATACAGTGTAAGTGAGCACTGAGGTAGTTATATGTTGGGTTAGCGAGGGTCGTGGGAGAGCTGTTCCCCGACCCTCCGATGCTACCGGCTCCTCCCATGCCTCCGCCTCGGGAGGCAGTCGAGGAGGTGCTCGACGGTCCTTCCCCTCCGATAACGGAGGAGGAGATGGGGAGGGCAGTCGAGCGCCTCCTCAGCCGGCGTAGAGCGCCCGGCCCTGATGGGGTCCCGGGTCGGGTGTTCGGCCTAGCATTGGGCCATCTAGGGGGGTGGCTTCGGGAGCTGTTCGACCGGTGTCTTGCGGTCGGGCAGTTCCCGAAGCCCTGGAAGCTTGGGCGGCTCTGCCTGATGCAAAAGGCAGGCCGCCCTCCGGACTGCGCGTCCGCGTATCGGCCCCTCGTCCTGCTGGACGACG
Organism: Antheraea yamamai; assembly: GCA_036509395.1. Classification (NCBI taxonomy): domain Eukaryota; kingdom Metazoa; phylum Arthropoda; class Insecta; order Lepidoptera; family Saturniidae; genus Antheraea; species Antheraea yamamai. Next base: position 9,075,955 of record AP028429.1, read on the forward strand.
CCGGGAAGGCGCTGGAGAGAATTATCTCCTCCCGGGTCGTCCAGCACCTAGAGGGCGTGGGGCCGAATCTGGCGGACGCGCAGTATGGCTTCCGGACAGGGCGTTCCACGGTGGACGCCCTGTCCCTCCTTAAGTCGCTGTCTACGGAGGCGACCTCCCAGGGGGAAAGGGTGTTGGCGGTGTCCCTTGACATCGCCAACGCCTTCAACACCCTGCCGCATGGTGTTATACGGGAGGCGTTCCGATATTTCGGAGTGCCCCCGTACCTGCGGCGGGTGTTGGAGGCTTACCTCGAAGGTAGGGAGGTCGCCTACGTAGACAGCGACGGGCGAATGGTCAAGCGGGCCACAAGACGGGGGGTTCCACAGGGGTCGGCCTTGGGGCCGCTCCTGTGGAACATGGGCTACGACTGGGTGCTCCGCGGCGTGCTCCCATATGGGGCACGCCTCATATGCTACGCGGATGACACCCTAGTCGTAGCCCGGGGGGGGGGGGGAATGGAGGGAGGGGGAGCGCCTGGCCACGATGGCCACAACCCTCGTGGTCAGGCGCATCAGGAGGTTGGGCCTCAGGGTGGCCCTCGAAAAGACCGAGGCCCTACTTTTTCATGGGCCTCGGCGGGGGCCACCACCTGGGGCCCACATTGTGGTGGAGGGCGCCCGGATCAGGGTGAGGCCCAGATGAAATATCTGGGCCTCACCCTGGACGGGCGCTGGCGGTTCGAGCCCCACTTTGCGGGGCTCGGACCGCGAATTGCTGGGGCGGCGGCGGCACTCGGCCGGTTACTCCCCAACATAGGGGGGCCGGGCGCCGGGTGCCGCCGACTCTACATGGGAGTCGTGCGGGCGATGGCCGCCTACGGGGCACCGGTCTGGGCCGACGCCCTCGGTGCCGCTAACGTGCGCGCTCTTCGTAATGCGCAGCGCACGGTGGCACTGAGGGCGATCCGGGCGTACCGGACGGTGTCCTCTGCGGCGGCCTTTACGCTCGCCGGCTCCTTACCCTGGGAGCTGGAGGCAGGAGTTCTCGCCGCCGTGTATCAATTCACGGCGGCGAGAAAACCAAGGAGGGAGCCTCCGGCTCCCAGGGAAGTAGAGGCGGAGAGACGGCGTCTCACAAGAGACGCCGTCGAAAGATGGCAGCAGGACCTGGCGGACGAGCGGTTCGGGCGGTTTACCGTAGACGCCGTCCGCCCGGTCCTGCGGGCGTGGTTAGATAGGGAGTGGGGCTCCCTGACGTTCCGACTGGTGCAGGTACTCACCGGACACGGTTGTTTCGGGTGGTACCTGCACCGGATCGCACGCAGGGAGCCGACCGCCGCCTGTCACGAGTGCGGCGCTGACGAAGATACCGCGCAGCACACTCTGTCTGAGTGTGCTGCGTGGGGGGAGCAGCGCCGCATTCTGGCGGCGGCGGTAGGACCTGACTTGTCGCTGCCGAGCGTGGTCTCGGCCATGCTCGGCAGCGAACCGGCGTGGCGAGCGATGTCCTCCTTCTGCGAGGACGTCATCTCGCAGAAGGAGGAGGCGGAGAGGGCCCGCGAGGCAGATCCTCAAAGTGGCCCTCTCCGCCAAAGGAGGACAGGCGGGAGGAGGCGGCGATTCGCCCAACTCCTCCCGCCACCGTAGCCGGACCTGAGGGGGTGGGCCGGGGGGGCCATCTCCTCATTGCACAGGTCCGGCGGACGAGGGGGGACAGCCGGTGTGTACCCGGTCTGTCCCTCTATAGGTAGGAGCCCGGCGGTCACCTTCCGCCGGGCGGACCGTGGGGGCGGCTCTACAAGGTTGATTAGCTTGAACGATCCCTTGCCGCCCCCACACAACGGTCTGTCGGTACACCGTGGGGTTTTAGTCCGTGCGAGTCGGACATAACCCACTCTCTCCCCCGGGAGGGTGGGTATCCATAAGGGATTTCCCCACGTTAAAAAAAAAAAAAAGGCTCCAAATATGTTGCTGATGATAAACCTCATTTGACACACTGTTAGTATTATTATATATCTAATGTATACGATACATGTTACTGTAAGTGGCGTGTGTGTCGTACTTACAATTGTTTTAAAAGAGCATTTCTATAATTGTATATGGTCTCACATTTTTTTATTTCATTAATACAATTTAAAAAAACGCGTGCGGTGCTGCGGATACAACTAGTTTATTATACTTTCAGAATGATAAATATGGAATATCTGAAGGACAAAGAGTCCATCAGCGTATATACAAAAGGTAATGTAAATCTTTTAAATCTTGCCATCAAAAATGTAGGAGCTTAATCGTAGTACATTAGCGTAGTAACGGGTGCCCGTAGGTTGAGACCATCAAACTCGCTTATTGTTACGCCACGACTCTGTAAAAAAGATTAGCACATTTGCCGTTAACGATCCCGAAAACAGGGCCGCATCAGACATCGGGGCAGGCGAAATAAAACGAAATAGCAATAAAAGTAAATCGACGGGCCCGTCCCGGGGCTTCTACGTGCCGGATTAAATCAAACGTTATTCGTCTTAGCAAATTACGGTTCATGTTTTTGTATATTCCCGGGACTTGATGTACGGAAATGTAAGCTGGGTAGAAAGTACATTTAAATACAATTTAGGAAATCCGGTATTAGGACATTTTACATCTCTGCAATGAAAATAAATTTTAGCCCTGAATTCAAGTGAGAAATTTCGAATTAATACGATAGTGTTTGTCTTGTTATGTTTTTTTATATAAAAATAGTTTTTTTTTATATAACCTTCCACTGCCTACACTTATATGTTAAATAAACAGTAAAAAATTAAAATCGCAATTTAATCGCGGAATTACTTGATGATTATGATGATATTAATCCTTATTCAATCTACAAAGATAAATAAAATTTAAGTATCTCTTTGTAATGTAAAAATAACACCTTTTTACTATATTCGTATAAAAATATATACGGAACTTGTAACAAAAAACCACTTTGTTTGTTCCGACTAATTCCCGAAATTTAGACCGATTTTGACGGGACCTTCACTGGCATATAACTGATGTGATATAACAACAGCTTTTGAATGTGTTAAATACTAAGTCACCTTTATTAATGAGTATTTATATGGAAATTTATGATTATATATAAACAGAATATCGTCAATTATATGTATTATACAATGATTTTTCACGAATATATAAATATATTTCGATATCGAATCAAAAATTTCACAGCCCTCGTGGTGCAGTAGTAAGCTATTATTGAGTCAAGTGATCGTGAGTTCGATTTTTGCATGTGTGTCTCTGTGGCGAGTGCAAAAACCTTAAAGATTGTATAAATTTTCTGATACATCTCAATTAAACATGTCAATTCTAAGACATCACACAAGGTTTTTAATTGAAATGCACGTCGTGGTAAACGTGTTACTTTATAATACTAGCTTATTATACTAGTTAGCTTTTTTCTCGAACGAAAAGTACAATATTATGTCCTTGTATGTACCTCAGACAACGTGTATGTGAACTTTTAGGATAGTCTGTTGAGTATTTCAAGCGTTAAAGCGTGACAAAGAAACTCACATTCGCATTTATAACATTAGTAAGGATTAAGGGAGCTTGTTTTCCAACGTTCATAATAAAAAAAACTCAATTATTTGGGCGACAAAATCTAGGTTAACAAATTGAAAAGTTGATCGATAATTTCGTAAAATGGTATCTGAATTATTTGTAACCGTACATATTTTATAAGGAAGTTGATTATTGAAAAACTTGGCAACTGGAGCCGTTGTGTGTTCATTTCTAAAGTCTCCAGGCTAAGGTTTATGCGTAGCGTTTAAGTTCTCGCAAGCGATATTAAAGCTACGATAAACCTAAAAACAACTTTAATCCACCTTGCCGCGAACTCCATGCATTGGGTCTACCAAATCTCCTTGAGAATGTTCGTGAATATTATTTACGTTTGTCTGGTTCCGCGATATAAGTGCGCATTATTTATTTACGTAAAAAATGTACGTAAATTTTCTATTTGCTTTCGACGTGATAACGTCTTATAAATCGATGAACGCCGGCTGCACGCACGAAAAAGCATGACTCATTGTCACGTTCCGGCTGAGCGCTCGGTACAAGCGAGAGCGCGGAACAAGCGATAAAGAGGCGCGATCGTCCTAAGCGTTCGGCTTGTGACGCATCTATCTCTCTTTCACTCCATTGGCCGATGCATCCGAGTCATTATCACGTAAAATTATTGCTCGTAAATATACTGACAACCAAATTTTTTTAAATTGTCGGTTTTAAAACTGACATTGATTGTTGGAACTGTTATGAAAAGTATAATTATGTAGCGAACTGGGTACTCCATTTAAATATAATTTTATGTGGATTTCCTTATTTATTTATTTAGCACTACAACTGTTCCCTTCTGGTCAAAAACCCCAGAGTCAGGCCGGAAACAAATTGGAAGAGTGTAGTGCTGAAGGATAGTCAGAAGAGAGAGAGATGAAATACATCTTATTTATATTTATTATATTTTTAGTTATCTTCCAATAACGCTTTCATTATGAAAATAGTTGCGATGTTTTTATATTATCATTATTATTTCATTTTATATTATCGTAATTGTAAGCTTAGGAAATGTTTATAATACAATTGATAATGTTTAAAAATCATATATGCCCTTTTTTGCATTTGGAGCGCGACAATAAAGGTATTCGAAAAAAAAAATAGAAGAACACAATATCTACACAGAGACATAATATCAATTGATTTTTCTTCTTTTATTTATATTTATCCTATATTACAATGTATTTTCACCAAAATTCTCACTTAAATAAAAAAACTACGAAGTCTTAGTAGGCGGGTAAGTTATATTTACTTCACAGCTTTGTAATAAATTGTTGAATTAGTTACAAAATAGGACATAAAGGAAATTAATTGATAAAGGGAAAATCGTGACGATATTTAATTATTACCTTTGGTGTTCCAATAAACAAAGTTAGCGATGTTGTGCCCCTTGAAGTTAATTCGAGTGTTTCTTGAGAGTTTTTGTTTATTCCTTTGTTTCGAGGGCTCGCTACGTTAAGGTTACAGGTGATTCTTAGTTAAAATGTTCCGTAAAGTTGGAAAGTATATGCCGAATCGTAAAGTTTGTCTTGTCCCAGCTTCATTGAGAACTTACACTGATGTTTGCCAGGAGGCGATGAGTTTGTCTTCCGACTTCAATACGCGTCTCAGACAGCGCTTAAACTATTTTAGTTGTCACCAAAGTTGGCTCCGTACGTAGAATTTTATTAAGTCGACTTACAAACTTTATATTATGTTGTGTAACTGCAATTCGCTTGGCGCTACGTTATAACATGGTTATAATTGCCACATTAAGATCTAAGAGGGTTATATACATATTCATAATTTACAAAAAAAAAAAATTATAATGACATTTTAATGGAGTCTTTATGTGATCGGACTATAATTCGTTCACAATGTTTACTTCATTATTTACTACTAGCGGGCCCGGCAGACGTTATCTCGCCCTGATTATAATAAAATCCGGGACAAATTATATACCAAAACGTTCCTCGTGAATCACTGTATCCACTGGTGAAAACCGCATAAAGATCCGTTCAGTAGTTTTTGAGTTTATCGCGAACAGACAGACAGACAGACGCGGCAGGGGACTTTGTTTTATACTATGTAATGAAGTTATTTAGATTGACGTATTTGGTAATGTAAATTAAATGTTAATATCTTCGATCAACAATAACTGGATATTGGGTCAGCGCGAAAAATACATCTCGGTAAATAACAGCTCACTTGAAATGTGAGCTTTTATTTTGTTTAGTTTGTTTGAAACACAGCCAATGTAAGCACGTTTCACAATGCCGCAGTGTATTCAAAAGATGCAAAAATAATACCCGAAAAAGCAATTTAACGGCCGGAGTATCTTACTTTCGCTAAATACATGTTGAATAAGTTATATTTTAAGCTTTAAACTAATAAATAATATCAAATCTTGAACAAAATTACCGATTTTAAACCTGTGGTACAAATGTTTGGCCAAGGCTCGCCAACTACGCACAAACACGCCCAATAATGGGAAAAAGTACTTTATTAATTTCGTGTTAAGGTTGAATTCACACTAAATGTTATTTATGTTGTTTCATTTGTAAGTGACGGGAGTAATTTAATGCTTTGCTCGTTTTGTCGTAAGTATTAGATAATATTTTGAACATTTGTGACTTTATTACTAGGTGTCATGGTAGTAATTAGGTTGAACTTAAAACTGTATTAAAACTTTTTTTATATCTTTCTTATTAAACAAATACTACTACATAAGTATATATTTACGCGGACAGTAGTTACCTTTGATTTTGTACATGACCCTTTATCTCGTTATTGTTGATCGAAGGTTAATATGCTACAGATACCTACCCTTCATTGAATTATACATTATGATTTAGGATTCAATATTAACGGAAAGGATTATTAATCATTTTGATTTGTCGTCGATGTCGTTATGTTGACTTGATAGTTGAAGAATTTCTTACAAATCATATGCTGAACAGTTTATGTAACGACTCCAAACGAGTCGGACTACGGTTGAATCTTAATAATCGAGATGAAATTGGGATGAATATCTCAATAATCTTGAAAGATCATGTTGCCCTGAGGCCGATCCCTATTGATGCCGTCTCCCTTGATGGTTTATGGGAATACGCCTATTTTGGATAAGTTTTGCAGATTTTCAACTTTGCAAGGAATTTTATAGCGTTTCGTAAATTATGTAAAGTCTTTTCGTAGTCCCAATAACTGGCGAAAAAGGTTTTTAAAAGTCACGATTTAACAATAATTTAACAATAAACAGAAAGATATTTCCGTATGTTCCCATAAAAACAAGATTAAGAGATGATCTAACATAAATTGTTAAATCTAAACCAAAAGACTTTACAAAACTAAGATTGGCCTCATTACGTTTGCGAAAGAACGAGGAACGATGAAAGAAGATACGAAATTGAGTAGATAAAATATGTAGGTAAGTGTAGGAATGCTTCTATTAAAGATGGAGCGACGACCTGCATAAAATACTGACAATCAGAATATATGCCAGGTAAATTGGAGGCTTATTTTTCATAGATTAAATATTAGTAGGCGGTGCTGTAGAGATTAATAATTTTAAAATGCTTGTAAATGATAATTACAAACTAGCATATTATATATATATATATATATATATATATATATATATATATATATATAGCATATATATTCCATTTTGGCAACCAGTCTTCTACTTTACTGCCATTACTGCCATTGTCAAGTGAGCATCAATATTACAAGTCTCTTGATATAATTTCAATGAACTAACAAGATGGTGGCTATCTTGTTAGAACCTTCCATGGAATTTTTATGGCATCTCAGAATTCATGATCCGTGGTATTATTTTCCTTTCACTTCACTTATGCACTATGCACAAACTATATTCCATAAAACACCACCAATTATATATAATATAGAGTCAAGTAACACAAGATTATGAATAAAAAATAAAATCCACTACATGACAGACCAAGATCCCGCCAAAAACTCAAACTCGAAAGTTGATATAGTTTTCATATTATCATGCTACTATATATTTTACCATAACCCGTCATTAAGATGCGTTGCAGCCCAACAAGTTTCAAGTTGACATGTGTCAATAGTTAATATATATGTACAGCATAATTTTATTTTTATTATTATTAAACTATTTATTACAATATGTAGTAATTACATCGATTAATAATAATTAGGAATAATAATAAAAGTGTGCGGAGCTGCTGGTACAGTTAGTACATTACATTACTTACATAAGAAAGCTCATAACGTTCGAAGTTATGTAGAAATGTATTTCAGTATATATTAAGAAAATACATACCGCAATATCTTCCATTAGGAATTGAGAATAAAAAGAAAAATGCAGTAATATCTTTTGTGCATCACAGGACTTTCCATACCCGACCAGATTTTAATGAAAAAAGTTCTCGACAAAGACATTTTAAATGCAAAATATTTGGCGTACCTACCTTCTTCGTGTAAGTATAAACGTTATTTCAGGTAACAAAGGTTATTTCTACGATTTCATTTAAATATTATCTTATAAATATGATTTATTTTATTATTATGAATTTAACAAGTTTCACGAAATTAGTTACATTCGACATAAAATATACAATATCATACGGGGCGGCTCTTTGCCTTTTCGATTGCATTGTAGCTATGGTATTCGCTAGACATTACTGAAACCATTACCTTATCTAAAGTCCTTCTCGGATTTATTTAGTTTTCCCTCGCCGCAATTTATCGAAAACCGCTCGATAAAGTTGTCAACACGAATGGATCTGGAGTCAATTTAAGACGAGAGAGATTTAAAAAGGGAACAATGTATTTTTTCTACACGTACGTGTCTGGCCAAGAGTTTTCCTATGTCGTTTTCTGTTGACCTATTATTTGCATAAATATCAAAGCAAAAAACTTTACGCAAAAGTGCATGTAATTTTTAAATTATAATTATTTGTATGTATATCATATCTACGTGTAATTCGTAATAATAACACCGAATGAGACACATTCCACTTTGAACAAAGTGTATGGTAAAATATAATAAATATATACAAATAAACAATGAATTAAATATAGGGTGGAAATATAACAATGAAATTAAAAAATAGGCTTATACTAGAACAAACTTTTCTCCATGCTAATTATTTATTCTATTAAATTCTTTTATAATTTCTAAAACTATTAATATTTCTATTAGTTGAAACGCGATTGATAATCTTTATATTTCCTTATATTTAAGCTTGCCGTGTACAAAACTTAATCAAATCGAGATGAGGTTAAATAAAAATTTATCCTTAATTATTTCTTGACGAGATGGAAAAGCATTATTGAAGACTTTTATAAATAAACTTTACAATATAAGTTCCTCGTAAATAAAAATTGGTTTAGCCGTTTTTGAATTAAATTCGGACATACAACAGACAAAATGATAGTCAGACAAACAAAAAAAATTTTTAACGTTATATTCGCGTTATAGTAGCCTTTATAAAAGACACATATCACAAAATTGTGAAGAAAGAAAAGACTAGTACTACAGACATATCAATATAGATATAATTTTATATTCCAAATAATAGTAACTTCAAGTGCTAAAATGCCCTAATTTGTCATTTGGACCTGAGAAGTGGTTTTCAACCATTTGTACTCCTTCCAATAATACAATATTATTCCGGCTGGTGCCGCAAACTTATCAACTACTTTAATCCCCTTTACGAACTTTGTTTTTACTTCCCTATGCTACCGGAGATTCTTACGAGTAGCACTCTATTATGCTACTATGTCTCACGTCACTTCAATAGAATTAGTTTGTGTACTTAAGTGATTTATAGGGAAGTTTGATAAAGTTAATTACGTCTAACGATGCTTTTTTGAGATATAAACTATTTTAATACGCTTACTTTTAAAATCGTTTTCCAATCATATTAACATCGCTTTGATAGTACAGTGGATATCGTGTTCGGACAACGGGTTGATCGACATAGGATTGAACTCTTGTGAATATGTCGAAGCTTTCGGTGTAGGAAATCATAGTATGGTGGTAAGGCTTTTCTAAGCTAGTCTGACTAGCTAACACCCTCAAGTTAAAATTCCGTCGCTAATACCTATGGATGTGATCACGTAGCTGTACTTGAGAACAAGTCTTCGTTGGTTCAGTATGTTTATTACATCACTAGCTGACCCGGCCACGCGTTGCTGTGGCTCAGTTATTATATCATTACATATTGATAAGAATTCATAATTGTTGTTGATAATATGACCAATAAACGTCACTTAATGATTTAAATAATTTTTTTAATATAAAAACTAAGATTTGTGACTTAAATATAAAAAATTAGACGTATGCTGTCTACAACTTTTCTCTAGAACTCAATTATATATCTCTCATCGTTAAGGCAGCGTACGTAAGAAACGTTTTCGTTCGACCGTTTTTTCACCGACTTACTTTGCAAATTCGACTACCACAAAAAAGTATTTTCATTTTTCGAGTTAATATATGGCTATATATATATATATTTATATAGGCTTATGACGCTCACAAATAACGTAGCTTTTTATTGTTAAAAGAATTTTCAAAATCAGTTTAGTAGATCCGGATATTACCCCCTACAACTTCACAAAATAACAAACTTTACCTCTTTATAATATTAGTATAGATTATTTAACACCAGGTGAGGATTGTGATCGGACGCAAAACCTATATAATATAAAAAAAAACATAAATAAAAATTACAATTCGTTTTGTTTATATCAATATAAACGGTAAATATATACACGAATTCCACGTTATTACTACCGTCGGTGCTAGGTATACAAGGAGATTTAAAAAATCCGTTATTTCCATTCGGAAGTGCCCGTATACAAATACCCGTGGGCGTAAAAAACGAAGGTTGGTAAAGCCAAACTTACCGAAACGTTTTTAAGCCCTCTCCCGAAGATATTGGCGGTCGACGAGACTTCACGGGCATTTTTCACCGAGTCCCCGGATATCGGTTTGACTAATAAATAACACTGGACATTCGGGACCTCGACTAAACCTTTCCAATTATACGCAGTAATTTGTATACGTTTTCTAATGTAATTTATTTTTAAATGCAATAAAGTATTCATTTTATACTTTAAAGAGAAACGTATTTTTTTTAATTTTATTTAAAATCAAAATTTGTAAATTCTATTATTGAATTTCGAAGAAATCTTCGTCGGTAAGATAACTTGGATGAGTACGCTAATGGAATGAATACATATTTTAATGTACTTAATTATATGAGGATCATCGTGTGAAATCTACTAAGCGTATCGGCATATGACTATGACCATTTGATGCAGAATTTTGTGTAGATGGTTCTAGGTTACTCATTTTTTGGATTCGATTGACCCTTTACCGTCTTTTTTAATGCTACACGAAGGACGGGAATCAGCTAGTTTTATATGTATTTTAATGTTAAACTTATTAAAAAGGTAAAAGACGAAGACTTCCTTATAGACTTGATCACAATCTCATCTCATGTTAAATAAAGATATAGCCCAAGATTATAACATGTTATATCTAAAGAGAAAACTGGCTTTCAACTGCAGCTGCTCGAACACGTTTACAGGTGTTTGGAGGCAGTTTTTCAATTGGAGGATTGTAGCTAGTTAGAAAAAGATTTACTGCCATGTAGAATATAATATGAGAATTTGGGAATGTATAACAGAAAAATGTACTTATTTACTTACACATTGATCTTCTTTGATTCTCGATTTTTAATCTTAACTAATATCATTAATGCAATTGTGAGTTTGTATGTTTTTTTTTACGTTTTTACACCTCAACTAGTAACAACTCAATTTATATAAAAAATTATATAAGGTAAGTACCATATATACAGAACCAAGGTACCGTTCCCGAGGAATAGTTCGAATGTACATTAACGCAAGCGAAGCCGCGAGTAAAAGGCAGTATACAGTAATTGTAACGGTTTCTTAAATAATACTTTAAAAACCCACTCCTGGGTAAACATTCCTTTCTTACAGAAAGGGCTTATTGAAATTTTTTAATGTTTTTTTATTTATTTCAGTTCTTATAATGTTTATATTCTTAAATAGATGTATATCATATAATTGTGGAACGTGTCCGTAATGAAGCAAAAAGGCGAGAGTACTGGCTAACAGTAGGTAAGGATTTACGTTGCGTTGGGGTCTGTAACGGCATTTTGGCTTCACCTTTGTCGGATGAAGCCAGAGTGCTGTACAGGTTAGTCAATGTTGCTATTAATAGGAGGTAAATAGTGATTATATGTGTAGTATTTATTATATATGCCTTCCAATAAGGGTGGCATGGTCGCTTTGTGACCAAACCCTTATAATAAAAAAAAAGAATAAAGTAAATAAATAAATAAGGTATACCTAACTTGTGTTTGTTGATTAACAACAAACAAGTGCATAATATGAATATACTTATTTTGAGTTCAACATTGGCTGCGCCGCTTTATGTATTTTTGAAAATTCCCGCAATATGGATTAAATCGCGCCACTTTGAAGCCCGACCAATTGATTGCGATCAGATTACGCCCCCAGCCCCCGCTTACCTTTAACTATGGCACATGCTAATTCGGTAGCGCGACGCTCGTGCCGCCAATAGTTTCGATTGCGGCCGCCAGTGTTCGACTGTTGCCGCCATTGTGCTAGTTCGACTGCTATCGTCATGTAGTTTGCGCGCCGGACAGTGGTTGTGTCCGCGCCGAGCCGCGCCGCATGCTAACATTTTGAGTTTTTGCATGGTCGAGTGAGAAATAAACGCATCGCTACATACGTGCCGACATTTATTATAAACAATAAGTGTTGTGTGAGAGAAGACTCGGTGGACAGAAACGAGAAACACCTAGCCGGCTAGCCACGTGGAGACTGCATCGCCGCGAGGTATGTGCCAAGTTTCCATCCTGCCCTTCTCTCCCTAATCGTAACTGATCGCAATAGTTGAATATCAAATATAGCACACCCGCAAATACAGTCCACTTAAATTGAATATAGATAACCCCGCACGCAAGCACCGCGCACCCCTCCGGCTCGTCGACCATCGCCGCGGCGTCACCACCATTTTAAATTTTGGTCCTTCGAGTCGGATTATACCAGTTGTAGTTGTAGATTGATAGATATTAGCAGTTAATTAGTCAAAAGAAATCGCATTAATGTCAATTACCGTTTCTAATTATTAGTAGGTAGTTAAATACACTAATTGTTTCGTATTTCTCACTCGAACAAACTATAAATCGTTTTTTAGCCGCATATTTATTAAGTATATTGTATGCTTAATTATTTCGTTTCAACCGCAATTTTTTGTCTCTTCTTAAACTTGTCGTAATAATATTCACACATAGTTACTTGTTTACCTTTATATTATAGTTCGCCCCGCATCAGGTAAATAAGATAACGATCTCTTTGTTCTCGTATTCTTTTAGTATATAAATAAATTGTTGAAAAGTATTTCATTACAAGTTATACTTAATTTGTTTTCGTGGTATTTCTTCACCTCGTGTAAAATTACATAATTATTATTAGCATTGGTTAAGAAGCGAGCTCAGTGAGCGTCGATAAGTACCTATCTACATATTCTGTTTTTTTTTCTAATTACGCCAGGCAGTTTATGTAAAAGTTATCTCGGTATTATTTTCGTCGATGCGTACCTACCTACATATTCTAGTTTTTTCTAATTATCGAGGCAGTTTATGTAAATGTTATCTCGGTATTATTTTCGTCGATACGTACCTACCTACATATTCTAGTTTTTTCTAATTACTTAAGGCAGTTTATGTAAATGTTTTCTCGGTATTATTTTTTGTAGTGTATTTATATTTTTTTCGTTAAATAGACCGCACGGTAACAGAGACGTACATACGATACGTAAAATTTTCAAGCTTATTATTTTAGAAGTACATTTAAATATATACGGACGTATTCTGTTTTTGTTTTGTTTATTTCAGAAGTGCATTTAAATATATACGGACGTATTCTGTTTTTATTTTGTTTATTTTGAATCATCATGGCACTTACACGACTCACTACACAAGACTTGGATGTACAGTTAAAGGTACAGTAATGCAAAAAGAGATAGAATTTTCGCTCGCATGCAAAGCATTTGTGATCGCGTGAAGGATCTTAGTTCTAATGCAGCATCAAGAAAATCATTTTTGTGTGAAATGGAAACCGTAGATATCTTGCATAGCGACTTTGAAACCATTTTAGACAAAATAGTTAGTCTAGAATTAAGTTTAAACCCCGCAAATACAGTCCACTTAAATTGAACATAGAAACCCCCGCATGCAACGCACCACGGTGATGTCGACATCGCCGCGGCGTCACCACCAAACATCATTATACATATAAGTACATAGCATCTTTATTAATTCACTAGCTGTCCCCTGCGGCTCCGCACGCGTTTTTTTAAATGTATTAATTAACTATGGTTACAAATATTTTTGAAAAAGCATTTCTGTAATGTACACACCTACTTATAATCATACATTACGCCATCTACTGTAACACGTAACATGTACATTAGATATGTGAATACGAATAGTATATCGAATGGGATGGGATTTATCATCAGCAACATACCTGGAACTTTAACCTACTATGTACCACCCTCAGTGCTCATTAACACTATATAAGAAAGTAATGAAAATTTTAAACTATACATTATCGAAGAATATGTGTTAAATTGTTTATTATATAGACAAAACATGCCCATATTGTCAATATAATTGTATTATTCTTATACGTTGCTATAATCACTGAGTTATGTAGACGCAAACGCGGTAAATAAAACAAAATAGCCGCCAAATTGACCAAAATGATAATATAATTCAAATTACATACATTTATTCTTGGAGTCCAGTACAGCGCACGTCTTACGCGCTTGTTTACAGTAAACAAACTATTTTTATTAAATTCACAAGAACGAATGCACAGGTAACAGTTCATCACTTCATAGTGTAAAACAAAGTCCTCTGATCTGTCTGTTTGTCTGTTTGCGATAAAGTCAAAAACTACAGATCGGATTTTCATACCGTTTTCACCAGTAGATAGAATGATTCATGGGGAAGGTTTAAGTATAATTTTTCAGGGTTTTCTTTTTATTATCGGGGCGGAACAACGTCTTCCGAGCTCGCTAGTTATCTGCCCGTAAAAGTCCCGTGAAAATCAGTTCAACATTACGGATATTGCACTGCGGCCGAAGGTGAATAAAAAAACCTAAATTACTTTTTATGAGGCCTGCTATCTACCAGTGAACACCCCGTGAAAATCGGTCCAACCATTTTGAAAATAGCAATGCGGACGAAGCCGCGGACTAATAAAGTACAATATGTCAACCGCTATAATTTCGGCTATCTGCCAGTAAAATTCCCGTTAAAATAGGTCCAGCCGTTTTGGATATTACCCGGAACAAACAAACAAACAGACAGAATATAATAATATAAAAATATAGACGAAATATAAAAAAAAATTTTTTGGTCATTTGTAGCCATATCCATTCATCAAAAAGTTGTTATTTTAATTGTACATACACAAACTTTATTTTTATAATACGTGATAGATAACAAATTTTGAATAGGAAAACAAAATAAACTTTGAAAATTTTTGCGATAGAAACTTACCACGTTACCATGGCAACGTATATAATATTAACGCTAACGATATCTCTCAAAAGGAAGAAAGTGCCCGATTTTGAAACATTCTTCATTGGTGCTCCGCTTCTATTGATCTTTGCGTGACAATATATAGCCTAAAGGCTTCCTCGATAAATGAGCTATCTAAAACCGAAAAGTTTTCTCAAATCGGACTGGTAGTTCCTGAGATCCTAGCGTTCAACCAAACAAACAAACAAACTCTTCAGCTTTACATATTAGTGTAGATTTGCAATACCTTTGATAAATTTCCTCAGGATAACTAATTTGGGGTGTAAGGGGTGTCGAATAACATCATAAGGCTTGAGACACCCAAGCCAATCTAATCTACACGTGGTGCGCCCTGCTGAATAACGAACGAGGCAATGGCGAAAGCGGGGTGGTTGTGTTTTGCAGCCTGACTGGGTCACAACCATCATGTATATGGCGAAAAAGCCCGCCATAGTGATTCGCTTCTGCAGGTCGCGTTTCGGGATCAGCCTGTGCATATCCAGCTTTTCGCAGGCCGGCATGACAACGGCGACCGGCGATGGATAGTCTGTCACTCGGTAGTTGTTGGCGACGCACACGATGAGTAGCTTATACATAGTTTTATACGTAGATTTAGTGATATTTTATAGAGTGCATAGATATAGATTTATCGACATTTAATATAGACTTTGTTAGATTTAATTCATGCGAGTATAATAGAATAGATATATAAATCGGATATAGAATTGTAGGTATGTTATGTGTGTATTGAGTTATTGAACATGTACTTATAGATGTGATATTTATAGTAATAGGGATTGAATTATGGATATGTAGAAGCATGTGTAGAATTATTGAATATAGAATGATGTATGTACTGATTTATAGAATAAGTGAAGTATAGGTAGAATCATGTAGATTAATAGAGAAATAGGGACTTATGCATGCATAGAATTACTGAATTATGGATTATATAGAATTGTGTGTTAGTAATAATAGTAATAGGGTGACTTATAGATTACATTCGCATTAAGTAGGGAATTACATGATAGATGAGATTAAAATTATGCCGTATGGAATATATAGCGTGTGTGCATGGAAACATTCGTAGAGAGAATATGATAGAATCACACACGTTATATACTATTGAATTATACGTTACATAGCAAGAATTATGCGATCATACAGAACGGCAAATATGGAAGATTGTACAATTTAATATAGACAAACGTAATGGTTATAGAGGTACATAAAATATTACAACGGTTCCTCATAACGGACGTCTTCAATCTCAGGGTTTTAGTAATTTTATGAACAATGACTCCAGCCATATACCGGCTTTCCTTTGTAATAAATTCAAATTCCCAGAGACTAGGCGGTGGATTTTGCCTTTGAATAAAGCAAAATAATATATTTTCTGTTAAATGGTTATTGCACAAGCAATATGCTTGAATAGGGTCCGCCGAGTAATATTTGTTATGACGTTACGGTACCCGAACGAGCCCAATAAAATAATATATTTTATTTTATGGTAATTGTACAAACAATAGTTGAAAGTTGCAAGTCGAACGGGACTTTATGGCTTTACAGTAATTTCTCACGCAACGGCGTTGTAAACAGAAATTTCTAATTTTATTATGTATCGTTTTAAAATAAAATATGAATGGAATTAATATTATAACAAGGAATATATATATATAACTGGCGAACATAACGTAACGATATGTAATATTGAATATCGAGTGAATGTGAATGTGAATATATATAGAGATTAATTATGTCACCCTATACAGATCGATGTAAATAACACACTGAAAATAGATTTACATATGAATATAAGTTAAGGTTTATATAATAAGATTATTATAGAGTTATATAGAATTATAGAATAGAATATAGAGTTTAGTGCAAAATGGCGTTTAATATAGAGATAACTTTATTCATATGTTAGATAGATATAAGATGTAAATTTTAGAGTATAGATTGCATGCAAATAGATGATAAGAAATTGATATTATAGACATTTTATATGTAAAAATATGATAAATATGATAAATAAATAGGAACGCGATATCCGAGCCAACGAATAGAGCCACGACGTCTAACGGGATACCGTTAGTCGCCGCGATAGTCGCCGGCCCGATTTTGCTTATAAGCACGGTCCGCCAGGTACTAACTACATCGTAGTCTGATTCAAAAAGGCATCACAGTAACATCGAGTAGTCTGATTGTACATCTCATTGAGTAACTTCGTAGTCTGATTCAAAAAGGCATCACAGTAACATCGAGTAGTTTGATTGCACATCTCATTGAGTAACAACGTAGTCTGATTCAAAAAGGCATCACAGTAACATCGAGTAGTTCGATTGCACATCTCATTGAGTAACAATGTAGTCTGATTGTACATCTCATTGAGATAACATTGAATAGTAAGATCGAGTAGTCTACATCGTCAGTAGTAGTGCTCTGTTGGCTCGGGGACGCGGTCTTTATACGAGAACCACGGTGTTTTCTTGCGACCACCCCTACCTCCGCTTCAAAATCTACCTTCATCGGCTGGCTCGTGCATCACATTGCACATCATCGAGGCCCCTTTAAGACATCACCGGCATCCGACTGTCGTCACCGAGGCAGGCTACCGGCGCTCTCGCTACCACCTTCGAGGGTACTACGCCCGCCCACTGCCGGGGAACGTCGCCTCGCCTCACGTCTCTCCTCATTTCCACCTCACCCTGCCTAACCGCGGGCGGGCGTACGAGGGCGAGAGGTGTCGCCATATTGACAGGCGGCGGCCCCAACAGTAGTCGTCATTGTTTTTAGATTATACTGTGCTTACCATCAGGCACAGTGCAGTTATTTTGCCGTGCTACAATAACAAAAAAAAATAACAGGATTCGTTCTACTAAGTTACATTTGTACATGCTAATATTCATATAAAAGCATCAGGTATTTTAAGAGAAGTCAAATGAATGCGGTTTGAAAAGGCTCAGAATGTTAGATACAACAATTACTTAAGAAAATTTGTTGAATACTTCAAGGAGTAAATTTGAAGTTAATAAAAGCGAGGCCCGTAAAATGCTCGTGAATTTAGTTAACATCCTCCGGCAAACATGAGCTGGTCCACATTTACTAATTTTCATTGCTATTTGAATATGGGAGCGGCTGTAATGAAGAAGGGGCCTAATAATTTATTTAATGGGAGTAAAATGTCTATAATTAAGTCTTAAGGCTTCCATCTCATATTATTATTAATTATACAATTAAAATAATTGTACACCGTGTGTTAATTGAAATTTATTACACGAATTTTTGCTTAAAATACATTAACACGGGTTAATTTTATATTAATTCTATTGTAAAAAATTTAGTTTATTAACTCTATACCTTTATTATCAGAATAAGATATTATATTCGTTATGTATATTTTTATAAATTAATACGTGAAGCAAACACTTTGTACCCCTTTTTAAGCGAATTGCGGGAACGGATGAACGTGAAATTTGGCATAGTTAAAGTTTATATGGAGGAGAAGTGCACAAAGCAATTTTTTTTTACATAAAATGTGTTAAAAACACATTCAATTCATTAAAATATACATTACACACACTACTGCTTGATTGAGACACAACATATACACAAATGAAAATGACGTTTCGACATCCTTCATTTTACTCTTACGCTCCAATTACTTTTTTTCATCCTACATCCAATATTTTTAAAATAAAAATTTTTTAGAAAAAAAAATAAACCACCTTCGATGTGAAAAACTAATAAGGCACTAGAAAGCGAAAAATAACTGAATTATTAAATTAACCAAATTAAATAAAAAATATTGATATTATAATATATTTGAAATAATATATTGATAATGAATATAATATGTGATAATGTAATAATATATGATGATGAATATAATAGATATTATAATATATTTGAAGTCAATGCCAACCTAAATTCATATCATCTATATACAAAGTTTTGGTCCACTCTCGTGTCCCATCTCGTACATATTTTATCACCTGCAACAAATTTGAAATGTAGGTTGGCATCGACTTCAAATATATTATTAGGTAGAGCAAATATCATTAATAATAAAAAGAATCATTAAAATCGGTTCATAATTGACGGAGATATCGATTAACATACATAAAAAAAAATACATACAACCGAACGTAGTAACCTCCTCCTTTTTCGAAGTCGGTTAACAATATTTTTAAAATGACGGGACGGGGCGGGATACCTTTCATGCCCTTTGAAATTAACTGGTCAAATTGTGGGTTAATTTTATAATAATATAATATGTAAATTTATAATATATGTTAATAATTACTTGATAAATAATTTATCTTTAGTAAATTTATGAAACCGTTGAAATACTTATTTTTCTCTTTGGTCTTATTGAATGTCAAAATGAATTACGGTCGAATCACGACCACTAGGCGACCCCTAGTTTTTATAAATAAACTGTTCTTAGCGTAACTGCTTGCTATTAATTATAATAATTATTAATTTATCCATTTGTTTCTATCTTTGACGTGTCGTATTTATTTACAGCATCATTATTTTTATTCACTCTTCTTTATCTCTTCTTTATACTCTACTTTATATTATATTATCGAGTTTAATTACGATAATTATTATATATCATAACCTCATTTCATGTTTAGTGGCAGACGAGGGTGTTATTCTAAACGAGTTCAGGTTGTTACGAGCGACTGCTGCTAAATATGGTAATATACTTTGTTACATATTTTAAACTCGTGAGTTGTAAAACTACGACTCACAAGTGGCAAACTCCACTGTACTGGTAAGCTTCAAAACTCTTATTCTATTGGTTTTTCATTATAATAATTTCGGTAGACACTGTAACACCTAAAACTCTTCGTTTAAAATCGTTCGAGTTGTAAGACTTAGTATTTTAGAATTTATATTACTGTGGTATATTTTGTTGAAAATGATGAGTGTGTATGTAATAAATCATACTTCGAAAATATTAGTTGATTTCATTTGAGTCGGTAACACATACAGCTAACGGTGACAGAGATCATTAAAAGTAACCTGAATGATAGACAAGAACAATTTAGATATTTAAAAAAATAATATCCATTTTTGGCCAAATTCAAAATCACCAGTACGGTGTAGACTGATATGGTGATTTCGTCCTATTTTAGGCATCCTCTGAGGAAAAGACTATTTCCAGTAGCATTCTAATAGGATATAAACTTGCTTGTAATTTACAGAATTTAATAAAATTTAAACGTTTATTACTTGTCTGAGCTAATCTGCGAAACAACTGATTCGATTTTAACAATAATTTTATTGGCAGAAAGATGACTTTTCAGAACAGCTACATAGCATTATATTCTTCCATGGGGAATAAGTAGTAATAATAAAATGTAATAGAGTAAACTCAACACCGCTAAAAAGGTTATATAAGTAGTGATGTACAAATTATATTATTAAAGAAATAAAATACAGCTCACAATGAATCTAGATAAAATTGAAGGAATAATATAAAGTCTATGCAACCAGCTAATATTACAATAAAGATTATAATTGAAAGGCAGAACGCCCAAATAAATTGTAAATTTTCAATCGATATTACTACAAGAAAGTGGTTTTACATCAATAGCGCAAAGGAATTCATAAATATAAGATAAGAGCTGACGAATCCAAGGCAAAACGTTTCAAAGCAGAAAAGTATTGAATAAATAAAGAAATCGACACGTTTTCGCGAACTCTCAATTTATCTAAGAAAATTTTATTCATATCCGGTGAGAGGGAACGGCTTCGCAGGATTTCGACATATGGACACATCTCGAAGACATATTATAAGCTGTTCGTATTATTTTTTCTTACTTTATATGCTCTTTCCTTCGTATCAGTGACGATTATTACATTTTTACTTTTATATTTACATCTTTATAATATAATAATATCTAAGATGAATACACAGTTATTGAATAGAATATACTGTTATTAGAATATACAGATATTTATTTCTTCTGGTTCTATGCATTAAATAAGTATTGACATATTAATTCTTTATTATTATTATATCATTCTTATTATATGTATTGCGAATAAGTATGAGCTCTATTAGCAATATTTATAATTCGTTCTATATTGTATAATCCAGTTTTGTATACTGCAGTCTATCGTTATGGCTCGATGACTCCTCGCTCGTAGAGTCGTTGCCCGTAGATTCCTTTATTTGTAGCTCGTTCCTAGTAGGTTATTGTATATTAATCGCTGTGTATCTCCTATCTCAATTCGCCCTCTCGAAATGTTGCTGACGATCTCTCTAATTTGATCGGACTCTGTGTGACTGTGTCTAGGAGTCCATCCGCCTTTCTTATCAACGGGCGTTGTGGGTGCGATCCGTCTATGAGTGTGCTCTGACTGTGTGTTTGCTTACATCGGCCGGACTTCTTGAGATGCCGTTTGTCAGAATACGTTTTTTATAGGCGTCGGGCTTCTAGCGACGCGAACATTATTTATCCCTAACACATTATATTGTTTTTGCCCTGTTAAGACGGCTTCAACATTTTTTCATATTAAAACTTATTTACAATATGCAATCAAAACATATAATAATAATCATTGCTGATTATAAAGGTAATCAAACTCGTTATGTTTGTCAAAGTTAAGACCCTTCGGTCTCAGCATGAATGGGTCGGCTCGCCCTGGGTAGTACCACCGTCTCATAGAAAACCGACGTGAAGTAACAGTGCTTGGATTGTTGCGTTTCGTTCGGTCTATGAGAACGCCGGAGACCCACCTCCCCTTCCCTCTCCTCTCCTCCTCCCTCCCTCGCCTTCCCCCAAACACAGGCTGGCAACGCACTTTCAACTCTCCTAGTGTTGTTAGTGTCTATGGAGTATCACCTAGTGGTGATCACTTAACATCAGGTGACCGACCTGTTCCTTTGCCTGCTATGGTATAAAAAAAAACATGACCCTACTAAAACAGCACTACTTTCGTATATGTTTCTAATATGAAATATTATTGCTTGTTATTTTACTTGTTACTTTATTCTATTAGTTAAATCCCTTTACGAGACTCTAGCTAGAGCATTCTGAGATTCCCGCTACGACAACCGAACTGAAGCACTTTATGATGTTTTACAAGAGCATAGTGAGATTCTACCTAGAGTACCTTACGAGTAATTATGTAAAGAACTCTATGACATGACCTAAGAGTTACGATGTATTTAATCTGCAACATTATCAAATTTCTAAACAAATATAAATTAATCAATTCTTTTATTATAAATAAGCTTGCTTAATATTTTACATAAAGAATAGCAAAAATAATTAAAATTATTATAAAAATATAATACATAATTATTCGAAGATTTGCAAATGCATTAGAGATATTAAAAACTTTCTCTACGGTTTTAAAGCTTGCAAAAGTTCGACTTGGAAAGCGGATCAGGCCCGTTAAGTTTGTTGCAAGGTAAAGTAATATTCTTGAAGATGATAAAAAAAAACAGTCCGCGGCCTAGTCGCTAATGTTAACTTCGTACATATAGCGTCACTAAAGAAACGACAATAATCACCGAATGTGAAATTATTATTATGAGTGCTCGTAAAGTGGTCGAACTTTGATCATAGAAAAAAAACTTTTGCTAATTTTTATATTGATTACACTAAAGCTCGTCAAAAGTTACAAAATTAAAAAAAAGAATGAAGTAAATCGGCTGGGAAAAGAGGAGGGAGGAGATGTGCTTAACCGCTTCCCCAGTAGTCTATCCATATATAGATATAGAAACAGTACTAGGTTCATAAAAAACACAATAATAAATTTTTGCTGTTCTTAATAGGATACTAAATTTAGATTAGTATTAGTCGCATTGCACATTTTCTATTTGTAAATAATGTTTGTTTTCCAAAACTCATAATTTGTTAAGAAAAATCACTAACCGTTTATTTACTCGCTATGTTTTTTTAGAATAACTGGTTATATATTAATAATTACTAGCTGAGATTTGCGACTCTGTTTTTATGAAAATGGATCTGATATCTCACGTACACAGCGATTTTTACGTGAACTAATTATCGGTGGTCTGTATTTGTAGTGAAAACTTCTGTAGCCACGTTGCACATATTTAAAAATATATATTTGAAAGGCGAAAAACTTATGGGTTCGCGTCACCCTTGACTTTCACATGTTTGAGACAGATATGCGCTTGCGCCAGACTAGCAACATATATTATAGCGGCCTGTGTACATTTAGTATTGATATTTTATATAGAGATAGTGCAAATTCGTCATATGTTTGATTAATTAATATATTGTATAAAATGTATGTATTTAGCTAGGAATGCTAATAGATGTGAAAACCAGACTAATGGTATTAATTTCAATTCAAAAACTATAAAATTTAAATAATTCAGACTATTCGATTTAACTAATTGATTTTTTTTTAAAGAACACAGTTATTCCATTGCTCTGAGTTTTCGCTACTGTCAGCAGTCTTTATGGCTGCCTTGACTTTGTTTTATTGTATCTTTGTAAATACATACTATTCTGTAACCGATTTCTGTAACCCTTCTACCGATATTAAATTAGTTACCTTGATCTTTATTATTGCATCTTATTACATATGGAAAGTACAATGTGATATAAAGCATAAATCGGCTGAGTGCCTTAAGTGCTCGCCTTAGTAGTCCGGTGAAACTGTTAAGACCTTGCGAGGTCAATAGCGTAGTCAGTTCGAAAAAAAAATATATAGCATAACTCTTAAGTCTTTTATCTGTTAGTCACAATAACATGAAAACAGTTCAGATATATCAGAATCTAGCTCTAACAGATAAAAGACATTACAATTTTATTTATATATGTTGCTTTATTTATCGAGTACTAGATGGTCCCACGACTTATTTATCTGTTTTATTTGGGTTGTATTCACTATTTTTTTTCTAATAACTGTATCATAACTATTTTACTTCTACGTACCTTTTATCGATTTTAAGCTACTTTTATCTTTTCTACTTAGCTCCTAAAAGGGTAATGGTTTGGAGTTTAGATAATACCCTGAAGATGGCTTTATTTGTTAGTAAAAGGCAGTTTAGCCAATTTAATTTATATGTATATAATATTTATCCAATATAGGAATTTCGAAGAACAAAATATTATTACGTAACACAGAAACTATTCGCAACAATGTACCAATGTAAGCCTTTTTATCCGAGTGTATTCTCTCAGAGGGCACAAGAATCCATGCCCTATTCTTATAATTTCCTTGAATGGTGAACGTTTGATTTAAGTACCGTCCCAGGGTTAACAACGACTCTCGGGAGACCGCCCCGACTATTTCCTTTTGTTTTTGCTCGCGTTTTTTGACAACTTTTTGTTCAAAAGAATTCGCTAAGAGGTTTGCAGGAGGACGCGTTTAAAGTAAATCCCATGATTAAAGTTATACGATTGACGCTCTCCGTTGGATTACGTCACAAGATTAATGGTAACGATCGAACGGTAATTACGGAAATGAAACGTGTTATGCAAATCGTAACCAACGTACTCACAAACTCTATTGTCTCTATATTACACGGTAGGTAAAGTAAGGAAGCTTACGCTGAATTTATGAAATGTTTAGATATTGGAATGTAATTGTTAAAAAAAAAAGTGTGTCTGTACTTACTACTTACGTACACGCGTTAGAAGTTATACTTCTTTGGCGTAACAAGATAAAAATCTTTTCAAAAATTTTATCTTTCGCCTTATTCTACGTTTGTAGAAAAAACGACACTAACAATAGAAAAAATGTATTTAATACATTGAAAGTTTTAATACAAACAACAAATACAAAGAAACAAAATGTTGACTATAGCTAACTTCAGGGTGTCGATTTTTCGTGACGGTGTGCGCGCGCATCGTAAAAATTTACTCTCATCATTTTTCCCTAACGCGCCAAAAGAAGTATAACTTCAAAAATGTCATTTATATATTTTATGTACAGTAAATTGGCTGTGCGCTTTACGCATATTCTTTTTCATTACTTGTTGTAGTACATAATTGAAAGTAAAATGGATATTTTGTAAATATTATTTGTGGTTGATATGCCTCAGCACTACCCAGTGGCAAGTTATAGTACAATAGATGAAAACTGAAGTGAAAACACACGTAGGTATCCGCAAAGAGATTCTTCAGTCTAACGATTTCTCTTATTTCTTTCTCACCCTCTCTCCTCCCCCAAACTCAGGTTGGCAACGCATTTGCGAACCCCTAGTGTTGCTAGTTTCTATGGACGGCGATGATCACTTACCATCAGGTGACCCGCCTGTTCATTTGCCCCTATTAATATAAAAAAAAACATTGAGGATCAAGTGCACGCTAATTACTCGCGCACAGGATAAAGGTTCGTAACAGCAAATGCATAGTTTTGTGCATACACAAGTCGTTTGTTATTAATAGCGCGATAGCAAGTTTGTGCTGAACGAACATTATTACCTCATTCGGCGTTGCATTGTTAAAATTCTTATTATGAAAACTGCTACGTATAATTTCCTATTAGGTTTGTTTTGTATACACATGTTGTATTCCTTATAATTATACTATTTCAGAATAATTTTATTTTGTATATTTAGCGTATATTGAAGTACTTTTTATACAAAAATATACTAAAAAATATATTTTATATAAAAATATACTATTTTGTTTGTTTCGTAATAAAAGGTGTCTGTTTATACACATAATAATTTACTTAGGCAAATTATAAGCTACAGAAACGTAGACAAGAGAAATAGTAGGCACAGAGTATTTACTACAGAGAACATAATACCTTTATACCACAGAATATTATAAAGTTACTCCTTTGAATCTCATAAACATGTGTTAATGTTATAAAATATTTATGGCTCTCCAACAACACGTACAATATGAGGAGAATAATTTAATAACTACATTTTTCAATTTGCGTTCGAGGTATCTATAATTATATATGATCTCACTGACCGAACGAAACGCAACGATGCAAGCACTGTTACTTCACGTCGGTTTTCTGTGAGAGGGTGGTAGTACCCCGGACGAGCCGACCCATTCATGCTGACACCAGTAATAGCTTCAGCGTGGCTCTACCACCTACTAAATATAGTATACAAACTATAATAATAAAGCTTTATTATAGCACATTCTTATATAACATTTGAAAAAAAATATATATACAATTTTTTTATATTGTGCTAGTAAGATTAGAAAAGGTAAGCTCGTGTAAAACACATGATCGATAAAATAAAATAATTTATTAGTAATTATAAAATGTAAAATAGTTATAGACATTCTGTAGTACGTTTGTTTTTGATCAGGAGACGTATACATACACACAATAATGGCATTGGTCGATTGAATATAATTTTTACTTTGCTAACACCACCTAGATATAAATGTAGGGTATATATTATGCAGTATCACAAATAAACAAAATTCTAATTAATCGAAATTGCAAATACAGATATCAAAGAATAATCTATTTTATTGCTTTACTAGCTGACCCGCGCAACTTCGTCTGCGCCAGATCGGTTATTACCGGTTCCAATTTTATTTCCTGATGCGAAAAGTCTTTCAAAACCTAGAACCTGATTTAATAGATATACCTATCGGGCCCACTTGTTATTCCAAACTATCCTATATATATTGGCAAGAAATGTCTTTCAGGTATCCCGTAGCTACTTTTCTGACCCTCACCTCTGCACCTCATTTACTATCCTCGCACCAACGCAATAATTTTACCGGCTTGTAGTTTTTATTTCCTATTATCTCCTAACGA
The DNA here is from genome assembly GCA_036509395.1 of Antheraea yamamai. Classification (NCBI taxonomy): domain Eukaryota; kingdom Metazoa; phylum Arthropoda; class Insecta; order Lepidoptera; family Saturniidae; genus Antheraea; species Antheraea yamamai. The sequence continues at coordinate 9,102,896 of AP028429.1, forward strand.
ACTCCATCAATTAACATGCTGTATAAAGTAAACTTTATCTCCTTGAAATATTCATTCTGATTTAGCTATTTGTTTTAATAAGAATTTGTAAAGTATGCATAAAACCTGTATCTAATAACTTTAGCAGTTTGTAATTAGTAATTGTAGCATTTATTTTCTTTTTCACATAAAAACAATTGTTTTGGCTGAGATATTGAGCTCAGATATATGGTGTCTCATATTTTTTGGAAAGGCAACAGTAGTTGATTTTGCTATGGATTATATTCCATTATTTCAAATCATTCCAGCAACGCATGCCATATTATACAATTTTAATTACATTTTTTGTGATCAATTTCATTGAAAATATATATTTACCAAAATATAAAGTAGTCTAATATACCTTTCTTATAGGGAAACAATTTTCAAGATCAGATTAGTAGTACCAAAGATTACTCCCAACATCCAAAATTCAATTTCAACTTTTTAATATTGGAGTTACATAGATACGAATTCTGCCAGTATCAAGTCAATCATGGGAGTGTCACTTTATGGCCCCTGAAATACACAACACTATAACTACTATAACACTTATATACATCATGCCTTAAATAAATATGTATACTTACATAATAATTACTGTTCGTTATTGTGTTATGCTAAAGTTTAATTTTGTTAAAACTTATAAAATTAGCCAGAGTATTGTCAAAAGGAGAGAATACACACCGTTGTGCGTTTGTTAAAATCAGACGGACGTAGTATATTGTTAAGTAAAATATTATACAATACAATACTAAATTGGGGTAATAGAAAAAAATGCGTTCTAGAGTGCCTCCATCTAACCCACATTCACATATTCAGTTGTTCCTGATTCTGAGCTCTGCAAGATGCACTGGAAAGCACAACTCAGCAGATAGATCGTCAGTCTATAGATAGTAGACGCAGCAAGCAATAGTCACGAAATTTATAAAGCCCATGGCTTACTAGGAATGTTGTTCTGAATGGAAGCATATGATTTGCCTGTAATTGGGTTGGATACATTCCAGTTTGAGTTCCATAATGGAAACAGATCAGTCTTGTTTGAGGAGGATAAATCCTAAACATAGGTTTTATAGTGATCAAAATATCCAGTCTGGATAGCTTCTTTAGCGATAAGATCAACAGTTTCATTACCCTGGATACACTATGTCCTCGTATCCATGCCAGAACTACATAGATTCCTAAACAATAAAACTGATACAAATGGAATTGATTAATTGTGATAACTGATGTTTCGTTGAAATATATCAAACATGTCAAAACAATATCAAAAAGTTTCAATAAGAAGAAAAAGCCCTTTCTTTCTTGAAGGCAAACAATTTCATTAATATATTTAAAAAAAATATATATATACTTATATATAGATTTTTTGAGCCAGGAACACTCTCGAGCGTCCCCAGAGTACACTCCTAAATTATTATGACAATCTGTTCAGTAGTTTCGGCATACATATCGGTCAAACATACAAACATTGATTTTTATATATAAACATAAGAGTGAATCTTAAATATATTACGAAAAATAATAATTTAAGTATCAAATACCATTTGTATCACGAATAAGAAGATACAGCTTTATTCCATTTATAGAAATTTCTGAGTAGTCGCCCAAACCTTTTACGTTTCACACAAAGGTCAGAGATGTTTTCTTTTACTGAGACCAAACATTTTTTGACTGACACCTGACATCGAGTTTTGTTTGCTCTTCTGAGGTTTTGTCCATTCCTTATGTAGAGTTTTTGTGTATTGGTTTACATTAAATAAGCATCTTTTTGTTTCGTTTCGGTTCTTTACATTGATTAAGTCTCTTTAATATATTTAAACATATCATTAAAATAGCTGCGTCTTTATTCGTTAGACTTTTCTAATGATTGAACTTTCTTGTTTAAAATAAACTTGCTACATTCGTAGGGTTGATAATATCTGAAGAAAATTTCAATATTATGATTTTTAATTAATTTATTATTGTTCCTAAATAACAAAATTATATTTATGCATATATTATTGAATCGGTAATAACAAGACGCAGCAGCACATATTAATTTTGGGTAAACATTTGGCTACTATGCCAAGAGCTCTTCAACGATCTCATGGCAACGCTGTTACAACACGAGTTACTGATATCATATTGCCAAACTGTTTTGCTCTTGTATGCCTAGAATTTTGTAGTTATATTAAAATGACTTGTATTCTATTATAAAACATGCTTGCTTAATTTATTTTCATTGTTAATTTATAATGCAACACTAATGATTGCAAGTTAGTATAATTATAATGAACTAAATCTATAATTAGCTCTTATTCTGCATTTACTTCTGTTTTCCATATATTGTTATATCATGTGTAAAAATTCGTTGTTACAAATAAACAATGGATGAATCATCAACAGTGGGCACCAGAAACAATAGTGTTCTAAAAATAGCCCATAGGCTGACAGAGTTAAATTCAACCTTCAAATTCTTTTAATAAAAACGTGCTTACTCTCATGCTCAGGAAACCGCTGTTTGCACCGCCGTCATTTACGGGCGGTTAACTTCGCTTCCGCAACCCCGCCACGGCCTCCCTCGGCAGCGTCTCAAACCTAGGTTCGACACCCTGAAATACGCTGGTAGTGCCATACAGTGGCACCATATGCCCTAGAACAACACGCTTCACACTGCAGTTAATCTTAGTCAAAATTGTTAAATTCGAAATACGTGTACATTTATGTGGCACATATGAAGTTATGCATATGTGTCTCACCAATGTATACATGTATGGTTAGCTTAGGTCGCATAGATAATTCAGCGCGATACGTGATATTGCATGGAAAGCAACAGCCCAAGCTGAGGTCCGACCACTTTGACACCCTGGCGCTAGTTGTCATTTCGGATGAGTGCCTTGAGCGCTCGTCCAAAATTCACTATAAGTTTGTAAAGACCCATCAGGCCAACAACGAATATGCAGCTTGAAAGAAAAAAAATCCGAATTGAGTTCTATTTTGGATATCGGAAAGAATACGAAAACGAATAAAAGGAAGTAATCGTTGACTACAACATTGTAAGGCGTAAGTATTACTGTAGTGTAATTATTTACAAATAAATTTCATTCCATGCAAATAGCGTTCCTTTTGTCTATATTTTTATTATTATAAAAAAATCTAGTATGTATAGATATTAAACTATCGTATTTTGATGCACGTTGAGATTGATTGGTTATAATTAGTACTTACCTATAATTTTGTATATTTGATGTATACCATTGTGATAATCTTTATATATAAATTTCTTCTGTACGTGTGTATGTCATTGAACTCCTCCTAAAGGGGTGGACCGATTTTGATGAAATTTTGTGTACGTGTTCCAGTGGATCCGATAATGGTTTAGATTCAATTGGACCCGGTAGGTGGCGCAGCAGATGACTTTTAGGATTTTTTTTTAGCTATCAAAGCAGGACAACATCCGCAGGGACCGCTAGTATTAATATAAATATTTATATCTAAATAAATATGGATTTCTACATGATAATGATTCATAAGATATATAACGATTTATATGTGATAACATAATTTATAATTTCCAAATAAATGAGGTGAAAATGTATCCACAATTCTAAAGCAATAAATACATAACCCCATTTTATAATTGTATATTAAGGTATACTAATATCAATTGATCAACTCTATGTAGATGGTAGAGCTACGCTGAAGCTATTACTGTTTTTGCCATGAATGGGTCGGCTCGTCCGGGGTAGTACTACCTTCTCATAGAACAACGACGGGAAGTAACAGTGATTGCATTATTGCGTTTCGTTCGGTCAATGAGAGCGCCGGAGGCCCACCTCCCCTCTTCCCCTTTCCTCCTCCTCCCTCCAGACCCCAAACATAGACTGGCAACGTACTTGCGACTCCCCTGGTGTTGCTGGTGTCTATGGACGGCGGCGATCACTTACCATCAGGTAACCCGCCTGTTCGTTTGACTCCTATGATATAAAAAAATATATAATTATATTACAGATATTAGGATCATTTCGAAGTTACCAACGCTTAGAAGTAAAGATATAATATAATGTTATAATACACATGGCTTTATTTTATTTACTTAAATGTACATGATTTGAAATTTAATTTATAAGCATTCTATACGTTATCTTCTGCATTAAATTTGTTTAATCTATCTTAATTATATATTATGCACATATTGTGGCTCACTGTGGTTGACTATACAGCAATAATGTAAGGTAGCCAAGTACTGCGTCCGTCTGCATGTGCCCTGTGCAGACCAAGTTTATAGTCATTGACATACAGTCTGCTAAGCACTTCAGAAGTTTACTTGAGTTAGTGATTTTTCAAATTATCATTAGGTTCATGACGTTAAAAACACTTTTGCTATGGATATACATTTAAAAAAATGCAATTTTGCTATAGTAAGATTTTTTTGAAAATAATGGTACCCGTTATTAAAACATATTTTTATCGATTTCAGTATTATTGTATGCTTTTGAGAATTTTCTATACTAACTCTTCCCTATGACTTTACGTGCTTTTCAAAATAGTCCACGTTCTTCTCCAGATGCCTAGCTACCTTTATATAGCTATATATCTATGCAAATGGCTCAGAGGTTTAGTCATAAAAAGGCAACAAACAAATAGACAACTCTACTGTAGAATGTATAATATTAGTGTTGATTAGTATTTATTATAATAGCACACACCTATGTATTTTAGAGTGGGCCAAAATAAAAACCTTTTTTCTTTATTTTCCGTGAAAATATCGTTCAAGATTGTGAAAAAAAATACAAGAATATGTATTGATTTCAATAACACGTTAATCTGTTAGAACGCAATCAAATTCCAATAACAACATCACGCAGATACATCTCTTAAAATGTATTAAGAGCTCAAACTATACCAGAATATTTTCATAACTTTGATCAATATTTTCATGGTAACTAAAGAAAGAAAAGTTGTTTTTTGGTCCACCCTAATCATCTTCATTACATAGTATAAAGCAAAGTCCCCTACCGCGTCTGTCTGTCTGTCTGTTCGCGATAAACTCAAAAACTACTGAACGGATCTTTATGCGGTTTTCACCAGTGGATAAAGTAATTCACGAGGAACGTTTTGGTATATAATTTGTCCCGGATTTTTTTATAACCAGGGCGGGACAACGTCTGCCGGGCCCGCTAGTATTTTATATATTACAAATTATAAGTGCATATATAAATACTGTTATAATAAATACTAATCCGCACTAGTATTATATATGCAAGAGTAAAGATAAGGTTCTAATTTTTTTTAATAAGCGCGGTGATCTATTTACATGCTGGTCTTCAATTCATTCTTATTAACCGTAATCATCTAAGCTCATCCTAATCTCTTCTAATAACCTTTTAGGTTTTACACCGTCAACGAGCGAAAAGTAATCAAGTAAAGAGGCGGACAGATGATTTCTTTTTTGTAAGCTTCCTGTGAGCTGGTATTTATTTGGTTTTACTGTGCCAAAAGAATTATCTGTAGTGTCGTGTACAGAGCGAGTTGGGATAGCGTTCGTCGCTGGTCAAATTTATACCGATATTGTGAGCTGGCCTCGTCATGTATCCGTGTGTGTACATACGTAACTTGTTTATGTCAATCGATACACAGCTTCGTTGTTAAGCACTGTGTAGGAAATCTTCGGACCAGATGTTAATAAATTGCACTTTTTTATTTCTATATATTGGTTTAAATGTTGGTCCATCCATAAGTGGAATGACTGGTAAATATTGTGTTAATTTAGATTTTTATTTATAAAATTAATGTCTGTACCAATTATTATGAGAATAGATACAAGGATTATGTTGTATATAGTTATGTTTTTTCATACGAGTTCATACGAGCTGAGCAACAATGGTAAAATCTGACAAAGGGAACCTAAAATCAATAAAAGAGTTGTAAAGGTACGTTAATTGATTAAATTACCATAAAAATAATAAAAGATAACTAAAATTAATACAGATAAAACAGCTACTTCAAAAACAAAACTATTTGTATGACAACTAAGTACTAGGTAATAATAAATAATGAAGGTTATGTAAAACTTTTCCTTATTTTTTGTTGTACATCATCAAACTATTTGACCGCACTGAGTTATAGATGCCCAGAACACAAATTTTGGGATTAACATATTGTATATGCATAACGTTGAGATAACTTAAGGATAAATAAACGCCAACTTTTGATTCCTGTCATAATATTTTAACTTTGTTTTGTATTCAGCTTTTGACGGTAATATGTGTAAGCCCGAACTTATGGCACGTCTATTTTATGTCAAAATGATAATAGTAATACTAAAAAACCTTCAATACAATAGCTGACAAGTAAACAGTGTTATATATTTATATAACATTTATATTAAGTTGCACATATAAGATATGAAACAGCTATAATATTTGGCCTGTTCGAATGTGGTACAGAAATGTGGTAGCGCAATTCTGATAGCCCAAAATTCTGTGCGCTTTTGGTCCAGTGAGCCAATCAAAAGCGTCCGAGAGTCCGCTCACTTCGCTGGTTCTAGTCAATATTCTGCGACACGTTACGGCTTGATGGCAGCTAGTTTGTTGCATATGAGAGAATTAAAACATTTTTAATTCATGATATATATTTCTTGTAGACAATATAGATAATATACATAATAATAATAAAATATGAAATAAAAAAACACCTATAATAACGAAATCGTAATATTCATTATGTATTATAATTTACAATAGAAATTACAATCCAGCGAACAAAGAGTTCAGGTATTATATCTTATTGCATATTACATTGTTAGAGAACTTAAATCTGTTTGTGCAATTGTAGTTTGTAATTGGGTAGCATAATCGTGATCATGAGCTAATCTGAAGGATAAATCCGATAGCTAGATAACTATATATATAGCTAACCGCAACTGTTGAGGACGTGCTTGTGCTTTGCTTATTGTTCCATTGTTGTAAACTAGGTGTACCGTGTGATTTCATTCACGATTGTTTTTAAAAATTGCGCCATTCCTGAATTTTAACTAATGTTAAAAATGCGAATATGAGTTTGTTGGTTTGTTATACTTTCACGACTAAAATACTCAACCGATTATATAGAAATTTTGCATATACTTGTTAGAAGTACAGAAAAGGGCATAGAGTAAATTGAATGTACTATTACAGATCAAATCTACTACGAGCGAAGCCGCGAGCAAAAGCTAGTAAACTGTAAAATGCAAAAAGGTTTTCTTAAATAAGACTTGATAATGATTTTAGTTGTAAAATCAAAACATAAATTGTGATATGTAAGGTTTTAAAATGTTCGTAATAATAAAATTTGGTAATATTATTTCGTTTGTATGGGTCGTTGTTGGGAACTCTAAAGTTTTTTTTTATGTCATAGGAGGCATACGAACAGGCAGGTCACCTGATGTTAAGTGATCACCGCCGTTCATAGACACTAGCAACACCAGATGAGTCGCAAGTGCGTTGTCAACCTGTGTTTGGGGGGAATGGGAGAGGGGGGAGCGCAAGGTTGAGAGGAGGGGAGAGGTGGGTCTCCGGCGCTCTCACTGACCGAACGAAACGCAACAATGCAAGCACTGTTACTTCGCGTCGGTTTTCTGTGAGAGGGTGGTATTACCCCGGGCGAACCGACCCATTCATACTGAAACCAGTAATAGCTTCAGCGTGGCTCTACCACCTACATGAAGTATAAGAAAGTATAAAGTATATATATAAAGTGTGTTAAATTACTTCAAAAGTGTTAATTAGTGCGTTTAGACAATACGGTATAGTACAATTTTTTGAGTTTTGTAATCCTAATTAAATTATAAATGCGAAATTTTGTTTGTTCGATTGTTTGTTACACTTTTACGGCTTAACCAGTCAGCAAATGTTTATTTACGCGAGCGAACCTGCGAGCAAAAGTTAGTATTCATATATATTAAGTAGACATACGAAAGTAGATAGTTATTTTTTAGGTTTTTTTAGAAAGCAATTTACAAATCAACAGATAATAAAAATCGAAGTATATAGAGGATTATAAAATGAACCTTATTTATGTAACCAATTAAAACTGTTTATATGTATCGTCTAATGTGGTTGTGTAATGATTTACCAACACATTGGACTTTAATTTCGGAAAGTACATAGAATAAGTGGATAACTTAACCATAATAATAATAATTTACAGAGCTTACGGAAGTAAAGGAAACATGGGAACAAACAATTCACAACACTCATTAACATTGTATCTTAACGCTCCGGAAGTTACAATAAACCGTATAACTTGTGCAGTGTCATTTTATTTACCACAAATTACATTACTAAATTAACGTAAAGTGTTACCATGTTTCTATAAATGGGTGATGATTTATTGGTGGACGGCTTAACTATATGGTCTAGTCAGAAAAGTACTGGAAAGGGAAGTAGACGCAAAATCAAAGTCGGAAGATCACATTAACAAACTTATAAGAATGGAATGGACATCGAAAGCAAATGAAACTGTCTCAATATCCCAGGTTTAGATATTCGGAGCGAGTTTAACTTTAAGGATTACGTTGGGAATATCATATCTGATGTAATTCGAAGACCGCTGAACAGGGTGCTAGAGTTTTTTATATCTGATCAACTGTACCTGCTTTACAAAGCGTTAGTACGCATCTGTATTTATCACTCGCATCTGGATCGAATCCGTTAAATACCTCCTGGATGCTGTGGATAAGTTGCACACAATGGGAACTTTACCAAGAACATTGAATCAGGTCATATGCGCAAATCCATTACTTCGTTTAGCATATTCTATTATTTTTATCATGGTACGTGTTCCGAAGAGTTATTAAACCTAATTCCCTCTTCTCTGCTTCACAACAGAACAAGACATGAGGATACGGAACCACAACTTTATCGTAGCTTCTATCTCGCAAAACATTCGATATGATATATCGTTGCCGTACTGTAATGCTTTGGGACGTTTTCCTTGTCAGTGTGGTCCCTCCTTCATACAATATCGGGTCCTCCAAAAATAATGTGGAGAGATTTCTAAATAGGCTGCGATGAAACTAACAATCGACGAGAGATGGTGGATCTATTCGTAATTGTCCTTGTTTTTAAATTACACTATGTTTACTCACAGGTGTTATGCCATAACTTTATCCAGCTTCAACAAAAAAGGTGGATATAATATTTTTTTAAATAACGTGATTTATAAAGATTATATTAAATGGTTCGTGAGCAATTAATTATTCTGTAAAATTTGTTAAAGAACCGACTACCATTGAGTCTTAAGAAAAGTTGAATAGTGGTATCGGTAAATACAAATATATAGAATTACGCGCAGCTAGATGCATATTCGTACCACATCGTTTGATTATTTTCGTAACAACAGCCAAGAGCAACTGGATATGGCGCAGCTCAGTAGTGTAAGGAGTATTCACCCCGAGAGGAAAATCACCTAGGTAAGGTTTTTATGTGTAATGCTGATTTCTCTTCTAAAATAAGTTTGAAAATGTTTACTATTAATTACAATGATTCCACTTATATTATTCATTCGTTTTCATGTATGTATTTTAATGTTACTTTTCATACACGCTGTAATTTATATTGACTATAAATTGAGGAATGATATATGCTTTGTTATGTTCACATTTTCATGAAAATCGGGCTTGCTGTTCTTAAAATAAATACGAACTCACATAAACACATATTTTTTATCATGATTAATGGTCTTTAAAACAGATATCTGTCACAACATCTTTACATAGTATAAAATGAAGTCGCGTCCGCTATCTGTTCCCTTAGATCTTTTAAATTATTCAACAGATTTTAATACAGTTTTCAGCAATAGATAGAGTGATTCAATAGGAAGGATTATATGTATAATACATACATATTCTGTTACAGAAAAGCCGAAAAATTCAAAGATTTGTAATGTGATGTCGTAACAAACATATTTTTGTGCGCTTAAATCGCAAACGCTGGCTAAACCTTTCGAGATAGATCGAATTAATGTACAACGGAATTGTATATCTTAAAAAGATCGATAAAAAAGTCCTAGATGGTATATATTTATATCTAAAGGATAACCCATAGTAACCATTTTTATCTTTTTACCAAAATAATGATGTGTTATTTACCAAGTTATTTTATACAATACAGTATTATTCCTTATTCAATTAAATACATTACATACGTTGTATATGTCATGTAGATCAAAACTGCCCTTAATATAGTATTTCATTAAAATGGATATCTACATTGCATCCGTGCGAAGCTTGGGCGGGTCGCTAGTTTGGAATAAAATGAAAGATATACAGTGAAAACACTAAATTTATTAGTATACGTATAATAGATCAAATTGTTATGATACGCTACATTTTAAGGTAGGATATTTTACATTCATTTCATTGAATAATTACTTTACACTACGTTACGGTATTTAATTTAATCAAATATACTTTTTGTGAATATTCAACATTTTCGCACGAACTGGGATTATTTATGATTATAATTGTTGTGCTTAAATGAACGATATTTATTCAGGTTTCCAAGAGTCCGTTTATCTTTACATACGACCGCTTTGAGGGTTAAGCGTGTACCTACTGTTTAAGTAAGTTTTATTGTGAAAATAAATTAGAAACATGTAATGTTTTAAGTTTCATGTAAGATGGTATAAAATATTTAGCTAATGAAAGCAACTGAAATGCCAGCAACGTCTAAATAAATTATGTTAATTCAACACGATGTGACATAAATAATAGTTAACTTAAGTCCTAGTACAAGCACTTATGAGAATAATTAAGAAGTGCGAAACAGATCTGGAGGTAGCTTATAATTTGATTGATCTGTTGATATTCTCTACTAGTTCAAGAATTGATGCGTAATTAAGTTAATCAGCGTTGTTCATTTAAGCTCAGGTGTGTGCAGGTGTTCACCGGACATGGATGTTTTGGATGGTACCTGCACCGGATAGCTCGTAGGGAGCCGACCGCCGCATGCCACGAGTGAGGGGCTGACGAGGATACCACGCAGCACAATCTGTCCGAGTGTGCTGCGTGGGAGGGAAAGCGCCGCATTCTGGCTGCGGCGATAGGGAAAGATTTATCACTGCTGAGTGTGGTTTCGGATATGCTCGGCAGCGAACAGGCATGGCAAGCGATGGCCTTCCTCTGCTAGGTTATCTTGCAGAAGGAACCGGCGTAGAGGGCCCGCGAAGAGGATACTCAGAGCGGCCCTCTCCGTCAACGGAGGACCGGTAGGAAGAGGCGGAAATTCGCCCGCCTCCTCCCGCCACCGTAGCCGGACCTGAGGAGATGAACCGGGGGCCCTTCTCTTCATTGCACAGGTCTGGCTGGCCAGGGGAGGCAGCTGGAGTGTACTCAGCCTGTCTCCCTGATAGGCAGGAGCCCGGCGGTCACCTTCCGCCGGGCGGGACGTTAGGGCGTCTATCCAAGGTTGAGTAGCTAGTACGATCCCTTGCTGCCCCAACAAATACGGCCTGTCGGTACACCATGAGGTTATAGTCCGTGCGAGTCGGACATAACCCATTCTCTACTCCGGCAGGGTGGGTATCGATAAGGGATTTCCCCAGGTAAATAAAAAATAATAATTATTGTTATTTTATCTCTAAACTAGCAGGCCCGGCGGACTTGGTCCTGCCCTGATTATTACAAAAAAATAGACAAATTATACACCTAAATCTTTCTCATGAATCACTCTATTTCTAAAAACTTGCATGAAAATCCGTTAAGTAGTTTTTGAGTTTATCGCGAACAGACTGACAGACAGACGCAGCAGAGGACTTTCTTTTATACTATGTAATGAAATAATGATGATAAATGCTTTTGAAGAGAAAAAATCCTAAGCCGCGTTGAGCGATTTAAAATTTAGTATAATACTAGTAAAATTTGGTATGTAAAATACTTATGCATTCGCATCACCTATGACCTCGACATGTTCGTGGCGAATCGCGCTTGCACCAGACAGCGACGCGTAGTATAGCGACCTGTGTACGTGTAATATTGATATTTTGTATTGAGGTTGTGCAGCACATCATATGTTTGATTAATTAATAAACTGTGTAAATGCGTATATAATTATTGCTCGAAGTGCCAATAGATCTGGAAACCTGACTAATGTTAATATTATTACAGTTAACAAATTATGAAATGTAAATAAATAACTCATTCTTAATTGATTTAAAAAAAGAACACAGTTATTCCATTGTTTTCGGTATTAACTTCTATCGGCAGTTCTTATGACAGCCTCATTTTTTTTTTATTAGGTTGGGTTTTTAAGCCATTTTCTAAAGTATATATGTTGTTTAGTGGTATATGGATAAGAAAAAAAAATGTAAAAAGTAGTAGATATTCAATTTTAGATTTCATAAAATTGTGTATACTTTCTTAGAAACAATCTTGTTTATAGAAATTAGTGTTTATTTATACAAAAAAAAAAACATTTATTTATTTAACATAATTTCAATCTAAATAAACAAATTGAAATGAGAAGAATTTATAAGGATTTCGAATATTAAAATTTTCTTTGATCATTTACTCTATTATAAGTTATTTAAAACATTATACGCGTTTATGTTTAACAAAGTTGTAAACGATCTAGAAACAGAACGTCTCCTCCGAACACCGGAACGTTAAGAGAGATATAATTGAATTTTATCTACAAACTAAGACAGGTCTAATAAATTTCGTAAAACGAAGAGGCTCTAACTTTTCGGGCCGGTAGGAATGCTCTATCATAAATCACACGTTTTAATAGTTATTTATTCTGACTGTTCAAATCGAGCGATGGCAATCAGTCGGGATACTATTTTTATGGCCTGTACCGGATGCGCTATAAAGCGAAGCATACAATCAGTAAGCCTCCGAGGGAGAAATATAAAAGTAAATAACACTTAGATTGGAGATTTAGGCGGCGAGCAGAGGGTGCGACGTCCTCTCACCGCTCCAATGAGCCGATAACTCAAGGAACTCTTGTTGACCTGTACTTTTCATAATTCATGTGATTTCTCTGGATATTAAATTAAAAAGTAAATATTGAATCAGTACGTCGAAGTGTAAAGATTTTGATTTAATATTAATATTCGTATAATTGCATGTAAAGAACATGTATAATATTACCAACGGCCCGCGTCAAATTTAATGCCAATAAATTATAACCTAGCGCTACCTAGTGGCAACTTATAGTAAAACTGATAGTACAACTTTATGTTAGAACTAGAGGCGTCAATTTTCATGACGATCGATCAAAATGTGTTGAAGTTTTCAGCGCATAGTCTTTTCTTTGTATTTGGATGTTTATATCCCTTGTTACAGAAATTCTCCAAATGATAGTGAAAATATATAGTAGTTTGGAAGAACCAAGTCTACACAAAACCAGACGCGGATAGTGACTTTATACTATAGCATCTATTGACTGTATTACAGTATACGTTATAGCAAAACACTAATGTGTACATCACGAGATATTGGAATTATTAAGTTAACGTTTTCGTATGTCTTTTTTCTACATATAAGTAAAGATTTACTGCATAAAGCTGTTTTAACATTGAGCAGATATAATATTACATTTCCACAATATTTATAGTATAATAAAATATATATTTTGCGGGCATTAGCGGCTCAAGTTTTCGGGTCCACATGTCAAAGAGGTGTAGATAAAGTTGCCGTATGGATCGCTTGTTGGTACCTACATCAATCACCCCGACATGACTTCAGTTGTTCGCCCAAATGGATTATAGGAAGTCGACGCCCGCCCGAGGTGAGTCTCAGATTTGCTTCACGTCACCTACGTGTAAACATTATTTGCCAAAGTGAACCGTGATACGCTAAACTTGGAACTCTGCCTTTATATTACTACTTTACAATATTTAATATAATATACTGGCTTTTCCCCGTGGCTTGGCAGTGTAAATTTGAACGCTCTGTCGGGAACGGTATTTTTTTTTTAGATAAAAGGTACTCTATATCCTCTTTTTGTACACCTGACTACGTATATGCAATAATGATGATCATCTTAGTAGTTTAGACGTGGAAGCATAACAAAAAAACTTGCATCATCATTTATAATTTAGTTAGTTATGAAGATTATTATTAATTATGTTCACATTGCCAGTTTTCGGCTGCGTTTTGGTTAGTGAACTGCTGCGCTATGTTCTTTTTCTCTATGTCAAAAAACAAAACTCATTGCCTATATTATTATTGCTCAGTTCCTATAACAATAAAGTTCTTCCAGTTATTTATCTTGGTATAAAATTTACAGTTAGGATTCTATTATACTTATTCAGAGATAATATTAGGTATTAAAAAAAACTAGTTATACATTATTCTTTATACATTATTACAAATATTTGTAGAATCAATAACTTTGACCATATTTTTGTCGTTAACCGACATGATAATTAAAAAAGATCGTTGTTCATCGAAATGAAATTAAGCCGGAGATAAATTTAATTATCCATTCAGTATAAATTATCTGAATAAGAAGTTGATGCTTATGATATTAATTGAATATAGAATTGGGTATTTTCATTAAAATATATACTTTAAATGGAAGTGTTTTATATTTGTATTGACTAATCTCTGAAATAGCTGAATACTTTTACTAGCAGATGGAGGACTTTTAAAATATTATTCATGCTACATATCGATGCGATCTTTCACAGGGGTTAAGCAGTAATGATAAAGTTACACACAATCATGACATCACAAGATTATTTCTCAGTTTCAGGGTTCCTTACGATATTTTCCTTTACCGTCAACCGATAGCGTTAGCAATTTAAAATAAGAAATGTACGCGAATTCCAAAAAATACGTTGATACATTGATACTTCGAACTTGCAGACATCGAATTGACATTCCAGCGGCCAAACCGCACTACCACCACGGCGTTAAATAATTACAAATATATATAAAAAAAATCCTATGGCTATTTGCAGTAATACCAGCCAGTTCGTATATATTCGTTAAGTTTTGAATTAAGAAATATTGAATTTGTAACGATGAGGTGAATTTTGATTTGTTGGAGTGAAACAAAACGAACCTTTATCTACGGTGAAATTATGAATGATTCATGTTATTTATAATATTTATTAACAGACAACTCAGTTTCTCGAATCCTCTTCAAATGTTGTGTAAGATTGCGATTATTAAGATATGAAATTTAGATTGAAGATTATCATAATAAGATAGACTATTTTATTTACAATGTAAATTATCCGGAATAAATAGAAATAATACAGCCACTCTTTTAAATACAAAAAGGATGTATCAAGTACGTGTCATGGATTGATTGTTTTTCACTAATATTGCGGCATTCGGCTATTAAATAAATAATAACAAATTAACTACAAAGGGGTTACGCAATTGAAATCTAGTTTTTTTTAATTAATTTATTTATACTTATTATAGAATTCTAATTATAACTATATTCTTATTCTATAATGCATTATGTTAATTTTGATTAGGAAATATTATATCACTAATCAATCCAAAGCCCAAAGTAAGTAGTAACTATTACTACGCGAACGAAGTCGCAGGCAGGGGCTATAATCTATATACTAATACTATAAATAAGTAAAGTTTGTGACGTTGTAGGGGGTAATCTCAGGAACTACTAAACCGATTTTAAAAATTCTTTTACCAATAGAAAGCCCCATTATTTATGAGTGTTATAAGCTATATATCATCACGCTAAGGGTAATAGGAGCGGAGCAACAATGAAAAATGTTTTAAAATCGGGGTATTTTTCCTTTTGAGAGCTTCCGCTGCGTCTTAGCCCAAAATAACTATTCCACGCGTGCAAAGCCGTGGGCAGAAGCTATTAACTAATTATATTATCTATAATCTATACTAATATTATAAAGAGGTAAAGTTTGTGAGGTTGTAGGGGGTAATATCTGGGGAGTCGGAGAAAAATGGTCGAACGAAAACGTTTCTTACGAACGCTGCCTTAATTATGAGATATATATGATTGAGTTCTAGAGAAAAGTTGTAGCTTGATAATGCCTATTACCACCCAACGAGTGGGCATGGGTCCGCTAGTTTATATATATCTATATATACTGAATCTCAGTTGTAAGAAAGGAATGGTATAATAGAATAAAGTTTTGCTATTATATAGTGAATTCTTGTTCCAGAAGTTTGAGCCTCTACATCATTAATTGTGGATATATCAACATCGACCCTCAAACGTGTAACGTGAAAATCTGTTTTTGCTCTAATCCCATTCAAGTACAAAACAAATGACAAACCTTTATTTTATAAAAGCTGCTCAACCGGCTTCATACGGGTGTACTAACAAAGAAAATGAGACTAATTGCTTTCCTTAACAGTATGACTATGTACTGAAAATAAATTGCAACTGAACAACTGAACATCAATCTGTCAATATTTATAAAGATCTCCCTAATGTCTTCTGCCTAACACATTCATTTTTATATGAAGATGTTTGAACATAGTTTTTTTACATTTCCGTATTATTTTTTAAATATTTTCTTTCAAACCTTGTCCAGTCACAATCACAATCACAAATAATAAAGAATCAGTCAAAGAGATGCAGCGCCCCTGAAGTGATGCGCTTACATACATTCGGCAGTTTATTTTTATATATATATACATTAAGTTGTGTGAATTTCTGTTAATCCGACTTGGTGAGTGTTCCTAAAAAGCAAATACATATTACGTTAATTACTTGGTACGCGGACAGATTTATTTCTGTTTAGCTGCTTAAAATTTTAAATAATTAATAACGCTGTTAGGTAAACTAAAATAAATTCTGTATGAAACAACATTCTTGCATAGGAAGACGACTACGCGAATTAGCAACTCAGTATGGTATCTCGCTGACATTCACAGTTCAGCTGTTCTCGGGAATAGTCGAATCTCTTCGCACATCCAACATGCCTCCATTACTCTATACCGAATTATACGGCTCGCCTACAATGTTACTTCATTCAGGCGTAGCGGACATTCTGATCCACATTTTATTTGATATATCATTAAATTAACCTTTAATAGTATTATAAATGCGAATGCGAGTTTGTTTGTATATTCCTTTTTCACGCCATAACTACTCAATTGACCGTCTTGAAATTTTAGATTCATATTTTTAGTGGAACAGAGAAAGATACCTTGAATCTAGAAAAAAAATGCTGTTCCCGGTGGATACAACAAAACAACATTAGCGCAAGTAAAGCCACGGATAAAAGGCTGTAAAATGAAAATAATTGTTTTAAAACAACAAAAACAATATATATTCAACATTATAATGTAATATAGATAATCACTAAGTTTTCCATATTATGTTGCATATACTATCTCAGACATAATATTATGTAACAGATATTTTAGTGTAATACCAGGAAATTTCAAAATATTTTACAAGTACTGTTGAAATTACACAGCAAATGATAAAAGTGATGAAATTTAAAGGGAAAAATTTGTAAAGATCCAATTAATCCCGAAGTCTTGAAAGGGTTTTGTGGAAATAGAGAAAGCGGCGATTGTAAAGTGTGATGGTAAAATACGTTTTTTTTAAGGTTTGAAATTGAATTAATCTGTCTAGGTACGGATTGTTCCGAAATAACAATATTTGTCTGACGAAGTGATTTTATTTCAATTGTATGTGATTGTTTCAGTTCAGTTCATCCAGTTACGGATACTTTAACTGAATCACTACGAAATCTATTTTCATTTATTTTATAAGCATATAAAAGTTTTCGTTCATTTTATTTATTACCTACGTATACCTAGTTGCTAATAATTTTAACATTTTAATTAATTTTAATTACGACATTTAGCTTTTTTTTATTGTAGCACGGCAAAATGCCTGAACTATGCCTGATGGTAAGCACAGTACAATTCAAAAACAATGGCGACCACCGAGTGACACATTATCCATCGCCGGTCGCCGTTGTCATGCCGGCCTGCAAAAAGCTGGATACGCACAGGCTGATACCGAAACGCGACCCGCAGAAGCGAATCCCTAAGACGGGTTTTTTCGCCATATACATGGTGGTTGCAACCCAGTCAGGCTGTAAAACCCTACCACCCCGCTTTCGCCATTGCCTCGTTCGTTATTCAGCAGGGTGCACCACGTGCAGGCACAGGTAACTAACTATACTCGTACGTATAAATCTGTATGCAGTGGCGGATTTGCAGTCTTGGCCGCCCTAGGCCCCAGGCCATGTAGTAAGTACCAGCCACCCCTTTCTCAGCACCCATCATGATGAGTACAGAATGAATTTACTTTTTTGTTAACTTTTATCGAAATCGATTCAGGAATTTAGTTAACTATAATATCTGCTAGTTTTTTATTTATTCTTCCTAAATCACTTATATGTACGAAATAACTTATACGTACACTTTATATGAACGAAATAATTACTTCACATTACATTATTTGTATTTTATTTATAAAAAGTACAAAAGTGATTTAGGAAGATTATCTCCTTATTATTATCTAATCTCCTCTATTAGATAGGAGTTATACGATGCGGTGTAGTGCGGCCCACCATAATTTGCACGAGCCTTTAGAATATTTACGTACTTAGAGTTATTTCTTGTTATCATCAGTGGATTTTTTGCCACGATTGGCCGCCCCTAATATCTGACCACCCTAGGCCCGGGCCTCCTGGGCCTTAGCGCAAATCTGCCACTGTCTGTATGGACGACTAATATACAATTAACACTGTGAGAAACAAAATATGGAATTAATGTTGCGTATTTATTAAAATCTTAACAATGAACCTTTGTCATACCGTTGATTATTTTAGATAAAAGAAGTGTACACGCGAACTTTACAAAAACCATAATAAATTGTAATACAAAATAGATTTTGTACAATAGTGTTGGAATATTCATACTCAGTTGTACTTAATTTATTTGCTCCCAATCGACTCGTTGCAATGAAGTTGCTTCAATTTATTTGAATTGTATAATTATATATAGTCAAAATGAATATATTTAAATCTAGAAATATAAATTTGTTTTGGCGGTTTGCATCTCTAACCTGTTAATGCACAATGGATATTC
The DNA here is from genome assembly GCA_036509395.1 of Antheraea yamamai. Classification (NCBI taxonomy): domain Eukaryota; kingdom Metazoa; phylum Arthropoda; class Insecta; order Lepidoptera; family Saturniidae; genus Antheraea; species Antheraea yamamai. The sequence goes on from AP028429.1 coordinate 9,121,941, forward strand.
GAGAAGGGTCAAGTGGTCGCGAGGGGAAAATTTAATTTACTGTTCGGATCCCTTCTCAGAGTTCTGTAGCTTTCCACTTAATTATTTTCACATCTATGAATTATAATAAGATATTCTCGTTACTTTTTAAATATAAATGTATTGAAAGAGAGAATGACTTATAAATTATATTCGGTGTAAAATAAAACATAATACATCAACCGGTGAATCGTCTTAATTTCTCTATTTATATTAGTTACTAGCTTCTGCCCGCGGCTTTGTCCGCGTGTAATAGTTACTTTAGGCTAACTAACACGCATCGGAAGCTCTCAAAAGGAAAATAAACTACGATTTTGAAACATTCTTCATTGGTGCTCCGCTCCTGTTGGTCTTAGCGTGAAGATATATATTATATAGCCTTTCTTGATAAATGAGCTATCTAACACTTGATATGTTCTATATCAAATCGGACTAGTAGTTACTAAGATTATCGCGTTCAACCAAACAAACAAACCCACCAGCTTTATAATATTAGTATAGATTACTACTCTTCTCTCATACTTAACTCGAGCCGTCATTCAAATTTTAATAACTTTTGATAGAGTGAACCGATTTTAAAGGAATAAAGACTAAGTTACACTTTAGCAGTAATGCGTGTTCAGACAACAGACAGACAGACAGACATTTCTAAAAATGATTGAAATGTATATTACTAATTATTCCTAGGTACCTACAACATTTTTTTTCACGAAAATCGAAAAAGTATAGACACGTTTGATTTACATTCTTATTATATGTATAGAAGAAGATATAGATTGAGTATATATCTATATGCCAGAGTATACGACTGAACTATGCGATTTAATTTGATGGAAATAATCAAATATAAATTAATTCTGCTGTTAGTGCTCTCGGGTATTGAATTTTTTTCCCGCCAAGGAGTTATCCAAATTATGGAAAAAGTAGTAGTCTGTAGGCGCAAGGTCTGGTGAGTAGGGCGGATGACGCAGGACTTCCAACCCTAGTTCTTCTAGTTTCTTCTAGTTCGCAGGTAACAATGCGATTCAAAATTCCTTCATTTGTGTGTCTGTTGAGCAGTGCAAGGCACGTCTCAACGCGTACTTCGCGCTGGCGATCATTGAGTTCGTGGGGCACCCATTTGTCAAGATTTTTTACCTTGCCAATTTGACGCAAATGGACCAATATTGTTTTGACGCTAACGTCGAAAGCTGCTGCTAATTCAGCCGTAGATTGTGTATCATCAGCTTCCACAATCGCCTTTAATTCGTCATTGTCGACCAAAGTCTTAGGACGACCGCGAGGTTCATTTTTCAGGTCGAAATTCCCAGAACGGAAGCGAGCAAACTAATAACAGGTGGTGCGTTGGTTTGTAGTGTTAGCTCCGTAAACGTCGTTGACGTTGCGTGCCGCTTGTGCCGCGTTGCTGCCACGACGGTACTCATATTCCATAATTACCTAACTTTTAACATATCCATGTTGACAAAAAAGATTGAAATGCGATGAAAATTTAACACTAATCAATAAACAAATGACTACTTTTGGAAAAAGAATTCCATGTTTTTAAAATAAAATTAATTTGAAATTAGAATTCTTAGCCAAACAAAAATTATTTTGATTTGAAATCGCCAGTACTGCAGAACGGCAATTTCATAGGTAAACGCCTATTATGAGTGTGTATTGTGCTTAGTGTTGTATTTAGGTATGTAATTCATTAACACGCCTGAATTTATTACTCACGTTTATTTTTATCTGAAAAAATACACAGACGTTATATATCAAAAAGTGTTGTCACTATATGATTACTAGATATTAGCTCATGCAGGCTAGTAGAAAACAAGCAACTAAAACAAGCTGCTAACACGTAACAATAACAACAATTTCTACACAAATCAGCGATTATTAATTCATACATAATTTCAACAGTTACAGTACATTCGCCACACGCATCAAAGCATAGTGAGAGAGGTATAACCCAATTTAAAAGTTACCACAACATGTTATCATTACATAGTATAAAACAAAGTCCTCTGCCGCGTCTGTCTCTCTGTTCGCGATAAACTCAAAAACTACTGAACGGATGTTCGTGTGGGTTTCACTAGTAAATAGAATGATTCATGATGTGAATAGAGTGATTTTTCAAATTATCAGGGCAGGAAAACGTCCGCCAGACCCGCTAGTTTAAAAATAAATTAATGTAGGATTCGTATAACCGCAAAAAGTTAATTTTGTGTGGTTTAAGTGATTAACCTTCGAGTTCAAGTAACTGATCCTAATGAAAAGTATACAGACAAGCTAAGATTTAGTTAGGTTAGTTAAAGTATTACTTTATTCAGTAATAAAAACAGTTTGTTTTGAACCATTCTAAGTGAGGATCGCTTACACTGCAAACGAAAAGTAGCTAAAAATACATCTATTGAGTTTCACATCTATATCGAAAAAAGTTGAAAATTATTAATATACCCGAACTAAAAAAAAAACAAACATTAGTAAAATAAATAAATATAAAAAAACAGCTATATAAAATACAAGATATGAAAATTAAAAACCATAAAATTATATAATACTAACGGTCCCGGCGGACGTTGTCCAGCCTTGATAATAAAAAAAATCTAAAATTCAACCGCAGCGCCACCTATCGCGTCCAATTGTGAATCTAAAACATTCTCGGATCTACTCGAACACGCACACAAAATTTCATCAAAATCGGTCCAGCCGTTTAGGAGGAGTTCAGTGAGATACACACGTACAGAAGAAATTTATATATAAAGATTATAGCCTTGAATAAAATTATACAGAAAGGAATTATATTGTTATTATTTATTACTAGCGGGCCCGGCAGACGTTGTCCCATCCTGATTATTAAAAAATCCTTGACAAATTATATACAAAAACGTTCCTCATGAATCACTTTATCCACTGGTGAAAACCGCATGAAAATCCGTTCAGTAGTTTTTGAGTTTATCGCGAACAGACAGACAGACAGACGCGGTAGGGGACTTTGTTTTATACTATGTAATGATTAATGTTTAGTGTTAGGTATACTTAGGTATACTTCTTTATTGGATATTCATACAATATTATATTTTGTCATCTTTTCGTAATGGAAACAATGGAATTTGTTTTAACCGTCAGTGTTTTATAAGCATTTTGTTTGTTTGTACTAAAATATATTCACAGATTTATTTGCTCAACGCATACTACACGTAAAAGCACTTTCTAGGCTGAGGTGAAGTTTTGTGTTGAAACTTTTGTACGGAATTTTTAGGTATATAACAAAATTTGTGATATTATAGAACTTGTTTATTTTCTTTAATTTTTTTTTTGTTTATTTATTGTCCATTCCTGTACCTTTCATAAGTAGTGAAGCCATTAAAACGTAACAAATAAATAAACAAACACACTTTCGCATTCACAATATTAGTTTGAATTCTATCAAACCCTGAATTTTTCTTGCATATTTTGTCTATGATTGTTAAATTCGATAATTACTGGTTAATTATCGAGATATGCTAATTGTATCATAATAACAGTTTAGATATATACATAAGGATGCTATGCACTTATGAGGATATGTACTTATTTACATTTTTTAGATAAATTTAAGCATCAAGCATGTTTCGTTATTTTTACTAATATATTTTTATAGTCTCGTTTAAAAATCATTTCTTCAATTCAAATTCAAAACTTTCCAAAAAGAAAATATCACGTAGTCTGATTATGAAGATAGTTTGATGCTCATAAAGGCTCATTAAGTATGCAAAGTTGCAATTACAGACTTTTTGTAAAAAGGTGTATTTCTTAAAATAATTTCGCTCACAAGTTAAATTAGCTTAAAAAATTCTGACATATTTTAATTGCTTCTATTCGATTTCGGGAACATTTAAAACTTTTACACACTGTGATCAGGTTGTTTCATGTATTAAAAGCATTTCATTGTTCAGTGTGGAGCGTAGTTACGTTGGCAAATGCAGTGTATTTTATTACCAGCGCTTTGTTTTACAACTTTTACGTTCATGTTAGTTTTTACTGGAACTAAATCTGTAAACTAAAACTGTTTTGTTGCAATACTCTATACATACAATAAGAATGTATATATATAAAATATGTATATAAAAAAATCTAACGTGTCTGTACTTTTTCGGTTTTCGTGAAAAAAAATATTGTAGGTGTTTAGGAATAAGTAATAGAATACATTTCAATCATTTTTAGAAATGTCTGTCTGTATATCTGTCTGTTTGTATGAACACGCATCACTGATAAAGTACTGGCTTTACAACAAAACCACACACAAGAAACGTACAAAGCATATCTTCGAGAATAATTTAGTCTTTGTTTTGTTAAAATCGGTCCACATGATCAAAAGTTATTGTAATTTTAATGACGACGAGGCGTAAATATGAGAGAAAACTAGATAAGTAAGTGGACTTAATACATTCACATGACTTTATTAATCATTGTTTTGTACATAACGTTCCACGCGGACGAAGTCGCAGGCACAGCTAGTACCTTATAAAAATGTATTAGGTGTCAAAACTATGTCACTAATAAACCCGTTATATTATTATTACTTCAGATAGAGAATACTGTAACCTGTACTGTAAACTGTAATGTAATAAATATTACATTACTCCGAAGCGAGAGTTCCAGAACTCACCGAATTCTTTTGGACATAATATAATTGGCAACCAAATTTTGTGATTATGGCATTACTTGGGATTTAGCACCTTAGATACGTATCACAAGTAGTACAATTATTAAACAGTTATAGTAGAGAATAAAAAAAACTGTGTGTGTACTTATGTACACGCGTTAGAAGTTATACTTCTTTGGCGTGACAAGATAAAAATCTTTTCACAAATTTTATCTTTCGCCTTATTCTACGTTTGTAGAAAAAACGACACTAACAATAGAAAAAAGGTATTTAATACATTGAAAGTTTTAATACAAAGAAATACAAACAACAAATACAAAGAAACAAAATGTTGACTATAGCTAACTTCAGGGTGTCGGTTTCTCGTAACGCGCCAAAGGAAGTATAACTTCAAAAAGTTATTTTATATCTCTGCATTGTACGAAGAATTTTAGGATTTCATAACACTGATAACTCTTATTACACCTATATCACAAAGTTAACACTGTTCCGCTTAACGCTTTTAATTATCAAAATAACTGTCTAGTTTAAGAATAAGGGTGAATTGCTAAAACACAAACAAAAATTTAGATCAATTTATTTAAAGTAAATATATAAGATCCCTTTCAACAGCTTCTTACCCTTCTCGGTAAACAGATTATGTAATCTTAGATATTATTATATAAAAACATTTGAAGTATCCGTGGGCCAACATCAATCACCCAACAAATTCCCGCCCTCACTTGAGAAACATAAATAAAATATTGGAATCATCCCAACGCTATGTATTCGGTAAATTCTATTGGAAAAGTTAAATATTATTATTTTAAAACATTGATTTTGAAATATTTGATACTTCATCTATACTATACTAGTATAATAAATCTAGAGGATTTGTTTGTTTGGTTGAACGCGCTAGTCTTTAGGAACTACTGGTCCGATTTGAAAAATTATTTCAGTGTTAGCTCATTTCTCGAGGAAGACTATAGACTATATATCATATGCAAAAATCAATAGGAGCGGAGCACCAATGAAGAATATTTCAAAATCGTTTTTTTTTTCTTTTTTAGAGCTTCCGCTGCGTGTTAGGGTTAGCCTAAAGTAACTATTCCTCGCAGATGAAGTCGAAGGCAGAAGTTAGTTATGGATAAACATAATGGCATATTAATTAATTTACTATAAATATTTAGATCTCATCCATTCTATTAATCAAGTTATCTCATGAATAATCATACTTTAAAAGACGTGATAATTCTTGGTGATTTTTTTTATATTTCAGAGTATTCCTAAAAAGATGTCGTCCTCAGAATAATTGAGTAGTATATGCATTCGTTGCGGACATTGCATTTACGCTTTTATATTGAACTTAATTAGAGACTAGGATTTGATTGCGGTTTCGTTTGCGTTAATATAGATTTGGAAAATAAATTACTCTCTAATAATATAACTCTCTATAAGTGAAATAATTTTTAAGATTGGTTAAATATTATTTTAGTTTATCCATTATAAACAGAAAATCACATATTTTTCCTTTTTCATAATAACGTTATTACGTATTATAATAATAATATAGATAAAACTAGATCAGTTGAAGAAATACAAAGGTGAGAACATAAACACATAAAGAGTTATTATTATATAAATAATGTAAAATCAAAATATTACTAATCCTTCTTCGCCTTCAAATTATCAATAACTAGCTGTGCGACTTCGTCCACGTGGATCCTGATGTACAAAACAATCACTAATAAAGTCATCTGAATATATTTATCTATTTGCTTATCTACTTTTCTCTCATAATTAGTCGCGGCACCATTAAAATTACAATAATTTTTGATAGAGTGGAGCGATTTTAATGAAACAAAAACTTAATTACTCCAGAGGATATGCCTTATGATTTTCTTATATTTTATTGTGAACCTAGTACTTTAGCAGTGATACGTGTTTATACAACTAGTCCGCTGAAGCTGTTAAGACCTTGTTAGGTCAATAGCGTAGTCAGTTTGAAAAAAAAAAGTGTTAATACAAACAGACACATAGACAGACAGACAGACAGACATTTCTAGAAATGATTGAAATGTATTCTATTACTTATTCTATACTTATATGCATTCTTATTATATGTATAGAAGACTTACTACTGCATTACGTAGCTTCATGTCCTCAGATATTCAATATGCCTTCATATAAAGGTTTAGTGTATACTATAATATTACTAGAATGTTTTTAAAATGTTACAAAAAGCTTTTTAAAATTACATTCTAAATTATATCGAAATTTTTCTCATTCTAAATATGTCTATAATTGTGTAATTGGTATAAAATATTTAATACTTCATAAATGAAACCAAATTGTATGCTATAAAGGACTGATATTATATCTTATTATGATCATAAAATTATTTCATGTATTGAGATTATTAATTTGAATACCGCGTTTAATGTTTTTAATTTACTTGGTACGTAAAAGTAGTCACTGTAATTAAAAATTAGATTTGTGGCATTGCCGTTTTTCATTTCTATTATAAAAAGATGTATACTGCATGATATAATTTATTAACTACTATTTATTACTCGCGATTTCGCTCGCGTTAATATGGATTTACTCTATCCACCGGGAACAGTACACTTGTTCTGGATGAAAAGTACCCTTAGTCCTTTTCTGTAGACAAGTGTATGCAAAAGTGTATGATAGGTTAAGAATTTAAGGAGTGAAAGCGTAACAAACAAACAAAGGATTAACAATCATTACCTAATTGTTTGAGTAAACGAATTCAAATATAGTACACTGGTAGTCATTTTGTTTTGGCTTCATTTATCTTTACTTTAATGAAAGAAAACATGTCGGAACCTGGCTTATAAAAAAAATGTTGTACAACAGATCAGTTGATTTCGAGTTACAAGAACGCAAGTTGACAGTTAAACGTTGCCTCTTATTTTTTATAATATGTAAGGAGAAAATAGTGGCCCCAATAGTAAGAAATTATTTGTATTGGACAAAGACCGTATTGTAACGTTTCTGAGCGAAATCACTTATGTGCATTAGCAACTCCAAAAGTGGACGCCACATCAAAGCGTCGCTTGAGTTTGGCATAAAAACAAAGGATAGGCATTATAATTAGCCGTGGTGTGCCGTGCACCCTTGAGCTAGTTTTCAAAATTAAATCGGCTGAGTGCCTTAAGCGCTCGCCTTAGTAGTTCGGTGAAGCTGTTAAGGCTTTACTAGGTCAATAGCGTAGTCAGTACGAAAAAAAAAGAACATTATAATTTTACGACTAATAATCTATGACCATAGTGACCCACAAATCGTATCTCAAATCTGTGTATACGACTGTCAACTATATAAATTATTGTGTACATAATAAATCAATGCATGCACTGTTATAAAGATATTACATAGTATGTCAACGGTGTTTTTAATCATCCTCCCAAAATATTAAGCAACTCACTCAAATATAATTCAATGAACTCCTCTGAGAAACCCTTTTTCATATTGACTAAATAACTTGTAAATATGACTTTTACATTGCGGGTACTTGTCCCGAATGTTGTACAGTTTAAATATTTACCGAATTTATTTATTATGTCATTTGTCGTAAAGGCGCAATTGTGGTTTTGATATCAAGTATATATGGCTCAGTATGGGTTTATTTCTTGTTACAGACATAAAACGTGTAAATACGAAGTTTACGCCTCGGACACGGTTGTGTAACAATTAAAATGTCACTGTATGAAATGGGCCCGAAGTTGATTAATGGAGTTAGAGTAAGGCGCCCCGTCCTGTCCGAACCTAGTACGTTATTTATTCATTTCATACGCTGCTATAAGAAGTAGCATTATGATATGTATGTGACAGTTAATTTACTATTGTTCTATAAAGGAAATAATTAATACACTGTCTATAATTGCTGTTATTAAAGGATAGTGATCAACATTCTATCGTTATTAAAGTGAGGTCTAAATTAAGCTACCGTTAATATATACTTTGCCATCATTAAAATAATTTATAAACTAGCCTCTGCCCGCGACTTCGTCGGCGTGGAATAGTTACTTTGGGCTAACGTTAACACGCAATGGGAGCTCTCAAAAAAAAAACGATTTTGAAACATTACTCATTGTTGCTTCGTTCCTATTGGTGTATGCTTGATGATATATATAGCCTTGATAAATTACCTATCTTACACTGAAAGAATTTTTCAATTCGGACTAGTAGTTTCTGAGAATAGCGCGTTCAACCAAACAAACAACCTTTCAGCTTTGTAATATTCGTATAGATTTCGTATCTGTTTTTAAATAATTAAAATTTATGTGGCTATTTTAAAAAGGAGCATTTAGGTAAAGACTCGAAATGTTTTCTCAAACGAATTACCATTTACATAGATCAAAAGTGATTGTTTCTATTATATAATAATTAAAATAAATAGATCAAATACAATTTATATTTGATTTAAGATAAATATGTGTTTCTGTCAATGCCAATTCAAAGTTTCAACATTAGGGAATTACTCAAATCTCGTAACCCACTTTGGGAGATCGCAAGATACGACAGCCGTACTTTGTCGTTGACATGCTTATCTATTGTATAAATACTGAATTGCGACCAAACTTGTATTGACTTAAGGAACGAGGGTACTGTCTGTGGATCCGTAATATATCATAGATAACAATTCCTTCAGCCTTTAGAAATAGATTATTTAATCAAATCTTGATATAACAGTTTACAATAAATGTCACGGGACGTGATAACAATGCTATGGACAGTTTATGAAATGGTTTGATAAACGACGACATCCCGCTCAACTAATTTTGCCTCAGGATTTATGTATGGCCGTCATCGGCAGAATTATGTGAGTCTAAATATGAGCATTATCTATTTTGAATTATTATTCCTATTAAAAGTGTTTTAAAACGTGATGAACCATACGAGTTACAGTGACAATAGATCTCTCTATGTATTTAATTCCTTATTTATATTATTAATGGGAATATGAGCATGTTTCTTTGTTTGTTATTTACACACACAACATTTACTAATACTCAACTCATCAATATGAAATTTTGTACACACGTTGTCAGGAGTACAAGGAAGTATATAGGGTAACTTTTGTCGAGAAAAAAACTACTGTTTCCGAGGAATTAATCAAATCTACATTAACACGAGTGAAGCCGTGATCAAAAGCTAGTATAAAATATATAATACAAATAATTATTAGACTTACTACTATGACAGTGGTGGTGGTGGAGTGGTGGTAGAGCCACGCTGAAGTTATTACTGGTTTCAGTATGAATGGGTTGGCTTGCCCGGGGTAAAACCACCCTCTCGCAGAAAACCGACGTGAAGTAACAGTGCTTGCATTGTTGCGTTTCGTTCGGTCAGTGAGAGCGCCGGATAACCCACCTCCCCTCCCTCTTCCCCACTCCCTCTCCCCTAAACACAGGGCGGCAACGTACTTACGACTCTTCTGATGTTGCAAGTGTCTATGGACGGTGGTTTTTTTTTTTTTTTGTGAAGGCTTGGTTTCCTCTACCATGGGTAGGCAGAGTCCTTTTTATGCGTTGTTTTGTTTACATGTCTTTGTTTATTTATTAAATTCTTTGCAAGTCCTTATTATAGACTTGCAATAGTTTTCAAATTTGTCCATTTTGTCGTCGTTAGTCATTATCGTTGTTAGGTCTAATTTATTCAGTTGTGTTTCTAATTCTTGTTCTAAGTTGTATCTTTTTAGTCCAAATACCGGGCAGCTCAGCAGAAGGTGGTGAACTGTTTGTTCGCTTTGGTCGTCGCACATGCAATTCGGGGAGTCCTTTTTCTTAAATTTATATAGGTAACTGGCTATCGCTCCGTGTCCAGTTACCATTTGTATGGTTTCTGGTTGGAGCGATCTCTTCCTGATGGCTGTATATGCTGTTGTTACTTCTGGGAAGAATGTTTTCGTTGTTTCCCCTTTTCCTTCCTCCACGTATCTCGCACCCCAAAGATCAATACTCCGTTTCCTTATTTCCCTTTTCACAAAGGAAATAGGGCAACGGTCGTAGTGTGGTCGGACTTTGAGGGTCAACGCTGCTTCTTTCGCCAGATGGTCGGCTCTTTCGTTTCCGGGGATGTCTGCATGTGCTTTTATCCAAAACAGTTCTATATTGTTGACCTTTCTGTGCTGCTCCGCTATTTTAGTCTGTATCATATATGCTAGGGGATGGTAAGTATCTTTGTTTGTGATTGTGTCTAGGGCAGCTTTTGAATCGCTAATAATTTTTATTTCTTTATATTTTTCGGCTAGGTCAGTGGCTTTATATATGGCGTAGAGTTCAGCCTGGTATACGGTGCAGTATGGTTCCAGCTTGTACTTTCTTTTCTCCACTTCTTTTCCTTCTTTCCATGCTGTCCATGCTGCTCCCACTTTTCCTTCTATCTTACTTCCATCCGTATAGATTTTTAACCCTTTTTGTTCATCTACTCTCCTGGCCACTTCTCCATCCTTGATCAGTTCGTATTTGGTCTCGAGGACGGTGGTTTCACTTAACATCAGGTGACCCACCTGTTCGTTTGCCTCCTATTATATAAAAAAAAAAAACATAACTGGAAGGTTAATAAAACCGTAGGTTAAATTAAAAATGCTCTGTAAATATTTCCCCAGTTGCTTTGAATGATATTGTATATCGATGTGACGCTGACGGAGCATTCAGAGTGATGTTGAAATAGGCTGCTAATCCCACCAATATTGAAATATCTGCGACAATATTCAGCCGGAAAGCTGTGATCCCCTTTTATTAAAACACCGTTTTATACTGAAGCTACTGCACAAAAATATATTGTTGGGATATTTACGAGACCGTATACGTATTTTACTTATATTCTTTTGTAACTGGAATTAATTTCTTTAGCTAATAATGTGTCTATTGGCTCATTTATAGGATAGTTTGTGTGATTTATGCTATAAAAGTGCTGGTATTTTCAGTTCAGTATGATCAAAAGTGAGACATAACTTATTTAATCCAGTTCAAAGGACCAAATACAATGTGCGCCTAATGACGATGGCTGAGAGGGGTGGGAAAAAAAGATAAGAAATGAAAGATATATGTGTTGCCTTATTGCAACGTTCTGACCTCAATACAGTGTGTGACGTAATATTTTCTTTGTTCTGTGCTTGTATATTGATATAGATAAAACACTGTATCACTACATATTACAAAAGAAAGTCCTCTGCCACGTCTGTGTGTCCGTCTGTGCGCGATAAACTTAAAAACTACTAAAATAATTTTCATGAGGTTTTGGCCAATACATAAAGTGACGGATTTCTCACGGGTTTTTTCTATTATTAGGGCGGAACAACGTCCACCGGTCTTGTTAGGAATACAATAGCTTTTTAGCTTTTTTTCAAAATAACTCAAAAATGCAACATAAAACATTTCTTTTTTAAGTATCAATTGAAATCTAATTTTTCTTCTGATTTAAACAAAAAAACAATTAAACAATGGCTATCTATCAATTTTAAAATAAACAATTATCGGTCAAAATTTAAAAATGCGAGATATTTAAATATTTTTTTCCACTTCCAATGCCTTTTTAACAAAAAGAAAATATTATGAAACTTGTTTTGGAGATTATTTTAAAAACATAACCGCCTTTTTAGTTCTTCAACAATGCATAACAACTAGAAACTGAAAAAAAGATGATCACAAAGGTAGCAGGCGGAAATGCCGAACCCCCTTGATAGCTCATAAAACTTATGATTGTTAATTTTTGAAACACATAATATACTTACATTTAAATAAAATAATGAGTCAAAAATTATTACTGCATAAAAACGCATACCGATCATGGGGTAGTTGCTAGTAACAGATAATACTGAAATCTTTTTTTCTTAGCTACATGCAAATTACGTGACAATACTACATACGATTTTTTATACTATATAAAATCATGTGATAACCGACCAGCTAATACATATATGTATGAATATTTAACTCTTGGACACAGAACTAACAATCATGTTTATTGTATGCGGAGATTGAACTCTCGATTCCTGTTATTACTATATAATAAGAAACTCTTTATTCTGAACTGTTGCAATTAATTTAAATGTGCTCTGGTTTTTAAAGTATGTCCCGTAGTTTTTTTTTCTTCTTTTCTGCAGACTCTTGGTTCGCACCTTTTTTTTTTGCTATCGTTTTATTTATTTTGTAAGTTAAAAATCGTATGTGTGAGCAACTCTTGGGTGTTTTTTTATTATTTATTTATTATTATTTTACATATTTATTTTTATGATTTCATTTAACTATTAACTATTTTATGACGTTATTGCCTTTATGGCGGTTTCATTTTGATCATTATATCCCGTAGTTTAAGATGCTTCTTGGCATAAGCCTTCTCTAACGTTTTCCACTGGGTTCTGTTCTGTCCTTTGGTACCCTTCTCCAGAGATACCCCGCCGTGGGTTTTATGTCGTTTCGTTAGTTGACGTTCTCTATTTCGCTTTCCATCTCAGATAAACCCATCAATATTGGTTTTACTTCAATTATCTTGGATGTCTCAGATCATATGTCCTGTCCATCTTCACTTCTGTTGATTTAATCGGGCTATTATACTAACTACTTTGTTTTTTTTTCTTGTTGTGAAAGTGGTTAAATTTTCTTATTTCTTTATTTCTGTTAAAGCGCCCCCCCATGGCCCTGACAGCGTTCTAACTTTTCTCTGTGGTGTTTTATGAGTGACCAAGTTTCACTCTTATAAGTAATGACTAGGAATACACATGTGTATTTTTTTAAGTCCCCGTTTTCCCTCCGGACACAATCAGAAACTTTATTATATAAATTATATTTTTTGTATGTCCATTACTTTCACATTCTTATCTGCAAATTTCCTCAATTCTATTTTCCTACTCTTTTATTTTTTTTTTTTTTGCAATTTGCGCCACATGCTTATCAAATCCAGGAGCCGTTTCCTGGTTTTTTCATCCGCCATAATTTCATTTTAATTACATGTGTATTACTTATATTGCTACAGTAAAAAAAAATTAAATAAGAAAAGTATCTACCACATACCGCATGCTGTGGCAGGTTTGAAAGGACAATGTGCCTTTTCGTAAGTAGTATTAATTCAGGCAAGGTATATTGGTCGCTAGATTTACTTAATAAATAAATCATTTCCATTGTCCTTACTATGCACCTTGGCACCTTACTGGCATTGGTAGGAATAGTCGCTATGTCGTGCTATAAAGAAGGACACTAAAAAATTTTGAAAAAAATATTTGTGAAATGATTTTTGCAGAGTAAAAGCGAACATCCACAACAGGCATCTATAAATACGCACAATTCTTTCAACGTACACGAGGGTTTAATAAATGAGTCACTTATAGTCTAAATCATAATAAAACTTCATTTAGTGGTCTTCGTATAATTGCTACCCCGAGGGAATGCATAATTTTCCGGAAAGACAGGAATGATTCCCTTTATGTTTCCACGTAACGAGAATAAATTGTATCGGTCGAACCACTTTTCTAAGATATTGCCATTTATTAGCTTTGTCATTAGAACTCTAGTTGGTGAAATTAATGTGTGATAATTTTACGAAGCTTTATTTTTACAAGTTTCTTTTATATTGATTTAATATTTTTAATTTTAGAGCCTTAAAATAAAGTATTTATATACTTGTATTCCATATATGTATATAAATAAAATATAATAGAAGTGTCTGAGGTTTGTCAGGGTTTATATCTGAGACGACAAACCAATTTTAATGACATATTTATTGATAAATAGAGAACTGTACAAAGGTTATATGTGGTTTTGCTTTAGCTTTTGGTCGCGGCTTCACTCGCGTCAATCTAGATTTGGCCTATCACATTAAACGTTTTCTGAGTCAAAGGTATCTTATATCTTTTTCTGTATTCCAGACAACGTGCATGCAAAATGTTGTACTAGTTATCTGAGTAGTTAAGATGTGATCAAACAAAGTGATTTTCGCCATTTATAATATTAGTTAGGAACCTAACTTCCTAAGGATTACTCTATAAAACCTGCATCACCACCCAAGACTAAAAATCGGGCCAGGAGAGAGAGTGCGTGGAGGAGTCACAAAGGTCCTCCCCAATCCTCCACGACATCGGCCACCGTCAAGACGCCGGTGAGTTTTGCTCTTGAAACGGAGTATCCGTAATGGCGACGCTTCGTTAACTTCAGGGAAACCTCAACTACTGTTCCAGAGCCCAGGATCTTCTATTCCAAAGCATGGCGCAGTGGTCGATTCACGTTGCCGTGATGGTCAAGCCATATTTCATCCCACCTGGGGATAACTGGGTGGGAGACCTCTATTGCGTCGTGGCCTTAGCGTCCCAGGCCGCCACTGGCGCTCCGCCCTTCACTAATATAGTGAGGCCTCTGGAGGAGTCGGCCATACATACCGGTCTACTCCTGAACTGGGGGTCTGTCAACACGTGCGAGCGGCAAAAGGGCGGATCGATAGTGGACGTTACGTTCGTTAGGCCTGCTGTAGCGTGCCGTGTTCGGGGCTGGAGAGTCCTAAAGGAAGTGGAGACTATGTCGGACCACCTTTATATACGGTTTGATGTCTCTACCCAAACCTCGGACGAGCCAGCCCGTAATGAAGGGCCCGGTAGTGAAGGGCCGCGGTGAGCATTAAACCGCTTTGATCGGGAAGAACATATGGAGGCCGTCGTCTTATAAGCCTGAGTGGATGGAGAACCATCAGACAGGCCTGCTGACGTCTGTATAGACGTCTGTGACGCTGCAATGCCCCGTGTTAGGGGGTCAATTCCCACCAGACATCGGGTATACTAGTGGACCATTGAAATCGCGCAGCTGCGTGCTGTGTGTGTGGTGGTCAGGCGCCGGTACACCCGACATCGACGCCGGCGGAGCCACGCATAGACCGCGTTGGCCGTGGAGGAGGAGCTCTATGAGGGATATACAGTTGCTAGATTGGCGCTTCGGAAGGCCATAGATCGGAGTAAAGCTCTGGCGAGAGAGGAACTACTTGAGGCGTTAAGTCAGGATTCGTGGGGCGTCCGTATCGTTTAGTTCGTAACAATTGTGTCACAAGGCCCCCCCGGTAACCCAGAGCCTCGAGCCTCAGCTCTTCCTAGAGGTATTGGCGGCTCTGTTTCCCTCAGCGTCAGAGTACACGCCTCCTACGAAAGCTTTGCCTCAGCTCACTAGTGAGCCCAATGTGGTTGATGACTATGAGGACAATGACTAAGATGCGATCCCCGAGGTGAGATGAGGGCGGCGGTGCAACGCCTACGGGCCAAGAACACCGCCTCAGAACCCAGATTCTTGTGGGAGGCGAGTCCATCGGTGTCGGGTCGAGTATGTGGTATCTCGGCCTCCTCCTTGACAGTCGATGGACATTCAAGGAACACTTTTGGCAGCTGGCTTCCCGCTTAATGGGCACAGCGAGCGCCCTCGCCCGTTTATTAAACAACCTCGGGGGGCCGAACTCTGCCTGTCGTAAGTACCTACTGTACTGTGCTCGTGCGGTGGATAGCCCTTTACAGAGCACCCGCGTGGGCGCCTAAACTGAGGGTCAACAACATCGCCCACCTGCGGAGACCGCAGCGGGTGATTGCCGTCAGAGCCATACTCGGGTACCGTACGATCTCCTTCGAAGCGGCCTTCCTACTTGCTAAGTTCCCACTCTGGTACCTGGAAGCGAGAGCCCACGTGTCTTTGTATCATCGACGCGTGGAGGCGCTGGAGCTGGTACAACATCTTGTGCCTCGAGAAATCGAGACGCTGAGGTCCCAACTCCACCAAGTCCTAGTGGTGGAAGAGTGGTGTCGATAACTTGAGTGACCAAGCTGGGGCGTGATAACAATCGAAGCTGTTAGACCAGTCATGGTCGAATGGCTGACCAGGCGGCATAGCACTCTGAGCTTCCGGCTGACACAGGAGCTCTCGGGGAATGGCTGCCTCGGGCGCTACTTGTGTTGCATTGTCCGGAAGCCGACTCCAGGGTACCATTACTGTGGCTGCGTGGATGATTACGTGCAGCACACGATGAGTGAATTTACCTCCTAGGACGTACCACGCCACGAGCTGATCGCGGCCATTGGCCCAGATCTCTAGCTTCCAATCGTCGTTAGTAAGATGGTTACCTCCTATTGCGAGACAGTTATGCTTGAAAAGGAGGTGGCGGAGAGGGAGAGGGGGCGGACCACTAGGCTCCCCTCCCGTGGTCGACGAACCACATGGTGGCAACGGGTAGTTGATGAGCTCCGAACGCCGTAGATGGGGCCTGGGGGCGATGGACACGGACATGTCCCTCGCCCTGACAGTTTAAACTGCACAGGCCTATGTGGTGGAGGCGCATTGTGCCGATGCGACTCCCACAGTTTATCAGGGGGGGTCTAACACTCATTCCCCTTTTGAGGGGTCTACCATCTTTGACCCCTCAGATCAGTCAAGGCCCTTTGGAGTGCCAACACCTGTCAGGGGAGCAGACGCAGTGCCAAACGGCAGTCCCTGCTCCCCCGCCTGAAAGGTGTATGAAAGCATCAAGGATTACTCTTTACCGAATGAACAGTACAAATCTGTCGGAGCACTTAGTATATTTAGGACGGAATCAAATAAAATACGGAAAAAATCAGTTTATTTCAAATAATACATAAATATTTTAAAAGACACGTTCAAGGATAGATTAGGTTAAGAATAGTGAATCAGCTTTCAAACGTAACTAGAAAAACTAAGGGGAGCTTTCGATTTGTACAAATCTCCTGCAGCAGTACGTTTCGGCTTACCAATTCTCGGTTTGAAGTGTATCCTAAGCCGACCAGGGATGCTAAATGAAAAATAAAACCTAAATGCACCGCGTCTTCGAGTAAGCTTCATTTTTCTCTACCGTGTTATTCTCACAGAGGTTTTTCTTTCAACCACAATTCACAACCAAAACTCTTTTGTTGTATTATGCTTTAGCAAATTTCGACTTATACAGGAATTTATAATGTTTTGTTTATATGCCTTTTGGTTGAGTTTGTACATATTCTGTACAAACAGTAGTAATTTTTCAGTTAGAATAATATACAAGATCGTGTGATGAAATTGAATAAGTGTTTCATAAATTATAAAATAGTGAACTTAGTTTCGAATCTCTTTGGTAATGAAGATAAAATACGTTAGGACTAGTATTACAATTATTTTTCAAGTGAAATACATGGATTATGTAATTATTTCGCATAACATACACAATTTAAGTATTAAAAACCTGTTATATTTATATTAACATTGGATTGTATAGCATGACTTAGTAACAATATATGTAACTAAAAATAGTAAAGTCGTTATTTCACAAAATGTAAAATTTAGTAATAAATTGAATAATAATACCTTAGCCCATATAGACGAATTACATGCATTAGAGGATCGTCTGACGTTAAAATATTTGTGAAATTTCTACTCTATGCATTGTAATAACTTATGACCAACCTCTTGAACCTCTTCAAGAGAAAGACGAATTGTGCGTTGCATCGATTGAAGCAGTTTATCATGGTATATAAGTAAACTGGTAAATTTATCAAGTTGCTAGCTTTTCGACTCTGATCTATATAGATAGATTGAAAATCTATGCAAATATTAAAAATATTTTGTTCCATCTTGTCTGTTGTGGTAGGTATTTAATTTGTGAGAAATGCTATGCACAGGCGTAGTATTACAGTATTATGTCTGACTCGTTGCAAAAAAGCACAACAGAGGGGAAGTTATTATTTTAATGGTACACTGGAATGTTTTAAAATGTTTTTGCTGCTTTCATCATTAAAGTGATGGACAAAAACTATTTTTTATAACGACGAAATGCTCTTTCGTTTTTAAAGGATGATTTTCCCGCTACACAGTTAGTATGATTTTTTATGCAATATATGAATGCAGTTTTTTTATAAAAACTATGTACCCAGATTATTCTCCACCATTTCACCCATGTTTCAAATGTAATATCATTTTCAATTCAGTTCGATAAGCTAAAACAAATTCTAAATGAAGCACGACTGTTTTTAAGGAGCAAAACGCGCAATTGAGATATGCATACCTATGTCACATAAGCATATACAGTTCGATCCTTCTCGGTAATACTCGATTCTCATTGTGCGGTCAACCTGCCGTTGGCCTTCGATATATCGCGTTACGCCATATATCCCATTTGAACTATTATTTCTATTTTGTTTAGCATTATTTCTGATCTATACTTTAGTAATTACTCTGCTAATATATTAACCTTCCACAATAAATCCTAACTAGTACTATAAATGAGAATGTGTTGGTTGGTTTGGTTTGGTTTGGTTCTTACGTTTTCACAATTTAACTACTCCATTGATCTTGAAAATTTTCATACCGAAGGTACAAAAAAGACATCTACAAAAAAAAAGTATTTTTCCCAAGAAATTGATCAAATTAATATTAAAACAAATTGGCGAAGAGAAAGGCTAAAAAAAATTAAGAAACACAAAAATATTTTTTCAAATCTGACAGTTGTAGTTCAAACAAACAAAAAAAGTAATTTCTTTGGCTTTAAACTATAGATAATTAACTGAAAATTTAAAAATAAATTAAGTTTATTTACGCGACAATAATGTTGATAAAGTGGTTTGATAATTAAGTTTTAGATCAAAGTTTATGATTCAACAAAGTAAATTAAAAATTTTTTATAATTTGTAAATTAGTTTTTAAACTGTTTAGTGTTAGTACAAAGAGACTAGGTTACATAATGCTTTGTGATAATATTTGTATATGTCCATTTGATCTTTTAAAGAAGAAGAAGGAGTTTGCTATCAAATCGTTTGATAATTTTGTCAAGCATGTGATTGCTAATTTAAAGACATTTAACGGACTTCGAAATTACTACGACTTTCTAACTTGCATCTAAATAATTTTGAATCAAAATCAAATCAAAATCATAACCACGACTCTCTGACTTGTATGTAAATCATGACTGACAAATCTTGGTGACTTTTGTATTATGATCATGCAAAACGTCAAGGGAGTGAGTAGTAAATCGTATCAAATTGCGATCACCCCCATCTTCCTTTATATAGCCAATTCCAAATGATCTCTGTTCAAAACCAACAACATTGAAAAAAAATTATTATCATAAAGTTACATAATTGTAATTTTAAAAAGAATTTCGTTTTATGTTTACTACTTCATTACATAGTATAAAACAAAGTCCCCCACCGCGTCTGTCTGTCTGTTCGCGATAAACTCAAAAACTACTGAACGGATTTTCATGCGGTTTTCACCAGTGGATACAGTGATTCATGGGGAAGGTTTTAGTATATAATTTGTCAAGATTTTATTTATAGTCAGGGCGGGACAGCGTCTGCCGGGCCCGCTAGTCTTTATATATATGTGAAGTGAGACTTCCTATGGGTGGAATTTGAAATTTCGATCCGTTAACTTTTTTGGTGACGAAGAGTTGTTGGGGATAAACACTGTGTCGGATAGCGTTGGAGCAGTACCTCGCTTGCCTTCGGGTATTACAGAACATTGAGATATATGCTCTTCTTGCTTTGTTTCTTTCTCGTTGTCCGTGGTTGCGTGAACTGCGTTAAGAATGAGTGATTAAAATGTATCCCTGTAATATAAAAGTTTCACTTCTATCGTGTGTCTTTACGACATACCCTGTTTGTATTCGTTCTACAGATAATTTTTCACGAATACTTTAATAACACTTAAAAACGTTGTAGCGTCGCTTATTAAGGACAGAACATTCCGTTGATCCGAAGATTTCGTTAATAGTAGTTAGTGTGCTTATAGTGTCTGTAAACTTGAATTAATCAAAGTGTCTACGCTTACCAACATGTCAGATGAAACATTCAGATGTACCTACTTATTACGGAATGGATAATCTATTTGTAATTTAACAATATCGTTTTTAGTGAAAATCAGTTTGCCAGGAATTGTATTGGCCCTAAGGTTAGAGGTATTTGGTTCAAGTGAATGATAGATTGACTTCGAAAATGTTTAACTTAGTTCTGCCCTATTACAATAAAACCACAAGACTACGTTAGCCACAAATATTTCATCTAAGAATATGTTGTAACTGTTCGAAGAGTTAGACATTAACTTTATTATTGTATTTAGATCTGCTACTGGCAGTTTTAAATGGAATTATATAATTGTACATGAGATGTATATATAATTACAAATTTGATAGCTTATTAAAATGATTAGTAATATCTATGGAAATCATAGAATTTATTCATGAAATGAAATAACTGGTCGAAAATAATTAATGCATAAAAACGCTTACACTAACCGAAACAAGTATATGTATATTATACTTATTACTAGGTTTTGCTCGCGACTTTGCTCGCGTTATCTATAATCTATATTAGATTCGATATCTCTTGGCAACAGTACATTTTATTCTGGATTAAAAGTAACCTTTTCTGTAGCCCAGACAATGTGTTTGCAAATTTAACTGTATTTGGTTTAGTAGTTCAGACGTGAAAGGGTAACAAACAAACTCACATACTCCTTTATAATATTAGTTAGGATAAGCCTTTGCCGCGTCTTCGCTTGTGTTAACAGATTTGACATTTCCCTCAGGAGCAAGTACATTTTGTAGGTGGTAGAGCCACGCTGAAGCTATTACTGGTTTCAGCATGAATGGGTCGGCTCCCACGGTGTAGTACCACCAGACCCACAGAAAAACCCACGTGAAGTAATAGTGGTTGTATTGTTGCTTTTCGTTCGGTCAGTGAGAGCGCTGGATGCCCACCGACACCTCCCCCCTCTCCCCAAACACAGGCTGGCAACGCACTTGCGGTTCCCCTGGTGTTGCTGGTGTCTATGGACGGTGGTGATCAGTTAACATTAGGTGACCCACCTGTCCATTTAACTCCTATGATATAAAAAAAAAAATGAGAGCCAAGTTCAATATTATGGTATATGCCTTGGTTGTTGGCTTTAACGACAAAAGAAGTGACATCTAAATGGGTTCCAAGTTAATGGTCAGCCCTAAAATTTATTTACTTAAAGTATCATTCTGCTTATAACTTGGGATAATATTGAAGCCCAAGATCTTACTTGACTAGTTCGAACATACGAATTATAGTGCCTACTAAAACAGTCACGGAAGAGCCTTATGTTCGATGGCTAGTTTCTACAAGCAAGCCGACCCGCCTGTTCGATTGCCTCCCATGAAAAATCTAGATGAAAGTAGCCTTTGTATTATTATATACCCCTGATAACATGTCTGCAAAATTTCACTATGATCAGTCGAGTAATTAAGGCTTAATAGTGTAACAAACAAATGAACTCACATTCGGATTGAAGATAATAGTTAGGATTAGAATTGATTATTATATTTTGGGAGTTTTTGGATGGCTCTTAGTCTGTGTCATGTATTGGATTTTGTATTTTATTCATAATCTTGTGTAATGTGTTATTTGACTCTATATTTTGTAATATCGTTGGTGTTTTACGTAATATAGTTCGGTTATTGTGCACAAGTGAAGTGGATGGGAAATTATACCACGGAGCATGAATACGGAGATGGCACAAAAACTCCCTAGAAAGTTCTAACAAGGGTGCCACCATCTTGTTGGAACATTGAAATTATCGCAAGACACTTGTCATATTATTTTCCTATAGATAATGACAGTAATAATCTAGAAGATTCGTTGCCAAAAATAAAACTAAAGACAGAATATATTTTATATCGGATTTGTAAATGCTGTAGTAAGCAATGTACGTAGCAATATACGGTATACGGTGCGATGACGATACCGTAAATAAATCCTTGTAAACAAAATTGTAACTGTCATCGATATCGTTCTTTACGATTGGATCGCTGGAGGCGACGTGAAATTCAAATCGTACAAAATTGACCGTTTACCCTTTTCATGTGTCGCATCGCACATATCTACTTATGTAT
Source organism: Antheraea yamamai (assembly GCA_036509395.1). Lineage (NCBI taxonomy): Eukaryota > Metazoa > Arthropoda > Insecta > Lepidoptera > Saturniidae > Antheraea > Antheraea yamamai. The sequence continues at coordinate 9,144,457 of AP028429.1, forward strand.
AATAATCGTGAAACACCCTAAATCCTCTCAAGCCGTCGGACAATGACTTTTCCGTCGAGTTATTATTGTATTTTATTTTCCCTCATGACTCCTTATTATTTTTATACTTTTCTTTATATGAGGATATGTCGGCTATAAAAACGGAATGTCGCTTTGTTGCCTGATTGAACCTTCACTGCGACGAGTTTTTATATTTCTTGTCTTACAATAACGTGTAACTTATAGGACTTATAATAAGTTGTAAGCCTCCTTTACTGTATTGAAGATTATATACTTTTATGTATTTTTAAGTGAAAATAAGCCGCGTTCAAAGATTTTGTAGGAAAAAAATATTTAATAGCGAAAATACTTATGGGTTTGCGTCATCGATGACCTTGATATGCTAATGAAGCGTCACCGAAGACCTCGATATGCTCGTGACGTATTGCACTTATGCCAGGCATTGTATATACTCGACTGTACCCATGGGTGTTTAAATATTTGGAGCGATAAAATCTTGTGATTGCGCGTCATCGATCGTAACCGATGACATCGATATGCTCGTGACGTATTGCGGTTGCGTCAGACTAACGACGCGTAGTGTAGCGGCCTGTATACTTACGTGTAATGTTTATATTTTGTATTGAGCTTAATTCATTAATAGTCTATTTAAAAATGTATATAATTATTGCTTCTAGTGCCAATAGATATGAAAACCAGATTTTTATAATCAAATTACAATAGATTTTTGTAGGTGGTAGAGCTACGCTGAAGCTATTAATGGTTTCAGCATGAATGGATGGGCTCGTCCGGGGTAGTACCACCCTCTCACAGAAAACCGACGTGAAGTTACACTGCTTGCATTGTTGCGTTTCGTTCGGTCAGTGAGAGCGCTGAAGGCCCACCTCCCCTCCCCTTCCCCCTTCCCTTACTCCCCCTCTCCCCAAGACAGGTTGGCAACGCACTTGCGAGTCCGCTGGTGTTGCAAGTGTCTATGGACGGTGGTGATCACTTATCATCAGGTGACCCACCTGTCCGTTTGCATCCTATGATATAAAAAAAACCAGAGTAATTTTAATAATTCCAATTGGCAAATTATGAAATTTAAATAATACAGATTAGAATTGATTTAAAAATTCAAAAAAGTACACTGTTATTCCATTGTTTTCGTTCGTCTGCGTTAGTTATTATTATTTTTGTTATATATCAAAAGGATTAGGCAGCGTTTTCGACAAAAGCTTGACTTTTTCCGATAGTACCAACAGTTATCGTTATATTTCAACCAATTTACAAAAAATCTTGACAAATTATATACCTAAACCTTCACCGTAAATCACTCTATCAAGTAATGAAAACCGCGTGAAAATCCGCTCAGTAGTTTTGAGTTTATCGCGAACAGACAGACAGACGCGACAGAGGACTTTGTTTTATAATTTATGTAATGATGCACTCTTTGTGAATGCAAGTCAGAATAAATAATGGCAATTACTCAGTAATACAAAATGAGTGCCTCGCCCCGGCACCACATGCGTGCAATATAATATGGTGTCATAAGTGGCTAGGCGATTTAGATAGACGGCCAATATTTGGCGCTTTAATGTTGGCAGTTTATCAAAGTCAAAGAAGCTTTATAAGCCCCATCTCAACAATTTTTTTATTGCGCGTAATTACATGTATTATAATTGATACTTTCTAACATATTCAAAGACTAGCGGACCCGGCAGACGTTGTCCCGCCCTGATTATAAAAAAAATCCGTGACAAATTATATACCAAAACGTTCCTCATGAATCACTTTATCCACTGGCGAAAACCGCTTGAAAATCCGTTCAGTAGTTTTCGAGTTTATCGCGAACAGACAGACAGACAGACGCGGTAGGGGACTTTGTTTTATATCAAAGAAATATGAATCGTAAATTCCACCTAAATTAGATGCCAAACGTAATTAATTTTTTTTTATCGAATAAGCGTGAGTGATATTTTAGTGAAAGAAGTTTCGCAATCAATAATTTTTTTAAATCTTAATATATATATTTCTTGTGTGCGTGTGTATGTGACTGAACTCCTCCTAAACGACTGGACCGATTTTGATGAAATTTTTTGTGCGTGTTCCAGTGGATCCGAGAATGGTTTAGATTCACAATTGGACCCGGTAGGTGGCGCTGCGGTTGACTTTTGGGATTTATATTTTTTATTATCAAGGCAGGACAACGTCCGCCAGGTCCGCTAGTAATATATAAAAGATAAAAAAATGGTTTTATTATTTATCTTTTATATACAGATTATTTCTTTACGTTGCTGTATGTATCTTTGGATTACTCTGTAGACCTTTTTAATACTTAGGCAGCGTTAGCAACGTAAGTGTGGGAAACAAAATTGTATGACTTTATTATTATCTATTTTTTATTAATGCAATATTGATGTATTATAAACATAAATTATCCCGTAGCGTTTCTTTAATTGATAGTGAAATAAAAACCGTTGCTTAATTTAAAAGAAATAAGCACACACATAGACAGAAGTGAATAGTAACCCTCTTTTTTCCATTTATTTATTACTAGCTTCTGTCTTTCGTCTACGTGGAATAGTTACTTTGGGCTAACGTTAACATGCAGCGGAAGCTCTCAAAAGGCAATAAAACCCCGATTTTGAAACATTCTTCATTGGTGCCCCGCTCCTATTGGTCTTAGCGTGATCATATATAGCCTATAACCTTCCTCGATAAATAACTTATCTAAAATTGAAAGAATTTTCAAAATTGGTTTAGTAGATCCTTTAGTAGTAGAACTTTACCTATTGATAATATTAGTACAGATTATAATATTATTATAGATTAGCTGTTCTCGCAGCTACGTACGCGTTTTTTTTAAGTTGTATTAAAGAAACATAAAATTGTGAGAGCATGTACAATTATAAAAATGCTTTTTAAAAACAATTGTAAGTACGACACGCACGCCACTTACAGTAACATGTAACGTATACATTAGATATTTAAGTACTAATAGTGTGTGAAATGAGGTTTATCATCAGCAACATATTTGGAACCTTAACCCACCAAACAACTACCGCAGTGCTCACTTACACTGTGTAAGGAACTAATGAAACAATCACTTAGAGATGTTATTATAATGATATAATATACCCATTTTGTCAATAAGTAATACGTTTATGATCTAATATATTATTAGAAAGAGCCCTTCTATCTTCAAAATTATTATTAATAATTATAATGTTGAATTGAAAACAATGAATGAGTTGACGTCTTGAAATCTTGCGTAAATATAAATCAAGATATGAAACTATATCTGCCTAAGCAGTTTTTAATATTCGACAATTTAAATAGTGCTCATTGAACTCGATACAATATTCTTATATGTTACTATGGTTATTAAGTTACCTAGAAGAAAGCGCGGTAATAAAAAAAATTACCGCCAAAATGACCAAGACGACAATATAATTCCAAGTACATAGATAAATACAGATATATGAATTTCAATTATATTTATTCTTAGAGCCTACTACAGCGCATGTCTTACGTCACGTTTACACTGAACAGCGTAATTTTTGCTAAATTTCATTCGGACGAAGTCGCAGGTAACAGCTAGTCTAAAATAGAATAACCTACATTACTCCCTATAAGGTCAGCTATCTGCCAGTGAAAGTCCAAACGTTTTGGATATAGCACTGCGGATGAGGCCACGGTTAACAGCTAGTCTAAATTAAAATAGACTAAATAACTTTTTATAATGTCTTCTATCTGCCGGTGAAAATCCCGTAAAAATCGGCCGAACCGTTTTGGAGATAGCACTGCGGGCGAAGCCACGGTTAACAGCTAGTCTAGCTAGGGAGGGGGAGGGGGGGTGAAGGTTGGTCTCCGGCGCTTTCACTGACCAAACGAAACGCAACAATGCAAGAACTGTTACTTGACGACGGTGTTTTTGCGAGAGGGTGATACTACCCCGGGCAAGCCGACCCATTCATGCTGAAACCAGTAATAGCTTCAGCGTGACTCTACCACCTATAATAATGTATGTCTGGCCCACGGAAGGGCGCTTAAACAGAAATGATGAAACAAGAAAAGTGAAAAGTAGTGTAGTAAGAGAAAAAAACAAAATAGTATAATTGCCTGATTAAATCAACAGAAGTGAAGATGGACACGACATATGAACTGAGATATCCAATATAAGTGAAGTAAAATATTGATTTTACTGACTCTACCACCTATATAATTATTAAAAGTATTCGGTATATATATAATTTATGTATAGTACTTACATAAATTTCTTATAGATATATTAAACAAATGTAGATATAGTTGGAATTACTGGCGATTAAACATTAAATATAATTAGATCATAACGCAAATTTCATTTGCATAATATAGCATTATAATTCCAAATATAGTTTCAAACGTTTTCTAACCCAACAACATAAAACATTTAGAGATACGTTTGTATCGTACATGAATATATTGTTGCGTATTTTGCAATCAATGGTGTGTAAAGCCACACGACGCGTTACAACCGAGCCAATTTTCACAGTTTCATGTCGCAAATTTACAACGATCGCCCGATAAGTAGGAACATAAATTGACGGTTTATTTGGTAATAATAAACGCCCAGTGTTGGCAAAACAAGCGCAGTTTATGTCTAATATAGTATAGAATGCACACGATTAGGAAGTTGGTGGTATTTTGCATAAAATCGATATACAGACATTTACTACGAGAAAGAATAATAAGGCCACCATCTTGTCAGAACATTGAAATTATAATAAGATACTAGTAATTAAATGCCAGTAATAATCTAGAAGATTGGTTGTCAAAAATAAAATGAAAAAGAACAAGAATAATAAGAATATACTTGAAGAGCCTTGAGTAATCTTTATATAATATATAAAAAAGCAATATCTATTTGTTTGTCCATTAGTATGCTGAAAATTCAAAGGTATTGAACGATTATCGCAATAATTTTTAAAATCATATGTGTACTTTCCTAGTCATATTTTAATGTGTAGTTTGTCACATTAGGTAGTATATGGTATAAGTTATAGGGTTAAGAGTAAATTAAGTTGACACAAAATGTTTTCATATAGATTCTACAGGTATGTTTTATCTAAAATATTATATGTTATCAAATATAATGTAGTAGGGAATTTTCTCGAATATAAATTATTCAAATAAATTTATAATATTATAGACCTATTTACGTAATTCTTATCACAGTCATCTATGTCCATACATATAATAAAAATGAAGTGTCTGTATGTAATATCAAAATAACAACGTTTTACTGATTACTTATGAAAGTATACACGCTACTTATAACGCAAATGCAATTATTAAATTTTCGTTGGTCTATCTGTCTCTTTGTTTTGGATAATCTCCGAAATAGCTGGACCGACTTTGACGGGAATTTCACTGGCAGATAGATTAAACTACAGCAGGTAACATAGATTGCTTTAATTTAGACTAGCTGTTAACCGAGGCTTTGTCTGTAGTGCTATCTCCAAAACGGTTGGACCGATTTTCACAGAACTTTCACTGGCAGATAGCGGACCTTACACAAACTAATTTAAGCTATTTTAATTTGTACTAGCTGTTACCTGCGTCTTCGTCTGCAGTAGATTATCCGAAATGCTGGTCATTACTTTCTTACATAGTGAAATTGAGCACTGAGGGGGTTATATTGTAGATTAAAGATCCAAATATGTTACTGATGATAAATCCCATTCGACACACTTTTAGTATTTACTTATCTTATATATCACGTTGAATGGTACACTAGATGACATGCGTGTCATATATACAAATGTTTTTGAAAGGGCATTTCTGTAATTGTAAATCTTTTCACAATTTTACATTTCTTTAATATAATTTTAAAAAACGCGTGCGGAGTCACAGGTAAAAGCTAGTTATTAATATAATAAATTCTAACGTGAGTTTGTTTATTACGCTCACGTCTTAACTACTCAACCGAGAAGCGATGATGGCTTGTGTGTTAGCTGTATTTGGACACCGCGTCGATCGACATGGGTTCGAATCCTTTGGAATGAACCGGAGCTTTCGGCTAAGAAAACACTGTTATGAAACAGTATGGTGTTAGGGCTTTATTTAAGCCCGCTTGTCTAGCTAGTACTATCATCTGGAATATCTGTCTCCAAGCACTTATAAGGTGGGTTCCGACAGCTACACTTGAGACTACATCTTAGATCATAGACCATCTTAGATCCTATCGTCATTTTACAACAGGTGAGATTGTGGTTAAACCTAGAAAATATAAAAAAAAAGATAATAGTAAAATTTGACATGCGCTTTGTCAGGAGTACAGAAAAGGATACACGGTATCTTAATCCAGAAACAGTATATTTCCCGAGGAATAGATCAAATTTGTATTAACACAAGTAAAAGCTAGTAAAAATATTTATAAACTAGCTGACCCGTGCAACTTCGTCTGCATCAAATCGGTTATCACCAGTTTCAATTGTATTTTTAAATTCGAAAATTTTTAATAAACCTAAAACCCGATTGCAGCCACACCTACGGTTTCCAATTGTGAATTCAAACTATCAAGGTACTCACTCAAACATATACCCAGATGGTATGTGAGAAATCTTTTAAAATAAGCCTATAACCCGTTCGTAGCATCATATGCCGGGTTCAATTAAAATAAAAACTAACCTACATATATTGGCGGTAATGTAAAAAAAGGTTGAGAGGTCTATGGATCCCTAGTTGGAACGAAGTTCCTTTCCCTTTTTCCTAGACGTTTACTATACAGTCAGTATAGTTTACATTATAAAATATCAAGTTGATAGAGTTAAATTGTAAATTAAACGATAAAATATATTCATAAAATAAATAATGATAAATTAAACACTGAATGGTATCATAACTATTTTCAACTTGTATTAAAACTTTTTCACACTCCATTGTATTGAAGAAAAATATAAATATTAAAAAGATATGAGCACGACGCTTCAACTGTCACTTGCTGCCACTATTCGTCTAAGAGCTAGCAATGCTTTCGACAACGAGTTCGAATAAGCCAGTTTTTTATATATCTTTGTTCTTCCAAACAGCGTGCGGGCTACCTGGCTGCCGGTAAACGTTGCGTTTATTAGTGCATATCGCACCTTTACAGGCAAAAATATTATTTTTTATATAATTAAGAATGTTTTGTTTTTCACTGACTTTGAAACTCTACTAAAACATGAAATTATTATTGCCAGACATTTTTGTTATTAACAATAATGTGCCCGATGTCATTTTTTGTAAATAAAAAAAGTATGTTCAAACCATGTTAAGATAGCTGTAAATTTAATATTAAGCGCCTGTTATAGACGCATGTATTCAAGATGGATTCAGTCCCAACTCGTATGTTTACGGTGAAATCTCAGTATCAGAATGGTTAATAAAATGAAATATGTTCTTTGCAATGGAAAAAATAAAATGATTTGAAATGAATTATTTTATTTATAAAGAATATCATCGGGCACATTATTGTCAATAACAAAATTGTCTGGCAGTGATAAATTCATGTTTTGAATAGCGTTTAAAAGTTACTAAAATTATTTATAAATCAAAATTTTGACCTGTAAAGGTGTGATGCGCATTAAAAAACACAACGTTAACCGGCTATCAGGTACCCTGAATCCTGTTTGGAAGAACATAATATATCTTCATATTAAAGAACCAGCTTTTCTAAAATTCTCGTTATTCCAACGTTGCTGGCTCTTGTACTAAGGTGTCGCAAAAAAGTAAAATATTGTATATTTGAAAAGAATACGGCTGTCGTGTTATGTTATGTTAAATTTACGCTCTGACTTATACATTCCCATTTTAAAGTCAAAATGTGCTGTGGTTTTATTGAAATTGCCAGTCACTAATTATATCAATTATTACATTAATTATTCAAATGAAATACTGGTGTCATTGCTCAATTAATAGTATACATGCATTTTATAATTATCAGTGGTCGAGATTCAACTATAATTCACACGGTTTTTTAAGACTCAACATCATTAATTTCTTGAGTGTAAAAATATTTTAGATTAGTAGACGTAAACATATGACGAATAGAAAATTAATAATTAAAGGCTTGGAATCGTCGATAGTATGGAAAAAAAGTAACTATTTCCTAATTTATTTGTACTGATTACACAAAAGGTCGTCAATAGCCATAAAATAAAATAAAAATCCAGTTAACGACCTGAGGACGAAAAGGTATTGAACTGTTTTATCTTCACATATTTATATATATTAGTGGTCGTCAAGCGGTCGAAATACGACCATGACTTATTAATTTTTGAAGTTCCAATATTACGGACAAAGACAAAGTTTTCAAAATGTTGTACTGTTAACATTAAAGCTCGACAATATCTACTAAACAAAAAATAATAATAAAGCAAATCGGTTGATAAATAGTATCTATATTTTAATCTTTGAGTTATATAAAGGGATTCAGATTACATTACAAGTCGTCTATTTATTAATCTTTTTAAATAATACCGATACATTTAAATTATAAATAAATTTAAAAAAATAAATTTGTGTACATTTATTTATATACAACCTATTTTATGAGCGCTTAGTGCTTATATCAGATGATTGTTTAAAGATTAACACCCTTCAATCCTTTGTTAATTTATGATTACATTTAGCATATAAAATAATAATATCAAAACAATACTAATAAACAACAAAGAGAACCTTAGTTAAAGTTTGTTCTAAAACATTTAAAAGTATGGGAACGATAATTTTAAACGTAAAGAAATCACATCTAAGTTCAATTAACAACGTTAAAGGGGCACTTTTCAAGGTTAATCATTACGTAACTGTCGAAATGCCGCACGGTCGAACAAAGAGAAGCGGGGCGTGGGTCGAGGTGCGGGACGCGGAAGGGAATGCGCGGTACGGTGTAATTCATTGCTTTCTTTAGTATTACATCAGTTTGTTTTTGCGTAAATCACCTGATATTTAGTATATATCTGTTTTGTTTTTCTCTAGATAATTAGGTCAAATATTAAGCACCTATTTTTTTAATTGATTGTTGATGAACTAAACCAGAAACGACTACTCAGTTACCTCTCAAAATATTGCTGCTGTTTAACAAGTCACCTGTATATACATACTAAGCTGATAAAAAAATGGAAATCTTTTTTTTCAAAATCAGCACTGTATTGTCTTCGGGGTAGACAAAAAGATGCTTGTGAAAACCGGATTATATTAATATTTATAGTAATATTAATATTTATAGTAATATTAGTATTTAGAGGTTGCGCAATGGGTTTTTCTACTTACCATATGTTTGAACAGGAAAGTTTTTTTTTATAATTTTCTAGTTTACTTACCAAAAATCGAATTCTAATAAGTGATATATGGTTTTGTAGGAAATTGAACATGAATTTAATTTTCAGTTTGAATATCTTTTGAACGAGACGGTTTATCGAAAAATACTAATATATATAGAGTGTTCAATTTCCTAAAAAAACATATATCGCTTATTAGAATGCGATTATTGGTGTGTAATAATTTATATTGGAAATCAAAATCACCTCTAAATATTAATAAAGACCTTTTTTTATAGCTTTATGTTTATAATTTAGCTTCTCTTTTCATAGGCGTCTTGTTTTACTACCCCTAAGATATTCCAGTGCGGGTTTTGAGAAAAAGAGTCGTCGATTTTTTTTATCTATCCAGTACATATCAAGCAATGTTTATTGATTTGCTGCAGTACCAAATAATATATAGTAAGGTATAGCATAAAAATCTTCAATTAGAAATATCTCTCTTGTCCTCACTTTTCCACTTTGATTTACTATTTTACAAGTCATTTTCTTAAAAGTGACCCGCTTAATTATAAATACGAGTGTTAACATTTTAAAGTATAAAACAGACCCTCGATCTTGACCTTTTAGAACGAACACATTGAGAACTTTCTCTGAGTGTATTTCAATGTCAAGGGTGAAAGTTGGTAAAACTTGAATCCGCTCTATATAAAGAGCGTTTTTATACAATTATTCCTATATTTCTTATAATTTCTGGATCATTTAAATATATATATTAAAAATAATATGTGTGTCTTTATGTTTTTCACGTTCATTTGATTGTGTTGAAAATGTATACAGATGTTTCTTTGAACTTATGTGAAAAGTATCGTTAGACCACAGCGCACGGGTCGTTTCAATAAATGTGTTAAATATATACAATAAAATAAAGAAAGAATTTACACTACTTTACTTTGTATAAGAGTTAAGCAATGACCTATAATATAATCAGAGAAAAGAAAACAAAGCGTGTATCAGTATGTACACGTGGAGAAAGTGAAACTTCTTTGGTTTATATGTATATGATAATCCTCATAAACTATATACTATACGAAGTCTCGTAGTATGAATACTTAACTATACATTTACTCATTTCTGTATACTACTAGACCCATACTTACATACCCATACTTACTTACACGTACTTACATATACATACAAATATATACCTACTTAATGTTGAACATCGCATTTTTAATTCAAATAATATATTATGTACAAGCGCGTTCATATATTTTGAATCTGTCAATGTGTGCTACGTTTTACGATAACACTGTAATCTAGTGATTAAAGGGGTAAGGGATCTGTATATGACTGTTTATCGCATTCCAGTACCAACCAATGTATATTCAGCCTTCTTGGCGCTTGTAGCCCGACATAACACCGACGATTGTTCACGGATTATATATTCCTCGGTTAAATTCTATGTTTTTGGATTACACTGTACTTATAATACACAGTGCAGTTACTTGGTCTTGTTATAACTAAAAAAAGCTATTTAAAATTTTATGTATTTAGCTTATCACGTAGTTATTTATACTAATCTATACTAATTTTATAAAGAGGTAAAATTTGTGAATTTGTGAGGTGGTACGGGGTAATCTCAGTATCTACTGGTCCGATTTGAAAAATTCTTTCAGTGTTAGATAGCTCATTTGTCAAGGAAGGCTATAGGCTTTATACCATCACGCAAGACCTGAAGCTAGTTTAAAAATAAATAATAAATATTTATAGATGTGGTATTTTGCGCGCACTAGGCAAAAACTGCTGAATAGATTTCGATCATTTTTTTTGTTTTGAAGTCTTAGTAACTTAGTCCTTATTATCTACAAAAAAAGTATCACAATAGTATAATTTAATATAAAGTTTTAAGAAACTACAATTTTTATAAGTTCAACCTAGTATGTAATGGGGTATGTGCACCACACGGGCGTGCGCAGGGGAGGAGAACTAAACAGAAAAATATTGCCTATAAAGAAATGTTGTTTGCAAACTATATTTTTGTTTTCAATATTTTTATATTTTTTCCTCTACACATAAAATATATTGTTAAGATAATAAAAAAAGTAGACAAAGTCGCAGGCACCAGTTAGTCGGTTATAAAATTCTACTATTCTATAGATTGTGTTCACGTAGATATTATTCTATTACCGCCATGTCAAGCGGGTTTTGGTGTCAAAAGGCTCTTATAGAGTGAATCAATATGTGAACGATGTCTGCAATTGACTCATCTCTGTGTGTCCACTAAAAACGATTGTGACGTGTAACGCATACTCAATATTATATATACATGTATGTTAAAAAGATAAACAAGATCGAGTTTCTTGCCGGTTTACCTCGATGACTGGGTGGTTTTCCGAACCAGTGGAACTATTTTTAACGATCATAAGTCCTATCTTAAGGCCTAAATTTAATATAGTATTTTTTTATTTTGATTTTAACCTATAGAAGTAAAAAGACTCATACGCGTGATAGTTCAAAATGAATTGTAAATCAAATCATAAAACCGAGAAATATGTGCGCTTTCGTCACTCACAGTGACTTTTGGCAGTAAATGCATTAAAATCTGCGTCGCGTCGCCGACAGCGAGCCACCCAGGTACCACTTCCGTTTTCATTATTTTATGCAAAATAAGCCCGAGTGGTAGTAGTAGTGTAACAATTTTATGAACAATAGGACCTTTGTTACTTACCCTCGTTATTTCATACTTAAAATATTTTACGGGCGGTGTGAACAAAATTAGTAGTTATCATTGTTATAAAACCTTTGCGTTAATTAAAAAAAGGTCATGCGCTTGTGTAGTTTAACGTATAATTTATAGTGATGTAAATGGAGATCTGAAAGATTGCGATACCGTTATTTTAAACTAAATTTGAATTTTGTTGCTGATTAATATTTTAAAAAGCATTGACAGATACTTTATGTCTTATGTTATTATGTCAATAATCAAGGTTAATTGGAGCGAAGCCGTATGCAGACGCTACTTTAATCATATATTAAATTAGTAATGTATAGCTTCTGCCTGCAACGTCGTCCGCATGAAATAGTTACTTTGGGCTAGAGCTAATACGCAGCGGAAGCTATCAAAAGAAAAACAAATCGATTTTGAAACATTATTAATTGCTGCTCCGCTCTCACTGGTCTTAGCGTAATGGTATATTGCCAATAGCCTTCCTCGATAAATGAGCTATCTAACATTGAAGGCATTTTTCAAATCGGACCAGTAGTTCCTGAGATTAGCGCGTTCAACCAAATTAGTTAAAGATTACTACTCTTCTCTCGTCCTTAACTCGAACCGTCACTCTAATTACAATAACTTGTGATGGAGTGAACCGATTTTAATGAAACAGAAACCAAGTTTATCTCGAATATATGCTTTATGATTTGAGGTTTTATTGTGAACCCAGTACTTTAGCAGTGATGCGTGTTCATACAAGCAGACGGACAAACATTTCTAAAAGTGATTGAAATGTATTTTATTACTTACTAGCTGTCCCCCGCGGCTCCGCACGCGCTTTTTTTAAATGTATTAAATAAATGTAAAATTGTAATTAGGTGTGTACATTACAGAAATGCTTTTTCAAAAACATTTGTAACTACGACACGCACGCCATCTACTGTATTATGTTACGTGTACATTAGATATGTGAATACGAATAGTAAATCGAATGGGATGGGATTTATCATCAGCAGCATACCTGGAACTTTAACCTACTATATACCACCCTCGATGCTCACTAACACTATATAAGAAAGTAGGTAATGAAAATTTTAAACTATACATTATCGAACAATTTGTGTTAAATTGTTTATTATATAGATATAACATGCCCATATTGTCAATATAATTCTGTTATTCTTATACGTTGCTATAATCACTGAGTTATGTAGGTGCAAACGCGGCAAATAAAACAAAATACCCGCCAAATTGGCCAAAATGATAATATAATTCAAATTACATACATTTATTCTTGGAGTCCAGTACAGCGCACGTCTCACGCGCTTGTTTACAGTAAACAAATTATTTTTGATCAATTTCACATGAACGAATGCATAGGTAACAGTTCATCACTACATAGTGTAAAACAAAGTCCCCTGGTCTGTCTATTTATCTTTTCGCGATAAAGTCAAAAACTACAGAACGGATTTTCATGACGTTTTCACCAGTAGGTAGAACGGTTCATGGGGAAGGTTTAGATAGAATTTGTTAAGGTTTTCTTTTAATTATCAGGGCGGGACAACGTCTGCCGAGCCCGCTAACTTAAAATAAAATAGTTCATTATTTAGTTATCTGCTAGTGAAAGTCCCGTGAAAATAAGTTTAAGCATTTCGGATATTCCACTGCGGTCGAAGGCGAATAAAAAACCTAAATTAGTTTTTATGAGGTCTGCTATCTATCAGTGAATATCCTGTGACAATCGATCCAACCATTTTGAAAATAGCAATGCGGACGAAGCCGAGGACAAATAAAATAGAATATGTCAACCGCTATAATTTCGGCTATCTGCCAGTAAAACTCCAGTTAAAATAGGTCCAGCAGTTTTGGAGATTAAACAGAACAAACAGACAAAGTATAATAATATCAAAATATCGACCGAATATAAAAACATTTTTCTGTTATTTGTAGCTATATCCATTCACCAAAAAGTTATTATCTATTTTTACATACACACACTTTATTTTTATAATACGTAAATAAATTGCAAATAATAAATTGGAAGCAAAACTAACGTAGAATAAACTTTTTGAATAGGACCACAAAATAATCTTTGAAAATGTTTGCGATAGAAACTTACCACGTTACCATGGCAACGTATATAATACTAATGCTAACACGCAGCGAAAGCAATCAAAACGAAAATAATGCCCGATATTGAAACATTCTTCATTGGCGCTCCACTCCTATTGGTCTTAGCGTGATGATATATATCCTAAATATATCCTAAAGCCTTCCTCGGCAAATGAGCTATCTAAAACCGAAAGATTTTTTCAATTCGGACCAGTAGTTCCTGAGATTTGCGCGTTCAACCAAACAAACAAACAAACTCTTCAGCTTTATATATTGGTATAGAAGTATAGATATAGATATAGATTTGAAGGACATCATATATAACTTGTGGAATGCGCGAAGTCAGACTTAATTAGGCTTACAGTGAATTAAGATTTTTTTAAACAGCTACGCAGTCAATCGAGATGAATATGATTACCAACTAATACACAAACCTTTGAACATGATCTATTTACAAATAATGTGTAAATAAATATAGGTCGTATCTACCTGCCTATTTTATCTTGTAAGGGATATTATAGGTTGGGAGGTATGTGCGTACATTCAAATCTACAAAGGCGTGTGAACTCCTTTTGCAAAATAATTGCGAAGTCACTCTACGTCCCACAGAAAACATGTGAAAACATATGAAAATACTTATAAGGGAATGGTGATTCAATATTTTTGTGTATTTGGTTTTTTTATCAATCTTATTTTCACGTTAACGAGGACAGATAAACATTCAAGCACTCGCTTCATATCGACGGCGGAACCGATAATTAATTCAAATACGTCTCACAAAGTTCAAAAATTGGCTTTTGTATCTTTGAGCACTGGAAATACTAATCATGTAATGTGCAAAAACTATCTTTGGTTAGTTAATCAATTAACTTTTACACGGCATAGCAAATAAATTGGAAAACGCTTTTCAAAATCCTGATTAATCCAATAAATGAAATTAATTACTCAGAACTAGACTATAAACAATAATACAAGGGATTTATAAAGTTTCATTTAATCAATAATGTTACATAAACAGCTAACAGCAACGATATATATACAATTAGTTTATATACTATTTCCAATTTAAAAAAAAAATCATAACATTCTTAGGTATGAACATTGGCATATAAAAACCCAGTACACAGTCTCGAATAATAGTAGCGCTCAAACCCGGCCGACAAACTCCCCCATATACATACGTGGTTATAGTTATACGATTAACTTAGGATTTTGCAAATTCAACCTTACCTGAACGATTTAAAGTTATTTTTACAAGGACGCAAGCGAAACGTTAATATTTGAAATGACTGGATAATCCAAAATTATGCACTCATTTTTGTGAGCCGGCTGTGAGACGTAAGTGTGCGTCTTGGGTTTTTGTATGTCAATGGGTATGAACAATAAAATACTATAATTTGCAAACATATCACTTTTCATGCTAGTTTTTCACAATTTTATTGATCATTCCCTAAATCATAAGAAAGGAATACGTTCACGAGTAGTAATACGTTAACCTTGGAAAATGGTAAAAGTGTAATATTTCGTTATAATGATTAAAATAGTCATATTTCAAAACATGATATTTGTTTAGTTAATCTGAATAATTTACAATAGTCACATAATTTTGTTAAAAATATGCTTTAATAGCTTTAATACTCGAGTGATTACATGATCACTTGTAATTAAAGTTTCTTAAAAAAAACGTCTGTAAACTATAATTAAACCGTTTTACTGTCAAGCACAAACCATAAATGTGAGTACTAAATATCTGAGTATTAATAATATTTGTTTTTAGTTTCTCAGCATCTGTTCAACATTGTAGATCAATATCGAACTAAACCAATGAACATAAAGTTATAAAAATTATTATAAAAAAATATGAATAAAAAAAAATATTTTGAGCTCTCTGGTGAAAGTTGAAAGTGGAAAGAAATAATATTACAAAAAAAAACAGAGTGAGAGAAACAGTAATATTATAATATTTTGGGCGCATTACTTTTTAGATTTTTTTATATTCGTGAGCGATGTTTAAATAAACGTAATGGATCTGATGTCGCTTGAGAGTACTTCAAACATTATAAAGTAATACATTTTCAAATGTAAATTTTTGTGCCGCCCAAATATCAAAGACATCATTGTAACCAGACTATTGATCCGGCGATTTGAAATTTTGACCTAGTGTATCAGCTACTTTTGATCCATACCAAATTACTATTGGCTTAGTGGATAACCAATCGTAATTAAGTATTAGTTATGTAGTCAATATTAATGTATTACAGGTCAACACTATCTAGTAATAGTGGGCTATTAGTACAAATTCGATGGTCACCAAAATATGTATGATGTTATAATAATAAATGACACAACTACTTAATCCATTTATTATTAGTGATCGTTAACTATATAGCGCTTTAAAAATATTACACAACATTAAGGCAAAATAATGAAAGTCGTGAAAGAATTACTGTTTTATTTTTCGTTCAAATATATATACAATCGTTGAGCAATTTTCTAACAAATGTCACAATCTACATACACGATAATATGTTAATGTATTTACAGAGAGACGCGACATACTCATTAAAAATACACTGTGAACTAATAATGGAAATGTAGTCACTACGTTTTAAGCTTTCCACGTTATAATTCTACCATACACATAGCCAATACACATAGCCAATACACTTACTACAAGTATGCAGTCATATATGGCACATTTATCATACATATCTATCAGTCTTTCGTCAATTAATTTATTATTTTACAATTTAATCAATTTACAATTACAAGAAATATAATCTATAAATTTAATCATTTCATATGTTCTCATTAAAATTAGTGTTTGTAATAACAGATTGATTCTAATGGCGTAGCACAATCGTACATATGATTATCAATATATTTGACGGGCCTAACGACAATTTAAAAGCTAACTATAGTGTTAGGAAACTGTAGACACTACGCTTACTTAATATTTATCACGTCTACAACTTAGAATAATGACGCATAGGAGGAATATTTTATGAAGATTATTTAGAAATTGAAACAGTAGAATATTCAATATTTTATATAAAAATATAAATATGTACGCAATATTTACAAATGATATGATAATTTACTATTTTTGTCATATGTTTGGGATGTACATACACAATTTCCACAAGATTCGCTTTCATAAAGCAATAGTTGACCAAATGAACACTTAATTTTTCAACTAAGTCATTTAGAACGAATAATTTATTTTCACGTGCGCCGTGTTTCGCTTCCATGCGTAACTATTCTAGAGTCTACAAGCCAATTTCACAAGGCCTGCAAATCATTTGAGGCACTATTTTATTTGCAGGTCTTACTATATTAGTCGAAATTCTACGTATTTTAGCACAATAGTCTTGGCACTATGATATGATACCGTGGTGGATATTAAACTCGTGTCAGCTACTGATGAGTACGCTTAATAAGACGGCGAACGACACTCCCTTGGTGATTGCTGTACGGGAAGTTTGCGTCGACTCGTAATCTGATACATGAAATGGAAAAATCCTTTATACGTTGTAGAAAAAAAATCACATTTTTCATATAAATTTAATGAACACTTACCGACGTCTTTCCATTCTTCCACCTCATAGTCTCCTATTACTCTATTTTCCGCAGAGCTATCGCGCCATCGATTTTTATGTTTGCCTGATAAATATAAGGAATTTAAATAAAGAAGAACTGTCTTTATATCATGCTGAGAAACTATAACAATAGAGTTTTAAGTGTGTTTAACACAGTAAATAATATATAACCTAAGAATAAATTAGAAATAATAAGCAAGTGTACTAAATCAGAAGTTCAATGTAAACAAAGACGCCTTTAGCACAATAATATTACTAACGACGCAATTGTACGAAAGCATTGGGTCGCGGTGGCAAAACCAATAAATACAAAATCCACCATTGACCTTTTCACAGTGCCTGCCTCCAGGAGAGGCGGGGAACGTTACACCACGTGCGGGTTCTGCGGAACTTTCTACTTCGAGATATTAAATTTATAATACTAGCAACATTTACGTGCCAAAATTTATTTCATTTGCTATATGTTCTGATAGATAATTACGATTACTTTTAGTAACAAATTAAAAAACTGACTAACTTTCGACAACCTTAATTACATAATTTGATCAATTTATTTAGAAAATTTATGACTTATTGTTTTCGTTTAAATAGTTGGGATAACAGTTACAGTTATATACCTAGTCCGGCCATAAATTCTGTTACAGATGAAAATGCATTTTTTTAAATGAAGTAATGTAGGTAATATTATTAAAATTCATACCTACCTATTTATTAGTCTCAGCAAAAAATAAAAAAAATATTCTATTCGAAATGGCCACCTTTTGGCTTTTATACAGGCCTTTAATCTGTTTGGCCACGAATCTATGGATTTACGCACTGTTTCCAAGGAAAATTTCGACACTGCTTGCTCCAAAGATCTTTTAAGAGATTCAATGTCACCGTGTCATTTAGAGCAGGCCATGCCCTCTAAAACTGACCATAATTTGAAGTCTAAAGAGTTGAGGTCTGGGCTGGATGAGGGTCTGTTTTCAGCTCTTATAAAGTCCGGAACATTGGTTTCAAGCCAGGCTTGGTTAGTTCGTGCCTTGTGACCAGGTGCAGAGTCCCGCTGGAAAGTCCATGGTATATTTTTAAAAAGTGTATTGCTGAGAGGTGTCACAAAATGATCCAAGATTGTATCGTGATATACTTTGGCTGAAGTTTTCACTCCTTTTTCACAAAAATGTAGTTTTGTAACTCCTTGATAAGACACGCCCCACCAAACCATCACTGACGCAGCATGGTGACCACGTTGTACCTTTCCGACCACTTGAGCAGCTTCTTTAGAATTGTGAGCGTACACTTTATCATTTTGCTTATTGTAGTTTTCTTCAATCGTGAAATTTTTTTCATAGGTAAAGAGGATATTTCTGTGCCTTTCACCTGCGTATCGCGACAGAAGGCGTTTTGATCGATCCACTCTCTTTAATTGTAAAGATTGATTTAGGGCATGTCCTGTATGTCGACGATAAGCACCGAGCTTCTGGTCTCGTTTTATAATACGTGACAGAGTCCTAGCGGGAATCGTCATTTCTTGCGATAAGATTTTGTGCTTCCTAATGGGGATTCGACGAATTCTGGCTTTAACAGCATTAACAGCCTTTGTAGTTCTAAAAGCACGTGGTCGCCCCGATTTTTTCTGGTCTTCGACAGAGGAAGTGCTGTTATATCTGTTGATAGTACGATATACGGCTGATACCAAGCTATTGAAGTATCTGGAATATGACCGATGGCTCCATACTTACTTTGTGCAAGGAGATCACTGCAATCCTATTTTCTTTAACACCCCATTCCATATTATAATTTGATAATGAACACGAAAAAATATGTGAAATGGCGCAAAATCGAAAGAAGTTTTTAAAATAATATACGTGTGCCAAATTCAAAATAATTAAAAAGTTGAAAAAAGCAAAGTTTTTGTGTAACAGTATTTATGGCCAGACTAGTTAATAGTATAATAAATAGACTGTAAGACAAACCTTTTTTCTTTGTGGGGATTGTGGGCATGTAGGTTACTGATGTACTGGTAGTTGAAGGAGCTGGAATTTCTGTGAATTGTTTATGAAGTGGTAAGAGTTGCGAAAAATATACTTTTTAATTTTACCTTGATTCTTTATTTGAATGTTTCGAATCATTATTTTTAGATATTTGCAAAGTATTTTATAACTATTTTAATAATATCGTAAAATATGAGTTATGCATAAATTTAAAATTTAATTGTATAGAAGAATTCAACCTGCATAGGTGTTGACCTACAAACAACACTATTATTCATACGGGTATACTCTTATCGCCTGTTTTCAAATTTTTATAGAAGTAACATTGTGATGGCTTAGTTGATAACATGTTCGGAAACTGCACAGATCGATGTAGGTTCGAAGGAGCTGGATATTTCAGTGAAGGAAAACATCGTGATGATGTTATTTCATAGCAAAGTGTTAGGCATAGACTTTTTCTAAGTCCGGTTGTCACGCTACTTTGAGCTGAAAATCTGTCGACGACCACCTATTGGTATGTTCCGGCAGCTGCATTTGAGAGCCAGCTGCGCTCTATTTTTAGCGTGTTTACCATCTTAGACCACACATCCATCGTTATTTAACATTAAATGAGAGTGTGGTTAAACTCTAAAAGAATTTAAAAAAATTACCGTCTAATCGTATAAGTCCATCTGTTTCTCCAAGCGAGTTCTTGGCAACACAGCGATATGATGAAAAATCTCTGGACGAAACTTTACGTATCGTCAGCTTCATCTTCCGACTATAATTATCGTCACTTAGCGAGGTTATGTATTTGTTTCCTGTGATTGAAATGTGATGAGTAAATAATGACATCAGAGATGGATCGGACAATAAAGTCTATACGCAGAATAATACATCCCCTTTTTTTTAGTTAACGTGGGGACATCAATTATGGATACACCACCCTCCCGGGGGAGAGAGTGCGTTATGTCCGACTCGCACGGACTAAAACCCCATGGTGTACCGTCCGACCGTACTGTTGGGGCAGCAATGGTTCAAACTGTGGTATTCCCCTTGTATAACCGTCCCAACGGTCCGGGATATCGCCGCCTCGTCCCTCCGGTCCTCCGTTGGCGAAGAGGGCCGCTCAAAGGGTCATCTTCACGAACCGTCTTCACCGCCAAGACGTCATCTCGCAGATGGAGGCTATCGCTTTCCATGCCTCCTCGCTGCCAAGCATGGCCGAAGCCACATTCGGCAGCGAAAAATCTGTACCCACCGTCACAGTCAGAACGCGACGTTGTCCCTCCTACGCAGCACGCTTAGACAGAGGCACTCATGGCGTGTGACGGTTGGCTCCTTGCGAGCGATCTGGTGCAGGTACCATCCGAAAAAACGGTGTACGGTGAGCACCTGCACCAGTCAGAACGACAGAGAGTCCCAACTTCTCCCTATCGACTCCGGAAGGACCGGGCGGACGGCGTCAATAGTATAATGCCCAAAACGCTCGTCCTCCAGGTCCTACCTCCATTGCCTTAGCACCTCCTCCCGGCGTTGTCTCCTCTTGGCCTCTATCTCCCTGGGGGTTGGAGGCTCCCCAGTTCTTTTCTTTGCCGCCGTGTATGAGTTCACTCCGCAAAAACTCTCGCCTCCAGCTCCCAGGGCAGGGAGCCAGCGAGCGCAAAGGCCGCCATGGAGGCCACGGTGTGGTACCCCCTTATTGCCCTCAGTGCCACCATGAGCTGCGCAGGCACCGAGGGCATCGGCCCACACCGGGGCTCCATAGACGGCCATCGCCTGCACGACCCCATGTACAGTCAGCGGCACCCAGTACTCGGCCCCCCTATGTTGGGGAGCAGCCCGCCGAGTGCCACCGCCGTCTCACAAAAAGAATAATACATCCCAATTTAATATATTTTCTTAGACAGTGTGATGGTGGTAGGAAGTTAATTTTAAAGTTCAGTGTAAAATATATTTTATATAGGTTTTTTTAATTTATTGTTAAAGAAAATTGAAGACTGTTGATTAATATTTTATAGACTTTACGAATTAATGATTTACATAATGTTTAAAACACATCCCTTTCTTAACTTTAATATATTTTGGGTTTTTAATCCAAAGAATCTGCCAGTCATGTACCATGTGTACTTAATAGTCAGTAGTTAACTTTAAGAAGGCAGCGATAAGATGATGTTAAAAACATATATTAAAGAGTAGAAAAACGGAAGTATAATTTAAAGGAAGTACACAAGGACAAAGGTTGTAACATAATATAATGATTAATTGAATATCTTGTTATTAAAGCGAAATATAAAATTAAATATATAATTTAAAAAAGGATAAATTAATTTACAATGTGTTATCTACATGTCATGTATTATCTATGTATTATTTCTATAAATTAAATTAGTAAAACAAAATATTTAGTTAAAACATATTATTTCTTATTAAAGTAATATTTTTT
The DNA here is from genome assembly GCA_036509395.1 of Antheraea yamamai. Classification (NCBI taxonomy): domain Eukaryota; kingdom Metazoa; phylum Arthropoda; class Insecta; order Lepidoptera; family Saturniidae; genus Antheraea; species Antheraea yamamai. The sequence continues at coordinate 9,166,551 of AP028429.1, forward strand.
TATATTACTAAATAGATTAGATTATGTTTCGATAATAATATGTATACATAGTTAGGTATTAAAATAATTAGATACCTGAAATGATCATGTCGCCTCGGTCAGTGGTCCAGTAGTTAATAGACGAAGGGAAAGCTTCAGTATTACATTCCAGTGTTACATCTTGACTAATGTATGCCGCTTCCAACTGATTTGGTATGGATAGCATAGGTGGAACTGAATGGGAAAATAGTAAAAATATCAATTTTATAACTTTCCGTTATCGTTCCGAAGTTATAGCAAGAATTTTTCTATGAACAATTAGTGTACGGCCTGAGTGCATCTGCGTTCGGCGGTGCGTCTCGCGGGGCGTCCAGCGTCCATGAGCGACGCTCGCGCGCCTCTCAGGACACTAACGTATATGTTTGAAACGAACGCCGGACGCGACGCCACGCTCGACGCTCGATTGTGTAGCGTCCACTCTGGTCGTACACTAAATGGTTTTAAATTTAAAACCACTACTAGTTTATAAAGTAAGCTCTTACGTTACTTTTCAAGGTGTAAGGATCATTAAAGATCATAGAGTTGGAAGAACTGAATACTGCTAGAATTAGGTTCTAAATGATTGGTGAACATGTCACGTGAGTCTTGATTATTGGAACTGTATAACGTTCAATTTTATAGAAATTTAAATCGCTTCTCTTTTTTAATCTGACTTTTATAGCGATAGCTGACTGTGATAGAGAAATTTACACTTCTATACTATTATTTTAGAGTTAGAGTTTATGAATGTATTTGTAGGGGTAATCTCTGGAATTACTTATTTGATTAAACATTATTCTAGTAAAGGGAAGTTACATTATTCCTAAGTGCATTATGTTGTTTTTTTATAACGATTGTATAAAACACATTGTACAGAACGAGTGAAACGGTGTCTATCGTATAGATTTCCGTTGTATAAATCTGAGATGTCTCGCTTAAACCATTATGCATCATCAGATTTGCTAATTAGCTTAACTTCGTAAATATGTTTGTTTTATTTATGAGCTCATAAAACAATTTTAATAATTATATTCTCTAATTATATGTACCTACAGTAAATAATCTGAGTACTTCAATTACCTGTTACAAATATAAGTATACATAATTAAAGTAGTTAGTTTGGTGTAAGTTATATTATTTTTAAACTAGTCAACAATATTCTTGGTAGATACATAAAGTATAAATAGTCAAACAACGGGCGAAAAGAAGATACCACGCACGAACTGGTACGTTCTTTACGCGCACACGTAAAAGTGAAATATGTGGCTGTTCACAAAACTTTGTCTTTATTCCTTACATTAATAAACCGCTACGTATTTCTCCACATATAAGCAATGTAACATTGAACAAATGTATTAGAAACGTAACACGTATAGTAGTTGAGCACGTAAGTACGTAATATATTATGAGTTTGAAAACCGTTATTACTGAATAAAAACACCGAAAACGACGAAGACTGTGAATAATATCATCATGGAGGTTTTGTCTTCAGCATACATAAGTACAATGAATACTGCCAGTAAAATTCATAAGGAAGTCGCAATGGTTAATCGAGCGAAAGTTACGTGAGCGTTTCACGTATCTCGTAAGAAATGGAAACTGCGAACTTGCTGAGACGCGGAATGTGAATTAGGGGAAGAAAACCAACGAGACCGCCGGGTTCGGAGAACAGATAGTATCGCCATTATCGCGTCCGTGCCGTATTCACGTCAGCATAATGCTCTAATTGGCCGCAATTACGGACGATCTGCCGAAGCACCGTCGTCAGGTAGAGACGCCGGTGTCCTCATAAATACTCGTTAACGACACCCGCTCTGAGAAAAATAATATTTTTACACTGACTACCGTCTACTAAAAATGACGTCATAAAAATGTTCACGCACTTGCGATGGGATTTTGAGGTAAAGTTAACGGGCCGGCACAAAATATGTGCGCAAGTTTCCTTCTCGATGGCGAAGCGATATCTAGTGAAAGACATTATTTGTGTCCAGTGTCATACTAAATAATAAATTGGTAATTCGATAGTCTCGTTATTCGTTTGATCTGTGAGAGGTGTGTTTTACTTCTTTATAATCATGATTTTTTTCCGCCAATTATCTCTGAATTGTAGAAAGATGTTTTATTTATGTTAAATACCTTTGAATTTCTTTTTCTTGGCCTTCGTATCAGAGTATGAGTGTCTATTGTTTTATTTATTACAATAAGTTTTAAGAATATAGATTAACAAAAACATATTTGTATTACGAGCTATCTCTAGTAATCGCAGATTTTCGTTGCCGTATTTTTTTATTTTATTTCTTTTAATATATCTAAAAGATATATTTTGTTTATATATCAAAAGTGGATTAGTTTTACTAGGCAATGGTATGTTTTTTTTACAAAAAATCTAATTATAAACTTTAATTTAAATATAATAACTACCTTGAAAAGTATTTTTGGTAAATTAATCGCTCATACATGAATTACAAATACAACTTTTAAGATGAAAGTTTTGATGAGCATTTTGTTGTATGGACTTCATAGGTCACTTAATAATATTGATAACTCCGCTTTAAATTCCAACACAAAACAATACAATGAAATGTAAATTTTTTGTTATATATTTTTAAAATGTATGTTTTTAAACTGAATTTTTAAAATGTATATATATATATATATATATATATATATATATATATATATATATATATATATATATATGTATATATATATATGTTTAAATTCGAGATTTAAAACATTCTAATGAAACGCGAATAATATATATCGAACAGCTGTATGACATTTATAGATTGTTATTTAATAAGCTTGGAAGTATCAAGCCTACGAAATGTAATTTAACAATTCCGTCGTCATAAATTTCGACCTACATCAATAATTTAGTATAAAGTTTTATATATTATTCAATTCACGTAATACTCCTCTATAGAGTATTGATCGTTTGGGAACGTTTATTATTAATTAAATTGTTATCATATTTTGTAAGCCGATTTTATTAACTGATGTTGGCCAGTGGTCATATTATATTGGAAAGAAAACATTATGTTGTATCAATAACTAATGCCCACGACTAGGACATGGTATTTATATATTAGTTATTTTTTTAATAAAATTAGAATTGTTTTGTTCCTACAATTATTGGTGATAATTTTAATACGTTATTTTGGAATTACGTATACTCTCCTATAAATTTTATTCAAATATTTGTGTATATATTCAAACACTAGGTACGCCTTATTAGTAGTATTTATTTTCAACGATTTAAAACTTTTCCTTTTTTTTAAGTTTAAATTAATGCGCTTATTGTTAACATCTTGTGTTGTATCATTTCCGAATTTTATGTTTCCCTAGTACACAATGGTACAAAAATAAAATTCAATTAAATAAATTTTGATTTTTAAGAACAATTAAGATTCCATAATATTATGGATAATTTTTTCTATAATCTATTCATTTTGGAATTATGTATAGGTATATTCCGTGTATATCAGCCATACCGGTTGAGATTGCATTAAGTTTAGATATTTGGAATTGTTATTAAAATCTTATTGTAATTCAAAATTATTATAATCCATCAATGCTACAATGGTTTATATTATTTGTTTGTAAAATTTTGTCAATTGATTAAAACTAAAAAATATTATTTAGATTTTTTTTGATAATTCTAAAAGTATTTATAAAATTATAGTTTTTTATAAATCTAGGAGAGATATAAGTTTGCAGAATAAAAAGTATTATAAAAATATACATTTCTAAAATAAAAAGTGTGTGTGTACTTATGTACACGCGTTAGAAGTTATACTTCTTTGGCGTAACAAGATAAAAATATTTTCAAAATTTTTATCTTTCGCCTTATTCTACGTTTGTAGAAAAAACGACACTAACAATAGAAAAAAGGTATTTAATACATTGAAAGTTTTAATACAAAAAAATACAAAGAAATAAAATGTTGACTATAGCTAACTTCAGGGTGTTGGTTTTTCGTGACGGTGTGCGCGCGCATTGTAATAGCTTCAGGGTGTCGGTGTGCGAGCGCATCGTAAAAAATTACTCTCATCATTTTTCCCTAACGCGCCAAAAGAAGTATAACTTCAAAAATCGGTAGCAGCGGTCTTTATGTTAAATTATTATTCCGTATTATTCGTGGTCAGCGCTTTTCAGAATGGTCACATATCATAAATTTATTAATAATTTTTCGAAATTTAGAATATTATATTTTCCTGTAAATAGTTCTCATGAATGTACATGTTAATGTGATTTAGTACTATATACCAAAAATTAATCCTATCGCAACAATGGTCGAGTAGTGTAGTTAGTAGATATTTATGCAAATAGCTATATATATATGTGTATGTTATTACTAAAAAAATAAAAATGTATCTAATCCTAATACGTCATACCTCAGTCCGAAAGTGATTTAAACAGATTTAAAAAAACTAAATCTCTACATATAAATAGGTTAAAATAAAACAGTTCACTGGAGTTGCGATGTTAATCGATTATCATTGTTTATTTTTTTTTAGTAACCATTTACGAGCTTTAGTGTTAACAATAAAGAAATTTTGAAAACCGTTTATGTTAATCGGTTATCGTTGTTTATTTTTTGTTTGTAGCCATTTACGAGCTTTAGTGTTAACAATAAAGAAATTTTGAAAACCGTTTATGTTAAACGATTATCGTTATTTATTTTTTGTTTAGTAGCCATTTACGAGCTTTAGCGTTAACAATAAAGAAATTTTGAAAACCGTTTTTTTTTCATACCAATGAGAATTCGAAGCGATTATATCTTTATTCGTATTGCTTCACGCTGTTAGTGTCTACAATTTACAATATTTGTTCAATATAGATAATAATATTGGTACCTATATTAACACGCGGAGGAAATATTTCGACCACTACCAGAAATAATTATTCAATCCCAACCGGTTTTCTTAAAATTTTGAACACAGGAAGCATATGTTACCTTGCACTAGATTTAAATAGCCTTTTAAACATTGTTTTATAAATATGCAAAATTGTTATTAGTATTTCAGGAGCTTTCAATAAATTAAATAGTTAATTAATGAATGAATCATAAAAAATGAACTTTTTTTTCTATTATATTCATGCTTTTAACAAGTAATTGTTAGTAAATTCAATTATAAAATCGCTTTATTGCATTACTATTGAAAAAGTTTTTAGAAAATATTTTACATACCTTTACGATAAAAAACGGTATAATTGCAAAAAAAAATGTTCTGAACTCTTCTATTTACGTCAATACTAGTGACAACTATGGAATAATTAGCTATAGAAATAGTAAAGTATCGAAATGGAACAAACGAGGGTACCAATAACGAAGAACGCAGATTTAGATGAAAGTTTTCAAACGATATTTTCTAGTCTTATTCATGCTTGTCTATTTATTCTGACCTCTGTGTATACTAAATCAGAGTCGAAAATGTGTAATATCTTTAGATAACAATATACGTACGCGTAAACTTCTATGCTTACCTCATTAGAGCTCAAAAAATGTTATACGTCGGTGCAAAAGTCGTCAAAAGTATTGTGTATCGGCAGAAATATTAGGCCCTACCCTCTAATACGATACAAGCCTACGAAAGGTGTAGTGCAAAAAGAGCAGGAATCCACCACCCGTCCGATCACGTGTGCCCTAGGGTTCCATACTTGCGCCCTCATTGTTCCATCTGTTCATAAGTGACTTACCTCGATCTCCGATGTTCTAGATAGGTCGTTACGCTGATGACGCAGTCATTAATATCTCAGGTGTTTACATACATCTCTCAATCTCAGAGGCCGTATCTAAGGCTATTCGTAATCTCATTATCATTCGTGAATGAGTTTTTTGTATTAATATTTTTGTATGTAGTATTTTTTTCTTCAATTAATGATAACATAAATTCTCCTATTTATTAAAGTGAAACTTTTATTACATCGTCTCAAACTTTTTCGTCTGTGTGTTGCATGTCGCGTGATGGTCGGCCGCGGAGTAGGGATAAAGTGAAAGGCGCTCGTCAGAGCAGCCAGGGCCAATATGGCGGCGCCTATAGTTCGCAGCAGCTGACCGTGTAGTGTATAGACTATTATTAGTTAAATGTCTATAGTGTGAAAAAAAGTTTCAATTTTACCGTGGTTTCATAAAACCACACAATCCTATTTTTTAATACGTGAATTGGAATTACGTCGATAATAATTTTATGATTATACGGAAATTTATTGCTACATATAATTTATTTTATATCTGTGTGACTTTCAAATGGCCTTATTTATGTTATTACCTGTGTTATCTGTGAGATCGCCTAGTATTACCTTAAAATAACATTCTTCATGCTCTTTTATAATTAATATATGCGAAGAACGTTTTGCATCACAACTTGGTTTAAAATTAAGTAGGCACGAATTAGAAATTTGATATCACACGTAAACAAAAAAAAAATCCTACCATTATTGATTGAGTTCAAAATAATACGATACATTTTTATGCCTACTTGTTGATAAATAAAAATAAACCGAACTCATTGTCAAATAACACGAGTTTATACGGTACTCGAAATGGAAAAAAGACATTGTGGTAGTTTATTTTAAAATCAGAACAAACGAATCGTTTTGTTTTTAATAAAATGAAGTGACCTTTTAAAATAAACACCGAAGTAAATAAATACACGTTCCTATCAATGCAAAACAGGATACTGTTTGTGAAAGACTTTCAGATTTCATTACATTTTTATTCTTTCCACTGTTACGTCCATTTATCATCGCCGAATAAAAGACACGCAGATACAATTATACTACAACTAGCTGACCCGTGCCCACTTCGTTGGGCGGTAATAGGCATTATCAAGCTACAACTTTTCTCTAGAACTCAATTATATATCTCTCATCGTTAAGCCAGCATTCGTAAGAAACGTTTTTCTCCGACTCCCCAGATATTACCCCCTACAACCTCACAAACTTTACCTCTTTATAATATTAGTATAGATAATATATTTAGTTAATAGCTTCTGCCCGCGACTTCGTACGCGTGGAATAGTTATCTTGAGCTAAGACGCAGCGGAAGCTCTCAAAAGTAAAAAAACCCGATTTTAAAACATTCTTCATTGTTGTTCCGCTCCTATTGGTCTTAGCTTGATGATATATAGCCTATGACACTCACAAATAGCGTGGCTTTCTATTGGTAAAAGAATTTTCAAAATCGGTTTAGTAGTTCCTGACATTACCCCCTACAACGTCACAACGTCACAAACTTTACATCTTTATAATATTAGTATACATAACAAACCTGGAACAGTTGCATAACAGTTCATATTGAACCACTACAGCTATGTATAGATGTACAAATTCCTATACAATCCATATAATATACACTAGGTGTACGGCTTCGCACGGATGTAGGTAGTAACAAAGAAAATGAGATCAAGTCTATCCTTTGCAGTACGACCATGTAATGAAATAAAATGGCAATCAATTGCGCAACTGAACGTCAATCTGTCAATCTATAAATACAATAAGAATATAAATCTAACATGTCCGTACATGTTTTTAAATATTTGTGAAAAAAATTGTTGCAGGTGTCTTGGAATAAATAATAAAATACATTTCAATCATTTTTAGATATGTCTGTCTGTCTATTTGTTTGAATTCGCATCACTGCTAACGTCCTGCGTTCACGATAAAATCTCACCAAGAAAACCATAAAACGTATCCTCGAGTAACATTTACTCTTTGTTTCATTAAATCGGTTCACTCTATCAAAAGTTATTGTAATTTTAATGACGACGCGACTTAAAAACGAGGGAAAAGTAGATAAGTAAATTAACTTAAAACATTCAGATGATTTTATTAGTCACTGTCTTTTTCCATTACTTTCCACGTGGACGGAGTCGCGGGCTCAAATAGTTCTATTAATATATTTGGAAATCACTCTACTATCTCCTGTCTCGCTCTTTCTGTCACTTTTGATATAAAAAAATTTTAATCCAATTTTTTCTCTTTTTCATAAGATTTTCATAACGTTTTCTTTTTCAAATATTTTTTTTTCCTTTTTTCTTAACAAACACAGTAAAAAATAGCCAAATAGGTGTATGCCGTTCGGTACTGAAACTATTACATACATCCGGCAATTGATTTTTATTTATATAGATTGATTCAATTATTGTAAATCTGTAAGCGTCAGGAAGTGGTGTGAACATACGCATTGTGATTTTATTACTATAAGCTATTTTGAATTTCTTCTACGGAGATTCTATTTTCAACTCAACGGTAATCAATATTTGAATACTTATAAATGTGTTGGGTGTACGTAAGTGTTTAAAAAATTTCCTTTCTATATGATTCTAATCTATGTATGAATGTTTACCAAAAGTTACACAGGATTAATGTTTTTTTGTTCCATGGTTTCAGTGATAGCTTGATTGTACTTGGTTGAAATAATATGAAAGAAACCGAAATTAATAGAACTGTAATATCGCACTGCTATTACAAAACCGTCGTAACTCGAGAATTGCGCCAATTCAGATTTTAATTAATCTTAATAGAAAAAGTGATAAACTACACCTTAGTAAAACAGTTATAAAAATATTTCTAAACTGAAGCGAGAAAGAGCGCTCTTATCAACTTTTAAATATTATAGTGAAGCTACTTTGTACTTCCGCTTGGAATTGATTGAACACTACTACGACAAAAAGCAAAGTAATTAATCAATATATATGTATATTTATATATTAATTATATAATATAAAACTGATATAAGTATAATAATAATCAATACATTAATTAAAAATATGTTGCAGATTGACTTGTAATCACGACAATCGATTACACGTGTTTCGCTCCATCCATCATATTTATATTAGTTGTATATTATATAATTAATATACAAATATATATTGATTAATTGATTTGCTTTTTGTTGCAGTTAGACGTAATAGTGTTCAATCAATTCGAAGCGGAAGTGCAAAGTAGCGTCCACTATAATATTTAATGATGGATTTTCGCAAAATAACGCCTTCTTCAATCATATAACTTATCAACTTTTAATTAACTACTAACTATCCCCCACCAATATTGCGTCATTTTTAGTGTCAGGTCAAGACTTGTCACTATATCATGTACATTATAAAGCAAAGTATTTTTATTAGTTTAATTTTTATTTAAAAATGCATAGTTTCAAAGAGCTTATAGTAGATAGCGAGAAATTAGTTTTTCATGGATTCTGAACACAGTGATTTTTTCGAGTTAAGACAGTATTGTCATAGCAGTGCGATATGTGTTGTTTGAATATTTCTAACATGTACAATGATCGGGCAGCACAAGATATTAGGAAATTAAACTGTAATAGTAATACGTTTCTCCTTGAATTCGATAATGTATTAAAGAAACGTACCTACTATGTTAATTATTCGAAGTAATGTTAAGTTTATATTGTCCCTCATGGAATAACTTTTTATTCATTTCATTACATCTACAATTCTGAACAATGGGCAAGTTTGAAGAATAATACAACTTAAATTACACGAATTGATATTCTGTAAGAAAATATACATGTACTAGCTATTACCCGCGACTTCGACCGCGTGGAAAGTAGCAAATTTTTTTTATTCAGTGTATAAGTGAGCACGGGGTTGCGCTGTTCTGAACGTTTGCTTTTTACTTCTTTACTATGCTTTATACTAAATGGGCGTGAAATTATATAGAGTAATTACAACAAAAACTTCGTTTAAAAAACATATTTTGTTATCTGCCTCTCTTCTAATACGACTGGACCGATTTTGACGGAATATGGAAGACCTTACATGAGCAACTAAGGCTACTTTTAATTTCGAAAACAAAATCACGACAAATATTATAATAGAAAGAAGTAATATCCACTGTCCTGTACTCCCGCGCTCAGTTACATAAATACATTTTTTTTTTGTTTCATTTCATTCGTTATCCGCGTGGTCACAGTCTCGGGTAGACTTAAATAAAATTAGCCTAATGTACTCATAACTACAACAATATGCCACTGTTAAATCCTGTTAAAATCAGTACAACCATTTGAGCATTTATCCGGAACCAACAGACAGTCAAAATATTTAAAAAATGTATTTTGTTATGATACCGTATATACTGTCACGTTAATTTAGTAAAAAAATGTTATATGGATATTATCAAAGGATACATCAATTTTAGATAATTCACGATAATCATAAAATTACAATTGTAATCAAATTACCAAATTAATAAAATAACGAAGTCACTTATTCTAAGTTTCTGTGAAGTTGCGTATTCCATATTCATACATTCATCATACCTACCTACATTCAACTGTTTTACTATTATATATTTTGTGAAAAATGTATTTATTAATATTTCGGAACGTGATTTATAAATAAAGGCTTGGACTTGTCCAAACATTTTAATTCATAACGATAGACCTTGTCAATATACAAGCATAAAAGCAAATCAGTTGACAAACATAGGTGAAAAAGGTATAGGAACTCTTTTGTCTTTGCGTATTCAGATATAGATAATAATTATTTGTCGAGATTGTATATAACTAACTTTTAAACGTGTAGTAGGGGTTTTTCTAAATCCGCCTAACTAGCTACCACTTTCCAAATTGGAAATCTATCGCCAAGAACCAATCGGTCTATTCCAATAGCAGCACTTGAGAGTCATTTCATCTTTCGGGTCTAACGTGTTTTACCACCTTAGAGACCAGATCATCATTTAAGATTAGATAAGAGATAGGTACTAACCAATTAAGTATATTTAAAAATAAATAGGGCATAGTACTTACATTGAACCATGAGCACAATACGCTTACTTATTGAAGGTGGCACTCCATTCGACGCTATGCAGAGATACGCTCCCATATGAAGTCTCGATACTTTTGATATTGTTAAATTTTCTCCATCCACCACATTCACTGTAAACATTTGAATTGTCAGTAACCTTGTCTTTTCTGTTATCATATACCATTACTGATGTTAAAGGCTATTTATATTGATTATTATTCTTATTTCATTTGGCTTTAACGAATTTCGATGATTTTATATTGTAATGAAAGTGTATCGGACTGTGTTTTAAATTGTTTAAAATATTTTAAAATTATAATTTAAAAATAAAAATAATAGTAGATGTATAATAATAGAGACTATAAGGTCAATTTATTATAGTAGAATTCGAAATTTGACTTTCATGGTTCTTCTTCTTCTATTTTGTTTTTGGCAACCAGTCTTCTAGTAGACTATTACTGCCACTGTCAAGTGAGTATCGATATTACAAGTTTATTGATATAATTACAATGAACTAACAAGATGGTGGCCATCTTGTTGGAACTTTCCATGGACTTTTTGTGGCATCTCAGAATTCACGGTCCGTGGTATTATTTTGCATTCATTCACTTATGCACAATAAACAAACCATATTACATAAAACACCACTAATTTGAGACAATAAAGAGTCAAGTAACACAAGATTAGGAATAAAATATAAAATCCACTACATGACAGTCCAAAATCTCGCCAAAAACTCGACTTTCATGGTTTTGTTGCACTAACTCTTGAATGCTAAATAGATGTGTAAACTCCTATTATGTTTACTGTAAGTCACTTAAATCTATAATTAAATTCCGATTACAAAGAATTCACAAAACAAGAATATTTATTTTATTGAGAATTTCATTAAACGAAGAAGCAATTATATAATTTTCCCTGCAATCTAGTAAATGGTATCTAAAATAAATTGGACGCTAATTTTGTACTCTTTAAGTAAACAAATGTAATAATTTGTTGTTACTGTTCACGTTATTTAAAGTAATTACTAGAGGAACACTTTAACTATGTTCTTGATTGTTCAATTTAACAGTATTGTATTCGGTTCAGGTTGTCCTCAACTCGAATTCCCCTTTCCGACCGTTGAATTGTAGATAACTTTTGTTCGATACCGATTAATCAAGAATGAGAGGTGTTTTGTTTTAAAAAATCTTAAAGAAAAGAAAGTTTAAGTAGATGCTTAGTCTTAGTCAAAGCTTTAAGTAACTGAAAAACTATTGAACATTAAATAAGGAGTACAAAAATAATATGTAATTGATCACTTAGAAATATCTTTTAGTACAGAAATTTGTTATTAAAAATTTTGAAGTTTTATAATTGTATTAAGTAACTAATATAAAAGAAATAAATAAAAAGTACTTAAAAGACTACTTGGCATTAAGTAACGAGTACAAAAATAGCATTTTATTACTTATAATGTCTTCAACTTAACACCTTTTTGAGATTTTCCACTTTTTTTTATCCTCGGAGGCAAACGAACAGGTGGGTCACCTGATGGTAAGTGATCACCACCGTCCATGGTGGGTGGAGGGTGGTAATACCCCGGGCGAGCCCACCCATTCATGCTGAAACCAGTAATGACTTCAACGTGGCTCTACCATCTACCAAAACACCTTGGTTTGAAAGATTTATATATTATACTAGCGGTCCCGGCGGACGTTGTCCTGCTTTGATAATAAAAAAAATATCTAAAATTCAAACCGCAGCGCCACCTCCCGGGTCCATTTGAATCTAAACTATTCTCGGATGCACTCGAACACGCACACAAGATTTCATAAAAATCGGTCCAGCCGTGTAGAAGGAGTTCAGTGACATACACACGTACAGAAGAAATTTATATATAAAGATTAAGATATTAATTTATTTTATTTATTATGATATTAAGTATCTTATATTAAGTAAATAACTAATAGGTAATATTATACAAAAACACAAAGGTATAGATAGCGATAAATAGTTAACGCCACTATTAGAAAGTTGACGTATATTATGCTTTTGTATATTAGAAAAGGAAATATTTATGTTTTTTATTTAATGTGTTTATACTAATACGTAAATCCTATGAGACTTACAACAAATCTACGACAATCGTAGGCAGGTAATTAATCTTCGTCATTCAAAGAACTCAAATGTACTTGCCAAATTACTTTTTATTAAAAGTGGGTGGACGTGTGTAGACTACTACTTTTGAGAACATTCAACTACGATTCCTAGTAAGAAATATCAGAGCGTTGATTTCTCTAATTTTCTATATTGATATTTTATTACAGAAATTGAATTTTTTTAATGGATTGTTAGTAGACCTAAGTACTTAACAAGCTGGTTTGCTACCACAGCCATAAGCCCTTGATGCAATGACTAATTGAATTTGATGTAACTTGAAATACATTCTATTATTTCTTTCATTTAAAACTCACCCGATTCTCCGTTGCAATTGAATTCTTGCCCATCTTCTCGTCTCCACATAACATAAGGTTCCGGATACCCGGTGGCTCGGCAAACCATTGTCACGTTAGTTCCTTCTCGCACTACCATGTCAGTTGACGTCATGTTGTCTATTATCATAGGAGGTACTGTTGAAAAGTTATATTCGTTAATATAATATCAATATCGCAACAAATTTTAACAACAAACGAACTAAATTGAAAAAGAGAGCAATTATTCAAGCAACACAGTAGCCTCAATAGGGTTTGTTGAAATTACAGTTGATCTTGTATTTGAACATCTGTGTTGGATTATAATAAAACTAGCGTCCCGGCGGACGTTATCATGCCTTGGTAATGAAAATAATATCTAAAATTTAACCGCAGCGCTACCTAACCATTCTAATTGGGAATCTAAACCATTCTTGAATACACCTGACCACACACAAAATTTAAAAATCTGTCCTTTCATTTAGGAGGAGTTAAGTCACATAAACACGGATAGAACAATTATTTATATAAACATATTATATTTTTTAATTATGTAGCTGTATTAAGCCTTACAATATACAGACTAGTTAATAATAATTAATATGCTATAAGTATAATTAATAACGACTATAAAAATGAAAAGTTTAAAATAATACAAACCTACTACTTGAAGGTAGCCTTTTCTAGATCGCATTGGATCAGTATTGACTTGGCACATGTACCAGCCACGATCCACCTCTTGCACGTTCTTGATATGTAGATACCAGGAACGATGGTCGTTATAAGAGAGGCTGATGCGAGGGTTCTGAGTTATTATGTTGTGGTGAATGCTCAGAATCGTTTGAGTATCTACACGGACCCAGGCCACCTATGTAAATGAAAAAAAGAAAAGAAAAAGAATAGTATTAGTTTGGTAGTAATTTGTAGTTTTTGTTAGCTTCAAGATAAATCTCTTCTTATTGAAATTAATAAATACGCGTCAAACTTTTTGGCCGTTCTGAATATTGCTTTAAGTTTGTCCTTGCGCATAATACAGTGAAGAGGTTAATACAAAACAAATTCAAAATATTATTATAGAAATTTAACATTGACATTTATTAATCTTTAAGTTGTGTCGATATTATACCTACAATATATTATTAAATTTTAAATAATTATTATTCAACTACATATTAAACCTATTACATTAAGTAATGCAACATTCAGAAGATTTTGTATGTGAAATAAAAATATACCTTTGTTGTCTTGTAAACGTTTTACAGCTAATTTATGAAAACCTGTTTATTTCAATTGGGCAAATATATACATAAATACGAGAAATACGTACATATAGAATATTTGCAAAGGATTAGAAATAAAACTAAACACAATAAAAATTATGTTATTACTTGTTATTGTAAATAGAATATATTCATAGTAAACAAATAATTTGTAACAAATATTTATTCATAATGAGGCTAATTCATAATAACAAATATCAACAAGTAACAATAAAGAGAAAAAATAACATATACAAACAACAAAAAATAAAACAACGAAAATAGCAATAACATGTAATTAACATACAACAAAACTATTCTGAATGCGACTGTACTGCAACTAGTACTTGACACTGACACGTGTGTCGGCATGGGTGCAATAGGGTCGAGGTACAAGCGTGGGTGAGCCTGCTCCGCCTTCACGTCTACTGCGTCCCTCTGATACCTAAATTTGTGTACTGCTCATCTACTTCAGAGCATTTAAAAAGATTGACGCGCACTGTTATAAATGGTAAAAATTTACTAATACTTGCTGGTGACTCTCAGTGGGTTAGTTAGTGGGTAACAAAATAAAATTTGTCTTAAGATATCAACGAAGACAAACTTGTATTTGGATTTTGTCATTACTGTGTTTTTGTTTAATACGCTTATGAATGTATATTAAAAAAAATTTCATTATAAAAACTTATTTACAATTTAATTATAATATACTTTTATAGGTAATTTTAGTAATGGTTAAAATCATTAGGGACTCAAAATCCAGGACTCTATTGTTCAATTCATTCCTTGAGCCGATACGTTATACGCAAAACTGCTGTATAATTTATTCGCCTACTACTAATCTACAATTAAAATTTTTGTCCCAAATTTACACCTACTTTTAAGGGTTTAATATTAAATAACTAGTTCACACTGAAAAATAAAAACATTCTATTTTGTAAGATTAAAGATATTTATTTAATCTAAGTTTTTATTCTCATTGTTCGCTCCCTTCATATAGTTTTTCTTTACACATCTATGCCATCTAATTGAAAATGTTTTAAACCTTTATGTTAGAACTCTGGATACCTATACTCTATAAACTGTGTGAATGCATTGGATACTGCTTTTAAGGAGAAATGTTTCTCTACTTGCAAAAAATGGCCAAATCACAAAATAATTAAAAATCTTTTGGAGCAAAATCCAGCTAGTAGAAAGGATAATGTCTAACTGCAGGCTTTGTGATATTAAAACTGTTTCTGGAGCAGTGTAAAGTCTTGTGTTATCATAAAGCAATAATGTTGTAGATCGATTGATGAATCGGGACTGTTTTGTTGCGAGTTACGTCATAATCGCTCAGAATTCTACGCGATAAACGTCTGCTGTTATTACTTAACCGGGTCTAAGGAAGCTATAGTAATTCATCATGAAGTTACCATCACCTCTTTATAGATAAACTTAGATTTAGGGCATTGTTGTGGTGTTTGTCTTGGAGCGAGCCATTGCGTTATTCGCTTGGGATTATCGTAAAGATTTTATTTTTCTTCACCTATTACAATTTGATTGAAAATCCTTTCCTTTCTTTACCGGTTTTATAGAGTAAGGCAAACTTTAACGTGCACTGCTCTCTTTAGAACAGTCAAATCCTGTGTTACTGATTTTTCAAGTTTTTTTAAATATTACCCAATTATATTATGAATTTATAATATCATTGACATTACCTAATTATTGCAAGTGTATCAAATATTGTGGATACGTCAACGTAAACCTATGATCTTTCACCGTCACCTCCATTCGTCGTTATTTATTTTAGTGGCTGATCTTCCTCGTGGTTCATTCGTCAAGCCGAAGTTTCTACTACGAAAGCAGTTAAACCAAACGCGCAGGATGCGTTCATTAGCCGTATCCTCTCCAGACACAGTGAATAATGACGTTACGAGCAGTTTCTGCTGCGTTAGTCTCACGTCGGAACACATATTCTAAAATTACTCTGATTTTCTTCGTATATCCCATCTATACTTTAAAAGTTTAATTCAGAACAATTAGAACTTAATAATAATCAAATATCTTGTTTTTAAATAACAATTTTATAGCTTTCGTGTGAAAAATGTTTCACTCTGAAATCTGGCACAAATTTAATGCGGTAAAACCAGGATATCATATTTAAATTCCTGTTTATTATAGTTTATTATAAAATACGGGAGGTAAATATTTGACTTTATTCATTATACATGTTAGCCGAAATAAATTTCAAAGTAGTAAACGTAGCGTCAGCACTCTAATATCACTAACTAGCCGTCCTGCATGATTAATATCTGGCGAATCGTGCATTCTGAGCGGAGTGATATTAAGTTGGCTTGTTAAAACTTTATCCAGTGCACCGCACCACTATTCTAGCATGAAGTTCCTACGCTATGTATCCGTTTATAGAATAGAGCTATGCTCGTTTATCGCAGGATTTGACAACTACTTAATTGTCTTATTAAGGAAAGTATTAAGAATTTCATAATTATTCATTTACATATTTAAAATAGTGTTATGCAATACTAGTTGTGCCCGCGACTTCGCCCGCGTGATACCTTATGTAAAAAAAAACAATGATTAATAAAGTCATGTGAATGTATTAAGTTCATTTACTTTTCTCTCGTACTTAAAGTTGTGTCGTCATTAAAATTACAATAACTGTTGATAGAGTGGACCGATTTTAATGAAAGAAAAACTAAGTTTATTCTCAAAGATATGTTTTATTATTATCGTGGTGTGGTTTGATTGTGAACCTAGTACTTTAGCAGTGATGCGTGTTCATACAAGCAGACACACAGACAGACATTTCTAAAAACGGTTGAAATGTATTTTATTACTTATTCCTATACACCTAAAACATTTTTTTTCACGGAAATCTAAAAAGCACAGATGCGTTAGATTTACATTTTTATTATATGTATAGAATAGATAATCATTTTCGATATTGTCTTTATTTAATATAAAAATTACCATGTGATGAACAAAACTTGTTATCGTTTTTTTATTCAAAATTATTGATCTCAGATTCGTTTTGTAGTCCCTAAATTAGAAGATTAACAGGTATTTAATAGAATAAAATAATAGATTTGCAAATTAGTGTCCTTTTACTTTCATAGCCTCTTTTCTGAATTATTCTCTGACATGGGATCTGTCCTTTATAAATATCGATTTTTAAATATACATTATAAATCACAAAGAGATTTTTAATATTGTGTTACTTGATTCGAAATAACAATATGGTTGAAGACATAACACTACAGCCGCTGGAATATACCTATAGGTGCTAAGCGATAAATTTTCAACTTGATAGTGTTAGAAGATGTATTATCACTATACTGTGGTTTTATAATACGATCCCTAAAGGAGAGTTAAAATCATTGTAGGATCCAAACGACCATTCTATCGAAGAGCCAAACACTAACAGCATCAATGTTTCAACCCCAAGCACCGCTATAATTTCTTTCAAGTTTTTTTTTTTTTTTTTTTTTTTATTGTAGCTCGGAAAAGTGACTGTACTGTGCCTGATGGTAAGCACAGTACAATCCAAAAACAATGTCGACCACCGAAAGACATACAATCCATCGCCGGTCGCCGCTGTCATGCCGGCCTGAAAGCGACCCAGTCAGGGACAGCCCCGCCCCCCCCCCCATAGTTGCTGGATATACACCGGCTGATCCCGGAACGCGACACGCCCAAACGTGCCACTATAGCGGGTGTTCCACCTGGTGTACGGTGGTCGCGATCCAGTCGGGTACAGACACCCTACCACCCCGCAAGTATTCTAACCGTTTAATAATGGTCATATAATAGAACCAAATGAGATCTATATCTATACATATAATAAGAACGTAAATCTAACATGTCTGTATTTTTGGATTTTCGTGAAAAAAATTCTTGCAAGTGTCTAGGAATAAGTAATAGAGTACATTCCAATCATTTTTAGAAATGTCTGTCTATCTGTCTGTCAGACAATGAACACGCATCAGTGCTAAAGTACTGGGTTGACAATAAAACATCAAAAAAAAAATCGTAAAGAATATCCTCGGGAGTAACTTAGTGTTTGTTTCATTAAAATCGGTCCACTCTATCAACACGGCGTAAGTATGAGAGAAAAGTAGACAAGTAAACGGACTTAATACATTCAGATGACTTGATCACTGTTTTTACATAAACTTCTAAGCAGACGAAGTCGCGGACACAGCTATAACTAATAAAAAAAAACAATAGAAAAGAACCGTCTGCAAAAGCGCTGAAATTTTTTTTACTGTACAAAAAAATTTTTTTGGTATATATTATGTCATATTTAATATTGTAAATGCTATAGTACTCCCACAATTACACAATTACGACAATAGTTAATATATTGAAATCTTTCAAGCTCTTCAGAAATATAGAGTCACTACATAAACATATTACTTTCCTTCTGTGCAGTTGGTTAATAAAAATATGCTAGATTTTATCAACTCAACGTGTTCGTATATAAATTCAATATAAACAACCTATTTCGTACACATTGTCAACTGCACGCCCGTAAATTCGTATTGTAGAAAACTTTGTAAACACGTATTTCGAGCAAACATATTTCTGAAAATTTTCAGAATATAGAATTTATTTTTATAATTCAACACATATCTCTCACCTTGTATCCTCTCAAATCTTCCACGACACAAGCGAGGAGCGCGTCTCGGCCCACAGTCACGGTAACATTCGGCACGGGCTCCACGAATCGCGGGAACAAGGATTCTGAAATTAATAGGCCCCTTTAACACGCTTCATGTATTTTTAACACACTATAAATTTATTACGTTCGGTTTACTTATTCTGGATATTCCAACAGCTGTGGCTTATTATCAATGAAGTATGTGATTGCGTGTCCTAAATAAATTATTCGAGCGCCATCAATATCTAATTACAAAGTAAACATATATTTTATCCTTAAATTTGTGTATTTTACAGGAAAATAGTTTTTTGAAGTGAAAACTTTTTTCAGTGTGTAGAGCGGTATTTTTGGCAAGAGATAAATTTGTAATTTCTTGCCATGACATGCTACGTCTGTATGCTGTATTGCGCTTGTGTGGCCTGTGTCAGACTAGCGACGCGTAGTACAGGAGCCTGTATATATGTAATATTGATATTTTGCATCTCATCACACGTTTGATTGATTAATAAGCTTTATATAAATGTATATAATTATTACTACAAATGCCAATAGATATCTATTAACCACATTAATGTTAATAATTGCAATAAACAAATTCTGAAATTTAAATATCGTCTCATTCACACTATAATTAATATGAAAATTCCAAAGAGAGCACATTTATTTCATTGTTTTAAGTTTTCACTTCTGTCGGCATTTCTTATGACTGCCAGGACTTTTTTTTTAATTTAACGCTGTATTTATGATTTATATATTCGCAAATAATAATGTCTATAACTTTAACGTGCCGTAAAAAAAAAAATATTCGTCACTAACAAAACGGGTTCAATACTGTAAAAAAATTAAATAGTATAACAAAATATACGATTATTTTCTACATAGTTTCGCTGGAAACAATGTCATAAAGAAATTCATATTTATCTTATGTATGTTTTTTTTTATATCATAGAAGGCAAAGGAACCTGCGGGTCACCTGAGTTTAAGTGAACACCACCGTCCATAGACACTTGCAACATCAGGAGATTCACAAGTGCGTTGCTAGCCTGTGTTTATGGGGAGGTGGAGAGGGGACGGGGAGGGGGGAAAGGGAAGCGGCGTCCGGCGTTCTCACTGACCGAACGAAACGCAACAATGCAAACAGTGTTACTTCACGTCGGTTTTCTTTGAGAGGGTGCTATTACCCCGGGCGAGCCGACTCATTCATGCTGAAACCAGTAATAGCTTCAGCGTGGCTCTACCACCTACTAAGTACAACTTTTATCCCTCTTATATATATCTGAATTTTTTTTTTTTATTGTAGCTCGGCAAAGTGACTGTACTGTGCCTGATGGTAAGCACAGTACAATCCAAAAACAATGGCGACCACCGAAAGACATACTATCCATCGCCGGTCGCCGCTGTCATGCCGGCCTGAAAGCGACCCAGTCAGGGACAGCCCCCCCCCCCCTCCCCCGGTTGCTGGATATACACCGGCTGATCCCGGAACGCGACACGCCCAAACGTGCCACTATGGCGGGTGTTCCACCTGGTGTACGGTGGTCGCGATCCAGTCGGGTACAGACACCCTACCACCCCGCAAAAAATACATTTCAGGAGGCTATTTGAAACATGTGTATTACAATACTAAAATATCGTTTTATTGAAATTGTAGAGTATTCCAGGCACAGACGTAATAAAATATATTTCATCTGATGAAAATGCTAAAATTATTATCTAACCAAATAATCCATTCTATGACGTCATTATATACTTTTATATATTTATGGCATCAAATCAAATAAATATTATTACATTATGCATGACGAGAATTGACAGCACTTCATTAAATTTGTCGAAGGGTTCGCCTGAAAAAATATCAATCATGTTGATAATAGTGACATTATGTATAATGCGGTTCTGGGCTTGACTTTCAAGGGTCCTTTATGAATACAAGTTAAGGTTATCAGTGAATAAGCGAGAGTACGCAGGTAGACAAGTTATCAATCAAAGCATACTGAATCTGTATTCAAGCGTCGATGAATAACGTCTGAGCAGTTTTTGTAGGAAAACATATATTCTTGCCGTTTTTGGTCAGTAACTGCTAGTGTTAGAATTTATTGCAAGATAACTACATATTATAAACAAAGTCCTTTGCCACGTCTGTCTGTCTGTTCGTGATAAACTCAAAAACTATTGGACGGATTTTCGTGCGGTTCTCACCAGTCGATAAAGCGATTAATGTAGAAGGTTAATATACAATTTTTCAAGGTTTTTTTTATTATCAGGGCGGAATAACGTCCACCGGGCCCGCTAGTTTTATACAAGTTGACTGAAAAAAACGAAACGGGAAAGAGTTAATACAGCGGACCTTCATGTTCAAACAAAATATTTTTTTTATCTGCAAACACTCAATTTCTTATGGTTTTTCATACGGTAAATATTATTGTGGACGTTACTTTGAACTACCGCTTGGAATTGATTGGCTGGTGTCACGTCTCACTACAACAAAAAGCCGACTGTGCAATCCGACTACAAATTTAACCGTCAACCAACGACGTGTTTGTTATTTTGTTGATTCAGTTAGTAATATTTCACTCTTTCTGTTACTAGATTCAGAATACATTTTTTTCTGGTATTTGCCACGCAAATAAAATCAAACGTTTTTTGTTGGGGTGGGACGTAGCACCGAATTTTAATGAGGGATTTTCGCAAAGCAAAGCCTTCATCGATCTAATTTCATTCGTTGGTTTTTAGTTGAAAAAAAATTTCTTTTAAATTAACTTATTACCAACATTTTTATTTGTGGGTGGTAGAGCTATGCTGAAGCTATTAACGGTTTCAGCATGAATGTGTCGGCTCGACCGGAATAGTACCACCCTCTCACAGAAAACCGACGTGAAGTAACAGTGCTTGCATTGTTGCGTTTCGTTCGGTCAGTGAGAGCGCCGGAGGTCCCACCTCCCCTCCCCTTCCCCTTTCCCTTACTCCCCCTCACCCCCAAGACAGGTTGGCAACGCACTTGCGACTCTGTTGCAAGTGTCTATGGACGGTGGTGATCACGTAACATCAGGTGACCCACATGTCCGTTTGCCTCCTATGATATAAAAAAAAAGCTAGGATGCTATCACAACAGCAGATAATCTACCTACTTTACTAACTTTGCACTCATATAAATCAAAACTAAGGTCGTATTTAATGTATCAAGTACCGAAGTTTTTAAAATATATGTGCTTATAATAGAATAGCCGGGAGCTAAAGAACTAGACTCGACTGAGTCGCGAACACTACGTAGGTTTAACGTCTTAAGCTCATACTGTGACTCTCTTTTATCAGGCGAAAGTCATAGCATCGACGACTGTTGATGGGTAATAGACCTCTCGGCAGGTGCATTCCAGTTACTTTGTCGTGTTACAAAAAAAGTAGAAGAACATAGTAAGCGGTTTAAAATTAAAAAAAATAATATTTGAAGCTTATCAAGATTGACATGTTCTGAATAACAGCTAGTGAATTTTTTTGCATAGATAACTTCTTCTGTAATTGATTTGAATGGCATCCACTATTTGTAGTGTGTGAAATGAGTTTTTCTTTTATTTACTTTATAGCAACATGGTTACTTTAAAAAAAAACAATCTTAATACATATAAACCGTGCCGTTTTTTTATGTCATAGGAGGCAAACGAACAGACGGGTCACTTGATGTTATTAAGTGATTACCGCCGTCCATAGACACTAGTAACACCAGGGTAGTCGCAAGTGCGTTGCCAGCCTGTGTTTGGGTGAAAGGGGGAGAGGGGAAGGTTGAGGGAAGGGAGGGGAGGTGGTCCTTCGGCGCTCTCACTGACCGAACGAAACGCAACAATGCCAGCACTGTTACTTCACGTCGGTTTTCTGTGAGAGGATGGTACTACTCCGGACGAGCCGACCCGTTCAATGCTGAAACCAGTAATAGCTTTAGCATGGCTCTACCAAAACCTATATACCTTTATTATCACAACGTTGAAATCGAATATTAGAATAAAATCGTCGAAAATCGCTATCGAAATTATATACAAAGCATATGAATTAAAAACTGTTCACACTAGTGGTGAGTGATACAAACTAATATTTTTTTATTCGTTTAGTTGATTTGGCGAGAATAATATAAAAATATTCCTTCATGAGTTTTATGATTATTGGAGTGAATAATCAAAGACAATTTATGAGTTTAAAATAATTTAAAAACAGTTAAAAAGATTCAAAAAAATTATAAGTTTGTTTAAAATAAATAATTTTTTGAATGACAAATAGCACATATTTCGCAATGTCAACAAAAATTCTATTTCATATTACAAATACGAATATGAGTTTTTATCTGTTTTTTTTTTGCTTTTACACCTAATTACTCAACCGAACATTATTAAATTTTGTATACACGTATCATCTATGTTACAAAAAAAGACGCAGGATAAATTTTATCCAGAAAATAAGTACTTTTCCCGAGAAATAAGGCAAAACTATATGAAGGCGAGCGAAGCCGCAGGTAAAGGTCAGTAATAAATACGGTCATGAACAAAACTTGCAAACGTTATTGTTTGTAATCATAATTGGAAGATGATATTTTTAGAGAAAACCCCACTTACTTAAAAATGCTTTTATTATTTGATGTACAATGTAGGTACATACATACATTGTATAAAAATATATGTTTCCTTAATTCTTTACTTAAAGACACTCTGAAATGAAGCAATTTAAATACTAATAATAAAGTATAAGTGTCTCACTTTTATAAATTATTAGGAAACAAACGTTACAATGAAAAATGTTTCTATTCGATGAAGGCAAGGCATCGGAAAAAGGTACTCGACCGTTGTGTCTTTTATGAACGATTCAATGACTCTGAAATTGGAAACCATTTATAAATATAGCTGATCAATACGATATAGCTGTCATATTATATAGTAATGGTTACAAGAATGTAGTTATGCTGATAAAGCGTCATTTTAAGAACGTTGTTCAATCCAAGAATTTAGTTTCTTCTTTTTGGTTACGTTGCAATCGGCTAAAGTATTACTACTTCCCCATTTTTTTATAATAATTATGCAGTTGCTGCATTACACTCGATATTTATTGTAACACATAGTAAAAATACAGTATATTTTTCTATAAAAGCATTTCAATTTACAAACATTAGAAATAGTAATTCTGGCTTTCACCTCTCCGAATGTAAACAAGCGCATGCGGTTTTTAAGGTGCATTTATAAATACCCCGTGAGTGTATATTCAGATTACCTACATATATATTATACGTTATACATGTGCACCAGCATACCACAAACCACAGCGTAGATCTCTGCGAACTCAGCCACTAGTACTGCATTACATATTACTATTTAACTCTGTGGGTAGTTCTACCACGGTTCTACGATTCAAAATAGGAATATTGCGAATTATATGTTGTTTTAGTATTTTGTTCTCCGTGGTGGACGTGAGTTTTAGACAATGTGGACATAAAATGAGTGTAGTGTTCATCCGATAATATTATACAGTTAGTCTTTTTCGAACACATTACTATTTCTCGACGTTAATAAGACAAGGCTCTATATCTATACATATAATAAAAATGAAGTGTTTGTATGTAATATCAAAATTAAAAAAAAAAACGTGCGTGTCGTACTTATAATTGTTTTTAAAGATCATTTCTTTAATTGTGCATGGTTTCACAATTTTATATTTCTTTAATCGATTAAAAAAAACGCGTACGGAGCTGCGGATACAGCGCAGCTTAACTTTTATATTATTATAGTTGTGCATAATTATATAAGATAATAGTTTTATCTTTGTGTAGATTCTGGTCTATACAGTTTTTATTATTATCGAATGCCTATGAGTAAATAGTGTTACGCCGCGGGAGCAAAATATGTTGATTGGAAATAAACAAGTACATTGTATAGAGAGTAAACCTAATGACAGTGTTAGTTAAGTACTAAAAGAATTCTATAGCAGTAAATAAAAGGCTTATTATTTATTATACAGTTAATTGTATCAAAGAATATTAATAGTTAATACTAAGTTTGAAATATATCTGACCAGAAAAATATTATTACACGTAACAATCTTGCATATTATGTTTTATTGAAACATAAATAGAGGAAATACCTACTTATACTTTATTGGTTTTTAAGTTAATGTTAATAGAATTGCATGATCACTAAACGTTTTTTGTGGTAGCAAAACAAAATGGCGACCCTCCACCTAGTGTACGAGACGAACAGTGACTTCTGACAGATTTGCAAGCCTTAACCGGCTGTCTTTGACATGCCCGGTTTACCAACCTCTTGGTTGTTGGTGTGAATTCCTGAACGAAATATGTATCATTATACTGGCAATACTTTGGCGTTTCTTCCTTTTCCGTTTTTCGCATTGTATTGCACTGTTGTGTTTGTATGTCTCATTACAATAGAGCAACGATGTCAATAAATTATATGTTTCAATGAAGATATGCCAGTTTAATATTCACGGGCTGATAACAAATCGCGACTAAGTAAAAAACTCATTGAGATGGGTTTATCGCCATGTGCATCAAGCATGCATGAATTGCGACGCGTATACATCGACTGATCCCAGAACGTAAGAACCAAAGCGTATGTATCACTATGACAAACGTTAAACTCGATGTATGGTGGGCGCAATCCAGTCAGAAGAAA
Organism: Antheraea yamamai; assembly: GCA_036509395.1. Lineage (NCBI taxonomy): Eukaryota > Metazoa > Arthropoda > Insecta > Lepidoptera > Saturniidae > Antheraea > Antheraea yamamai. The sequence continues at coordinate 9,192,381 of AP028429.1, forward strand.
TTGTCGTGACCTATCTCAAATAATTAGTTCTTTTATACGATGAAGTGAAAATCTTTTCAAAATTAAAGATGATATATTACTTGATAACGCGATATAAATCTTCCAATTGGAATCATGTATTTTAACTAATTTTATACAGCATGAAACTCGACATTTTGACATCTGCGATTAATTGAAATAAAAACCATTAGATGTGATTGAGCTCTGGACGCTTGAAATTAATGTTGGACTTATAAGCTATTTTGTGGACAACCTAAGAGGTAGTGTGCTGATTGAGGACGTCAACAAAAAGATTGTTTGCTTCACTAACACGGGAAAGACCGGTGTAGAGTTGGCTATACAAAGAACAATTAACACAAAATACACGTCACGCCTGAAAACCGGCTAAGGAACTTTTGCCTTTTCTATAAACTGTGTTAAGTTGAGCAGATTCGTAAAACTTTAAATTAAGATAGAATTTTTTCATGAACCGATTTTTATGAATTAAACACTATGTTACTCCAAACTTGAGCTCAAGTCACGTGTAAAAAATCTATGAAAATCCCTCTAAGAAGACAGATACACATAAAGATATATTTTTGATGTGAAACATCAATAGGCGCGGGTAAACCTGATTGTTGGCTTGGCGACACGTGCCGACGCAAAACACGAACTTGGCACTATTAACGAAATACTCTAAAACATTTGCAACCCTATCTGTGTAAAGATAAGATTATAATTGTTTTGTCGGCCACTTGTTATACTAGTGTCACGTGGCACGCGTCGACGACCTAGCGCCCTTTGATAAATGCCGCCAAACACACCGCGCCTGTGCCTACTTGAATTTTTGTATTTAATAAAAATTAATATTTATGTAATAAAATAAATAAAGAGTCATTATTTTATGGAACAAACTTGTAATGCTTTATCTTTTCATTATGCCATAGATGATTCCTGTCGTAATCTGTTCTTTTAGGCATACTAACTTATACAAAAAAAAGGTGTGTGTGCGATTCACACACGATAGAAGTGAAACTTCAGTAAATCGAAAAAAGAATGAGATGAATATATATAACAAGGGTAGGATACATACAAAGTTTATTTGTTTAAAAATGAAAGTATTTTGATTAATATTAAAAGATATTTTATATTGTATTTAACATATGTTACAGTGTACAGTAGTATTAGCTCACGTACTTTTCACATATACTAACACACGTTAAATGCTCAAATACAAGCAAGTATTAAACAGTGTGCAATATACATACACACCGACATTTGCTCTCTCACTCTGGCTCACTAATTACAGGCGACTATGCTTAGAAGACGGGAGTGGGGATGCTACGAAGCATGGCACAAAGAGGAGAGACCGATAATATAAAATAGTATGTATATTTCTGTCTCATTCTTTGCCGGCTTCATCCTACACATTTTTGTATTTGTGTCTCTTACCTGTCGTTTTTCACTTCAATAAAATAATAAACTTACGATGAAATTTCTTTACGTTTTAATCTAGTTACTCTACGTCGTAAATAAAAAATCCGTTCGAAAATAATAACCGCCATAATTTTGTAACCGACGAACGAAAATACCGCGAAAAGTTGTTACGTCACTTACCTGTCGTTTTTTCGTTGCATCCGGTTTGAAATCACGATTCTAAAGAAGTTTCACTTCAACAATTTCGATGTTTCATATCTGCCAGGCGTCCCGTGACAGCTCATTTTTTTTTCATGTAGACTTATTGCGTGGTCTTACTCTTCCTTATCAGGCTTAATCAGTTTTTGCTAAATAATAGAGACACGACGATTCTACAGTTTTATTATAGTATAAATAATAAATATATCACTGCCTTGTCGGCGTGCTCTTTACCACTATCTTCTATGTATGATGTTTTACTTTCGATTGCCAGACTGTACGAAGCACAAAATTTTTATATAAATATGAGTTAATGTATTTTCAATTAAAGATATTGATTTACTTAGTTGCAGGGGCTGAATATAACAGTTCCTGTCATTTTGTTGTGTATTTTTCCCCTTTAGCAACCCTAACAATAACGGACGAGGGCTTCAAAAGGACAGTTGACGTTGCTCTCGTTTACCTTCCGCTTTAAGCTCCACGTTTCTTTATATTAAAATTCACCATTGCTTTTTACCGCCGGTTTTGTATTTATACACGCAAATGTAAGGCTTTAGATATACAATGGTATTATGACGAGGAATTGTTCACAGTATGAGGACAAATTCGTTTTTTTTTTAATTCAGTGCTCTTACGTACCTCTCGGAGAAGATAAAAAAGGATAAATATAAGGGAAAAATAGGCACAAGTACACTCAGTGTTCATGCTCGATTGAACGTAAATACAATATCAATATAAAAGATACTCAAAGGTTGCGACAATCTATTTAAGCTAAACAACACGGGACACGGAAAAATATTCGCAAATGATTGATGAGTAAGAACGCGAATAGAACAAATCCATCCTGCGGTCATCAATCTTGGTGCGGAGCGGCAATGCGCGGCGCGGCGGTGTGAGTTCTCCCTGTGAGCGACGTCACCGTCTAATGAAAGAAGAGCTTACTGAGCACATATAAACAATCGGAGAATGTTGTTTCTAATATCAACAAGATCGATGACCCGTAAAAATTGTTTTTAGTTTAGAATGGAATATTCTTGAAGTGATTTTTTTTTGGGACGGTGTTTATTGTATAAAAGACGTAGCTATATATGCATATATAGGTTTTAGGCTCTGAGAGAATGAAATAGTATTTTTTCTTAACGCACTCAAGATATATACAAAAAAAGGGAGGGGAAGAGAAACGTTTAAATCTTTTACAAATCTTGTTAGATCTAGTGACTATTGCTCACTTTAAAAAAATATTCTGTGTTGTGTATTATTACCATTGTTAATTGTAAAACATTACATAATAATGTCGAAAAGTAATGTTTATAACCTCCTTAGTGTATTCATATCATTCTCTTAAAAATTTATTCGAATACTAAGTTTCACTTCTACCGTCTGTGAAACAACAGACACCTTTTTTATTATTGCTACATCGATGATAATATCCATACCTACATATAAGTGTAGAGAAATTCTTCTATTCCCATCTACTCTCACATATAACATATTCATAAAGGAAATATTTACACACACGATATTTTAGTAATGATTCGAAGAAAATAAGCCTATTTGCCTCATTTAAAAAGTTTTTTTGCTTAACTAAACAAATAATACAAATATAGCTATTTCCAGACTTTATTCTTCGTTTTCATAACAATAGCAACAATTTTATAGAGCGGATATTTCTCATCAAAAATTTAAACTTTAAAAATACTATTATTTAAAATTAGCTTATACATAGTAGCAGTTTTGCTGGTATGTAATAACATGGTTATTTGTACGGAACTATTGAAGATAGGTTCGCCGGAAATAATAAAATATTTATTTTTGAACTCATAATTGACAGCCTACATACTTATTTTTGGATCCAATTATAATAACACTGGCATGATTTTTACATAAATATTCATTCATAATTAAACTTTCTAAAAGGTTTCTTTTATTTTAGTATGCTTTTACGTTATAAACGTTGCCCACTCTATTTGGCACGTGTTAAACGGAAAAAGAATCAATATTACCAAAATAGAAGCACTATTTTAGTATGGACAATACTAAAATTTTAAAATTAAACAAACATTAATTTCTTAAAGAATATTTATATCTCACAAAACGTTAAAATATAATTTTAATACGTGCTAATACAGTGTAACGTGTTAATAAAGTGACCGCCGAGAACGGGATTACCCACTTGAAATATGATTACGGGCGGCTCATCAGGCTCTAAGTGTTTACGAATGCACGTGACGGGTCACTACGCCCCCCGACCGAGGTGGACTCGTTCACCGCCTGACTGGCCGCGTATTTACCTAATTGGCACAGTACGTTGTGACAAAACTCCGTGTACCCGAGCAAATTAGATTTCCTTTCCAACCGCCGTCGCCCGGTGTCCGGGACACACGCCGTGCGCACTTTACTTACCTCTTTCACCCTACATTAACTTCCCACTAATTGAAACATGCGTCAAATACCCATTCTGTAACTATTATGTATTCTTTTTATACATCCTCGTTCGTGTTGGAGTATAAAATAAAACGATGTGATTTAATAGAATAAAGTAAATAAAATGAGATAAAACTTCCTGGATTTGTGCAGTTTTGCGACAACGGCAGTTCTTAGTGAATTGGTATGCAAATACTATTTGTGGAAAAATCCGATGAATAATAGTAAATAGTTAAGGTATCATTTTTGTTAAGGTTGATAATAATTAAAACGATTTTTTACGTGAGTAATAAAATATACGAAAGAAATAAAAAAGATGCGGACCAAGAATCTGCAGAAAAAAATAAGAAAAATAAATGATATTATAATGCTTAACACATAAGCTAACAATGTTTTATAAACTAAACACCTCTATACCTATATAAGAAAATTGTTACGGACAGATGAGCTAGAAATAAAATGTAAATAAATGTTTAATAAATGTTTCTCTAGTTTCGCTATTTATTACGAACAGCTGAGTTCTTATGTATATCTATATATTTCTCTATACTTGTGCTCATTATGCGTAATGGGATGTCATATTATATTAAGAAACACGATATATGTGCAGGTTTAATGTGTCTGGTATAGACAGACAAACTATGTCTATGTGTATAAATTTGTTTACATAATACGTACAGATAAACTGTCGTATTTCTTATTTACTGTGTTCTATATGTCTTATGTAATGTTTAGAAATATCGTTTATGTAACAATTCAAATGTAACCGCCAATACGATTATTATTATTATTTGTCTAATGTTATACGGAACCCTCAATAAAAATATAATGTAAATTTATGTGAATTATGTAAATGTATGGATGAACGTGCGGCAGTAAGGCACGTAGAATGTACTAATTGTAAGACTATAATTGTAGTGTTAAACCGCGAAAAATATGTATTGTCACCGGCTCGTTACATACGATTATATACATTGTGAAAAGTTAAAATATACAGTCCACTGTGAAGTCAACCAATGTTTTATTGCTTCTGAAACCTCATCAGCTGACCCCAACAAAAATATAGAATGTTATACAAAGGTATATTATGAGCGATGATATTAAAAAAAAGCTATTTCAATTTGTGAATTGAGAATTAAAAATATTGAATTGTAGCGAACTCGTGTAGTCGAGTCTCATGGAGGTTTCGTTGTGGTTGTGAGTATTCATGAGTATCGATTTTATGCAAAATGCAACAAGATTCACTTGAACGCGTTGCCGGTACTGTACTGCACGTATTGGGTAAAAGCTATTTACATCCTCCACAATTACATAGCTATAGAAACAGGTGCTTGTAAACGGGGCATCACATAAGGTAAAATAGAACATATTTGAGCACTGTAAATTATTAATTACTGGATTTTGGCAGAGGAAAAAATCTTGTACCTTATATTCTATACATATAATAACAATGTAAATCTAACGTGTGTGTACTTTATAGATTATTTGTGGAAAAAAAAATGTTGGAGGTGTCTTGAAATAAGTAACATAATATATTTCAATCATTTTTTGAAATGTCTGTCGGTTTGTTTGAACATCCATCACTACTAAAGTACTGTTCACGATAAAAGCTTACCAAGAAAATCATAAAGCATATCCTCGAGTACCATTTAGTCTTGGTTTCATTAAAATCGGTTCATTCAATCAAAAGTTATTGTAATTTTAATGACGACGCGAATTAAGTACGAGAGAAAAGTAGATAAGTAAATGGACTTAATACATTCAGATGATTTTTTTACATTAGCTTCCATGCAGACGGAGTCGCGGAGACAGCTAGTAAGTAATAAAATCTGTGTTTCGTTTTTTATAATAACGCTTAAAGGTTTCTATTGTGTTAATGAGACGAACAGACAAGCAATTTTGGTTATCTAATTTGAAGTTTGTATGTAAATAGATCATAAGACTCTAATCTAAAGTGAAAGGCGAGTAGAAGTTCATTTAAGCAAGCCCGAGTAAATCATTTATTGCAAGTCTAATTTTGTTTGTACACTCCACCGATCTTGTTTGATGGTTACTCTTAACAAATAAGGGCGATAAATTTTACCCGCAATCACTTGTTGAGGAAGAACTTTGATATGGCGGATTGTGAAGGGAATGTTACAGAATAAATATGTTAAGTAGTATTTTATTTGCTTCAACTAGAGCATTTTGTTTTTCGAGTGGTTAAAAATATTAAGTAAATAACTAATTAATAATGAGTATTATATAGTAATAGTAATTATATTTTATCGTTATTTAAGTATCTTAACTTATATTGTAAACTAATGTTTGCTCGCAGCTTCGCTCATATTAGTGTTGATTTGACCAATCCCTCTCGAATAGTAATATTTTTCTGCTGTATAGGTACTCTATGTCCTTTCTTGCACCCTTAAGAATGTGTATGCAATATTTCATGGTAGTCGTTGGAGTAGTTAGTAACACACACTTACATCCTAACTAATGTTATAAATGCGAATGTAAGTTTGTTACGTATAACGCTTAAACCACTTAATTCATCATGACTGCTAGCATACACTTTCTCCGGGAACCAGTAAAATGACCTTTACTGTACTTTAGGGTACCTTTTATACTGAAAAAAAAAATTGTTTCAAGGCATTGGTCGAATCTACAATAATATGAGCGAGCCTGCAAGCGTAGACTTATTGTACATATTTTGTACTTTATTGCATTCGTACTTTTGATTTTTGAAGTTATACTTCTTTTGGCGCGTTAGGGGAAAATGATGAGAGCAAATTTTTACGATGCGCTCGCACACCGTCACGAAAAACCGACACCCTGAAGTTATTACAATGCGCGCGCACACCGTCACGAAAAACCGACACCCTGAAGTCATTACGATGCGCGCGCACACCATCACGAAAAACCGACACTCAGAAGTTAGCTATAGCCATCATTTTGTTTCTTTGTATTTCTTTGTATTAAAACTTTCAATGTATTAAATACCTTTTTTCTATTGTTAATGTCGTTTTTTCTACAAACGTAGAATAAGGCAAAAGATAAAATTTTTGAAAAGATTTTTATCTTGTTACGCCAAAGAAGTATAACTTCTAACGCGTATACATAAGTACACACACACTTTATTTTTGTTTATTAAAACTAATCCCGTCTATTATATTTTGAAATTTCTTACAAATAATAATTTAATAATTCAATATGGAAAATTGGTAGATCAAACTCATAATTTCTGATTACTCTTCAATCTGAAACGGAGTAATACATTGTCTCCTAGATAACATCGGAATAATGAGAGTTAAATGACTCCATAATTGTTGTTTTGAATCATCATTTGAGCAAGCACGTATTGTACTAATGAGGGTACTAAATGTTAATTCTGACATTTGTAGATTGTAATAACAGACAGAAACGCTTTGTGTAAATTACTTAGTTCGTACGTAGTGTTTCCTTCACTTATAAATAGGACAATCTTGATTTATGATAACATTATTCAAAGGTTTATTCAATAACGTACATTGAATTAATTCATTTCACTCTCGATTGTAATAGGGAGTGATAGTACAGTAGCAAAATTCTTACAAATATTATTTTTAATATAATTAGAATTAATATATTGTGTAATATTAATTATTAATATGCAATAATAACGCGTAAAACAGTTATAAACATATTTGGGAAAGCTACTTTTGATGTTTGAAAACATATTCATTTAATTAAATATATCTTTTTATATCTATACATATAATAAGAGTGTAAATTAAACATGTCTGTACTTTTATAGTTTAATGAAAAAAAAATTTGCACGTAATTAAGAATAAGTAGTATTCCACTACTTCTCTCAATTACTTTTAAAAAAACGTCTGTCTGTTTTTTGTGCACGCATCACTGCTAAAGCTAGAAATTTATGATAAACGTTACTAAGAAAATTATAAAGCATATCTTCGAGTAACATTTAGTTTTTATTTCATGAATATCGATCGGTTCACCGTATCAAAAGATGTTGTAATTTGAATGACGGCACGAGTTACGAGAAAAGAGTAGGTAAGTAAATGCATTACAGTCTCATCCAAAACCAGGATATTTTATAGTGTATAAATAAAATGATAGTGGTCTGTCGTTGTTCACGCATCACACAAGCACTCCTAGATTGATATATCGATCTATTTTTTTTTAGTTTTATTGAAGTTATACTTCTTTAGGCGCGTTATGAAAAAATGATGAGAGTGAAATTTTAAGATGCGCGCGCATCTGTGACACAAAATTAACAGTATGAAGCTGTCTGCTTAACCACTCACCTGAAGTTAGCTATAGTCAACATTTTGTTTCTTTGTATTTGTTGTTCGTATTTCTTTGTATTAAAACTTTCAATGTATTAAATACTTTTTTTTCTATTGTTAGTGTCGTTTTTTTCTACAAACGTAGATTAAGGCGAAAGATAAAATTTTTGAACAGATTGTTATCTTGTTACGCCAAAGAAGTATAACTTCTAACGCGTGTACATAAGTACACACACACTTTTTTTTTTACATTATTTTTAGACATTTTTGTTGTTATTTATGAAAAAATAACATGATATCGTAATTTAATATGAATTTATCAACTTTTAAGAAAGTACAGTTTAATTGAGCACTATGTATTTAACACGAATAGACAAAGTCGTGGGTGTCCGCTAACTGTAGCTGATATGAATATACAGTACATTATATATTATTTTTATAGTAATATATTGTGGTGGATAGTGTAGGTAATCAATTAGAATGAGGGACTGAAACTATTTTCGATATGGAATCCAATGAAATAAATATTTCATTGTCGGATGTGATTCAGACATTGCTATTAATGACCAGAGGATGTTACTATTCACTGCACATTTAATACATCACTTCAACCACATAATTTGGGTCACGACTGTAATTTTACCGGTTTGTAACGCCGAGCAATATAAATTTAAGTGCGTACGCGATAGGTGCCAATTAAATATTTATAATGTGTAGGAAACGTTAATGTAAAAATGTGTATAATGGATTCTTTCTAGAAATACTGCCTTCCGGGGTCTTATATGAAAATATTGTTAAACCTGGCTGTGCACGAGACTTTGTCCGCTCGAAACCTCATTTAAAAAAACAGCGACTAATACAGTCATCTGAATGTATTAAGTCCATCTACTTATTTACTATTATTTCGTACTTAAGTCGCGTCGTCATTAAGATTACAATAACTTTTGATAAACGTAACCGATTTTAATGAAACAAAGACTAAGTTATACTTTAGCAGTAATGCGTGTGCATACAACAAACAGACCGACAGACATTTCTAAAATTGATTGAAATGAATATTATTACGTATTCCTAGACACCTGCGACAATTTTTCTTACAGAAATCTAAAAAATACAGACACGCTACATTTACATAGTCATTATGTGTATAGATAATAAAGTCATTTTGAAATATGCTCCATACTTTTAAATCTTTCCAAAACCACTAAAATTCTAATGTTAACAAAATTACTTATAACTTCTCTTATACAACGGTGAAGACAGTGTAATCATATAATTGTAGTTCAAACAAAAAAAGATAAATAAACCACAACAGTAACACATTTCTCTGACATATTCCCATCGCATTAAATCAATAGAGTGAAATCAGAAAGCAATGTTGCGAAAGAATACCAACTCCATATGAAGGTTATAAAAATATCTGGAGGACAGGTTGGCGGTATATTGCCGTTATAAATCAGTTTTGGTGACAGTCGAGCGTGGTGTAGGCGACTGCTAAGACACGCGCGGTGCGGGCGACGTGCGGCGCTAGGCGGTACCAGCGCGACGCCTCACTACCCAAAGCATAATGTGCCATCGACACGATTTCAATGGACATTTAGGACACGTGATAAAAGTTCTGATATTTATAGGGAAATTTGTATAAAATATTAGTTAATTTCTTTTTCTTAGTTGTACTAAATTTACATCCATGTTTTGTTTTCATATCGCCTTGGTGCTGATAATTATTAATATATGTTTTTTGAAATTACAGTTTCTTTAGCCGCGTTGAGCGATTTCGAAATAATATTTAGTAGGAAAAAAAATATGGGTTCACGTCACCGATGAGTTCGACATGCTCGTGACGTTACTGCGCTTGTATCAGACCAGCGACGTGTAGTATAGCGGCCTGTGTAGATTGTTATTTTGTACTCTGCTTGTGTAAGTCATTATATTTTTGATAAATTAATAAACTGTATCAAAATGTATAGTTATTGCTCGGAGTGCCAACAGGTGTGAAAACCAGAATATGTTAATAATTTCAATTTCCAAATTATGAAATTTAAATAATTATAGACTATAATGGATATATGAATTCAAAAAAGAAAACAGAAATTGAAATCCAATTAAATCCATTGTTTTAATTTTTTACTTCGTCGGAAGTTCCTACAAATGCCGCAACTTTTATTTCATATATAATATCACTAGCGGGCTCAGCAGACGTTGTCTCGCCCTGATTATAAAAAAGTCCTTGACAAATTACATACCAAAAGCTTCCTCAAGAATCACTTTATCTATTGGTGAAATCCGCATGAAATTTCGTTCAGTAGTTTTTGAGTTTATCGCGAACAGACAGACAGACGCGGTAGGAGACTTTGTTTATATAGACACGAGCACTGTCCGTCGCTCCGGGCAGTTAAACTGCACAGGCCCATGTGGTGGAGTTGCATTATGCTGATGCGACTCCCACAGTTCGTTAGGGGGGGTGACACCCATTTCCCCTTGAGGGGTCCACCATCTTGACCCCTCAGGCCGCAGTTTGGGCCCCTTCGGAGGGGACAACACCTATTGGAGGAGCAGACGTAGTGTCGATTAGACAGTCCCTGCTCCTCCGGGCAAAAGGTGTAAGAAGATACCATGGGGGTTTAGTCCGTGCGACTCGGGCATATCCAACCTCTGCTGCCCGGCGAGATGGATAACCGTTAGGGATTTCCTCATGGAGAAAAAAAAAAAGAAAGGAGACTTTGTTTTATACTATGTAATGATCATTTTGTTTTTTTTTTTAAATGTAAATATTAATTCTTTATTTACGTACTAATTCATCTAATAGCGTATTAAAGCTTTGTTTGGCCACAATTATTTCAACACTATTAATGCAGTAACGTATTGTATATCATTTAAAATTCTAACCATAAAGAACCATTTAATTTTTAAATATTATACTTATTAAATTAGATAATTGAATAAGTAAATAGTTTTGTAATTTGTGTAATACGATGTATTAGTTCCGATACTTAGAATAATGCAATCTCAAGAGATTATATAAATGCACGATACGTTAACTGAATAGTTTCAAACGACAACGTATCTGAAATAAAGTTTAATGGTTTGATAAAACAGACGCTAGTGTTTCAGTCGTGCGTACATCGCGGACACGAGTACGAGCGGTAATGGTTTCCAGTTCATATCGTTAAAATGGAAACGCTAGCGCCTGACCAGTTTAAATTATGCGAAACGGTGTTTACTGTGACAGTGTGCTGGATTCACTTACATTTGCTTCGTGACTAAACTCTATATTGATGTTGGATTGTAAATAAAAAAAAAGTATTGTAACGCGGTATCCGCACTTCTAAAAACCGGAAAGCGTCGCGTGAAATGCTACCGGTATGTTGGTTTCGTCGCGATCGTATAGAAAGAAATATGGCAGAACGGTTCGCACATTCGAAATATGTGTACAAATCCGTGTCGTGCAGTGCTAGCTCCATAACTCGTATTTCCTTGCATATAATAATTATTAATAACAGCTGTCACGGAAGTTATTTTCATAAAATTTGAACTTACTTTATTCAGTTTCTACGTTGTATTTTCTAAAGAAATGAATATTAGACTAGAATATAAAACGTTGTATAATATAATCCTATCGATTTACCATCGATGGATCGGATGTAAATGTTTGACTTTTGGACAACATATTTCGTACAAGACTTATCGACGATACGATTCTACCGAGTTTTTTAATCATGTAGATTTCGTATTTTTTCTATATAGAACTACATAAAGGTACAAAGAAAGATACCAAAAGTGTAAATATAAATAATTATAAAGGTATATTTTTTAGAGCTCTGATATTACACCATATTTATACAGTTTCGTAATATAATACAACGCTGTTATTAATAAAGTGTGAGTAAAGTTACAGGCGGAAGTGAGTCGTAGAGTTCATAAAATGAGAATGTTAATATTATGTAGTTGTTTCTGTAGTAAATATTTTATCACAGCAAAATTATGAACTCGGATGAGTAAGTTTCAATGCGTGTAGTGTAATGTCTGTTCCTTTTGAGCTGACTTGCAAGCAACTAGCAGAAACTTTAGGTTGAGAAAATTTGTTTCGTAATATTCGTAAAGATGAGACATCGTGTGCAGCAAATGAGAGCGCTTTATATGAATACTCAGAACTTTCATTTTAAAATGTATATCACACTGGAATTTCTATTACAAATTACATATTATAATAGCTGTAGTATCTTAGTAAAGTATTGTCTTTGCTATATTAAATATGGAAGACAATTTCGAATGGTACAGTTAATATTAGGTCTTTACCTATGAAATTGCCGTTTTGTATGAAAAAATTTCAACGAATTTTTTTCATGTATTTTTTATTTGTATTAATCGAAGTAATCACCCATGCCATCAATGCATTTTTGCCAACGCAGTGGCAGTTTATTGATGCCCTTCTTAAAGAAATCAGCTGGACGGGAGGCAACAAATTCTTCAAAGGCATTTTGTACTGCCTCTCGGGTATTGAATTTTTTTCCCGCCAAGGAGTTATACAAATTCTGCAAAAAGTAGTAGTCTGTAGGCGCAAGGTCTGGTGAGTAGGGCGAATGACGGAGAACTTCCAACCGCAGTTCTTGCAACTTGGAGACCGTCTGCTGTGCAGTATGAGGACGCGCGTTGTCGTGCAGGAGCAGCGGAGACGAGCGATTGACCAATGCAGGTTGGAGATGTGCCAGTTTCTCCATCATTGTGTTCAGTTCTTCACAGTACACATCTTCAGTAATGCTCACCCCGTTTGGTAAGAAGCTGTGATGAATCACACCGGCGCTAGACAACCAAACAGTGACCATCACTTTTCTAGGGGTAAGTTTTCGTTTAGGGCATTGTTTAGGTGCTGAACCAGGATCCAACCAACTTGCTGAGCGCTTGCGGTTATCAAACAGAATCCATTTTTCATCGCAGGTAACAATGCGGTTAAAAATTCCTTCATTTGTGTGTCTGTTGAGCAGTGCAAGGCACGTCTCGACGCGTACTTCGCGCTGGCGATCATTGAGTTCGTGGGGCACCCATTTGTCAAGCTTTTTTACCTTGCCAATTTGACGCAAATGGACCAATATTGTTTTGACGCTAACGTCGAAAGCGGCTGCTAATTCAGCCGTAGATTGTGTATCATCAGCTTCCACAATCGCCTTTAATTCGTCATTGTCGACCAAAGTCTTCGGACGACCGCGAGGTTCATTTTTCAGGTCGAAATTCCCAGAACGGAAGCGAGCAAACCAATAACAGGTGGTGCGTTGGTTTGTAGTGTTAGCTCCGTAAACATCGTTGATATTGCGTGCCGCTTGTGCCGCGTTGCCGCCACGACGGTACTCATATTCCATAATTACTCGAATTTTTAACGTATCCATGATGACAAATAAGATTGAAATGCGATGAAAATGTAACACTAATCAATAAACAAATGACTACTTTTGGAAAAAGAATTCCATGTTTTTAAAATAAAATTAATTTGAAATTAGAATTCTTAGCCAAACAAAAATTATTTTGATTTGCAATGGCCAGTACTGCAGAACGGTAATTTCATAAGTAAAGACCTATTATATTCAAAAGAAGATATTTCTCAATCATTGGTACGATTTAGCGATCAACGTGCTTAAATCGTATTACTGTTATTTTAATTCAGCTATTGTTTAAAAGCAAGCAAAATGTTATTTATTTTTGGAGTCATCTCATTAGTTCAAGTTAAGAATTAGTTGAGTTAAATCTTTGATTTCCTCAGAAAATATAGCAGTCTTTTTTATTGCTATTATCGATCGTACTGTTTTTTTTTGACATGTCATATATTATTATTCTTTTTAGAATAAAATAAGTGTTTGAGATTTTATTGCTGCTTAATTCTTTTTTTCATAAATTGCCTCATTGTATGTTTTTATTGTTCGGCTTATAGTTTTTTTACCTATTGTATTCGTCGTATCAAATTAAGGTTATTAAAGAAATAATATACCAAATCGTGAAATTTTGGTGTACTTAAATCCTACTATTATCGCTACAGTAAACTCGTGATGTTACAATTAATGAGTGATTAACTTTTAACTAACTTTGTTCATGAGTTTACCTTACAAAAAAAAGCACATGTAAATTTTGATTGACTTTGACTAAAACATTTTTTTTTACTCACACTTTAAATTTTTAATAGCAAATTGATACGTGATGGATAGTTGTATGAATTACTACTTCGTTGTTTAGAGTTATTAACGTCGAAAAAAAATTTTTTTTTTGTGGGAAATCTAGAATAGCTTGACTTAAGTAGGTAGTACGTGATAGTATGGCTAACTCTGCTCCATATTACTTACTATAAGTCGCATTTGTTTTTTGGGATTTAAGTGACGATGTGGTCTATGATTATGAATACGCTGATCTTATAGAGGAGCTACCTGTCAAGTGCAGCTGCTGAAGACACCAGCAGGTGCTTGGCGATATATTCTCATCTTGAAGGTGGCAGCTATTCAGGCGGTCTTAGAGAAAACCCGACCACTATCTCAGTATCTCACTATCTCCGACTTAGCTGCAAGGATACGAACCTACGTCGATCGACGTAGTATCCGAACACGCTGTCAACTAAGTGACCATGGTTTCAAATGACTTACTATATAATTGCGCTAGATGGCGCTGCAGTACATCGGTTTCCATACAGTTCAACCAATTCACATGACATATTGACCATTTTCAATCATTTTGCTTTTACTTGAATTCCCTAATATCACATAATCTATATCACAAATCTGAGGATTTTCCACTGGTTACATTACAACTTGATGATTTAGTCTTGCTTTTGGAATATAATATACTAGACAAATTTATTTATTTACTTGTCGATATAGCAACAGTCAACAGTGAACAATAATAATATAATCACTTTATCACTTAGATACACTATTAATAATAATAAAAAATTGAGTTAGTTATTAAGTGATGATATATATTCTGGTCCCGCGTTATTTTTATACTTCTTCTATTTACAAATGTGTGATACAACTTTCTTGTAAAGTCGAAAACACATCACATTAATGGATCTTCTTGAACGTTTAATTGAGTTCTCTTAAGGCTTATTAAATTACTTCCATTAACTTTGATCTATTCGCATTTCCTAAAAGAGTATTAACATAAAAACTTTATTTACTTCAGCATTTTTTCCTTGAATATCAGATTCTAGTAAAAACAATATTATTAGTCGAATAGACGGTGTTTATTAAATCAATGGTGGTGGAATTTGAAATCAAAAGTAATCTCTCTGCGCGGAAACGCGGAAGGAGATGGATGACAAGGAAAATATTCGAGAAAATTCAAAAGGAAAGCTAGGTGGAGCGGGCGTAGAAAATTGGCTTCATTAGATAGAGGGGGGAGGGTGCCTTATCACTGAACATACGGTCGCTACAGACAGCCAGCCTGTCACAAGTCACTTGGATTTGCAACGTTTTGAAAGGATTACGATATATTTATGAAGTCACATGCGGACAATCAATTAATAGAACATTGAATTTCAGAAATTTTGTTCGTGAGACAGAATTGGTATTGCTATTTATTAGATGTTTTAGATCTCTAGCAAATTTTGTTTTAAGAAAGTTACATTACATACATACATAATGTATTCCCAAAAAGACGATGTAAGGGAACTTTTTAAAATTCTTTGATTAGTTTTACTAGAATATTATTAAGCAAATTTCTTTAGGGTGTATATAGAGATAGAAGAAGACCGAAGACTGTGGTGGAATTATTTAAAAGAGTTTTGAAATGGTGGGATAGAACGGGGTTTATGCGATCTTCTTTATACTGGTTCACGTTACTTTTGTTCCATTACAAACTGCATTTCAATTGTTTTTATGTCGCTTAACTTCATCAGTAAGTTTTTGCTCTAAATTACTTAAAATTAAGAGCGTTTACAATGAAATACATAAAGGACGTGCAATGCGTCTACGTTGGCAGATGATACCGGACTGAGTGAGGATAGTATTCCGTTCTTAGGAAAGAGAGGAAACGGAAAAAGATAGGACAGTATAAGATAATTACATAGACTGTACAGTGGAAAAAGTTAAACAAAAAAGATTAGATGAAAGAAAGAAATTAATAATAAGTATATTATAATATATGGCGGTGCCACAGTGCATGTTAGATATGAAATGTATGGAAACCTACGAAGATAGATAGGTATGAAGGTATAGTAAAATAAGAACGATAGCTAGTATGAAGAATGTGATGTGCAGGTGTAAATATTGAGATGGGAGCTGTTAGGGGAGAGTTGAAAAGGAAAAATATTGTTTTCAACATGATTAGGATGAAAAAAAAGATGGTCTTGTCGAGCCAATGAAGATTATATTTTTTATACTTCATAGGTTTTATTACCGGTACGTTTTTGATTCTAACGTTTTCGTTCTGGAAATTTTACCTCTAGAACAAATTCAGTGGACGGCTGTTGAGAATTAAGAATTGAAGGTGATCGTGGAAGTGGATCTAATGCAAATACCACGTCAGAGTTAGCAGCAGGCTTCGGTGTTTTTAATTCACTTGAAACAAGTTCGAAAAGTGAAGAAACTTGAGTAAACTGTATCTTATGAATTGACTGAGGTCCACAAATAAACCAGGCTCTGGTGATCAGACTGTGATCAGTGGTTGAACGTGTAAGGTATGTCATAAGTAATATATATATAAAAACATGTGGGTAGTTTATATACTTTCGTGACTTTGACACTTTTGTAATAAACGGATTTACAAACAAGCTGCAGTATTTTATTCTGGGATCTTATTTATTCAATAAGATTAGAACTCATCCAGAATCTCGGAATACGTCAGAACGCAGGGGAATCAATCAATTCCTGTCCCAAGCGAAAGTTGACACAGAAAAAGTACTGATGAGTATTTGGTTGACCGGTGCTGGTATCATACACTACAACTTTCTGAAATCTATTTAGACGATTACAGCAGATCTGTATTGCCCACAACTGTAAACCATGATGGAAAAAACTAACCGATAAACAAGCGAGACTGGTCAATCTCTTCCACTGCTGCTTCAAGACAACGCTAGACCGCATACTTCACGACAGACGATCGCTAAATTAGAGGAACTGAGTTTAAATGTCCGCGACACCAACCATACTCCCTGGACCTGGACCCTGGACCTACTCCAACAGATTGGCATTTTTTTCGGAGCATGGATCATTTCTTAAAGGAAAAAAAAAAACCATTCCGATGAGACAGTTGAAACGGCCTTCATAGATTTTATTGATTTTCGCTCCCACAATTTTTTGAGCAATGGAATTAGTCAACTAACTATAAAATGGCGAAAGTTCATAAATAATACATTATTCGATTGATTAAGTATGTCATTTCATTTTACTTTTTCCATATAAAAAGCTAATTTCATATGTAAGGACCTAATAATATTAGAGGCGTTGTGGCATATGATGGTAAAACAATAAACACTGTTACTTCCATTTGCCATTTCAAAACATAACAAGAATAATTTAAAATTAAATTAACAAAGTAATTGTTAAAAATATCAAAAAAAATAGAAATCCAGGAAAATAATCAATTAAAAAAAAATATTCCGAAACCTCTAAGCATCTTACTATGCAATGCTAAACAACCAAGATTTGTCCCTTACACACTTATATTAATGATAACAATATTACTTTTTAAATTATAGCATTTTAATATACATCTATAAAAGTGGAATTGTTTTTTTTAATCAATGTCATTTCATAGGTGATAAGTAAAACCTGCTATAATTTAAAATTATTATAACCTCATAAAGTACCTACTAAGTGTTTCTACAGGCGACCTTTGTTAGTTTCTCGACCTACAAATATAAAAAAATCTCCCAAACCACAAATTTTTAGCTCATTTATCGTAATAGATTATTTTCATGGCATATAAAACATTGCAATGATGTAGATTCATTATTAAATTATTTTTTATATCACATCTAATTTTTAATTTTTGAAGCCCTATCAAAAAGCTTACCGTTATGAACTTTAAATAAATAGAAACCCGATAAGTCCATCGCAAGAATGCTATTTTTTGAACTGTTACTTTGTTGTACTGTATGGGCCTCAAAAATCTTTCCTTATGTTAATATATTTTCTTGGACATGTAATTCTCATAAAAAAAAACTAAACTAAACATCAAAATAAGAACCAATGATACATTTGGTCCTTTTCCTATCAAACTAAGTTGTGATAGATTACTCGTTGTATAGGTCTATGTACGAGTATGTATTTGCAAGTGTTTTTTTTTCATTTTGATCATTGGTATCATTACTATCACTAGTACCATAGCAAAAAGATGACACTATATATAATGGCAAGCACAGTATAATCCAAACATAGCAAAAATAAATATGTGAATAATGCTCCTTGTTAAGGAAGTACAAGCAATGGAGCAGTGAAGAATCATCAAAGCGAGACGTAGTACAGACGACATTCTCAATGTAATTTAAGCAGTGCTATCTAGAAAAGAATGAACTAGTGCTCAGTGAAGTCATAAATGAGAGTTAATATTAAAATTAATCAAGACGATATAGGGCCATATTAAAAAGTCATAGAAACCGGCTGAGTTTTCAGGGAATTCTTTATAACGATACAACTATTACAGTAAAAAGATATGTTCGCCAAACCTTATTCCTCTGAATATTGTAAGAAACAATTCACATACCTAATGCAGTAACAGTACGCTATTCAAGTTTCATATTCATATCAAACTCTGATTCCTCTGAAATTTGAAGTCTCAATTTCGCAAGCCATTTTTCTGGGAAATCGCTGAACAATATATTCCATAATGTGAGTCATATAGAAGCGAAAGGAGCAATATCTACTTTCATTGAAAAAGGTGTATACAGTATTTTTATTACAAACGCATGCAACATTACTGGATATATTAAGTTACAAATATAGAAGAGTAATGTTTTTTAGTTTATATGGACGTAAATCTTCTATATATATCACGGTATCTCCGAAACAACGAGTATATGTGCGATTGACTTGAAATTCACCATTTAATATATCTTTTGAGTTGTAGACGCTCACTAAGAACGGATTTTATATAAAACTTATCCAATAGAATTATTTCAACTATAATCATTTCTGTCCCACTAACAACATCCGTTATAATAGTAACTATGAATATAATAACCGTTGCCATGGTAACGTGCTGCTTTTCTATCAGTAACATTTTTGAAAGTTTATATTGTCTTTATTGAATTGGTGAGTTTTTCTTCAAAAAGTTTATTTCGCCTTAAATCTTTTCCAATTTTGGATTTGCAATCTATTTATACATATAATAAAAAGTTAAGCGTCCGTATGTAATATTAAAATAACATTTTTGATTGAAGAAGGCGTTACTTTGCGGAAATCCAGCTTTAAATATTATAGTGGGTGCTACTTTACACTTCCGCTTGGAATTGATTGAACACTACTACGTCTAACTGCAATAAAAAGCAAATCAATTAATCAATATATATATACACATATATATACAACATATTTTAATTTATTTATTGATAATTATTATATTTATATTAATTGTATAATCTATACTAATATTATAAAGAGGTAAAGCTTGTGACGTTGTGAGTTTGTGACGTTGTGGCGTTGTAAGGGGTAATCTCAGGAACTACTGGTCCGATTTGAATAATTCTTTCAGTGTTATATAGCTCATTCATCGAGAATGGTTATAGGCTATATATCATCACGCTAAGGCCAATAGGGGCGGAGCACAGATGAAAAATGTTTCAAAATCGAGATGTTTTTTTTTTGAGAGCTTCTGCTGTGTGTCAGCGTTAGCCCAGAGTAGTAACTATTACTACGTGGACGAAGTCGCAGGCAGGGGCTATAATCTATATACTAATATTATAAAAAGGTAAAGTTTGTAAGTTTGTGACGTTGTAGGGGGTAATCTCAGGAACTACTAAACCGATTTTGAAAATTCGTTTACCAATAGAAAGCCACGTTATTTGTGAGTGTCATAGGCTACATATCATCACGCTAAAGGCAATAGGAGCGGAGCAACAATAAAAAATGTTTTAAAATCGGGGCTTTTTTTCTTTTGAGAGCTTCCGCTGCGCCTTAGCCCAAAATATCTATTACACGCGTGCGAAGTCGCGGCGAGAAGCTATCAACTAATTATATTGTCTATAATCTATACTAATATTATAAAGAGGTAAAGTTTGTGAGGTTGTAGGGGGTAATATATGGGGAGTCGGAGAAAAATGGTCGAACGAAAACGTTTCTTACGAACGCTGCCTTAATTATGAGATATATATGATTGAGTTCTAGAGAAAAGTTGTAACTTGATAATGCCTATTACCGCCCAACGAAGTGGGCACGGCTCGGCTAGTTAATATATAAATATACATATATATTGATTAATTAATTCGCTTTTTGTTGCAGTTAGACGTAGTAGTGTTCAATCAATTCCAAGCGGAAGTGCAAAAAAGCACCCACTGTAATATTTGCTTATATAGTGGGTTAAGTTCCAAATATGTTGCTAATGGTAAATCCCATTCCCCACACCGTTAGTGTTTACGTCTCTAATGTACACGTTACATGTCACAGTAGGTGGCGTGCGTGTCGTACTCACAGATATTTTTGAAAGAGTAATTCTGTAATTGTACATCTTACAATTTTACATTTCTTTAATTCGTTTTTAAAAAAATTCGTTCGGAGCCGCGGGCTACAGCTAGTACCTAATATTTTTTTAAATAGAAGTGTTTCAGTAAATAATAATTTATATAAATTACACTGTACTCTTGTGGAGTTAGGAAATATGATTATTACTTGTAAGTAATATAAACTGGACGTCTAAGGTAATCACAATTCTATTAGAGGTAGTATAACAGGGCACACACGTAACTAGTTTTTAAACACATTTGTTCTTAAAGTAGCTCTTACTTTTCTATAAGGTTTATATCGTTGCCTGTGAAACAAACTTTCTTCTTTCCATTATCGCACTACATAATATGCTTACTTTTATATTTTTTTTCAAATCTCATCGAAATGTTACAGTAAACGTTGTCATGAATAAATAAACCATGTTATACAAACATACTAAGATTTGCTTAAATTCAAATATATTTAAGGTAATATATTTTTAATTTCAGGCTGTTTGTCAATTTTGTCAGTGCCTCTCCACCCACCTACACCTGTAACGCCGCACGAAAAAAGAAATCTCTACGCCATTTTTGACAAATACCTGGAAATATTTTGTTATCACTGATATTTACGGAAATTCAAGATAATGAAATTATTACACTAGCGAGCCCGGCAGTCGTTATCCCGCCCATGATAATAAAAAAGTATTGACAAATTATATATCTCTTAACCTTTCTCATGAAATACCTTTTCTACTGGTGAAAGCCGCATGAAAATTCGTTCAGTGGTTTTTGAGCTTAACACGAACAGGCCAACAGTGGCCTTATTTTATAGTATGTAGTGATAACAAAAAGTGTATAATTTTAATATCCGTTATTCAGTATGTATGTAACAGTTTTAATAAATAAATATTCAACTGTGAAGTAATAATAACAATGTATATGACTGCTAACACTATATATTAATAGGAGAATTATATAGTTGTTAGTAGTCTTCTGTCGGGACCAGGTGATATGTTATAAAAATAACAAAATTAAAAATACAACATAATATATACACGATTATTGTATGTATATAGTATGCGTCTTTTATGGTTTAATACACTGAAACCTACAACTGTAGACATGGAAATAATTAGTTCGATTCTTTTATGTAGCCGTTAGAAACATTTTTTTTATCACAGTTAACTGTCAACTACAAAGGTAAATGGTTAACTACAATGTAGAAAAATAACCTGTGATTATAAATGTAATTGTCAGCTAATAGGAATTTCACAAAAGCAAATATGAAGTCATGTTATGTAGACTACGGCGAAGTTTTAGTATAGCGGAGGCATAACTTGTTTGTGAGGTTTGTTTACATGGAAATTGATGTTGCAATGAGCTAGGATTTCAGCTCCAAGTAAGTTCAGCTCCGAGCAAAAGCTCTCTCGACTCCAGTAACAAACTAAATCATTGCGGTGGTAACTCGCAAATAATCATACATAAGGTAAGTTGTGAACTCGAAGCGCTGAAAGTTAGTGCAACTTGACCAATAGTATTTCTCTCTCTTCTTGAACCTTGTTCAAGATACAAGTGAATGCGTAAGCGTAAATAGAAACTCTTGATTAAAACTTCCTTTCTCAATTTATTTGTTCACTAGCTGTACCCGCTCCGCACATGTTTTATTAAATTGTATTAAAATAATATAAAATTGTGAGACCATGTATAATTATAGAAATGCTCTTTAAAAACAATTGTAAGTACGACACGCACGCCACTTACAGTAACATGTAAGGTATACATTAGATATATAAATACTAACAGTATGTCGAATGAGGTTTATCATCAGCAACATATTTAGAACCTTAAGCCACAATATAACTACCTCAGTGCTCACTTACACTTTATAAGGAACTAATGAAACAATGACTTAATTATAATGTTGAATTGTAAATAATTAATGAGCTGACGTCTTGAAAAATCTTGAATAAATATAAATCAAGATATAAAACTTTATAGCTATCTAAGCAGTTTTTAATATTTGACAATTTAAATAATGCTCATTGAACTCGATACAATATTCTTATATGTTACTACGATTACTGAGTTAGAGCCTGTCCAGATGGGGCGTTGTACACGCGTAGACACTCGCGCGTACCCGCGTTACTAGAGCTACATATATCCCGTCCAGTTGGTGAGGCGCGTTTCCTAACGTGCGTAAAACGCGTGCAATGAGCGAGACTCTTGACTCGCGCGTCGTATGCGCGAGCGTCGCGCTAGTCGACTCGCGCGTAAAACGACTCATCTGGACAGGCTCTTATTTAGACGAAAACGCGGTAAATTGCTTTATTTTTAAAGGCCCCCAAAATGACCAAAAAGACAATTCAGAATACATACACACAGATATATGAATTTCAATTATATTTATTCTTGGAATCCAGTACAACGCACATCTTGCGCACATGTTTACAGTGAACAACATATTTTTGCTAAATCTCATGCGAAAGAAGTCGCGGATAACAGTTAATGTAAAGTAGAATAACCTAAATTACTTCTTATACGGTCAGCTTTCTGCCAGTGACAGTCCCATGAAGATGAGTCCCACCACGACTTCCACGATTATATGGTAAAGTAAAATATTATGAATTAGGTATTTGGCTTGCGAGTTTGAATATAGAGAATAATCCCCTGTATTAGTAAGCCGGTTCTACAAATTCTTTACTAATGAGAAGGTATATTATCAATGTATATACTATGATTTATATGTTGTTATTATTTTGCTCTAATTACTTCATGATAGTGTAATATATTTTATGTACAGAAGAAAAAATAATGTATAAATCTTTGTTGGTCACAACATTTCTTTATAAACAGTGTTGCCTGTTTACTTCCCCTCTTCTGTGTTTGTGCGCCATATCGCTTGCCCCACTTCACACTTCACTGAACGCGTAATACTTATATATATCGTGGTATCTTAAAATTTTCATAGCCCTATATTAGAAAAGATATAGATATTTGGTAGGTGGTTGAGCCACGCTGAAGGTATTACTGGTGTCAGCATGAATGAGCCGGCTCGCCCGCGGTAGGACCACCCTCTCACACAAAACCGTCGTGAAGTTATAGTGCTTCCATTGTTGCGTTTCGTTCGGTCATTGAGAACGTCGGAGGACCACCTACCTCCCCCATCCCCTAAACAAAGGCTGGCAACGCACTTGGGACTCCTCTGGTATTGCAAGTGTCTATGGACGGTGGTGATCACGTAACACACCAGGCGACCAACATGTTCGTTTGCCTCGTATGATATTAAAAAAAAATACATAAAACTGATCAAAATCTTCTAGTGGTTTTAGCGAAATCATAAGCGGTTGCTAGTTTAAATTTATTTATTAAAATACATTACATAAAATATATTTAATATCACTGAATAATTAGTTTTTTATTTAAATATGAAATCTTCCTCGAGAACAAATGGGAATATAGCATCAATAGGGCAATGGCAAAATAGGTCGTATTTAGCATTACATCCGCGTACCTATACCCCTTCTTCTATACATATAATAATTAGATTTTTGTAAAAAAGAAGCTTGCAGATACTAGGAGTAAGTAATAAAATACATTTCAATCATTTTTAGAAATGTCTGTCTGTCTGCCTGTTTGAACACGCAACACTGCTAAAGTACTGCGTTCATGATAAAACTTAAACTATATAAGCTAACTAAATAACCTAAACTAATAACCTAAAATCATAAAACATATCCTGGAGTAACATTGTATCTTGGTTTCATTAAAATCGGTGCACTCTGTCAAAAGCTATTGTAATTTTAATGACGACGCGACTTAAGTATGAGACATAAGTAGATACGTAAAAGGACTTAATTGATTCAGATGATTTGATTTTACACTAGGTTCCACGCGGACGGAGTCGCGGGCATTGCTAATATTAGATAATTCCATTTTGAATATTCTATATCTCATAGTAAAAAGCTAATCCCCTGAATAACAGGACTATAGATATCAACGCCGGAGCAGGCTTCGTGGACAAATATGAATGTGCCAATTATTTGGCGTTGCACGACTTTATGGCATTTAACATTGCAGTTCAAAAGTAAAAGACAAAATCGCAAAATCGAGGTTGTAGGTGACGTTATAAATATTGTTTAACTGATTTCAAATAGGTTTTATACTTCTCAAGCGGGTTGACAAAGTTATGAATCGAAAAAAGAAAAAAAAACAAACGTACTTACCAGGAATAAATTATTATTAATGCAATAGATTTGGTTTGCATTTTTACATGTACTCTTGTACGCTTGAAACAAAATATACAACAAGTTTTAAGCTTGGTTCAAAGTTTGTATGAGAGTTTATTTAGAGAGTAAATAAAATAAATTATAACCAAATTATGTATAAAATCAGCGATAGTAACAGAAACATATTAAAGTTTTGTACTATGAATAGTTCATAGTAATTATTCTATTCTAATTATTCTTTCAGACAAAAGCCATGTGTCTTACCGAATCATCATCAATACATAGTATAAAACAAAGTCCCTACCGCGTCTGTCTGTCTGTCTGTTCGCGATAAACTCAAAAACTACTGAACATATTTTCTTGCGGTTTTCACCAGTAAATAAAGTGATTCATGGGGAAGGTTTTGGTGTATAATTTGTCAAGGATTTTTTTTATTATCAAAGCGGAACAACGTCTGCCAAGTCCGTTAGTATTAGTATATTGTATACACGAGTACTTGTAATCAGTCGGATCTTTGAATACAATTTTTTAATCATAAGTGACGGAATGATAGCTAGTATAGGGTAAGTGTAGAAAGCCTTTCAACTACAGCTGTCAATACGTAGCAATCGGTGTTCGGCAATAGATATCTAATTTGAGGTGGATGATTAATCAGGCGAATTATATAAAATCATTTATCACTATGGTATTATTTCACCAATGTGCTTATAGTGTATGTGCGTTAGACTTGTCAAAGTCTAAATTATTTAGAAAATAGCGGTTCTCCCCTCATCTTCTATACATATAATAAGAATTTAAATCTAATATGTATGTACTATTTCGATTTTCGTGAAAAAAATTGTTGCAGGTGTCTAGGAATAAGTAATAGAATACATTTTAATCATTTTTAGAAATGTCTGCCTGTCTGTCTGTTTGTGTCAATACGCATCACTGCTAAAGTACTGGGTGCACAATAAACCCTCAGCAAGAAAATCGTAAAGCATATCCTCGGAAGTAACTTAGTGTTTGTTTCATTAAAATCGCTCCACTCTATCAAAAATTATTGTAGTTTTAATGACGACACGGCGTAAGTACGAGAGAAAAGTCGACAAGTAAATGGACTTAATACATTCAGATGACTTTATTAGTCACTGTTTTTACATTAGATTCCACGCGGACGGAGTCGCGGGCACAGCTAGTAGTATATACATTTCATGGATTAGTATAGTGCTTTACCTTATACATCTGTTTGAGTAACATGACAGTTCAAGAACAAGAAAGTATGCGTAAAACATTTTTTAAATAAAGCTTAAATATTTATTGCTTCAATCATCATTACATAGTATAAAACAAAGTCCCCTACCGCGTCTGTCTGTCTGTTCGCGATAAACTCGAAAACTACTGAACGGATCTTTATTCGGTTTTCACCAATGGATAAAGTGATTCACGAGGAACGTTTTGGTATATAATTTGTCCAAGATTTTTTTATAATCAGGGCGGGACAACGTCTGCCGGGCCCGCTAGTATCATTATAATTTGAAAAAAAAAAGGGAAAGTATATTAAAAGCGGTTTGTGACTCAGAAATTATATTTCTCAATAAGTATTTTTAAGTTTTGATGTTAGACATAAGCTATCTTTAAAAAACAGAAATACGGATACAGGCATCCCGGCACTTAGTATATTGTTAGATGATGAATTTTTATATGAGCCGAATGTGGGACCCAGCATATTAATTATAAATTCAGCAATCGAATTCATAGTGACCTAATTTAATATTTTACTGTTAATAACCTAAATGCATTGATGTATAAAAACCCAAGATGTCAACGTCGCAAAACCGTCCACATAAAATGAGTGCACAATTAAGAATTGTGAGCTCATTTCAAATAGTCTCTCGTCACTCGCGCCTTTGGAGTTTGCACATTGCGTTGTAAAAACAACTTTAAATAATTCGCGTAAGGTTGAATTTGCCAAAACATAATTATATATAGTATAACTACTTAGTTCTCTCTGTGAGTTTTTGGGGACGGTTTTGTGCGTTACTTTTATTCGAGACTGTGCATCTTAGTTTTTTATATATCAATGCCTAAATGTCATCAAGTCCAATTAATTAATTTAGTAAGCAGAACAAGTCTCACTTAGTAGTAGAAATATGGACAAAATTTCGTTATGAAATTACAGTTTTACTTAAATAATGTAACGGTAATTTTGTTATAGATGTAATGTTATTTATTATGCTATACCCTTAAATATACGAAAAACATTTTAAATCGGTTTTATCATAATATTATAAAAAAAAAATTGAATTATAATCTATATTTGGATAATGGTAAAAAGTTTGGAAATCAATATTTAGATCGACTGTACTATGATCTGTCGATAAGACTGATCATAATATCGATATTAATCGAATCTGTACTAAAAACAAATGTATTACATCACACAAGTTTGCATAGAAATGTCTGGTAATACTAAAAGTTATCCGACAATACGATAGTTGCATAATCAATATAGAGACTACACTGATAACAATACATATGTATTATTGAAATATTCTTAATGTAGTTCTTACAAATTATCATCATACAACTACTTTTGTATATAATGCTATTATTTAAAATTATGGTAACTTTATTAACTAATCATGGAGTAATACCATTCTTTTATTCGTATTACTTACCATCCTTCGAAGCCACAATGCTGTTAACAACAAACAATAAAAGAAGCGATGTTGTAACAACACACGAAGCTGCAAGTCCGATCATGATTAAAGTGTTTTATCCCAGTGACATTATGATAGAACAAAGTTTTAAACTATGCATGTATCAACAAGAGTGTTGTCATGGTTGTTAAATGATACGAAGTTAGTTCATTCATTCGCCGTCAGTATGGGTTTGATTAAATATTCATTGGAAGGTAATTCGAGAAGCCGTCGCACAGAGTAGCGTGCTACTTGTTACGGCGTAGCGCTGCGAGCACGGAGCGCTCTAGCTGCGTACTGTCCGGACAACGCTACGCGCGGCGCTTTGTCTACGAACGCTCTACGCTCGTAGCGCTTGCGTAGCCCCGCCTCATTCTCAGATGAAAGGACGGAACATTACCAGTATTTGTAACAGTTTGCGTCAAATTGATATAAATGGAGACGGTTTTAATAAAGTATAATTGACTTTTGCCGACTTTGCGTCGCATTAATTTCGACCACGCTAAGTCGCCTCGGGCAGGTGCGGTGTTAAATACCAGAGGGGTAACTTAGCTCTTTGCTATGAATAATCTGGAATTTAGATTAACGTTAATTATAATGAGTTTTTAAGCTGGATTTGATATACGCGAGATTGATATTAAGGTATATAGGTAAATTTAAATTTATTACAAACTTCTGAAATAATATGTTTTTATATAAATAATTTAATATAATAACAAAAAGTAATCAGTCTTACTATAGAAACAAATTTAATATCGTTAGAAGTTAGTTTCACGATTTACTTAGAAAACATTAATTTTCTTGAAAGTAATCGACTTTCTTTTAATATTTTACTCTGGAGAAATACATAACCAAATTCAAAAGTTACTATAATCTAATTTAACGTAAATTGTTTAAAATATTTATATAATATGTATATTTTCACGTATCTGTTTGACCATAGCGAATCTTTGCCAAGCAATTAAGCATAACATATCTATAACATGTATGCTATAATATTTCGGATAACGATATTAAAATTCATACATGGTTTGAACACCTTTAATTAACAGTGTCGTGTTAAATTAACAAGATTCCCGGTAACATTATGACAACATTTCAACTGTCTATGAATCCAATAAGCGTTAATAATTTAATACTAACGGTACATTGCTAGACATCGAGGTAGTGTGTGTGAAATGTATTCCATTTTGCTTATTAGCGACTAACATTGATGTCATTTTGATATTATAAACAGCGAACGGTTTATCTGTAAAATGAATAAAAACCTGTGGAAACAAAAAGCATAAGCGGAACGTAGAGTTTATAAAAATTATTTTCAGTAGAATTTAAATTACGATTTAATGACATGCAAAGCGTATTTAGATTCAATATTTTTTGTTCTATAAAATAAATATATACGGATATTAAACATTGAAATAAGTATATTAGTTAAGGCACGAATATGTGACAAACACATAAACCTACCTTCACATTTATATCGTTAGTTACATTTATTCAAACGTAGCCACAGAACTAAGAATTATGCTCATCACACAAAAATTTGGCACGTGCGGTGACATTGAAACCGCAATCTATGAGCTTTATAGTTAAGATTTCAGGTACTGTGTCACAAGACCTGCCAATTATAATCATACACTACATACGTTTATGTATGTATACATATATATATATATATACATAAATATATATATTGCATAGTATAAAACAAAGTCCCTTACTGCGTCTGTCTGTATGTCTGTCTGTTCGCGATAAACTCAAAAACTACTGAATGGATCTTTATGCGGTTTTCACTAGTGGATAAAATGATTCACGAGGAACGTTTTTGTATATAATTTGTCCAGATTTTTTTTATAATCAGGGCGGGACAACGTCTGCCAGGCCCGCTAGTATATATAATTTTCAAACGTAATATCTTAGTTACATTCTCTTACTAATTGTATCGGCTAAATTAAACCTGGGTTTATTCCCGTTCCTGGCTGATAAAATATTGTGTGTCACATATTTGGCGTCGAGAATATTTTAGCAAACATTGTAATAAAATTATTTTTTTGAATTATGATTTATTGACATGCAAATTTCTTTAGGCGCGTTGAGCGGTGTTTTTGGTAGAAGATAAATTTATAATTTCGCGTCATAACATGCTAGTAAGCGTGACCGACGGTATTGTGTTTGCGCAGCTTGCGTCAGACTAGCGACGCGTTTTATAGGGGCCTGTGTATGTCTAATATTGATATTATGTATTGAGATTGTGCAGCCGATCATATTTTAAATTAATTTATAAACTGTGTAGGTATGTATATAATTATTGTTTGGAGTGCCAATACATGTGAAAACCAGACTAATGATAATAATTTCAACTTACAAATTATAATAAAAATTCATACTATAAAAAAAAAGTGTGTGTGTGTGTACTTACGTACACGCGTTAGAAGTTATACTTCTTTGGCGTAACAAATTAAATATCTTTTCAAAATTTTTATCTTTCGCCTTATTCTACGTTTGTAGAAAAAACGACACTAACAATAGAAAAAAGGTATTTACTACATTGACAGTTTTAATACAAAGAAATGCAAACAACAAATACAAAGAAACAAAATGTTGACTATAGCTAACTTCAGGGTGTCGGTGTTTTGTGACGGTGTGCGCGGGCATCGTAATACCTTCAGGGTGTCGGTTTTTCGTGACGGTGTGCGCGCGCATCGTAAAAATTTACTCTCATCATTTTTCTCTAACGCGCCAAAAGAAGTATAACTTCAATAATTTAAAAATTCAAAACAGAACACATTTATTCTATTTTATTAAGTTTTCACTTCTGTTAGCAGTCCTTATGACTATCCCGATTTTTTTTTATTAAATGCAACGGTTTAATCACCAAGTTTTATATATATTGTTACCCGGATGTATATAATAAATAGCTGTTATCACGATAAGCATCGCCAAGAAGGCAGGTTATACGAGGTATCCTTCGCTAAGCCCGCGAACCCTTTTTTGTTTTCGCAAATCGTCGAGGATTAAGCCAGAATATCTCGCACCTTTTCACGTATGTTTTTGTGATTTAACCGTCTGTAAACCTTTATGATACAAAATGTTTTCGTGGTGATCAATATCTGTTTAAAAAGATAGCTCTTCAAATACTTTTATCTGTATACTTCGTGTCGACAAACGAAAGAATTTGAGGATATATCAATAGAATATTCGCAGCTCGAACAATTTCATTTTCTTTGAACCGAAATTTATAATATCTTATTAAATATAGTAAATAAATTATTACGATGTCTTATTGCTATATATTAGAAATAAATTTTAGTCGTGACTTTTTTAAAATATATTATGGGGGCAGACGAATGGGCTGATGTTAAGTAATCACAGCCGTCCATAGACAGTTGCAACACCAGGGTAGTCACAACTGCGTTGCCGGCCATTTAAAAGGTGGGCCTCGGGCACTCTCACTGACCGAACGAAATGCAACATTGAAAGCATCATTACTTCATATCGGTTTTCTGTGAGAGGGTGATACTATCCCGGGCGAGTAGACAAATTCATGTTGAAACCAGTGATAGCTTCACCGTGGCTCTACCACCTACGAATGACTCCGCTTATGTTATTGTAAACTTGATCTACCCTTCGGCAATAGTAATTTTTTTCCGGAATATATAAGGTACCCTATGTCCTCTTCAGTAACCTTGATAACGTGTATGTAGTAGCGTTTCATTATAATTGGTCGAGTGATTATTGCGCGAAAAGTTTTAAACTTCTTTTTATGTCAATTAATCATAATTACTTTATTTTATTGTAAACATTTCGTGAAAATCTTTTTACACTCGACAAACGTAAAAGTTTGTTCGCTTCAAATTCAATATATTATGGCGAGCGTGCTCTCGCTCAGCCGACACCGAAACTCACTCGAGCGTAGCTCACAGAAAATTTATTGTTTTTCTAAGAAAATTTTCTTCGCACGACCCTACATCCTTGTTGAGCCCCCCGGGGAAGAGTTGCAGAAACTTAATGACGTCTTGGAGTGGTTGGATTGTTTAACGTTATTGTTTACGTTTATGTATAATTAGATTTTTATTTACTTATAACTTTAACATTCCTTTTCGTTTTACTTTCCAAGCATTTTATAGGAATCGTTTTTAGTGCCATCTAAGTCACTAATAACAAATTTGATATGCTTTAAATTAATGTTAGTGTTTTCAAAATTAAACAAATTTACATTGCGTTTAATGCATTGTTTGTAAATTATCTGTTTTTATTTTCTAATAATTTAACACCTATTTGTCATCAAAATTTCTATCATAATTTTGTGCATATGATGACTAAAAAGCTATGAATACAATTGTATTAAACAAACTCGTTAAAATGATAATATTTGTAGAGGCAAGTGCAATACATTTTAATAACAAAACTTAAATAGGTATCAAATTCCATTGGATTTTAGTTTCCACAGATTCATTATTAGTAGAGATAGGTATACATATTTTACTAGCAATTGCCAAAACTTTCAAAGCGATGATTATAATATAAAAATGAATTACAGTAAATTTAGTTATTAATTTTTACAACCTGCTAGCTTTCTATTAGAGAAATATATTTTTAGAATCTAAATTATTACCTTCTATAAATAAACTAAAAATAAATAAACTATAACGGTGTTATTGTATACAAAAAAGTTAAATACGTATTGAATACTTGCTTTAAAAAGGTTTCGAATTAAATGCACCGCCGTCGCTGAATGTTCGCCATTTTGCTCTTTTGTCTCGCTTTGGTTACGTTAGGTTAGACTTGCGAAAAAGGGTAACACGAACTTGCCTCGGGCGAGCGTGGCGCATTTAATTCGAAACCTTTTAAAACCAAATACTTAATTTTTTAGTAATAACATCGTACTTGTTTAAAACAGTAATATATATAGATCAAGTAGAAAGTATGAAATACAAAGAGTACGACTTTAAGGTGAAATGTTATCCGACATACATAATATAATAATGTTCAGTGAGAAATCGTTAGGCCATGCTCACGTCGACGGGACACGTGTGCTTGGGACACTCCGAACTGATCCCTCTTGCTTAGATTAAATTTGTTCTTATAAAAATGTGTCCTCTAGTCGATAACGTCGAAAATGTGCAGATGTTGCCCAGCAATGTTTGAAGTCTGCGATAGGGTTTGTAGAACGTGCCAGGCCTACTGACGCCAGGACGTACGATAACACAGAGACGATTTAAAAAATATAATAAAATTAAAATGTTATTATTATTTACACATATCATTTACTGTGAGTGTTAAATACGAATGTAAACGAATATATATGAAGAGCATAATCGATGAAAGTATGGAGAGGTTATGTGGGGAATTATATATGTATGAAAGGTATGGATACTGAGTTGTTAATTAACAACGGACATTGCAAGGAGAATATATGTTGTACCAACCCTAGTTACTTAGGATACACGCTGTTTTGTTCTGTGTAGCATAAGTTTCTCTTTTAGAAAGCAAAAAAAGTAAATCAATTTACATGTTTCTTTGACAAATAAATAAAATTATCTTAATAACGAATGAGGATATTATTATATTATATATTATTAGATAGAACATTCAAAAATATGTGGTTTGTTTTATTTCCTAAATATTGTTGATAAAATCACTTCAAAATCAAACTACAAGTATTTACATTTATCGCGAAGAATCAGCGAAAGTGCCTCGTGAAACTTTTATTTTGTGATCACGGACTGAAACTTGTACATTTAACTTTGAAAAAATGCGAATCATTCTAAGTTAGCAATCAATATTTAAAGAAAGGAAAGTTGAAAACAAAATAAATCTTTTTAACGACGAAGTTCTTTCTACCCTTTTAATGGATATCATGACTGGGTAGTATTTAAGATTTATAATGTGTATAATAAAATTCACAGGTTTATTTAATAGAAACAAATTCTATTTAGAATTTGTCGTAAATATAAAGCTTTTCAAAGACATAAACAATATTATTGTACATAATTATGTAATTAGCATACAGTTGTGTTATAACTATTTATAGTTTTTATATATTGTCATTAATCATTGTGTATTTATTGTTCATCCTAATGTATTAAAGAAACAATTACGTGTGTGATTGCGATACGATGACGTGTAACTAACTTATTAATCTATTAATAATAATTACATATAAGTGTATTAAACCTCAAGGCAATATAAAGGTATATGAAGGTATATTAAACGAAGAGTAAATAACAAATATCCATCTTTTCTCGATTATTTGGGAATTATATTAATATTGATATAATAGCCGTGGCTAATACGACAGAGGCTATTGTATATTAGTTTAAGTAAACAAGCGAAGAAACCGGAGCGAGGGCGAGGGCGGCGCGAATGCGGACTACAATACCTCCGTCCGCCGATAATGCTCACAACCCTGAACGATCAATCTTTGAGCTATTACGATGTTTTAGCGCCTTGATGTATTGTTTCAGCCTCAATAAAGTTTTGATGAATTCTCGTCTTCTCCCGGCCTTTGTTGAAAATAAGGCGTCGGATATTGATGAATAATTTGACGGGTAAGTAACGACGCAACGTAATTATTTAAATGTTGGTATCGTGTTTTGTTCCAGCTTGTTAACATTTTCATTTCTATATTTTTTTATAAATAAATGTTTCGAGCTTTAAAATTAATTGAAGCGGGCTTATAGATAAGGTTATTGTATACAATAACTACCCGATACCCGCGCCTCCTCCTGGGTTTTTATTATTTTACGTACAGAGGAAAAAATAGTAAAGCAAGAAAGAAAAATACACTTCAACTAAATAATTTCTTTACACATTTCTAGTATCTACCTGTAAAAATCGTAGTTTTTTAAAGCTTTATTTATCTATACTAATATTATAAAGAGGTAAAGTTTGCGAATTTGTGACGTTGTGGCGTTGTAGGGGGTAATTAATCTCAGGAAGTACTAAACCGATTTTAAAAATTATTTTACCAATAGAAAGCCACGTTATTTGTGAATGTCATAGGTTATATATCATCACGCTAAGACCAATAGGAGCTGAGCAACAATGAAGAATGTTTTAAAATCGGGTTTTTTTCCTTTTGAGAGCTTCCACTGTGTGTGAGCCCAAAACAACTATTCCAAGCGTACGAAGTCATGGGCAGAATATGGCTAATAATTAATTATATTATTATCATAATATTATAAAGAGGTAGAGTTTGTGAGGTTGTAGAGGGTAATATCTGGGGAGTCGGAGAAAAATGGTAGAACGAAAACGTTTCTTACAAACACTGCCTTAACGATGAGAGATATATGATTGAGTTCTAGAAAAAAGTTGTAGCTTGATAATGCCTATTACCGCTTAACGAAGTGGACACGGGTCAGCTAGTTTTATAGTAAACGAAGATGTGAAACTGAGTAGTGCAACTAAAAAAAATAATTGCTCGAAAAGTATTCGTTTTGGGTTTTTTTTTGCACGATGACCACACAATAACAGATGTCTATCACTTTATTTATTAATACATAAAAAAGATTGTGAATAGATCATATAGTTTGCTTGATATATTCTGGTTTGGATTAGATGCTGAGAATTAACGTATTCTTTTGTTTATCGTACGCGATACAACGCATTGAGCCACTAAATGAAGCAACCAGGCGTAATGATTAGTAACTAGACGTGGTCACTTGTCCATAGACGTATCGACACTATCGTCCATTTACCTTTAGTTATTTGACAGAGAACGGATAGGTTTGTTTATGGTTAGAAATAGAAACATTCCGTGTGAATGTGTTTTAGCAATTACGACGTCCAATTCATCGTCGCTACTAAGTATGTCCAATTTTAACTAAATATAGTGAAAAGGAACTGACGCTGCTTTTTAAAGAATTTGATTTCATGCACATAAACTCTTGAAAATTTTTGCGGAACACTTGATACGTTAATTTGTGTTTATACCACAGAAAATGTACATTAACAACTTCTTGCAGACGACATATTAACCTAACTCTCAATGGTACTTTAGAATACAGTAAAACAATTTTTTTATGTCATAGGAGTCAAACGGACAG
Source organism: Antheraea yamamai (assembly GCA_036509395.1). NCBI lineage: Eukaryota > Metazoa > Arthropoda > Insecta > Lepidoptera > Saturniidae > Antheraea > Antheraea yamamai. The sequence continues at coordinate 9,228,264 of AP028429.1, forward strand.
GTGGGTCACCTGATGTTAAGTGATCACCACCGTCCATAGACACTTGCAACACCAGGGGAGTCGCAAATGCGTTGCCAGCCTGTGTTGGGTGAGGGAGGAAGGGAAGGGGAAAGGAGAAAAGGAATGGGAAGGGATTTGGGCTTTCGGCGCTCTCACTGACCGCAGAAACGCAACAATGCAAGCACTCTTACTTCACGTCGGTTTTCTGTGAGAGGGTGGTACTACCTCGAGCGAGCCGACCCATTCATGCTGAAACCAGTTATAGCTTCAGCATGGCTCTACCACCTAAAATATTTAATAACGCATCCCGAATAGTTGATAGTTATGAGAGCTGACCAATGTTTACAGGCTGTTTTAAGGGGAATTAATATCGAAATTGTAGTTAAACAAACGAAAAGTCACCATTTATAAACTTGTACAAAGACATTCTGGGACAGACAAAGACATACAATTAAGTGGAATTTCAAAAGTGGAAGTGAAAGGGCCTGGAATTCCAGGTGGAAGTAACGTCCACTATAATATTTAATGATGGATTTCCGTAAAGCAACGTCTCCTTCTATCAAATAATGTGTTTTCTAATTTATTGTTTATGAATTGTTATTTATATTTTATATAAAAGCATATATATATATATATATATATATATATATATATATATATATATATATAGTACGAAAACTACTAGTACTATAGTACTAACCTTTTGTTTTCAAAATCGATGGGCATTATACACAAGAACACATAAAAGCTATATTTCAATTGTATGTCTCGATTTACCGTTCACGTGCGATAAGGAATTCATAAATTGGAGAGACCGAAAGAATTTTATTTCACTCTCCTAAAATGTTTCTATTCGTATACGCACAGAACACAAGAGGCGTCCCGACAGAAAATGGTATAGAATTGTTACACCATCCGTCGCTGTAGATACTCCCACTTTCAGAAAATTTCTTTTGTAATGTAATGAATATTCTACATTTCGCTTGAATATTTAAATTGTGAAACATGTTTTTCAAATAGAAAATAAGTCATGGAATTTATTTTTGTTATAAAGTTTTATTACTATAGGTTATAAAAATTCTTACTGATTGTGCGATTATTTTATACTTTTTTTTATATCATAGGAGGCAAACGAACACGTGGGTCACCTGATGTAAGTGCTCACCACCGTCCATAGACACTTGCAACACCAGGGGAGTCGCAAGTGCGTTGCCAGCCTGTGTAGGGAGGGGGGGGGGGGAGAGGAAGGGAAGGGTAAAGCGGAAGGGGAGGGGAGGTGGGTCTCCGGCGCTCTCACTGACCGAACGAAACGCAACAATGCAAGCACTGTTACTTCACGTCGGTTTTCTGTGAGAGGGTGGTACTACCCCGGGCGAGCCGACCCATTTATGCTGAAACCAGTAATAGTTTCAGCGTGGCTCTACCATCTACTGAATACTAGCTGATGCTGGCGCCTTCAAAATATACATTTGACCTAACCCTAGGCAACAGTATTTGTTTCGTGATGAAAGGTGCCCTGTGTCTTTTTTTGTATCCCTGACAACGTGTATGCAAAATATCATAATGAACAATTTAGTATTTAAAGTGTGAAAGGGTAACGAAAAACCAAAATCACAGTGGCATTTTTAATATTAGTTTGGATTAGCGTATCTGTATGATTTTAGTCTTTGATGCTCTAATATAATTAAACTATGAATTAAGTTCACTCTAAAGTAAAGTACCGGCTATTGATACTTATATTGGTCAACTTTCTTACAATTGTAAACAAGTGTTACTTGAACTCGTATTATTAATAAAATGGTTTATTATCTAGGATACAAACAAAAATGATATAAAAATTAATCAAGTTAAAAAAATATTTAAGAGAACAAAAAATTTGAAGTGAAAGCTTTTGGCGCGTTGCACGATTTTTGGATGGGTAAAAATTTCCATTAGTATATCCTGAAGGAAATCGACTTATCTTCTATCTATACATATAATAAAAATGAAGTGTCTGTATGTAATATCAAAATATATTTTTTTTACTGATTGGGTATGAAAGTATACAAGCTACTGATAACAAAAATGCAATTTTTAAAATTTTTGTCGGTCTGTCTGTTTGTTTGTTCCGGGTAATCTCCGAAACGGCTGGACCGATTTTGACAGGAATTTCACTGGGAGGTAGCTAAAATTATAGCGGGTTACTTTGATTACTCTAATTTAGACTAGCTGCGAACCGTGGCTTCGTCTGCAGTACTATTTCCAAAACGGTTAAACCGATTTCCACGGAACTTCCACTGGCAGATAGCTAACCTTATAAAAATAATTTAAACAATTTTCATTTATACTAGCTGTTAACCGCAGCTTCGCACGCAACGTTATCTCCAAAACGGTTGGACTGATCTTCATAAAACTTTCACTGGCAGATAGCTGACCTTATAAAAAGTAATTCCAGCAATTTTAGTGTATGCTAGCTGTTAACCGTGGCTTTGCCCGCAGTGTTATCTCCAAAATGATTTGACCATTTTTCACGGGACTTTCACTGGCAGGTAGCTGACCTTATAGGAAGTAATTTAGGTTATTCTATTTTAGACTAGCTGTTACCCGCGACTTCGTCCGCATGAAATTTAGCAAAAATATGTTGTTCACTGTAAACATGTGCATAAGATGCGCGTTCTACTGGACTCCAAGAATAAATATAATTGAAATTTATATATTTGTATCTATGTATGTAATTTAAATTATATTGTCTTTTCGGTCGGTCATTTTGCTTTATTTACCGCGCTTTCGTCTACATAACTCAGCAACCATAGTAACATATAAAAATATTGTATCCAAGTCAATGAGCACTATTTAAATTGTCGAATATTAAAAACTGCTTACACAGATATAAAGTTTTATATCTTGATTTATATTTATGCAAGATTTCAAGATGTCAGCTCATTCATTTTATACAATTCAACATTATAATTATTAATAGTAATTTTGAAGATAGAAGGGGTCTTTCTAAAACTATATTATACCATAAACGTATTACTTATTGACAATATGGGCATATTATATCATCATAAGAACATCTTTAAGTCATTGTTTCATTAGTTCCTTATGATGATGATGATGATGATTGCTCCGACCGGTTTCGGCCATGGCGACCACTTTGACCCCTAAACTTAGAAATGGCGCTGGTGCGCTCGAAGATGGCTTATGTAGCCTATCTTCGCGGCGAAACTTCGTGCACATTGAGGGCACGTTAGTACGCCGTTCTCGTAATGATATGTTATGGCAGCAGGAGGGTGAGCCTTTAACTGGTCGCGTTTGGTATCAAGGTTTTTTTTGGTTCCTTATACAGTGTAAGTGAGCACTGAGGTAGTTGTATGGTGGGTTAAGGTTCCAACTATGTTGCTGATGATAAACCTCATTTCACACAGTATTAGTATTTATATATCTAATGTATACGATACATGTAACTGTAGGTGCCGTGCGTGTCGTACTTACAATTGTTTTTAAAGACCATTGCTATAATTGTACATGGTCTCACAGTTTCATATTTCTTTAATACAATTTAAAAAAACGCGTGCGGATCTGCGGATACAGCTAGTTCATTAATAAATTACTTACAAACTTAATGGTAAACGAGTAAAATCATTCCGTTTTAAATTGTGCTTAGATGATTGATATATATAATTAGATGTTACAGATGAATTTTCAATTCTTACTATAGAAATATTTAGGTTAATACATAAAACAAAGAATAAAAGTATATGTATAATATATAAAAACATGTGAAATCTAAACTAATATTAATAGTTGTAATTTATAAATTATGATATTTTAGTATTTAATGTCACAATTAATCAGAAAATTCAAAAAACAACATTCATAGTTTCAAATTGTCATTAAGGTTAACACGGGAGGTGTTACTGATTTTTTTCTAACTATCATAAATTCTTTGAAGACCGTAACTATACATTATACCATGAACTATGTACGCCTTTTTTATCTTATAGGAGGCAAATGAACAAGAGAAACGAACATGTTAAGTAAACACCGCCGTCCATAGACACTTGCAACATCAGGGGACTCTCAAGTGCGTTGGCAGCCTGTATTGAGAGAGGGGGGGAAGGAGTGGGGAGGGAAGGGAGCAAAGAAAGGAGGGAAAAGGGAAGTGAGCCTCCGGCGCTCTCACTAACCGAACGAAACGCAACAATGCAAGCATAATTGCTTCAAGTCGGTTTTTTGTGAGAGGGTAGTAGTACCCTAGGCGAGTTGACCCATTCATGCTGAAACTAGTAATAACTTCAGCGTAGCTGTACCACCTACCAAAGGTACGAGTCTTAATAAATTTAGTCGCATAAAAGAAATACAAGAAGATATCTAAGACACATCTTCTTCCTGAAACATCAAATTGACGATAGCGTAGTTGAAAATATTGTTCTAAAAATATAAAGTTAACTGATTTATACAAAGACTCACTGAACAGCTGTGACCCAACTCAAAACTCAATATGAGCATATAAGAGATTTATATAATTTATCATAAAATAAAATAAGTTGGACATGTAGACGTCGTTAAAATCACATAGCCTTTTGTAAAGAACAAACGAATGAGAAATATGAGATTCGCACGTGATAATGTAACAAGAATCGGGAGCACACTGTTCCTAAAGAACTCACGAATGCTAGTGACAACTTCTTGTAATTTTGCAAAAGAATGGGTTATACATGATTCCTTACTCTTTGTTTTTTTTTTGTTCAAGTATTTTTATTATACGAAGTAATAGTAACCATGAGTAGATGATTACGAGTTGTGGACGCTTTTTTATCTCTATTTTTCTTTGAAAAATATTTTTTCTCCTACAGCTTTCGTCCTGTTTTATATTATACTAGCGGCCCGGCGGACGTTGTCCTGCCTTGATAATAAAATAAAAAATCTAAAATTCAACCGCAGCGCCACCTACCTGTTCCAATTATAAATCTAAACCAGTCTCGGATCCACTCGAACACGCACACAAAATTTCATCAAAATCTGTTCAGCCGTTTTGGAGTACTTCAGTGACATATACACGTACAGAAGAATATATAAAGATAGTCTACAATGATAAGCTTGCAAATGCTGGTCCGTAAGCATTAGTTATAATAGTATCTAATAGTATTCTTGAGAAGCTAATCTATATATATAATAAAAATGAAGTGTCTGTATGTAATATCAAAATAAAAAAAAATACTCAAAAAATTCAATTTTTTAAATTTTTGTCGGTCTGTCTGTCTGTTTGTTCTGGGTAATCTTCGAAACGTCTGGACCGATTTTGACGGGACTTTTACTGGCAGATAGCTGAAAATACAGCGGGTTACTTAGGCTACTCTAAATTAGACTAGCTGTTAACCGCGGCTTCGTCCACAATGCTATCTCCAAAAGGGCTGAACCAATTTTCACGGGACTTACACTGGCACTACTTAAAATGCCAAATATTAAAAACCGCTTAAAAGTTTTATATCTTGATTTATATTTATGCAAGATTTCATGGCGTCAGCTTCAGCTATTCATTGTATACAATTCAACATTATAATTATTAATAGTGATTTTGAAGATAGAAGTGGTCTTTCTAAAACTATATTATACCATAAACGTATTACTTATTGACAATATGGGCATATTATATCATTATAATAACATCTTTAATTCATTGTTTCATTAGTTCCTTACAAAGTGTAAGTGAGCACTGAGGTAGTAATATCGTGGGCTAAGGTTCCAAATATGTTGCTGATGATAAACCTCATTTGACATACTGTTAGTATCTATATATCTAAAGTATACGTTGCATAAAATGTAAGTGGCGTGCGTGTCGTACTTACAATTGTTTTTAGAGAGCATTTCTATAATTGTACATGGTCTCACAATTTTATATTTCTTTAACACAATTGAAAAAAAACGTGTGTGGAGCGTCGGTTACAGCTAGTTATAAATAGGTTTAGTAGTAAGTGAGCGAACGAAATGAGTCCGAATAAAATAATGTGAGGCAAGATATAACTTTTATTCAAGCATTATTCGTTTCTTAAATAAATGCCAGAACATAGGTATTTGTCACAGCATCTTGGCTGAACCCTGTTCGGGTGAAGCTAAGATGCTGTATGACCTGGTTATGATAACTCATCAGCGACTCTCATGATAGAGCTAGGAAAGATTGGGGAACAATGGGGCTGATATGTTCGGTGTAATAAAAGCCCCTATAAACAACGTAAAAAAAATAAAAAAAATAAACATAAACTAACTTCAGACGTGATGCATTTGAGTATTGCATATTTCCAGTTTACGAAATAAATGCTATATGGGGATCAAATTCTTGCATACATAGAGTTCGGTTTAATTTATCAGTAAAATACGAGATGATTTTTAATAAAGAATGCCTTGATCAGAATGGATATGGTTTTAATTAATTACGCAACCAAATCTTCTTTTACGTAAACGAACTTACATTTTTAATCATTTTTACTTTTCAGCGGTTATACTTATTACGAAATTAAACGCATATACACCATTGACTGAAAAAATAAAGCATTTGAGTTGTGAGCATATTGTTTTCATGTCATCACTTACATAACCGTCGTTTGAACATTGGTATGGGAATAATTGGTAATTTTTTATAAGCAACATACTTTCATAATACTTAAATCTATTGAAAAACACATAATAGAAATAGACTGCAAAAGGTTTTGGATATAAATACATCTATTAAAGTACACGCGATCACTTTCGATTATGACAATATACAATCTATGGAGTTGCCAATAAAATAATTCAGATTTATTTTTTTGTTCAATATTATGTATTTATAGAAGTATAACCTGAAATAAGAATTTGAGACTTCATCTGAGATTTAAGAATGGCCGTCATGCCTTTCTAACCCTGATTTACAATACGGTGTTGATATGTGGGCATAATAATCCGATTACTTGATAAGTCCTAAGGGAGTGATAGGAATACTATGATTAAACTAATCATAGATATTATGATTCTGGAGTATAATAGTTAATAATACTTAAATACGCAAAAAAGTTCCGAATGGGTTTGTTGTATGTGGTAAACACTTCGCTGGCGTTTCAGAATAGTGCAAAAGTTTTTTTTTAATTTATAGGAGGCAAACGAACAGACGACTGATCGTAAGTAGATAGACACTAGCAACACCAGGGGAGTTGCAAGTGCGTTGCCAGCCTGTGTTTGGGGGAGGGAGGAGTGGGGGAAGGGGGAGGGGGGAAGAGGAGATGGGCCCCGGCGCTCTCACTGACCGAACGAAATGCAACAATGCAAGCACTGTTACTTCACGTCTGTTTTCTGTGAGAGGGTGGTACTACCCCGGGCGAGCCGACCCATTCATACTGAAACCAGTAGTAGCTTCAGCGTGGCTCTACCACTTTCAAGAGTGAATAATAAAATAGTGAAAAATTTATTAGTTGTACGTACTTTAAGTAACAAATACCTTTTTCTTCTATATATAAAAAGAGAGAGACAATACAGTTAAGCGCATCTTCCTGCTCTGATTCTCTGCCAATTTTGTTTTTTTTTGTTTAGTAGACATTAACGAGCTTTAGTATTATTAATGTTATAAATGTACGTTTTTTTCCTTAATATTGAGAATTTAAAACAAATATTAATCATTGTCCAATTTCGAGCACTGAGTGATCCCTAATGTAATTTATTTGACTATTAAAAAGTTACCTGTAAGCAGTAACTGTACTATTTATTTTGATTTGTTGTCTTTATGTTACGGTAAGGATATAACGATATATTAATTGTGAAGGAAATCGACGAAATAACAGAGTGAGTTTGTTTCGCTCAAATAACGAGCCCGCGTCAGCTTTTTGTATTTCGTAATTTAATTCATTACATGGAAACAATGAATGCTACTAATTTTATAATACGATTTTGATTTGTTTTCGTTGATCGGAACCCGTGTACACTACAGAAAAGTATCACATATGTACCAAAAGCGAAAGTAAATATGACAATACTTTAAAATAATTTCACTAAATTATTTATTAACATATGTAACCTTCTTACAAAAACAACATTGTTATGCTTAATAGGTTTTTAAGTGGAAACTTCTTTAGGCGCATTTAACTGTGAACGAAAGTGAGCCGTCACCTTCAAGTCGCTGACGCTGAGTATATACTAGCTCCAAACGTCACCAACCACGTTTACGGCCTGATAACAGGTAGATTTGTCGAATAATTGTGTTTCTGTTATTCAGGGAAGTAGTATTAGTAATTTATATGTATTTACATTAATGAATCTGTATATCGTTTAATGTGTATTTATTTATTTATAAGTTTTCATTTCTATCCTGTAAGTACACATCCACTTTTTTTATTACTTATAACATAACCATCGGACCCGGCAGACGTTGTCCCGCCCTGATTATAAAAAATAATCCTTGACAAATTATATATGAAAACGTGAATCACTTTATCTACTGGTGAATACCGCATGAATATCCGTACAGTGGTTTTTGAGTTTATCGCGAACAGACAGATAAACGTGGTAGAGGACTTTATACTATGTAATAACAATAATTATTATAGAGCGGAAAGTTTTCCACATTGTAGTTGTCGACTTTATTGGTGTAAGCAAAGTAATTGCTAATTGCATTATGGAAATATGTAATGTCAAAAACTATTATCAACGTTCTATAAATGACATCGTAAGGATTTAATGATTTTCGGAATCCTCCATACTTGTCAGAAGTGTTCAAACTTGTGTGCCCATATATTGTGCAATTTTAAATTCGAATAATTAAAACGGTACTTACTACATTATTTTGTTTTTTTTTTTATATTTATTTAAAAAAAATAAACAATAAAGCATATATTTTAGATTTCTGTTATATACTCTGATATAACCCAATCCCTTAACGTGTGACGCAATTTATGGAATTACGTTTAAGTTCATAATACATTAATTAATAAAACATAAATGAGTTACAGTATTTTGTATCGAATAATATGAGGTAATCTAGTATGTACGAAATAATCATCATTACATAGTATAAAACAAAGTCCCCTACCGCGTCTGTCTGTTCGCGATAAGCTCAAAAACTACCGAACAGATTGTCATGCGGCTTTCACCGGTGGATAGAGTGATGGATGTGGAACGTTTTAGTATATAATTTGTCAAGGATTTTATCATAATCAGGGCGGGACAACGTCTGCTGGGCCCGCTAGTATTATTATATATTTCTTTTATATCTGAGCACAGATACACGATATTTATACACAGATATAAGTACAAGTATACAGTAATATACAGAGCATTGATATATAAAAACCCAAGATGCACAGTCTCTAATAAACGTAACGCTCAAAACCGTCCTCAAAACTCACCGATATACCTAACCCACCTAACTTATGTTTTAAAAAAATCAACCTTACGCGAATGACAAAGTTGTTTTTACAAAGCTGTGTACAAAATGTCCAAAGACGCTGGTTACGAGAGACTATTTGAAATGAGCTCAGAATTCTCAATTGTGCACTCATTTTATGTGGACGGGCTTGAGACGTTGACTTTGCGTCTTGGGTTTTTATATATGGCACAGAATATATATTTTTTGCAGGTTTTTAATTAGTCAAAATCTCCAATATTTCATTATCAAAATTGCAAGCAGTCTGTTTATAAATAAATAGTATACCTATTGTATAACAGATATATTCTGTTGCAATAAATTTGCAATAAGCAATAAATATTTTAAAAGTGTATTTCAATAATAAATAAGTATAATTTCAATGAACATTCCGTAAAAGGAAACGTGACTTCGTGTTTGTGACAACTCTCTGTAATCAAAATTTTTATATAATCTTCCGACATACAAAATTAAATAATAAATGTTTGTGAAGCGCAACGTCAGTTGTATAAGTAGCATTTCCATGTCAGATTATTGTTGTATCAGCCGTCAATCTTCATTTTACTAATACATTGTGAAACATGCCTTATAAATAAAGAAAATTCTGTACGTCACATGTTGCATGGAAATGATATAATGAAACGAAAAATTTATTCCCCTTAAGCGAATTGCGCGAACGGATAAACGTGAAATTTCTTAAAAAAAAAGTAAGTGCATAAGATATTTTTTATATAAAATGCATTAGAAATAGTTTAAATTAATTAAAATAAACATTACACACATGAAAAAGACGTTTCGCCATCTTTCCTTTTTCTTTATTTTTTTCTTCCCCCTTACTCTAATCACAGTAATATTAAACTATCTCTTCTCTCGCTCTTTCGTGCTATTTAATTTCTTATCGATTAATCCTTTCACTCTAATCGTGCTATTCTATTGTCTTCCCATTCATTCTTACGTTCTAATTACATTTTTTCATCCTACATGCAATATTTTTAACATGACTTACATTCCATGCCTTACATGCCCTTTGAAATTAACTGGTCAAACTGTGAGTTAATTTTATAATAGTATAATATGTAAATTAATAATATACATTAATAAATACTGAAATAATTAATTGATAAATAATATATCTTTAATAAATTTATGAAACCACTGAAATAATTATTATTCTCTTTGGTCTTATTGAATATCAACATGAATTATGATCGAATTTCGACCACTAGGCGACCACTAGTCAGTTATAAAACAATCACTGCCCTGAATCTTATGCTATTATGGCCAGTTTCTGAGATACTCGGTTAAACTACCAATAGTTGTTGACTCAACAAAGTTATCCATAAGATAATCTGTCAAATGGCCCGTTGAGTTTTACTGAGTTTTATCGTATGATTGTGTGTTCAGAAACGCAATTTGACAAGTTGTCGAACCTATAACGCTATTGAACAGATAAACGCTATTAAACTACAAATTACCTCAGAAGCCGGGTATTAGTATAGCGTTGATATTTTATGTGCCGCAAGTCAAATATACTTTAGGTAATTTTAAATTTAATACAGATATAAAAAGAAGGTTATAGATAAACTAGAGTAGGAATATGTGATCACCGGCGAATATATTTTGATAATTAAAAATAATGTATAAATATAGGCATAAATTTATTTATTGCTGTCATAATATTATAGTCAAGTAGTTACGCGGAAAGGATTGCGAACTGTACATTCCCGTGGCGCTTGATTTAATGAGTGCGAATATTTCACGTAGGTACTTTCTGCCGGCATCGGAACCAATCAGGATATTAACGATGTGTGAAATAAATTGAAACGGAAAACAAATTTACCATATCTGGATTCCATTTTCAGATAAATACTTTGTAGTATTACTAAAAGATTATGAAATAACTCTTTATTTATTTATGATCAAAATAATAACGTGAATTTTTGTATTTAGAAAATAGTTGATGCAGTTATAAGGACTGCCGATGGAAGTGAACACTCAAAGCAATGGAATGAGTTATTTTTATACAGTTTATTAACTAAGCGAACACATTATGATGGACTGCACAAATTCAATATAATATATCAATATTATATGCACACATTAATATGATGCGTCACTAGTCTGGCGCATGCGCAATACGTTACGAGCATGCCCAGCTTATCGGTGTTTGTGTGTGATGTGAAAGCACAAGATTTTACCCATTCATAAATTAAAATATGCATATAATATAGTTGAGTATATACAATGTCTGGCACAAGCGGAATACGGCAGCAGCAAGTCCGTAACTCTTCACTAGCATGTTGACGCTATCGGTGATACGAGCCGATAAGCTTTTCCACTCCCAAAATAGTTCATTTTTTTTTTCGAACTGACTACGCTATTGACCTAGCAAGGTCTTAACAGCTCCACCGGATTACTAAGGCGAGCGCTTAAGGCACTCAGCCAATTTTTGTTTGGGCAACCAGCTCAAGGGTGCACGGCACACCTCGGCTTGGCTGTTGCCTGTTTCATGCAATTCGCGACCTATCTGAGCTAACCTAAGTTAAGCTAAACTATTCATACATATATGAGTTGCTGAAACATTATGTGTACCAGGCATACATATCTCAGCTACTCTTATGTGTATTTCGTATCGGAAAATTTCTAAACTATTTCAGTTCGATAAGGGAAAAAAAAGTAAAACCCTTCCACTTTTATGTGTAAGCGTGTATGCGTGCACGTGTGTGGAGGTGATATGTGTAGTGTTGTTGCAGTGGTATAAATTTTGTGTCACTCAAGGGCTCCACACCGAGGGAACGGACCTAGGCTTGAGCCACTGCCAAGGGGGGCCTAATCTGGTGTGCGGGAGCGAAATTTATCCCCAGACCATGGCGGCGTGATCTGTGGTTACGCGGGCGTGGGCGTGAACACGCTCTGTTTGGAGAGACAGGCTGGTACTGATCGTTCGCTGCCGTTATTTCATCGGGAGGATCGGTAAGACCAAAATAGTTCAACGTGGCTAAAGAAATTTTCACTTCAAAATTTTTTTATCTAATTCTTTATTGAAAGTAAATTATAATGTCTATGTTATAAAATGTCGTATTACAAAAATGCGTCTTATTTAAAAAAAAAATAAAAGTAATCTTTTCCTCAACATATTAGTACAATTTATTGAAAAAAAAATCTTTAAAGGATTTGATCAGAAAAGTCTATTAGGATAATGCTTTCTGTAAAAAGTACTTTTTTTGTGGCTGGCTGTTTTCTTTAGAGAATTGAATGTTCGCAGGTAAGAGTGATTGATGTCTTTATCTCGACATTCGGAAAGCGAACGAGACATTTCGAAACTGGTAGCCGTCGACCCAAAATACATATTGTATATCCTTATAATACTTTTATTTATTACAATTACTGAACGCGGCATAAATACAATCATATGAAATCTGATTCCCGGGTTGTAATGAACGCTTTTGATGATTGTATAGTTCACAGATCTGTCGCAGTTCATGTTTATATTATTTTGTGAAGCTTATTCGATAAATATTCATATGTATACTTTTATTATATTGCAACATTCACAAAACGATAGTGAATAGAATTTTCGTTACCACAAAATATTTATTTAAATAACAATAAGTGAAATGCTAACTAAATAACTAAGTACATTTATTATTAGTTAACTGTATATTCTAATTGTTTTATCATTATCATCATCATTTCATTACATAATATAAAACAAAGTCCCCTACCGCGTCTGTCTGTCTGTTCGCGATATAACTCAAAAACTACTGAACGGGTCTTTATGCGGTTTTCACCAGTGGATAAATTGATTCACGAGGAACGTTTTGGTATATAATTTGTCCAGGATTTTTTTATAATCAGGGCTGGACAAAGTCTGCCGGGCCCGCTAGTATTATATAATTTGCTAGCTAGTATACCGCTAGTATACAGGCTGAAAGTTTAGGCAGTAGCAGTATTTATGGAGGACAATTTAAAAAATGGGGGTTTAATATTTGACCTAATTATCTAGAAAAATACAAAAAATATACGCAATGCTCTACGCTTCTGTGTTAAAGCATAGTGTCAATGACTTTTGGGTAATTTCACTTCCACTTATTAACTGTGGGTCGCACCTTACAGTTTTGGGCACCGGTCATTGCACCTATGTTTGTGTTTATACTTTTGAAAGTTTTAGAACCTACTTTAACTTAGGTTCTCTTTGTTATTTATTAATATTTTTGATATTATTATTTTATACATTAAATGTGACCATGAAATGTTATGGCCTAGAATACTGCGAGTGTTTAACCTTTCACCTGGTGTATAAAGTATTGCATTAATATTTTGCAGATAATATCCTTTTATTTATTGCGATGAAGTATCTCGATTATGACATTATACAAAGAATACCCCAAAAAGGTTACAAATGTCTTTAGGGATTATCATAAATTGGAACGACGAATACAAGCCCATAGTCATAATATGATAACATTTAACATTCTAAGACAGAACTGACGATTTAATGAATACATATTATTCAATAGTCGATCATATGTGAATATGAAACGTGAGAATTATAGGCTCACATAATATTGCTTATTAGCATTGCTTCCTGTGACTTGTCAATAGATATTATACATTTTATTTATGTCAAAACCGGATTTAGATTACCTAGTTTCTTACTTATACTTCAATCTTCTGACTAGTCGATAGTCGACAGTGGTCTTTTAATAGCCGTTCGTTGTGGGTTATGGAACTTCATTGAATTGCTTTTAATAGGCATTTAACATAGTGTAAAACCACCTTAAATACTAACTGATACGGTAAGGTAAAGATAGAATGGGAATTAATACAGAAATAAGCTTTTAACATATTTTAAGTCCTATTTAAAATATAATACGAGCGGTGGCATGACAAACAGATAGTGGCAGTAGAAACGTTTAAAAATATTTGAAATTATACAGTTACTGTAGCTCTAATTAGGCTAATCATTCACTTTGGTTTAATTATGCTCGACTTATACCCGGTTTCTGAGGTACTTTAATTGTAGTTTATCTGTTCAATAGCGTTATCGGTTCGATAACTTGTCAAATTGCGTTTCTGAATACACAATCATACGATAAATGTGAGTAAACCTCAACGGGCCATTTGACAGTTTATCTTATAGATAACTTTGTTGAGTCAATAACTATTGGTAGTTTAACCGAGTATCTCAGAAACCGGGCATTAGTGGCATAGGCTATCGTAAAACGAGTGTAATTTGTTTAAAAAGTATGTCCAATTTTTCTTTCAGTATTAGGTACGTAATTCGCACTATCATTATTCTTTTCTTTTTTGCTTAAAACGTAATTTCAAAGTAAAAATAAATGTAATGATGATATAAAATGGTAGTAATAAATCACACTTGTAAATGTTATTTATTTACTGCGCCATAACAAACAAAAAGAAAAGCGTTTTTTATCAAAGTCGTAGGTATCGATATTGAGTTGTTTATTTTTGTCTTCAATGCTTTCACGTGGATATTTTTCGTTCAGGAACAAAGGGTTCCATTCAAAGTCTATCGCGTGCCTGCCCGCAATGTATTCATGGCATTGTCAGACGTTCACAACCGCGCAATATGTACCGGGAACTGCGTCTGTAACCATTCAAATGTAATTTTTGGTAAATGATTTTTGTATACTGTACGCGGGTAAAGTAATAAAGTATAACTTAACATATCAAACACACATAACCAGACTATAGCAATGTGGATTCTTACCTTTATATTTTTCTTATTATTTTTTAAGATTTATATAATGAAGTTTATTTCCATCGAATTGACAAATTTTCTATTACATAATAACATTGCGACAAAGTATTAAAATTATATATTACTTACATTTATTAACTCTAAGGTAAATATTAATTTTTCAATAGTTTCCACGAAAGAAAACTTATTTTTTCTGTGCATATTTGTAGATTTCATATTTATTTATGTCTCGTTCATGTATAACTAATGAATTATATATATCAAGCAACATTTTTATTAGATGATAACAAAGTTACGTTCCGGGAGCATGACCGCCATAACTGTTTCTGCCGCAATCAATATGTGGCAGTATGTTCACGGCACTAAGTTCCCAGAAAAGACGACCTTAATAGGTTATAATTAACTGACCTTCGAATTGCACACCTTTTGAGACTGGTTATTCATAGTTATACGCTGCAATAACCACTTAACAATAGATGCTTGTTTGCTAATTTATAATATAAAAAATTAAAATATTAATAGAAAATTTAGTATTCTGTTAAACGTATACTAGCGGTCGATGTTCCTACAGGAATACTGAGGAGAATATATATAACTAGCGGGGCCGGCAGACGTTGTCCCGCTCTGAATATAAAAAAAATTCTTGGCAAATTATATACTAAAACCTTCCTCATGAATCACTTTATCCATTGGTTAAAACCGCATGAAGATCCGTTGAGTACTTTTTGAGTTTATCGCGAACAGACAGATAGACAGACAGACGCGGTAGGGGACTTTGTTTTATACTATGTAATGATGTTACTGGAACCGAGCTTTGAGCGTTATCGAAACTTGTAATAACTTATTTTAATGTAGACGTTACTGAAAATAAACTTGTAGATGGGAGTAATAGTTGTTATTTCTAAATATGAATGCCCAATAACAATATATACAATAAGCATCCGTCTAAGTATGAAATGCTTCTATTTTCTGAAATCATATTATTTAATCAAAGGCGATCGTAACTATTTGTAGTTTCCTGATATATTAATACAGTGCAGAATCGCACAATTTTTTTTTGTAGATGACACAATATACCGTTCACTTTATAATATTAAGCGGAGTATCTTTAAAAAAGCTTTACTTGATTGATATAGCATACGATTGCTTACACTTAAAAAACAAAAATAATAATAAATTAGGTATTAAATATTGGATACATTTTTCAGGACTTAGTTTTTGGATATATAAGCATTTGTATTTTAACTTACATACCAGGAATTTATGTATAGGCGGTGGCTCCACGCGGCTGGGTATGGGTGCAATCTATTGCTATCATAAAACTCCAGCTATTTTAATACATGCAGTATCCGATCCATAATTTATCGTGTTGACATTGACAGTTTTTTAAGGTAACGTTTCGTAACTTTGGTTACAGTTATTTTTTGGTGCGTGTAATTTTAAATCCATAATGTATTCTAAGATTCTTATTATATCTTCGCAAATAACCCATTATTTCTTGAATAATATGTAAATGTATGTTTATCGTTAGGACATAGACATGCGCAATTGCAGACTTTTCTCTAGACCTTCTTAGGATGTATAATTCATAATTTTATACAAGGTGTAGGCACCGTTAATAATATAAGCACTCGGAAAATATTTTATACAACTTTACTACAGTGCAACCGTTTTATTCTCTACTAGCTGTGCCCGCGACTTCATCCGCGTGGAAGCTTATGTAAAAGCATTGATTAATGAAGTCATCTGAATGTATTAAGCCCATTTGCTTATCTACGTCTTTCTCGTACTTACGCCGCGGTCATTAAAATACAATAACTTTTGATAGAGTGGATCGATTTTAATTAAACAAAGACTAAGTTATTTTCGAAGATATGCTTTATGACTGCGTGGACTAGGTGAATGCGTGAGGTTTTATTGTGAACCCAGTATTTTAGCAGTGATGCGTTCGTGAAAAAGTACAGACACTTTAGATTTACATTCTTATTATATGTATAGAAGAAGAAGATAATTACAATATGCAACACACAAATATATGTACACATTCCAGAAGAATTTCTTAAAATGATATTAAAAACCGTGTTGAAATCAATTACGTAGTACTTACTACTAGTAAGTGAATTCCATAGACACAGTAGCACTTTTAAGTGATTCAATATTGCGTATATTTTCTATATATATCTTTTCTATTTTATTCAGAAAATAGCGTATGTTCCAGGCGATATTCGAAGAATGAATTGTTAGGTGAACAATATTTCAATATGTTTCGTGAAACTAAGAATTATTTTTGAAATTATTATTCATAGAACATATAACGGGCTCCACAATTCCAGTAACGAAGTGACCTGTGAAGAGTCCTGAGATTCCGTGAAGATGCCATTAAAGCACTCTCTACTGTGCCAATCTCCTTGAGAATCACTCCCAATTCTTACACCGTTAAAGTTTGTTCTTATTTAAAAGTGTAACGTATTACTATATTGTGTTTAACGTTGTATATATATTAAAAAAAAGAGTTAGAAATATAAAGTTCAGACACACAGTATTCATTAATCTATACCATAATTATAAAGCTGTAGGGCTTGTTTGTTTGGTTGAACGCGCTAATCTCAGGAACAACATGGTTCGATTTCAAAAATTGTTTCAGTGTTGGATAACTCATTTATCGAGGAAGGCTATAGGTTAGGATCGGAGCACCAATGAAGAATGTAACAAAATCTTTTTTTTTTCCTTTTGAGGGCTTCCGCTGCGTATTAGCGCTAGCTCAAAGTAACTATTCCACGAGGACGAAGTCGCGAGCAGAAGCTAGTTTTCTATATTTATAATATATATTTACTAAACGAAAATATACTTTATCCGTCTTTAGGACAGAATTAATATAATGGACTATAAAGCTTATGCAATGATTTGTATAGACCGTTTGGAATAATCATTTTACTTCATCTACCTGTGGATTCAGAACTTTAAACTAATGGTACTAATTTGATACAAAACATAATAGAACTGCTATAGAAGATTGACTTCATAATTAAATGAATATTTAGGCAAACAAATTTAATATTGTAGAATATCTTATCATTATTATATTAATCGTTGAATTTTCACGCCGTTGAAAAATATTTTTATCTGTCTTATACGATTACGTGATCAAAAAATTTGACCACGTGACCATATGGATTTTTTTTTATTGTTTTTTTTATAACTTATGGATTTAATCACACAAGCGATTAACCCCAATCTTATCTGAAGTAAATAATGATGTGGTCTAAAATGATAAAGATGCTAACGGTAGAAGGGTATTGGCTCAAGTGCAGCTCCTGGACTACACCTATAAATATTTACATATTATTACATTACATAACACCTATAAAAAGCCTTACACCACTATTCTATTCTATTCTTCTATTCATCATGACGTTCAATTATATCATAATCAAAGTTCCGAAAGTGTTGTCTGAATAGGCTAATTAATCTTTAGGCATCATCGATATGTGATTGAGTGATTGCTAAATATATTTTTGAAGTTATACTTCTTTTGGCGTGTTAGGGAAAAATGATGAGAGTAATTTTTTACGAAACGCGCGCACACCGTCACGAAAAACCGACACCCTGATGTTAGCTATAGTCCACATTTTGTTTTGTTTGTATTAAAATTTTCAATGTATTAAATACCTTTTTTCTATTGTTAGTGTCGTTTTTTCTACAAACGTAGAATAAGGCAAAAGATAAAATTTTTGAAAAAATTTTTATCTTGTTACGCCAAAGAAGTATAACTTCTAACGCGTGTACATAAGTACACACACACTTTTTTTTGTTATTACATTATTTAAGTAAAATACATATTCTTATAAGCACAAAACATGTTTTTTTTTTGTGTCATAGCATGCAAACGAACAGGTGGGTCACCTGATGTTAAGTGATCACCACCGTCCATAGACACTAACAACACCAGGGAAGTCGAAAGTGCGTTGCCCGCCTGTGTTTGGGGGAAGGGGAGGGTGGTGGGCCTCCGGTGCTCTCACTGACCGAACGAAACGCAACAATGCAAGCACTGTTACTTCACGTCGGTTTTCTATGAGAGGTAGTAGTACCCTGGGCGAGCCGACCCATTCATGCTGAAACCAGTAATAGCTTCAGTGTGGCTCTACCACCTATATATGTATAAAGGAATTATGTGAATAATCTAGTCTAGGTATATTTATAAAGATATTACATAACTATATATTAAAGATTTACGTTTTACCGGTTTTAGATTTTCTTTTAACAAATCTCTTTGTGTATCACGCATCCTTAATAGATTTGATAATATGAAAAGGGATTTATTACTGTAACATTATCGAGTGGAAACTGATAAAAAAGCTGGAGCTGTTACATTGTTACATAATCAAATTTGATACAGAATTAGGTTGAGAATGCTCAGATGGCGGCTACGAGTAAGTAAGAAGCGAAGTGATAGGGTCCCGATATACGTGTCCCGGGTACTGACGGCCGCTTTCACATTTTTGATATTCAGATGGAGCGACTCGGAGGAACAAAACCTGAGTTAACTTCACGATATTGAAAGCTTATGGATTTTCGATGTTGTCGGCGAACATAACTCGGTAATCATTGGCAGCGGAGTTGTAACGAGTGTGCGAAATCTTCAATTGTGAATTGATTTTCGATTATGGAAATAATTTTTTAAATAAACAACCATATACTAACACTTTTACTTAATTTTCGTGTGCTGGTAAAAATAATTTTAATATATACAATGAATATTATAATCTACACATATAAATAAAATTTAAGTAACTTCTATTTGTCGCAACTATAGGTCTCAAATAGACCGATTTTGACGATGCTGTAACATATAGATTTATCATTTCATAGTATAAGCTAGGAATATAATTACTCACTAATTACTTACTTCATAGAGGCTACGCACTAATAATAATATATGACGAAAGTAACTTAAAGCGGTTAAAAGTGTTTCAGGAGTTGGGTTTTATTGTTTAAAAACAATATGTTTAAAAAAATACGATAAAAAGTCTACGATTAATCCAAACAATTTTTATAAATTCAGTTCCAATGAAACGTCAAAACTATTTACATGAGAACGACGTCACAAGTACCAGTTTCTTAAAACAATGACTATACTACAAAACTTAATTTGCATTAAGTTGAATGAGATAGCATAATTTCCCATAGGAACTTGGGTTTCGAATGACAAAGATTTCATAGTGTAACTATAATATGGTGTGAGGGTATTCTATATCATTTGTCTGACCACCTTCTATCATCAAGATGAATATGTGCTCTTAAGCATCTAAAAATGTGTTACAATAGACATTTAAATTCCGGTAACATTGCAATAGCGAAGTTACTTTAGCATTGTAACCTACTCGATCTGAAACTTGGATGCGCAATATACTTAATAAAAACTAGTTAATATCAACAAAATTCTGCATTTCAATGAGATTATATATAAATACAATTTTTATTCAATTGAGACTTTATTGAGGCTAGAGAATAATAGAAAATATGATATTATTAGAGGTTTCTCTTTATAGTATCGTGTTACAGTACCTTTACTGGATAAATGAAAAAAGTAAATAAGTATATTTCAAATACAGCTTTGAAGTCAGCGTGTCAATGAATATTCATGGGATTTATTGAGAATCCGTACAAAGAACATCGATAATTTAATCAGTTCTACCTCTCATATTAAAAGGCGACTACTTACATCTGCAACTGAATTCGTCTAACCGTTTTGGTTGGCGGCCAATTTTAATTGAATGAAAAAATGATCGTCTACCCATTTTTTCGTTTTGGATGATGGGCTAATGGAAATTGGCAGCAGACTCGGCTGCCACCCGTGCCAACTTTTGCGGAGGCAGCTATCGCTACGGTCCAGTTCAACGGTGCTGCCGAGATATGGATATCGGTTCGATTGAATAATGTTCTCGTGGCAATTGCCTTCCAGTGCGCCACCGATCAAGGTAATTTATTATTCCGCTTTGTCGTAAATTACCCTTTCCCAGGTACACTGTTGGGGTCAGCTGATGAGGATTCAGGAACAATGAAACATTGGTTGACTTCACAGTGGACTGTATATTTTAACTTTCACAATGTATATAATCGTATGTAACGAGCCGGTGACAATACATATTTTTCGTGGTTTAACACTACAATTATAGGATTACAAGTAGTACATTATACGTGCCTTACTGCCGCACGTTCATCCATACATTTACATAATTCACGTAAATTTACATTATATTTTTATTGAGGGTTCCGTATAACATCAGACAAATAATAATAATAATCGTATTGGCGGTTACATTTAAATTTGTTACATAAACGATATTTCTAAACATTACATAAGACATATTGAACACAGAAACCAAGTAAATAAGAAATACGACAGTTTATCTGTACGTATTATGTAAACAAATTTATACACATAGACATAGTTTGTCTGACTATACCAGACACATTAAACTTGCACATATATCGTGTTTCTTAATATAATATGACATCCCATTACGCATAATGAGCATTAGTTTAGAGAAATATATAGATATACATAAGAACTCATCTGTTCGTAGTAAATAGCGAAACTAGAGAAACATTTATTAGACATTTATTTACAACATTTATTTCTAGCTCATCTGTCCGTAACAGCCTCCCCCCGGCGTAGATCTTCGAGCCCATCTTCACCAGGTAGGACAATGAGCCTTCTCACAGGTCTTCGAAAGGTACCGCCACGCGTCCGCACGTCCGCACTTCGTACGACTCCGTCCGGACCTACATATATTTTCTCTACTTGCCCTTTGGGCCAGACATTTCGCGGTAATAACCCGTCCGCGATAACTACTAAATTTCCTACTTTTATTTGATCGCTATTTCGTGTTCTGACGTCACCACGGGGTGTTAAAGTCGGCAAATATTCACGCAACCATCGTGACCAAAACATGTTCGCGAGCGCTTGCGCCGCCCTCCATGACTTCCTATCGGCCGGTTGACACTCCCCGACGTGAGGTACCCCGGTGGCTGAACCGATCAAAAAATGATTAGGCGTTAAAGCCTCCGCGTCGTCGTACTCTGACGCTACATACGTGAGTGGTCGTGAGTTTACCGTGTGCTCTATCTCGGTAAGCACGGTCGCTAACACCTCTTCGCGAGGGGCTCTCTCGTTGAGCGTAACAGCGAGGGCAGAATTTTTAATTTTTCGGACTGACTATGCTATTGGCCTTTTTAGAGGCCTCTACAGCTTCACCGGACTACTAAGGCGAGCGCTTAAGGCACTCAGCCGATTTTATTTAGGCAACTAGCTCAAGGGTGCGCGGCACACCTCGGCTTGGGCTGTTGCTGTTATCCCGGATCTAACCTAGCTAAACTATTCTAAGCTATTCATACATATATTCATTTGTGAATCATGCAATCGAAATTGCATGATTCACAAATGCATACGTGTATATCGGAATGAAACAAGCTAAACTATTCGATTCAGCTCGAAAAAAAAGGGAAAAAAAAAACAAACCCATCCACTATGTGTATGTATGTGCACGTGTGGTGAGAGTTGATCTCATGTGTGAGTACAAGTGATGTAGGTGAGTCACTGTGTCGCGAAAGTGATATCTCGGGGGCTCCAACCGGGGACGACCTCGGCTCGAGATATCACTGAGAACCACGATGTGTGCGGGAACTAACTAACGAGGGATCCTTCTCTCACGGCGGCGTCAGGGAAGGTTACGCGTGCGTGAGCGCAAACACGCATATTAAAATATCGAATTTAAAGTTTACTGAACGGCGTCGGCGCCGGAATCTAAAATAGAAATAGCAAAAATTATTATTATTACTTGATCGTTTTAGGGGAAGTGAGACGTAAATACACGGATTTACTCTGACTTATATGAGTTATTTATTTATTAACGGCGGCGCGCACGAGCCGTTGCAGGGTAGCCGAAATGGCTGGATACCTATGTATGGCTGTCAAGGGACCTAGAGACGGATTTCGGACCGTCTCTTCGTATGCCGAGATCTCCGAGATCTCGTGAAAAATGAGCAATTGACCTACGTAGTCAATGCTCGATAGGGAAAAGGAGTATGCGGGGTCGGCCTGTGAAGGCTTAGCCGCCTGGGATTTCGGGATCGGCTGAGACGCGGGCTTGGGAGCCCACGGGGCCTGAGGGGCCCGGTAGGGGCGGGGGGGCGCGCTAGTCGCGGGTACGGACGTTGCCGGTGCACGAGATGTGCTCGGCAGGCTCGGGAAGGACTCTCGGGATATGAGAGGCGGAGGTCGGGGGCGGGCGGTGGCGGCGGGCGTCCTAGACGGGGAGACCTGTCTGGGGTAGCGGGGGCGCTTTGTGCGGGGGGGGGGGGGACATCCGCGATAGTTCGCGGTATGGCCCTCGCCGCGGCACAAGACGCAGCTCGGAGGGTCAGAGGAGGTCGGAGAGCGGGAGCACTCCTTAGTGGAGTGGTCGCCGAGGCACTTAACACACCTGGGACGCAGGCGACAATTACGTGCGGAGTGTCCGTAAACCTGACAGTTGTGACACTGTGAGGGTACGGACGTTTTGCGCGGCGGCTCGACAATAATGCCGGAGAGGCCGCAGAGGGTCGAGAGATCGAAAATGGCTTTCCCTTCCTTGGTGCGGTCGAGAACGACTAACACCATATTGTAGGGTGCCTTCGTGCGCGGAGAGCGCATGCGGTGTACCTCACGAACAGGAATGTCCTTTTCGTTGAGGTCGTCGGAGATGTCATCGGTTGGGATTTCGGCGGGGACTCTACGGATGACAACTCGTAGTAAGCGCTCTTCCTCGAGCGAATGAGTGAAATAACCGAACTTGCTATCCCGAAGGAAACGAGTCAGGTTTTTATGGGCGGCAGGGGTCGCGACCTTCACCTGGATACCGACAGGGGTATTCACGGCGGAGGTAAAGGGAATCTCTGCTGTTTCCAGCATGTGACGAATCTCGACCCAGGACGCCTTGTCCTGGATCGTAACGGGGGGCGGTGGGCGGGGCTTCTTACTCGTGACTGCGGGTTCCGCAGCTTGAGGCGAAGCCGGTCTGGAGGGCGTGGATGTCGTTTTTGGCACTTTCGTGCCATCAACGTTGAGAAGTTTCGAGGGCTTAGGGCCCTCGTTATCGGAAGAGGGATTCGCGCGCTTATGGCGCTGGCGGTGCGAGACGGTGGAGAAGCCATCGTTCGCGGGATCTTGCTCCATATCGGAGCCCTCCTCGTCTGGGATGGGAGCGGAGGGGTTGTTTGCTTCTACAGCGGTCTGGTTTTCCTGCAAGAGTAGGGCGAAGGAGTTGGATATAGGAAAGGCAGCGTTGGACGGGACTGTGGGCGGGGGACCTCAGTTTTGAAAGATTCGCGCCTCTCTACAGAAGCGATCGTACTCCGTGACGGCTGTCGGACAGCAGTTCATGACGAACTTGCGAAACCGAGCATGTTCGCGCTCGGGAGTGATTGGCTGGGCCATACCGGGACCTGAGTGGGGATAGGGGAGCCGCGAAACAAACCTCCCTGCCTTAGGGGCAGGGGGGCGCGCCTGAACGGAAAATTACGGGACTATCCGAGTCCGGACCAAAATACCTGTGGGCGAAGTGCAATGCCGCACGGTATAGAGCCTACAAAGCCTAGAGGGAGAGCCCTAGCAATCCCGGGGCCGAGAACGCAGACCGGTAAACCGGGCTACGCCCAAACAGACACCCGAGGATGGAATGAGGGGATCAGGTGGGTGGGAGGGAGACACCGTGGACTTGACTAGGCGACCTCGCCAAGGCCAAGCTACCCAGGCCCGTCTGTTAATGCAGTAGGCCGCGGAGCCTACGGCGAGCGGACAGGTCGCTCCAACTCAGTTCGTTGTCTACACCGTTAGGTATCCGTGAGTTGGCCAGACGACTGGACTTTCAAAAGAAATTAACCCGGGTTCGCACCGAAAGGTGCGGTTTGATACGCTCTAAAGTCGAGCGCCTTACGATTGACAGTCTGTTATTGTACCAATTGACAACCTGTTACTATTGCTAGTAACGGCAAATGACGATTCGCGGCGGACACACACGAGTGTTCGTAACGCACGATACGCGACGATCAACCGGCACTAAACGCGACACACACGGCACTGAACGCGAAGAAGCGCGGCGCGACACAACGTAGACACGAAGCGGGCGACACGAGACTCGAAGGCAGCACTGTGCGTACGGCGCGCGGAGACCGACTGAACGCGAGCGAAGCGCGGACACGACTAACTGCGAGAGCGTCGGAGGCGAAGTGAAGCGAGCGCGAGCGCGAGAGCGAGATAGCGGATCGGACGGCGAGAGTAGCGGACGCAGCGGAGGCACGTCTGTACACGACGACGGCCCGATCGGAACTCCCCTTCTTTTTTTTTTTTTTTTTTTTTTTTTTTTTTTTTTTTTTTTTTCCCCCCCCCCCCCTTTTCTTTCTTTTCCCCCCCCCCCCCCCTCCCCCCCCCCTCTTTTTTTTTTTTTTTTTCTTTTTTTTCCCCCCCTTTTTTTTTTTTTTTTTTTTTTTTTTTTTTTTTTTTTTTTTTCTTCGGGGTTTTTTTTTTCTTATTTTTGCCTTCCCCCCCCCCCTCTTTTTTTTTTTCCCCGGTGTTTCCCCCCCCCGTGGGGTCCCCCGTGGGTGACTAAAAAATTATTAGGGTTAAATCCTCCCCGTCTCTTCTCTACCTACATACGTGAGTGGTCGTGAGTTTACCGTGTGCTCTATCTCGGTAAGCACAGTTGCTAACACCTCTTCGCGAGGGGCTCTCTCTTAGCTACAGCGAGGGCAGTTTTCACACTGCGAATTAAACGTTCCCACGCTCCCCCCTGGTTTGGTGCGCCCGGGTCAGTAAACTTCCACTCGGTGTGTTTTGATAACACGTAATTTTGTAACTCCGGTATCCACTCTCGATACGCGATATTTAACTCAACCGACGCTCCGCGAAAGTTTGTTCCGTTATCGGACCACATAATTTCTGGCCACCCCCGTCGGGCTGCCATACGCCGTAATGACATAATCGCGGAATCCGTACTCAAACTAGCTACCGTTTCGATGTGAATCGCGCGAGTTACCAAACATGTAAACAGCATGCCCCATCGTTTTTCGCGTCGCCTACCGATGGTCACTGTCATAGGTCCGAAACAGTCAACACCACATCGAGAAAACGGCCTCGTATATGCGTCTAACCGTGCGTTCGGTAAGTTACCTTTTACCGGTACTACGGGAGCTGATTTTCGTAATCTACACAGCCCACACTCGCGTAGCGCTTTCTTTACCGACGGCCTCAGACGTAAAACCCAGTATTGTTGCCGTATCTCGTTCACGATGTGTTCACGTCCGGAATGATGATTATTTTTATGACTATTACGAATAATCAATAACGATAAATGATGCGCACCGTCCAATATCGGTGGCTCTTTCATTTTTATATGTACGGAACTCGCGTTTATTCTACCGTTCAACCTAATGATACCGTCGGTTCCGTACATCGGATCTAACTTATATAGTCGACTCGTTCTGTCGACATGTTTTCCCGCCGCTAACCTAGCGATCTCTTCGGGAAAGCTATCCTTTTGTGACAGCTTTATCAAAAATTGTTCTGCTTTTTCAATATGCGTGATGTTCATTGTGTCGGCTCGCTTACGACACTTGTCAATGAACGCGAACACGTACGCGACTGTCCGCTTAGCACGCTCGTATGATGAAAATCGTTCTATTTTCACCACTGGAGTGTCACACGTCACCGTGTGTGCCACTAACTCGTCATTTTCATCTTCATATCGTGGATTGGTGGTCTCGACGGGCCATCGATCCCCGTTCGTGCGTAAACTCGGAGTGTCACACGTCACCGTGTGCGCCACTACCACATCATCGTCGTTTTCTTTCGTACGTAAACTACGTAATGCCATATCATAACTCGGTGGCATGACAACCTCATCTGTCGTCCATGGTAAGCCTACTTCGAAGTGACCGTCGATCCTGCATACGGTGCGTTCGAAGACATCCTTTGCTCGTTCTTCTCGAGCGTTAGGCTTTTGTATTTTCGATATACCTAAAGAGTCTATATCGAAGTGCGATTTGACGAGAGCACTCAATTCGTCGTCTCTTTCGCACACGTTCTCTTGACACGTTCGTACATGTAATACAGACTCGTTCTGCTGTATTATAGAGCTTCTCGGCGTTTTTCCATGTAACACCCATCCGAGTCGTGTGAGTGACGCGGCAGGTTCGTTATTCTTACGAGATAACAACCGTCGTGTTACAATTAGATGCCAATTGTCTGCTCCAATGAGAATGCTTGGTCTAACATCCGAGTAACACATACTCTTTTCACACATTCCTTTGAGGTACGATCGTTTACATAATTCCGGTTTTACGGTTTGTTTACCGAGAATGAGATTTCGGACCGTACGCGCTTTGATCCTGTGACAATCCAATTGACCTTCGCCTTGTATCCTGAGATCAACCTCTTGACTGTCGATTTCCCTCTGAACCGATGTGACCCCCTGAATGTTTAACGTTCGTGCCGGACCCTCTGCGCCGACCATTCGGGCGATCTCTTCGTCGATCAGAGTGATTGTGGATCCTTCATCCAATAACGCATACGTCTTCAACGTTCCTCCGTCATTCTTGGTAATGTATACGGGACACACCTTCAGCAAAACTTGTTCGTCATTACCCGGTCGGTGCGCCGATGCTGCGATTACGTTGTCCTCTTTAGGCGGCAGATGTAATAAGGCGTGATGCGGCTGTCTACACTCGTTCTTACCGCATTTCCTTGCTTTACATTCAGTCCGCCTATGTTTACTGTCTAGACAGAGAAAGCAGATACGCGTCTCTTTCGCCCAATTCCACCTCTCTGCGACAGACATATCGTTCAACTTGAAACATTGTGAAGTTCGATGTTCATTTCCACAAAGGAAGCAGCACATTGAACGCGTTGAACTCTTTTTTGTGACTTCGTCTACTTTATATACCTTATTCGCTTGACGGTATCGCTCACTCGTTCTATTCGGTGGCACCGTATGTTTGACGATAGGGTTCCGTACTATCGTCGAATCCGAAGTTGAATATGCGTGTCGAACGGCTCGATCGGCTTCTCTCATTAAGAACCGAGATAACGTGATAATCTCTGGTTCGTCCCGATTCCCGAACTCTTCCGCATAATCACACCACTTCGATTTTAAATGCGGAGTTAATCTCTCGGTTATCTGCCGCACCAACATAGGGTTCTGTAGGTACCCTTTTTCGTCGACAGCTGTTATAACCGCGACGATGTTTTGCACTTTTACAGCGAAACCGTTCAATTCACTCGCTGTAGTACCCATACGTGGTAATTTCTTGATATCTTCCATCGCGTGGTCGATAATAACTTCCGGTCGTCCGTAACACTGCTCCAAAGTGTTTATAATGACATCCGGGTTGTTTGCTGTATACAGCAACGCTGATACAGACTGTCTGGCTTCACCTTTCAGACACGTCCGCAGGCGAATCATGTTTTCTGTCGCCGAATATCTGTATATATTCGTAGATTCCCTGTACGCGGCTTTAAAAGGCAACCAGTCCGTGATTGATCCCATGAACGTCGGCAAGTCCTGTATATGTCTAGGCGATGACCTCGATCCAGCCATCCGCTCCAGAGCATCTGCCAACCTGTCGATTCCTCTATCTCGGGATCGGTCCGGTGTGGGCGACCTCGGCCGACGCTGCACCGTCTCTTCGTTTGTGACGTTCGGTGTCACATATGGTCGCGTCATCCTGATCTCGGCTTCCGCTGGTGGTGGTGAAATGCGCCTTGGTTCACGGTCACACTCCCCCCGTATCGGGACCTGTGTCTTCTGTAACCAATAGTTCACCCGACGGTTCGCGTCGGTAGGTTCTTCTGCACACAAGCTCTCCCGATCGGTTTCCTCGCGGATTGTAGCGACGTCTGCCGCTAGCCTCTTCTTGATGAGCAGCGACTGTAGTTGTAGCTCCTGTCGTTTTATTTCGACGAGTTGCTCTTCGGCCTCCAACTCGGCCTGCCTAATCCTAGCTACGGCGCTGGCGGTGGACCGATGCGAGCGTACCGACGGTGCTCGCGATCCCCTGGCCTCGGTGGCCGCGGCGTGGATCATGGCGGCGCGCGACGTCAACGTTTCGGTCGTGACGGTATCGTTCGCGACGGTACGTGTCTTCGTGTGCGCGTGTGTGTGTGCGGACGGCGACGCGGGCGATTCCTCGAACACCCGTGTCTTCTCTTCGACTGCTTGGCTTCTTGTAGTCGGCATCTTCAGCACTTGCTAGCTCCTACAAGCCCTAACAGCCCTATCAATCCCTAACAGCCCTAACAGTCCCTAACAGTCCTTCGGGAGGGCCCACACGTGGGATATGCTCCCTCAGGGATGGACAGCAGGATAGGTAAGGGTGGGGACTACCCAACAGAGGAGTGAGACCACTACGGGGCGCTCAGGAGTCGGTTGGAATGTACGACTCCGTCGGCAGTGCCTACAGTCCGGCCCCCGTACCGATAACACTCTTATTGGCGTAGTGATACGATTGACATTCGTTCGTTGCCCAATACTCAGGCCGTTTGTCACCGTCAGGTGGCCCAAGTGTGGGTTGAAACTGCAGACTCGCCGCACCGCACGGTGACTCGATCTCGACGAGATACCCAGGCTCGTCGCACCGTTCGGTGTTCTTCTCTCGGCGATATGCAGCGCAGGCTCGTCGCACCGTTCGGTGTTTTTCTCACGACGATCCTGCAGGTACGATCTTCCAGCCGATGTCTCGTTCTGCACCGCTGGTCGTACGGAAGTGCCCAGTCTCGTACAACGATTTGCTTCTTTTTTCCACAGCTTCTCTCGTTCAGAATGCTGCTGGAGTCCTCTTCAATAAGGCTGGCTTGAATCCTCTTCAATAAGGCTGCCTTGAATCCTCTTCAAATGCGCTGGCTTCTATCCGGCTGCGATGGACCAAACTTGTTGGGGTCAGCTGATGAGGATTCAGGAACAATGAAACATTGGTTGACTTCACAGTGGACTGTATATTTTAACTTTCACAATGTATATAATCGTATGTAACGAGCCGGTGACAATACATATTTTTCGTGGTTTAACACTACAATTATAGGATTACAAGTAGTACATTATACGTGCCTTACTGCCGCACGTTCATCCATACATTTACATAATTCACGTAAATTTACATTATACTTTTATTGAGGGTTCCGTATAACATCAGACAAATAATAATAATAATCGTATTGGCGGTTACATTTAAATTTGTTACATAAACGATATTTCTAAACATTACATAAGACATATTGAACACAGAAACCAAGTAAATAAGAAATACGACAGTTTATCTGTACGTATTATGTAAACAAATTTATACACATAGACATAGTTTGTCTGACTATACCAGACACATTAAACTTGCACATATATCGTGTTTCTTAATATAATATGACATCCCATTACGCATAATGAGCATTAGTTTAGAGAAATATATAGATATACATAAGAACTCATCTGTTCGTAGTAAATAGCGAAACTAGAGAAACATTTATTAGACATTTATTTACAACATTTATTTCTAGCTCATCTGTCCGTAACATACACGGTTACTTAGATTAAAACAGGGCTACACGTTTCGTTGATTTTTAATATTAACCAAGCATTTCGTACATATTCGTATTCCCCGGAATTTTGTATTTCAATGATTTCATTCATCTTTTAAACGTGGAGTCGATCGCGTGTGCTTCAAATGGACGTATTGGCATGCAAAGCCTTCTGCAGTTTCTATTGAATTGTAAATTTGAGCCCTGAGACTCGAACATTGGTTCACGATAAAAATAGGTATTATAAAAATCCTTTTCCGCTTCTTAAATTCTGACTTTAATTTATTTATTCAAATTTTTACAGAATCGTAAAGAAGTAATACTCGTATAGTCTTTTATTTAAGAATTGCGTAAGTACTTTTACTGACTCAGGTGATGCAGATATAAATAGTTTTTCAATTACATTGTATGCTATACAAGTACAATATTTGCACTAAACAAGTATGTATTAATTATCAGTATTACTTGAAGTGTCATATCCGCAAATAGACAGCCATGTGCCGTGTATGAGAGCGTTTATAAGGACTTTACTCGTATGGCGTAGAATTTAATGAGTGCGAATATATCATGTGCAAACTATTAAAGCTCAGGCAAGTGCTTGTGAGTTGTTGCGTGAGAGTTTTGTTGTGTGCATCATAACATTGTAAAAATAGTAATTTCTCTAAATAATGTTTTTATTAGTATAGGACTATAAAGCTGAAATGTCATAAAGAGGTGGAAGAAAGTATAAAGAATAAATATTGTTAATTATATAAGTTTAACGGGCCCGGCGGACGTTATCCCGCCCTGATAATAAAAAAACCTTGGCAAATTATATACCTAAACCTTCCCCATGAGTCACTTTATCTACTGGTGAAAACTGTATAAAAATCTGTTCAGTAGTTTTTGAGTTTATCGCGAACAGATAGACAAACAGACAGACGAGGCAGAGGACTTTGTTTTGTAATACGTAGTGATATTTTAGGTCTATGGTTGTGAGGGAATCATAATGTAGCAAAACCAAACTCATTTGTACATGTGAAAAATATACAAAAAAAAGACGACTATAGCGGAGATGTAGGGCAATCGTGGCATACACACATTAAAAAAAAAACTCATAATGCCTCGCTTCCACCCAAGATCAGCTCGTGTATGCCTGGGTGCGTGACTGCATTAATCATGGCATTTTAAATAGGTGTTTTTCTTGACAATATTTTGGGATCGTAATAAAATCTATACAGACAAAATAAAATTTGATTGTTTATAGTTTGTTCGTATCAATTAATGAAACGGCTGAATAGTTTTCGAGGACACATTTAATAGCAAATATAGAACTATATATTTGCTTTGTATTTTCACAAGAAATTGCAAGCATCTACAAGTCTCAGAAAAAATAGTGTCTTTATTTAACCTAGATACATATACTTCAATGGTACTGCTTCATAAATATGTTGTGTAATTATTTAGCAATACACGAAATAGAGCGGTAGTTAAAGTAACATTATATCGTGAATTGTGTCTATAGCAACTGACAATGCATTCGAGTATGCATGCAAATTTAAATTCTCCGATGTCTCTCATAGAAATCTAGTTTGGAACTGATGTTATTGTTATCTGAAATGCGACGAACCATTATACGAATTGGGTTAGGTTTATGCGAGAGAATGAAAATACAAACATTTTTATTATATACTAGCTGTGGCCGCGACTTCGTAGAACCCTATGTGAAAAACAATGATTAATAAAGTCATCTGAATGTATTAAGTCCATTTACTTATCTACTTTTCTCTCGTACTTACGCTGCGTCGTCATTAAAGTTACAATAACTTTTGAAAGAGTGGACCGATTTTAATGAAACAAAGACTAACTTATTTTCGAAGACATGCTTTATGGTTTTCTTGGTTTTATTGTGAACCCAGTACTTTAGCAGTGATGCGTGTTCATACAAACAGACAGATAGAGAGACAGACATTTCTCAAAATGATTGAAATGTATTGTATTACTTATTTCTAGACACCTGTAACAATTTTTTTCACGAAAATCTAAAAAGTACAGACAAGTTTTATGTATTCACAGAAGGTATGTATGCATTCTTTTAAAATCAATATGAAATTTGCAAATACATATTGACTAAGGGATCAATATTTTATAGTAAAGTAGGTGAATACTTATTTATGTCGACCATGTAGTACAACTATTTACAAAACGAAATCGCAAAGCGAAACCGAACGAACACGCTTAACGTTCGTTTAGATACGTATTTTGTTGACCGAGATTGTTTATGAGCAATCCGCGATTACAATATTGCGCTACTGATAACATTGCCTATAGAGATATATTTTAAACAATGGTTACAATAACTCACGTATAATGTATAAATGAAGTGATATAATATTAAAATTTAAGGTATGGATAATTGTAAGACTATTTATTAACGTGTATCATTTTCACGAATATACAAAAACCATCAATGACTCTTTTTTTTTCGACCTGACTACCCCATTAGCCTAGCAAGACCTGAACAGTTTCACCGGACTACTATCAATGCCTTGTAAGGCAGCAAGCCTTTACCAGTCAACAGTTTTTACAATCAATATATAAGCGCCGTTATAACTTCTGACTGTTAATTTATACGCGTGTACGATATTATGTAAGATTTTGTCACGTGATATATTGTTTTTCATTTAAGAATCTATTTTTTGCAAAAAAAACGTGTTGCTTTGTGTTTTAACATACATTTACATTAGTATTATTCATCTGTTCTTATAATATAAATAGGTGGTGCCTGCTCGATTCGCTACGTGTGTTATCCTTTATTAAATTTGATGTGGTACTTCTAGAACTGTTAAAAAAGCGTTTAAAAATGTTTCGTGAAAATTTGTCAAATAATTTTTAGTTAAATTGATTGAAATATCCCTACAAATAGTTGTGTGTATTAGTGTAAAATAAAAAAAGACAAGGTAAAACAGCAGGTACATTTTATAGGTTTGGATATAGGAGTTAATCTTCAGAACCATCAATAGCAAACGACTATATCCTCAAGTGCTATGGACTATTTTTTTATGTGATAACCATGAATCATAGATCCTATAGTGCGCTTAGCTTGCTGGCGCAGGATGTGGAGTTCTGTAGAACATTATTAAACAACTTATTCGCCAATTTATAACAGTCAAACTTTAATATAAAACCAAAATTGTTAAAATACGAGATATATACATTAATAATTGTCTCTATTTAATTTACAATTATAAAACAGTTATGTAACTTCTATTGCAGAACAACATATAATAATCATTTCACAAGTTAAAGGGTTTAATATTTAATGTAACTGTTATTGAAACCTAACTGTAAACTACGTAAACGATTTTAATACCGTTTTCATTATCGTATGTACTCTTAATAAATATATTAGATGTTATCACAAATAAAAAATTACACGTAACGAAAAAAGTTGTTGTTTTTTTTATATCAAAAGTAGGCAAATGAACAGGTGGGTCACCTGATGTTAAGTGATGACCACTGTCCATAGACACTAGCAACACCATGGGAGTCGCAAGTACGTTGCCAGCCTGTGTATGGTGGAGAGGGAGGGGTAGGGAAAGGGGGAAGGGAAAGGGAAAGGGGGAAGGGAGGTGGGCCTCCGGCACTCTCAATGACCGAACGAAACGCAACAATGCAAGCACTGTTACTTCACGTCGGTTTTCTGTGAGAGGGTGGTACTACCCCGGGGGAGCCGACCCATTCATGCTGAAACTACTAATGGCTACAGCGTGGCTCTACCACCTACAGCGTGGCTCTACCACCTACAGCGTGGCTCTACCACCTACAGCGTGGCTCTACCACCTACAAAATTGTTTGTTTGAAGATTCCTACTTAGCTTCTATGACTCTGGATTTAAATCGTATAAATACATATAACGGGACATTAGTACATTCCACCCATGCTAGTTATAAAATATTTATAAATATTATTTCATGATATTGTGGTTTTTAAAACAGTGCCAAACTGTTTTTTATTGCTTGTACCCTTTGCGAACTTGGATTACGATTACGCGAAATTGAATCTTTTTATAGCAAACAGTTAAGTGGGTAGGTTTATATTTTCCAGAGCCTTACATAATATAATGTTAATATATTATTATTAATCTCACACGTTCTGTGTAAAATTTAATACTCATTAATAATATCTGTTTGTGTATCACGATAAATTAATACATTAGATGAGTTTACTTAAACCGCTCCGCTAATAAACAATATCGGGACCTATCAACCGTTGTTTCTGGATATTAATTTCATTTAGGTTCTATGTAAATATATAACGTTGGCGTATGGGCGTCGAAACTCTGTAGATAAGCATTAATGTGGTTTCAACCTATCTCAATTTCTTAAACTGTTTACCATTAAACAGTATAAATTAATATTGAATATGTTTGTGTCTCTAGAACAACAAAATTTACGGTTAATAGTTTTAGATTTCATTATTGATATAAATTGTTAAAAACATTCATTACTTCAATAAAATAATTTTAACAGTTCATTACAAGAGGTATTTTGCTACACAAAATGTAGTTTTCATTATTGCTATGTATTATTGTATGAATATTATTAAATCTTTTTATAAAAAATATTAATATACTTATACATACCTATATGCTATATATTTTTAGTATCAAGTGAGAGTGTCGAGGATATATCATTATATAGTATAACAAAGTCCCCTACCGTGTTTGTCTGTCTGTTCGCGATAAACTCAAAAACTACTGAACAGA
Organism: Antheraea yamamai; assembly: GCA_036509395.1. NCBI lineage: Eukaryota > Metazoa > Arthropoda > Insecta > Lepidoptera > Saturniidae > Antheraea > Antheraea yamamai. The sequence continues at coordinate 9,263,710 of AP028429.1, forward strand.
TCTTCATGCGGATAAAGCGATAAAGTGTTTCATGAGGAACGTTTTGGTATATAACTTGTCAAGGGCTTTTTTAATAATCAGGGCGGGAGAACGTCTGCCGTTCCCGCTAGTTTATTATAAAATATACAAAGAAATAGACACCATAATTCGTACACGGACAAGATGAACATTTTTTAGGAAATAGTTATACATGATTTGATGTGAATTCTCATTCACCTTGTTTAAGATTTCGATTCTCCGAGATGTGATCACGATAACCAACCTCGATATAAACATTGAAATTAAAAGCGCAATGTATATTCGTATCTAGGATATTTAAGTTCTTGTATGTCCGTTCTCCTCGAAAACTATTCTCATGAATACCATTATAGGTTTAGCGTTTAGCCATAATCTCACTTTATCTTAAATTAAATGACAATGTGATCTAAGAAGGTAAACACACTAAACTATACTGGACTGGCTCTCAAGTGCAGGCCGGAATACACCTATAGATACTAGGAGTTATATTTTCAAGTTAAAGGCAGTAACTCGTCTGGCGAACTTAAAACCCTACCACCATGCTATGGATTCATCACGATGTGTCCTTCACAGAAAACTCTGGTTTATTCACAAGCATTCGAACCTGCATCGATCGACTAAGCCTTCATCGCTTAACATCGCATCGCATCATTCGCTGCAAGAATATACTTGAGTGAAGAAGGCGTTACTTCGCGGAAAAACCATCACTAAATATTATAGGGGATGTTACTTTACACTCCCTAACTTAAGTAATGTGACTTCCAGGCGGAAGCGCAAAGTAACGTCTACTATAATATTTACTCAACAATATATAATTTATTTCCTCATTTAACACTACCCAGTTACTTGTCTCACTGAGCGTGTTACAACGTCTGGGCGTCGGTGCTACAATTTTGCGGTGACTTCCATCTGGACATGAACTAAAAAATCTCGACGTCTAATCTTTGTCGTACTGTAAAGTTTTGAATCAGTATCTCATCGTGTTCCTTCCTTCTTATGAGAACGGGTTAAGCATTTCGTGGAGAATCAAGAAAAATATACGCAGGCCGGCGTTACAGCGGCCATGGATTGTTTTTCTTTTGTTGGTACTATACTTCAAGCAAACTACAGCTACTTTACCGTGCTATTATAAAAAAGACTCAAATTATAATTATTAAAAACAAGTAATCAAGAGTGTATACATATTGTTACTAAATAAATAATTAATTCGTACACGATAATTGAACAAATTATCGCATCCTGACTTTTTTGCTAATATTATAAATGCGAATGTAAATTTGTTTATTAGTTTGTTATGCAATTCTTTACTACTCAGCCGGTCATCATAAAATTTTGCATACAAATTGTCAGTGGTACAAAAAGGAATATCAAGTACATTTTATCAAGAAAACATTTACTGTTTCCGAGAGATAGGTCAGATCCACAATAACACGGGCGAATCCGCGAGCAAAAGCTCGTTTTGTGTATAACCCACTATATATTTTTTTAATTCTTTAATATGGGACAGTATTCACTTCTATTCTAAGTAAGTTTTTCGTAAAATATCAAAATCTATTAATTGTAGTTAATATAATTTGACATGAACTAAAAGATCACCATTTGTGAAATTGAATTACGAATATGTGTAGTAATTTTTACTTTATGTTTAATTTAACTGTCTGCATATTGTTACTATCAGTAGATACATCTGTATTCAAACTTGTGTCTGCAGAAAGTTAGTCTTTCAAAACAGTCTGGAACTCCCACTCTTATCTCTGATACGTTGGAACTACTCGGAGCTTAAAATATCTGGGAGTGTTCATTTTCTACATAGAATATTTCAAACTCGACTCATGCATCATAAAACTTTACCAAACAAATAAATAGTAAATACACCTCCTTGTAATAATGTTTATAGGAGTAGGTACTACGCATTTTAGAATAATAAGTCCGGTGTAAAGCTTGAACTTTTAACGAGGAGCGTTTTCATATCGATTTTTTGTTCAAAGTTTGATGTTCAGAAATATATATATACTAGCGGGCCGTGCGGACGTTGTCCTGCCTTGATAATAAAAAAAAATATCTAAAATTCAACCGCAGCGCCACCTACCGAGTCCAATTGTAAATCTAAACCATTCTCGGATCCACTGGAACACGCACACAAAATTTCATTAAAATCGGTCCAGACGTTTAGGAAGAGTTCAGTGACATACACACGTACAGAAGAAATTTATATATAAAGATAGGCGTTGTTATTAACAAGTTTATTATACAGGCAGTAGTTTCAATGCGATCACTAATTATATACAGCTATAAGAATGATTATGTTTTTTAATATATATATTTTTTTCAGGCTATAATTTCATTGCATGAATAGAAAAACAATAACCTTGAACCTATACTTCTTATTTTTATTAGTTTGGATTACTTTCTCTTTGAGTAAAATAATTTTCATCTAAAATACACATTCACAAAATTTCAGACAGAAAATGAAAAAAAGACATAAAAAAAATCAATTTCGAGTTATGTCTGCAAACGACCTTGTTACCGCGTTAAGGACCTTGAACTATATCTGTCGAAATACTTTTTTGATAAATCAATAACACAGATTGATTGTTTGGTATTATAGAAAACTCAGTGAGTGAGTCTACCGCTTATATGAGGATTTTTTTTAGATAGTTTATTGATCTAATTATTTCTTGACTAGTAAGTACTATTGTTAACAAAAAATAGAATAGTTTCGGGCAGCAGGACCAATGGCTCTTTTTTCAATTCATACTTATAAGATACTGACAAAGACTGTCAAAGCTCAGACTAAAATCTGTAAACACAATACATTTAATACTACAAGTGATATTAAATACCCGCATTCATAGTGTATACACGAGGGCCGCGTTAAATCGTGTATCATGGAATAATTAGAACATCACAAGCGTTCCGACACCGAATGGTTTTCATGTACACAAAAGTAGTGATTCAATGTAAATTGCCCGGTAAATGGGTGCTCGCATCTCAATAGCCCATAAACAACGCGACCGTGAATACAAATCGAATATTAGAGCGAAGCCCACACGCCACGCGACATTATCAGTCTGTGGCATACGTTATGAGCGATTATTGCTAACGGATCACATGTATTGTGCTGTGACATTTGTGTACGTTAGCGTGTGTGCCAACGTGAGCCGCTCGTGCCGAGTAAACACTAATGTTAATTACGTATTTGTCACACGAGTAAAGAGATATTGCTTGTCCATATACCGGATGTAAATACAGTCGATACATACAAATATTCAATTTATTCTGGAAATGAATTGTCGTTCACAGTAATGTACTTCCTCCGTTGTCAATTCCCAACTTACCAAGTATACAATAACGCCAAGGTCTTGTTGGTTCGCTAATTATTTAGTATTGCAATTTGCATTAAAAAATATTGAACGTTGATATACAACCCCGATATTAATGTAAAAGAACAATGCGGTGTATAGATTTCATACGTATAATTAATTTATTTATATTTTCTTATATTATAGGGGATAAACAAACAGGCGGGTCTCCTGATGGTAAGTGATCACCGCCGCTCATAGACACTAGCAACATCAAGAGAGTCGCAAGTGCGTTGCCAGTCAGCGTTGGGGGGAGGGAAAGTAGTGGGAGGGGAGAGGGAAAGTGGGCCTCCGGTGCTCTCACTGACCGAACGAAACACAACAATGCAAACACTGTTACTTCACGTCGGTTTTCTGTGAGAGGGTGGTACTACTCCGGGCGAGCCGACCCATTCATGCTGAAACCAGTAATAGCTTCAGCGTGGCTCTACCTCCTATAAGTAGTTAACTATTGAATACTGTATTGAGTATTCTCACAAAGGTTTTACTGGTTCCTTGGAGATCACTTGTATAATAAAATAAATCGGAAAGTCTTTATTTATAAAATAACAACCCATTAGTGTAAAAGATTTCTTATCTTATTAACAAATGGAACGACAGTCTTTATCAATTTTTTGTTCGGAAGTTAACCAGCTGTCAAGATACAGTGAACCCTATTTAAGCAGTTGGAAGCATATTTAAAAATGTATGCTATGTTGTATTGTATGTTTTCATATTGTGTATATTTATCTAAAAATGAAAATAAATAATTGTATAAGTAAGCTATTTTGAATGAATTTTGTGTTACTATTATTCTCATAACTTCAAATTGAATTTCAAAGAGGCTAAGATATTTCATGATAAAAATTTAAAATCAGACTAAAGAACACATTAATTTAAATGTACTAAATACCATGAAAGGTCAGGTATTGGTATCATTTTTAATAGAAGTGTTTTAAACCTTTTCGTTTGTTAGTTTGGACTTGCTAATATAGATATTCGATTAGATTTAAATCATTACAATCGCTGTTTATAGCGAACAACAATGTGATTGCAGTAGCTAAATTCTAACCATGTTTTATGTTTATTATTTTGTTGTTATTATAGTTGCAGTTTTGGCTGCTGATTTACATTTTAAACTAGATCTGTTTGCTAGTTTGTGTAATGCTCAACTTTTAGTTAATTGGCCTTGTATTATTTTCGCGATGACATGGAATAACTTTTTCATAAAATCATAGCACTTTATGATGCGTTTAAAATTCTAGTAATTTAAAAATTAACCGTTCGCCAGTATACAACAACAGTCGTAATCATAAAATTTCTTAATAAATTTCGCATAAAAAAAGAATAGCATTTTAACATTAGCAATACGTATACAGTACAACAATGTCTTCAATATATTGTTGGGGCTGCCTCGATATTTCAGTACATCGGGCATGCTTGCTGAAGCTCGTGTGGATTTTTACGCGATAATTCGTAAAAAAACAAACTCACTGTAAAATCGAATGTGAGGCAGCTCAAATAGTGGTTTGAGAATGTCATCGGGCAGACCTGATAGTTTGTTTCTTCACAAGTGGACAAAATTGTTGAAAAGTGTGTGCACCTACACAAGTTATTGACTTAGCTTTTGTAGGTGTAGACACTGTAGACTGTAAATATATTAGTACCTAAAGCATGTTATATTGTTATACGAGTATATGTATTTAGTAATACAGGCTAAATTTACTACCAATAATGGATCTAATGCCTGAATGGCTTAAATTATTATACTATTTCATTACACAATTTTAAATAATCGGTAAATAAATAGTAATAACTAAATATAAATAATGAATACAGATATACCTACCGCAGCTAAAATAATGAATACTTTTATGTTCACTTAGCTTTTTGTGATTAGCAAAAAATATTTTCACAACATTTTAATCTACAAGTGCGTTCTATTAAATATTGTTCGTAATAATCATAATTATTTTAATCGAAATATAAATAAAGCAGGCGCAGATCGTACATCATATTACTGTCGGAGTGAAAACAGATGTCTGGGTTTCATTATAATATTTCAACGGAGTCGAGCGGTGCGGAAGGCGAATCGCAACCGAGACTTGTAATGTTCTTAGATTATACAAGACGTATGGATTATTCTCAGATTTGATAATGTAGACCGGCACACAAGTTTAGCGAATCATAAAAATTTCTATCTTATACAATATCTACAAATTTGCTCATATGGAATTAAAAACGGAATAAATATAAACATTCCATTAACTCCAGCGAAAGTAACTTTCTTTGTCTGTCACGGTTTCGCACCAAAACTACTAAACCGATTTAAATGAGATTTGATACACATATAGTCTAGAGCCTGAGAAAGTACATAGGCGACTTTTTAATGCGAAAAAAGGTTGAAATGGGGATAAAAAGTTGTTTGGAAGTATCGTCATTTTTAGAGCTAAAAGTTTGAAACTTATTTTTTAGGTTGTTGATTCGATATAAATAAATATGACATTCAAAGTTTGTAAAAGCTTTACCCTAAAGGGTGTAAAATAACAGTAGGAAATAGGGAATGAAAGTTTGTATGGAAATATGTAAGGTTCCGCTCCGAATTGAAAAGTTCTTTCAGTATTAGATAGCTCATATCATCACGGTAAGACCAATAGGAGCGGAACACTAGTGAAGAATGTTTCGAGGTCGTTTTTTTCCTTTAGATAGCTTGCACTGCGTGTTATTTAGCCCAATGTCATTATTCTGCTCGAACGAAGTCGCGAGTAGAAGCTAGTCATATCATTGGAATATACAATGCATTGTGGTAGGGCTTTTTCTAAACCCACCTGGCTAGCTACCTTCAAGTTGAGAATCTGTCCACAAACCTCTGTTGGTGTGTTCCGGCACTTGAGAGCTAGTCGTCTCTAGGTTAAGCGTGTTAACTATCTTAGACCAAACTATCATTTAATATCATATGAGGTTGTGGTCAATCACGAAACCCTATAATTTATTTAAAGAACTGTTTCAAACTCAGTAAACATTTATTTGATACTGACTTATTCCCTCCACTACATTTTAAAGGTTCAGTCGTAAAAAGGTAACAAACAGACGGCAGTTTTAGTAGTTATTGGTATGGGTTTTAATCTAATATCTATACAGTAAATAGACATAGTCATAATATTGGTGTTTTTTTTACGAGGAACTTAAAAAATTAAGTCGATACAATCATAACTTCTTTCAAACACAATATTGTTTATGAAAATAATACTTGAGGAACAAGTTTTGAGAATACAATTAATTTTAATAGGTACGCACAAACCTGATCATAGCTCCATATTTCATATTGAATAGAAATAAATTAACAGTGAATACGTGAGTATTTATCCGTAAGAGTAACATTCAGTGTTCTGTTATATTTCTTACGTGATTTAATGTAATCCTTAGCAATATTATATATATTATGAATGTGAGTTTGTTTATCTGTTGCGCTTGCACACCATTACTACTTAAACTTGCAGAAATGTTGCATACATGTAGTCAGGGGTACAGAAAAGGGAATCTTTTATCTAGAAGAAGACTACTGTTCCCGAGAAATACATCAAATATATAATAATGCGAACGAATCCGCGGGCGATACCTAGTGTTTAACATTCCAGATACATTGAATAGTTCACATAGTAGTTTTTACATCTCCAAATTAAATATATGATTACAAAATTGCCATCCAGGATTTTATGGGTTTGTATATTATGAAAAAAAGTCACGAATTTATACCCTATTTCTATCATAGTGTCATTCATAGCCAACAATTTAATTAAATAGTGTTACAATTTTATCATATTTATTTCTTTATATTGTATGCGATTTTAATTAAAAATAAATTAAATTCGGTCTTCTCAATACGTTTAACAGAAACATACAATTTTTTTTATATAAAATGCTAATAATATTACAAACGGGATAGTTTGTTAAAATAAAAATAGAATAGAAATTGTTACACTTTGATCCAAAAACGACTGATCGAATTTTGATTAAGTTTCATAGTAAATATGCCTTAATAAACTTATTAGAATAATACACAGATAATTAATAAAGATAATGTTTAAAAAGGCCAAAATAACTACCAAGATAATTTGACAAATTCCCGCCGTGTGAGCGCTATCTCGGCGGGTGTTGTATAGGGTTACTTGTATACGAATATGATATACTAGCTGACCCGTGCCCACTTCGTAGGATGGTAAACATTTTTACTTTGTCAAGCTCTACAACTTTTCTTTACAACTCAATCATATATCTCTCATCGTTAAGGCAGCGTTCGTAAGAAACATTTTCGTTCGACCATTTTTTCTCCGACTTACTTTGCAAATCCGACTACCACAATAAAGTCTTTTCATTTTTCGGGTTAATATATAGCCTGTGACACGTAACGTGACTTTGTATTGGTAAAAGAATGTTCAAAATCGGTTTAGTAGATCCAGACCCCCTACAACCTCACAAACTTTACGCCTTTATAATATTATATCAAGTATATATGTATATATTTATCATCATTTATCATACAAACGCAGACCAAGTCGCGAGCGGTTGTTAGTCTTATTATAATTTCGGTTGTGCCCGTTTTGAGTTGGTTGACGAATCAAATTTAAAATATTAAAACGGAAACTTCTATATTTATCTTATAATGGAGAGATGAATCTAGGCGAGGGATTGACGTATCTGTAGACCGCAAGGTAGTGCAGTAGCATGTAATAGTCAAATATAGCACGATTTACCAGTGCTAACTTTACCGTTGCTCTCGCTTAGTTTTGAATAGATTCTGAAGTCTTTAGTATTATTATCATCTCTAATGATTGTTTATTATTTTAAGTAAACAATATCTCAACAGATAGCCCGGTTAACGTCGCGTAGTAAAATGAGAAGAAGCATGAAATAATCTTAATATTTAAGTTCAATAAGTCCGGTGAAGCTGTTAAGACCTTGCTACGTCAATAGCGTAGTAAGTTCGAGAAACAAAAAAAAATCTACACTACTATTATAAAGCTAAAGTGTTTCTTTGTTTGATTGAACGCGCTAATCTCAGAAACTACTGGTCTGATTTGAACGTTTTATTCAGTGTTACATAACTTATTAATCGAGGAAGGCTATATCATCACGCTAAGACCAACAGGAGCGGACTAACAATGTAGAAAGTTTCATAATCTTTTTTTTTCCTTTTGAGAGCTTCCGCTACGTGTTAGCGACTAGCGTTAGCCCAAAGTGACTATTCTACGCGGACGAAGTCGTGGGCAGAAGCTAGTTAGTTATAATATTCTTTTTTCACATTCTCATACATTAAGCTGTTAATATTATTGGGTATAATATTTTATATCTATTGTAATTATATTAAGTAATTTTAAACATGGGGCGTTCATGACCACATATATATTAGCACAGTGCCACGAGATCTCTAATTATTTTTACAATATTGAAGGACATTATAAATACACAATAGAACAGCAGATCAATTCTGGAATATCGTCCTTTTGCAGATTGGCTGAAACGTGACAATTTATTGTGTATCAAATATGGCAATGAAACAAATGAATGAGCTCTTGTGACTATAAAATGCATATATTTAGTCAATACAGTCATATTACTTAGTGTGGCTTTCACTATTACTCTCTCCGAACCAGTCTATGTTTTTACAGATCTTTTTTCCTTTTTACCGCATTCATTGAGAAAGTATAATCTTCAGTCTCCCTGTCATTTATACTATGAATGGTCAAATAAGTTCTTAAAAATATTTTATATTCGAACGATATTTCAGTATCTATTCGGCCGTCATAGATCTCTTGGTGCTTCAAGCTCAAAAAAGTTTTTGGGCACTCCCAACAGGAATGATCCCACTGATGTATTCAGGATTATACGTAAAGTTACATCGTGGAATGAATGAATCATATTGTAGGGGCATGATGGAATTTTTATCCTGAGAGGACAAAAATTTCTTATGATAACGAGATTGCTATACTTGCAACGTTTTACTGAGAGATTAAGTTCATTCTGGAGTTATAGTTCACGACTTTCGATGTAGTAGTTAGTTAGATATAATGGTATTAGTATCACTGAGCTATCGACACTTCAAGATCAGCTTTTATTCGTGCTTATACTGCTCCAACAATACCATCAATAGTAGAGTCGAACGCATCTAGTAATATGAGTATTTGATTTAACTATCGTCTAAATGGATATACATTAACCGTGATAATTATACGTGGTATATATATATCATTACATAGTATAAAATAAAGTCCCCTACCGCGTCTGTCTGTCTGTCTGTTCGCGATAAACTCAAAAACTACTGAACGGATTTTCATGCCGTTTTCACCAGTGGATAAAGTGATTCATGAGGAACGTTTTGGTGTATAATTTGTCAAGGATTTATTTTTCATCAGGGCGCGACAACGTCTGCCGGGCCCGCTAGTATATATATATATTTGAAATAAATAAATATTATTTTATTTAATTTTTGCTAGATATTACATAATTATGACATTCCTTAATTTACGTCGTTATTTCTAAAAGCTCACGTTTCTTAATTAGAATTCATTTTGGTGTACGAAAATTTACCTTTCAAGAACAAACAAAGCCGCTTGTCCGTCATTATTATTAAGTTTAAATTATAGTCATTAACTAACGAGAAAACGAGCGGGACTCTCAAATTGCTCTCAACTTCTTAAACACAAGGTTTTACGTTACAGGGCTCTTTTTCTAAAAAATTCGAAATCTCACAACAAATTTCTTTATGTAAATTTATTTACAAAATACTTGCATTAAGGAGTATTCAAAAAATTAATTGTACTAAATGATAGTATTAATAAAACTAAATTACATAATCATAACTACTATAATTAAGATATAAAAAGTAATAGAATATTAGCGAATAGTATCTAAATGCAGTAATGTAGTGAATAGTGAACCTAAAACAAGCACGCATGATTTTTTTACTGGTACCTAATACTATTTCCTCTATCTTCCGTGATATTGTAAGGTAAATGTAGGTACAATATAAAAATAAAGACAAGATAAATAAACTGTACTATTTACTTATTGAGAATAGATCTCTCCAGGCATTGTTTATTATGAAGTCCTCCCAAAAGGACATTGAAATAATGAAGGTGTAACTCATAATATAAACATTTATTAGTGAATATTCTGGCAATTTATGTGGTTTTCTTTATTAGTTTAGTAATTAAAGTGAATCATATTGTCATTTTGATGTTATTCTTAGTCCCTCATCTTACATAAATCGTTACTAATACATAAATGCGAATGTGAGTCTGTCCCACTTTAAAGCCTTAACTGGTTAAGCGATCATCAAAAAGATTTGCGTACACATTGTCAAGGGGTATAGAACAGAACACAGGGCACCTTTTATCCAGATAAAGAGTACAGTTCTCGAAGGATACGTCAAATCTATATCAAAGCGAATCGGCCGAGTGCCTTAAGCGCTCGCCTTAGTAGTCCGTTGAAGCTGTTAAGACCTTGCTAGGTCAGTAGCGTTAGTTAGTCAGTACGAAAAAAAATGAAAGCTAGCGAAGATTCGAGCTAAGTCTGGAGTTATATATTACGATCGTTTTGCAAATGTATACAGAAGTATTACAAATTAATTGTAAAAAACACTTTTATCGTCCCTTGTCTGAACTTAGCTTATATCATATTATATATTATAGCGTAGCATAAAAACAGCTATTCCATAGGACCATTGCTATTACTAATATATCCAAATAGATCAGCAGTAAGTTATCGAATGAATTCACTAAAACTTGAAACTACTATTAATTTATTATTCAGCAGACCACGTTGAGACTGTAGTCTACTAACTTCTAATTGCTGTAAAATGCCATTCGACGAGCTATTTCATTTCAAATTATTAGCACCTACACGGAAGTTAACAACTGAGCAGTTTTTACGGGTCTCACATTTACACATTAGCATTTCTAACGACACGAATATGAGGGAGCGAGGCCAGGCGCTCTCAAAACGCACGGCAATACCACGTTATTTATGTAAACGCGGAAATGTAAATTAATTTCGTCGTTTATCAAACGGGACTTTTTGGCAGTATTTCGTGAAATTACATCGCGGTAAACGAGAACCTAGATTTAGGGTGATAATACTAATTCGCGTTTAGTCGCTGTGTAAATGCTTCTATTTAATTTCCCACGGTTACCCGCGGATTATGGCAGCAACTGTTGTGTAAAAAAAAGGATTGTGTGGTTTTATGAAACCACGGTTAAAGTGAAACTTTTTTTCACACTATAGACACTTAACTAATAATAGTCTATACACTACACGGTCAGCTGCTGCGAACTATAGGCGCCGCCATATTGGCCCTGCCTGCTCTGACGAGCGCCTTTCATTTTATCCCTACTCCGCGGCCGACCATCACGCGACATGCAACACACAGACGAAAAAGTTTGAGACGATGTAATAAACGTTTCACTTTAAAAGTATTTGTAATCTTTACCATAAATTGTTGTAGGTGGTAGAGCCACGCTGACGCTATTACTGATTTCAGTGTGAATGGGTCGGCTCGCCCGGGGTAGTACTACCCGACCCACAGAAAACCGATGTATAGTAACAGTGCCTTGCATTGTTGCGTTTCGTTCGGTCAGTGAGAGAGCCGGAGGCCCACCTCCCTTCCTTTCCCCCACTCCTCTCCCTTCCCCCTTCCCCTCAAAACACAGGCTGGCAACGCACTTGCGACTGCCCTGGTGTTGCAAGTGTCTATGGACGGTGGTGATCATTTAACATCAGGTGACCCACTTGTTCGTTTGCCTTCTATGATATAAAAAAAAAACATTAATTGTGTTCATTGGCAAAGTGACTGTGCCTTATAAAATGGCAGTACAATTCAAAAATGATGATGATTATCGAGAGATAGATACTTCCTTGCTAGTTTCACGTGTCATATTGACATGAGTAATATTAGTACAGTAGTAATATTTCGTGATGGAACGGTTAAAATTGACAGATTTTTACATTGTATCATTGATAAGAAAGGTTATTTTCATATGGTATACGGGGTAAGAATGTTGAAGAAATGTTCACCCCCGATTGCACAGGTATCGTAATAGACGTTGGTTATTTATAATGTGAATCAATTAAAATATTTTGCTAAGACAATTGTACAATGATTAACAGTGTATTATTTTATGTACAATAAAATTTACATTACCAGTTTTACCGCTTATGTATCAAGTGAAGTGGATCTTAGATTTCTTATATAATGTTAGTATACAGGCTGAAAGTTTAGACAATAGCAATATTTATGGAGAATACTCTGCACTCGATTTTTGTACTAAATCAATTAAAAAAATAGGTGCTTAATATTTGGCATAATTATCTAGATAAATTATACGCTTCTATGTTAAAGCACAGTATCAATTACCGTCGAGTGATTACACTTTCACGTGAAAGTGAACGTGGGAACGGTATGAACAAAACAAAAAGGTATATTGTTCATTTTATTATTGAAATTTATTAACTTTGGGTCGCCTCTTTCAGCTCTGGGCACCGGTCATTGCACTTAGGTTTATTACGATTGTGTTTATACTTTTGAAATTTTTAGAACAAACTTTAACTTAGATTCTCTTTGTTTTAATATTTCTTTTGATATTATCATTTTATATGTTAAATGTGACCATAAAGTATTATATCCTAGAATACTGCGAGTATGTAACCTTTCACCTGGTATGTATAGATGCAGAACAGACATCAAATCCAAATTCATATTAACATAACGCAAACCCATATGTTTTTACACATAACCATACTGTCCTTTATTATTTCGTTCTTGTGGATTTATCACAACTAATAGACATATGTGTAGAAAGAGTTGAAAGTGATATCTCAATTTATAATAAAATTGTTTATGACTGCTTCAAATTTATTTAGAGGGGTAAAATGTCAACATTTTATTACATTAAATTACAAGATGAAAATATTAAAGTGGATAAAGTAATTAATTATTTGGTTAATCTGTCATTCTGAAGGGGTCCTTAAAAATGAATCGAGTGACATGAAACGGCCATTCTGAAACTTTGCTAATATGTGCCCAACCTCTGTCATCTCATGAAATAATGTTGGTAATATTTGAAAAGTTTCCCGAGGTAGGACCCATTGTAATAACGCAAAGAATTTTGCTTACAGCAATAACCGCGAAGACTTCAAAAGTTACGGGAATCACAATCGCCTCATTTACCAGTAAATTACGTACCTATTGTTTTTCACTTACCTTGTACAGTTGAATTAAAACAGAATTTTAATTTAGCAGAATCTCAGATTGAATAAATAATTACTTTGTAGATTAAGTAAATTTAAGTTGACATCTTTTAGTAAGTAAAAATGATTTGATTGTAGAAGGCGTTACCTTGCGGAAATCCATAATTTAAAAAACGCTACGTTTTTTCTTGTAGTGAGACGTGGTAGCGTCCAATCTACTCCAAGCGGAAGTGCAAAGTAAAGTCCAGTATAATAAGTAATAATTCTATTTTATCTAAAGCAAGAATATTATACTATAATACTCAGGTTCGCAGGAAATGTATCTCTCATTCCCTTGCACGTGCTAAAGGGCAACAGATTTTTGGCCGCTACACTGTACCACATAAATTGCACCTCACAGCGACAAATAGAGTAATCAATCAATCGACGATAATAAAAAATGGATACTCTATTCAGTCATACGATTGTATAAATAATGTATATTCAATACATCACTACACAGACTGAACAATATATTGTATACGTCGTCTAACACTTTCGCATCATTGGCAAAACGTAATATAGTTGAGTTCAGCCGGTTGTGTTAATAAGTGAGATCATTTTTTATCAAGCTTCCGAGTGAGGTTTCGTAAAGCCAAAACAATAAATCACTGGTGCGGCGGGTTGCGGCTTATTATTTCGAGCCAGCCATACACCAGTCGCCTTTCTGCTAACTAACCAACGCTCAGCGAAATGTTTTTTCTTCCCTTCGTTGGTTTATACCCTGTCCTTCTGGCATGTTATTAATTAACTCAGACGGACGCGCAGCCTGTGACACATTATATTATTTATAATAACATTAGCCAGTATAGATAATATGTAACACGCTTCGAGGAATCTTCAACTTAGGCAATATTGAACGTGTTCATATTGAGTCTTAAGTAAAGAGAAAAAAAAATGATTAGAGTCCTTTGCTTATTGCTATTTGGATATTTTTATAATATTCTGTATTCAACGTAAAGTATTTTTATATATTATCGGGATAATACGTCTTTAATTTGTGTTTTTCTTTATTTCAAATTATGCGATATAAATCTCAGAAATATAAGGAAGTTAAAGGTCACGTTTTGGACATAATTCCGTATTTATAAATTGAAATAAGTATAAGGTTTGTATTAGAAAAAGTTTAGAGCCATACCTTTATGGCAGGGAAAATTAACCTAATGAATATTTTGTAATACAATTGTTAACCCGTGAATGGTTTTAAATATAGATTTGTTTCTGTAGGACTCATTTAAAATTGATTATTCGCCGGAAATCGATTCTCCGGATAGTTAGGACCGAGACAAAACAAAACCAATATATTTTCCCACACTTGAGCTCTCAGGTAATTGTGGCAGAAAGTTTTCGAACGTGTGCGCAATATTGATGAGAGGACTAACGTTCGTGCTTTGTGATCTTATATTTTAAGTATTGTAATATAAAAGAACCATAAATTCAGGTTAAAAATATCGATTAAGGCTCTACTTTACATTTTAATTACATACAATTCTCTACTTAAACCCCTACGTTAATTCAACTTTTATAAACTTCATTACTAGTTATAGTCCCTTATATACCATAATGTTATGTCGCAATATTATTTAACCTTGTTCAAATAATAGCTACGTTCATTTAAATTACTTATATTCATATGTTTATGTTTATTACTAGCCGAAGCAGTTTTAAACTGAAGTTTCATCTTCTTCTTACCCTTATCCCAGATAAGTAGGGTCGGTACAACATGGTTGTCATGTTGTGGTATATGATTTGGCTTAATTTTTACGATCGGCCGCCTGCCTGACACCACCCCTCCTTGGGATTATTTTGTTGTACCACTGTATTTATGATTATTATTATATAGTTACGAAGTCTGATGGGATCTTTTAGTCTTACAATTTTTATGTAGGCTTTAGCTTTGGTAGGCTATTTATAGTGTCTGCTTGAGCGGCACCACCGTTCCGGTTAAAAACGAAGTTCTTCAAGTTTGTGGTTCGCTTGCTATATTGTTATTTTTATGTAACAGAAAATTAGGCAACTTTAGACTATTTCCGAAATACCACAACATTTTCGGGTATTTTTTTCCAGGATTCGTGGTTTCAGAGTTTTGTCTGTAATAATAATATAATAATAGGTCTTTACCTATGAAATTGCCGTTCTGCAGTACTGGCAATTTCAAATCAAAATAATTTTTGTTTGGCTAAGAATTCTAATTTCAAATTAATTTTATTTTAAAAACATGGAATTCTTTTTCCAAAAGTAGTCCTTTGTTTATTGATTAGTGTTACATTTTCATCGCATTTCAATCTTTTTTGTCATTATGGCTACGTTAAAAATTCGAGTACCTAATTATGGAATATGAGTACCGTCGTGGCAGTAACGCGGCACAAGCGGCACGCAACATCAACAACGTTTACGGAGCTAACACTACAAACCAACGCACCACCTGTTATTGGTTTGTTCGCTTCCGTTTTGGGAATTTCGACCTGAAAAATGAACCTCGCGGTCGTCCGAAGACTTTGGTCGACAATGATGAATTAAAGGCGATTGTGGAAGCTGATGATACACAATCTACGGCTGAATTAGCAACAGCTTTCGACGTTAGCATCAAAACAATATTGGTCCATTTGCGTCAAATTGGCAAGGTAAAAAAACTTGACAAATGAGTGCCCCACGAACTCAATGATCGCCAGCGCGAAGTACGCGACGAGACGTGCCTTGCACTGTTCAACAGACACATAAATGAAGGAATTTTGAACCGCATTGTTACCTGCGATGAAAAATGGATTCTGTTTGATAACCGCAAGTACTCAGCAAGTTGGTTGGATCGTGGTTCAGCACCTAAACAATGCCCTAAACGAAAACTTACCCCTAGAAAAGTGATGGTCACTGTTTGGTGGTCTAGCGCCGGTGTGATTCATCACAGCTTCTTACCAAACGGGGTGAGCATTACTGCAGATGTGTACTGTGAAGAACTGAACACAATGATGGAGAAACTGGCACATCTTCAACCAGCATTGGTCAATCGCTCGTCTCCGCTGCTCCTGCACGACAACGCGCGACCTCATACTGCACAGCAGACGGTCTCCAAGTTGCAAGAACTGGGGTTGGAAGTCCTCCGTCATCCGACCTACTCACCAGACCTTGCGCCTACAGACTACTACTTTTTCCAGAATTTAGATAATTCCTTGGCGGGAAAAAATTCAATACCCGAGAGGCAGTACATTTTGAAGAATTTGTTGCCTCCCATCCAGCTGATTTCTTTAAGAAGGGCATCAATAAACTGTCACTGCGTTGGCAAAGATGCATTGATTGCATGGGTGATTACTTCGATTAATACAAATAAAAAATACATGAAAAAAAATCGTTTAATTTTTTTCATACAAAACGGCAATTTCATAGGTAAAGACCTAATATTAGATACAATAAAACATTACATAGTATAAAACAAAGTCCCCTACCGCTTCTGTCTGTTCGCGATAAACTCAAAAACTTCTGAATGGATTTTCATAAGGTTTTCATTAGTGTACAAAGTGATTAATGAGGAAGGTTATGGTATATAATATGTTAACGATTTTTTTTTATAATCAGGGCGGGACAAACCTTTAATTTTCTCGAAACAAAAGAAAATGGACTTACACCACTTTCAAAATAAACGGTCCATATAAAGATGAAGAGTTTGTTTGTTTGTTTGGTTGAACGCTATGATCTCAGGAATTACCAGTCCGATTTGAGAAAACCCTTCGGTTTTAGATAGCTCATTTATCGAGGAAGGCTTTAGGCTATATATCATCACGCAAAGATCAATAGGAGCGGAGCACCAATGAAGAATGTTTCAAAATCGGGCACTTTTTTCCTTTTGAGAGATATCGTTAGCGTTAATATTATATACGTTGCCATGGTAACGTGGTAAGTTTCTATCGCAAACATTTTAAAAGTTTATTTTGTTTTCCTATTCAAAATTTGTTATCTATTACGTATTATAAAAATAAAGTTTCTGTATATACAATTAAAATAACAACTTTTTGATGAATGTATATGGCTACAAATGACCAAAAATTTTTTTTTTATATTTTGTCTATATTTTTATGTTATTATATTTTGTCTCTTTGTTTGTTTGTTCCGGGTAATCTCCAAAATGGCTGGACCTATTTTAACGGGAATTTTACTGGCAGATAGCCGAAATTATAGCGATTGACATATTGTACTTTATTTGGCCACGGCTTCGTCCGCATTGCTATTTCCAAAATGGTTGGACCGATTTTCACGGGGTGTTCACTGGTAGATATCAGACCTCATAAAAAGTAATTTAGGTTTTTTTATTCGCCTTCGATCGCAGTGCAATATCCGTAATGCTTGAACTGATTTTCACGGGGTTTTCACTGGCAGATAACTCACCTTATAAGAAGTAACTTAGTATTTTATTTTGTTACTCAAGACTTCGTCCCCAATATTCTACTATCTCCTAATCGGTTGGACCGACTTTCACAGGACTTTTACGGGCAAATAACTTGCGAGCTCGGAAGACGCTGTCCTACTCCGATAATAAAAAGAAAACCTTGAAAAATTATACTTAAACCTTCCCCATGAATCATTTTATCTACTGGTGAAAACGGCATGAAAATCCGACCTGTAGTTTTTGACTTTATCGCGAGCAGACAAACGACCAGAGGACTTTGTTTTACACTATGAAGTGATAAACTGTTACCTGTGCATTCGTTCGTGTGAATTTAATAAAAATAGTTTGTTTACTGTAGATAAGCGCGTGAGACGTGCGCTGTACTGGACTCCAAGAATAAATGTATGTAATTTGAATTATATTATCATTTTGGTCAATTTGGCGGCCATTTTGTTTTATTTACCGCGTTTGCATCTACATAACTCAGTGATTATAGCAACGTATAAGAATAAAACAATTATATCGATAATATGGGCATGTTTTGTCTATATAATAAACAATTTAACACATATTGTTCGATAATATATAGTTTAAAATTTTCATTACTTTCTTATATAGTGTTAATGAGTACTGAGGCTGGTACATAGTAGGTTAAAGTTCTAGGTATGTTGCTGATGATAAATCCCATCCCATTCGATATACTATTCGTATTCACATATCTAATGTACCCGTTACATGTTACAGTAGATGGCGTAATGTAAGATTGTAAGTAGGTGTGTACATTACAGAAATGCTTTTTCAATAACATTTGTAGCTATTACACCATAGTTATTTAATACATTTAAAAAAACGCGTGCGGAGCCGCGGGGGACAGCTAGTTATATATATTCGGCAATTGATAGTTACATAGATAAAGGATTTGTGGGTAAAAGGTCAGAGCGAGTGGAAACAAGGCTTGTTACATTGTTCTTCCAAGGCGATGATTGATTCAAATCCAGTCGAGCAGCAATTAGTTATTATCGGATTGTGAATACAATGCAATCAGTAAATCGGACAGAGTAACTCCTTGAGCGTCCGCGATAGAATGCCTCGCCCTCAAAATCAGCTCTTTTACAAAAAAACTCTATCCTTGTGCCCTACTCTCAATATTTTGATGACGGGACGATGTCGTCATTCTTAATCAAATAGATTACTCTTAGTACTAAATGAATAACGAAATTTAAAAATAATATCGTTTAATGCAACAGATTAAATTTATAATTATCAAGAAATAACACTTAGTTCTGATTAACTCTAATCCTAACCCAAAATCAATCAGTTTTTGCTGAAAACAAAAGGTATAAAGCTATTCCGAAATTTATAACAAACGTGATCCGGTGGGGTCGGCTGGAAAATTTTATTATTCTGCATACAATTCCATTTCCCTATCGCAAATTATTCGCAAGGCAACGGTTTAGGTTTCGCATAACGTGCAAAAATTGTGCTTTCCGTAAATTTATGCCCGTTCACAACGCCTTCCGCGAACACACCTCGGTTCAGTTAAACGTGAATAACAAAATCGACAAATGAAAACATTTTCTAATTTCTCAAAATATAATTTTCAAGAAAAATAAATTTCTGTTACTTTCGTTAAGCCAAGTTTTGAATTTATTTACAGGAAAATACAATAGAATAATGGTTATTCGTAAATTTGTTTTCCTATTGGTAAAGTTCCAATTTGAAGTTATCACGTTGAATTGCATGTGCATTAGTAGGACTTACTTTTCTAATCTTAATGTATTGGTATTGTATGCCCAAAAAATCCTGTTTCACTCATTAACGAATAGTTGACGCTATTTAAGCTATAAGAATATATAGTTTGAATAAGAGATACTTTTTATAATAGTATAATAATGTAATTTTTATTATCTATACATAGAAGAAGAATGAATATTTGGAGTGTAATATAAAAATGAATATTTGAAAATCTTATATTATTGTGCTGAAAATCATTGCATAACTTTATTTTTGGTGGCAACCAATCTTTTAGATTATTACTGCCATTGTCAAGTGAGTATCGATATTACAAGTTTCTTGATATAATTTCAATGAACTAACAAGATGGTGGCCATCTTGTTAGAACCTTTCATGGATTTTTTGTGGCATCTCAGAATTCATGGTCCGTGGCATTATTTTCCATTCACTTCACTTATGCACAATAAACAAACTATATCACATAAAACACCACCAATTTTACACAATATAGAGTCAAGTAACACAAGATTATGAATAAAAAATAAAATCCACTACATGACAGACCAAGATCCCGCCAAAAACCAAATCATTGCATATAAAACGGAAATATTCGAAATAACATGTAATATTTGAAATAAATGTACAAAATGAAGTAATCGTTTTTCAATATTAAAATGAATGATTGAATGAAGCAGACGACGAAAATTTTTTAGAACGATATATATTGTTTTTGAATTCAGAGGTACGTACATAAATTGATATTCGGGTCAGGATTAATAATAAATGAAGAGTTTTTTTTATCAATAGTTTGAAGTGTAAAGAAACGTAAAATATTGATTGTATAGAAATTTGACATTTTTATAGGTATGATATTTCTTTTAAAAATTTTTAAATGATTGTTAAAGTGATTAATTGCACACATACACACTTATGCTATAAAAAACTAATTTCCGGCTGGTGAAGCTACTAATGCAAGCTATCTTCAATATGTTATAAACCACCCTCTCATAGAAAACCGGCGTGAAGTAACAGTGCTTGCATTATTGCGTTTCGCTAGGTTAGTGAGAGCGCTGGAGTTCCGCATCCCATCTCCTCTCCCCCCTACATCCCTTTCCTCCAAACACAGCCTGGCCACGCACTTTCGACTTCCCTGGTGTTGTTAGCATCTATGGACGGTGGTGATCACTTTACGTCAGGTGACCCACATGTTCGTTTGTCCGCTATGATATAAAAAAAAAGTTTATTGTATTATTATATACTAGTTTTTGCATGCGACTTGGCATGCGTGAAAGTAGATTTGATATAGGTATACTCTCTGGAGTATTACTTTTTACTACTTACGCGTCGAACGGTATTTTTGGCAGGGCATAAACTTATAATTTCGCGTAATGACATGCTAGTAAGCGTGACCGATCGTATTGCGCTTGTGCAGATTGCGTCAGACCAGCGACGCGTAGTGTAACATCCTGTGCACAAATAATATTTATATTTTGTATTGAAATTGTACAGCCCATCATATACTTGAATAATTAATCTATATATATATAATATTATAAAGAGGTAAACTTAGAGAGTTTGTGACGTTGTAGGGGGTAATCTCAGGAACTACTGATCCGATTTGACAAATTCTTACAGTGTTATATAGTTCATTTATCGAGGAAGATTATAGGCTATATATCATGACGCTAAGACAAATAGGAGCGAAGCACTATTGAAGAATGTTTCAAAATCGGGGTATATTTTTCTCTTGAGAGCTTCCGCTGTGTGTTAGCGTTAGCCCAAAGTAACTATTCCACGCGAACGAAGTCGCAGGCAGAAGCTAGTAAATTGTATAAAAATGTATATAATTATTGTTCGGAGTGCCAATATGAAAATATGAAAACCAGACTAATGGCAATAATCCATAAACAAATTATGAAATTTAAATATTGTCATTGACATTAACACTTCAAAAGAGAACACGGTTATCTCATTGTTTTAAGTTTTACACTTCTGTCGGCAGTCTTTAAGGCTGCCTTGTTTTTTTTCGACATGAGAGGTATCCTATGTCCTTTTCTCTACCCCTGACAACCTGTTTGTAAAATTTCATAATGTCCGGTTCAGTAGCTAAGTCGCGAAAGCATAACTAAGAAACAAACTCACATTCACATTTTTAATATTGCTAAAACAGTAAGAATTATAATAACGTTAATCAAATAAACAGGCCAAATATTGACTATTTAAATAGCACAACGTCGGAAATTATGTAACAGCTACGAAATATGGAAGTTTTATTAATTCATATCCCATGAAATTTTATAAAGCGAGGAATACAAATAACGCTTCTTTGATTTTTTTCCAAAAGTACTGAGGTTCTTAATATATTGTTCCTTTGAATATAAGTTGTTTTGTGTAAAACAATTATTTCATTAATATTTATTACTATTTTAAGTGAAGAAAAAAAAGTGTGTTTGTACACGCGTTAGAAGTTATACTTCTTTGGCGTAACAAGATAAAAATAAAATTTTTTATCTTTCGCCTTATTCTACGTTTGTATAAAAACGATACTAACAATAGAAAAAAGGTATTTAATACATTGAAAGTTTTAATACAAAGAAATACAAACAACAAATACAAAGAAACAAAATGTTGACTATAGCTAACTTCAGGGTGTGGGTTTTTCGTGACGGTGTGCGCGCGCATCGTAAAAATTTACTCTCATAATTTTTCCCTAACGCGCCAAAAGAAGTATAACTTCAAAAAACAGTATTGTCTCAAATTAAAAAGTAAATAATATTATCTTTTTTTTTTTTATTATTTATTTATTTTAGGTCGCTTTTTAACATCTCAGGTCATTAGCGACCACAATTAACAAAATACATACATTATAGTACTACTGTAAATTAGGTTACATTAATTTATAAACATTTATCATTTTCAAGAAAATTAAGGTTTGTGTACATCCGTCTTGATCTAAACAGTCTTTTAGGTTGTCAGGAACGTTACACAATCGTCTTTCGTTGTTAAATGCTGCACATTCCACTAATAGATGTAAGACTGTCAGGTCCACTCCACACTTGCATTTATTTTTATCAGTTTTAGTGATTAGATGAATGTGGGTCAGATTTGTGTGTCCAATCCTCAACCTGGTGATCACCACTTGATCTTTTCTACAACTAAAGGAGTTAAACGATTTATCAAAAATTGATTTTCTGATATTAAATAGCATCGTTGTATTTTCTGTTTGCCAGTAATGATCCCAATTGATTTTAATTTTATGTTTAACGTATTTGTGTAGTTCAGTAGGACTGATTTATTTAAATGCCAATTTTCATTTTCATTCGTTGCGTGTCTCGCCTCTCTATCTGCCTTTTCATTACCTACTATACCTTGATGACTTGGAATCCATATAATTTCGAATCTGCTATTATTTTTAAGTAAATTTATCATCTTTTGCTTGATATCTAAAATAAGAGTGTCCGTATTCTTTACGTTTTGTAATGCCGTCAAACATGACTTTGAGTCGGTATATATTATATATCTACCTGTGTAAGATACATCAGTTATATATTCCAAAGCTTTAAGAATAGCTATTGCTTCACAACTAAAAATCGAATTAAAATTGCCAAGTCTATATCGGTAACAATTATCAATAGTTATCACTGAACATCCTGATCTCCCATTCATAACTGACCCGTCCGTGTAGATGATCTTACAATCAATATATCTACTATTAATTTCATGGAATAAATTTTTGAACATACATTGAGGAGTGTTGTCTTTTTGGTATTTAACTAGTTCAAGGTTAATAGGGAATTCAAGGCTTTCCCATGGTCCGGAAGTAAGTAGTTTCTTTGGGAATATTTTTGGAATTTTAAGATTCAATTCGTTTAAGTATTTCACTGCCCTGATTCTTAAGGGTTGTAATAAATTAGGTTGAATTTTGTATTTAATGTCAACTGCCGATGTTTTAGTGTAGTTATGGTAAGTAGGATTTTCAGGTTGAGATAATATATTTATAGCATACTTAATTACAAGTTCTTTCCTTCTCAATTCTAAGGGCATTTCTCCAGCCTCAGCCAAGATGCTCTTGATAGGACTTGACTTAAATGCGCCAATACTCAGTCGAAGAGCAGTATTTTGTATGCTTTCTAAAGACTTAAGTATACGTTGTTTAGCAGAATCGTAAATTACAGAACCATAATCTATTTTTTGTCTTATTAAAGCACGGTATGTATTAAGTAAAGTTTCTCTGTCTGCGCCCCATGTTGTTGATGATAAAACCTTTATTATATTTAACCTTTTGTGACATTCTGATCTAAGACTATTTATATGAGAATTCCAAGACATTTTTTTGTCGAATATTAATCCTAGAATTTTTAATTTGGTTACTTCTTTAATACTGTGTCCATCTAATATTAACTTCATGTTTTTAGGTCTGTTTTTCTTTTTGCTTAAAATTATAAATACGGTTTTTGTTTTTGAAAATTTAAAGCCAGATTTAAGGCACCATTCCTGTAGTTTATTTAGTGAGCTTTGGATAAGTCGTATTGTAGGTTTTAGTGTTCTACCACTACAGCATATTGTTAGGTCGTCGGCAAACAGGAACCCCTTTACTGGTTTTACAATATTTGAAAGAACTTCGTCAATAGCCAATAAAAATAGTATTACGCTTAGTACGGAGCCTTGGGGTAAACCGTTTTCCATAGTAGCTGATCTTCATAAACTAATGTTTATAAATAAGACTTCATAACGATGTAGTTAGTATATAAGCGAGGGATAACAGAAAACAAATATTATTTTTATGCTCTGAACAGGATAAGATTGTTCTGGCGGAAGCGAGATGATAAGTTTTCTAGTGAACCTAGGGTTTTAATGGAAATACTCTAAGAACAAACAACAGGTATAAACATTATACTAACAAATATGCAGAGGTTTTAATGTATATGCAATTAATATTGTATATATTTTTACATCTCCAAGTTCTCATTTCTAGAAACTCTTCTTATTTATTATTAATACTGTAATGAATATCGAATATCCTTTTATTAAATTTTCGTCCGTTGATTCATCCTTTTAAATATTGAAAAACGCGTTTTTCATATTTGTATAAATTTCAAATATTGCTTTTATTTCAAAGATCCGATTATACATGCAATGACTTTTACTAGTCTGCTGTAAAATTTTCAAATATCCATTCTTATATGACACATCATATGATAAAAATTACATTATTAAATCTACTACAGAGATTACCTCTTATCCAATTCTTCTTTCAACAAATAATACATACGATAAATTTACTAATATTACTCAGCAATAAAATTGTAATAAGAAAAAAAAAAACAATTTGTATAACAATATTTTTCACGCTTCCAATATCCAAACGGAATAATTTTGCCTAAATACAAGTTGTTTTCGGTAGACAAGGGAAAGCACATGTCAGATCAAACATCGCCCGAGGGCGTCACAAATCATGCAGCAAAAACCTGTTGTAGGTAATTCTGGACGATCTTGCTGATACTCGAGATAACCGAGCTTACAAATTTCGTTCAACCTGAAATGGCCGTATTTTATCTGATTATTTATTGCTAATATATATTTCGACATGAATTTAGTACTCAGTTGCGCCGCGCCATGTTTGTTGAGTGGCGCGAAAACGCGATTTTTTTTAAATATCACTTTTGTCGAATAATCTTCTAGATTATTCTTGCTATGGGCGAGTAGGTATGATATTACAAGCGTTTTGTGATAATTTCATTGTTATAACAAGATCGTGGCCGCCTTGTCAGAACTTTCCAGGGAGTTTTTGTGGCATCTCAGAATTTATGCTCCGTGGTACCTATATTTCGTCCGCTTCACTTGTCCACAATAACCGATCCACCAATATTATAAAATAGTAGAGGGTCCGGTAGACGTTGTCCCGCCCTGATTATAAAAAAAAATCCTTGATAAATTATATACCAAAAATTTTCTCATGAATCACTTTATCCACTCGTGAAAACCGCATGAAGATCCGTTCGGTAGTTTTTGAGTTCATCGCGAACAGACAGACGAAGAGACAGACAAACGCGGTAGGGGACTTTGTTTTATACTATGTAATGGTAGAGTCAAATAACACAAGATTATGAATAAAATGTAAAATCAACTACATGACAGATCAAGATCAAGATTCCTTACGAAATATTAAAAATATTAGTAATTTTTTTATCACATAAATTCCTTTGCATTGACCGAATCTACGATGTAAAAAGGCTCTAAATATTTATATTTTCAGCTGTATTTTAAAACTAACAATTATTCAATAATCCTTATTAAAATAATAATATATGAAGGATTTATAAAAGTAAAATCGCAGAATTAAAATTACCAAATGTAAATTTTATACTTTAGTTGATACAGGGAATGAGAGCAATTAACGTTGCTAAGAACACCTTTATTACAGAAATGGTTGAAGCAAATAAAGCTGCTTACACACGACGCGTTATGGCAGAAGCTTAAATGTTTCATCTTAGGATTAGTATATATCGTAGCTAATTTACGCGACTTTGCATTACATCATGGGATCTTGTTTGCAGGACCAGGTGCGAAGGAATTTAAGTTAGAACATAATACATATACATAAAATGTAACGAGAAGAAATAAAATACAGAAAACTATTTTGAAATAGGGCTTCAAAAACGTTATTTAAATTTGTATTCTGTGTTAGTTAATGTGTTCTTGAATTTACTTTCATTGAACATATATATATAGAGTACTAGCTTTTGCTCGCGGTTTTGCTCGCTTTAATGTAAATTTTTTCTATCCCTCGGGAAGAGTACTTTTTTTTCTGGATGAACGGCCTTTTGTTAAATGTAGTTTTCTGTACCCGAGACGGCGTGCATGTAAAATTTCGTAATGATCGGTTGAGTCGTTAACAAACTCCGTTTCACATTTATAATATCAGTAAGAATTTACGAGTTTCGAAAAATAAAGCCTATAGCTATAATTTTAAACAAATAGGTGTTTAGGTGTTCAATTAAGTTGTCAAGTGACATTTAATACAAAACTATGAACTTAGGTTTATACTTTTAATTACTTAGTTTAATGCATATTATAAAGTAATTTTTAGACTAGCTGTACCCGCAGCTCCACATGCGTTTTTTAAATTGTTTTAAAGAAACATAAAATTGTGAGACCATGTACGATTATAGAAATACTCTTTAAAAACAATTATAAGTACGACACGCACACCACTTACGGTAACATATAACGTGTACATTAGGCACATAAATACTAACAATGTGTCAAATGAGGTTTATCATTAGCAATATATTTGGAACCTTAACCCACCATATAACAACCTCAGTGATCACTTACACTATATAAGGAACTAATGAAACAATGACTTAAAGATGCTATTATAATGATATAATATACCCATATTGTCAATAAGTAATAAATACGTTTATGGTCTACTATCTTATTAGAAAGATTCCTTCTATCTTCAAAATTACTATTAATATTTATAATCTTGAATTGAAAACAATAAATGAACTGACGTCTTGAAATATTGCATAAATATAAATCTAGATATAATAATTTATATCTGTCTAAGAACTTATTAATATTCGACAGTTTAAATAGTGCTCATTGAACTCGATACAATATTTTCATACGTTACTATGGTTCTATGTAGACGTTAGTTATGTAGACGAAAGTGCGGTAAATAAAACAAAATGGCCGCCAAAAAGAGCAAAAGGACAATATAATTCAAATTACATACATAGATACAAATATATGAATTGCAATTATATTTATTCTTGGAGTCCAATACAACGCACGTCTTTTGCACATGTTTACAGTGGACAACATATTTTTGGTAAATTTCATGCGGACGTAGTCGCGGGTAACAGCTAGTCTAGAATAGAATAACCTAAATTACTCCTAAAATATTAGCTATCCGCCAGTGAAAATTCCGTGAAAATCAGTCCAACCGTTTTGGAGATAGCACTGCGGGTAAAGCCACAATTAACAGCTACTCTAAATTACAGTAGCCTAAGTAACCCGCTGTAATTTTAACTGCCTTCCAGTGAAATTTCCGTCTAAATCGGTCCAGCCGTTTCGGAGATTACCCGGAACAAACAGACAGACAGACAAACCGACAAAAATTTTAAAAATTACATATTTATTTTCAGAAGCGTGTATACTTTCATACCCAATCAGTAAAAAAATGTTATTTTAATATTACATTCAGACTCTTCATTTTTACTGTATGTATAGATTAATTTTTATAATACGTATAAAATTAAACATCTGTGTAACCCATAAATCAATGTCATTGTCACTGTGTAGTGTAAGGTCATGGAATATATCGATGTATGTTTATAAAAATAAATGCTGCTAAAACAGGGGTTGATTAAACTTCATTTAGTTGAGCGATCGCCTTGAAAGTTGGCACACCTAAGCGTTTTATGAAGGGTTTACAATATACATTTTATTATGACTCACCCTCAACTGATGCTAGACTATAACCTGTTATTAAGTTCTAAATGATAATATAACACGGCCAAAGTCTCGAGTAAGTCTTAGATAAGATATATTACTTAATACCGTATTTAGAATGAAAATAACTTTATACCTCTACTCGTTTAAAATATACGTAAAGTTTATACTGTATTGTAAAGGTTCTGAATACATAAACATCAAGAAATATTAACAAAAACACGGCCGCTCGCAACGGACTCGCGCCAAAAAGCCTTTTGTTTTGTTTCTGACATTAGGTGTCAGATTCACCACAGTCATGTTTTGCGGTATATCTATCGGAGTGAAGATTCCGCCTACCTCACTGTCGAGCTCCACCTATGTTAAATAAATTGCTTTGGGGTTACCTTTTTTATAAGCAAATATCTGAACACTTATACGAATACAGAGGGCGTGAGTGCGTGAAGCGCACAACCTGATAATGGAGGATATTCGACAAAAGATCGCTCATGTTAACTTTCACCTTATGTAATTGATAAATGATAATCCCTAATATATTATTGTATTTTTTATATTAGACCTTATGTGACTTTTTTGATATGATGCTGACAAATGCGAAATGATATATATGAAATTATTACAAATAACATTACAAGTAATGCTTTTGTATTGACATTTTGTTAAAGATTTTGGAAAGTTCTGTTATCTATATATTAATACGCCAAGTCCAATCTTTGTATCCCTTTTTGAAAGAAATGCGCGAACGGATGACCGTGAAATTTGGCGTAGTTAAAGTTTATATGGAGGAGAAGTGCAGAAAGCTATTTATTTTATATGAAATGCATTATAAGTACATAAAATTAATTAAAATATGCATTACTCACACTACTGCTCCAATTTTACACAATATATACACACATGTAAATAACAATGACATTGAACTTCAAAAAAGTAGTAATAATATTCGTCCAATAGGACAGGCGAAGGAATTAATCCATACTGCCAAACTTCAAAAAAGGTTGCGAAGGAGGTTGCTATGCTCGACTGTATGTATTTTTTTTACTCTTACGTTCCAATTACCCTTTTTTATCCTACATTCAACAATGATATTATAATGTCTTGATGTAGCAATTATATTTAGTACAGTTGATGATGAATTATGAACAAAAATGAATTCATTTTCAAAAGTTAATGGTAGTATTATAAACATCTTTGTATTGGATTCATAATTTGATTCTATTGTGTATCCATTACTTTTCCAAGTGATGATACTGGGTATATCACTATTCCTCATAATGTATAGACTATATTTAATTCAATATCACCCAGAAATACCACGCGCCCATGATGTCGTGTAAAATTAATTGAAAATTGTGTCATGAGGGGGCCCGATAATTTTTTTTTATTTTCGTAACGTTATGTTTACTTAGTATTTAAGAGCCTTACCACCTTATGTAACTGCCTGTTTTTTGTTCCAAATTTATAATTAATTTTAATTTTCATTTAGACATCGATTTTTTTTATGTTTATATAATTGAAAAAAAGTGGCAAATAACTGAGTAGGCATGATGAAAGCCTTTGATTATAGAGGTTATAATAATATAATACTCTTTGATAAAAGAACCCTAATAAAGTTCAAACTTTAAAAATTCAATGAACTATGGTCGAATGTCGACCACTGGGCGCCCACTAGTACAGTTAAAACGTGTCTATGCAATTGAATATCTTCACTACATTCACTTCTCTATAATAATTGACACTGTATTTTACCTTGCATGTCGTATACTGTCTTACTCACGGCATTCAGCTAGGAAAGAAACCGGTAGTAATTGCCAGTAGTATTTGTTCAATTCTTGGCATTTTTGGTGATACTTGTATTTACAATGTACAAACACATGTATATGTTCTCCCTAAGTATACTTAAGTAGAGTCTGTAAATTTTTTTTAATCGTCACATATTTTTTTGGGAAACAAACATTTTAGCTTTCTTTTGATCTATTGAGTATAATGCCACTGACTGAGTTGAAGAAACCGATTTTTACGGGTTCAACATGAGTTGTTTTAAAAGTGTAATGTAAAAAAATGCAGCGCATGATGACGGCGCTCTTTAGTTTTGTTCGAATTGCAATTAGTGAAGAGTTTGCGAGTCCTCGGGCGTTGTGTCAGAGATTGATGACAATGGAAATTTTATACATCGTTAGTCACAACCGCGTTAGGTGAGCGCGCTGTTTTTTCAGTAATCCAACTCGGGGCTTGTACCGTCAATTATTTCTCGCGAGAGAAGGTTAATCTCGTAAAACTCTCATGTTTACCTCGTTATAACTGTGACGAAGTAGGGTAAGCATAAAGTAGTCGGCATACTCCTGCTCTTACTGATATACCTCATCTCCCCTTACCATACTGAATATTGTTCTTGACAACGTTGTATGTACTTCAGTAGAGGCGGTTTTCAGTTCAACAAGTAATAATACGCTAATAAGTATTTATACGCAATGGATAATAAACTGTTAAAGATATTATTATGTTATTCATTATCTGTTATTATCATTGATAGTGACAGTATCAATCAGAGTTATCACAATATTCGATAAGCAAGCATTATATAAAATCAAAAAAGTGTAAAAGTAAGACTATTGCGCAATAGCTAGTCACAGCCAAAGCCACTATAAAAACAAAAAAGGATTGTGTGGTTTTATGAAATCACGATAAAAGTGAAAATTTTTGTCACACTATAGACATTTAAGTAATAATAGTCTATACACTACAAGGTCAGCTGCTGCGAACTATAGGCGCCGCCATATTGGCCCTGGCTGCTCTGACGAGCGCCTTTCACTTTATCCCTACTCTGCGGCCGACCATCGCGCGACATGCAACACACAGACGAAAAAGTTTGAGACGATGTAATAAAAGTTTCACTTTAATAAGAATTTATTTCATTCATTACAGATTACAATATGATACAAAACAGCAAATAACCCAACAGAAAAACTATTAACAACAACTGTTGAAAATAACAGAACAGCTTAATGTAATATAATCGTTATTGCCATTTACCTAAACGCCAGGGTATTATAACTAGTGAAAAAGAATAAAGATACAAAATAGCGTCTACGTTTTTCAATATGTATATATTTTTTTAGCAATAACATAAATGTTATCTTATAATTACATACTTAACTGGATACTCTGTAG
This sequence comes from Antheraea yamamai, assembly GCA_036509395.1. Classification (NCBI taxonomy): domain Eukaryota; kingdom Metazoa; phylum Arthropoda; class Insecta; order Lepidoptera; family Saturniidae; genus Antheraea; species Antheraea yamamai. Next base: position 9,295,099 of record AP028429.1, read on the forward strand.
TTATCCTGTTACGTTATAATGATCGAATATTAATTGATAACAAAATCTCGATAAATTATGTCACCACAGCAATAAATCATGAAAATGTGTAACAATTTAATATTGACGTATGTACTCGTATATGCACTAACTACCAGCCACCCGCGACATCGTCTGCGTTAGTATCTTTATGAATTACTAGCTGTGCCCGCGACTCCGTCCGCATGAAACCTAATATAAAAAAACATTGACTAATAAAATCATCTGAATGTATTAAGTCCATTTACTTATCTACTTTTCTCTCGTACTTAAATCGCGTTGTCATTAAAATTACAATAACTATTGATAGAGTGAACCGATTTTAATGAAACCAAGACTAAATGTTACTTGAAGATCTGCTTTATGATTGGTGTGATTTTATCTTCAACGCAGTACTTTAACGTTGTTGTTGCGTGTTCATACAAACAGAGAGACATTTCTAAAAACAATTAAAATGTATTTTATTACTTATTCCAAGACACCTGTAACGTATTTTTCACAAAAATCTAAGAATTACAGACACGTTAGAATTAACTTTCTTATTATATGTATAGATAACATCATACATTATCTTTGTGTAATATAGCACGGCATATTTTGACCCATTTAAACAATGCCTTTTTAAGTAATAGCCCATGTGTTACTTTGCTGTACGAGCAATACTATATACTATTAAGTTTTTTTTTATATTATAGGTGGCAAACGAACATGCGGTTCACCTGATGGTAAGTGATCACCGCCGTCTATAGACGCTAGCAACAGCAGGGGAGTCACAAGTGCGTTGCCAGCCTGCGTTTGGGGGAAGGGAGGGAGGTTGGAGAGGAGAGAAGAGGGGAAGGGGAGGAGGGGGAGTGGAAGGGGAGGTGGATCTCCGGCGCTCTCACTGACCGAACGAAACGCAACAATGCAAGCACTGTTACTTCACGCCTGGTTTTCTGTAAAAGGGTACTACTACCCCGGGCGAGCTGACCCATTCATGCTGAAACCAGTAATAGCTTTCAGTGTGGCTCTACCACCTATAATTTTCCACCTTTCATTAAAATCCGTTTAGTAGTTTTTGCATGAAGTAGTGGCATACGTGAATTCTCGCAAGGTTTTTCGTTTTAATAAGACTGACGTATTTTCGCGGCATAACTAGCGTTAACGTAGATTTAAGCTATCGCTCGGGAACAGTACTTTTTTATGAGATGTGCTTTTCTTTTCCTCTGACACTGTGAATGCAAAATTTCATGATGGCCAGTTGTGTAGTTCAAACTCACATTGCTCTTACAATACGTATTTGTTAAGATATAATTATGACTTTTATTTACGTTTCATAATTTTCTGATTAAATAGTAGTTGACTTTATTGAATTTGTTAAGAACAATCATAAGATCTTAGCTGATGAACTACATACAATACCTGAAATTACTAAGACTGAATTGTTCAGATTTGAAACCAATGTTTTTGAAGTTATACTCCTTTTGGCGCGTTAGGGAAAAATGATGAGAGTAAATTTTTACGATGCGCGCGCACACCGTCACGAAAAACCGACACCCTGAAGTTATTACGATGCGCGCGCACACCGTCACGAAAGACCGACACCCTGAAGTTATTACGATGCGCGCGCACACCGTCACGAAAAACCGACACCCTGAAGTTATTACGATACGCGCGCACACCATCACGAAAACCCGACACCCTGAAGTTAGCTATAGTCAACATTTTGTGTCTTTGTATTTCTTTGTATTAAAACTTAAAATGTATTAAATACCTTTTTTCTATTTGTTAGTGTCGTTTTTTCTACAAACGTAGAATAAGGCGAAAGATAAAATTTTTGAAAAGATTTTTATATTTTTACGCCAAAGAAGTATAACTTCTAACGCGTGTACATAAGTACACACACACTTTTTTTTATTTGATTGGTTGGGATGAAAATTATGGTGTAATCGTTAGCGTGCTCAGTTACCGCGTCGATTGACATAGGTTCAAATTCTTGCGAATAATTTGGATCTTTCGATGTAGGAAAACTTTGTGATGAAACTGTAGCCTGATGGTAGGACTTCTTCCAAATCATCCGGACTAGCTAACACCCTCAAGTTGAAAAATGTTCTGGTAGTTGCATTTGAGAGCGCTTCCAGCACTTCTATGTTTAGCGTATTTACCGTCTTATTATCATTAGCACATTATCATTACATAGTATAAAACAAAGTCTCCTACCGCGTCTGTCTGTCTGCCTGTCTGTCTGTTCGCGATAAACTCAAAAACTACTGAACGGATTTTCTTACGGTTATCACCTGTGTATCCATGATTCAGTAATTCATGAGGAACGTTTTGGTATATGCTTTGTCAAGGGTTTTTTTTATAATCAGGGCGCGACAACGTCTGCCGTTCCCGCTAGTATATAATAAAATATACAAAGAAATAGAAACCATAATTCGTACACGGACAAGTAGAACATTTTTTAGGAAATAGTTATACATGATTTGATGTGAATTCTCATTCACCTTGTTTAAGATTTCGATTCTCCGAGATGTGATGACGATAACCTTATATGATAACATGAAACTGTGGTTAATCGCTAAAAACCTATGAAGTATAAACAAAGCATGCAACATTTTTATATAACTGGTATTATTGAGCCGGGGATAGAACTCATTCGTTTGTGTTTATCAGGCAAACCGATAATTCTCATTCCGCTCGGCGTGACGCAATGCAGAGATTATAGGATTACAATCGTAGCGCCGCACCGTGGATATGGAACCGTTAGATCCAATATGAGTCCAGTCTGACATGCATCTGACATTCTCATATTAATAATATAGAAAGATCCGTTTCCCTTGTGTTTATAAAGGTAAATGAAAAATCTATATAAATATAATTATAGCAATCTGTCGTTCTACATATCACGCAATAACTACTAGATAGATTTCGTTTTTTTAGGTTTTACCTCATAAATACTTCGTCATCATTATGAGCCTATAAGAGACCCACTGCAGGACCATAGGCCTCTTCCCGAAGGAAGGTATGGGCGTAATCACCACGCCAGCCCACGACGTATTGGTGATTTCAAACTCTGAGAAATCCACAGTTCTATGTTTTCCCACATACAGTAGTACTATAAGAACATTTCTAAGGGTTCAGGTTTCCTCACCATGATTTCCTTCACCGTTAGTCGATAGTGTTACCAATTTAAATTAGTAAATGTACGCGAATTACGAAAAATTCGTTGTTACATGCCGGGGTTCGAACCTGCGGACATCGAAATCATATTCCACGGGTCAAACCACGACTTTAAACTTGATTCTTTAATTTAAAAAAATTACACGATTGTTTAATTAAATTTAAAGTTATTAGAATTTAACTAAACTATGATTTTTGTAAGCATTACGCGTTCAGTGATGTGTGTGCGCATGCGCAGAACAGGAGAAGTAAACGGATGACATTCTTTACAAAACATTTTTATAAGCAAATATTTTTTTTTTTATGATTTTTCCTCTGTTCATAACGTATACTTTGTAAAGATAACAAACAAAGCAGACGATTTTTTCAAATACTAAATGGCAGCAAACAGGCAGACGGCCCATTTGATCGATAATGGTTACCATTGCCTATGAACACCTGCAATACCAGGAATATCGCTGTTGCGTTGACGGCCTTGAAAATGGCCTTGGCTTGATGTGGCAGATTTCAGTTAGTGAAATTATAAAACGACAAATGTTTAATACTGTGAATTTTTTTATTGAATTCAATAGAGAGAGAGAGACGAACTTCTTAGCCTTCCATGGATTCACCGTGCGGGTGCCGGGTACATCGTGTGGCAGAGGGAGAAACTCAGAGCAGTTCCCAGGACTTGCGACCCAGGTGTAGGTTTAAGGAGGCCCCCTTTGAGATGCGCATCAACGCTCACCTTCACTGCTCGAGATTCCCGCCCTGCCTAGCCAAATTTGGTAGGAACCTGTTAGTGCAGCCTTTGATACTCGTTCTAAAATAGAACTTACTGCAGTTCTCGACAGGCCAAGGTCCTTCAGAAGGTTGTAGAGAGATTTTGCTGGTATACCTCTCGCTCCTACTTCTACCGCGTATAACTTAACCACATAGCCATTTTTACTTAGTTCATTAGTTTCATAATTACCTTACGTAAGATATAAAATATAGATTTTTAACATATTTTTTTACTAATATTAAAGATTGCATTTAACTTATATTAATACTGGCGGGCCGGGCGGACGTTGTCCTGTCTTGTTATTTAAAAAAACGACGAAGAAAAGAAAAGAAAGAAGAAAAGAAAAAAAAGACGAGTTCAGTGACATACACACGTACAGAAGAATTTTATATATAAAGACTAGCGGAATGGGCGGACGTTGTCCTGCTTTGATAATTAAAAAAAAACTCAAATTCAACAGCAGCGCCACCTAGCTGGTCCAATTGTAAATCTAAACCATTCTCGGATCCATTGGAACACGCACACAAAATTTCATCAAACGATTTTGATTTAGGTGTAGGTAGTCAGCCGTTTAGGAGGAGTTCAGTGACATACACACGTACAGAAGAAATTTTTATATAAAGATATGAAGTTGATATTCTGGTTTCCGGTGTTGGACTGTATATGCTAACTGTTTTTGCTTGCGATAATTAATATAATTTTAGGTGTGAATGCTATATACTATTATATACTTACTATCAGCATTGATAACAGTGCAAACTACACAGTGGACAAATATAAAGAAACTATTGCAACGACAAACTGAATTAAATATTATCATTGTTATTACTTTTTAAAGAGATGACACACTGTGTTTTAACTTTGTAACATATAGAGCTTTCAGTTATTCAATAACACCAACAGATCTGAATAGAGATTAAAAACAATATGTCCGTTACGACGCACTTCCAAATACAAATAGATTAGGATAATAAGCGCGTGTCATTGTTGTCACATAAATTTAGTTTTCCCATAAAACTATAGGGAATTCTATCAAAGTTTTATGGGACAAAAGATGAAGACATATATGACAGCCCAAAGAAAAGAAGTAACAGGGGCAGTCACTGGAAACCTAACAAAAGTTATTAACTAAAAGGTATCTGCATTTGTGTAAAATCAATTCTATGGAAGAAGATAGAAGAAGAGATAACCTTATATTTTTGGGGTTAAGTAAGAACAAGGCAGGAAATGGGATGAACATTCAAATAACCTCTCAAGAAATAAGCAGAGCTAAAAGACTATGAGGGAAAGATAATGGAGTACGCTATATCCTTATAACCTTCATAACAAAATGTAAAATAAATTATATCTATGACAACAAAAAGAAACTTACGCGATGTACATATGTGTATTAAGGAAGATTACACTAAATAAATGTTAGAGAAAAGAAAGCAATTATCGCTGCAACTAAAAGAAGAAAGAGTAAAGAGCAGAATAAGTTACTAGCAAAAAATTTTAGTTGAGTTATAATAAAATGGCTATCGTAGCAATGTTCTTCCTTTTTAAATGTCTAAAAACATATGACGACCCTGATTGATCGATACAAGTTTATATGTAGTAGTAATACCTGCCATCGAGTGAAGAATTATAGTAAAACGTATATCATGGATATACTTGAGCATCAGTTTCCATGATCATTTTAATAATAGGGAAGTTTACGCGCTGCATAAACTTATATAAAACATATAATAGCGCCAACTAGTGGCAAACTATAACAAAGTGAATAGCATACAATCCATGAGAACATATGTATGTATGTGTAGAAAATTTCATGTTTATTGGTAAACTATGTAGATACGAGTACAAAAATTCATTTTAAGTAATTTCTTTTTAGAGTAATTTATTCAATCGTTCCTAGTTTTCATTAAACATTTCTCAAAATAACAATCTAAATTACGAAATGAATGAAAACTGTTTTAAATAAATTAAAAATAAACGTGTAAATCTTGGCCGGACGGCGGACTGACATACTGTTACAGGCAGTTAATCCTGTGATCCGGGTCGCGAGCAGAAGCCTCGGCTGACATCGGAGAACACCGTAGCTGCTTTGCAAGTAACCGCCTTAAATCGCCACGTCACTTTTTTATCGTATTTTCCATTCCTGCACTACAGGGCTCAATCGAAGCTTGTTTTCGCGTAGTGTATTTTCTGATCTACACGTAGAAAGATAATCACTACGCTCCTAAATAAAATTCGTACTATAATGTTAATTCCCTATAACTATTCCCAATAAATAGGTTATAAAACGCAAAACGATATATTTTAAAATATAAATGATAGTTTCAAAGATTAGCGCTTTGAAATGAATACAAAAGCAAACTATATATTTTGCTTTATAATTAGCTGTTAAGCCGGTGAAGCTGTTAAGACCTTGCTAGGTCAATAGCGTAGTCAGTTGGAAAAAAAAGCTTTATAATAAAATTGCATCAGTAAATTATATCATGATTTATTTATATGTTTTTTTTTGTTTTGGAGTACCAAGCAAAGTTATTCATTTTCTTATTAAAAATAGAACAATAATTCACTCTTTACAATAATCAAAGTGTAATATGATCTCAATATTAAAACTCGCAAATAAAATTGTTGTACTGAATTACTCAGTTTTACATAACGTTTATCTCTAATCAGACATTTCTTCTATAATGCGTGCAAGGAAAATATTTCATGAGGTATGTAAGTTGTGTAGATTTACCACACCATCCTTAAATAAAGTTTTTTTTCGCCTAAAGTATAATTAAGTAATGATTTTAGAATAGGTTTGTATTTTCTGTTTCTAATAGGGATAATAGAAGCAGTGTTTCATCGCGAAAGGGCTCAAGTCTTGGTTTTTTAATAAGTAGGAAAGTCATTACTTGCTTAGTAAATTTTCGTTATAATTTATTTCTGGCAATAGTGGCACTTTTGTTTCCATATATTTAAAATGATATAATGTAAGTAAATAAAGTCTAATTGAAAAGACATATAAACGTAGTTTTTTGATATGAAACATCTATAGACGAAGATAAACCTGATTGTTGGCGTGGCGATATAGGTTGTACCGTGTGTGAGACGTGGCGACACGATGTCATGCACAAGCGACTGTGCGCAATCTCCCCTTTGTTTTTAGTATACCTACTTATATATATACCTATTAATTTCGTTTTTTTCAGATCTGTCAGGCGTCCTGCGACGGCTCACAATTTTGATGTGAAGCATGTATAAGCGCGGGTAATGCTCATTTTGGCTTGGCGCGACGTAGTGACGCAAAACACGAGATTTGCAGTATTAACGAAATACTCAAAAACATTTGCAACCCTATCCGTGTAAACATAAGATTCAAATTGTTTTGTCGGCCACTCGTTATACTTGTGTTACGTGGCACGCCCCGACAACCTAGCGCCCTTTGATAAATGCCGTCAAAGACACCGCGCCTGCGCCTAGTTGAATTTTTGTATTTAATAAAAATGAACATTCATGTAATAAAATAATTAAACGGTCCTTATTTTATGGAACAAATTTGTAATACTTTATCTTTTCATTATGCCATATCTGATTCCCGTCGAAATCTGTTCTTTTAGGCATATAACTTATACAAAACAATTTCGATGTTTCACATATGCCAAGCGTCCCGTGACGACTCATTGTTTTCTCAATATTTTATTTTTAAAACATCTATGTGAATAAATAAATAATAAATTATTTCAATAATAATATATAGTGCGGTACAATTACAACATCGTATACTTTTGACGAGCATCATTAACAGTAACTTTGCTAATCGCTGGGCAGTAGGGCGTGGAAGGGTTGCGACATTACCTGCTTATATTATCAACACAAACAACCGTAAATTTAACGAGCTTGACATTGCTACGGTTCAGATATACCCGTGATAAGTTAAATCGTCCGTAAAGAAAGGCTGAGATTGAAACTACATAATTAGTTAATTTCCGCCGATTTTTTTTAAGAATAACAAACTAAGTAAGGTTTCATCTAAGTAATGGCTTTTTTAAAAAAGGCAGTCGGTGTCTACTCGAATATAATTAACGATAAAAATCACAAGGACAAGGAAAATGTGAAGCATTTCAAACGTTTCTGTAAATGCACGAACAATCTTTTAATTTAGTTAATTGCTAGTCACTGTGAAGAGGTTCAAGATGTTCTTGAGAGATCACGAACGTCTTTATCCAATTTATTTAACGATGAAGTTGCTCTCATTAGAGACCGTAGTGGACGAGTCGAAGTCCCTCCGGGCCGGCGACTGTTGGTTACCTTTCTCCTGCATCTCGTTCGTTAGTAGAGACGACTCAACAACACTACAGACCGGCATTATACAACTGTGACGCTGCACGGCTTCTGAGAAACTCAGTAGTTGTTTGAGGGCTATAAACATCTCAAATATATTTTAAATTTATAACAAAATTAGTATGATATACTAATATTATAAAGAGGTGTTTGTGAGTTTGTGAGCTTGTATGGGGGTAATCTCAGGAACTACTGGTCTGATTTCAAAAATTCCTTCAGTGTTATATAGCTCATTTATCGAGGAAGGTTATACGCTATATCTGTCATCACGCTAACACCAATAGGAGCGGAGCACCAATGAAGAATGTTTTAAAATCGGGGTTTTATTTCCGCTTGAGAGCTTCCGATGTGTGTTAGCGTTACCCCAAAGTAACTACTCCACGTGGACGAAATCGCGGGCAGAGGTTAGTATTAAATAATATTAATAATCATATAATTTGAATGGTGATATCGACTAATAGAGATATTATGTTGGTATATATGTTTTTTTTACCTTATACGTTTTAGTGTTAAACCTAATGTCCATGGATAGACAGAACCATACATTCCGTCAAATTACAAAAAGATTTGGATGTACTTAATTCTGGCTATTTATTATGGGAAGAACATATTATTTCAGTAGTTAAGAAAGTTAACTCATTTGTACATGTAATACGTAGAGCATTCCAAACAATGACCGTGGAGGTCTTTCAATAAATCTACCAAACCTATATAAGACCGCTCCTTGAATAAATCTTTCAAACATGGAGTCCCTACTTTTAAAAAGATATCAATCTTTTATAAAGTGTTCAAATAAAAGCCATAAAGATACGTCTAACTTTAGAAAAATATCATACCAGGACAGACTGCACACATTTCACGAAGAAATACGCCTTTGGGGTCACCTTATAGGAATATATAAAATAGTCAGTGATAAATACAACCTGCCGTACTTACGTGAAATGTATATATTAAAAGACACAATAAGAGCAACAAGACGAAATCTGACTAAGATAGGTCGAACACTTTTACGAGCAAAAATTGTACACAATTTCCTCAGCAATACGGTGATACTAAACTGGAATCGATTATCGAAATAGTATCTGCCAATTCAGTATATTGTTTTAAAAACGGCCAACTGGCTACGAACGAATAAACTCACTTTAATAAGTGAACATACTATTAAAAATCTAAATACTTGGACACTATGTAATATAGACCTGTCAGCAATTATGCAGCAGCTTATAAATAAATAAGTAAATAATGTTAAACTATAATGTAGTCTAAAATATATAAGTATTATATATAGGTGCTTGTCGACAGATTTTCAACTTTCCTCACGATGTTTTTCTTCACCGAAAACTCCAAGTTAGGGTGGGTGGGATTACGTACGTATGTCTATAGAGTCGCTACTGTTGCGACATATTTACTTCAGTAATATACATAAGTGAGATATTTAGCAGTAAATTATTATTTAGAAAGACCATTATTTTCTGTTCTGACTATGAAAAAAACACTATTCTATCGCTTATAGCGTGTCCTAATAAATTTTAGACTTAAAATGTGTTACGGTAAAGGACATTTTACGAGAAATTGCTTACCGCTGTCTCATTAAACGGTAATTTAATACTTTTAACTACTGGTTTTAAAATAATTTGAGGATAAAATATTACTAACAAGGGATTGATAATCTTGTAATATAGTTATATATAAATCATTCTTCTTTGTTTAACAAACTCTATTCATAATTTAACAATATAACACGTAGAAAAATATTACAAGAATGAAGTTATATCTCAACGAATACCGTGTCGCCGCGTGCTCGTGACAATATGATATAGACAATGCTTAAGAAAAGGGTGATGCCTCGTTCGCACTGAACTAGAAAGGTAAATCACTGACCCAAAGCTTGTTTAACTTTCATATTTTTGAACTATCGCATCGTTCTAACTACTTGCCTGTCTTGTATGGAAATCTAAACGAGCGTCATATAGACAATGCTTTAGAAGAAGGTAAGGTACCTCGTTCTCACGTCTCTGAAATATGATTCCGATAAGTTGGGTGTTATTGGACAGTATTCTACTTTTTATAAAATATTTTATTGAACATTAGCTTTGGTATCGGTTTTTTATGGTAGTCAGCATTCATACCATAATTCCAAGCATGGTTAATAATTATAATATTATATATAAAACATTAGTTGTGTTGCTGCCTCCGCACGCGTTGATTTGGTCTCGTAATCCCATATTAATCTATAATCGATGGTCTTTGTAGGAGAATGATTTTGAAATAACTTATAGTTTAAGTAACCTATTCATTAAAATAGTTTGAAAATAAATAGAAACTTTTTTTAATGATTTCTAAGTGTTATTGACAAATTTGGAAGAGGTAAGCTCGGGAAATGCAAATCAGATTTTAGCAATTATTTCAATGATAGAAAGATCCAGTACTCACTGAGTATAACATCAGCTATATTTTATTGTTAAGTTGTACATAGTTTCGCTCGTCTTAATATAGATTGATTCAATTCTAATATCTAATGTTTCTCAATATTTACTGTTATATCATTGAACTTTTTTATTATTATTAATAGTGTAAGTTAAGTATCTATGTGATAAAGTGTTTTAGGTCTACTGTTTAGTTTACTACTCTTTATTATTGTTATTGACTGTTTTTTTTTTATTCCTCGGTAACAGTACTTTTTTTTGCTGAAATATACAGTTTGTTCATTTTTGTACCTCTAACAACGTTTATGCTAAATTCAAGATGATCAGTTGAGTGAATATGGCGTAAAAGCGTAAAAATAAAGAAAATTTCGCATTTGTTATAGAAAATAATATTAAGGATTATTAGGTTTTATATTATTATACTTCATACGGTATAAAACATATCGAACGCTGTCATTATAGGAACGGGAATAATGTTATTAATCACTCTATATGATGCTTAGAAAAATAATACCGTCACATGTTCTCGACACCGTGAGATTAACACATCTATCCGTTAATATCTGTCCGCTGGCAAAACATTCTTATCTAAGAAATGGAATAAAGTATAATATGGGTAAAGTTGAGAACTGTCTTTTAGATTTCAAACAGTACGGAAAACTAACTTTTCGTTGTGATGTCTGTTTGTTAATGTGTTAGTAGGGGCCCCTTGGATGTCAGAAGTTAACATGAAGAGGTATTTAAATTCGTCTCGAGAAAATAACACAACGCAAAAAAATATTAGATTCGTTTTTCACAGACTTTAAAAAGAAGGTTTTCAGTTTGGTTATATTTAATTCTTAATGTTTGTTACCTCAGAACTTCGTAATTTATAAACGGATTTGGTAAATTCATTTTCTTTTGAAAAGAAGGTGGTACCTTCAAGTGGGTCCCATTTTAATTTAATTAGCATTTGACGTTGGGTTTTGAAGATACATGGGGGAACACCTCAAAATCGAATAGGAAATGTGTTGTGATTGAGATATTGGTAAGCTTATTACAAATAAACATTATCCAAATAATAATAATAATCGTATTGGCGGTTATATTTGAATTGTTACATAAAGGATATTTCTAAATATCACATAAGACATATTGAACACAGAAACCAAGTAAATAAGAAATACGACAGTTTATCTGTACGTATTATGTAAACAAATTTATGCACATAGACATGATAGTTTGTCTGTCTATACTAGACACATTAAACCTGCACATATATCGTATTTATTAGTATAATATAACATCCCATTACGCATAATGAGCATTAGTATAGAGAAATATATATATATATAGATATGAGAACTCATCTGTTCGTAGTAAATAGAGAAACATTTATTTACAACATCTATTTCTAGCTCATCTGTCCGTAACAGAGGCTTTTAACAAATATGTTAGCTGAAACCATTATTCAAAAAACATTACTTGTCAGGTTAACAAAACACTTGACGAGGGACGTCAGTTACACTGTCTTTAAAATTGTAAATAACTAATAATATGTAGAAATTGTTATGTATGTAATGATTTCTATATTTATAATTGATTGTAATGATTTAATATGGCCTTTATAATATTTTTATAAGCTAAAATGATATCCAAATGATTTAAATATCTACATCCGGTACCGCTACAATACGTCCAATACGCGACCGGAACATTAACATTAGCGCCACCCTATTAGAGAGTTCGACCTATAAAAGGCAAGACGTCGTTAATCGAGCATTCGTAGTCCGGTGAAGCTGTTAAGACCTTGCTAGGTCAATAGCGTAGTCAGTTCGAAAAAATAAAATCGAGCATTCATTTTCTATGTCGAAGTTATAGTAGGGCGACGCTCTGCTCGGATAAATAGTCACTGTTAATTGGATTTCCTGACAGACCGACAATACGTTTATTACATAAAAATATAGTGAGTGATGTTAGTCACTCGCCACTATAAAAGCACTGCCACTCGGGTAGCTGTGTTTAGTAGTCCGGTGAAGCTGTAAAGGCTGTAATAGCATAGTCAGTTCGAAAAAAAAGTAACTGTTTCTGTTCATTTTCTACTATCGGTCCGAGCGGAGGTCTGGTGTAAAGTGTACTATTCATTTTGTGTTCAACTGTCTGTCCGAGCGGAGTTCTGGTGTAAAGGGTAAATAACAAAGCTAAGTAAATATTATAATTTAATTGGTTTGTCGTGATTAATATGTATTTTCCATGAATTTGATCACTGATGATATTTATTATTTTTATGGATGTCTTGTAAAAATATGTCGCGAAAAGATAAAGATAAACCAGATTGAGTTTCTTGTCGGTTCTTCTCGATGAACTGGGTTGTTTCCGAATCTGTGGTAACTTTAACGATCAGAAGCCTTCTCACGCCAAAATAAAATAAATTATATTCGGATTTGATTTTAATTTGAATTTCATAATGGTATTAGTTCACCGCCCGATTTCGCACGGGTGTACTGATCAAGAAAATCAGACTAGATTTATCCTTTACAATGTGATAAAATAGCAACTGAACAACTAGACGTCAATTTATCAATTTTTTCAATATTTTTGCAGATCTCCCTACTGTCTTGTCTCATTTACTCACTCACTTTCATTTGAAGTTTTTTGTAATCCAAATTTTTCACTTTTCCGTACGTATTTCCAAACATTTTCTTTAATAAAAACCTTGTACTGACAATAAAAAAGAATTGGCATTGGCATTCAAGATTTGGCAAAGAGATTTTCTGATGAGCGAGGAAGAATTCACGCCTGAATATTTTTGTTTGATATTATCCAACCTTTAAGAACACGCGATGGCACGTGTTGTGAAAATATAATTACCTACTCTAGAATCTATCTTGCGATGTTAAGGATTATATCGACATAATTTGTATTTATAGAGATTATAACCTAGTAACAAAGTGTATCAAATCAACAAATAACCATTTTCACGAGTAGACTTTAAGAAAGCCTTTTCCGTTTTATAAAAGCTATTCAATATTTATTTTGTAGGTGATAGAACCACGCTGAAGCTATTACTGGTGTCAGCATGAATGGGCCGGCTCGCCCGCGGTAGTACCACTCGACCCACAGAAAACCTACGTGAAGTAATAGTGCCTGCATTGTTGTTTCGTTCGGTCAGTGAGAGCGCCGGAGGCCTACTTCCCCTCTCCCCCGAACACAGGCTGGCAATGCACTTACGGCTCCCCTGGTGTTGCAAGTGTCTATGAACGGTGGTGATCACTTAACAATCAGGTGACTCACCTACTCGTTTGCCTCCTATGATATAATAAATCCTATATATATTGACGTAAGTTAATATCAACTATAGTCCGCGTTTAACTTTTTTACCTCTCTGAAAATAGCTTTAAATTCGACTTTGTGCATAGTACAGTCAAGAGTTTAATACAAAACAAATTATTATTATATGAATTAACATTGAAATTTATTAATCTTTAAGTTTACTCAATATTATACGTACAATATAATGTTTTAATTAATTTTAAGTCGATTTTTGCCTATTAAATTAAGTAAAAAGGATGTATGTGGCAGTATTATCCCCACGTTGCTAATTTCAGAAGATTTTGAAAGAAATGAAAATATAGTTCCGATTGGTTAGTCTTGTAAACACTTTGACTGCCAATTTACGAAAACCTGTTTATTTCAATTGAGCAGGCTTATAGGCATACGAGATATACATACATATAGACAATTTGCAAAGGATTAGAGATAAAAATGAACAGACAGTAAAAATTATCATTTATTGTCAGTTTTAATTAACTTCAGATAACATTTAATCACCTGGTTGGTTATCTCATACGGTACCTATTTCTTTATATCTGTAAGGTATATCTTCTAGCATATATTGTACAGGTGCTTGTTACAATACCGTTATTGTAAATTAAATACATTCATGGTAATAAAATAATTTATAATAAACGTTTATTAATAGTGGGAAAACACCTTTAATAGCTACATCATTTTTCGTAGTGAACGGGTCTTCTAATAATAACGACTAATATCGGAATATAATAATAACTACTACTGTAGCAAATATCGACAAGGAAAAGAAAACAACGAAAATAGCAATAACGTGTAATTAACAACAACAAAACTATTCTGAATGCGACTGTACTGCAACTAGCACTGACACTGACACACATGTCAATGTTAATTCAATAGGGGCGAGGAATTTACGCGGACGAGCCTACTCCACCTTCACCACTTAGGCGTCCCTCTGATATCTATCCGCGTCCCTCTGATACCTAAATTTCATTCTAACTATTATTCTTTCATTCTGTTCATAACTATAATTATTGAATTATTAACATTATAACTCATAATAATGTTGGTGCAAGTTCCCCAATATAGCCGCTATATATTATATTAATTACATGCTAATAACATATATATTTATTGTAGTTAATTATTTTCAGAATGAATTAATTACATATTTGCATACACACATAATATTCATTCTTCTATTATGGTTATATGTAAATTATATGTACAGTATAGTTTTTTAATCTATATGCTTATCTTAAACTTGCTCTTATTACAATTTCCGATGTCACAATACAAAATTTATAATTTTCTTACCCTATAGTTGAGTTAATAGATTCTTAAATATTATAGAATATGCGTGCATATATCACAATTATACACGGAGAGTGCGACTTACTGGTTGTAGACTAACATATGTTGTAGAATGGATTACTTATTTATTTTCAATTAAACGAAATCGAAAATAAGAATAATTTTTCTTTTACAGTTACTTATTTCATTAGTAATCTGAACAAATGCATGAATTATGTGACAACTTATTAGATCTAAAATGTATTGGGTAGCTCTTATTAGGTACCTCAGTCTGACCACCTGAACTCTTCGATCGAAATTTTTAATAAACCTTTTAAATTTACTTTCTTAAATTCCCTCCATATATTCTAATTATATTCACTCTGTGATAATATTTTAACAAAGATATTTAATAGGCATTGTCCTACATATCTGTTACAATTCTAAGATTGAATAACAATTAAAACTGTTGACGATTACCCGATAACAGATCAAGTTACCAATTAGTTAACGTAATATCGATTTTAAGAACAAATTTTAATGAAATACAACATTACGAGCCGACGTTAAAGCCTCGGGGCTTTTGATAAAACTATTGAAATAGACTTTATATCGTTATGCATATTTATGAATGTTCGGATATTGTTACGCGGTAAAACTTCAGTGCGCGCGGCCGTCCTATGCAGTGGATGGCTTTAGTCTATTGTATGGGTATTCCAGCTAAAAGTGGCAAAATACGCTGAGTTCCTTCAACAACTTTGGACTTACATATTTATGAGTATACTTTCAAAGACTTGAGTGATGAAGAGATAAAGTAAATAGATATTTTCAAGCTTCTATGTATTTTAAAATGAGTATAATAAATAGATACGATATGATTTCGTGCATATTTAATTGTAAATACAATGGTGCTTTTTTTTTAATCCATACTTTCATCAAACACAGAAGGAGCCTAAACGACTGGACAGATTTTGATGAAATTTTGTGTGTGTTTCGGTGGATTTAAGAATGGTTTAGATTCACAATTGGACGCGGTAGGTGACGCTGCGGTTGACTTTTTAGATTTTTTTTATTATTAAAGCAGGACAACATCCACCGGACCCGCTAGTTTTTATTTGTTTCAAGATAATAATGTATAGTTAAAAAAATAAGAAAGTAATTTGCAGACACAGATTGTATTCTAGTACTTTGTCTGTTGGGTCTAAGCACAAAATTATCCCATACTCGCTAAGAAAGGGAAAATACCGCAATTAGAAATAATGACATGCGTTATATAAGTATAATAACTTACTTGATGCTATGTCACTATAGCTCGCCACTGATTTCCTTGCTCGTTCTCCTTGAAATATTCCTTAGAACCTATTACTCAAATATAACCGAATCATTGTAATGTATTGTGACAAATGTACAAACCATAATTATCAATGGACTCTATATTGGATGAACTATGGGCAGTGATGTTAGCCATATAGATTCCGAAGATAAAGCACGTACACGCAATCAGAGGTCATTGACCCTCTTCTAGTAACGATGGGATCGTTTGACTAACTTCTAAATTCACGACGCGTCTTTAACTTTTTACGATTATTACTACGATTTTTGATCCCCCTTGTCGTCGAGCCACCTTCGACTTTCACCCTCACATTTATTAACCGCTAAATGATAATGGGCGCTCATGATGAAGAATTTATTCCCAGGTTGGGCATATTAGGTAAATTGCGTCTACGCTTACTAAAACAGTTTGTATGTCATGCATAAAACAAACGTATAATTCTCTTTGTCAAAATAACCACATTATTTGTCTAACAGAGATTGTTTTGTCTGTGTGAATTTGAAATGTTTAGATGGAACGATGTCACAGTATAATTAATATAAGAGACAGTACGTAAACTACCTACAAACGCTTGAAAACGAGACACTCACACACACACACACACTCACACATGTGCATCGATGAGAGGTTTTACAAGGTACTCTATAGACAGTAACGCGAAAACCGCTTAGGGGTCTCGTCGATGCGCATGTTTATGTGAGTGTGCCGGTATGAGCGTTTGTAGGTAGTTTCCATACTGTCTCTAATATCTATACTGTAACGATGTTCCGGTAAATATGTTGTCAAAATTTGATGTTTACATTCACTATATTTATATACGAGCTTTAAAACTTGTTCATTTTTTAAAGTCTCTAAGATTAAAAGGCTGCAGTACTTTTGTAGGTGGTAGAGTCACGCTGAAGCTATTATTGATTTCAGCATGAATGGGTTGGCTCGCCCGGGGTAGTACCACCCTCTCACAGAAAACCGACGTGAAGTAACAGTGTTTGCATTGTTGCGTTTCGTTCGGTCAGTGAGAGCGCCGGTTACCCACCTACCCTCCCTCCTCCTCTCCTCTCTCCATCCCCTCCCCATACTCCACTCCCCCTCCCTCGAACAAGCTGGCAACGCACTTGCGACTCCCTTGGTGTTACAAGTGTCTATGGACGGTGGTGATCACTTAACATCAGGTAACCCACCTGTTCGTTTGCCTCCAATGATATAAAAAAAAAGAAAAAAGTACTTATAAATAAGTAGATTTTGAAGCGATTATTGTATATTCGATAGCGTGTTTGCACACAGCGTCGATGGCCGTAAAGGATAACGCGAACTTACCTCGGGCGAGTGCGGTGCCCTTGGTGATGTAATTCTAAACTTTTTTAAGCAAGTATTCAATACGTATTTAACCTTTTTGTAATAACACCGATAAAGATTATTATTACAGAATATTGTTATATAAGAGTGTCATAACTTGCATTATTATGACTAAACAGCTGACATACATATCCTATCAAAATTATAATATGTGAGGTTGTATGGATGTTTGGTACTTTTTCACGCAAACGACTTACCTAACGTATTTTACTGAACATATTCAATAACTTATACATTAGAATAAGACAGTATACAATGTTTAAAGGTATTGTTTAGATTGACAAAAATAAAACGGCAAGTGTTAAGTAAGCTTCGAAGAATCTGAAAGCTATCTCGGTACGTGCCGCAGAAAACCTTAACAATCACACGGGGGTAATATATGTTGTCATCTTTTTCAAAGATACAAATGCAGGCAAAGTTATAGGCGTCTACTAGTAATACATATATAGATAGAAATTTGATATTTGTAAGTCATGTGTAAGAAAGAAACTGTTATCTTTCGTCTCAACAAAGGAAATTACTGTGATTGAATCACAAAATCTGTAAAAATAACTTTTATGATTCAATGTAGTAGATATTTAAATTGACCATAACAGGATCTGAATAGATCCAACCAGGTGCACTACCACGAGGAGGTTGTTATTCGTTGGCAACGAATATAGATAATAAAAAAACGACGTTTTCGTGTAAAATAAAGTATAGATAAATAAGTCGAATGGTTTAAACTGTGATTTATATTGATAACGCTATCGGCTGATGGTCAAGGAAAACATCGCGAGAGAACATGAGATATACACTCATCAAAAAAGTCTAAGCAACATGTACTAATTTAAATTTTAGGATGGTTCTTCACATTATAACGTTGTATTTTATTTTTAAAATAATATCTTTAGGGTTCTGTGATGTAAAAATAACAGCTGTTATCTTTATAAGTTCTTTTAATAACAGAAATGAACAATATTAGAATATACTGTAGAAACTAAGATACATAAGAAACTAAACTTTTTTCTTACAAAATGAAATTTCTAAAGAAAATGTATTTATTGTGAAAGAATAGAACAATTTAATACAAAGTATGGGCTCCTCTGCTATTCAGAACTTGTCGGCAACGATAATTCATTGAATTAATGAGACTGTTTATGTCATCTTGCGGTATTCGCTCCCAATGGAATTGTAGCAAATCCTTCAGCTGTTGGGTTGTTGTCGCTCCGTCCAAGTCCTTCAAAACACGTCTCTGGAGCATGTCCCATGCGTGCTCGATGGGTTTGAGATCTGGCGATTGTGCAGGCCAGGGCAATACCCGGATGTTCTCCGTTGCAAAGTATTCACTGGTTCGCCGAGCTGTATGTGAACGCGCATTGTCATGCATTAACCTAAAATCGGAGCCAAAGGTTTGTGCAAATGGGTACACATAAGGTCTAAGAATATCCTCAATGTAATTTTCAGCATTCATGTTTCCATTTACAAAAACGAGCTCAGTCCGCCTGTTCTTCATAATACCCGCCCATAACATAACTGTTGAGCCGCTGTATGGATGAACTTCCTGAACGCACCTGAGCCTTTCAGTATTTCCGGGCCGACGATACACTCGCACCCTTCTTGTATCAGGCTTAAACCCGAATCGCGACTCATCGGAAAACATAATTTTATCCCATTGTTCCTGGTTCCATGTTATGCGTTCTCTACACCATTCATATCGACGAGCGCGATTCCCGTGACGTATCGGTGGGCACCTGATTGGGCGTCGAGCTCGTAGGCCGTACTCATGCAGTCGATTTCGCACAGTTTGAGGACTTACATCAACACCACTTGAAATTTGTAGCCTCAAACTTATCTTTCGAACGGTTAACATCGGCTGGCGTCTTGCAGTCAGTTGTATGTACCGGTCTTGCCGAGTGGTTGTACTCCTTTTACGGCCTGGATGCTCTTCAGCGGGTTCTCCTGTATTATTGTAGCGCTGCCAAAGACGACAAATAACACTTCTATGAATGCCAAAATGTCGAGATACCTGAGATTGATTACTTCTCGCTTGCAACATCCCTACAGCTCTTTGCATTTCATCTGCCATCAAATGACGTCGCTTCATGACGTAAAGAAAATCTAACAATTCAATTTTGTCCCTAACTTTATTTAAATGGTTGGTAAAATTATAAAATCAAGACTAAACGTAGCAATTAAAACGCACTTAAATTCAAACAAATTCGCAGTCATTTGAATTTTATGAAAAAACAAAACATAATCAAATTTTTTTTTTACAACCAGCCAGTATGTCATCAATAACAAAAAAGTTTACTTACCTACGCACTTTGTTTGAGTAAATACTTAGAAATTAATTAATATAAATGGTAAAATTTGTAATATCACGCATGTTGCTTAGACTTTTTTGATGTGTGTATTTTCGTAGTATCACCGTATGTGGGAAAATATAGTACTGTGGATTTCTCGGAGTTTTAAGTCGCCAATTATTGACATATAAAAACCCAAGACACACAGTCTCGAATAAAAGTAGCGCTCAAAACCATCCCGCAAAAACTCTCCAATATACATACAGTGTACGTGGTTATAGTTACGCGATAAACTTATAATTTTGCAAATTCAAACTTACCTGAATGATTTAAAGTTGTTTTTAAAAGGACGCAAGGGACGCGAAACTTTTTGAAATGAGAAATCCAAAATTATGCATTTATTTTTCTGTGCCGGCTGTGATACGTTAAGTGTGCATCTTGGGTTTTTGTATACCAATGTCGCTAATACGTCAAGGGCTGGCGCGGCGTTATGATTATGTCCATATCTTCCTTTGGGAAGCGTCTTATGATCCTGTAGTTGATCTCTTAAAGATTGATGTAATGATAATAACGATATATAAGGATGAAAATATTTAAAAACATCTTCGTGGAAACTTATTTTGAATTCGTAAAAAAATCTATCACGTAGTACATAATATTCAATATAATATTATTGTATGAATAAAATACATCAGGAACAACGTATTATTAAAACTTTATACATGAGTGGTTCCACTGTAATAGATGTAATATAATATCTCGAGAAATAATAGTAGAGAACAAAGTTTTTCGTAGTACTCAGTTTATCGCGAGTCGGTAGCTAGACGAGGACTGCGAGACCACAATCGTTCTCCAACTTTTACGGACCAAGTTCAATATTATATTTTTATTGAGTCGAATACATACATCATTATATTAAGAAAATTTCATGATTTGATATAGCCAGTGAATGTAAGAAGTTGATTAAGATTTAGATACTGTAGACAGTTATATTATACATTTAACAAAAGTAGGATAACTCACCGTTTTAGAAAACTTCTTGTAGCTTTCAGGTTCTATTTGTAGATTCAAGGTTTTGTACATTTCTTATTTTACGATATACGGACAAAATAATGTTATCTTTGCTATCTTATATAAATATATATATTTATTCACTAGCTGTACCCGCCGTTTGGCACGCGTTTTTTTAAATTGTATGAAAGGAATATAAAATTGTTTGATCATGTATAATTATAGAAATTATTTTTAAAACAATTGTAAGTACGATACGCACGTCACTTACAGTAACATGTAACGTACACATTACATATATAAATACTAACAGTGTATTAAATCAGGTATATCGTCAGCAACAGCTTTGGAACATTAACCCACCATATAACTACCTCGGTGCTCACTTACACTGTATAAGGAACTAAGGAAAAATTACTTAAAGATAGATAATGATATATGTCCATATTGTCAATAAGTAATACGTTTATGGTCTAATATCTTATTAGAAAGACCCCTTCTATCATTAAAATTACTATTAATAATAATAATAATGTTGCATTGTAAACAATGAATCAGCTGACGTCTAGAAATCTTGCATAAATATAAATCAAGATATACATTTTATATCTATCTAAGCAGTTTTTAATGTTTGACAATTTAAATAAAATAAAATGGGCGCAAAAATGACCAAAAAGACAATATAATTTAGAAGATCTGTATATAAATGAACTTCAATTATATTTATTCTTGGAGTCCAGTACGTTCGCACGTCTTACGCACATGTTTACAGTGAACAACATATTTTTTCTAAATTTCATGCGGACGAAGTCGCGGGTAACAACTAATCTAAAATAGAATAACCTAAATTACTATTATTTTATAGGGTCAGCTATCTGCCAGTGAAAGTCCCGTAAAATCGGTCCAATCGTTTTGGAGATAGCATTGCGGGCAGAGCCACGGTTAACAGCGAGTCTAAATTAAAATAGACTTAATTACTTTTTATAATATCCGCTGTGCGCCGGTGAAAGTCCTGTATACATCGGTCGAACCGTTTTGGAAATAGTAGTACGGGTAAAGCCACGGTTAACAGCTAGTCTAAATTAAAATAAATTAAATTAGTTTTTATATTGTTCACTATCAGCTAGTGAAAGTCTCGTAAAAATAGGTCGAGCCGTTTTGAAGATAGCACTGCGAGCAGAGCCACGGTTAACAACTAGTCTAAATTAAAATATACTAAATTACTTGTTATGATGTTCGCTATCTGCCGGTGAAAGTCACATGTAAATCAGTCTAACCGTTTTGGAGATAGCATTGCAGACGAATCCGCGGTTAATAGGTAGTCTAATTTAAAGTAGCCTAAGTAACCCGTTGTAATTTTTGCTATCTACCAGTGAAATTACCGTCAAAATCGGTGCAGCCGTTTCGGAGATTACCCGGAACAAACAGAAAAACAGACAGACCGACAAAAATTTTAAAAATTACATTTTTGTTATCAGTTTCGTGTATACTTTCACATTCAATCAGTAAAAAAATGTTATTTTGATATTGCATACAGACACTTCATATTTATTATATGTATAGATTTATCCACTTTCTTTTGTTTTTTCTACATATGCACTACCTCAAAACTTTTTGATTGATTACTATACCGCTGGTTAGCTGGAAGAAAGTGCCTTGTGGCATTAAGCTTGCCAGTGTCTAAACCCAAAAGTGCAATAAAGAATTCATTCATTCATTTTTTGGATGTGTACTATTTCTAATTTGATCGGTAGCGTAACTGATGTAGTTGCCAAACATCTTATAAATGACATATGGTGTATTTGTTAAGTAATTTTTCTATAACTATTTTCTTTTTTATGATTCACTATCTGCGGAAAGAACAAATTATTCCACGTAATTTACACGTAGGAAATTGTGCTTCACATTTAGTAATTTTGTGTACAATCCGTTATATTTAATAATTCGTTGGTATCTATGTTGCAATAACCCGACAATGGAGCCCAAATACAAAACATAATAAAAATGTGCGTGTATGAACTAATTTGACAGAATTCGTAATAAAAATTTACATAATGTGAGAAAAGACCACCCCGCAAGAAAACACAAACGGCGAGAATTTTATTTTCATGCTCACATTTGCGCAATTTGTATACAGAATGTAAATTAGAAAGAGCCTTATACTCTCCGACGATGGCGTCAGGTTATTTGGCTCAGTGTCGCATCGCTTGACGAATAAAAATACAGATACAAAGAAAAAGCTATTTAGTCGCTTCATATTTCGAATTGCACTGCTTTAATTAAATAATTTTTTCTCGTTACTTTCAAACGTTTAATATCGTTGACTATATTTTTATCACGCTTTTATTAGCTTCACCTGTATGTATGTATGTTTGTAACCGACCCCTTTGAGCTCGATTTTGTCCTACTTTGAACGATCAGATTTAATTCAAACTTTGCACACCTGTCAAAGGTCGATGACAATGCAATAATCCGGAAAAAAAGTAAAAAAATGTAACTAAAAAATGAAAAATAAATAATAGTTTAAAAAACACGCTTTCATAAAAAATCCAACTAAAAAACAGAAAATAAAATTTAATAAACATGCGATGCGTCACTGTTAATATCAGCACCTCCAGATATTAGTATTTTTATAATTTTTTTGTCACTTTTTACAAAAATATACATTTATTTCTAATTTACACTATTCTTAATCCAAATTTATTAAATTTTATTTTCTGTTTTTTAGTTGGATTTTTTATGAAAGCGTGTTTTGTTAGTTTTTTTAAACTATTATTTATTTCCTATCAAAATGTCAATATATTGATAGGATTAACAGAAAACAAATTATTGTAATCTACGTCATGATCTCAAATTTTGATATAAATTACATATATTCTACATACTTCAAAATATAATAACTTTTTTTTATTAAGAGAAGACGTTTCTCGTAATGACTTCCATATTTAATCTATTAGTGTAAATTTTCGTACCAAAGGTGTGTGAATTAATCAATTTCTTTATACAAAGAAAAATTAACCAGATGTAGCCAAGGTCCACAGCGTAGATGTTGCGTGAAAAAAATCATAACAAGTATTCACCCAAATGTAAAGGAATAGCTCTGCGCCGTATTTCATTTCCTTTTTGATACTCTCGTATCTGGTCGACACTGGACTTTTTAAATTCCTTTTGACGCGTTTTTGTCTTTCGATTTACATTTCCTAGAATTTCGAGCATATGACTTACAAGACTTAAGAATATATGGAACGACATCTTTAATTTTTTTTACATGCGATACTCATTAAAAATTAAAAAGATGGAATACTATGACTGGTCAAAAATAAATTTATTGTTTCTCATAATATTCTCCCTTAGCTTCAATGGAGTTTTACCATACGGATAAAGTAATTTTAAAAACATTTATGTTACTCCTCCGTGGTGACCTCGGAACCATGCTTTCATACTCTTCAACAGCCTCTTCTGGGTTTGAAAATCGTTGTACGCGTAAATAATTTTTGATTTTTATAAAACATAAAAAAGGTGTATGGTGTCAAGTCGGGACTGTATGCAGGATGACCCATATAATATCTACGTTTGCCTCTTTCAATAATTCGTTTGTTTGTGTGATGGTTTACAGCTGGCCTTGTCATGGTGTATGACGAAGATGTTTCCTTTTGATTCGTAATAGTGCTTTTAACTTTTTACAATGGTACCCGAATAAACGTTCTACCTGAACATGTTCTCACGGCACACTAATTTATTATCTTACACAACGTTAATCCATAATAATCATGCACACGTGCTTACATTAGCCTGATGTGATGATAGCCACGTCACCGATAAAACCAGCACTATATAAGAAATACATAAAGACATGCTCTACCCGAGTCACACTTAAACAGAGTGCGAAACAAATCCGCTATGGTCTTGGGTCGCCTCCACCCTTTGCTTTGCCATAAGAGTAAGATGTCCCTCAGACACAAGCTCAACTTGTATAAGACTTGCATCTGCCCGGTCATGACATATAGGTACCGTTTTTGCACATGCACCGATACGCACCCTTTATAAGTTACAAGTTCTTCAGAACCGCGTCCTGCGCAAAGTGACCGGTGCCTCATGGTACACAAACTCAAACAAAAATCGGCTGAGTGCCTTAAGCGCTCGCCTTAGTAGTCCGGTGAAGTTGTTAAGACCTTGCTAGGTCAATAACGTAGTCAGTTCGAAAAAAAAAAAGTTCTACCCACTGTAACTTCAACTGTTGATATCGCATTATTAGCTTTGTAATAGCACTTGGAATATGACGGTATTGTGTAATACAAGGAAGTTTGACCGGCTATAATTGTTTGTAATGAGCGAATAGGCGTTTTCACATGAAAATATGAATTTACTTATTTAATTTAATGTTGTAATAGAAATCGGGAATAGGTTTCTTCGAATCCAAAAGAAAGAAGACTATCCCAGCTTAATACCTTGTAGATTTTCTAATAATCAATTTTTCCATTCATGCACAAAGTCTATTTATAAAATCTTAAGAAGATAAGACTACTTACTTAATTACACAGTTGACAAACTTGTTACCGAATCAAAGGCTTTTGTGATCGCTTAATTGAATTCTCGCTATAATATCAGAAAGATAATTTTAATACATATCTCTAAAGATTTAATTATGTTTTTCTCATTTTAATTAGTCGTCGTTATATCATTTTTATATTGTTTTCTTTTTGTTATTTAAATCATTCATTTAAATAACAAATTTTGTAAAACACAAGCCTTATGATTAATAAACTGGTAATACCTGAATGTAATACGATTGCTTCAACTGTATTCTGCGAATTCATTGTACAAAATTATAAAAAAATTGTAATATTTCCCAGACAACAAATGTAAGTTTGATTAAATTTTACGGGTTTATGCACTTGAGTCGATTTCGGCTCTTTAATACTCTGTCTCCCTCTTTCTGCTTGTAATAAAATTTGTGTATTGTACAATACAAATTGTTTTATTATTTTTGTGTAATTTCATAAGTATCTATTCTTAAAATTGTTTTGCTTATTCCCCCGACTTACGTTGATACTCTTTTGACAAATATTGCAATCGGGAAAATTTATATTAATTTATTACAGCACTAATCGATTCTGGGATCATTCATCCTTTTTTTTATATCATATGAGGCAAACGAACAGGTGGGTCACCTGATGTTAAGTGATAACCACCATCCATAGACGCTTGCTACACCAGAAGAGTCGCAAGTGCGTTGCCATCCTGTGTTTCCTGAGGGGGGAGGGGAGGTTGGTATCCGGTGCTCTCACTGACCGAACGAAACGCAACAATGCAAGCACTGTTACTTCACGTCGGTTTTCTGTGAGAGGGTGATACTACCCCGGGCGAGCTGAGCCATTCATGCTGAAACTAATAATAGCTCCCGCGTGACTCTACCACCTATAATATATATCCTTACCATATCTGAAATCGATAAACTGTCTAACACTTATTGGTCGATTACCACGAAGCTCGGTACACCAAAATGTTTTTTCATGGAGATTTTTATGGTATCCATTATACTATAACTCGCCACTAGGTGACGCTAGGTTATATTTTATTTTTAATAACGTTGTATTGAAATATAATTAGGATGCTAGGTTATGCTTATTTATACAAAATAAAGTAACCTATAATTTTCTTAAAGGCTTTTTGTTTATTTGCACGTCTGCTATAATTTGCATAATTAGTATCATAGTGTGTAACATGTTAGAACATGGTATATTTCGGTACAAAGTAATAAACAAATATGTAGTGTGTTCTAGTATACTATTCTAATTACATTTATAAACGTAGATTAACAATTAAATTTAAGCAAATATTGCCTTGGGAAATAATTATCTATGTTATTTTAATATCACCAATTACTTATACGCTATCAATAAAACTTTTTATAATATTCTCAAAATGAAGATGTACCTATTTTGCTTTTTGCGATAAACGTTATTAGTCGTCTGTTGGTAACCGTTCTTTAAAAAATAATTTCAACAGATATGTTTTCCTTCTATTAAGATTTATTATTTATATGACCTTATTTCATTACATAGTATAAAACAAAGTCCCCAGCCGCGTCTGTTTGTCTGTCTGTTCGCGATAAACTCAAAAACTACTGAACGGATTTTCATGCTGTTTTTACCAGGGTATACAGTGATTCATGAGGAAGGTTTTAGTATATAATTTGTCAAGGTTTTCTTTTTAGTCAGGGCGGGACAGCGTCTGCCGAGCCCGCTAGTTACTCTAAAACGTTTAATGTACATTGAAGTATTTCATAAACAAAAAGTACTAAGTAACGTTATTCAACATAAAATCAATTAGCCAGCGATATTCAACTAAAAAACACGTTCCATTCGAGATATTATAAATTATTAAGAAACAAGTCTATTTATTCTATGTAGTTAAAATTGACAAAAATAAAAATAGCTGTACTGAGAATCGATTATGAATTTGTTTTATACTAAATACCTAAAGAAATTAATATTTAAGCCCAGTTCAAAGTCTTTTTGATTAGTCTTACGAAAACTGATCCAAGATCAAATAGATAAAATAGAGAGCCAGAATATGTCCCGCGCTCTTTCTGGAATGTTATTTATAACACGACCAGTTTGTTCAATGTCGAAATTTTAAACATGTACAATAACCAAAATAGAACTTCGCGGCCATTTTTCTTATTAGAATTTCGGCTGTTCTTTTAGTGTAACCCTAAAACCTTATAAATAATAATTCTGTCAACTGAAATCAGAATGTAATCTTCAGAATTCATAGCTTAATAATAAATACAGTAAATCTCTTCGATCAGCCCTAGTGTAACAAAAAACGTTAGATAATAAATATAGGCAGCAACACAAAACAGTAATGGAAGGTTGTAAATCTTTCCGCGGACAGCGCGTCGCGACACTGCGTTCATTCGCAACAAAACATTTTTTCCATTCATCCCACTGGGACGCGGATTCGATTTGGTACATTCGATGTGATGTCGCTGACTTCCATTTTTAGAATACAGACAGTAACTGTAAAACAAAACATTCGGCTTTTCAGGTGAGCATTTACAATTACAGTTCATACATACCGGTTCAATTATTTTTTTAAATTATACTTCAATTACCGATATTTGTTTGAAGATGGCGTTACTTTACGGAAACCCATAATTAAATATTATAGGGGACGTTACTTTGCACTTTGGTATAGAATTGATTGGCAGCTACAGTGTCTCATCGCCACCAAAACTTTTGATTTTATTTGTGTGAGGCGTATCTAAAAAAATTTAAACTGTAATGTATACTTCTATACTAATATTATAAAGAGGTAAAGTTTGTGGGTTTGTGGGTTTGTGAGTTTGTGAGTTTGTGACGTTGTGGCGTTGTGGCGTTGTAAGGGGTAATCTCAGGAACTACTGGTTCGATTTGAATAATTATTTCAGTGTTATATAGCTCTTTCATCGAGAATGGTTATAGGCTATATATCATCACGCTAAGACCAATAGGAGCGGAGCAACAATGAAAAATGTTTTAAAATCGGGGTATTTTTTCCTTTTGAGAGCTTCCACTGCGTCTTAGCCCAAAATAACTATTCCACGCGTGCAAAGTCGCGGGCAGAAGCTATTAACTAATTATATTATCTATAATCTATACTAATATTATAAAGAGGTAAAGTTTGTGAGGTTGTAGGGGGTAATATCTGGGGAGTCGGAGAAAAATGGTCGAACGAAAAGGTTTCTTACGAACGCTGCCTTAATTATGAGACATATATGATTGAGTTCTAGAGAAAAGTTGTAGCTTGATAATGTCTATTACCGCCCAACAAAGTGGGCACGGGTCGGCTAGTTAGTAATAAAGAGAGAGCGAAATATTAGTAACTAAAATAATAAAGTACAACAAGTACTTAAACATATCATTACTCTAATTTTAACTAGTAATTAAAAGAAAGGCCAAGTTACTAATAATAAGATAGAAATTATGTCTATATTGGTGTCTAACAATGAAACTAGGTACGTGTAAAATAATATAAATGGTTCTATTTCAAAACAGTGAACTAAAATTGAACAGGACAAATACGACGGCACCGTCTCAACAATATGATGGATAGTAAACAAGAAATGCACTGAACGAAAATAAACTTAGCTAACTTCAGTTTATACGGGAAACGCTCGGAAATATAAGCTAAAATATGAATGCTGAAACTCTTGAGTGTTAGTTCGAAATAGCCTAAAAAGCTATTCGCTAAAATGGACGTTTTCATAACGGTTTATAAATATATAAGTACTTTTAGCAGTGGTTGTTAGATTTATTTTGAATTATTTCGGCTGTAAATGATTGATTCATGTGTAAGATTAAACACTGCCAGAAGTCTCTGTGTAAATGGTAGAATTAAAAAAATAGTATCATATTAGTTGAAATGAATGATATTATAAGTAATAAGCTGTTGATACGTTTACCTACATGATATTTTGACAGAAATGGCACGATAATGCACACATACGTAAAGTAATATTGTAACACCACACTGTCTTAGATAATATGTGGAAGTAAGATGGCATATTATAAATATCGGTGGTGAAAAGGAAATAGTTATATATTGCTTAGATACGGGTGGTTTGACGAGGCAGCTATCAAAAATAAGGTAACTAGCCAAATTTTAACAAGGCGCTGTCGAAGCGCATGTGACATATCAGCTTTTTAGTTATAATATCATTGTATGAAACAGATAAAAATGGCCAAAGTTCTTAAATGGTGCAAACCGTACACCTTTTCATTGTGAAAAGAACAACAAACAGATTTAGTAGGCCACTCACGCGCCGTTCTCGTTTGTGAAGGTAACAATGTTGAGTGGAAAAAGAGTTAAAAGGCTGCTGACCCTGTTCGCGACCGACACTGGTCTCAAGTCGTGGCTCGTATTTTCCGATGTGATGAACGGATTTTAAATATAAGAAAAAGTAGACTTTTGACGAATCACTGAAACTTGTAGATTACGGAGAAAGATGGATATCATTAAAAGTTACCGACACTTGCGGTTTAAAGTATCAAATTCGTAATAATCAAAGATGGAAATTAGCAATTGGCCAGTAATTATGTAATACAATATTTAAAATATCAACGTATTAGGTATGTAACACTGTTAATATTATTGTATTATTTTATTGGTAAAAAAATGAAGATGATCCGTTTTTACAATTGAACCTATTTATTCATATACCTTATATTATATCAAGCTTTAATTAGAACTATATACATAATAGAAAATCAATGATATAATTATAGATATATGTAACTTTGTATGCTTCTATGGTTATAAAATGCTTATCTATACTTCTATACTAATATTATAAAGAGGTAAAGTTTGTGACGTTGTAGGGGGTAATCTCAGGAACTAATGATCCGATTTGAAAAATTCTTTCAGTGTTGTTTATATAGCTCATTTATCGAGGAAGATTATAGGCTATATGTCATCACGCTAAGACCAATAGGAGCGAAGCACCAATGAAGAATGTTTCAAAATTGGGGTTTTCTTCCTTTTGAGCGCTTTTGTTGCGCGTTAGTGTTAGCCCAAAGAAGCCGCGGGCAGAGGCTAGTGTGACATGATTTGATACACATTCAAAAGATAAGAAAACAAAGGACATAACATGTTATTACTACCGACGGCATTATTTCCACTTTTCCATTTATAAACTTTAAAAACAAAACGTTGCAGTGAATGTAGTAAATAATCCACAGCAAAATATACAATCAAATTTCAAATGTCAACTTACTCATTCAACTCTCGTCGGCGGAAGATAAACACAAATGGTAATGGCCGCAACTAAATCGGATTCAGGTATATACATGGACACAAACAATTGAAGCTTATGGAAATCAGGGTCCCGTAGTATTTTACCGGATTAAATATACTAGCAATTAGTTCCGGACTCGGCAGGCTAGTTATTTATCGCGAGGTCTAAGACTTAATTAAAACGTCTTACTTTGAGCTACCAGTTATTATTTATACAACATAGTATACCTTGGAAGGAAAATTAAATTAGATTAGACTTTCAACGTTGCGGTTACTCATTCATGAAGTATCGGATAAGTGGGTTTAATTACTAACACTACTTTTATAATTCATATTTTTATATAATAAAACCCGCGCAACTTCGTCTGCGTAAAATCAGTTACTACCAGTTTCTATTGTATTTCCAAACTCCAAAAATTTTAAAAACCTAGAAGCCGAATGCAGCGCCACCAACCGTTTTAAATTGTGAAACCAAACAGTTCAGCGAACCACTCAAACACATAATATCTTCCCAGTACCCCATGGATAGCTTATATGCCACTCACAACCGCGCCCCACTTACTACTACTCTCATAGGCCCAGCGGCAGCGACAACGCAATAATTTTACCAACTTATAGTTTTTATTTCGCATTATCTTCTGACCAACTTCATCAATTAATATGCTGTACAAAGTAAACTTTATCTCCACGAAATCTCCATTTTTATTTATTTATTTGTTTTTATAAGTGGACTTTAGTGTAAAGCTGAAGGCAGTGAATATTTTTGATACAAATTTTATTCCTTTGTTTCAAACCATTTAAGCGGTGCACGTCATATTATTGTATTGTTGCCGATTTTAGTTACATTTATTGTGATTAATTATTTTTTTAATAAGTAATCTTTAGCACTGAGACATAATACAGCTTTCTACTTTTTTCTACTTCTACCTTTCAGATATAATTTTCAAAATCAGATTAGTAGGACCAGCGATTATTATCCCGAACACCCAAACTTTACCTGTCTTTACAATATTAGTATAGATATAGTATTAAATGGCAACTGAAAATGCCTAAACTAATTATTCTAATCGTAAATTTACAACCCTGCACCCTACGATTCCAATACTAATCAGTATTTGGAAAACAAATTTTATCAAACATCGAAACAACACATGTACTGACAAAACTTTATTAGATACTTTTGAGACTTATTTTCTATATCGCAATATAATATTGTGTAGGTTTATGTTTTCTAAAAAAGTATTCCGACCAGGATTCTAGAATCACTCATTGTTAACAACGCCGTAATACGTAATTTTTTGAAAACAAACATAAGTGGACTCAATTTTTGTCTTTGTGCTCCATATTTTGTTACTACTGGGTGTTAGGATAGACGCCAGCAATATTTTACAGAACAATCATTAGTCATTTTTGGTTCTAAATCAATTAAAAAAATAGATGCATAATATTTGACCTAATTATCTCGAGAAAAGCAAAACCGATTTTCACTCAACATCAGATGATTTGCACAAAAAGCGCGATGAACCATCGTTTTAAATGTGCACCGGCCCGCGTCCTGCACCTCGATCTGCGCCCCGCTTCCCATTGTTCGACCGTGCGGCATTCCGACGCTAAGCAATTACGTAATGCTACGTTAACCTTGAAAATATCCCATTTAATTCTGTTCATTGAACCTAGGTGTGATTTTTTTATGTTTAAAAGTATCGTTCTCATACTTTTAAAAACATACTTTATCTAAGGTTCTCTTTGTTATGTATTAGTATTTGTTTAACATTACAAAAAAAATTGTCAGAAAATACAAAAAAAAAATCCTAATCACCTAGAGATATAAAATATACTTTACGACCTATTCACAAACCTACCAAATATTCCTTAAAAATTTCAATAAAATCGGTCTAGCCGTTTCGGAGGAGTTGGAACACAAACACCGTGGCACGTGATTTTTATATATTAGAATAATTAATTATTACATAGTATAAAACAAAGTCCCCTACCGCGTCTGTCTGCCTGTCTGTTCGCGATAAACTCAAAAACTACTGAAGGAATTTTCAAGCGGTTTTCACCAGTGGATAAAGTGATTCTTGAGGAACGTTTTGGTATATAAATAGTCAAGGTTTTTTTTTTATAATCAGGGTGTCTGCCGGGCCCACTAGTTAGAATAAAGATAATAATGTGCATTAAATGCTTAATGTGACTAAAGTATTTAACTTGATAATTATTAACACTTTATCCGTCTAAATAGCTTTCAAATTGTATGTCGCCTTTTTTTTTAGAAAATACAATGAGTAGAGTGGGTTATCCTTAAAAAATGCCTTCACAGACTTCCTTCTTTGTAGATCTATAAAAGGGGAATATCCCAACATACATTGTTTTGTTATATCTCAAAAGGATTAGGCAGCGTTTTCGATGAAAACTCCTAGGCGGCTTGATTTTTTCCGATATGTCCAACAATTATCGTTATATTTCAACCCAAACCAATACGTCCAAATAGCGTTAGAATATGTCACCTTTTTTTGGAACATATAATGAGTATAGTGGGCTATCCTTAAAAGATAGATATATGCCCTCACAGACTTTTTTGTAAATCTATATTGTCTCTGTTGTTTCATTATTTACACCTGGCTAAAAAGAAAAATGTATCATGTCATTGTCATTATATTAAGTCGTCAATACATTTTGCAATGGACGTCAATTTCTTTTATTTTAACCTATACATATAAAATTAAACCTTATTACATTTACCCAACATACATTGTTATACCTCAAAAGGATTTGGCAGCGTTTTCGATGACAACTCCCGGGCGGTTTGACTTTTTCCGACTTGTCCAACAATTATCGTTATATTTCTACCAATGTATATAAAACCTTGACAAATTTGTATACTAAAACGTTCCTCATGAATTACTTTATCCACTGGTGAAAACTGTGTGAAGATCCGTTCAGTAGTTTTTGAGTTTATCGTGAACAGACAGACAGACAAACGCGGCAGGGGACTTTGTTTTATACTATGTAATGATGATGATGATGATATGAATTTTGAAATATATATCAGAGCGCTTCTGCTAGAGACGCATCGTTGTAAGCACCTTCCTTGGACTAATCTAAAAATGTTGACTATTAATACTTAAACATAGATAAGACTTAAGATATGCTTAATAACATGTAACATTTATTAGCTAAAAGCTGTTGACCATTTTCTTTTTATTGAAGTATAAATATGATCTTACTTAGTGGCGATGCCGCGGCGATGTCGACGTCACCGTAGGGGGGTGTGCGGGGGTTTCTATGCTAATTTAAGTGGACTGTATTTGCGGGGGTGCTATATTTGCTATTCAACTATTGCGATCAGCTACGAAGAGGGAGACAAGGGTAGGAAGGAAACTTGGCACATACCTCACGGCGCTGCAGTTTCCACGTGGCTAGCCGGCTAGGTGATTCTCGTTTCTCTTCTTCGGTCTTCTCCCACACAACACTTATTGTTTATAATATAGGTCGGCACGTATGTAGCGATGCGTTTATTTCTCACTCGACCATGCGAAAACTCAAAACGTTAGCATGCGGCGCGGTCAACACTACAGTAATGTACTGGCGGAGCGGCCGCGCGTCCATCACGCGCGGCGCGGGCAACAACACTGACGATAGCAATCGAACAGTAGCAACAGTCGAACTAGCAGTGGCCGCGCGCCCGACGTGAGCGGCGCGGGCCACCACACTGACGATAGCAGACGACTGGTAGCAGCAGTCGAACTGGCGGCGTGGACGTCGCGCTGCCTTATATAAGCATGTGCCATAGTAAGGGAAAGCGGGGCTGGTGGCGTAATCTGATCGCAATTAATTGGTCGGGCTTCAAAGTGGCGTGATTTAATCCATAATGCGGGAA
The DNA here is from genome assembly GCA_036509395.1 of Antheraea yamamai. NCBI lineage: Eukaryota > Metazoa > Arthropoda > Insecta > Lepidoptera > Saturniidae > Antheraea > Antheraea yamamai. The sequence continues at coordinate 9,330,014 of AP028429.1, forward strand.
TTTCAAATATACATAAAGTGGCGCAACCACTTAGATAAAATTAATACTCATTTTCAACAAAGTTTTAAGTATTTATAGTTTACTTTTTATATAAGTATTTTATATATTTATGTACGTATGTACGCACGTACAATTTTAACGAGAAAAAGTACGCTATACTCGACATATATTACGTTTTCATAACGTTCTATATTTATTACAGTACTAGCTGTGCACGCGACTTCATCCGCATGGAACTTAGTGTAAAAAACATTCGTTCCTTTACTATGTTTTAGATATTATTTATACATTATATAATATCCTTGTTTTTTTAAGCGATCGATTTGCATTTACTTACCTACTCTTCTCTCGTACTTAACTCAAGTCATCATTCATATTACAATAACCTTTGATAACCAATTTTAATGAAACAAAGACTAAATGTTACTCTAGTATACATGCTCTATAATTTTCTGAGGTTTTATCATGCATGCAGACCTTTAGTAGTGGTGCGTGTCCAAGCTAACAGACAGACATTTCTAGAAAAGATTAAATGTATTTTATTTCTTATTCCCATTTTTAACAAAAATCTAAAAAGCATAAACACGTTAGAATTACACTCTTATTTTATGTATAGAGTACTATAGCTATATTTATAAAATATGACAACGTTGTGTTTTATAATTTTTTAAAGTAATATAAGTTGCATTTAACTTTACTTGAACGTTCACGGTAACGTAATATTCCCATTTTAACTTTAAAATACAAGTTAACGACATTGTAGAGCGAATTTAATGAAAATTAAAAGTGGAAAGTAACAGAATTGGCATTACGTTAATTAATATCTAGAGAGGATGGGACGTCGCGGCTTTTGAATGTACAGTCGAAATCTATGTGAAACTCAGTCCAAACGGAGATTCGAATTAAAATTCCGCTTTTAAAGACCAACCCTTATACGATTAAGCCTGTGGTTCTCAAAATGTTTACATAACGGCTCCCTGAAGGCGTGAGCGGAATTAGGACAGAACAAAAAAAAATCAAACAAAGTCGCTACAAATATACAAATGGGTTATTTGGTCTCTTCGGAAAAGTAACAATACTGGGCATGGTAATTTCATAAATTATTCATGAAAACTCTATAAACGACAATTATAAAATAAAATTATACTTTTGTGCGTTATTCACATGATCGCTTAAATAATTTACAGTTACTATGTATATATCGGGGGAGCCACTATTGACCTGGAATACTGCGCTATTGACTATATCGTGGGTGTTACTAATGACCTCAAACACTATTGGTTGAAGTTATTGGCTGTTCATTATTTACCCCAATAAGAGACACCTTTGTTTGGAAGTATCGGTTGTTTATGTACCTTGATGCCTTAAAAGCCGACCAACGACTAGATATTGGGAATCCTCGCTGAGACAGTTGGGCTAGTCAAACATACGGATAATTCGTCGTAACCAAATTGAGTGTTGTGTTTCTGTAATCGGTTAAGGTTTTATTTGTTTGTTCTTGGTGGATTGATAGATCAAATAATAACTATGACGTCAGTACGGATGACGTCATACTTTTCTACATGAACGCTATTTTATCGCTGTCCCCACATCTATGCTAACTCAAAATACTCTTGTGTTGATTAAATTGAAATTAAAGGGAATAAATGAACGTACTTTTCTGCATACCACTTTCATAATTTACTAATCACAGCCTGTAACTTCGTTCGCATTAATCTCGAATATCATCCTATCATCATCTAGTGGGCAGTTATAGTAAAACAGATAGTGTAACAACCTTATTTATGAAAAAACACAAGAATGCTAAGTATCATTCTTACAGATTTATTGTTAGAAAAAATCACGTTAATATTACAACTTATTCTTGTTATGTCCCTTTGTTTTATGTAATAAAACATTGTAACTAGTATACGTCGAAACATACTTTGTACCATAGTTTTATTAATTTACCATAATTCAATTTACATTCCTTGACATCCAGCTTACTGAAGTTATCGAATCATTGGAATCTGGATTTGAGGAGCTTTTAGTGAACTTCTCATTTCCCGTTAATTATACTAATTTTGCGCTTGATATAATAGTTAATATCTTTCTGGCTCGTTGAATTTGAAGGATTAAATTTGGTTTGTTAATCACCTCCTTTCAAGCAAAGCTTATTATGAATAATTCTGTTTAGATTTGTTGTATTATTGTATATAAACGAATAAGCCTAATTACATTAAATCTATCGTGTACTTCGCTTAAAAGTTTTTATAGAAATTTAAATTTAGAGTGATAAGATTTAAAATTTCGCAAGTGCTTTTAAATAAGAAAACGAGATGGAATTGAATAGTCATTTGTGGCTCATATTTTCGTATCTTTTATCAATTTATACCCAATAAATTATAGCCTCAGTCAAAGCCGAAGTACAACATATTACGAATGCATTTAATACGAATAACCTAAATATATGCCAATCTGAATTTCCAAAAAATATCTTTTTATAGATTATTGATGAAATAATAAATTTTGTATAACTAATTTTTAATTGAAGACGGCGTTACTTTGCGGCAAACCATCACTAAATATTATAATGGACGTTACTTTGCACTTCGCCTGGAATTGATTATTTATCTCATTATAGTTAGTGAGACGTAGTAGTGATCAATCAATTCCAGGCGGAAGCGCAAAGTAACAACCACTATAATATTTTTATAACTAACCTCTTTCTCTATAACCTCTACAATATTATACACGTTTAATGTAAATTGTGAGTTTTTGGCGGGATTTTGGTCTGTCATGTAGTGGATTTTATTTTTTATTTATAATCTTGTTTCGCTTGACTTCTACTTCGCGTGTAAAATTGGTGGTGTTTTATGTAATATAGTTTGTTTATTGTGCATAAGTGAAGTGAATGGAAAATAATACCACGGACCATGAATTCTGAGATGCGACAAAAACTCCATGTAAATTCTAACAAGATGACCACCATCTTGCTAGTTCATTGAAATTATATCAAGAAACTTGTAATATCGATACTCACTTGACAATGGCAGTAATAGTCTACTAGAAGACTGGTTGCCAAAAATGGAATGGAAGAATAACTTGTAATACTGTTTACTACTCGACAATGGCAGTAATAATCTAAAAGATTGATTGCCAAAAATAAAGATAAAAAAAAAATGTAAATTGAAGTTTTTGGTAAAAATGGATACAATACAGATGCATGTATTTAATTACAGCGTCAAGCGTATTTAAATTTTAAAACTTTTTGGATACTAACAATCACACATGATATTGAATGACGATGTATTCTAAGATATTAGCAACTCTAAACACACTTGTAGGTAGGTGGCAACAGATTTTTAGTTTGAAAATTGTAGCTAACCAGGCAAACATTACATAAAATTCTACTAACATACTATACTTTCAACAAAAAGTTTTCGTTTCCCAAAATATCCGGCTCTGTGAGAGATTTAAACCTACGTTTATCGTCTCGGCGTCCGACCATGATGCTACTTAGCTATTATCACATAATACATGGTTAAGCTCAAGAGATTGTTTCTTTACTTTGCGTATCGCGGTACGTAATATTGAGAACAGAGGGCACACTGTCCACTGGATAAGAACTAAGTATTACCGAGAAATACCTAGCTGTAAATGCCTATGTTATCAAAGCAACATTCAGAGCGGCACAGTCGTGTCGACGAGTTACTTAATTTCGTTGACAGTAATTCACAATACTACGATATTATAATTTAAACCTTACATATTTACACGTTATAATATAAAAGCTATGCGGAGGGCGTCCGTGTCAGGATGGGGACCCAGATGAAGTATCTGGGCCTCATCCTGGACGGACGCTGGCGGTTCGAGCCCCACTTTAAGGGGCTCAGACCGCGCATAGTCAAAGCGGCAGCGGCGCTCGGACGACTCCTCCCCAACACGGGGGGGCCGGGCGCCGTCTGCCATCGCCTCTATATGGGGGTCGTACGGTCCATGGCCGCCTACGGGGTACTGTTGTGGGTAGACACCCTCAACGCCACAAATATCCGTGCGCTGCGAGCTGCGCAGCGTACCGTGGCGTTGAGGGTGATATGAGGGTACCGCACGGTGTCCTCGGGGGCGGCCATGGTGCTGGCCGGCTCCCTTCTCTGGGAGCTAGAGGCGGAGGTGCTTGCCGCCATATATCAATATACGGCGGTTAAGAAACGGATGGGGGAGCCTCTAGCTCCCAGAAATATAGAGGAAAGGAGAAGAGAGAAGAGGGACGAAGTGATGGAAAAGTGAAGGTGGGACCTGGCGGACGCGCGGTACGGTCGATACACAATTGACGCCGTCCGCCCGGGCCTGCTGGATTGATTTAATAGAGGATGGGGCTCCTTGACGTTCCGTCTGGTGCAGGTGCTGACCGGGCATGGTTGCTTCGGTTGGTACCTGCACCAGATAGCACGCAGGGAGCCGATCGCCGTATGCCATCAGTGCGGCGTCGATCCGGACACCGCGCAGCACACTCTGTCTGAGTGTGCTGCGTGGGAGGAGCAACGTCGCACGCTGGCTGCGGCGGTAGGGCAAGACCTCTCACTGCTGAAGATGGTTGCGGCCATGCTCGGTAGTGAGGATAACTGGAATGCAATGGCTTCCTTCTGCGAAGAAGTCGTCTCGCAGAAGGAGGCGGCGGAGAGGGTCCGTGAGCAGGATCCTCAAAGTGACCCTCTCCGCCAACGGAGAACGGGCAGGAGGAGGCGGCAGTTTGACCGCCTCCTCCTGCCTGTTCTCCGTAGCCGGACCTAGGGAAGATGGGTTGGGGGGCCCATCTTCCTATTGCACAGTTCCGGCGGACGGAGGAGACGGCTGGTGTGTACCCGGCTGTCTCTTAACAGGATGAGGCCCGGCGGCGGTGATTTCACTGCTGGGCCAACCGCTGACTGACTGACGAGGTCATCTCGACCTACCCTTTCTGGGCGGGTGAGGATACTGTGCCGAGTCGTATTGACGTATTGTATTGTCCTTGGGTAGCACATATGTGTACTTTTTGAGGTGTCTAGCGCGCGGTGATTGTGGTCGGGCTTCCACAAGGGTTGAGCCGGGGTGTCTGCCGTTCCATAATGGCCATCAGTCTTGCTGGTAATCCTTCATGATGGTCCGGCATAGTTCTACAGCTTCAGGATTTCCTTGGCTTCGTATTAAGATGTCATTTATGACATCCAGGAATCTTGTATTCGTTCCAGGCGAGGTAGGCGGCTGGGTCGTCTTCCTTCCGGTTCGCGATTCATTCGTGATCGAGGGACGCTGTCTTGGGGCCTGTGTCGGTTTACTAGTCTTGTACTCGGCATCACTAGACCGAGCGACGGTCCCCACACGGCGGTTTCGCATCTCTCTCCGATACACCGGGCATCGCAGAGCATCGTTCGCTGGGTGTGCGCTTTTGCAGTTCGCACAGGTAGCTGGTTCGTCACGTGGGCGTTCGCAGAGGTGCGCCGGGTGCTCTCCGCCGCACCTAACACAAGCAATCTTGCGATGGCAGTGGTGTGACGAGTGCCGGAATAATTGGCACCGATGGCATTGTGCCGGGCCTCGCTTGCCACGCCATCCTTCTATCCTGACTTCCATCAGGAGCATCTCGGTTATGTTATAAATGGCCGGTGTCAGGCCAGGCGTCCTTTTGAGTGCGCAGTGATAGATGCACCCACTTCTTCCACGGCGCGCTAAAATCGCTCGGACATACTCCGGGTGGAATCCCATCTCTCGTAGGGCCGCGGAGATGTCTTCAGGGCGGGTATCTGCAGGTAGGCCATGTATCGCGACCTTCAAGAGGCGTTCTGTAGGGGGTGAGTAGGCGAACCACCTCACCCCTTGCTCTTCTATCGAGGAGAGGTATTCGCGTGTTATGCGGTCTTCTTGCTGGTCCTTCGGAATAAAGCGCACGTCGTTTCCAAACGGACGTGCGTTCGGCACGTGCCCCAGCATGTCCTCTAATCGTCGAAAATGCTCTACCCAGTTGGGAAGACGTTCGACTACGATCGGCGGATAGCGCTGCCGAGGTGCCGGATTGGTCGTCGCGGCGGGTTCCGTAGGTGGCTGCGTTTCGGTATAGTTTGACGCTGGTTGGTCGATTTTCTTGGGCAGTGGTGCAGTAGATGGCGCCACTGAGCGTTCGATGGCGCGCTGCGGCGCTGACGTCATGATTGACGCGTACGTGGGCTGCTCGCGGGCAGCCCCTCGCGACGGAGCTAGTGCTGACGCGGGTGCGAGCGTCTGCACTGCTGAGCGATCGATACTGGACGCGCGCGATGTATCGTGTCGCGCGGGATCTTCTACTCGAAGTTTCTTCGGTTGCGGCGTCTTGATGGTGCCCGGAGGGGTCGGCTGCGGCGATGTTGACGTCGCGGCGGGTGTCGCGGGAGCCTCCGCCTCGAGCTCGCAGCGCTTCCGTCGAAGCGCGCGATCGAGTGGGCTGTATTGATCGTCCGGGATCATCGGGGGCGCGAGTGAACCGCGGGCGGCGCATTCGAGCGCCTTCGCGTCCTCGGCGGAGATCTTCTTGCCTTCCGTCGCAGCCTCTTGGACGCGCCAGTACAGCGCCATCCACCGGGTCATCCCCACCGACAGAGCCCCATCTGAAATCAGCTGGGTGAGAGTGAGGATATCACCCTCGTACGCTTCTGTCGTTGTTGACGGCCCGGTGGATGGCCTCTGTCGCGGGTCTCTGGGCACGTCGTTAGGCGTAGGCACGCGTGTGCGGGAGTCAGTGGGCGGAACGGTGGTTTCCATTCGGGATGCGGCAGAGTCCGTGGGTGATCTTGAAGTTGTTCGTCTTAATGACGTAGCGGCGTCTGATTGGCCCTGAAAAGGGCCTTTTTTGCTTCTGCTCGGGGCCGTCGCCGGTCGAGAAGAGGAGGCGCTAGTGCGGCGCATCGTCGCGCAAGACAAGCGAAGTCGTAGGACTCGCGGAACTCCGAAACGTCTTCGCGCGCGTACGACGATGGAGCGAGTCCGGCCAACCGCTAGGGCGGCACGATGAAGTCTATAGAGATCTCGTGCCGCCCCAACTTAGCGGCAGACGTACACCGTGGGGTTTTAGTCCGTGCGAGTCGGACATAACCCACCCTCTCCCCCGAGAGGGTGGTGTATCCATAAGGGATTTCCCCACGTAAAAAAAGGGTTAATTTCTTCTTGTAATTAATATTACAAACATACAATGAATGCTTGAGATGAGATAATGAGAGGAGCCACCAACATCGTATAAAATAATACAGAAAATAAGATAATGTAATATTCATTAATGTAATATTAAAAGAGTTTCAATAAATATGATTAGATATAGTGTAAATACAAAAGCCCATACATAGCGTAGGAGGATATCGTTGTTTCATATAGAAAAAAGATTTCGCACCTCTAAGTCTGACATTACAGGTCAATGTTTCTATCAAAACGATGTTTCGTATAATGCGATTTCGAGCCTAATTTTCGCCTTACTGTACAAAACTGTCACGGACTACTAATTACGGGAACATCTCTGTTATAACAACAAGAAAGTCTTGTACGCAACAAGTTATAATATTGTAAACGTTTTATTTTTTATCGTGAGAAAAAGAACACCTAATTATTAGTCTATTTTTCTAGTAAAAATATTATGTAAAACACATTACTAAACGAGTAGTGCTGTATATATTGTAGTTTCTTAAAACTATAATAACTTTATATTAAATGAAGATATCGTGATATTTCTTTTTTAGATTCTAAGAACTATGAACTAACTTGGTTATTAAGAAGCAAATTAAAAAAAAAAACGAAATCTAGTAGCCTTTGCGTGATGCGCACACAACCGACGTCTATCATTTTATTTATATCTATACTAATATTATAGAGGGAATGTTTGTGAGTTTGTGAGGAGTTTGTGAGGAACTACAGGTCCGATTTGAAAAATTCTTTCAGTGTTATATATTTCATTTATCGAGGGATGTTATACGCTATATCTGTCATCACGCTAAGACCCATAGGAGCGGAGCACCAATGAAGAATGTTTCAAAATCGGGGTATTTTTTCCTCTTGAGAACTTCCGCTGCGTGTTAGCATTAATCCAAAGTAACTATTCCGTGCGGACGAAGTCGCGGGTTGAGGCTAGTAGAGTATAAAGAAAATAATAAAACGCCTATCTTCAAAGTTCCATTATAATATCATCACCGGTACAGTCTGTTCGCCAGTAAAGTAGCAGTATGTTCGGTTTCTGTTCAAAGAATGTGGTTAGTAAACGTAGCGTACCGAATGAGTCCTCAGGTCGTAGCAGTCTATAATTAACTGATTTTAGAAATGCACTGCCTTTACAGTTTGATTATAGACTGCGCGTTCAATTAACATAGAATGAACAGCACACATATTTTCTTTATTCTCATCTCTATATTTATATGTTCCTTTATATAATTTTTATATAATTTTATATAATTCCTATAACATGAAAAATTACCGATATCAGCTGCATTAGTAGTCCCGTGTCGCAGCCAATATCACCCAGCTACAGAGTAATATATTACGTTCCTCAAATAAAATATAGTATATATATATTGTTATGTGTGAAGGACAATATGCAGAAGAGAAAAAAATGCGAGTGTTGTGTGTGCGTGTGTGTGTATGTATGTGTGTGTTTAATATTCATTAGGATAATACAGCGACCAATATTTCCAAAAGACTAAGAAATTTAATTAATAATAATATCTAGAGAAAATGTCTTCTAACTTGTGATAGTCGTTTCAGTTTCCTCATAATTAATTTTAAGGAGAAAATTTCTTACACGTTTCTTGTATTCTCTATAAGTATGATTTCATCGCGATATTATCCTTCACTAAATTCTCAGGCTCTTTCAGAAGGATTGCATCCAGATCGTGAGAAGAAGCAGAATTGACGAGAATGTTGTAGTAAAATGCAACTTTTTAACGAATAACGAAAAAGGCCCAATGAGGTCTAGGGATACCTAGGTACCTTGAATTCGAAGAGTAATGGATATATAAAAAAATTGAAGGACATTTCAATAAGTTGATATCGGGTTTTGTCATTTGTAACTAATGATATTATAACTAGAAAACTGTAGATGCGTTATAAGCGCTTTGATAGCGCCTTGTTAAAACTCTGCTAGTTAGCTTATTTTTGACGGTTGCCCCGTCAATCCGCCCGTATCTAAGCAACATATAACTATTTCCTTTTCCCCACTGATATTGAGAATAAGCCATCTTATTTCCACATTTTATTTAAGGCAGTGTGGCGTTTTACTATTACTTTACGTATATGTGCGTTATCGTGTCGTTTATTTTGTCAAAATATCATCTAGGTAACGTATCTGCAGCTTTTTAGTTATAATATCATTGTTTGTAACTAGTAACGTAAACTATAGTAACAACACCTATAAAATATAGCCTCTACATCTTTTGATATGCAGTTGAATATTTTAATAATGTAATTACAGTGTTTTGTATTTTTATAGTCTGTTCGGACGCGTTTTTATATTTTTGATTAAACAATTTGCATATTAAAACAAGTTTCGTAACACCTCCCGAAATAAGCTATATAGTCTCTCTCTTCCTGACTAGTTGTCCCACATCGTCTTCGGTAACTTTGCACTCGTTCATGTCCTTCAAAACTACACCTTCCAATTTGTTTTGGGCCTGCCTCTGGGTCTTGAACCAGGAAGGGATAGTTGGAGTATTAAATTCCGTGCGTAGTCTGGTGGCTTTCTTTTCACGTGACCATACCATCGCAGCCTACTTTCCTTAATCTTATCGGTAATGTCGTGCACTCCTAGGCTACCTCGCACGCATTTGTTGCGGATTTTATCGAGCCGCGTTATGCCACACATCCACCGTAACATCTTCATTTCGGCAACTTGAATAGTATGGATGTTCATTTTATTTGCAGCCCACGTTTCACTGCCATACATAAGGTCTGATCTTATAATGGTCTTGTAGACAAGACCTTTGAGTTTAACAGGCATTCTTCTATCTAAATATGCTATATAGTACGTTTCTAAATAATTTCGTTATACAAAAAAGTAATTGAAATAAATGTACTTACATTTTTTATTGTATAGAAAAAAAAACATTGTTTTTGTTGAAAGAAAGTAACAATGGTGATCTGGCATTCAGCCAAAGCTAAATTAGATAATGGAGTTCGCGTGCAAAAATATAGGAAACCGAGAACAAAGACAAATGGGGGCCGACTCTGACTCAGAAACGGTGAAATAAAATAATACAGGGAAGATTGAGTTGGCCCCTGCCACCCTGCCGCGCCACCTTTGTACCGGCAGAACCCTATGTCGTCACGTGCTTTAAATGTGGTTACGCTACGTGCAAAACCGATATTAACTTCTTAAAGGAAATATTTCCCTTTTTACATATGAACCATCTTTAACGTGGATTTTATATTTTCAAAAATTTATATAATACATACTTACACATACACTATATGATTTTACTAAGCTTGGAATAATTAAATTGCAAAATTTAAGAGGATGAAGTAATCTAAAACTCTTGTGTAGAAAAGTTAAAGTTTTGAAATACGAACACCTGTATTTAGAATCCTTGTAAGAAATAAAGTCATGATTCAACATTTTTTTAAAGTCAATCGTCTTGAGATTAAAATTAGTAATGAGCGAATCAATGGAGGTTTTGTAATTTTGGAATTCAATTCTAATGTAAAAGCAAAAGAGTGTATTTTTTTAAATAAAACTCTCTTTATTTTACAAATAACAAACTTAGTAATAGATATTTATTTATAACTAGATGCCATGGTATATTGAAGGTGGTAGAGCCACGCTGTAGCTATTATTAGTTTCAGCATGAATGGGTCGGCTCGCCCGGGGTCGTACCACCCGACCCACAGAACACCGACGTGAAGTAACAGTGCTTGTATTGTTGCGTTTCGTTCGGTCAGTGAGAGCGCTGGAGGCCCCCTTCCTTTCCCCCTTTCCCTTTCCCTTTCTCCTTTCCCTACCACTCCTCCATACACAGGTTGGCAACGGCCTTGCGACTCCCCTGGTATTGCTAGTGTCTGTGGGCGGTGGTGATCACTTACCATCACCCATCACCCACCTGTTCGTTTGCCTCCTTTTGACATAAAAAAATGGTATTTTAAAGAAGAATTAAAGGAAAATTTAAAACGTTTAAAATTATTGTTACCAAATACCTCAAGATAAAGTTAACACTGTTTTAATTGTAATAGGTCTTTACCTATGAAATTGCCGTTCTGCAGTACTGGCCATTTCAAATCAAAATAATTTTTGTTTGGCTAAGAATTCTAATTTCAAATTAATTTTATTTTAAAAACATGGAATTCTGTTTCCAAAAGTAGTCATTTGTTTATTGATTAGTGTTACATTTTCATCGCATTTCAATCTTTTTTGTCATCATGGATACGTTAAAAATTCGAGTAATTATGGAATATGAGTACCGTCGTGGTAGCAACGTGGCACAAGCGGCACGCAACATCAACGACGTTTACGGAGCTAACACTACAAACCAACGCGCCACCTGTTATTGGTTTGCTCGCTTCCGTTTTGGGAATTTCGACCTAAAAAATGAACCTCGCGGTCATCCGAAGATTTTGGTCGACAATGACGAATTAAAGGCGATTGTGGAAGCTGATGATACACAATCTACGGCTGAATTAGCAGCAGCTTTCGACGTTAGCGTCAAAACAATATTGGTCCATTTGCGTCAAATTGGCAAGGTAAAAAAGCTTGACAAATGGGTGCCCCACGAACTCAATGATCGCCAGCGCGAAGTTTGCGTCGAGACGTGCCTTACACTGTTGAACAGACACACAAATGAAGGAATTTTGAATCGCATTGTTACCTGCGATGAAAAATGGATTCTGTTTGATAACCGCAAGCGCTCAGCAAGTAGGTTGGATCCTGGTTCAGCACCTAAACAATGCCCTAAACGAAAACTTACCACTAGAAAAGTGATGGTCACTGTTTGGTGGTCTAGCGCCGGTGTGATTCATCACAGCTCCTTACCAAACGGGGTGAGCATTACTGCAGATGTGTACTGTGAAGAACTGAACACAATGATGGAGACGCTGGCACATCTCCAACCAGCATTGGTCAATCGCTCGTCTCGCTGCTCCTGCACGAAAACGCGCGACCTCATACTGCACAGCAGACGGTCTCCAAGTTGCAAGAACTGGGGTTGGAAGTTCTCCGTCATCCGCCCTACTCAACAGACCTCGCGCCTACAGACTTTTTCCAGAATTTGGATAACTCCTTGGCGGGAAAAAAATTCAATACCCGAGAGGCAGTACAAAATGCCTTTGAAGAATTTGTTGCCTCCCGTCCAGCTGATTTCTTTAAGAAGGGCATCAATAAACTGCCACTGCGTTGGCAAAGATGCATTGATTGCATGGGTGATTACTTCGATTAATACAAATAAAAAATACATGAAAAAAATTCGTTTAAATTTTTTCATACAAAACGGCAATTTCATAGGTTGGTTGCGCCGCTTTATGTATTTTTGAAAATTCCCGCAATATGGATTAAATCGCGCCACTTTGAAGCCCGACCAATTGATTGCGATCAGATTACGCCCCCCACCCCCGCTTCCCTTTAACTATGGCACATGCTTATTCGCCGCGAGCGCAGTGTCCTTGCCGAGCCACGCCGCATGCTGGCATATTGAGTATTTGCAAGTTCGAGTGAGAAATAAACGCATCGCTACATACGTGCCGACATTTATTATGAACAATAAGTGTTTTATGAGAGAAGACTCGGTGGAAAGAAACGAGAAATACCTAGCCGGCTAGCCACGTGGAGACTGCATCACCGCGAGGTATGTGCCAGGTTTCCATCCTGCCCTTCTCTCCTTAATCGTAACTGATCGCAATAGTTGAATATCAATATAGCACCCCCGCATATACAGTCCACTTAAATTGAACATAGATAAACCCCGCAACCGCACGCGCCCCCGGTGACGTCGACATCGCACCGGCGTCACCATAGGTAAAGACCTAATATTATCAATGAAAGTATGGAACCCATTTTTTAAAATCAATCCTTCGGTGGACAAAATACGTATTTGATGCGTTTTTATGTATAACTATTTTCGCACGTGTTAAGGTATACTTGATCTATCACTCGGGAACAGTATTTATTCTAGTCTGTGCTCATAAGAATGTCTATACAGAATTTCATGATGTTCGGCTCAGTAATTAAAGCGTGACAGCGTAACAAACAAACTCACATTCATACGAATGTACATGTAATGTAAAAATATACTATTAGTAATGATTGACTGCAGGAACAATAGTTTAACACAGGCAAAGATAAGAATTCAACACATATATTAAAAAACATCTTCTATAATGAATAGAATGTGAAGTGATAGGGTATTTTTGTGCAACTGGATTGAGACCACCGCAGACATGATCTCATATTTATTTGACTCCTTGCTTATTGTTTCTAAGACTATCTAGTGTATCCCAGTTCTGTGGTATTCTAGTGTTCACAGGACAGTGGTACCATAGGTGGTAGGGCCACGCTGAAGCTATTATCGGTTTCAGCATGAATACATCGGCTCGCCCGGGGTATAGTACCACCCTCTCACAGAAAACCGACATGAATTAACTGTGTGTGGATTGTTGCGTTTAGTCCGTCCGTGACAGCGCCAGGGCCCACCTCCATTCCCCTCTGCTCACCCCATTCCCCCTTACCTCCCTTTCCCACAAACACAGGCTGGCAATGCATTTACGTCTACCCTGGTGTTGCAAATGTCTATGGACGGTGGTGATTACTTAATATCAGATGACCCACTTGTTTGTTTGCCTCCTATGATATAAAAAAATATTATTTGTTCCTCAACGATTACCCGCATACATGGACATTGTTGGTATGACGTTACCATATGTACGCTACAATGCAAACATATTATCGAGATATTATAGAACCGGTTAGATGGTTTTGATGAAACTGTTGAGTATAAAATTAATATTTACTTGTAATTTAGGCTGCAATCGTAGCGTAAGATTTCCTTGACATGCACGGATAAACCGAGCGGACTAAATAATAACGTCGTGATGCTGGCAACGATGATTTATTATATCGCTCTCGTCGACCACGAGCCCGAACGAACCACATGAAAAATGATCTCGGTTATTGCTAACAGCATCTCTGCTGTTGACGCTTTGTTTAAGCACAAATGACTCGCGCTATGAACTTGTTTAGGCTGACTTATGTTTTCATTGGATTATTAAGACGACTCAAACTCAAACTACGAGTCAGATTTATCAAGGAATGTTATATATCACCGTGTACCTTAGGAGTGGATCGGTTACCATACAGTGTTGCCATATTGGTTAGTAATATTCTTTATTTTCAATGAAAATGTATCAGCTATAATCTTTTATTACTAGATTATTACCTACGTGGAGAGTCTACTCCAGAATGTATCTGAATTTCAAATATAAAAGAGTAAATTAATAAAAATCTGAATATGCCTAAAATCCTGTGGCGGCATCTTAAATCATCCATATTACCTGAAAATAAGTTGAAAGATATGCCTTCACATTTTAATAATGCTGATATTATTAATAATCATTTTCTTGATATTCCCGCTAACACCTCATTAAACTTATGTAAATTAAGTTATTATGAGTTTCATAGACATGGACCTTCTGTTTTCACACTTAATATTGTTTCAGAACAGGATATTTCCAAAATCATTCCGGATATTAAGTCTAACGCTCAAGGTGTAGACAAAATAACTATGGATATGGTACTCCTAACACTTCCAAAAACTTTGAAGGTTATTGCTGGTATTATAAATAAATCTATACTGACATCGACATTCCCTGAGCAGTGGAAAACTGCATTAGTTCTCCCTGTCCCCAAAAACAATAACCCAAGCAGCATTAAGGAATTGAGGACGATTAGTATCCTACCTTATTTATCTAAAATTCTAGAGAAGGTGGTGTACAAACAATTGTCAATTTACTTAGAGAGAAACGATATTCTTCCTAAATATCAATCAGGCTTTAGAAAAGCTCATAGTACTACTACCGCTCTACTAGATGTAGTCGATAATATATTGGCTGATCAAGATGCAGGCTTAGGTTCTAGAGCATTTGATTCCATTAGTATTATTCGTGTCTTGCTTTCCAAACTTTCTTATTATGGATTTGATAAACAAACTGTGGATTGGTTTCACAGTTACCTTGTTAACCGTGACCAACAATTAGTATTGAATAATACTGATGGTACCAGTCTTACTTCTCAAGTCTGTTCTGTACCACAAGGTTCTATTCTGGGACCACTTTTTTTTATTTTATACACTGCAGACATTACTCAGTGTATTCAAAATTGTAAATACCATTTATACGCTGATGATTTGCAAATATATTTACCAATACATCATTCTGATGTTGTTAATTCCGTAAAAAAATTAAATGATTATTTAAGTAGGTTTTACCGGTGGTCAACTGAAAACTCACTTGTACTTAATCCTTCAAAGACGAAATACGGTGTATTTGGTTCTAAGAAACAGATTCAGGGTATATGTTCCAAGAATCCTATCATAGTTGTGAATGATAAAATAGTTGAATGTGTACGGGAAGCCAGAATCCTTGGTTTTCTCCTTCTTCAATTTAATTCTCCTTGACGAGCGACTTAATTTTGAGTCTCATGTACTTGAAATTGCTCGTAGCTGTTTTTTTAGACTTTATAAATTTATAAATTTTAAAGTTTTATACAAGATACGTGATTTCTTAAAAACCGAAATCCGTATTAGTCTATGCGAAATCTTAATACTCTCCGAGCTCAATTATAGTATCTCAGTTTATAGCCCTGGTCTATTGAGTAGAACTAAAAAACTTCTTCAACAAGTCTAAAATGCATGCGCCCGTTACTGATATCGTATTCCACCGCGTGATCATGTAACGCCATATCTAAATGACGCACATATTTTATAGATGGAGGCACGTTATAAGTTACACTTATCTAAACTACTCTTTGGAGTTGTAAAATCTGAACATCCGACATTCCTGTACAACAAACTTGAGTGGTTAGGTGAACAAACGAGAGTCGGGAATCGTGGTAATTTAAGCTGTCTAAGAGTTCCTAAGCACAAAACCACTGCCTTTCGAGGTAGGTTCAGATGTCAGGCCACAAAATGCTGGAACAGTATTCCCCCACCCATCCGTAATTCTATATCCTTATTTGCTTTCAGCTTAAAGTTTAAAAGTTTTCTATGTTTCTTTTCTATTTCTTATTGTTCAATGCAAACAACTTAGCCTGTTATTCTACGACTTTCCATTTTTATTTCTGTATATATGTATGTATGTCTGTATTTATATATTCATTGTTACCTATTATTATTATATATGTACTTATTATCTCATATTTCATATTAAACTTTTATTACTATTTTTTTTCCAAACTTATATAACTTCACTACACGAAACACTACATAACACTTAATATGCACACCATCACTCGGTGCACACATAACACTCTGGGTCCCAAGTGAAAATCAGCGCTAAAGGACTAACCTCCAACAGTACACACGCTGACTTGGGGCCGGTTTGCCACACACACACTTAACCATTAATTTGTATTTCTATTTTTCATTGTTTATATTATATGTATGTTTTTTCTCTTTTTTTAATTGTACGCGTTTTCATATTTACTTATGTGTGTTGCAAATAAATGTTTTTTTCTTTCTTTCTAAATTTTCAAATATACTAAAAATGTAAAACAGATAAAAAGTATGTATAATTGTATGTATCCAAAAATTATAAATCATAAGATTTCTGACTCGTTGTTAGTGTGTTCATAACGCTGATACCGTGTGTTCGAAATATACGGGTTTTATTTTTAAATTCGTGAAAAAGTAAGACACGGAAAAGGGAATGCCAGCGACGGTAAAAGAACTCACACTGCATTTAAATGCATAATGGTAATTAGTACTTCTTCAGATCAATAATTTCATCATGATAAGTACTTAAGTAAGTTTATATCCTTTAGAATATCACTGTTATTCTATCAGTTTTACAGATAATAATTATTCTTTTAAAATTCACACAACGTATATTTATGTATGTATTCATTTGAAATCCATATGAGCCACGAGTACGGACAGTTATTTTGCAAGTGTTAATATCAAAAGGATTAATTTTACACATGGTCTTTCAATTTCAAATTAAGTATAACTTATATTATGGGAACTACGCAGCTGACGTACATACGTATAGGCTATTTAATATCTAGATATACACGTAACAATCAGACTCATTTCTGAAAAGTCAGTAGGGCGGGGATAGAAATCGCGACCTCTCGGATATAGTACCTCAAGTAGAGCTTACTACCACTGACACGAGCCCGAACATTTCTTGACGCCACAGGAAAAGTAGAAAGTTACAGTTTAAAACACTTAATTTCTTTATAATTTCTTTATAATAAACTTTCTCATGAATTTAATAACGTTGTATCTAGAGCTATGTTTCATATTACAGTGTATTATATTATTCTATTATAATGAATATCTATACTGTGTTTTTTTAGTCACTAAAAGTGTCTGAAAGTCTATCGTTTTTTTGCGGTCAAACCGTTCTAATTGCGACTTGTCTAAACGAAAAGTGCGAAATGGTTGTGATAAGGGTTTCTTTTCTACTCGGTGCCGGAAATTAATTGTCACCGAACGGAAAATAGGGCGAAAGTCCAATTAATTATTAGTCACTTCATTTATTTAACCCGGCTACTGGCTGCTTCTTTCTTATATTAATGCCCAAAGTGCTGGACTAATCAGAAATCTGTACAAAAGATGATTCATTTAATTACGGGCGGAATTTTTACTTATTTAAGTAGAACAATTCGTCAAAATGATTGGTGGAAAAAATACGATATTAAAATAATTAAAGAAAACTTGAAGCAATGATAATTTTATTGTAAGTCTAACATGGAACGAGATTATCATTAACCGCAATTACATAGCACCATTACAAACAAAAAGGACTTAACGCGGCAACTTCTGTATCTAAACAAAAGTTCCGCTTAAAATTGGCAAAAGTTTGAATTAAGTGACTTAGGTAACTCGGAGCGTTTCACGCCGTCAGCTGCGGTGATCCCATCGCCTCTTTAATGTTAAAGAATAAAAAAATATTGTATAATATTTATTTATAGATAGCCGTTAGAGATAAAAAGGTTTTGAGTGTTACAGGTAAAAACTTTTAAAAAGTGAATAAGGATTACTAAAGTATACACTTAAAATTAATGTTTTTATATAACTTTATTTATCTATATACAAATAGGCGAAGAAATATTGTTCGGTATCTTTTCTCCTCTGTTTGTCATCCAATTATTTTTTTTCCTTAGTGACAAGCTTCAATGTTATAATTAAAAAAAATTGGAAATGGTTCGTTTTAATTTTATACTTAGTACAGATAATAATATGTATATATGTATGTAAAGAAAACTTTTCTATCTCTTATTATGATCGAATTTCGACCACTGAATGATCACTGGGTATGCTAAATGCTTAAAAAATATATATTTATAAAATTGTAACTGTAATTAAAACGTGCATTATAATAACATTTACATTGTGTTATGATTTATCCCTCCTTTTCTTTTCTTCATATTAAGATTTTGAACGATATAAATGAAAAATCTTCTTTTTGTCTTTATTTGGTCATGCTCATAAATTTAGTATTAATTAGTAGTTCATAGAAAGTTTTATGTTTCCTAAAATGTTTTGTAAATTTTATATGTAATAAAAAAATATGCAACATGTTCCTTACAAAAGTTACTGTTACTATTATTTTAACTTTTATTAAGGAATCTATAGTTTTGTCTGTACTTTTTTTTCTAATTTGTTTTTGTGATAGATGTCTCTTACGAAGGCCTCTCTGATTACGATTATTACGTTAAAAAAATGATCAGCCTATACGTCCTAATTTAACATAAAATGGCTTGACTAATTTTGTTAAATTCTGTTAATGGGAAGGTGATATTATTCTTAAATTGATAGTTTACTACAATTATTGGCAAATACACTTTTATAAATGGTAGAAAAAAAATACATAATCCATAATAAAATAACGACAAATAGACTGTCATCTCTACAATTATATAATATATATTTTTAATGAAATAATAACATTGAATTCAAATCAGCGTTTAATAACTGTTCTAATACGCATCCAAAACGCTTTCCAGTACCTATCTGATTAAATAATATTTGAATTTAATTATAAAATGATAATTAGGGGGAATGTAACAATAAGATAAGAAAACTTGTTTGTTAGCATTATGTCTAATGCGTATTTGCGGAGACGACAATCACCTGTGTCGAAACACAGAGGAGTCTCCGAAGCTGCCAAACAAAATAAAACAACATTAGCATTGTTTAATCGATACCACGAGGACTATACGAAGCGGTAGTGTGTCGGTCTCGCTCGGAAGCAATTTTCTTGTTTTGACAATTCTACACAATTTAAATGGGAGCATCAGTATTCAGTGCTCGGTACGAGTGATTATTTAAATTTTGTACCTCAATACAAACACAAAGCTAATCTCTTTTGTTTGTCAATCTGACAACTCGTTTTATTATGCCCAATAGGTTTGGTATGAAATTATAAATAAAATAAAAATGACAATGATTCTTTTGGTTTTTGGAATTATTCTTTTATTTTGAAAAAATATTCTATTTCTATCATACCATATTAAATTGTTTTATTTTATAATCTTGTAAATAAATTGTTAGTTGTATTTTCTAAAATTGTCTTTAAAAACATCACCGTCTCACGTTGTAAATTCCAATGGTGTATGTATCCAATTAATCCACATAATTATTTAATAACTAGCTGTACCCGCATCTCCGCATGCGTTTTATTAAATCGTATTAAAGAATTATAAAATTGTGAGACTATGTACAATTACAGAAATGCTCTTTAAAGACAATTGTAAGTACGACGCGCACGCCACTAAAAGTAATATGTAACGTGTACATTAGATATATAAATACAAACAGCGTGCCAAATGAGGTTTGTCATCAGCAACATATTTGGAACATTAACCCACCATATAACTACCTCAGTGCTCACTTACACTGTATAAGGAACTAATGAAGCAATAACTTAAAATATTATTATAAAGATTTACATTTACATTACTGTTAATATACATTGCCATTGCAATTAAGATTTTGTGACTATACAAAAAATAAACGCTTGTCTGTTCCGCAAGAAATTGTATTATGGAACTCTTTACGTAATACGTTTATAATCTAAGATCTTATTAGAAATACCTCTATATCATTAATGTTATTAATAATTATAATGTCGAATAATAAACAATAAGCTGATAATTATTTCTCTTATTAAAAATAATGAATGAGTTAAAATCTTGCTAAATTTCATGCAGACAAAGTCGCGGTTAACAGCTAGTTTAAATTAAAATAGACTAAATTACTTATTATGATGTCCGCTATCTGCTGGTGAAAGTTCCGTGAAAAACGGTCCAACCGTTTTGGGGATAGCATTGCAGACGAAGCCGCGATTAATAGCTAGGCTAATTTAGAGTAGCCTAAGGTACCCGCTGTAATTTCAGCTATCTGCCAGTGAAATTCCCGTCAAAACCGGTCCAGCCGTTTCGGAGATTACCCGGAACAAACAGACAGACAGACAGACCGACAAATTTTAATGAAACAAAGACTATGTTATTTCGGAGGATATGCTTTATGATTTTCTTATGAGGTTTTATTGTGAACCCAGTACTTTAGCAGTGATGCGTTTTCATACAAACGGACAGACAGACAGATAGACAGACATTTTTAAAAGTGATTGAAATGTATTTTATTACTTATTGCTAGACAACTGCAACATTTTTTTCACGACAATCAAAAAAGTACAGACACGTTAGATTTACATTATTCTATATTATTAGATTCTTATTATATGTATAGATTAAAAATCCCTTAATAATTTTAAAATAGTAAATCATTACAGCCTAATAATATTGCAATTGAAACAGTTTAATTTTGTTAATGGATTGAGTATCTGAGGAGCTCGCGTCGCCGGAATTTGTTTTCCTTGTCGAGTTCGTTACGGTCGACCTTTTTTCTGGATCTGAAGTAGCAAGCATGAGAAGTGTTTCCTTCAGCTGCTCCCAGGTGTTGGTGCTGTGAGGAGAGCCGTGTGGTGTCTCATTTGTAAGGAGCTTTTTGCTATAGTCTCGAGCTTCTGCGGGTCAGTTGCCGCACATCCATCCCGTTCGTCATCTAAGCCCCGGTGTTCGGGGTTTTCTTTTATATTGAGTACAACTACCCAATCCTACTGCGTAGTGCAGATCGAACCCTACTTGAGAGTAGTTGAGCCTGCCGAGTTGGACAACCGGCCGACAGCAGCGAGTATTGCGGTGCTCTGCTGACCTGCCAGTCCGTGCGGTCGTCCGCATTAGATTTTCCTCCGGTGATGCATTCGGTTCCCCACTGAGCTCTGTGTTCGTGGCCGAAACTACATCCAGCTAAGCGACGTCCTGTGGACCCTTTTCTATCTTTTTCCCTTTCAAAACCATATTTAATAGTTTTTTTAATGTATTAATTACTATTGTTGTTAAATTATTTATATTATATGTTAAGTGTTTTTTAAGATTTAATTAAACCTATCTCACTGCATCCTGTGGTCTTATTTGTGGCGTTATAATCGAACGGTATCTGTTCAATATAGTACTCTCTCAGAGCGCACATGTGTGCTCGATCATGTCTCGCGTATTCCAATTCATCTGTATTATCCAGATTGTCAAACCGTCTAGTACAGGAGTACACTTCATTAAGTTTGCCTAAGTGTAATATCCATGAGGCAAATAGTTTATCTCGTTAATTTTCGGTTCCTAAAATGATATGGCCTACCTAGACTAGTTTTTAAAATTACATTAATACTTACATAGATTTTAGAGCAGTCGTAATCTTTTTAGTCTAGCAATTTAGTCCCCTTTAGTAATAGTTTTAGTTTAGTTTTTTAGTCTTTATATTTTCTTTCGGTTATATTTATAATTTATAGATTAATAATAGCAATTGTTAAATATAAGTTAAATAATAATGGTGCCAACTATTTTAGTGTAATAATGAAATATCCTGTGACGTCATTTACTTTGTTGTTATTTACAACGGATACGATAGATTACTATCAATACACTAAGTATGAGTTCAAAGTAAATTAGTACTGATTTCTTTCATAGTATTTTTCATAGTATTCTAATATTATTAAAAACGAAAAGAAGCGCAAACTTAGTATCGTCTCTATTAATTAACTTGTACACAAACTTCTGAATCTACTAAATTTTGACGATCGATGCAAGGAGCAATACATAGTCAGTAAGTAGGTAATTTAATTCTACAACACGGGTCGTTTTAAATGAAGGCAATGAGACCGCAGCCACATTACAGGCTGCATTCGAGGTACAGTTTATTGAGGGAACGGACACATTTATTACATGTTAAGAACCTCTTTATGTCTACGTTTGCCAAGTACCCTACACTTTTAAACACACCTACTTTACACAAAACTATGTTACTGTTAAAATGAAATTATTGTATTAAATGTTATATTAAATAAGTGCTTAGATTTTTCCTTTTTTTCAGTAATGTGTCTTTACGTTTTGCACGATATTGATAAAACTAATCTATAATAATATTATAAATGCGAATATGATTGTTTGTTTCTTATCCTTTCACGCTATAACTACTCAATCGATAATCATGACATTTTATATACTCGTACAAGTTACAAGAGGTGCAGAAAAACATATAAGGTATCTTTCATTTTCAGAAAAAAATTATGTTCCCGTAGGATAGATCAAATCTACATTAATGCGAGTGAAGTCGCAAGCAAAAGCTAGTCTTATATATAGCCAATATTTATAATTTATTAGAAGATCAATAATGTTGATAAAGCATGAAATATTAAACAATAAAGATACACTGTAAATAATATCTATATTTCAATATGTTTTCAGGTAATGATGTTATTTTTTAAATTCAGTTTAAATACAAAGTGGAACAGAATTTTAATTAACCCTTTATCAATCTTCCACAAACTATCGTGCACTTGATTTTAGCTTTCAATACCTTTTTATATAAAAAAAATGTCGAACAAATCTCTTTTAACCTTCCCAGTTACATTTCTTTTTGAAACGGTCAATTTTACTGGTTATAAAATATCACATCTCTGAAGATAAACGTGTATAGTCAAAGGAACGGCCCCCAATGTTTGGAAAACGGCAATATCGATGAATTTTACATTTTGTGACTTTAGTGTTGCCTTCTAATACTTCGGGGAAATTTGTCCCCTTCAGGGTTGCGCTCTACAGTTCCCTTACTATTATTGGATTTTGCCATCTGTGCATATAAACTTTGTTTACATCCGATAGGTTAGACTGATGGAATTTAGTAATCTCGATATTGTTTACCGCCTTTTCTACGATTTATATAGATTTGTCGTTACTTTATCTCAAATAGAGAGAATGTTTGGACAGTCATATAAAATATAAACTTCAATTAATAATTCAACAAAACAATTCCTTTTTGTTTTTTTTTTTACACAATACAAAGGCTAATACTAACTCTTTGCAACTGTCAAGAAGTAAATTAAGTATTTGGAACTTTAATCCTTAGGCTTAGAACCCAGTTTTCAACTCTACCGACAGTGAAAATTTTCTTGTTCAAACCGTATTTAATTTTTTAATAAAGTTTCTAAGATAATCTAGTCTAGTAGTACTCTTTTATAAGATAAGCACAGTTTACACTTAGGTAAATGATTTTTACGCTTGTCTATAAATTTATTTTTTCTTTTAATACCCACTTGCTGTGGAGCGCGGTTTCTTTCTCGATTGTTTTTCCCATCCTCTGCTCTTCGACCTCTATACCTCACGCTCGCTCCACATCACAAGGCCCGCTGGCACTATTAATTTATTTTCACTTAGCGCACTTTCTGACCTATACATTGTATGGCACTTGCTCTGCCCCTAGAAATCGTAACATGATACTACATAACAGATAAAACTAATTACCTTCGACAATAAATAGATTACCAAATATTAAAAAAAATTCTGACTGATTTCTGACATTTCAAATCTGACTGGTAGTTCCAGAGATGAGCGCTTTCAGGCAAACAAAAATAGAAAAAATCTTTTAAGCTTTATAATATTACTATATGTAATACATCTACGTTGGTTATTTTATTTTACTATAACTTGTATAGTATACCAGCAAACACCACGAGTCAAGCTAAGTCAAACCATCTCAAAAGAAACCAGCCAAAAAAGTTAAATATTGTGACGTCATACCATACTTTAAATTGGCTAGGGAACTTAGTTATATAGTAAAACTGCTTTTGCCATCGAGGACGGGTGGTTACCTTCGTTCCCATACACTCGTCGTGACATCCTCTCAAGGTCTCAAGTCTAGCTCCGATCCCCTGGAGCGCTCAAGCAGAGTGCATCAGTGACAGTGACATCGCATTTTTAAACTAGCAGCACGCATCACATTACACCCTACACACGTGCACACACACACACACACACACACACAGTTTATGCCTACCACTTTGGCACCCTTGCGCTAGTTGTAGTAGACTGAGTGCCCTAAATGCTCGTTCCAAAAGCTGTGAAGGCCCATCAGGTCAGTAGCGTGTAAAGAGATAGAAAAAAAATGTGTAGCATTTTCATATAGGTAGATTAAATTATGAAATGCTTGATATTTTCTAAAAGCGTATAATCTCATTTCTCTTCCAAGTATATTATAAGTTTATTTTTTGTTACTATAGGTAATTATCATTAACAATAGTATTCGCATCTATTTGAAATATGAAATTTAAAATACAATATTAGTTCGGATTTATAGTCGATATAAATTTTAAAAGATATAACAGTGATACCCATAACAGATACGTACATAGTAAGTTATATATCTTAACCAAACTACGAACGATTTATTATCATGAGTTAAATCCTTGTTATCTAACCTCGTATATAAATTAAATTGATATTATACAAAAGGTCGAGTTCAGGAAACAATAATTAACTATGCAAGTGAGAGATCATTATATATGTATTGGCTTGTACCTTAGTAAGTAGCTTAGTAGTGGTCTCCGGTTGGGCTTTAGTGCTGACTATAAATAAAGCTCTACTGTCCAAATATCCGGCAACGAACTAATTGCCACAACTTAATCCACTAAAATAAAACCAGGCCGGAATTAAACACCCGCCTTATTTATACCTGTAAGTGATTTAAATAATCTCTTTGTTCATTGGAAACCCTGAGGAAGTAGCGATAAACTTAAGTGAAATACTGAAATAAATGTTTATAATTAAACACAATTAGGTTACACCTTAATTTGCGTTTATGAAGTCAGAGTTCCTGTTAAACATAATTGGAAGGCTTGTTAATTAAAGAGTACCTACGTTTATTAAAAATGTTAAAATTATACAACGGTTTTATTCGAAATGAATTATGTTTGTGGAAAGGCCGACGTGACAGCGGTATCTTTTGACAAACCTTCATCTTTCTTCAGTCGCCACTTATGCCTTAATATTTAGTGACACATACATTTTGCCAGGATAAGACAAAAAAGACATGTTAATATACTATACAGTCCTTATAACAAATCTAAAAAGACCGATTCTTTTTTTGGTTATTAGTTTCTGGCATCACTTTTTCGTCAACGAATAATACTTTTTTGCCTTGTCATATTAAAGTTGGTTAACAGCTGATGGTTGGTAAGTGTATAATAAATGATACCAAAATTTACTAAAGACAACAATTATTCAAACAGCAAAACGTGTTCTTAGCAATTTACAATAACAAAAGCAAAAATTTTAATGGAGCCTTTTATGAACTGAATACATAAACAATACTACTTTCTGTAAATATATTACTGATTCTTCGTAATTAAGAATAGCTGCTCGCTTAAAGAGTGTATCAATGTATGTATTTTAAAGTAAACCAAACAAATTGGTCTAATTCCTATGTTATAGGGATTTCCTTATAACGTTACAAAAAGGTTAGACTGTATATTTTTCTAGGCCTAATGTATATAAAATGGATGTATATAATGAAAATTGCTGTACTTTAGTGTTTTCCATGGATAAGTACTTTATGCTGTTTATGGTATTTTACTATAACTCAGCACTAGGTGGCACGGGTAATATTTTATTATTATAAAGTTAATGCTAATATTTTAATTTAATTTGTAAGAAGTTGCAGGTGTGTGTTTTTTAAATGAAGTTAAATGCTGTCCACTCTATTATAATTCGGCACTAAGTAGCGCTGGGATGTATATTATAGTTAATATTGTAATTTAACGCCGCCGAAGTCCTGGTAAGTTACTAGTTCTTTACAAACATTTTCCACCCTGCCTCATTATAAGCTTATCTTTGTTTATATAATCAATAAAAATCAGGACCACATAAATTTTACATTTTAAATTTTAACTGCTAATAATAGGTCTTTACCTATGAGATTGCCGTTCTGCAGTACTGGTCATTTCAAATCAAAATAATTTTTGTTTGGATAAGAATTCTAATTTCAAATTAATTTTATTTTAAAAACATGGAATTCTTTTTCCAATAGTAGTCATTTGTTTATTGATTAGTGTTACATTTTCATCGCATTTCAATCTTTTTTGTCATCATGTATACGTTAAAAATTCGAGTAATTATGGAATATGAGTACCGTCGTGGCAGCAACGCGGCACAAGCGGCACGCAACATCAACGACGTTTACGGAGCTAACACTACAAACCAACGCACCATCTGTTATTGGTTTGCTCGATTCCGTTCTCGGAATTTCGACCTGAAAAATGAACCTCGCGGTCGTCCGAAGACTTTGGTCGACAATGACGAATTAAAGGCGATTGTGGAAGCTGGTGATACACAATCTACGGCTGAATTAGCAGCAGCTTTCGACGTTAGCGTCAAAACAATATTGGTCCATTTACGTCAAATTGGAAAGTTAAAAAAGCTTGACAAATGGGTGCCCCACGAACTCAATGATCGCCAGCGCGAAGTACGCGTCGAGACGTGCCTTGCACTGCTGAACAGACACACAAATGAAGGAATTTTGAATCGCATTGTTATCTGCGATGAAAAATGGATTCTGTTTGATAACCGCAAGCGCTCTGCAAGTTGGTTGGATCCTGGTTCAGCACCTAAACAATGCCCTAAACGAAAACTTACCACTAGAAAAGTGATGGTCACTGTTTGGTGGTCTAGCGCCGGTGTGATTCATCACAGCTCCTTACCAAACGGGGTGAGCATTACTGCAGATGTGTACTGTGAAGAACTGAACACAATGATGGAGAAGCTGGCACATCTCCAACCAGCATTGGTCAATCGCTCGTCTCCGCTGCTCCTGCACGACAACGCGCGACCTCATATTGCACAGCAGACGGTCTCCAAGTTGCCAGAACCGGGGTTGGAAGTTCTCCGTCATCCGCCCTACTCACCAGACCTTGCGTCTACAGACTACTACTTTTTCTAGAATTTGGATAACTCCTTGGCGGGAAAAAAGTTCAATACCCGAGAGGCAGTACAAAATGAAGTCTTTTTCAGACTTTGTTGCCTCCCGTCCAGCTGATTTCTTTAAGAAGGGCGTCAATAAACTGCCACTGCGTTGGCAAAGATGCATTGATTGCATGGGTGATTACTTCGATTAATAGAAATAAAAAATACATGAAAAAAATTCGTTTAAATTTTTTCATACAAAACGGCAATTTCATAGGTAAAGACCTAATATTATATAACACAGTCTCTTATGTTTTTGTAGGTGCTCGATCCATTACAAATCTATAGTTTTTCTCAATATAATATTATTACTCATTAGTTGTAATACGTACTTACCTTATTTTTCATTACAGTAATGTTTTACATAAATAAGAATTTCCTGTGTATATATTTTTTAATTAAACCTGTTTACTATTAAGTGCATGCTGTGGCATCTTGCAAAGGTGAAGGTGCCTGTGACTATTTGTATGTACTTAATTTGTTAAATAATGTACGGTATATACGTCAGTAGCTGTCCATAAATAAATAAATTCATAGAAGTCGCGGAAGTTACATATATTTAGAAAGGAAATACAAAATATTTAAATTCATTACAATGTTTATTTAACAAGATAATTTAGAAATAGAGAAATCGTTGCTACCTGTTGTTAGTTAGATGTGCACCCCGGGCGCAATTGCCAACCATTTCAGACACGCTATAAATAGGGGCACTCACGTTCCGATTAATCACGGTAGCCACCTGTGTCTGCCGGGAGGTCACAGTTCAATTGAGGATGGCCATTGAAACAATGCAAACAGAAGATTGTCAGATCAAGTACACTTAGGATAGAGAAGTAACGTTTTCTGTTTTTCACATTTATATCGTGAGCTTTGTTGAATAAAACGCTATGTCCCTCGAGTCCCGCTTAAATTCGCATCTAATCTTATGTCTGTTTTGTTTTTGTAATGTAAGCAGAGGAGCAGTGTTCCAGTAATGTTAGAAATAAATGTCGATGTATCTAGATGTCTTGCTTAAATGTTATTGTAGAACAAATACGTGCGTTTTAATAAAACAAATGTAAAGATCCTTGAACAAATAATGAATTAAAGGAAGTCAAAGCACAAAAAGTGAGGTCGTGTAATCGTATATGCGTCTTTCACATTGGTAAGTATTGGCTATATTTATGGATATAAATTTATTTTACACTAGCGAGCCCGGCGGACGATGTTCCGCCGTGATAATAAAAAAAAACCTTGATAAATTACATACAAAAACGTTCCTCATGAATTACTTTATCCACTGGTGAAAACCGCATTAAGATCCGTTCAGTAGTTTTTGAGTTTATCGCGAACAGACAGACAGACAGACACGGTAGGGGACTTTGTTTTATACTATGTAATGATACTTATAAAATACTAGCTGTGCCCGCAACTTCGTCTGCGTGGAAGTTTATGTAAACAAAGTGATCAATAAAGTCATCTGAATGCATTAAGTCCATTTGCTTGTATACTTTTCTCTCGTACTTACGCCGCGTCGTCATTAAAACTACAATAACTTTTGATAGATTCGACCGATTTTAATGAAACAAACGCTGAGTTACTCCCGAGGATATGCTTTACGATTTTCCTGTGAAGGTTTTATTGTGAACCTCGTACTTTAGCAGTGATGCGTGTTCATACAAACAGACAGACAGACATTTCTAAAAATGTTTGAAATTTGCTCAATTACTTATTCCTAGACACCTGCAACAATATTTTTCACGAAAATCGAAAAGTTTAGACACGTTAGATTTACATGCTTATTATATGTATAGATTTTAAACAAAGCTTCAATTTCGAAATTAAGCGGTTTCCTTTATTTATTGATGTTTTTGTGGGTGTTCAATGCTCAATTATACATCATCATATATGTTCTTAGCAGTCTATTCATTAAAAACAAATTGTAGAACATGTTAATTACAACTTCTATTATTCTTTTTGGTTATGATTTTATTTATCTTTATAGTATTTTCTCGGATGATAATTTGTAATACCAATTTAATTAATTGAATAATACTGCTAATAAAGCAAATTTTAGTACATTTTTCTACAAATACCCAAAGTTCTATTTGGATATATTTTTTAATTTATTGACTATCCATCTACCTACCTACAAAATACCTACCTATATATCTATAGTAGGACGTTAAGGATTTTTAGAGGTATATTCACGTAATAAAATAAAAAAATATATTTATATACAATTACCGTACACGAAGTTGCCTACAATTACTGATATATGTATAAACTAAGTTGAAAGAACAAAAGGTCATTAAACGAAAACAGAGCTAGCAGGTATGCGTCCACTGCATCCGTGGGTACATTTTAGTACAAGAAGGATAATCATTATCATTACATAGTATAAAACAAAGGCCCCTACCGCGTCTGTCTGTCTGTCTGTTCGCGATAAACTCAAAAACTACTGAACGGATTTTCAAGCGGTTTTCACCAGTGGCTAAAGTAATTCATGAGGAACGTTTTGGTATATAATTTGTCAAGGATTTTTTTATAATCAGAGCGGGATAACGTCTACCGTGTCCGCTAGTATTATACAAAATACAGTTTTTTCCAACCTGCCCGTCTTATCGTGGTCGCATTCATTAGAACTCGGAGCTCAGTACTTTTTTTCAACTCACCGACAGCCTCTCTCTTTACATGCAGAAAAACAAACACAATTTTAATATGAATACATGATATTTGGTTTCTTATTTAAAGAACCTAAACTAGAGTAGCGCTGCTAAGGATTGCAATTCCAAAACATTCTCATGTTTTTTGCCGATTCAACCACGCTTAGTTATGCTCAATAGGTGTTCTTATGTGCGGACCATCACGAGCCCAATATTTATAAATCTTTATATTAACGGTATAAATATCGTTAATACATAATAAATAAATATTTATAAGATACATCTATACGAGTAGTCGATAGTACTCGATAGGCACTTAATTATTCCTTCAGTGAGTAAGTTCTTTGAGATGCTCGTAAAGGTGTTTTGTCTATCTAGTAATATAGAGCGTATTGATTGTTACGCTAGCACTTTACAGGAATAAAGATAAGATTAGGAGCTGTTTTCCTACTAATTCATTAGTGCTTAATTAGTTACGCTCACGATGACTAACGGTTCTGTTATATATACCTTGATCATTCAATAGCGAGAGGCTTGTTCATTTTCACGGTAGCATTATCAAGAATTAGTAACAGAAAAAAGGAATTGCAAGAAGAGAAGAAAACCGACAAAGGTTGCACAGCGTTATTTATATGCTTATAATCTACACAGTGCTAACTTTGTTATTTCTAAAAAGAATTTAATTTCTAATATTAATATTAAATATGCTTCTTATTAACATTACATTTAAAAAAAACAATCACGTTATTTTGCTAATTTTACAATGATAGCTGTACTTATAAAAAATTACTCCTTCTACAATTTCCATTATATGTACTTTACTTTATTCACATCTATGTGACTGATAACTATATACATTTAATACATATAAGCATGAATTTTATATTTATATGCACATATGCAAAACAAAAGAAATTCTGCCCATATTTTGGTAATGGTGTAAGAGATTCTGTATACTTTCGTGTCGGTCTGCATCTCTGCAGCGGCAGCAATGGCGCAGATGCTCGTAAATAATCCTTTGGATCTGAAAAACGTTTCAGTGAATCCAATAAAATACGTATCCGCAGAGTCTACGCCGCAGTGAGCTCGTTACCACGCCTAGACGATTTATTGAGATTTGAAGCCTGAAATATTATAGTTATTCCTTTTTAAAACACCTTATTAAACCAACTAATGCGAGATATAAAATGTATAGCCGGTCTGTTTCATCGTATCTATTACACTGTACTTATTTTTGAACTTTGCTGTGACTTATGAAAAATCTTTGGCTTAAAACGGAAGGGAAATATTTACTCACAATTTACAAATTGTCCATCATTCAATTGTAACGTTACTTTGTCATAATTGTTTAATGGAAACTATATGAAGTAAGTATTGATTTAGGATGTAACTACACTTGTTAGTATAATGTATATAAACAAATCTTTATCTTATAATATAAATATATATTTAAAATAATCGTTTGGTTGAGATCACATTATTGTATATCAAACATATATTGCGGGGTGGTAGGGTGTCTGTGCTGCGGGGTGGTAGGGTGTCTGTGCCCGACTGGATCGCGACCACCGTACACCAGGTGGAACACCCGCCATAGTGACACGTTTGGGCGTGTCGCGTTCCGGGATCAGCCGGTGTATATCCAGCAACCAGGGGGGGGGGGCTGTCCCTGACTGGGTCGCTTTCAGGCCGGCATGACAGCGGCGACCGGCGATAGATAGTATGTCTTTCGGTGGTCGCCATTGTTTTTGGATTGTACTGTGCTTACCATCAGGCACAGTACAGTCACTTTGCCGAGCTACAATAAAAAAAAAAAAAAAAAAAAAGTTTTCTACAAAATAAAAATGGTAGGAACAAGGCGCATAACTTCAAAAGTTCTCAGGTCACGCTATAAAAGTAAATTGCAGTTTTTTCTTGTTCCAATGACAACGGGGACGAGTTGGTCTAATTTGACAGCTTAACGACTATCGAAGCACAGTCAGTGAGCCTGAAAATGTAACGAATGTTCCACGTAAATACGTTTCCACTGAGCTCAGTGAGAGCGCAACTCCTACTTTTTTAGACTATGTATTTGAATGTGAATTAGTACGCTAATATTACACACAGTAAGTACTGATAAATATATTCTGCTTAATCTTCATTATGTATGTGAAATTCGTTCATCGCCTCGGGCACTCGCGTTTCATGTGACACGGGACACAATGTAGTAAAGATAAGGTGTCCCCTTCCAAACCACTGAGTCTATTGTCAATCTCTTACGCAGCTCGACATGTTAAAAGGAGCGAACCGATATCTGAAGCGTTACATAGTTCACGATTTTCTACATAAAATATAATTATAAAGACTACATACTATATTATGTTTCCGTTTTCTAAATTAATAAAAGAGGACTGTGTTTTATGTGTGATAACAAAGAGTTTTAGAAACTTCTGCCAAATTTATAAATTATTAGATAAGAAGAATATTACCTGCAAATATCACAATACTGTGAAATAACCGCAGAATTGTTGGATTTTCTTTAAATTTAAGTACCGAAATCCGGGCTTTCCAATCGTCAGTACGTACTGTATTGTCTTGATATGATCCGGTAGCAGCACTTATAAGCCATATCCCTCCTCTAGATTTAGCGTATTTATCTTCTATAACACATCATCAATTAATATCAGGTAAGATTGTGATCGAACGCTAAAACCTAAAAACAGAATAATACAAATCCGGTACCTCCACATAAGATAAGATCTTCATCCAGCCGTGGGGCAGGTTTGCGTTACATTACTTTTTTTGTAATATAATAAACCACTTTTGTTCATAATCGCGTAACTTCCTCAATAATTTGTAACAAATCAGCAACGATAATTATTGCCTTTTCGTAAAATAAACAATCACGATTTCCTTAGTTTACTTAGAGAAAGCAGCGGCATTATGTACTTATTTTCTGTGTGATCTCCAGCAATAATCATTATACTATTAGACATAAGCAAACCAATTTATGTGATTAGATGTAACTTTGTAAAACATTATTGATATTATTTATATCCATAAATAAGTTTATCTCATCTATCTTATATGTCGTGAAGTAACAGTGCTTGTATTGTTGCGTTTCGTTCGGTCAGTGAGAGCGCCGGATAACCCACCTCCCCTGCCCCTCGTCCTTTCCTCACTCCTCCTCCCCCAAACACAGGGTGGTAACGCACTTGCGACTCTTCTGGTGTTGCAAGTGTCTATGGACGGTGGTGATCACTTAACATCAGGTGACCTGTTCGTTTGCCTCCTATGATATAAAAAAAATGTAACGTATCATCATTAAATTAAACATTTATTTATGACCGGGATCAGATTAGTTAAAGTTTATAAAACTACCTGCGCATAATTTAAATACCTATTTTCGTTATAAAATTATCAAAATGAACACACACAACAATACACTCAAAATAGGTTCTTATATCTAAAAAGAGAAAACCGAAATACAGACGTCAAATGAACGGTAGAATTTTACGAGCAGGCTGTAACAACTTCGTAAGGTAAAGATTTTTTCTTGGGCAATAAAAATGATAAGTGAAATAAAAATTAGACAGCATAGTTCTTCTTTAGTGTGAAAATGGCTTCTTTTAGATAGAGTAAACGTATAATGGAATGCAATAAGTCTTGACCGGGTGTGCGAAGAAATAACACTGTGTCATATTTCACAACCCTCCAACATTTTT
Source organism: Antheraea yamamai (assembly GCA_036509395.1). Taxonomy (NCBI): domain Eukaryota; kingdom Metazoa; phylum Arthropoda; class Insecta; order Lepidoptera; family Saturniidae; genus Antheraea; species Antheraea yamamai. The sequence continues at coordinate 9,363,874 of AP028429.1, forward strand.
ATAAAAGCGGACCATCTGCTTTTGACCCCTCATTCTTTTTGTTTCACGAATTATATCTGTATAAGTAAAATATTTTTGATATAAGGTTATGAAATCTTGAAAAGTCGATAGAAACAAAAATGATTTTATTTGTACGTACCGTAAAATGGGGTGCTAAAGGGGGGATTAGAAAAAGAAAACAAAACTTTACATTACTGTTACTATACCGTTCAAAGAAATTGACTACACATGATCCCAAGCCGAGGTGTGCCGCGCACACTTGAGCTAGTTGTCAAAATAAAATCGGCTGGGTGCCTTAAGCGCTCGCCTTAGTAGTCCGGTGAAGCTGTTAAAACCTTGCTAGGTTAATAGCGTAGTCAGTTCGAAAAAAAAAAAGACTACACTTCATTTTTTTTATATACAACAACACTTACTCTGGTATTATAAGAAAAGGTTCCGATCGGGCCGTCGTCGTGTACAGACGTGCCTCCGCTGCGTCCGCTACTCTCGCCGTCCGATCTGCTATCTCGCTCTCGCGCTCGCGCTCGCTTCACTTCGCCTCCGACGCTCTCGCAGTTAGTCGTGTCCTCGCTTCGCTCGCGTTCAGTCGGTCTCCGCGCGCCGTACGCACAGTGCTGTCTTCGAGTTTCGTGTCGCCCGCTTCGTGTTTACGTTGTGTCGCGCCGCGCTTCTTCGCGTTCAGTGCCGTGTGTGTCGCGTTTAGTGCCGGTTGATCGTCGCGTATCGTGCGTTACGAACACTCGTGTGTGTCCGCCGCGAATCGTCATTTGCCGTTACTAGCAATAGTAACAGGTTGTCAATTGGTACAATAACAGACTGTCAATCGTAAGGCGCTCGACTTTAGAGCGTATCAAACCGCACCTTTCGGTGCGAACCCGGGTTAATTTCTTTTGAAAGTCCAGTCGTCTGGCCAACTCACGGATACCTAACGGTGTAGACAACGAACTGAGTTGGAGCGACCTGTCCGCTCGCCGTAGGCCCCGCGGCCTACTGCATTGACAGACGGGCCTGGGTAGCTTGGCCTTGGCGAGGTCGCCTAGTCAAGTCCACGGTGTCTCCCTCCCACCCACCTGATCCCCTCATTCCATCCTCGGGTGTCTGTTTGGGCGTAGCCCGGTTTACCGGTCTGCGTTCTCGGCCCCGGGATTGCTAGGGCTCTCCCTCTAGGCTTTGTAGGCTCTATACCGTGCGGCTTTGCACTTCGCCCACAGGTATTTTGGTCCGGACTCGGATAGTCCCGTAATTTTCCGTTCAGGCGCGCCCCCCTGCCCCTAAGGCAGGGAGGTTTGTTTCGCGGCTCCCCTATCCCCACTCAGGCCCCGGTATGGCCCAGCCAATCACTCTCGAGCGCGAACATGCTCGGTTTCGCGATTTCGTCATGAACTGCTGTCCGACAGCCGTCACGGAGTACGATCGCTTCTGTAGAGAGGCGCGAATCTTCCAAAACGGAGGTCCCCCGCCCACAGTCCCGTCCAACGCTGTCTTTCCTATATCCAACTCCTTCGCCCTACTCTTGCAGGAAAACCAGACCGCTGTAGAAGCGAACAACCCCTCCGCTCCCATCCCAGACGAGGAGGGCTCCGATATGGAGCAAGATCCCGCGAACGATGGCTTCTCCACCGTCTCGCACCGCCAGCGCCATAAGCGCGCGAATCCCTCTTCAGATAACGAGGGCCCTAAGCCCTCGAAACTTCTCAACGTTGAGGGCACGAAAGTGCCAAAAACGACATCCACGCCCTCCAGACCGGCTTCGCCTCAAGCTGCGGAACCCGCAGTCACGAGTAAGAAGCCCCGCCCACCGCCCCCCGTTACGATCCAGGACAAGGCGTCCTGGGTCGAGATTCGTCACATGCTGGAAACAGCAGAGATTCCCTTTACCTCCGCCGTGAATACCCCTGTCGGTATCCAGGTGAAGGTCGCGACCCCTGCCGCCCATAAAAACCTGACTCGTTTCCTTCGGGATAGCAAGTTCGGTTATTTCACTCATTCGCTCGAGGAAGAGCGCTTACTACGAGTTGTCATCCGTAGAGTCCCCGCCGAAATCCCAACCGATGACATCTCCGACGACCTCAACGAAAAGGACATTCCTGTTCGTGAGGTACACCGCATGCGCTCTCCGCGCACGAAGGCACCCTACAATATGGTGTTAGTCGTTCTCGACCGCACCAAGGAAGGGAAAGCCATTTTCGATCTCTCGACCCTCTGCGGCCTCTCCGGCATTATTGTCGAGCCGCCGCGCAAAACGTCCGTACCCTCACAGTGTCACAACTGTCAGGTTTACGGACACTCCGCACGTAATTGTCGCCTGCGTCCCAGGTGTGTTAAGTGCCTCGGCGACCACTCCACTAAGGAGTGCTCCCGCTCTCCGACCTCCTCTGACCCTCCGAGCTGCGTCTTGTGCCGCGGCGAGGGCCATACCGCGAACTATCGCGGATGTCCCCGCGCCCCGCGCACAAAGCGCCCCCGCTACCCCAGACAGGTCTCCCCGTCTAGGACGCCCGCCGCCACCGCCCGCCCCCGACCTCCGCCTCTCATATCCCGAGAGTCCTTCCCGAGCCTGCCGAGCACATCTCGTGCACCGGCAACGTCCGTACCCGCGACTAGCGCGCCCCCCCGCCCCTACCGGGCCCCTCAGGCCCCGTGGGCTCCCAAGCCCGCGTCTCAGCCGATCCCGAAATCCCAGGCGGCTAAGCCTTCACAGGCCGACCCCGCATACTCCTTTTCCCTATCGAGCATTGACTACGTAGGTCAATTGCTCATATTTCACGAGATCTCGGAGATCTCGGCATACGAAGAGACGGTCCGAAATCCGTCTCTAGGTCCCTTGACAGCCATACATAGGTTTCCAGCCATTTCGGCTACCCTGCAACGGCTCGTGCGCGCCGCCGTTAATAAATAAATAACTCATATAAGTTAGAGTAAATCCGTGTATTTGCGTCTAACTTCCCCTAAAACGATCGAGTAATAATAATAACTTTTACTATTTCTATTTTTAGATTCCGGCGCCGACGCCGTTCAGTTAATTTTAAATTCGATCTTTTAATATGCGTGTTTGCGCCCACGCACGCGTAACCTTCCCTGACGCCGCCGTGAGGGAAGGAATCCCCGTTAGTTCCCGCACACATCGTGGTTCTCAGTGATATCTCGAGCCGAGGTCGTCCCCGGTTGGAGCCCCCGAGATATCACTTTCGCGACACAGTGACTCACCTACATCACTTGTACTCACACATGAGATCAACTCTCACCACACGTGCACATACATACACATAGTGGATGGGTTTGTTTTTTTTCCCTTTTTCGAGCTGAATCGAATAGTTTAGCTTGTTTCATTCCGATATACACGTATGCATTTGTGAATCATGCAATTTCGATTGCATGATTCACAAATGAATATATGTATGAATAGCTTAGAATAGTTTAGCTAGGTTAGATCCGGGATAACAGCAACAGCCCAAGCCGAGGTGTGCCGCGCACCCTTGAGCTAGTTGCCCAAATAAAATCGGCTGAGTGCCTTAAGCGCTCGCCTTAGTAGTCCGGTGAAGCTGTAGAGGCCTCTAAAAAGGCCAATAGCATAGTCAGTCCGAAAAAAAAAAAAAAAAAAAAAAAAATGGTATTATAACGTCATTATCTATATCTTCTTCTACACATATAATAAGTATGTAAATATAATGTGTCTGTACTTTTTAGAAATTGTGAAAAACTTGTTGTAGGTGTCTAAGAATAAGGAATAAAATACATTTCAATCGTTTTTTTAAATGTGTGTCTGTCTGTATGCTTGTTTGGTTACGTATAACTGGTAAAGTACTGCGTTCATTTATTTTATTTCATTTAAATCGGTTCACAGTATCAAAAGTATTTTTTTTTAATTTTAATGATAACGCGACTTAAGTACGAGAGAAAAGTAGATAAGTAAATGGACTCAATACATGACTTTATTAATCACTATTTTTTTACATAAGGCTCCACACGGATGAAGTCGCGGACACAGTTAGTTAATAGTAAAGTTATTTTTACACACAAATATTAATGGGTCAAAGTGAGTAGGTAACTAGGTAGAAAGAATCATGATTTTTTTAAAAGTTATTTATAATTTAATGTGGACTATTTTTATCGATTCTCATTATTATTATTGTTGTAAATTGTTAGATTAGTCTAGTGATAAAAAATAATAATCTATGATCACTGAATTTTACATAAGTAACTTATTTAAGTCTCGGACATTGGCTGACCTCAGTTTTCTCGTCTCTTACAATTCTCTGTAATCTGCATACATATGTACAAGCTTATCTGTACCGTCCAGTTCCCATTTGGACGTAACTGAATAACCGCAAAGTTATTATAGTTCTTGTAAATTTTATTTAAACTTCGCTATAAAAATGCTATATTATACTCATAAATTAGATTATCGTACAGACTTACATTTTATTTGTTTAACATTAAAATAATATGATATTTTCAATAAAATACATGATTTACAAAAGTTTAAGGTCCTAAACAAAAGGATATTTAGATATAACTTGAACTGAATTAGTAATATTACAATTTTGAAATTGGTATTCTTATACTGTCACATATTGATTTTAGTCCGGAGAGAAATCTTAATAGAGGATTGAGTGTTCCTTACGTCTATAAAAACTTCTGTGGAGTAAACGTGTAAGGAATAACCGTCACAGGAACCGGGGTGACTGCGGTCATTTCGCTAAACGAAGATCAGAATCGCAAGCTGTTAGCATAGAGATTGCGATCGAATGAAAGCCGCCCCGAGTATTCCATCCCGAAATCGAGGGGTTCCGAATATTGCGGCCGTCCGATACAGCCATTTCTTACTCTGCTAACTTTCTGCCGCGGCTCGAAGTCCTATTTTGATTTTCTTTATATTCAAAGAGCTAGAACGTCGTAAACTTCCTTTCGTATTTAGCTTTGTATTTCAGCTAGCCTATTTTCTTCATTTGTTTAAGTAGGTATATACGGAAAACTCAATATAGTTAAATTTCTTTAGTTGTAAACCTTTTAGAAATGAAATAATACTATACAAATGGTTTAATACTACAAGTAGGTAAATTATATATATAGGAACATTAGTATTGTCTCTTTCTCCACTTATCGCAACTGATCAACATAATTTATTTTCAACCTGGAAAATGTATTACTCTAATACACTACACATATTTAATATTATCATGCATGGTGCCAGTTACTCCATACTACTTCTTCAAACGGCTTATAATGTTAATAGCATTATCTCTGAAATAGTAAGTCCATAAACTACGTGGCTTTATTAACCACAAGATTTGTATCTTTTAAATACAAAAGCAACTATAATGTATAACCGTCGAAACTCGTAAATAATGAGTCCATTCATTAATCAAAGTGCAAGAAAGATTAAGAAATTTTGTTGGAAAAATAAAACCACCGAAGCGATCAATCGATTGTTTTGTACCAAGAGAAGTTTCTTTGAAATTTGATCGACGGCCTCTTGTCCATTAGGGACCTTAAAAAGTTGTCATTTGATTTCATTGTGTACCTTGACAATAATCACAAAGTTCTTTGTCGGGGAACTTTCCATGTTCAAAGAAAATAAATAACCATTAATCATGCAAAATCTTTCTTTCGGGGTTTTGGGGCCTTGAATAGTAAGTAATATCTCAGAATATCAATGTTTCTATATTAATTAATGGCTCATATGGGAAATTTTTATTTCACCATACTCTTTGAATATAATCTGTAGTAATATAAATGAGGAGATTGTGTATTTTTTATTTCACCATACGCTTTGAATATAATCTGTACTAATATTAATGAGGAGATTGCGTATTTTTTATTTCACCATACGCTTTGAATATAATCTGTACTAATATTAATGAGGAGATTGTATTTTTTATTTCACCATACGCTTTAAATATAATATGTACTAATATTAATGAGGAGATTGTGTATTTTTTATTTCACCATACGCTTTGAACATAATCTGTACTAATATTAATGAGGAAATTGTGTATTTTTTTGCATATTTAAATTACTAATCTCTAGATTGTACACTCATGATTAGGGTCCGCAATGCGCGTGTAAGAACTCCGATGTTACAAGTGTCCATAGACTGCGGTAACCGCTTACCTTCGGGCAGCCTGCACGCTTGTTTGGCACCATCGTGGTATAAAAAAGTGACATTTGATTTTTATATAACCGGTATAGGAAAACTCTATGACGCTTAAGCCTTGGAGCAACACCGTACAGATTTTAGGTCAAAAAGTACGCTATGCGAGAACAAAGTAATAGTGTAGACAAGCCGTGTAGTGCGGTATGAGGTAACGGGGGTTGAGAGCGGAATGGTTGTCCGATGAAAATCAAGCATTACCGAAATTCATCGAACTGTGAATTCCTATATTAGCGAGATACTCGCGCGGCTCTCTACGCTTTAGTTGTGTTTTATACAAAAATATTTTTCTAAGCTTATCTGTATTGAAAATTATTCAAAGTTTTTAAAATGATATACGACTAAAAAATTCTGCAAAGCACAACTGGTTCATTATAACATAGTTAAAATTATGGTAAAACTCGATTTATACCACAATAATCAACAACAGTAAGAAAAAGACTTAGAAGAATATTTTAATGTGTGAATGAAAAGTATTAGAGCATTTTCACATTCAGTCCTTATATATCAATGTACGTAATTATTTATGTTACGACTATAAAGGTTCAATGCAAATACAAGGTGATTTTCTTTATACAATTTCTCAAGGAAAACTGAAAGAAGATTATTTGTGGCGGCGCGGCGCGGCCTGGCAATATTCGTGCTTACCCATAGCCTGTTTTTTCTTTACCATCAACGCGTTCTTTAAATAGAATATCTTAAATCTATCTTAAAATAGACTTTATTTAAATAATTAATATTGATGGTTAATAATTAATACATATAAACCGAAGTAACAGTGCTTGCATTGTTACGTTTCGTTCGGTCAGTGAGAACGCCGGAGGCCCATCTCCCTTCCTTCCTTCCATACACAGGCTAGCAACGCACTTGCCACTCCCCTGGTGTTGCTAGTGTCTATGGACGGCGGTGATCACTTAACATCAGGTGACCCACGTGTTCGTTTGACTCCTTTAACATAAAAAAAATGGTAAAAATGCAATGAACGCATTTATTACTTATCTTTATATTTCTTTGTCAACATATCCTATGTCTACTGTGATAGGCAAATAAATCGATAGCCACTTAGACAGTTTTCCTTTGAAAACTATCTCTGTTTTATTCATATTTAATTTTTTTTTTAATTCACTAATGTATCAAATCTGAATCTGAATATTTCTTTCTTTTCCTGCAGAGGACAATTATACGAGTAGGACAATGGCAGCTTTCCATTATTCTCTATCTAAATCTGTGATTCCTGTGTAATTCCTGAATTATAGGAAATCGAAACATTCAATATTAATTATAATAGGTCAACCATCTTTCCGATATTTTTAATATTTTTTGTAGCAATCGAAATCCGATAGCAGATCAGAGATTGGTACGATCTGGCGTAGCTCAGCGTGGCGCGATCGCGAGAAGCCGTGAGGCAACAGAATGTGCCAATATATTTTCTGACGGTTGAACGGTCAGGTAATTGTGGTTGAAACTTATCTCAAGGCGTGTACGTGTTCGGAATACTAAACGTGATATCTGTCTGTTGCAAATTACGAATGTTGCTTGTAGTATTTCTCAGTATATCTATTCGTACACAGATTGTACTCGTGGTAGTATAAATCTGTAGTGAGACGTAATTTACTTTACTTCGTATTTGTTAAATCTTAGTAAATGATGTATATTATGCTATACTTCTGATAATGCGTCCTACCATAATTCATCATAAGAACTTATATTTATCATTATAAACTTAATCATTATTGAAAAAAAAGTGGCTGTCACGGGACGAACACTTAAGTTAATAATCGAATTTATAATTAAAACGTGTAAAGTAGGTACACCATAGCCGGACTATATATAATATATAGAAATAGTACTCAGCCCACACAGATTAGCCATAAACTGTATTGTCAGTACTCTTGTACTACTATTGACTTACTATTGACTACAGCGGGGGTGTTACTAATGACCTGATACGCCATTGGTCGAAAGTTATCGGCCAGTCGTAACTTGACTGAATGCTATAAAAGGCAAGTCTGTCGAGTCATTAGGGGCATCGTAATCCGATGAAGCTGTAAAGACCTTGCCAGGTCATCAGCATAGTCAGTTCGAGAGAAAAAAAAATAGGGATATTCTTGCTCGATCGTCTCTCTGGAAGGTTGTATTGCGTGAGTTCTTTCCAATTTACATTGTTATTTGTAATTCTCTGGGTCTTTATGATTTATTGTGTTACTTGAGTTATTTAATAGTTGATGTGAGTCTTCGTGTTGAGATATGTAGTTGCGTTATTATTTTTTTTATATAAATCTACTTCTCGTGTTTCTAATATTTTTTTTTATTGTAGCTCGGCAAAGTGACTGTACTGCGCCTGATGGTAAACACAGTACAATCCAAAAACAATGGCGACCATCGAAAGACATACTATCCATCGCCGGTCGCCGCTGTCATGCCGGCCTGAAAGCGACCCAGTCAGGGACAGCCCCCCCGGTTGCTGGATATACACCGGCTGATCCCGGAACGCGACACGCCCACACGTGCCACTATAGCGGATGTTCCACCTGGTGTACGGTGGTCGCGATCCAGTCGGGTGCAGACACCCTACCACCCCGCGATAATAGTATAGTATATGTGCACACACATACAAAGGATTGATGAGGAATGAGCATGATGGCATAAGAGAGAGTCATGCCGTTTTCAAACCCATGAAAATGGTTAAAAATAAAAACTCGTTTAATTTTATACACTTAAAAAAAGGACAAAAGTAAGTAAATAAAAAAAAATACAACAAACATTTTAAAAGAAACAATTTATTTAACAACCATAATTCTAAAAATAGACAATTTTATTCTAAGACGACTCATTACGTTATTTCTGAGTTCTATAAAGTATGTCTACACGGAAAAACGAGGTAAGGTAATATTTTATATTAAGTTAACAAGACGCGGCAACTTACGGTCTGGTTCAGAATCAAAGGGTCCCTTGAATCTTACTGAAAACAGACAAGTCTTGAAAATAGTTCTTTGAATCTTACTGACGTAGCTTTGCTTCAAACTGTTTACTTTAAGAGTATGCTCATTAAGTAAAATATCTTGCTTTATTGAAAGAGTATCGAGACTCGAGAAGAACACTTAGATAATGCGACATACATTTATACAAAACATATATTTATATATAATACATTTTTACGATTTTTTGCATAAAGAAAACGCTTGAGAAATATTTCAATATACTTTTGAATATTTCAACATAGTTAATCCAAGGATATTAACTGTAAGCGACTCGGTGTTATTACAATAAAGTACACGTAAAGTAACACGTATTGAATACTTGCTTTAAAAAGGTTTCGAATTAAACGCATCGCGGTTGCTGAATGTTCGCCATCTTGCTCGTTTGTCTCGCTTTGGTTACGTTATGTTAGACTTGCGAAAAAGGATATCGCGAACTCGCCTCGGGCGAACGCGGTGCATTTAATTCGAAACCTTTTTCAAGCAAGTATTTAATGGGAATATAACTTTTTTGTAATAACACCGAGTATTTTTCAAGGAATTAATAATATCAAAATCATTATTCTCATAAAACAAAATAAATTAGTGATATAACGTCGTTGCAAAATTGAGCGTGATGAGGGAATTATATTTAAAGTATTCAGTTAGCTACCATTCTTTGTTTTCAGATGAGTACATTAAAATTGTGTCTAGTTCGCTTAGCGATTTCTGAGAACTTGTCATCTATATACTAGTATTACATATGCGAATGTGAGTTTGTTTGTTTGTTACGATTCGACGCCTCAATTGCTCAACCGATCATCATGATATTAGCATATACGTTGTCATGGGCACAAATAAGGATGTAGGCTACCATTTATCAAGTAAACAATATTGTTCTCGATGGGTACATTAAATATACATGAACATTAGCGAAGCCATGGATAAAAATTAGTTAGTTAATAATTGGAACATATTTAACAGTATTTTTTTTTTCTCTTTTTTTATCGAAGGTTTGTTCAAACAGAACATGCCACCCTCGTCCATACTACATGCAATTACAACTTACAAAACAACTTAGAAATATAATAACCTCTTACAAAATACTATCATATAACTAAATTGAAAACAATATTACAATCACTTTCTCGCCCTCATACCGACGTTCACCATATTATAGATTAATTTGGCTTCTTCCGATGCTGGGCGTGACAATATTTGATTACAAACGCCTATATTATAAGTATGCTTACACATTTGTAACAGTATCTTAAATTGACCATCGTTGTATTAAATTGCAATATTATGAAAAATTAAGCAGTGTAATGACCTATATAAGACAAACGTTCATACGAAAAATAACGGTATTATAATTCTAACTTTTATATAAATCTCAGTGACCTATTTTACTTGATGAAGCAAACTAAAAATGTGAAACGCGTTATTCAAGACATTAATCTTAATTGAAGTAAATAATATAATTGAAATTAATAACTAGTCCCAATGTTATGGTAATAAATCATATCCATTACATAGTATGAAACAAAGTCCTCTGCCACATCTGTCTGTCTGTCTGTTCACGATAAACTCAAAAACTACTGAACGGATTTTCATACGGTCTTCATGAGTAGATAAAGTGATGAGGTAAGTTTAGGTATATAATAGGCTTTTTATATTATCAGGGCGAGACAACGTCCGCCGGGCCCGCTAGTTCTAACTAATTGTATAAATGTGAATGTTTTTTTTTTAATTTTAAACCACTCACGTCTTGAATTTTTGCATACACGTTGTCAGAGTTACCAGAAATAGGGTACTTTACACCTAAAAGAAATCTGTTCCCAAAGGATATGACAAATCTACGGTAAAGCGAGCGAAGCCGCGAGCAAAAGTTAATATATTATAAATACACCTTAACAAAAATGTTATAGACAAAACAAGTGGAGCATCGAGAGCAGCTAGTGCATGAATAAATAAAGTATAATATGGACACATAACACTAAATTTAGAAAGGGGAATCTGTTTGTTTGTGGCTTAGGGTCTGAGATTCAACATGAGGGCGACAGTAACTAGCCAGCTAAACCAGCATCAGAAACTCTACTAACATCAAGGTTTCTTTCTTTGTCACTTATTCGAAATTACGTCCTTTGATGTGGCTTTATCACATCTATAGTCCGCGTCAAACGTTTTGGCCGCTCTGAATATAACTTTAAGTTCGATCTTGCGCATAGTACAGTTGGAATTAACATTTACATGTATTAATCTTTAAGTTGTCTCGATAATATACGTACAATATATTAGTTTTTAATTAATTATAATTCAAGTAGCTTGTAGGTAGATCCACGTTGAAGGTATTACTGATTTCAGTAGTAACGTAACACTGATTGCATTGTTGCATTTCGTTCCGTCAGTGAGAGCGCCTCAGGCCCAACTCCCCACCCCCAAACACAGGCTGGCAACGCAGTCTCACAGAAAACCGACGTAAAGTTACAGTGCTTGCATTGTTGCGTTTCGTTCAGTCAGTGAGAGCGCCGGAGATCCACCTCCCCTCCCCTTCCCCTTCCCTTCCTCCCCCCAACATAGGCTGGCAACGCACTTGCGACTCCCCTAGTATTGCAAGTGTCAATGGACGGTGGTGATCACTTGACATCAGGTGACCCACCTGTTCGTTTGCCTCCTATGATATTTAAAAAAAATGTGACTCAGTAAAACCAGTAACAGTTTTTTTTAGGTAACAGTGTTAGGTTTTACAACAAAGTTCCAAATCATATTAACGATTTGCCGGACTGTAAATTTAAGCACCATGTCGAGCGGTCAAGAGGCTATTGTAGAGTGAATCAATATGTGAACGATGGTGATGTCTGGAATTGACTCCTCTCTGTGTGCCACTAAAAGGATTGTGACGTGTAATGTATTCTAAAGAGAAACCAGATCGAGTTCTTGCCGGTTCTTCTTGATGACTGGGTTATTTTCCGAACCGGTGGTAGTTTTGACGTTCATAAGTGACTTCTTAGGGCCTAAAATGAATAGAGTATTTTTGATTGTTTGACACCCGTGCGAAGCCGGGACGGACAGCTAGTTAATAATAAAATATGAAGTACCTATTATCTATATCAGAATTCTATAGTAATAAGATCTATGTATAGAAATGATGTAATGCAGGGCAGGGTGCGCAGGGACGCAGTGGAAACAAAACCGATATACGGTTATTCTCTGACAGCTGAGCTCTTAGGTGATTGTGGCGGAAACTTTTATCGGATGTCGAACGTGAGCAAAATAGCGATTCCCACGAGCACACCTGCTTACCATGATGTAAAGATAACTTCTAGAAGCGACTTACAGATACTATATATAAATCTATATATATCATGAAAATATAGTTACTTTAAGGCTCAATCACGTCGAAAATAATAAAGATTTTTATAGTTTGGTGAAGCTCTTAAGGCCTTACCAGATCAATAGCGTAGTCAGTTCGAGAAAAAATAACCTACAGATAATACACATGCTAAAGAAATATGACTATTATCGTTCGATGCGAAATTTTTCGTAGATGGTTTTAAGCTACTTATATTTTGGATTCCGCTGACCTCTTATCAGTTCTTTAATATCCAGCGAATTGTGCCTGAAGCAGATAATCTACATATAACATTAACATAGGTACAGTTTCTTGTAGGTATTGTAGGCATAGTTACAGGTTTAGTAAATAATTTTTCGTAGATGGTTTTAGGATTTATTTATTGGATTTCATTGTGGTTCTGTCATTTTTTTAAATGTAAAACGAAGTAAACAGCAATCAGCTAGTATATATACAAAAAGGCTCATACGTACATCACTATATAATATATATTATAAAACAAATTTCTCATCTGTCTGTCTGTATGTTTGCGATAAAATCAAAAACTACTCAATGGATTTTGATGGGATTTTCACCAGTAGATAAAGTGATTCATGAGGAAGGTTTAGGTATATAAGGTATAGGTTTTTTTTATTAACAGGGAAGGGCATCGTTCGCCGGGCCCACTAGTACATTCTAAAGCATGATAGCTCCAGAATTATAATTGTTAGAACACCCAACATCGAAAAATCAATCTTCTAAAAAAAATGACGTACTTAATTTACGATGATAGACATCGATTGTGAAAAAGCTCACTGGCTAACGTTTAGAGGTTGTAGAATACATGTTAGTCAATTAGCCTTTCCACTGTCGATATAGACATACTTTTCTGAAATTGTTTTTTATTTTATTTTATAGGGGGCAAACGAACAGGCAGGTCACCTGATGGTAAGTGATCACCACCGTCCATAGACACTAGCAACACCAGGGGGGTCGCAAGTGCTTTGCCGGCCTTTTAAAGAAGTGTACGCTCGTTTCTTAAAGGTTCTAATTGTAACTGATGACGCTTATTGAAAATATTGAAAAATTATAATCTACACATAATATTGTAAGCTTCATGCTTCATTGGTAAACAAGCATTTCGTATATTATAAAGAGAAACGAGGTCATTATTTAAATGATTAATTATCGAGATATAATAACAATGTAAATACAGCAAGATGGTAACTTTACGTCACAGTATTACTTATAAGGCCATATTTTTATTCTAAAAAATTATAGGGAATATGTATCATGCTGTTATGCACTTTATTGTCACGTATTTAAGCTAGATTTATCAACCTCAAATCAAGACTTATAGCTACAACTCAAGTGTGGACACAAGCCTTTTTTGATTGTATAATATAATCTAAAAAAATTATTATTCATTGTAAACCTAATAAAAAAACATTTATTCTTTGCAATTAATTAATTGTGATAATAAGTTTGTTACTATGTATTGTATACCATATGTATGCAAGTTGTGTTAATTGTTTCTGTGATATAATTATGGTAAACCGATAAGAATTTGCAATATATTACATACAGGTTATTATCGTAAATGGATTTATGTATCGTAACTATATTATTATAGACAAATTCGCGTACAAATAAGCTCGCGTTATATTACAAAATAGAATATCTTGATAACAATAAAATATAGCCTAGCGCCACCTAGTAGAGTATTATAAAAAAACAGTTAAATATACATCATACACATCATGATTTAGAATTTACCGATCTCAGATAAACCAACGTCTATTATTAAATAATATTATGAAGTATTCTTAAGTTTAATGCTTAACTTTAATACTAAGACTTGAAAAAAAAGTTCAAACATTTATATTACAGCAAACAAAACCATTATTGTCGTTGCAACTTTTATGTTTACTTTATATCCGTTGCAGCTTTTAGTTCCCTACAGGCAAACACGCCGGTTTACTATCAATAACGCGTCATTTTATCTCATAAAGTGTTAGCGTCATGAACCATAATCTTGAACAATTGAATTATTATTTCAACATAAATAGCATAACAAAGGGTGGAGGAGTACATAAGGGATATACGAGTAATATTACATTTTGTTATCACATTTTTATGAATTATCTGGTGTAAATATATTAGAGTATTTCAATCTTTTTACGAATTAAATAACGTTATAACGATTTCATGGAATGTTGTTCCAATATTCAAAGTATAATACTTAGTTAAAAAGTTATTTTTAATTGCGTTTAGTCAGTAAACCTTCATCAATCACCTTTGTTTATTAAAATATTGAAAAATAGACAAATGAAAAACGATTTTATAAGTTTTATATGTTACATAAATTAACCATATGTTGTAAATTGTATTGTATAGTATTCATGATAACATGTAAATAACTAATACAATTTATAAGAATTACTGATACGTATATAACAACAAATTACATTAATGTTCGAATGTTTCAAGTTTACATATGTTTGTAGAATAAACTACAATTCCAGACATATTTGTTCCAAGAAATCGTTCTCGCTTTCTTTAAAAACTGTAGGTTACCGAGAGCCACTGAAATCAGAAAATATTATTGACAGGAATATAAGCTATCTTGGAGAAGATCGCATACCGTTTTATATTCTGACATTTATTATGCATCTTTTCCATATAAATGCAATACAGAGCGTTTTGTCTCTTTTAAGTTTTGATATATAGAATAACTACATTCATTTATCTTTATTTGAAAACTAAAAAAAAATGTAATCATTTTAGATACACCTATAACTATGGATTTATAACTTTTTATAACTTCAACATACTTTAATTTGAACAATAGAATCTATTATTAAACTCATTAGTAATAATAATGCATAACTATTTCTATCTCATTGTTTATCTTAAATGCCTTTTGTTTTAAATTTCGTTTTCATGTTTATATACTTTTCTTTAATTTTATAATTCAAGTTTCAGATAACAGATTAATTTAAAATACATACTATTGCACTGATCTTTATTAATCAGTAGTCAGCTTATACATAAAAAAACAAACCAAAAGGAACAACATTTGTTCTTGAATATTATAGAATAAGTGACGGAGCGGAGTGCACGCTAGAGCGAATACTAAAATCTGACGGCAGCAGCCACGCCACGCGCCGGTCAGGTGAGAGCGGGTATATGGGTACTCTTTCAGCCTCGGGAGCACACGATATCTGTAATGGCCACTCGAGCTATCTGCTCAACCGTTATTCTCAACAAATCTTCCATATTACATTCATCCGGGCTCAATCAATACTGTGCAACGTATATCTAGTGTTTTATATTTGAAATATTCATTTTCATTGTTTCTGGATTGGAATTGTTGAAATTGTATTTATTAATAGTTATAGGTATATAATAATAATAAAATGTTAAATCTTTTTATTGATTTTCGTATCGTCCGCGCAAAATAAAGAAGTATATTTAATATTATATATTTAAATAAATCCATAATTCTTCCAGTAATCTATAATATTAATACGGCTCCCGGCTTCTATTATTTTTTGTAGGCTTAACCCATCTCTCGGGAATAGTACTTTTTTCTGGGTGAAAGGTATCCTATGTGGTTTTCTGTACACCTAATGACATGTACACAAAATTTGATGATGAGATGAGATTGAGTCGTAAAAGAGTAACAAACAAACTCACATTTATTACTTATAATATTAGTTAGGATTAGGATAACAGAGCTTAAGAGATTGTTTGCCTGTTTTTTGTTTCTTTTAACACCCTAATCTTTAGAAATACTAGTCAGATTAAAAAAGGACTTTTCAGCAAGAACAGTTTCTAAACAAAATGTAAGTTAAAAAGTACGCTATGCGAGAACGAATTAAAAGTTCGGGCGCGGGGTATCGGAGGCGGTAGGCCGCCCGAGAAGAATCGAACATTACCGAAAAGGATCGAACTGTGTATGCCTATGACTATAAGATACTATGCCGTGTGACTCAGTTGCGGGGATGCTTCCTACGCAAGTCATGCTTAGTACGGGTTTTTTTTAAGCGTATATGACTACGCTGACTTTTTTTTTATATCATAAGAGGCAAACGAAAAGAGGGGTCACCTGATGTTAAGTGATCACCGCCGTCCATAGACACTAACAACATCAGGGCAGTCGCAAGTGCGTTGCCAGCCTGTGATTGGAGGGAAGGGGGAGAGGGAGGAGGGAGGGGTCAGGGGAGAGAGAGGAGGAAGGGTTGAGGGGAGGTGGTCCTCCGGCAATCTCACTGACCGAACGAAACGCAACAATGCAAGCACCGTTACTTCACGTCGGTTTTCTGTGGGTCGGGTGGTACTACCGCGGGCGAGCCGATCTATTCACACTGAAACCAGTAATAGTTTCAGCATGGCTCTACCACCTACAGTAATCAAAATTAAAAAAAACGCGAGAGGAACCGCGGTCATAACTAGTAACATTACTGGAGATTATTTTCTCCATCATATGTTTCATATAGAATACCCGAGCTACCAATATAAATCGAAATTATGCTGTAATGGTTAATGTAAAATGAAGTTATTATAACCTCGAGCACATTTGTTCTTATGAAAGCAGTCTGCGTTATTTCACAAACTTCGCCTTACATTGTTCATTTTACTTGAAATTTTCAGTCTATGTATTACTTTTTTATATGTAACCACAAAAGAATGGCAATGTTGTTCTAGAAAACACAGAATTTTAATCATAATTATGTTAGAAAGAAAATTATATTAGTACAATTAAAAATAAGATGTTCTTTATTGTCAACGTTCACGGAACGCGCTTTCTACTTTTGTGGAATGTTCTCGTCTAATTACCGTGACATTCTTGACAGTGTTGTCTGGATGCTTATAATATTCATATGTGTGTTATCACCCACCTTCGGTGCCGCTATGTCACGTTCAAGAAGAGAGATTACAACACAACCGGAATATTGACATTAGCGCCACCATCATATTAGAGATATACATTGACACTAGCGCCACTATATTAGAGATACACATTGATACTAGCGCCACCATATTAAATATACAATTATGTCGATTATATTTGATTATCGATTATATAGATTAGTTTGTGACGGTTATTATTATTTTTGTGTTACTTAAATTATTTTGCAGAATTATAAATAAATAGTAATTGCTTTGACTTACATAGATCGGCCTTTAAAAGGCAATATGTCGGTGATTACTATGCATTATTATGTACAAAGTATTGTAAGGCGAAGCTCTGCCCAAATAAATAGTGGCATTATCTACGAAGTGTTTGGCATCCTTGACGCATCGACACTACACGTGATTAATGTAACATGTGACAAAACATTATTTTCATGTTTGAGTTGGTGGCTCGCAAACGGGTGTAGCTGCAGCCAAGGTTAGTGCTCTGTATGGTTCCACGTAGTTATTGGAATTAAAGGTTGAACTCCCGGTTTTTTGAGATACACGGCGAGACTATATATAATAATATCTTTTTTTATACTATTGGTGGCAAACTGATATATATGTCACCTGATGGTAAGGGACCATGACACCTGTGACACGAAAGGAATCATAGATACGTTGCCGGCTGACAAACGAGTAGACTTGTTTCTTGAAAGTTTTCAAAACTGAATTGGTCCGGAAACGTTGCCGCCGGGAGTTAGTAATGTAAACTTGATTATTTATAAAATCATATGGTTAGATCCAGTATTAATGTAATCCATTCTACTGCTCGTGCACCGAATGGCATGGAGTTAAAATGACTCCAATTTTCTAAAATATAAATAATGTGTTTCCCTACACCGAGACTGAAGTCACTATTTATATCGGGCTTTAGACACAGCTGTTATATGACTAGGGTGCACCGTGCGACAGCGTCTTGTATGGGGAGAGTACGTTGTGAATAATTGCCGCAATCAAGTCTCGACGATGATCAAGAGCCCAAACCATTAGGAATTTCCTGGCTTTATTTTATATCATACATATATGAGATTAACTATGTATAATCATGTAAGAGCTTCGAAACTTTTAATATATTAGGTCTTTACCTATGAAATTGCCTTTTTGTATGAAAACATTTAAACGATTTTTTTTCATGTATTTTTTATTTGTATTAATCGAAGTAATCACCCATGCAATCAATGCATCTTTGCCAACGCAGTGGCAGTTTATTGATGCCCTTCTTAAAGAAATCAGCTGGACGGGAGGCAACAAATTCTTCAAAGGCATTTTGTACTGCCTCTCGGGTAATTTTTTTCCCGCCAAGGAGTTATCCAAATTCTGGAAAAAATAGTAGTCTGTAGGCGCAAGGTTTGGTGAGTAGGACGGATGACGGAGAACTTCCAACCCCAGTTCTTGCAACTTGGAGACCGTCTGCTGTGCAGTATGACGTCGCGCGTTGTCGTGCAGGAGCAGCGGAGACGAGCGATTGACCAATGCTGGTTGGAGATGTGCCAGCTTCTCCATCATTGTGTTCAGTTCTTCACAGTACACACCTGCAGTAATGCTCACCCCGTTTGGTGAGAAGCTGTGATGAATCACACCGGCGCTAGACCACCAAACAGTGACCATCACTTTTCTAGGGGTAAGTTTTCGTTTAGGGCATTGTTTAGGTGCTGAACCAGGATCCAACCAACTAGCTGAGCGCTTGCGGTTATCAAACAGAATCCATTTTTCATCGCAGGTAATAATGCGGTTCAAAATGCCTTCATTTGTGTGTCTGTTGAGCAGTGCAAGGCACCTCTCGACGCGTACTTCGCGCTGGCGATCATTGAGTTCGTGGGGCACCCATTTGTCAAGCTTTTTTACCTTACCAATTTAACCAAATTGCTTGCCAAATGCCAAATGGACCAATATTGTTTTGACGCTAACGTCGAAAGCTGCTGCTAATTCAGCCGTCGATTGTGTATCATCAGCTTCCACAATCGCCTTTAATTCGTCATTGTCGTCCAAAGTCTTCGGATGACCGCGAGGTTCATTTTTCAGGTCGAAATTCCCAGAACGGAAGCGAGCAAACCAATAACAGGTGGTGCGTTGGTTTGTAGTGTTAGTTCCGTAAACGTCGTTGATGTTGCGTGCCGGTTGTGCCGCGTTGCTGCCACGACGGTACTCATATTCCATAATTACTCGAATTTTTAACGTATCCATGATGACAAAAAAGATTGAAATGCGATGAAAATTTAACACTAATCAATAAACAAATGACTACTTTTGGAAAAAGAATTCTGTTTTTAAAATAAAATTAATATGAAATTAAAATTCTTAGCCAAACAAAAATTATTTTGATTTGAAATGGCCAGTACTGCAGAACGGCAATTTCATAAGTAAAGACCTATTATTTAGTCAATACAGTCATATTACTTAGTGTGATATTCCATAATTACTCGAATTTTTAACGTATCCATGATGACAAAAAAGATTGAAATGCGATGAAAATGTAACACTAATCAATAAACAAATGACTACTTCTGGAAAAAGAATTCCATGTTTTTAAAATAACATTAATTTGAAATTAGAATTCTTAGCCAAACAAAAATTATTTTGATTTGAAATAGCCAGTACTGCAGAACGGCAACTTCATAGGTAACCTATTATTAAAATAACATATTTTTTTTATTCAATATATTTATTCAATATAATTAACGATAAAAGGTGTATTATACCTATAATACCACGCTCGTTATAAAATATAACGAGTGAATATAACGAAATATAAGTATTGTTTTCTAAACTAAACACAGCGTATTGTAAGACATATTTCATTTCTCAGAATTGGATGGAAAATTTGTAAACAGAAAACAGTCTACAATATCGCTTATGTGATTACTTTTGTGATACAATAAACACATTCCTTTGGTTTTTTGTTTATTTATATATTCCTCCATTGACTATAATTAATTTAAATTGAATATCTTAATCATTTACAAATTTTTATAACAATTACAATTGTATTTGACTTACGTAAATACATAAGTACCGTCATATTTACTTACTTCACTTGTTCAGTCACTTTATTGTGTTGCGGTAGTAATCAACCAGATTTTAACTTATGAATAATAAGGAATGTTAATAAGATACTTTATAATATCTACTACTAGAAGCGCCGCGTCGTGCTGTGTTTTATTGCGCATTAAGTAAATTGGGGATATTAGCGGTGGAGGAGTAGTCTACATAAGTGCACATCAACCTGCTACTAAACACTGTTTGAATTTTACCTCTGAAGGTGGAAAGAAAGAACGTTATATCATTTTTGTTTATATATAGACTAATATTGAAACTACGTGATATGCACCTTAAACTATATATTAATTACTTACATCAACTCTTATAGTAATAAATAATACAGTATTCCTATATAATACACATTAATACAACGTACAATTCTCACAACGCATACTTTTTTTTAATTAACCCACAATTTGATTATTTGAACGTTTAAACAAAATTAAAAGGATTTGTTGCTTAAATTGTGACCAAATCAAAGCAAGATTATATAACACAGATCTTAATGTTAATAGTCCCGTTACACTATAGAAAGTATACCAGGGCTTTCAAATTAAAATTATCCTATTAAAGATGCTTTAATATATTCTAAAATAAAGAGCGCATATTCGCTTTACGGGTGCCGAGTCAGGAAAGTTGGAAAGTAAATGGTATTAGCATCGTCTAATCACTCGCAGGGGAGCACTCCGTCTAGCGCTCTGAACCTGGTACCGTAGCTCGGAACCGTTCCCGTACACTTGCTGCCCATTCTGGGAGCCTTCTTGAATGCAAATAAGCATTAGAAACGCCTTTACAACATTGAGACGCTCTTTATTGAGCCTGCTCGAGCATGCAAACCGACGCGGCGCGGCGGTTCAGCAAACATTCGCTTTGTACGCATCTCCCCTAATATGCACACCCGTTACACTCAGTCTCTTAGGTACACAGTTCTAATGAAAATTTAAACCCGAAACCATTACTTAATGAACACAGCGTTATCAGCGTCCGACTACAAAAATCACGAATAAATGCAAATTCAACAGGAAAAGCAAAATTAAACGGAGCTGTAAATGTAATTAGATTTTCAAGTTTACAAAGACAAGGCGCTCAGGTTGGTAGATTTACTGCCGGCTGACCCACCTCCCCGAGGAGTACGATAAATGAGACGCCGCGAGGAAGCGATACTAATTATCCTATAGGTAGATACGTTACGTCGCGCCTCGCCGCCACGCCGGCCGAGTCATCTCTAAATCTTGTTAGTGGTCGGAGGTGCAACTCTGATGAATGCATCTTACCTACTGCAAGAATTTATTATAAAGTTATTTAACATGAGTTGTTACGTTTACTCAGTAAGACTTCGTCTTGTCCGTGGCTGAATTCACGTTGTTAGTGACTATTTACTAACTAGTGAAAAGTGGTAAATACGCATGATGAATATTGGTGTCGTTATATTTCAAAATGAGTTAAATCCAATTTTCATCGTTCATATAACATGTTTAATTTAAAGGTGTCTCATTTTTATACACCGATAACGAAGTTCAAATTGGATTTAGCTTATTTTCAAATGTAACGACTCCGTTATTAAATTATGACCACAATATTACCGAGATTTGTTCCGTAAGTTCAAGTACCATGTCAAGTGGGTGTTAATACATAAAGGCGTATTGTAAGGTGGATCAATATGTGAAAGATGGTGACGTCTTACGTACGTAAAGACGTAAAAACATGACGATTTTTTTGCAATAGCTATTTTGAATGTTAAATATATAATATGTTGTATAACATTATTATTAGGAATGTTTAAATATACGATATATTTGATAACATTACGTGGCCCTAAAATAGATAAATTGAACACAAAATAGTTAGCGGTAAAACGGATACAGTTCTCGCATGAAATAAACAGTGGAGGTTTATGCAAATTGGGCTCTTTTGTCAGATTAAAATATAGTGGCAATTAGTTCCGTGTCTGATATCCGACCAACGGCCGACACCGGTCTACTTGATTTCATCGGAAGATACCTTTATTTAAGCGATCAGATATATGAAGCCATTTTTAAAATTATTCTTATGGTAGTAAACTGTGGTGTTCTTTTTTTATATACATTTCTACTACATTTTACTGTATTATAAGTAGGTATTTTCTTATAATAAGCGTAATATTGACGATAAAATACTGTCCGAGCTCATTAAGAATTGTTCAATGTGTTCTTGTCAGTTCTTATATTTTATTTAAAATCTACTGAATATATATATTCTCCAAGTACCTAATATGTTTATTATTAAAAATATGTTTTATGTACAGAAAGAAAAACATGCACCGCTTACTGCACTTTTCCTCGGCAAGAAAATATACATCGCTGTCTGCGTAGTATTTATAATAATCATGGTTTATTAAAACAAACTTTTTATTAAATGAAGATAACATGATAATGTTTTTTTCAAGATAAAGACCAACTACCTAAAAAGGAAAACAAAAATGACTGAAAATCTGGATAGAACTACTTAGACAGTTATAAAGTTTTATATCTTGATTTATATTTATGCACGATTTCAAGACGTCAGCTCATTCATTGTATACAATTCAACATTGCAATGTATATCACGTTCTTTTATTTTAACCTAGACTTACAAAAGTAAACCTTATTACATCCGGCATATACATACATACAACATATTACTTATTGAAAATATGGGCATATTATATTACTGGATAGTAAGTAATATTTGTAACGGCAAAATTCTATCATTTTGTTTATATAAAGATACTAGCAGGCCCGGCAGACGTTGTCCCGCCCTGATTATAAAAAAAATCCTTGACAAATTATATACCAAAACGTTCCTCATGAATCACTTTATCCACTGGTGAAAACCGCTTGAAAATCCATTCAGTAGTTTTTGAGTTTATCGCGAACAGACAGACAGACAGACGCGGTAGGGGACTTTGTTTTATACTATGTAATGATAAGAAGATAAAACTGTATTTTTCTAACGGAGCATGATAAAGTAATAGTAATAAGTAATATATATATATATATATATATATACATATACTATATACATACCACAGTGCAATCCGAAAACCATCAAGCTATGTACTGTCGCCGCTGTTATACCGGCCTGCAAGAGAACTGAATCAATCTCATCTTGAAACATGAAAAACCAAAAAATCAGTAACTATGACGGGTTTATCATTACGTGCACGGTAGCAGCTATCTAGTCGTGTAAACTCCTTGCCATTCTATTTGATCTTGCTAATCCCAGAATGCAGTACGCCTGTGTACTACTATGGCGGGCTACTTAGTGCATGATGTACATGATCAATCTTACAATATTATTGTGTTCTACCATTCGGCTCTTTTTAGAGCTTTCGGGGATCTTCTTTTATAAATTTAGTAGGAAGAAATTAAACCGGCATTATCTGTCAAAGACCTTGAAGATCAGACCAGATGTTCTTGTAGATAATTGTTCAAACCAATACGAAACTTAAAAAAAAAATTGGTTGTCTGCAAAGTCGGTTTACGGACGATAATTATACGTGATAACGTCATAAGAGAACATTGATGAAAAATTTGCATACTTTTATGAATTGAACTAAATCTATACTAATATATAAAGTTGAAGAGTTTGTTTGTTTGTTTGTTTGGTTGAACGCTATGATCTCAGGAACTACCAGTCCGATTTGAGAAAATCCTTCGGTTTTAGATAGCTCATTTATCGAGGAAGGCTTTAGGCTATACATCATTACGCTAAGACTAATAGAAGCAGAGCACCAATGAAAAATGTTTCGACTTTTTTTTTTTTTTGAGAGATTTCGTTAGCGTTAGTATTATATACGTTGCCATGGTAACGTGGTAAGTTTCTATCGCAAACATTTTCAAAGTTATTTTGTTTTCCTATTCAAAAAGTTTATACTACTTTTATTTCCAATTTTTTATTTGTTCTCTATTACGTATTGTAAAAATAAAGTTTATGTATGTACAATTAAAATAATAACTTTTTGATGAATGGATATGGCTACAAATGACCAAAAAAAAATTTTTTTTAATTTTGTCTATATTTTTAGATTATTATATTTTGTCTGTTTGTTTGTTTGTTCCGGGTAATCTCCAAAACGGCTGGACCTATTTTAACGGGAATTTTACTTTTTACTGCGAGATAGCCGAAATTATAGCGGTTGACATATTCTACTTTATTTGTCCGCGGCTTCGTCCGCATTGCTATTTCCAAAATGGTTGGATCGATTTTCACGGGATATTCACTGGTAGATAGCAGACCTCATAAAAAGTAATTTAGGTTTTTTATTCGCCTTCGGCCGCAGTGGAATATCCGTAATGCTTGAACTGATTTTCACGGGACTTTCACTGGCAGATAACTCACCTTATAAGAAGTAACTTAGACTATTTTATTTTGTTACTCAAGACTTCGTCCGCAATATCCTACTATCTCCTAATTGGTTGGACCAACTTTCACGGGGCTTTTACGGGTAGATAACTAGCGGGCTCGAAAGATGTTGTTCCGCCCCGAAAATCAAATGAAAACCTTGCCAAATTATACCTAAACCTTCCTCATGAGTCATTATTCTATCTACTGATGAAAACGGTATGAAAATGGTAGTTTTTGATTTTCTTTTTAACCGACTATGAAAAAGGACGAGGCTACTAAGTTCGGTTGTATGTATTTTTTTTATGTATGTTAATCGATATTTTCGTCAATTGTGAACCGATTTTAATGATTCTTTTTTTATTTGAATTGGTACACTATGTAGTGATTAAGTGCTACCTGTGTATTTGTCCGTGTGAAATTGATCAAAAATATGTTACAACCGCGTGAGCCTTACTGGACTCCAAGAATAAATATACATAATTGAAAGTAATATATTTGTATGTAATATGAATTATATCATCTTTTTGGTCAATTTGGCGGCCATATTGTTTTATTTACCGCGTTTGCTTCTACATAACTCAGTGATTATAACAACGTATAAGAATAACTTAAGTATATCGACAATACGGGCATATTATATCTATATAATAAAAGATTTAAGATATATTGTTCGTTAATGTATAGCTTATAATTTTCATTACTTTCTTATATAGTGTTAGTGAGCACTGAGTTTGGTATATACTAGGTTGAAGTTCCTGTTATGTTGCTGATGATAAATCCCATCCCATTCGATATACTATTAGTATTCATATATCTAATGTACACGTTACATGTTACAGTGGATAGCGTTCGTGTCGTAGTTACAAATGTTTTTTAAAAAGCATTTCTGTAATGTACACACCCACTCACAATTTCACATTTCTTTAATACATTTTTAAAAAGCGCGTGCGGAGCCGCGGGTATCAGCTAGTTATTATATATATGGATAGATGCGTCACAAGCCGAACGCGCCTCTCTATCACTTGTCCCGCGCTCTCGCTTGCATGCTCGGCTCAGGCGGAACGTGACAGTGATGCTTTTTCGTACGTGCAGCCGACGTCCATCGATTTATGAGACGTTATCGCGTCATTATCTCTCAATTTTAATACATTTTTCTGTGTGAAAAGTACTCTATGTCCTTTTTTGTACCCCTGATTACATGTATGCAAAATTTAATAATAATCTGTCGAGTAGTTAAAACGTGGAAAACAAACAAACAAACTCACTGTCGCATTTATAATATTAGTTAGAATATGCAAAATGTATCCCTATATAAATGATCTTTAGACATTTCGAATATCGCATTAATTTTATGAGCACCAAAAAGCCTATTCAGACTCAACTCTTATTTTGCAGTCTAATGATGTTGAATGGTGCGACAGTCTCTGCATATTCGAGATAGAACGGCCGCGGCCCATCATTAAAAAAAATGGTTTTCCTTTCAGGTCCTCTATTCACATAAAAGAACCCTTTCCTCATTCAGAGAGACCTTTAGTGTTGGTCGACGACGCGACGACGTTATTGAAACCGCGCCAGTCTGTTAGAATTATCTCTCTTCTATATTTTACCTCATATAATATTTCTTAATGTAATGCTTCAGATTTCTACAGAAATATAATCACTTTGCGTTACATAAAACATAATTACCTGCGATATATACATAACTTTTTAATAGTAATTTTTAAAACATTTGGATAATTCACTCATTGCTCATTGTAATCTGTATCTCATATTACCAAATTTATATGTTACAGGCACGCATTTGTTTATTAATGGGAAACGATTAGTTTTATCTGCCTTCATTGAAAATAATTATCAAAGACATTATTTTTCGGCATTCTATTGGTCAAATCTCTAGTCCAACGAAACGCACTTCTGAAACAGGTTCCCGTAATACACCAAAAGCACACGAATAAATTGCTACGCGCCGACGTCCATTAGTTCTTAATTTAAAAAAGTTGATATAATTTTACGTTTCTTTAATTCTACTCAAATCAATAAAAAGACCACATCGGAATATCTGTGGTTTGTATGAAACCGCTAAACTAGTTTTGTCGAGTTTTAAAGGTAGACATACATAAAAAATTTCTTAAGGGCTAAGCAATAATAATAATAAACTTTAATATAAGTAACTTAAATTGGGTAAGTTGAGTATTGATTTTAAATCCTTACAAAAAAATATGGAAGTGTCAACAAATGACTAAAATCTTTGTGAAACAATTCTAAATATTTACTATAAAGAAATATTACAAAACCGTTTATTCTAGCAGAATATGAGTAGTAATAGAACAAACCTAGCGTGGAGAAAAGTTTGCGACAAAGTTACGCCAAGTTTTCTGAATAGTACCATGAATATTCATAAACGTTTGGGGACTATTTACCTACGAAGATAGCTTTTAATAGCATGCAATTTTAGTGTCGGTAAGAGAATATTTACTTGTTGTCAGGATTTCTTAATGAAAAAACTGTGCCTTTATAGGGTCCACTGATTGTCCATTCCTCCGTTCGTCAACAATATCAAGGTTCTTTTCACAAAAAACGCACTAATATCTACGGCCTCTGAGTTTGTAAACATACGTATTTACTTCTTATTATTATATATCGGCGTTTTCTAAAATAATACGTTCAGAAAAAAAACTCTTTATCAAAATTAAGCCACATTAACTCAAATGAAATGTAAATTTTATGCTAAATCAAACAAAAAATAACAGGTTTGAGGATCGAAGGAAAGAAATTAATACTATGTTATGTTTTTAATAACTAGGTAATACTGTGTTTCGGAAATGCCTACAGAAAGGTATTTAAACATACTTTTAGGAGTCATTTGTATTTTCTAATTAATTATTGACGATTGTCACGTGTTTCCGTTTTTATTAATTTAATTGAAACGTGGATATGGCAATTGATTACAGCATCATGAAGATAATTATATTTTCTGCATACAAGATCTTTATTAACATTAACACCTTTAAATCAAAATACTCTTTATTCAATATAGGCCCTGCGAAGGCACTTATGAACGTCAAAACTACCACCGGTTCGGAAAACAACCCAGTCATCGAGAAGAACCGGCATCTTTTCATAACACATAACAAATTCTTTGATTATTAGAGAGGCGTCACTTCCAGACTTCGCCATCGTTCACATATTGATCCACCCTGTAATAGCCTTTATGTATTAAGACCCGCTTGATATAACACTTAAACTTACTATCTGGCAAATCGGTAATGTGTTTTAGGAATTTGTTACAAAATCTAACACTATTACCTAAAAAATTGTTACTGGTCTTAGTGAGCCTGAAACATGGAGTGACCAGTTTGTTATTGTTTCTAGTATTTACATTATGTCGGTCTTTTACTAAATCCAGATTATCTAAGTTTTTGCGGACGTACATCAAATTCTCAAGAATATATTGGGAGGGCAGAGTTAAAATACCGAATTCCTGAAACTTAGTCCTTAATGATTCGCGAGGCCCCAAATTATAGATCGCTCGAACTTTACATAATATACGTTTATGTAGATTCAATTTATTTTATTTAAGTGTAGCTTCTTGTGGGAGGGCTTTGAAATTCTGATCCGCAACCTTTTTGTGTGACGAAAATTAGTGGGCATAAAAACTGTGTCGAGTAAAACTATGGTTAAGTGGGATCAGTTTCTCGCTCGCCTTCGGGTATTGGAGAACAGTGAGACATTCGCTCTTCTCGCTTTCTATTTGAAGGTCTCAGTTCTACAGCGTGTGAACTACTCACATTTTTATTATATGACACTTAGGTACAATATTTAGTTTATATTATTTCAAATAATAGATGCGATTTTGGTATTATCCCAATCATTTACCCACAAAACCAAACAAATTCTAGTACCAATAGATTTACGCGAAACACAGTATTATTATTATCTTTCAATCTCAATTGTTCAAAATTATCGTCATTCAATTTATCAACTGTTTTTTTTTATTTACATTTTGATACATTAACAAAACAAGTACATTACATAAACAAGTAATCCTAATTTAATTCATATTTTAACATTTAAATTTATTGCAATCTTTTAGAGCATTACTTTCTTCATGTCCATCAGATTTGAAGTAAATATTTACTCAACAAAATCAACTTGATATATCTTTTATGAAACCCTCATTTTCCTTCCGTTCCGACAAAGACCATTCGCTAACAAAATGAATATTAATAGAAAAAGACCCTGTAATTTTGTTTTTAAAAGCTTTGTATTTAATCGCATAGGAAATTCCCGTAGGTCGTTAACGAATGTTATCTAACTGCACCAGTGTTATGTAAATAATTACTATAGAGCAGAGTTTCTCAAACTTTTGGCTCCACGAAATATTTCCAGTAGATATTTCCCTGTAAATATTTCCAGGTGACAGCGAACCCCTTAATTAAGTAATTATATCCCCCTTCCCCTCGAAAAGATACAAGAAAATTGACTGTTGAAGAAAATACGGCTTCAATAAAAGGTAACGAATGCATTGCGAAAAGGAATACCTTTTCAACATTAATGTGATGGGTGGGCTTGTTTTATGTCGCAAATTATGTCAATGTTAGGAGTAATTTTGAACAATTTTAACACTAATTGTGACTCGGTATCAAGTCGATTTCTGTTTTTCGTTTTTATCATGACCAGGTGTGAAAACCCACTCTCACATAAGTACGTTGTAGCAAAGGGCAAAAGAACTACCCCACTTTGAGAAACCCTGCTATAGAGTAATGAAAGGTGATGAATTAACATTTAGGAACTTAAATTCAATTCTACCCTACTCATTAACAGCATCGCTTAAAGAAGCATCGCTCATCTCATAACATATTTATATGCGAAAAAACATAGAACTATAGATTGGTCAGTTCTAAAAGTTGCCAGTAGCGAGTATACCACGCAGCATAAGAACTTTAAGGGATATATATTAACAGAATGAATGACTAAAGATAGGAAATCTCAATACTGGTTACCATAACAAAAGTCAGTCGTTTGATGATCGTGCATTTTGATTCATAATTTCATCATTGACATGCATTATATACATGATATACATAAAAAAAATATTCAGGGTATTGATATATTCTCATTCGATATCGATTAAATTGATTTATATAGTATTTATTAATTTATGCAATCATAGATATGTGCCATTACAGGACTGTAAAATATTCAACACTGAATGTGGTAAAATTTACTTTCTATAGGCATAGGTATTTAAAAAAGCATTGATCTAGTATCGCAGAATAACATAGCCTTAACAAACGATAATGTTATTATTCAATTGCTTGACTTTAGATATAAATCATATCATCCACATATGTAGATGAATAAAACTTCCATCACTCTTTCTAAAATTCTAGAAATATTCGATGTCTAATAACAATAGACATTTATGAATCGCTTCAGTGTATAAATATTAATATTTCGATATATTATCATTACATAGTATAAAACAAAGTCCTCTACCGCGTCTGTCTGTCTGTCTGTTCGCGATAAATTCAAAAAGTACCGATCGGATTTTCATGCGGTTTTCATCAGTGGATAGGGTAATTCATGAGGAACGTTTTAGTATATAATTTGTCAAGGATTTTTTTATAATCAGGGCGGGACAACGTCTGCCGGCCCTGCTAGTATTCAATAAAAACATTAATGCATTTTCAAAGTGGACATCCCTACTAAAGTTTATATGTGGAGGAGTCAGGCTGTTTTTATGTGCCAAACTTACCGGCACAGTACCTTGAAATGTGCGAAGCAAACACTTAACTACACTGCAGGTTTACTTGTCGTAATGCGGTGCAAGTTTCACCACATATTCAACCACAGAGTCTCGCTTGTTCTAAAGTTTTATGGTTGCAGTTTTAATGTGAATTAAGTCTTGGAGATTGTGAAACGTAATACATAGCTAAAATGTTCAGTATGTAATAATTGTAACACACATAACTGTATTAATGAGTTACTATGTACAGCACCTGATCCAACTTAGGAACGCTCCTGGACGCTGTAAAAAATGCCGCTCCATTATTGAAATCATTACATAGTATAAAACAAAGTCCCCTACCGCGTCTGTCTGTCTGTCTGTTCGCGATAAACTCAAAAACTACTGAACGGATCTTTATGCGGTTTTCACCAGTGGATAAAGTGATTCACGACGAACGTTTTGGTATATAATTTGTCCCGGTTTTTTTTATAATCAGGGCGGGACAACGTCTGCCGGGCCCGCCAGTTTTGATGAAGTTTCGATATACAATTTTTCCACAACAAAAGTAAAACTATTTACAGGTTACATTCGTCGAAACGTCAAATATGAAGTAAAGTAAATTGAAGAAAAAAATTTTTTACCTCCTCTAATAACCATAAATGAGATGCCGTTAAATAGATATAGAGATAATAACGGTTAATATATAATTTATCACCCATAAAGCAACTAGAGGTATATCAAAAACATGCTATCAATTAAACCGTCATTACCTTAATATATAAATTTCTTCTGTACGTGTGTATGACACTGAACTCCACCTAAACGGCTGGACCGATTTTGATGAAATTTTGAGTGCGCGTTCCAGTGGATCCGAGAATGGTTTAGAGTCACAATTGGACCCGGTAGGTGACGCTGCGGTTGAATTTTAGATTTTTTTTTTTTATTATCAAAGTAGCACAACGCCCGCCCGGCCCTCTAGTATACATATATAGTTTCGAATACTAGCAACTGAGTCGGAAATTTCGATGAAGAAAACAGTGTGATGAAGCCATATCATTGTGGTAGGGCTTTTTCTATATCCACCTGGCTGGTTACCACCCTTAGGTTGAAAATCTGCCGCCAAGCACCTTTTGCAGTGTTCCGACAGCTATACTTAAGAGCCAGCTCCCTCTAGGTTTTCTGTGCTTACCATGTTAGACCACGTCGACAATTCACATCAGATGAAACTATAGCCAAATACTAAATCCTATAAAATATAACAAAGACTACATAATTTAAATACTGAAAGCTATTAACTAAACATATTAAAGTATGCATATCTATACTAATATTATCAAGAGGTAAAGTTTGTGACGTTGTGGCGTTGTAGGGGGTAATCTCAAAAATTACTAAACCGATTTTGACAGTTCTTTTACCAATAGAAAGCCACGTTATTTGTGAGTGTCATAGGCTATATATCATCACGCTAAGACTAATAGACGCGGAGCAACAATGAAAAATATTTTAAAATCGGGGCTTTTTTTCCTTTTGAGAGCTTCCTCTGCGCCTTAACCCAAAATAACTATTCCACACGTACGAAGTCGCGGGCAGAAGCTATTAACTAATTATATTATCTATACTAATATTATAAAGAGGTAAAGTTTGTGAGGTTGTAGGGGGTAATATCTGGGGAGTCGAAGAAAAAATGGTCGAACGAAAACGTTTCTTACGAACGCTGCCTTAACGATGAGAGACATATGATTGAGTTCTAGAGAAAAGTTGTAGCTTGATAATGCCTATTACCGCCCAACGAAGTGGGCACGGGTCAGCTAGTGTAATATATAAACTCAATCTCCTTTACGAATGTTACACGATATCTTTTATCTAATTCTATCAGCGAGTTTAAGAGAGTCTTCCGAAAAATATATTTTTTTGCTACTAAGCTCGAAAATAAAATTACTTAACTAAACTATATACTTAACTGTATATATATATATACTAGTGGGCCCGGCAGACGTTGTCCCGCCCTGATTGCCCTGACTATAAAACAATCTTTCACAAATTATATACCAAAACGTTCCTCGTGAATCACTTTATCCACTAGTGAAAACCACATAAGAATCCATTTAGTGGTTTTTGAGTTTATCGCGAACAGACAGACAGACGCGGTAGGGGACTTTGTTTTATACTATGTAATGAAATAGGTAGTTTATTTTAACTTAGACAGATTCGACGTGTTGCATCCAAGGCAACAGCCCAAGCCAAGGTTCGACCACTAAAGCATCTTTAAGCTCGTTGCTAAGCGGCGAAGCGCCTTATGACCTCGCCGTAGTAGTTCAGTGAAGCTGTGAAGGCCCGTCAGGCCAATAGTGTAGTTAAAAAAATGGCCTTTTATTACTCACTAGATTTCACCCGTGGCTTCACTCGCGTTAATGTAAATTAGATATATTTCTTGGGAACAGTACTTTTTTAGTATACGAAACTTCATGATACTTCGTTGAATAGTTTAGGCGCGACAGCTTAAGAAAGAAACAAACTCGCATTCTCATTTATAATATTAGTTAGGATATGATATACAGATCGTTTGAAATATTTTTTGTATTTAAATCATTACGAACGATCCAACTTCACGCGTTATACGAATGTGCTATTTATAAAGAAAAACAAAAAAAAAGCGTGTGTGTACTTATGTACACGCGTTAGAAGTTATACTTCTTTGGCGTAACAAGATAAATTTTTTATCTTTCGCCTTATTCTACGTTTGTAGAAAAAACGACACTAACAATAGATAAAAGGTATTTAATACATTGAAAGTTTTAATACAAAGAAATACAAACAACAAATACAAAGAAACAAAATGCTGACTATAGCTAACTTCAGGGTGTCGGTTTTTCGTGACGGTGTGCACGCGCATCGTAAAAATTTACTCTCATCATTTTTCCCTAACGCGCCAAAAGAAGTATAACTTCAAAAACCTGACTACAATCGGGTATTATCAAGATAAAAAAGTTATAGTTTTACGCATGCTATTGTCCGTTCATGGTGTTTGCATAACATTCATGAATATCATCGTATTTTTTAAATATTAGTATGTAAACATTTTTAAAAACCAAAAGAGTTATATAGGCTAGAGAAAGTAGAAAATGTAAAATAAACAAAAACAAAAACGGGACTGAAAACGTAATATATTTCGAACAAAATAAGATTAGATTTAAAACTCAAATTCGAAGAGGTATGGGCAAGATTAAACGAGTTTTTCGTAGATTTGTGAACGTCGACGAAATATTTCACGTCGCAGAGACTGTAATACCATTGGAATGTTCGCTGCATATCGACAGAAGGAAATGCAAATCGCATGCTTCATGTACTTTCACATATTATCTTTATTACATTATGAATACAAATATACATATTAAAATTATCGTAGTAAAATGTATCATAGTTCATTCTTATATCTTATTTATTATGAACAATTCAGTACATTTAATTCATGTGATTTGTATAAATCACACTTATGTTGCAAAGTACCAATGGGCATAAGAGCTATTTTGGATTCTATAATATCAACCAAGGCAAACCCTAAATCGCTGAAGATTGAGTTTGAAACGAATATACCAGACTCCTTTTGTTGTGTTAACTGAATGTCGATTTTACATAATGAAAATAATATTTTTCAATGTTTTCGGAAAATCTATTTGAGGGTGTAACCTTTAGACATTAATAGACAATATTATTTGAAATATTTGAACTTAGATAATCGAGAACGATTTGACTTCACGCTTATCATTTAGTGTTGAAATGTTGCGAACGTACTCGTTCTATTGAATTATTAATATAGAATAAAAAACTTGGTTATAGTCAGGGTTTTTTTGGACACGCGGGGGCACAGTGCCTTTTAAGGGAAATTCGAAAATACTGAAAAATGACTATAAGTTGGTTTTCGTTCTGAATATTTCAGAAAAGAATCTTACATTTTTGCACTTTTTGAGATCCAAAAAATTATGGACTTACAACATTTTAAAAATCAGCGTTTCCCCCAAAAAGGAAGTGACAAAGAAAAGCCTGGTTATAGTTGGATATTGGCAAGTAAAGCAGAAATTATTTGTATCATTCCACTCTTTCTTTACTTCACATATACCCATACTTCATTATTATATATCTAGTAAATCCCATACATACATTCATACATAAATTCATCCGAAACCATTAACCTGTTGTAGTCCAGTGAAACTGTTAAGACTCTTCTAGGCCAATAGCGTAGTCAGCTCGAGAAAAAAAAATGATTACCCTGCTTCTACACCGTCGGTTAAAAATGAATACGTTGGTTGCGTTTTGTTGAAATTGAAATTGGAGTTACAATATTATTTTGAGGAAGTTACTAATTTCAATAGAGTATACATAGTGTATTTAGTTTATTACTTTAATTAATATTTATTATAAGTTACTTCTAAATTATATAATATATTACGCGGTTTATTAAAATTGAACTGTTATCGACATTGCCGGCTTAAAGTCGAGTTCAGGGCATCGTATCAATAAAAGCGATTGTGTTTCAAAATCCGATTAACCGCATCGATTCAAATGACTGTTTGTTCACGTTGCATCGATTCCTATTTGCTATTTGCATTGAATGTATAAATAATCGAGTGTTACATTTTTATTATGTTTTTATTGGTTTTCGGATTATGTATATGAGAGACAAAAGTATATTATGTATTCGTATATCATAAATGAGTTATAATAGATAAGAAATAATAAAATATAGATAGGGGATAAAACACTTTCCATTGTTGGAACATAAATGGTATAGAATTAAATAATTAGAATATATAAACATGGAACTGTGTCTTACCTGGCAACCCTATTCAGTTATATACTGCAGTTAAGACAAAACTATAGCACTGATTGTCAATGGGGTTCAAAAGGAAGCAGATGTAGTGGCTCTTTTGAAGTAAATATTTACACCACAATGAAAGTATGAGGACCCCCTAGTCTATAATTATTAGTCCGCGAATTTATTCTCCTGAAAACAGTTTTGATGTTCGCACCTTATGTGAACTACCTGTTTGATTTGGAATATATGTTTTACATTATATTCACCAATTTTAGACTACCTATGAATTTTTTTATCAGTAATATTTAATACATTTCATCTGAAAAATCCTTTACTTGTCTGAGAATTTCTGGGCAAAAACATTTCAGCCGTTTTCGAAGGAAAAACAGACATGTATATGGTCTACTTGTCTCGTAAGCACTCATAATTTAGCTATATAATTTCTCATATTTTCAGTTCAACATATAAACAAACTGTAATAACCTAACATTACAATTACAATCTAGAAAAATGTATCCGTCATATTCGACAACCATATCAGAAACGAATTCAATTTATCTCACGAGCTAACACAATTATAATCTGTTATGATTCTTGCTGAAAATTAAAGTAGCAAAGTAATTACAAATAAAAAAAAATTTAAAAGGTAATCAATCTGCAAGGAGTGCAGTTTAAAAGGAAGTTATTTCCAGCAAAACTATCCTCAAAGCTTATGATCGGTTTCTTATATCCTTTGCTGTATGGACAATGTTAATCTAAAACCTAAGTTTACTATCCCTTTTTGTATATTTAAGGGATCGGTTCTAATGTTATTTATTACTAGCCGACCCGTGCCCACTTCGTTGGGCGGTAATAGGCATTATCAAGCTACACCTTTTCTCTAGAACTCAATCATATATCTCTCATAGTTAAGGCAGCGTTCGTAACAAACGTTTTCGTTCGACCATTTTTTCTCCGACTTCTCAGATATTACCCCCTACAACCTCACAAACTTTACCACTTTATAATATTAGTATAGATAATTAGTTAATAGCTTCTGCCCGCGACTTCGTACGCGTGGCAGAGTTATTTTGGGCTAAGACGCGGCGAAAGCTCTCAAAAGGAAAAAAAACCCCGATTTTAAAACATTTTTCATTGTTGCTCCGTTCCTATTGGCTTTAACGTAACGATATATAGCCTATAATACTCATAAATAACGTGGCTTTCTATTGGTAAAAGAATTTTCAAAATCGGATCAGTAGTTCCTGAGATTACCCCTTACAACCTCACAAACTCACAATCTCACAAACTTTACCTCTTTATAATATTAGTATAGATCATAATTTTATGTAAAAAAATATTTTTAAAAGTTTGCAATGTTTTTTTAACCTTCGTAGTCGTTATATATGTTTATACAAAACAATGCCGCTTCGGTATCTGCACACATAATAGTATAAAAGGCAGAGTACGCTTTTGTTATGAGTACAAAGGATTTAACATCACACCTAGCTCTGTATGAGGCTATACATAACTTTTAATTCGTAATCATTAAGATTGGATTAACTTATCTTGTGTTTATATCTTTTTAATGTTCGTTTATTTCTTAAACAGATGATTTGTTTAATCTATTTTAATAAATAATGTAGCAATTATTATTCTTATTTTTAAAATAATTGTATATGATTATTGACTTAATTATGAAACTATTCGTATACATACCATACATAAAGAAATAAGTAATCCAATAAACATGCACGGCGTTGTAAACATTATAATTTTCTTTATAATATTTTAATAACAAATAAATTGTCAAGAGACCCACAATGAATAAAAATAAATCTCTATAGCCATATTAACCCTGTCTAGAAATCATGAACCTTTTGAATAGTAAATTCTATGTAACACACAGAAAAATTTAACGAATAACTTTACAAATATACAGATAGTTTCTTTCAATGAAGGGAATACGTTAATTTAAAACAGATGATAAAGTGAATAGGTGTATACTGGGCTTAACATTATCCTTCCTTGCAATAAATCAAAACCTTATATTCCGTCAATATTATTTTTCAACCTGTCTGTAGTATTCAAGCCGATGGAACAGATGGATCAGAGATATAACTCTGACATCTAAACATGTTTACACTGAAAACGCTTATTTCAACCATTGCTTTCCTCTATTCATTCATTGGTTCAGATAATAAGAACTTAAATTTTATAATTACGTACTAGGAGTATATTCAATGAAAATGTGTTTATTTAAAAAAGAAAACACATTTGATTTGAATATTTTAATATATTAAAATAAAGTCGAGTTAACAGTATGTTAGTCGTCAATATACTTATCCCAAACAGATAGTTCGTGTTTGTTGCCTTTCAATAATTTATGATTCTCATATACACAGAACTATACATGGGAATGTCGTTACTATATTGTTGAGTATTAATTTTTTATTTGGTTTCTGTTATTACAATTTTTTTTAACTTATAGGAGGCAAACCAACAGATGGGTCATCTAATGGTAAGTGATCAACGCAGTCCATAGACACTAGCAACACCAGGGGACTCGTAAGTGCGTTGCCAGGCTGTGTTTGGGGGTGAGGGGAAGGAATAGGAAGGGGAGAGAGGGGGAGAGGGGAGTAGGGCCTCCGGAGCACTCACTGACCGAACGAAACGCAACAATGTAAGCGATGTTACTTCACATTGGTGTTTCTGTGGGTCGGGTGGTACTACCCCGGACGAGCCGACCCATTCATGCTGAAACCAGTAATAGCTTTAGCGTGGCTCTACCACCCACCATATCATCGATGTATCTATATAAATCAATTAACTTGTTCCCTAGTATGAAATCGTGCGTCATAAAACAGCTATATACTTTAATAACAGAATCGGACTTATTTCACGGGAATAAGATTAGCTGATTTACTATAAATATTTTGGACTAGCAGCCCGTCCCGGCTTCGCACGGGTGAAAAATTTGAGTTAAACATATGAGGATTGGCTAAATCTGATCATAGTTTACAGAAAGAAATGTCTTCTGTTCGAGGGTAGATGATTGTGCTAACCTAACAAAATAATAAGATAAAAAAAATACCCCATGAATTCATCTGTTTTGGTGCCCGATAGCTTAGCGGGAACTACTCTTTACCGTATCTGCCAAATTAAGTCACAGTTAAGCTAAACACTGGTGAAACACGCCATAAGAAGCACGCCATTTTTCACGCGGATTATCTGTGATTATTTGTCAAAAAGGCTTTTTATTGGTTCTGCTGGTTCTTCAATATTAGGAAGAAGTACTTTTTCAGATGCGCAGCACATACGGTTTGCTACATCACTCCATTTTTTAGTATAACATTTTGTACAAATATTATTGATTGCCCCAATTTGGATGTTGTTCTGATGAACGTAATCAATTTGTGGATTGTGACTGAATGCCGGCCTATTACTATAAGCTAAAATTCTATTGCGCGAATAAGTCGCGCGGTTACCTACGCTATAGATGTGCGCGCCCCTCTCCCGTGACCCTTTCTTCGCCGCATAGCCAACACGTACACACCACATCCCGGCAAAAACGCGAGCGGCATATTTTGTTTAGATTGACAATTTTAAACTCTTAATATCTTTTGAATGCAATGGTCAATTTTAATAATTCAAAAAGTTATCTACAGGTACCAAAACAGTCTTAAATTAAAAATATTTGGACAAGGATTAATATAAAGACATGAATAACATGGTCTTTTAGGCACGGTATGGTTTTTGTGAAGATTTCTTTCAAAAATGTAGTTATAGTGACATAATCACAATAGCTGGGCATATGATACTATGAGATTTTTTATAAATATTAATATGTTCTTTAATATTGTAGAACATATTTTTGTTCTATCATTCATAGTTTCCGCAGCGCATGCGATGAAAGTCATTTTATGGCAATATTTTTCATACCTTGGATTACATTATTGAAATTTTAGTAGGAATCCCTATTTTTTTCTAGTAAAAAATATAACCTATCTTACTCAGAGATAATGTAGCTTTCTAATGATTAACGAATTATCGAAATCCGTCTAGTAGTTTTTGAGTTTATTCGTTAAAAAATACAACGTTCCCTCTTTATAATATTAGTGTAGATGTAGATTTACTATGGCTATAAAAAATAACTAAAATAATAAAGCATAATTGATGTCACTGTCTTTTTCCTATTTAAAGAATTATAACGGGAAAGTGATAGGGAAGAAAAGAATTTTTCAAATCAAATTCATAAGTTCACATTTCAATCAGCATTTCTTAACAGTGATCTTCAGACGCTTCATAAAAAAATTCACGAAGAAAAAAGATGGGAAGGAGACAATCGTAAAAGGGGAATGGAGTCATTTAATATTCCTCGATCGCCAGTACTTCCATCATGAATTTTATTGCTCCCATCAATCCGGTACTAATTCCGTATATTTCTTCAAACATAAGTGTTCATTAAAAGAGTGGAACAGACAGAGCGTCGCCGCAATTTTGCGTAACAGACAATGTTCTACATAAACATAATACTTGTATAGGACATAGTAGGAGATACGAGTTTAAGCGATATACAACTGTAAGAAATTACAGTAAACTTATAAAATTGTAAGAGTGACTTTAGATTTATTTTACTTGTTATATATTTTAGCGTTATACATACAAATAGTAGTAGCCTTCAATTTGACTTTTGACTTTATTTCTTTGTTACGCTTTCACACCTTAACTATTAAACCGATCATCATGAAATTTTGCATACACGTAGTCAGAAATACAGGAAAGGACATAGGGTACTTTTTAGCTAGAAAAGAACTACTGTTTCTAAAGCATAGTTCAAATCTACATTAACGTAAGCGGATTCGCGAGCAAAAATTCTAGTGATGAATAGTTTCTCAAATGGGACATTTCACATTAAGCGGTGAACGAAAAAATATTGAGATATAAAATAAAATTAAGAAAGGAACGCCCAATATACTAAAATTTAGTTTTGAGAATTTTATTTCCGGTTTTGTACATTTAAAAAATGTTTTTATCAGTTTCGATTTGTTTTCAAAAAGAGCAATTAATCTTCTATATAAATCGCTGCAATTAATATTTTTTGTAAATTAGTTCAATTCGAAAAACAACTTCCAAAAAAATCAAATTTCGAATGTGACTGTTCTTTAGAAGTTCATAACAGATAAACATGATAGAGAAGAGATATAGTGTATTCACATTTATACCCACTAGAAGCTAATGTTGATGAGTTTGGCATTTCTACAGTTAAGTTTGTAACTAGAAGCTTTATTTGGTTAGTATGATACCCCATTGGAATAGAATCAATTCGTATACTACCCTCACTTTAATGCAACTATTTAAGGTTAGTGGAAATTGATCTGGAATCGACTGCAGAGGTGTCATCGTCTCATTTATTTCTACCGTATATATGTATTTGGTCTGCTATTTTTCCTTCCGATGGACTGATGACTGTAATTTATTTTTCAATAGTATCTTTTTAATAGTTGGTTTCTTTTTTTGTATTTGTAATATACTTATGTAACACATTATTCATATAAATAGGCCTCGTGGTGCAGTGCCATAATTTGTTCTATTGAGTTCAGAGTGCATAAATGTGTATCTCGCATGTGACTGACTTTCTGTGATAGGGATAATTGCCAATCCTTTGTCTGGTTTTTAAACATTTATATAGGTACATATGTATATCAACTGTTTATTTACCACGATACAAGCTTTGGTTACTTTAAAATGAAATAAGATTGGAAATAATTTAAATATTGCAACAATTGAATATTCAATTCTTTCAATATTTAAATTGTTTTCAATCTTATTTAATTTTAATTTTATACAGATTATATTAAGTGTTTAAAATAAACACTGAATATTATCTAGACGCTACTAAAGTAATGTTATAATTAATTTAATTTGGATTGCAAAGGTTATTTGAGTTTATATTTCATTTAGGTAACAGGCCTTTAATTTTGTCTTGTAAATGAGTCACGGTTCAATTTAATACCCGAACCTTTTAGTTTTACATCAAACAGATAATTTATTCAAATATCGTACGTTCCTAGAAATACAAAGTTTTTACCCAATTATAATTTAATATAAATAAACTAAAATAAATTCCACAAAATCGCTTGAAGATTAACAGTCTTGATAGATCTTTGTGATTCTAATTTAGTCTTTAATTTAATAAATTGTTAATAAGGATCGAAAAATATTATTTTGACCTTATTACCTATACACCGTTTTAAACGTCTGTATCATGGCGAGTGTTCTGAGGAGTTATTCAATTTAATCCCTTCCTCTTCTTTTCATAACCGAACCACGCGCGCTGGTCTTCGGAGCCACAGTTATACGGTAAACCCAATCTGGGTACGAACTAAAAAGTTCGCAACATCCTATCTTTGCCGTACCGTGAAGTTGTGTTTATGCAGGCCGTCATGAGAGAGACGACTGACGAAGGATGGTGTATCTCTCGGTAGTCGTCGTTGTTTCTGGATTGTAATGTGCTTACCGTCAAGCATAATGCAGTCACTTTGCCGAACTACAATAAAAAAAAATATACATAAATAAAGTTTGTTTGGTCTGGTTTGGTCGGAGTTTGTTTGTAATATTAAAATAACAGTTTTTTACTAAATGG
The DNA here is from genome assembly GCA_036509395.1 of Antheraea yamamai. Lineage (NCBI taxonomy): Eukaryota > Metazoa > Arthropoda > Insecta > Lepidoptera > Saturniidae > Antheraea > Antheraea yamamai. The sequence goes on from AP028429.1 coordinate 9,405,854, forward strand.
ATATGAACGTATACATGAAGGAATGAATGAATACAGTATGTAAGTACCATGCTACAAATAATGTCTCCTTGTTCCGGCTGGTCTCTAAAACGATTGAACCGATTTTGACAGGATTCTCACTGGCAGATAGCTGATTTTATGTTTTTATTTTTGAAAAAAAAAATTGGATACAGCGCGCAATTATAAAAAACTAAAGAAGTATTATTGTTCAGAATAGCGCGCACAGCATGCACCCGTTTATACTGAACTTTTTTTTTAAAATAAATTCTACACGGTCGAAATCGCGGCTCACAACAAATACTAAATAATAATACTTTATATAAGATTATTCAAGACAGTCCAAAGTTCGACTGTTGAACCACCTTATGAAGTGTTCGGGTCAGAAAGATGCGGCTAGTAACACATACTGGGACACGAATAATTGTGAATCCTTAGAAACAGCAAACTATTACGATTGGTAACTACGGTGTGGTTTGTTGTTTGTATGTAGACTCTATTGAATACTTAATATCAGGTTGATTTCATGTCTCACTGTCACTCTTGACAGAGAGCCACGATTGCTTAATTGTTTAATGAGCAAAGGTATGTGATCAGTCAAGAAGTTCATAATTATTCAGCATACTATCTTACCGTCCAAACTTTTTTATTTTGCTATATCTTTATATATAAATTTTATCTGTACGTGTGTATGTCACTGAACTTCTCCTGTCTGGACCGATTTTGATGAAATTTTGTGTGCGTGTTCGAGTGGATCCGGGAATGATTTAGATTCACTATTTAACCCAGTAGGTGGCGCTGCGGTTGACTTTTAGGATTTTTTTTATTATCAAAGCAGGACAACGTCCGCCTGGCTAATAAGAAATATAAATAAAAGAGGAAATTATTATAATTTTATCAATGAATACATTCGTGTAATGATTGTATAATATGACTAAATAAGGCTCAGTGGGACTTCCTACCCAAAACATATCAACAATCATACTATTTTTATTACACTATCTAAACCCATAAATCTGATTCTTCTAAAAGCAGATGTAAACAAATCGCCGACTTAAGTAGTGCGTTATCTATTAGTAAGTATTAAAAATGTTATTTACTAGAAGGTGTATGTATATATGTACGCTGATATACATATCTGAAATTTAGTCCGGTGAAGCTGGGAAGACCCATAAGGCAAACAGCATGTACCCATGTGATACCCATGTGTGATAGTATAGATAAGTAAGTGCGAGTCACGGACGTAATCAAGACGGCTCTTATGATTTTATTTAATATCCTTGAATATACAAGTTTATTCGCTTCAAGACTATACGTATAATAGTGACAACTGTATTTATTGCCAGTGAGAGTGTTTGTGACTTTGTGGAAGTCATTAATCGCGGTAAAACAGAAGTAATTCTACCTATAAACTTAATTCTACCTTCTTGTATAGTGGGTAGTTGTAGCGGTTAATCGATATAGTTAAGTGGATTACGAAAGTATTGTGTCAAGCGCCATCTTACATCGAGGAGCTGTACTGGAATAGTGTGGCTAGGTGTAGCCATCTACCGTACTTCATCGTACTTAGCTGAGTACACTGACCAGTGATTAAACCGATATGGCAAAGTGTAGTGGCTGTGGCAAGTTTGTTTCGCCTTCTTCAAAAAATGTCGCTAACTGTGGGCTCTGTTCCTTAGTTTATCATAAGGTTTGTGTATCACTGTCAGAGACGTCGCCGGTTAATAAGGAATGGGTGTGTCCTGAGTGTAAGAGGATGACGCGTAAGGGAGATAACAGCTGCACACCAGTGAAGAGCCTCTGTGAGGAAGACGGGAGGAGCCGTGCATCCAGTGATGTCCCTGTTGGCACGTCCCACGTCTCGGTAAACGTTGCTAGCCTGGGCGTGAAAGAGCTTCAGTCGGAAATCGCCGAATGTGTGGCTGAAATTAGAGGATTTCGGAAAGAGATGGCTCAATTGCGCGTTTCTATCACGGGCATCACTGAAAGAATGGAAAACTTCGAGCAGAGGCTTGAGGCAGTGGAAAAACATAATACAGGTCCTAGAGTAGAAAAGGTTGCCGAGCTGATGCAAACTGTGAGTCAGTTAAAACAAGAAATAAATGATCGGGATCAGGAGGCTCTTTTATCTGACCTTGAAATTGGTCATCTTCCTGAGAAGAAGGGGGAGAGCGTTATCCATGCGGTAACCGTGCTTGCCAGCAGGCTGGCCGTGCGGCTGGAGGAGAGCGACATCGTCTTTGCGGAGCGTGTGGGAGTTGCAAAGGGTGCAGGAGATGATGGTGAAGCTCAGCGCGCACGCCGTGTAGTGGTGCGACTTACGCGTCGGCGACTGCGTGATGAGCTTTTACAAGCAGCGCGCGTGCGCCGTACACTAACTGCTGAGGACACTGGACGAGTGTCTACTGGTGCTGAACCTTCGCGTATTTTTCTAAACGAAAGACTTACTCGCAATAACCGCCAGCTTTTCCACCGCGTTCGTGAGGAATGCCGTAGGCTTCAGTGGCGGTTCTCCTGGACTAAACGTGGACGAATTTATGCTCGGCAGTCTGATGGCAGAACGGCGTATTCTATTCGATGTGAGGAGGACCTGACACGGGTTTTTGGAACCTGCACCGTTTGAAATTGTGGACTATTTTGGAGTGCACTTTTGTAATTATTGGTATTTGTGTATGCGCTACGATGTATTTCTGCAAGGGTCTTACACTCGTTATATATATGTCGTCTAACAAGTACCTCTTTATATATTACTTTTATTATATGTATATGATATTATATGTATATTATGTTTATATTTTATTTTATTCTACACATTTTGTTAATTTTCTATTCTTAATTATTTTTTATCCAAACTTGTATATCCCTGTACTTACTCTAACTCTGTGGAACGTTGTTTGTAGGGGTTTAATGATTGAAAGTATATCTAGGTATCTTTTATTTTATTATGTAGTCTTTTTCATGGGGAATATCATATCGTTAACAGAAAATTCTAATGATTACTAAATATATTAAAATTGGTCTTTTTAATGCAGGCTCTCTAGGTACACGGCATGATGAATTTATTTTGGCAATGAGTGATATATCCGTTGATGTCATGGCAATTAATGAAACGTGGCTCCGTGAAGGCGAAGACGGACGTGCCCCTGTAGTGCCAGGTTATCGTTTAAGACATATTCCGCGCCCTAAGACTGTGTGTGGTGGCCGCGGGGGTGGTGTTGGTTTTTACATTAGGCGTGGTTTGACTGTTAAAACCTGTGTACATCCTCTCTCTACGTCAGTCGAACAAATGTGGGTAACTGTTAATATTAATTCTAAAAAACTAATTGTGGGCACAGCATATAGACCACCATGGATGAATGTTGACATTTTTTTGGACGCTCTGACAGAATCAATCTCAGCATTCTCTCAATATGACTTTATAGCTCTCTTAGGAGATTTTAATATTAATTTCTTGAATTTTGCAGACTATAAAGTAAAATTATTGAAAGATTTTTTACATTATACTAATCTGACTCAAATAATTACGAAACCTACACACGTACTTGACAATAGCCAAACTCTTATCGATCTAGTTTGCACAGATGCCCTTACCCGTGATACTCAAGTAACTTACATTCCTGATCTCGGAAATCATGCATTAATTACTGTTGAGATAAATGTTAAAAAGGAAAAAGTAGTGCCGTCTTTCATAAAATCCCGATCGTTTGCTGCTATAGATCGCAGTACGTTTGATACTGATCTTAAAAATACAAACTGGGACTGTATAGACACATTTAACAACGTTAATAATATGATAACCACGTTTAATTCCTACGTGTTGAGAGTATTTGATGTGTATGCTCCTGAGAGAAATGTCCTCATTAGGGACCGTTCCCATCCTTGGCTTACAGACACCGTTAAATTAATGATTAAATTACGTAATAATAGTTACAACAGATACAAAATAAGTAAAAGTGAAATACATAAAAAATTTTACAAGGATATGAAATCCGTTGTTGCGAAAGCTATCTATTCCGAAAAGAAAGCTTATTTTGAGAACTATATTAACAAAAATCATAAAGATCCTAAACTTCTTTGGAAAAAATTAAAAGTGGCTATTCAATCGCATTCCAGTAATTCAGATATTACAGATTGTTGCAGTGACCCAAACAGCATTAATAAGTTTTTCTTAGATGTACCAGGTGGTACTAATTTTGTACCTTCATATCGTGAGTTCTTTGAGTATAATAAATATAGTAGTCACACTTTTTCTTTACATCCCATAAGTGAATATACGGTTACCGATATAATTCGTAAATTAAAATCTAATGCAACAGGCACAGATCGTATTGATTTAAAAATGATTACAGCAACCCTCCCGTATACAATAAAAGCTATTACCACGATAGTCAACTCATCTATAACAACTTCAACCGTCCCTGATCTCTGGAAAATCGCGGTTATAAAACCAATTCCAAAAAAAGCCACTCCAACTGGCATTCAAGACCTTAGGCCAATTAGTATACTTCCGTGTCTTTCCAAAATATTAGAGAAAGTTGTTTCACTACAACTAACCGCCTATATAGAAAAATGTAATATTCTTTCCAAATTTCAGTCAGGTTTCCGTAAAAATAGAAGTACAACAACAGCACTCTTAGACGTGGTTGACAATATACTATCGGCTCAAGATCAAGGCATGGGTACCTTGTTGACACTTTTAGACTTTTCTCGCGCTTTTGATACCATAAACGTAACCCTGCTTTTGTCTAAATTAAGGTATTATGGTTTTGATTCGGCTACTGTTGAATGGTTTCATAGTTTTTTAAGTAATAGATTTCAATATGTGGAAATAGGGAGTGGTATTGGTAATAAAGTTTCATCCAATCTTATGCCAATTGAGAGAGGTGTCCCGCAGGGTTCAATTTTAGGACCTTTGTTGTTCATTCTGTATAGCTCTGATATCGTTAATAGTATTAAGTATTGTAAATTTCATTTATATGCAGACGATCTACAATTATACTTACACTGTCTCCCACGTGATACCATGGATACAGCACGTAGGATGAATCAAGACCTCGCCAGTGTAAAAGACTGGGCAGATGCTAACTGTTTGGTCTTAAATCCGACCAAGTCTAAGTTTATGGTTTTAGGATCAAAAAAACAAATTGCAAATATTACGCTCAATCAACCCTCGATCATGATATCCAACGAACCTATTGAGTGCGTATCAGAGTCTCGTAATCTTGGTTTACTTATGGATTCATCCCTGCGTTTTGAAAAACATGTTCTGGAGGCAACACGCAATTGTATGTATAGACTTAAGCTTCTATATAATATTCGCGCATACATTAGTACAGAAATTAGAATAATGCTATGTGAATCGCTCATTCTGTCTAAACTAAACTATGCTGATATTGTGTATGATTCTTGTATTCTCAATAAAACAAAGAGGCTTATACAGAGGGTACAGAATGCCTGCGCACGTTTCTGTTTTCATATACCACCACGAACTCACGTCACGCCTTTTTTAAATCAAGGGCGACTCCTAAAAATGGAGTATAGGAGGCAACTGCACCTAGCCACACTATTATTTGGTGTAATAAAAACCGAGAAGCCTGAATATCTCTATGAAAAACTAGTTTGGGCAAGAGATCAAAATTGTTATAGAACCAGAGCTTCGAAGTATATGTTATGTACTCATCGGCATGCTACCACCTCATTTCGGGGTAGTTTTAGGTTCGCTGCTACTAAGTGCTGGAACGACCTGCCCCCTCCAATGCGCAATCTCAACGCGGTACTTACATTTAAAATTCATTTTAAAAAGTTTTTATTAGTATCACAATGTTTGTAAATTAAAGGTTTTGCATCTAATTTTTGTTGGATATACATTTGAATAACGCCTGCAATTGCTTCTCTTATATGTTGTTTTTATGTATCCTACTAATTTTATTTATTTCCCTTGTATACAATATGTACAATATTATTTTTTTACGTTAGGTACTTGTTTTCCCTATATATACTATATTTCATAATTTTAATTGATATCGCTCCGTGACTTGCATTTGGTGCCAGCTGAAAATCAGCGCTAAGTGTTTCTTATAACGCTTTAGCATATGCTGAGCTGGATTCCATTTCGTAATGCTGCGATGTGCATTCTTTTTTATCCACTGTATATTTGTAAACAATGCATTATGAATAAAATATTTCTTTCTTTCTTTCTTTCTTTCTTACCCAGTTCGAAAAAGAATTATCTGAGACAGATAAATTCTAAATGGCAGGTACCGATCACCCGAAATACCTCTTTCAACCTTCGCATGCCCGCGCGTCGGTCTATGAGACCGAGAACATATGAATGACTTGTTTTATTTTAATGAAGAAGGTACTTGTCCACATCGGTAGCTGCATGGTTAATGGTCTACTTCAAATTGGTATAGCGTGAACGTTCATGCATACATTACATGCACTTGTACACGACGCAGATCAGTCTATCAGACCGACGCGTGTATAGCTATCATAGTTTTAGGTAAGCAATATTTTTAGTAATGCCCACAATTATATCTTTTAATTATTACTATGGTGTATATTATTATATAATATCTTTATAAATTGATTTTAGGTTACATTATAGGGCTTAAAATTGGACTAGGAACATTCGAATGTTGACTCTGAATCCAAACATGAGGAAGAAAACTACAGTAACTTTGAAAATATATTTCAATAATAAATAAGTGATACAAAGCAAAAATATGTTATAGCCTAATGTGAATAAATTTGCAGATCAGGTTTGTTTAAAGCAATGCTAACAAAAAATCACTCGTAAATCGTTTTTGGATGCTTATCTTACGATGTCATAAATCCGCATCTCGGAACACATACAATGATGCTATGAACACTAGTCTACCAAGATTGATAAGATTGGTGAGGCGGATGTCCCGCCATCTAGTTTAGGAATGATAAGTTGTGTCGATATGGGGGCGACTTTGTCTTTTGACATAAGTGCACTCTTCGCGTACTGTTTCAAATACCCGACCCGCTTGCCGTCGCGTGTGCATTCATTACGCACAATTACCGCTATATACCTTGTGTTTTAACCGCTTTTAGCTTTAAGTGTAATAAGGAACTATTTCCGCATATTTCGAATCACAATAAACACTACGTTGTATGTGTTACGTGTGTGAACGATCTGGTAGCCACCAGCACCTGTGGCAGCACCAGTACTTGTGGACGTACGAGGATTGGCAGCCCCATCCAGCGACTAGGTAAGCGAAAGTCCTGTATACACCCCCCTATCTATCACATACTTTCACATTTTCATAATATAGACCAAAGTTAGACTGACACGTTTCCCAGTGTTCAGTCATATTAAGTTCTCAAACCGCTCAGTCAGCACGGCTATTTACACGCCTGCCTCACCAAAGATAAAGAATAGCTACATTTTCAAATTAAATGATTCCAAATCTACTCTGAAAGGTAATAATAACAAAGTAGATGAATTTTATTATTTTTCCTCTAAAGGCAATCGCAAGTCGATACAATTATATTGAAGCATACTTATTATGATGTGCTTCGACTGCCACGTCAACCCATCTTAAAGGATTTAGACTGACATACTCGAATATTCAATTTTAAGTTGTGTTTTTAAAATTTCCAGAGTTTCTTTTAGTTTTTTTTTATATTATAGGGGACAAACGAACAGGCAGGTTATCTGATGGTAAGTGATCACCGCCGTCCATAGATACTAGCAACACCAGGGGAGACGTAACTGCATTGCCGGCCTTTTAAAGGAGGTGGGCCTCCTGCGCTCTCACTGACCGAACGAAACGCAACAATGCAAGCACTGTTACTTCACGTCGGTTTTCTGTGAGAGAGTGGTTTTATGCTATTCATTTCACTATAAGTCACCAGTAGCTAGCTGTAACCTATATGTTATTAATATTAACTTTTATATTACAATTTAAAATGAGTGAGGTAGCAGACATCTGTTTGTAAAATATAATATACCTACTGTGTTCGTTACGTACAAGCTTACTATCTACTCAGACTAATAACATCAATATATTTTAAATTCTGATCACAAAGTCAATTTGTTTTTCCTTAAACAAAATAAAACAAGAAACAGCAGAAATCATAACGAAGGAGGCTCTTCGTCGGTCGGTCACTGGCCGCCGCTATCTTGGCCGACATCCACAGTCTTGATTTAAATTTGCTATTTATCGAGATTACTAAAACATAATATATTTCTATTACATAGACTACAGTCTGTGTATATATATTGACTAAAATAATGAATATCACATATATACGTCTGAAAATCAACACTATTACGTATTTTTCATGGGCGTAGCTAAAAACATATAGACAACCCTCCTGTACTGAAAAATACTCACATTACTTGAACTGGATCATTGTAATATGCAATTAGATAATTCGGTTACATTTCTCTTCTTTTTAAAAGACAACTACCCATTAGGTCTGAAGCGCTGTGTCGCGGGGAACGTTACAAAATTACAATGAATAATTTTCCTATGTGGGATTCGAACCCGCAACACCAGCGTAGCGGTAGCGGAGAGGAAAACGCTTAAAATACTACACTATATGTGCAGTCAATTTCATAACACTAGATTGACTGATTAACTGAATGTTCGTAAATAAAAAAATATGGAAAAAATAATAATCGTAACACACAACTCAACGTCTCAAACATTAATTTTAATGTTCGCTTAAAGTATTAAATTAAGGGAAATCTGATATTATATTAACTGCTTTCATTATTCACAGCACATTATTAAACCGAACCATAGTCGTAGATAAAGCCGATAAGGTTATTACAAGGCACCGATCGCGCCCCCTGAATCCAGTTAACTTCGGTAAGCGTCAATAACGTCCCTTGTTAAACTTTATGGAATCCTTAAATCATTTTAACACCGTTATGTTAACAACACTAACAAATTTCTTTATAAGGAAAATCGTTTGCGGCGCCCCGGTCTAACAACTTCGATCGTAATATCTTATGTTTCAATATTTTACAAGTATATACGGGTGGGTATATTGTATCGAAAAAAAAATATTTGACTACTCTACAATTGATATATACGAGTATATATCCTTGAGAATTTACTAACGAATACCATAAAAAAATATTTTTACCAAATCACCAGTGTTGTTTAAAAAGCCATAAAACAGAGTATTGTATCTTGAACTAAAGTTATATCTTCTTGTTATTGAGTTTTTATCTGTGGTATGATTTGAATGTTTGGATTATCTGTTGCTTTTTAACTTATTTTATTTTAACTTCATACTGTATTTTAAATTTAATCTTACTAGTTAACTATCATGCGTTTTTTTTGTTTTTATTTACTGCCCTAAAATAAATAATTTGTACACTTAGTCCATGGGCGGCGGAGCAGATCGTTCTCTAAGAACTACGTTGTTATTTATGTGATATTGCTTACATGTATTTCTGAGTGCAATTGTTTGTTACCCCGATAAAAAAAGTGTCCTTACTTATATATATAGATGAATACTTTCCACAAGAAAAATCAAGGGATGATTGAATATAATATAGACACTATTTATCTATATCCGTATCAATACACGACATAATATTTAATACATATGATAACTAATACACAAAAACCTGTGAACTATTGGTAATTAACGATATGACACTTGTATAAAAATATGCAATACTATACCAATCACCAAATAAAGATTACATTATTCGTAAAATTGTTATAAACAAAATATTACACATTTATTTAACATTTGGTTATAAATACTATAGTAACACTGGTTTTTCTTTTTTAACATTGTTGTTTTTGTTAATGCTTATGTGTTTGATAATAGACTATTCAAATCTAAGTCGGGTTGCATAAGTTTTTATCTTACGATTAGGTATATTCTAAAACATTCTATTTGCGTTTTATATTCATATATAAGAAATCAATCGCCATGTATGGATTATATACTTATTTACAGTATCTAGACCTCCAGATGTTCTTGCATATACGTGTACGTTCTCTTAGAAATAATTTTAATGAATTTACTACAAATTCAATAGTTTCCTACTGTCGAAGCTGTTTAACTAACCTAGTTAATAATAAGTATCAAACGTGATCATATTCATGACGTATTTTGTACGGTTCGGTGACTTTCTCAAACGAACTAACAATAGCCATAGAAAACGTTTTAATTAATAACTTTAAGTAGGTAGTGTAGTTATTTTGGAGATTTTTTAAAGTTATAATCTTATTTAGTAATCAAATAATTGAAACAGTTTATTATTCGAGCCGATATTTATGTATCTACTTACACATAAACTTCCTCGCATTTTTCGAACTAAATCCAAACAACGTCGGACACGCAGTTAGTGTCCGTGACGAGCGCGATGAATGGTGTCGCATTTTTCTCGCTAACTCCGCGTCGCCTCCGCAATAAAACATTCATGAATCCAGAATGTTACTACTCAGTACCACGAACGTAGAGGGGTGCCGGAATTTCGGAGAGATTGTGTTGGAATTTTATACAGTTTTAAAGAAAATGAAATGAAAATGAACAGGTATATAGATGCCTATATATAAACATATACTATAAGTTGAACTATCTGCCCGTGCCGGTTTTGCATAGGTATACTAACAAAAAAAAATCTTATAGTAATTGTAGACCACGTCATGAGATAAAATGCTAGCTGAACGTTAATCTGTCAAAAGATCTACTCCCACTACTGCGTTATATCTCACTCACTTTCTTATATAGACAATTTACAATTTTTTGTAATTAATAAATATATCTTATACAAACCTTGTCTTGACAATTACATTAGCAACAAAAAATAAAAGTCCAATAAATGCATTCTGAAATGATTTGTTTTCATACATTCAGCAACAGATTTTTAATTATATAGATGTAACAATATATATAATGTTTCAATGCATCAGGTAAATGTAGAAAGCCCATTTACTAGTGGTCAATGGTGAATCCGGGGCTCACTGGACTAGAATATGTACTGAGAATTCTGTATGAATTATCGATCATATAATAGATGTGTCTCGTATTGTGATAAACCAATTGGTATTAGAGTGTCTGCATCGGGAGATAGGTTCGTAGATCTTATTATATCATCCATATAAACATAAATATAGAGTCGGTATTATGAGATTGTGAATGTATGTTTTTATATGTAAGGCAAATTTTATTATAGAAATATTTGTTTCTTATAAATTGGTTTGAGAGACTCATTTGGGATTAGCAAATTATATATTACTTTATTTTAGACTTTTCATAAAGTCATTTAATTTATTTATATAGTACAAAAATACTAAATTTTAATAAATAAAACCATCAACGCATCTTTGAGATTTAAAATAACCAGTTGGTAAAATTCTTGGAAAGCTCTGGATTACTATCAGATAATCAGTATGGATTTCGTAGAGGTAGATCAACGGTTGAAGCCGTTACGGAATTTTGCGCCTTTATTTCAAAACATCTTGACAAGGGATTTAAATGTCTTGGTATCTTTCTCGATCTTGCAAAGGCTTTCGATACAGTTTCGATTCCTCTTCTCTTACAAAAACTTGAGCATCTGGGGATCCGTGGAATACCATTCAACCTCTTTGAAGATTATCTTACAGACAGAACTCAGTCTGTTAAAATAGGAGATATTGTTAGTGACCCAGTTTCAGTCACATATGGCGTCCCACAGGGTAGTATTATCGGACCTACACTATTTATGATCTACATAAACGATTTGTGTCAGTTAGAAATAGAAAACGGGGAAATGATTACCTTTGCTGATGACACTGTTCTATTATTTCAAGGACAGAATTGGAGACATACATTTCTAAGTGCTCAATTAGGTTTTAATTTTGTATGTGCCTGGCTACGTACAAATCAACTCACGCTGAATACAAGTAAAAGAAAATTCATGACTTTTAATATTCAAAATAAATCTCATTCAAGCTTCGATGATCTGAGATTGATTGTACACTCATCATCATGTCCGAATACATTAACTGACTATTGTAATTGTCCCAATTTAGATGAAGTTAAAATCACCAAATATTTGGGTGTCGTTATGGACAATAAATTATCTTTCCAATATCATATTTCGTCATTAGTACATCGCATCCGTAGGCTTATTCCAATTTTTAAATGTATTAGACAAATAGCAAACAATAACATTGTAAAAATGATATACTTTGCATTATGCCAGTCACTTCTACTTTACTACATTCCGTTTTGGGGGGGAACAAGTAAATCCATTTTGCTACCCCTAGAAAGGGCTCAAAGAGCCATACTGAAAGTGATGTTTTTCCGACCATATAGGTACCCCACAGAGAATCTTTACCAAGAATGTCAGGTTTTAACCGTTAGACAGCTTTTTATCCTACAAATTATCCTCCGTCAACATGTAGGAACGCCAAGCTTACAATTCTCTGATAAGAGAAGAAGGGTCGAGGACATAATAAAAGTACCTAAACATAACACTTGGTTTGTTTGTCGTTTTGAAGGCTTCCTGGGAGGAATGCTCTATAATAAAGCAAATAATATACTACAGATTAATCAATACAACAGACATACTATTAAAAAACACACTTTCAAATGGTTACATTCACAAAATTACACAAATACAGAAAAATTATTATTACCACAATTTAAATTATAATTATAAATTCGGTAATTCAAATCATACACTTTTATTTAATAAACAATTCACTCATTACTATCATAAAACACTCATGTCTTACTCGGAACACCGTGTTACACAATAATATCACATGTTTAGTTAATTCAAATTAAGTTTTTATTTATTACATATGTTTAAGTCACTGTTTGTTTTAGTTCTCATTACATGAAATTGTGATATGTGCGATACGGTTTGTAACCAGTGCAGATACCAATATTACTGTTAATTATGTACACATTGACTTGGAAAATTAAAATATTATTATTATTATTTCCCGTAGTTAGAATATCTAAATATTTTTAAGAACATATATAGAAAACGAATACCATTATACTCGCTGCCAAAAGGAGGTGTAACACCAAGATTTTTTTGATCAGTTTAGGTATGTATTATACTGACTTAAAAACTATTCACGATGTAAGAAATTAGAACATGAAGCCCTGCTATCAAATTGTACGAGTACTAATACGAGTACTAAAATATAAACCTGATTCCGAAGCGAACCAATAAAATAAGTAGAAAAATAGATGCATACTTGTGTTTGTAACGTCTATGCGGGGATTGCTCCACTGCCGCCGGCGGAAGTGCGGCGAAGTATGCGCGTCGCGGGGACGGAATGCGGACAATTTCACAAAAGCCCACCGACTGCGCGCCTCCCTTGATAACCCGTGAAACCTAATAAATTTATATGCCAGAGAGGTGACGACGCCAATTATGTTCCCTTGCCGTTGATATTATTTGTTCGTTTTAATTTCGCCTTAAAATACTAACGGGTTTATTTACTCGATATTGAGTTATTGCGAAATATTGTAACGATAAAATAAAGTGAGAGAATGTTTTGCCTACAAATTGATCGCTATGGTTATTTTTATTGCTGTTGTGATATAGCTTTTATATAAAACTTAAAATATTCGACACTCTTAAAATATTATTTGTATTCGATTGTCGAAAGTAAATATAATCCCGCAGTTGGAAAAGGATTAGAGAAAACTTGTTATACATCAGATTTACGTTTCTGGTCCACGTACGTTTCGCGTAATATTGCGCACATACTTGGCAAATAAAACTTCGGATTCACGTAAAGAGCTACCTTTAAGAATTTGCTTGTTTATACCACTTTATATGTACTAATTTTTATTCGAGAAAACTTGCATATTTTAGAAAATCCACGAGTGGCCTAATATTTTACATAAATTATCTAAATGTTTAACCTTTATACATATAATAGTATAATCGTAAAAAATAGTGATTTTATTTTATAACAACAATTGTTGTTATAACCAAACATTTTCTTTTACTAAATCTATATTCAATAAGACTAGGAAGCCGATTAAATACTAAATGCATTTGTATCTTGCAACCTATGCATTGGATATTTAAATGCATAAAGTATTCAATGATTTCATTGGTTAGAACTATTCGAAGATTGTTAATACAAATGTAAATAGGGCAGTGAAATTTCCAAGACCTGAATAAATGATTTCTTACGACATTTATCGAATAAGTTGCATTTAATTACCTATACAAGCATAAACATAATGTATGTAATTTATCATACAGTAAACCGTAAATACTGGTATGAGATACATAAAATATAAGCATAAACTTAAGACAAAACTCAACGAAGATTAAAACCGAACATTTAACAAAACAAAAAGTGAAATGGAATAATAAAACTGAGTTTTAGCGTAGCGAGTTTCTCCGGCCAACAGAGCGGCAAGAGGAACCAATTTCTGAGCCGATGCGGACCGTTTTGTTGGAAATAGCTTTCCTTCAATCTGCATTTTCTTGCTGATTTACCAACTTTCATATAGAACAGGAACTTTCCGTGAGATACATAGCAAGCCAAACATTATTTTTGTGATATATTCGTTTATATTTTATTTATTTAACGCTTAGTTACAAACATTAAGGTTCTCATTTTCTTTGATAAGATCATTAAAATAATTTCCAATCATATTCACATAATTAGTGACCAGATCAGGCTTCTCATGGCTGTAAATTACTAATGTGGGGCTTCATAAGTATCTAAATGATTTAGATCCAATTTCGCTGCTTTAATATTTACAGTTAATTAAAGTCATAGAAGAATTTTAATATAAAGAACTTTATTAGCGTCATATTTAATCTATTAATTATGCTGAGATATTAATAGAAATGATATTCTGTACAGGGTAATTTTGATCTAAATTAAATTCTCAAGGTAATTGAAGTATTTCATTGCACAAGAATATTGGTATTGAAAGTAACGAATTGTTTAATAGCATATAAAAGATAAAAATGATTCATGTATGTTATTCGAGATATACCTACATAAATTAGGAGTTTTTTTGTAGTCACACTGAAGATACATTTAAAATGCTGTTGCACATTTTTTTTACATTAGAATGCATCGAATTTTTACTCTACATTTACATAATTTATTTTCTATAAATACTCGTATGTACGGTAAAAAGCTAAACTCGGTCGATTCTCGTGTCGTTTCTTATAGTTGTCTAGGTTGTTTTCCGAATTGGTTATAGTTTTGACATTCATAAACGCCTTCTTAAATCTTGAATTGAATTAAGTATTTGTGATTTTGATGCTATAGTCTAGTGATGGGCAAAGTACGGCCCGCGGCCCAACTCCGGCCCGCGAAAGTATTTAATCCGGCCCGCCGAAAACTTCACACAGATTTGAAACTAGGTTTCAAGATTTTAAGAACATTCAGTCATCGCTAGATGTTTTCTCGATGCCATGTAATGTAGATCCGGAAAATGTATCTGCTGAACTGCAATTGGAAATTATTGAAATGCAGTGCAGTACCCATTTAAAGTAATTTTTCTTGAATTCCACAAAACTAGAGTTTTATAAAGCACTACCGAAAGCTGAATTCCCAAAGATTATTGCTCATGCCCAGAAAAGGCGTAAAAGTAAAAGGTATTTTGTTTATTAAAAGCTTTAATATTAAACGCATTTTTTCTATAATTCTGGCCCTTCTCTAGAATATCTTAAACTTTGTGGCCCGCCATTAAAAAAGTTTGCCCACCACTGCTATAGTCAGTGTTCGATTTAATTCGAAGGCATTCGAGGTTTTGTGTCCAGGGCGATAAATTTTTAAGGGCGGATAATTCGGAGGGTGATTAAAAATATTCTTCGCGTTATCGAAACTGTTTGTATATTTTCCAAAAAAATTATGCTTAGTAAAATGTAACTAGTACATTTTTCGAAAGATTTAAAACATTTGTTAGTAATTTAAAAAAGGATGATTTATGTTTAATTGAATAATGTAAGTAATTACAGTTATACATTTTATTTAAAATAAAAAAAATGTAAAATATATAAATAAAATAAATTGTAGCCGTGCGTGCTACCTACCTTCATTTCGATTTATTCTTCTACGTTCCTTCTCTATACTTTTATGTCCGCGATTTCTTCCGCGTGGAGTAGTTACTCTGAACTAACGCTAACACGCAGTGGAAGCTCTCAAGAGGAAAAAACCCGATTTTGAAATATTCGTCATTGGTGCTCCGCTCCTATTGGTCTTAGCGTAATTATATATTGCTTATAACCTTCCTCGATAAATGATCTATATAACACTGAAATTTTACAAATCAAACCAGTAGTTTCTAAGATTACCCCCTATAACGTCACAAACTCACAAACTTTACCTCTTTATAATATTACTAGCTGTTACCCGCGGCTCCACACGCGCTTTTTTAAAATGTATTAAAAATGTGAAATCACGAGTAGATGTTGTACATTATAGAGATGCTTTTTCAAAAACATTTGTAAGTACGACACGCACGCCATCTACTGTAACATGTAACGTGTACATTAGAAATGTGATTAATAACAGTGTATCGAATGGAATGGGATTTATCATCAGCAACATGCCTGGAACTTTAACCTACAATATATCACCCTCAGTGTTCACTTAGACTATATAAGAAAGTAATTAAAGTTTTAAGCTATACATTATCGAACAATACGTGTTAAATCTTTTATTATATAGATCTAATATATCCATATTGTCATAACCCAGAACAAACAAACAAAATATAATAATATACAATACCAAATATTTTTTTGTTACTTGTAGCCAAATCACCAAAAAGTTGTTATTTTAATTTCAGATACACACACTTTATTTTTATAATACGTAATAGATTACGAATAAAAAATTGGTAATAAAACAAACGTAGAATAAACAATAGAAACACAAAATAAACTTTGAAAATGTTTGCGATAGAAAGTTACCACGTTACCATGGCAACATATATAATACTAACGCTAACTCGCAGCGAAAGCAAACAAAACGAAAAAAAATGCCTGATTTTGAAACATTCTTCATTGGCGCTCCACTCCTATTGGTCTTAGCGTAATGATATATAGCCTTCCT
Source organism: Antheraea yamamai (assembly GCA_036509395.1). Taxonomy (NCBI): domain Eukaryota; kingdom Metazoa; phylum Arthropoda; class Insecta; order Lepidoptera; family Saturniidae; genus Antheraea; species Antheraea yamamai. The sequence continues at coordinate 9,422,896 of AP028429.1, forward strand.
CGGTATCTAAAACTATCTAAAACCGGTAGCTATCTAAAACCGAAATATTTTTTCAAATCGGTCCAGTAGCTCCTGAGATCATCGCGTTCAACCAAACAAACAAACTCTTCAGCTTTATATATTAGTATAGATTATAATTATAAACTTGTATAAATTTTATAAATTTTAGTAGGTGGTAGAGCCACGCTGAAACTATTACTGGTTTCAGCATAAATGGGTCGGCTCGCCCGGGGTAGTACCACCCTCTCACAGAAAACCGACGTGAAGTAACAGTGCTTGCATTGTTGCGTTTCGTTCGGTCAGTGAGAGCGCCGGAGACCCACCTCCCCTCCCCTTCCACTTTCCTCTTCCCTTCCTCCCCCCCCCCCTTCCCTACACAGGCTGGCAAAGCACTTGCGACTCCCCTGGTGTTGCAAGTGTCTATGGACGGTGGTGATCACTTACATCAGGTGACCCACCTGTTCGTTTGCCTCCTATGATATAAAAAAAAAAAAAAAAAAACTAACCTGTAACTAATTTACATTTTTGAAGAAAAATTGTATATCGAAAATTTCGTTATTAGGATAACATTTTTTATAACGTACAAAACTGGTGTTAAGGTTGAATTCGTCACTGGTTATAGCTAATATATCGAGACCATGATCCATTGCAAATGTCGTCTCTTAACCAGCTTACGTGCTTGCTACAGTATTTCTAATTCCACCTAATCTATTATTATTACCACCTATATGTATATAAAGTAACGTAAATCGGGAAAACGGTTCTACTCAAGATAACTTGCTTAGACTGATCATAAGAAACGGTCGCATGTTGGACACAAATTGAACTGAACAGTATACTTGGGTACTCGCACAGACTCCAGTTCGATTACACACACGACCGGCTCGCACAGAATTAACTACAAACGGACCCGCACTCACGTGACAAGAATATTTTTCTAGAGCACTCCCGGCTACCAGTTCTTTTGAGGGAACAAAGAGACTAACGTTGTGTCATCCGCAAATATTATATTACCAAAGTACTCGTACTTATATACTGTACGGTCACTGTACAGTCGTTTTATTTATGTAAATAATTATACACTCATCTAATTATTAAAAGCTAGTATTTACTCGCGGTTTTGTTCATGTTAATATAGATCTTACTTATTCCTCGGGAAAGGTACATTTTTTGCAATATTTGCAAATAGCAATGATATACACAATATAACAAACAAGCCCACTTTCGCAGATCACTACATATTATAAAACAAAGTCCTCTGCCACGTCTGTATATCCGTCTGTTCGCGATAAACTCAAAAACTACTAAAAGGGCTATCATGCGGTTTGCACCAGTAGACAAAATGATTTATGTGGAAGGTTTAAGTATATAATTTGTCAAGGTTTTTTTACGGTCAGGGCCGGGCGGGGCAGCATCCGCTGGGCCGGCTAGTATAATAAAAGTTAGGATCGACGAAATGGCGAAAGGTATCTGGGGTAGTTTGTGACCTACGAAGGCCGTTGAAACTCAAGGGGAATGGGTATAAAACTATATGTAATAAGACTAGTCATATTATATGGATACCAATGCAGTGCCAATGATTACATGTGGCAGAGATGCGAATGTTAAGATGGATGTGTAACTAGAATGGATAGGATTAAGAATTAATATGTCAGAGGAAGTTTAAAAATAGCACCAGTGAGAGAGAAGTTATGGAGTAATAGGTTAGCATGGTATGGGCATGTTATCTTTTCATAAGATTAAGATTCATTCTTTTCAGAGATAAAAGTCATGTAACTAGAAAAGTCTTGACTATGAAACTGGAGGAATATTGGAGTAAAGAAAGACCGAAAAGGTATGGATGGATTATGTGAAAAATGATATGTGTATAAAAAGTGTGAATACTGAGATCACATTTAACAGAGGAGTGTGGAAAAAGAAAACATTGTACCGATCCCACTTAGATGGGATAAGGATAAGAAGAATATAAGTTAAGATTGTGTATGTGTACTCGTATTAGGACAAGAATGAAAAACAAATGTTCTAAGTTGCCTGAGTGAGAAACGAATGAAAGCAGCTGGTTAAATAAATCAGATCACTCCTATACAACTTGACGTCATAACAGGAGTTATAAAAGGACAAAAGGCATACATATTACGTATAATAAATAGGAATGCGAGTATATACAAGCTTAATAACGACATTTAAATAATTCTTACATTATTTGGCTCATTTTCCTCTGTCGTTGAAAAACAGATCTTATTAAAGCCAAGCGTGAATAATAACAAATTAGATTGATATAAAAAATAAGGTATATTTTTTAGGCAAGAGATTCATTCTCCAGTTACCGCTTCCCATGGTAAATCAGCTAATGGAATGAACGTGACACGAATCGGCTTCGATTCCCAAAGGAAACGCCGGTAAGTATTAAAATTAAGTTCGTCGCGTAGAATCATTTCTTGGTGGTGATCAACAAGTATCAATTTTAGTCTAAGTATCCAATACTTCAAACTGAAATTATATGAATACTATGATTAATTGCATACAACATATGATTAATTAATTGCATTGTAGGTAGTAGACCCACGCTGAAGCTATTGCTGGTTTCAGCATGAATGGGCACGGCTCACCCAGGGTAGTACCATCAACGTGAAGTAACAGTGCTTGTATTGTTGCATTTCGTTCGGTCAGTGAGAGCGCTGGATGACCACCTCCCTTCCTTTCCTTCCCCTTTCCCCCTTCCCCGCCCCTAATCACAGGCTGAAAACGCACTTGCGACTCCCCTGGTGTTGCTAGTGTCTTTGGACGGTGGTGATCACGTAACATCAGGTGACCCAGCTGTTCGTTTGCCTCATTGATATAAAAAAAAAGAAAAATGGAAAAAGTTTGTTCGGTGGAATCTGCACACTTTACCTTCAAAGTGATCCGCCCTTTATAACTCTGAAATTTATGTAACTGTAAGATCAAAGAGTCTTCTTAAACGATTAGTGTTCAAGCCTGAAACTATAATTTAAATTGACAACACTATCAGCTGACGGTGAAGGTAAATATCGTGAGGAAGCCTAAACCTAAACTATGTTCTTGTAATATTACCGTATGTGCTCAAATAGAGTAATGTAGATTTCTCTGTACTTGAAATCACCAATACGTTGTGGGCTAGCTTAGTGATAATATCCGTGTCTTCCCTCGGGAATAACCCTTGGGTCCAGCATTGGGAACCTTACGGGATGAAATTATTATTATTTTAGTTATAAATACACAATATATGGAAATAAATACTGATACATTTGAAGGAAATAACCATAATCCTATAGTCGAGATTCGAACTCATTAACTTTTCATATCTCATTATGAAGAAAAAAAAATTATATTTTTTTTATTTTTTTTTTGCTAAATCTAAAGTAAATATCTACTAAATATAATAAAATTGGCTGAAAAACAGAGGATGTAGATGTACTTATCTGTTTTGTCTCTGCCTATTTATATTATAGAGAAGATGGTGATTCAGTCATAAGATCATTGGTAGCCTGTCTTTTAGAATGAGACTACGTTTCCGGCAGGCATTTTTCTAAAGTCTATCTTTTACTTTGTAAAATTTTTCACTTGGTAAAAATCTAACTTAAAATTACCTTCTACAATAAGAGAATGCAGAAACGTCTTACCCAATTTACCAATTACTCAGTGTACAAGACAGTGTTAAAATATGACTCCGAGTGACTGTAATAAACGTCGTTATCCTAGATTTTGGGGTGAACAAACTTCGAGACGACGGCGCGACTCTGTGACGGCGACGCGCTGGCTGACCTCCTCACATTACTTGATCAGAACAAGCACATTTGGAAACAACAAGTAGAGTTATACATAAATTTTCATACATATCCGCCTACTTGGCAGAGTAAGTAATGTATACGATGACAATACAATAAGCTACAGACTTTTTATATTTGGACTTTGCCTTAAATGTGTTTTGACACTGCCATGGTTACTTAATTGTATTATATCTATTATTAGCTGTCACCCGCGGCTCCGCACGCTTTTTTTTAAATGTATTAAAGAAATGTAAAATTGTAAGTAGGTGTGTACATTACAGAAATGCTTTGTCGAAAACATTTGTAACTACGACACGCACGCCATCTACTGTAACATGTAACGTGTACATTAGATATGTGAATACGAATAGTATATCGAATGGGATAGGAATTATTATCAGCAACATACCTGGAACTTTAACCTACTATATATCACCCTCATCGAACAATATGTGTTAAATTTTTATTATATAGATATAACGTGCCCATATTGCCGATATAATTGTGTTATTCATATGCGTTGCTATAATCACTGAGTTATGTAGATGCAAACGCGGTAAATAAAACAAAATGGCCGCCAAAATGATAATATAATTCAAATTACATACATTTATTGTTGGAGTCCAGTACAGCGCACATTTTACGCGCTTGTTTACAGTAAACAAATTATTTTTGATCAATTTCACACGAATTAATGCACAGGTAACAGTTCAACACTACATAGTGGAAAACAAAGTCCTCTGGTCTGTCTATTTATCTGTTCGCGATAAAGTCAAAAACTACAGAACGGATTTTCATGCCGTTTTCACCAGTAGGTAGAACGGTTCATGGGGAAGGTTTAGGTATAATTTGTCAAGGTTTTCTTTTTATTATCAGGGCGGGACGACGTCTGTCGAGCCCGCTAGCTTAAAATAAAATAGCTCATTAGTTAGTTAGCTGCCAGTGAAAGTCTCCTGAAAATCAGTTCAAGCATTTCGGATATTCCACTGCGGCCGAAGGCGAATAAAAAACCTAAATTACTTTTTATGAGGTCTGCTATCTACCAGTTAATATCCCGTGAAAATCGGTCCAACCATTTTGGAAATAGCAATGCGGACGAAGTTGCGGACAAATAAAATAGAATACGTCAACCACTATAATTTCGGCTTTCTGCCAGTAAAATTCCCGTTAAAATAGGTCCAGCCGTTTTGGAGATTACCCGGAACAAACAAACAAACAGACAAAATATAATAATATAAAAATATCGACCGAATATAAAAACATTTTTTTTTGTTATTTGTAGGTATGTATATCCATTCACCAAAAAGTTATTATTTATTTTTACATACACACACTTTATTTTTATAATACGTAATACATTGCAAATAAAGAATTGGAAGCAAAACTAACGTAGAATAACCTTATTGAATAGGAACACAAAATAATCATCGAAAATGTTTGCTATAGAAACTTACCACGTTACCATGGCAACGTATATAATACTAACGCTAACACGCAGCGGAAGCAATCAAAACGAAAAAAATATCCGATTTTGAAACATTCTTCATTGGTGCTCCGCTCCTATTGGTGTTAGCGTGATGATATATAGCCTTCATCTATAAATGAGCTATCTAACACAAAGAATTTTTCAAATCGAACACACATTTTCTGAGATTATCGCATTCAATCAAAGAAACAAACAAACAAACCCTCGAGCTTTATAATATTAGTATAGATTTTCTTTCATATGGAGTTAAAATAGAGATAGAAAACACCGTTATGCCTGCAAAAATCGACCAATAACAATATCAACTTTTTATCAATTTAAATGAAATGACAAAGGTATGCTGTAGTGCGTGCATCACTCAAAACTAGTAGATACATTTCGACCAATTTTCTTTTAACTTCTTAGACACTTGCACTTTATCTATAGAAAGAATCACGACAGCTTAATCATTACGTAGTACAAAATAAAGTCCCATAGCGCGTCTAACTGTCTGTCTCTTCGCGACAAACTTAAAAACTACTGATCGGATTTTCTTGCGGTTTTCACCAGTGGATAAAGTGATCCATGAGAAAAGTTTTGGTATATAATTTGTCAAGATTTTTTTAAATAATGACGATAGGACAACGTCCGCCGGGACTGTTAGTTTCATAGAAAGTTATTAATGCTTTAAGATACTGCGATATTTATAAATATTACGCGTTCAGAAATATGTGTTTTCTAGTGGTAGAGAAGCGGGACGAACGATGTGGTGCTTGTGCTTTATCCTTTGTACATAAAATATATTAAGATAGTAACCGACGTAGACAAAGTGCCGGATATCAGGCAGTTAACAATTAATAAAACATGTTTTTACACAAACATACTAGAATACGAAAAAAGTATCAAAATAAAATTCTTGTTCTGATCTTTGAAAATTATTTACCTTAAATTCTTTCTTCCATTTTTGTGTCAAATTATTATCAACTCATTATAATAAAAATAAATGTTTGTGAAGGTTTCCTTTTTATCGAAAATATCACTAGAGAAAAAGCTGAAATGGTGTCATATAAGGTTAACGTTATTAGGCACTTATGTTTGGCTACATCTTCACCCACGTTACTCTACGTTCATGTAACTGTAATGTAACATGATTCCTACACGGTTAATACATTTCGGTAGATTAATTTGAATAATTTTGTAGGAAATTTAACGTCTAAGTAAATGCATGATACTCCTAGATATCTTATAACATAATGTAGTTGTTTAACTCGCTGAAATATAGAACATTTTCGGTATTTCTTGTTAGCCTTTGCATTCATCTCTCTGGTAGACAAAGAATCTATTATCATTTTCGTAGCTAACTTAATTTTATCTCTGAATACATGACGTAGTAACTAGCCCGAGATATTGATTTCTAACAGCCTATACTATTATTATTGTTAGGATTTTAACTTTCTGCTTTAACCGGACTTTCATACTAAATGGGGCTAAAAATCACCTGATCGTGTATTTTAGACATTGTTTCTTCTTTTAATTAAGTAAAATATAAATTAGGTAATGATTTTGAGAGTCATACGTTATAGAAATCAAAATAATCTCGGAAGTTACATGTATGTTAGTTCTAATTTGCATACTTAGAATTATAATCGAGTTTAGACCATTGAACGACAACCAGTAGTTATAATTGTTAAAATAATTTACAGTCGTCATCAATCCCTTGACCTAGTTGTCAAAATAAAATCGGTTGAGTACCTTAAGCGCTCGCCTTAATAGTCCGGTGAAGCTGTTAAGACCTTGCTAGGTCAATAGCATAGTCAGATCGTTGGCAGCTCTAAATATAGCTGTAAGTTCGGTCCTGCGCGTAATATAGTCTAATCCGAAACAAAGTTAAAATATTATTATAGAAATCTAACGTTGGTATTATTTATCCTTAAGTTGTCTCATGCTACACATATAATAATTATCATCATCTTTTTACCCTTATCCCACCTAAATGGGATCAGCACAACATGTTTTCCTTCTCCACTCCAGTCTATCAGATGTCATCTCAGTATTGACACCTTTTACACACATATCATTTTTCCAATGCCCATACCAAGGTAACCTATTATTCCTCAACTTCCCTGTCACTGGGGCTATTTTCAAACTTCTTCTGATATACTCATTCTTAACCTTATCCATTCTAGTTACACCACGCGTCCACGTTAACATTCACTATACATATAATATAATATGTATTTATACCTATTATTTTTGTTTAACTATATTCAGAGCTGTCGAAAAGTTAAGCGAAGGCTGTACAAATGTTATACTTTTTTAAACGTCCTTGTCAATGTAAACAATGTCACTGTAATGCGAACAAATTAAACAACTGTAACCAGATTTGTCCGGGCTTAAATCTTAAAAAAATATAATTAGAGTAAAGTCATGAAGCCGTTCTCTTTATGTTTAAGTTTAACAGGAAAATTTTCAACTTTAAATAAATTTAATTCAAGAAACTCACTGCTTTTTCACAACACATGAGAAGGCTAGTTTTCAGATATCCTAAATCTTTGAATGAATTCTGCATTTTAAGATTGGAGATTTCATGTGAATATAAATAGCATGTTATTTTTCCACCTATAAATTTATAAAAAACCAACAGCTAAATTAATTTTTTTTTAATGATATCCTATGAACAAAAGCTGCCTATATCATTATGTACGTTAAACGCGTGGCTTTTGTTTATGAACAAAAAACAGTAGGCTCAAAAAACAAAACAAAAATGATAAATGAGAAAAAACATTTTTTTTTGAGAAAATGTTATTTTGAATGTATCGGCGTATTCTTGAAGGATAAAATAAATTGGTGAAGAAGTGGTTAAATTTGTTTTGTAAACTGGAGATTACTACTGCCTGGGGGAGCAACAGGATTATATGAAACTCCTACTAAACTAAACCTCACGGTGTACTATCCGACGCTTTAATGGTACGACACAGGATTGCTTGCACATGCTACCGCGCCGCACCAACGGCCAATCCCGGCGTTCGATGACACCGAGTTCTGACCTAAACAGAAGACAGTCTGTAACATACCAGCCGATTTCCATCTAACCTAACCTAACCTCACCATTTATACAGAAAACTTTCTATATTCATATAGAGACTTGCAATATTTAAATACCTGTTGTTGGCCATTGCACTGGAAAAGAATCTGAGTAGCGAGTTCACGTTTAGAAAGGTTTTTAAAAGCGGATCGTTTCCGGTGATATACTTGTCAGTTGTACTCCTAACGTCCTTTAAATAAAAAAAAAACAACTTTTGTAATTTTGTACTTTCTTTTCCCTACAAATTAGTAGGGAAAGAAAGCTTGTATATTTTTCCGTACTAATTCAACTACACAAAAATCGTTTTCCAAAGTTATAAGCTGCAGTCTAAAAGCTAACTTATCTTCCTATACATACTCTTTTAAATATCATAAGTAAAAACAACAGAAAATACTTATAGAATATATTTTTTTATTAACACTATATACAATATTTTTAAAATGAATCATAAAGTAAATTTTCTTAGCGTTATAGGCATTTAAAACCTCATTTATACCAATATTTATTCTCTGTTTATTCTCTCTTTCTTTTTATTACTTCCATTATTATGAAATCTATGGCTGTATAAAATTTAAAATATCGAATTCATCTTGAAATCCTAATTGATGTGAGTATTATAAATACGGAAATTAGTTTACTTGTTTATTTGTTAGGTTTTCACACCTTAATTACTCAACCAATCATCATCATTTAATTTAGCATACACGTTCTAAGGATTACAAACAGGGACATAGACACAGAAACACTGAACTGTTCCTGAGGGATAGGTCAAATCTATATTACATACAAGAAAACGACTAAATAAAAATATAGTGTAATAATAAAATAAACAAACATGTAACAAAACATTGCATGAAATTTATTCGTGGTATAGCCTCTTTCCGTCTGAACGACAAGTGTTCTGGAGCGCACCAAAGTGGACGGTTACACTTAAGTTCAACATTATTGCGATGCAGTGATCCGAAGTGTCTAGTGTCTCGACACGGTTGTGCTTGATACAACAATAATACTGCACACTTCAGACTTCAGACTCGTAGCGTCGTTATTCTCATAATACTGTGTTCGTTTGCTTTAAGTGCAAGCATTATATTCATTAAATACGGTGGTAGAGTTTCCAGTACAAATGTATACAACAATTGAAATATATTTCATGTTATTCTATAAGTTATACAATTATCTAAATGAATGATCAATCCATATAGCATATACGAGTATTTTAAGAATCAATAGAAAACCCTTATTTGAGTATATTAAAATGACATGATCGATTGTTACAAATTTTCTTCCCAAAAATGAAGTACTATCGAAAAGTAGATCGACAAAATAATAATAAACAAAAATAATATAAATGTATATTTTCTACAGGAAATTAGAAGTAAACAAATTTGAAGTTCTAAAGATAGAAGATATACAAAGTTTTTGTTATGCCATTCTTGGAGATGAATTTTTTCTCAACTTGAGAAAACTGCGATCGCGGTATGATAAATCCAACAACGAAGTTTGACGGAATAAATGAGTGAATATTTTATTTACCCCTATAAGTAATTACATTTTTATTTGCATTATACACGTATATATCACGAAATATTTCAATATAAGATAAACCAAACGCTCGCCTCTCTCCTTTCTTATTGCGTATAATTTATAACATTATAAAGTTTTCCTTCGAGTACAAAGAACTTACAAAAGTTAAATAAAGTGCCCGAGTTTTACGTTTATAAGTTACAAGCTTAATTTAATCATTCATATCCAATTGAAAGCCGCGCCAGAGTTGTTCTTTGGTTATTCGTCTTTTGTCTTATTTTATTATGCCGCTATACGGTCCCGGCGATAAAAGCTAGCGAGACGGCTTGTCTGCCTGTTCCCGGTTTTCTCGCCCTTGTTTATCTGGCTGGGGGTAGTTAGAGCGGAGTGGCGGCACCCCGCGCCAGTGACTACGCAGCCCGCCCAGAGATGGGACGCTCGGCCGCCGCCCTAGCGTATCCTTCACGCGTCTTACAACAACACAGGTGAAGCACGCGGCCGTTTTAAAGAAAACATCTGTAACACGTCAGAAGTGAATGTGACAAAATGACTCTTTTTGTACGTTTATATTGTGTTATATGGATAGCGTTATTGACAGGCTGCTCCACTACCACTGGTGAGTTGATATTATTTAAGTTAGCATTTTTATTAAGTCGCTAATCTAAAAGTTTTTTTTTTAAACTGTCTAGCTTTAAAGTTACAGTTTTTAGAAGATTAATAATATTTTTTGGAACTATTTGGTTCATTGTTTATAAGCAATTTTTACAATGGTTTAAATGATGACTTACGATATTATTTCCTACTATAATAAAATAAAGTATAGATTTTTAATTTGCCGAAAAATAAAAAGCCTTAGATAACAAAAATAAGTCATAATGAACTTGCATGCTATTACGTGAAAAATATCTGGTATTACGTGAAAAATATCTAAGTGCTATCATTGAAATAGGTTTGTAACCCATGTTTCTATTTAATGATACCTCTTATTTTAGGGCCTAATTAATATTAGGAAATATTACATTTTATATGGGCCAATATTGTTGAGTGGCCAATATTCTAAAATAGTTTATCCTTACATAATATCATAGATTGGGAAATTAGAACTATTAACACTGACGATTTAGCGTACAATAGTAAATATAGTGAAAACAAATAGTTATAATTTGCTATTAACAAGTTCTTCATTTAAATAGGATAGTGGAAATAAATTATTTTATTACCTTAGCTAGTCTATGGACGATTTATTATGTTTCCTTGAATAGGTAGGTAGCATTCGCAAATGTTAAATCTAATGGAAGCATTTATCAGTATAATCCGGCAGTCGGACTCAAATATTCAGGTTCTGTATTGTAATATATAAAATAAAATATATTATATTTTTTTTCATAAAAATGTTTTCGTTTTAGTTGAACATATCTTAAATAATGGTGAATTTTTCATAATTACAATTGTCTCCCGTATATAATACTAAACATGCGTTAAGAAATAGTAACCTCTTAGGAGTACGTGATTTATTCAAAGGGTCGCCGTTTTCCCGACGAGAATCCCATGTTTCTATAACATAATTCACTTAAAGAGAAAAATCACAAACAACAGCCCCCGAGCCGGTGACGCATCGGCGGATATCCGCGGCCATGTTCCGAGCAATCGTGACAGTTATCGATGTATTTTGTCTTCGCTATTACAATGAAGATGAGTAATGTACGGTATTCCTACGTTATTCATCAATGTGTGATCATTTTAAATCTATCAATTGCGGGTATCGAGTTTCAATGTGTATACATACAAAGTCTTAGATTTAGTAATCACGAATATTGTGTATTGAAAATTATTGCTAGAATAAAGGAAGCGAATCTAATACCTTTATAATACACCTATATCTATCTATATAAATAAAAATGAATTGTCAATTGTATGGACGCCCATCACAGGTCAATTGCTGCACCCATTTGTGTAATTGTTTTTTTTTTTATTGTAATTGTCAGGACAAGCCTTGTACAAAAGAAAATGATTGAAAAAACGTACGAAAAGTTCGGGTTAAAAAGTTTCTACACAATTTTATTATATGTATAGATAGAAGATATAAGACGGGGCGGTCAGCTAATATATATATATAAATATGAAAATTGATTATAAATATATAACATCTAAACTGTTTGACCGATCACCAAGAGAATTTATCAACCTAAGAGTTTCCATGTAATTAATTATAACTCGCCATTAGTTGCCGCTAAGCTAAACTGTATTGAAATTAAGTTCTATGTTGTAATTTAATACGAGCACAAAACATACAAACTATTTTATTATATTACAATATATTATTTCATGAGAGAATTGTAATATAATAAATTGCTCAATTAATCTTTGACGTCATTTTATTAATACAGAAATAAATTATAACAGAAAATACGGTTACCTATTCATGAATATTGGAATCCCTTGAGATATACGTAATTGTTAAATGAAACTCATTCTAAGTAATATTATAAATACGAAAGTGACTTTGTTTGTTTCGCTTTCAAATCTTAACTACTAAAGCGATCGTCATGAGATTTTACACGTACATGTTGTCAGGAGTATAGAAAAATACATAGTTTATACACTGGCAACACCAGAGGGGTTGCAAGTGCGATTCCAGCCTGTGTTTGGCGCGAGAGAGGAGTGGGGGAAGGGTGAAGGATGAGGAAGAGATGGGCCGGATTATATCACCATCATTGATCTACAAGACTATTTATTGCCTAATTCAAGTTATGTAAAATTAAGTAAGACCTATTTCGCAGTTTCCACGTGACATTTCATTTCAGCTAAATGCCAGTTATATAACAGCTTTAAAACGATACGACGATACGATGTTTATTCTTTACAAAATGTTACCTAATATTTTTATACTAATCTACAAATATTTTATAATTAACGATATTACCAAGGATAATTACGTAATAAGCCTAAAAATTATACTAGCTTTCATGAACAGACTTCGGAACATAATGACAGGTGTTTAGTGATAAAAATTGTAATAGATTCAGGGTGGTGGTATATTAAAGCAAGCACTGTTTTTAAAACGAAGTTCAATGGTTGAGATCGTCTCGTAACAAAAATTTTATAACAGATAAATATCGAATTCATAAAATGAACAGCGCCGAATGTTGTCGCATTGTGAAAACAATCAAATAAATCGATATACACCCACATTTCAAACAAAAGAAGGTCCATTTAATACTTCTGCTCTCATATGTAATTTCATAAGAATTGAAAAAGCGATCAGTTTAACAGATCTACCCTGGCTTCACACGGGAGCCGTTTACGTACCTAATGCACCCAGGTGGAGAAGGTACGATGCACGAGTGTGCTATATAAATTAAAAGCTATCATTTGGATATGTTCGTTTTGATTGCTAGACAAAACAAACAACGGGACAGCGCCATCTATCCGATTATGACGCAAATAATACTGTACTCATAAATTTTTATTTGTCGTTTTTGAAGTAAAACTTCTTTAGGCGCGTTTTTTCTCGAACTGACTACGTTATTGACCTAGCAAGGTCTTAACAGCTTCACCGGACTACAGTTCTTTAGGCGCGACTGGGCGGTAACTGGACGACAATGCAACGGAAGTTCGTTACGGCAATATTACGTCACGTTTCTGTACCATCCGGTTTTTTTAAATTTAATACTTCTTTATAATATTCGTAAATCACTTTTTTATATGTAATTTTTAATAAATTAATAATTTCATAAGTTATTTAATAATACTTTTTCATTTTATTACGTATGCATTGTATGTTATTTGAATTGAAGAAAATAAAAAATAATAAAAATATATAGATCACACAGATAATGATAGAGAGTCGCAAGCATAACGATCTTTCCTTACGTGGTGAAAACATAAACCATCTAAATTTGTAACTTGAATTACATTCCGAATTAAAGAAAAAGGCTATGTGAAGTCCCAGGACAACAATTTCGAAAACTGTATCATTAAATCTGTCTGAAATATTCCAATACTAATTACTTTTTAAAACTGAATAGAACGTTCTGTTCATCTCCTTTTTATATCAGGAAGATACTCTATATAAGCAAATACTTTGCTTTGTATTATGAACACAGAGGACAAACTTTTGAAGCCCTTTTCAGATAAGATCGTCTAATTCAAAGTGGAAGTAATCTAACCTCTTGCTTTTAGTTAGAGACTCTGATCGCTAAGGTATGATGAAGATTCCATAACATTTAACTAGTTAAATAAACACGGGTTCGAGTAAATATCTTTATGTATGAATATACATATTTATATTATTTATACTAGTAACCATTTGTGACTTTATCCGCGTTTATAACACAATATAAAACTCACTAACAATAAAATACAGTTTAGTGTTAGTCTTTATGAATATCAGATAAACCAAGAACTATTTATATATAGAGTTTTTATTAAAAGAAATACAAGTCAGTTTCATATATCTTTTTAATACGTACATTACAGTGACTCTCCCATGACTAATTTGATACTGGCAGAATTCGTATCTACGAGACGCTATTATTTAAAAGTTGATGTTGAATTTGCACTTTGGATGTGCATATGCAATAGTGAAAAGGTATATAAAAGTGTAGCATAATTTATATTTTAAGTATTCTAATCGTTCACTTCGTGTCGGCTCTATAATTCAATAAAATCATAAAATAAAAAATGAAAACTTATCTTTCTCATCGTCAAATAAAACAAAAAAGTTTTCGTAAATTGGTTATAAGGTTGTAGAACTTTTTTCATAAATCAGCTTACCGCAATGGCTGGGCAGGTTCATAATTTTTTTAATTCTTCTCTTTTAACATTTTTTTTCTCAGTTATAACCGTTAAATAGTGGTTGATTAATTTGTAAAATAAATTATAAATACTTATGAAATAATTAAATACTAAAGTCTTCTGTTATAATTGAGAAACATTCTGTATTCTATCACGGTATGAACGTAGAATATTTTCACGTACTACGTATATTACAGAAAGTAAAAATAGGGTGACTTCTGCATTTCGCCTGAATCCAATCCACTTATAAGTTAGCAATTGGGTTGGAAGTGGCGTGTTTACCCTAGCCATGACCCCGTGTCAACGCGGTTTGAGAACTTACGAGTGTCCATACTCTAGGATCAACGAAATTAATAATACGTTACTTTTTTAAATTAAATTATACATCGCAAACTATGTTTATTTATTTTTTGCTACTAAATACATAATATATAGTTACTGGGTGATATGGATTGATTGGAGTTTTCTTTCAATAAACTTCCTATAAAGTGTAAATAATATTATTCCATTAAGTAATTATTTTGCTTTTTTTATATCATAGGAGGCAAACGGACAGGTGGGTCACCTGATGTTAAGTGATCTCCACCGTCCATAGACGCTTGCAACACCAGGGTAGTCGCAAGTGCGTTGCCAGCCTGTTTTGGGGGAGAGGTGGAGTAAGGGAAGGGGGAAGGGGAGGGGAGGTGGGACCTCCGGCGCTCTCACTGATCGAACGAAACGCAACAATGCAAGCACTGTTACTCCACGTCGGTTTTCTATGAGAGGGTGGTAATACCCCTGGTCGAGCCGACTCATTCATGCTGAAACCATTACTAGCTTCAGCGTGGCTCTACCACCTAAGAAAAAAGCTTTTACTTACCCTTTAAAATTATATTTGCAATATTTATTGTTTGTAAAACCGAGTAAATTATAAATAAAATATGTGTTTAGTGTTTTATATTAAAGCACAAAAACCATTAACTAGGTAATCTGGAGGTTTATTGATTTACTCCGGTAATCTAGTGACTGCTGACTCACTATTATTTAGTCTTAAGAACAACCTATCCTAACCTATCACATAGCTATTTAAACACGACAGGCATTGTAGGTTTTAACACTCACCGGCGTATAAACATACCACCTAAATGAGAAATGACATAACTTACGCAATTATAACATAATCTCTAGAATAACTAATTTCCGCAATTTATAACTTTCTTGTACAAATACTTCACGCTATAATAGAAAATGTTATTTAAAAAATCATTTAAATATACATATTTCAATTTAATTTTATTATCTTAAAGAAGTTTCTTATAGTTTAATAAAATAGAATCGTATGATATTATATATCTCAACACCGCATCCGCTGGGCGCAGTCGAGAATGTCAATTATTCATCTCTTCGTCGATAATGGAACAATCCTGTCGCCGTCGCAGAGTGCGGCTGTCAACGCTAGATGTAATGGCATATAGTAACCCTCCGACAAAAACCTATCATGGTCCACGGTACCGCAGAAACTGAATTCTAACCGAGTTCAATATTATTTTAAATTTTATTATACACATTTAATAAAACTGTAACAGAGCACTTTAATATTATGACTGTACTTTTTAGATTTCTATTTAAAAATATCTTCAATTTATATAAATAGATGTGTGTATATCTGATTGATAAACTGCAATACTCTAAAAAGGTTTTTTTTTCCTTTTTGCTATTTATTCTACAACAATTCGACAAAAGGTAGCGCTAAGCGGTATTTTTTTACCATATATTATAATTTAAAACAATCGAAGCAGTTGATGGTTTGAGAACAATAATCGTCTTTATCCCTTGGAGATTGAACTTATGCATTTATTTAAGACATATAAGGTAGCAATAGAACCTACTAGCTTTTGGCCGTGGCTTCGCTCGTATTAATGTAAATTTGATATATGCCTCATATAAAGGGAGGTAAAGTTTTGTTTTCGAGGAATCCTTGGTACTACTGATTCGATTTTGAAAATTCTTTCACTGTTAGAAAGGTATATTAACCTAAGCTCAGTATCTCAGTCAAAAAGGTGGTTTGTATGTCAAAAGTAAAATCAATTTGACAAAATTAAGTTTGTATGCAGATTTCACGTATACTTACAAATTCTTATAAAACAAACAACTAAATCAAAATGTAAATTTAATGTAGAAAAAGTTTAGTTTTTACAGTATGTTAAGTGACGAAGTTACGAGGGGTACTGGGAAGACATTTATCGGCAATATATGTAGGTTATTTTTTATCTTAATTGAACACTTTAGGTGATGCTACGAACGGGTACTAGGCTTATTTTAAAAGATTTCTCACATACCAACCGGGTATATGTTTGAGTGAGTCCCTGGATAGTTTAGATTCACAATTGGAAGTGCTAGATGTAGCTGCAAATTTGCTTTTAAAAATACAATTAAAACCGGTAATAACCGATTTGGTGCAAACGAAGTTGCACGGGTCAGATAGTTGGGTATAAATACGTATACAATATACATGCATTAACGATATACGATTATATTGAATAATACACAATACATAATAAAGAGTAATAAAAAAAATAAGATAATATATAAAATCACTAGTAATCAATAAAGGTATGTTTTTTTTAACTAATAAAAACAATTCGTCGACATTAATTCTAATTCATAATCAACCGCAGAACAGAATTTAAAAATTATGATGGCATTTCTTAGACGTATAACATTTACAGGTCGTGAATTATCTACCGGGCAAAATGTGGTATCAGTGGCACCTATTGAAGTTCCTCACGGTAAGTACCTTTTACGTAAACTCTTGCCCGGTCATATTCAACATATGGAGTACAAGAAACCAATTATTTATTTTATCTGATTATTTTGACCATGGTTTCATATGCTCAATTAGCTGCGCCTCGTAATTTCGTTGTTGCGTGGCGAGCCGACCACAATATTGACTTGCATAGCATGATAACTTTCTCCAATATAGGCATTCACAGTTCGTTACCCTTCCCTATACTACTCGGTTTTAAATAGATGTCTAACACGTTCTTAAGCCCGCTATCTTTCTCTGCGTTACATGGCTCATCTGCAGTATTACTTAGTTTTTACTTAACGTATTTTCTCACCTAATATGGTAACTGCATTATTCCTACATAGAAGTTATAGCATTGTTTTAGTTAAGCTTTGCTTAATAAATCCTAACTAATATTACAAATAAGAAAGTGAGTTTTTTAGTTTGTTTCACGGCTTAAATACTCAACCGATCATCATGACATTTTGTATACATGTGTATGTTATATGTATAGAAAAGAATACACTATTCCGGGTGTGAAGCCACGAGCAAAAGCCAGTTCGCTATATATTTTGATCTTAGTAAAGTTCCAAAGGTCAGTACGTTTTAAACATATAAACTCTTGCGCTTTATTTATTTATTTACTTATTTATCGTAAAAAATCAACAACAGTCACATAAAA
This sequence comes from Antheraea yamamai, assembly GCA_036509395.1. Classification (NCBI taxonomy): domain Eukaryota; kingdom Metazoa; phylum Arthropoda; class Insecta; order Lepidoptera; family Saturniidae; genus Antheraea; species Antheraea yamamai. The sequence goes on from AP028429.1 coordinate 9,441,004, forward strand.
TAAATAAAAATAAAATTTAATAAATTTGGATTAAGAATAGTGTAAATTAGAAATAAATGTATATTTTTGTAAAAAGTGACAAAAAAATGATAAAAATACTGGTATCTGGAGGTGCTGATATTAACATGCGATGCGTCACTGTTAATATCAGCACCTCCAGATATCAATATTTTTATCATTTTTTTGTCACTTTTTACAAAAATATACATTTATTTCTAATTTACACTATTCTTAATCCAAATTTATTAAATTTTATTTTCTGTTTTTCAGTTGGATTTTATATGAAAGCGTGTTTTTTTAGTTTTTTTAAACTATTATTTATTTTTCATTTTTTAGTTAAAAATTTTTTTTTACTATTTTTTTGGATTTGCATTGTCATCGACCTTTGACAGGTGTGCAAAGTTTGAATTAAATCTGATCGTTCAAAGTAGGACAAAATCGAGCTCAAAGGGGTCGGTTACATACATACATACAGGTGAAGCTAATAAAAGCGTGATAAAAAGAAGCTAAAACATACATGCAAATACTTAAAAATTATTTATGTCACTAATTAAAGTTGATTACAGCATTTATCAAAATAAAGTACGATGCGGAAGACAATAAAAGTAGACGATACAATTATGAAAAAATTAAAAAGGAAGAAGAAAATAGCATAAAACAATTTCATAGAGTATAATATCTTAAAAACTAAGGGAAAAAACCATGAAAAAAATTAATTAAATGAAAAACTAATTTTAGAAGTGAAATGAAAAAGTGAATTACTAAATAAATCTATCGTGTGATCTTTTTTAACAAGGTCGTTATATTGACGTGACAGTCTGGGAACGATGGAAAAATGTCCTAAATTGGTTCTGTAGCTTTTGTAACCAAATAAAGAGACTGGATATCTAGGTAGTCTGGAAGGCACAATAATGTTAAATCGATTCCAAAGTTCTAAATTATCATCATCATATCAATATAGTTCAGCATAATTCTTGTATTGTATAATGTTGTAAGTTTAACTTCTTTCAATCTATCAGAATACGGAGCAAATTTCTGAGAATCTGATAAGCAAGCTATACTAAAACGTCTTTGAATACTTTCGATACGGTTTATGACATGACATTAGTATAGATGAAAAATCTATTGTAAGTTTTATTTAAAAAATACGCCTGAATTTACAGACATCAATATTCCAATACGAGATCAAATATTTTTGTTTGTTCTTTACTCGTGTGACCGGAGTTGTAATGTAACGGTTTAAGTAAAAAAAGAAGTAAAATTTAAATCCCAACGTTGTTTTATTACTAAAACTTTTACACGTTATTTCGCCAATGCAGGCGACACCACGACAAATCGTTATTTGTTGTCGGTGAGCTGAGAATAAATCACGTAACTCCACGGGGAGGGTTACCAGACGTCTTGTGGCCTATCTATGATACATTTACTACATACGGCGTTTATTCAAGTTGGGCATCTGGTTTTTTCTTATACTTGTATCATTTTATTTATGTACATATACTTATTTAAAAGTTTATCTTTAATACATAATTTGTTAATCTATACTTACAAATAAAATTTAAATGTCTATTGTTTGTCTAAGTTTATCTTCGAAACGGCTTAGCCGATTTAGTTGCGATTATAGGTAGTTAGAGTATGTTTCAGGGTATAATTTAGGCTCCATATCATTACGCTTTCGTATAGGGGTTAAGTAATAATTATAAAATTTAACAGAAGAAACTGAAAATTAGTAAAAAGTTGTCGAAGTTACTACAATGACATGGTTATAATTTAAAAAAATCGAGGTAGTCATAAGGACTGCCAACAGAAGTGAACAATAGAGTAACTGTGTTCTGTTTTGATTTTTTTAAATTAAATGTGAATAAGAAAAGTAAAAATTAAATTAAATTATTTCAATTTCATGATTTGTAAATTGAAATTATTTTCATTAGTCTCTCTTTCACATCTATTGGCACTCCGAACAATAAAACTTATGCCAAAAATACCGCAACGCGCCTAAAAAAATTTTCACTTCAAAAACGTAGATCCCATTAATAACCATTTTAATTACTAATAAACTAGAAGTTCTGTACATTAAATATAAAACTTATAGTTTATACATACAATGTAGGTAATTAGTGTAAGCAAATTATTTGGCAGTCACCATGGCGCGTGTTACGGAGTTCACGGCAGACACGCGGGCACCATACGACGCGTTTGTAATTTTTCACACAATTTAAAACTTTTATGATAGATATGTTTATAAGTTGCTTTGCTATAGATATTTATTGTGTAATTTGTTTCAGAATCAATGTATCCGATATTTGCCGAGCACATATCAAATGTGACGGTCACTGTCGGCAGAGACGCTTTGTTGGCATGCGTCGTAGATAACTTGAGAGGATTTAAGGCAAGTTAATAGTAGAACTTATTCAAATTGTAATGTATAACGTATGTTCGAATAAGCTTAAGTTTTCCGCCGAAGGAAATCATTATGATGTTCTTATATCATGATAGGATATTTTCTATCACCGTCAAATTAAAAATCGTTCATCAGATACCTATATTCCTATACCTATATAGATATATTCCCTTACCACTTCCAGTCTTCACTTTCTTCTATAGTTTATAAAATGTATGTATATATATGAGTATTTAAAATCCTTATCCAAATACCTAATCCTAAATTTGTCATATATAAATTAAAATAACTTCCTACGTTTTAATAATCTTATGTTACTCATAAACATTGTGTAAATGTATTGTAATCTCCATTGAAACAAAACATTGACTGTGATCTGAAATAGAAGAGTTCTTTTAGATAAATTATATCATTGTAGATAAGAGATCCATATTTTGGTATGTCAAAACTTTTAAAACAGAAGTATGACAAAAGATACGGAACTCAAAAGTTTTTTGAACAAGAATAGTTTTTAAATGTTATATAAAAATATATACATTTTTAGGTGGCATGGGTGCGTATGGATACGCAAACTATCTTGAGTATACATCATAATATAATTACACAAAACCCTCGCATAAGTCTGTCATATAATGATCATCGATCCTGGTACTTGCATATTAAGAACGTGCAAGAGGTGGACCGCGGTTGGTACATGTGTCAAGTAAATACTGACCCAATGCGCTCGAGACGGGGTTACCTCCAAGTGGTAGGTTAGTAAACTTTAAATCATGTTAATTTTTTTATCACATATATGGCCAAAGTATAGTTTTCATTGCTACTTATGATATAATTTTACTAGTTGATTTTAAAACAGTTCAAATTAGTGAAAAACAGTAGACAATTTTTACATAACAGTGTAACACCATTAGAAGATTTTAGTTTAGATATTTTACTTTTTTATTATAAATCTTTAACATTTTTGTTTTTTATATTCATTAACATTTATATTCAATTCTCATTTTTTTTTTACATTCATAATACATCCTTGCAATTTGTAAAGAGTGGCAGATGTAACTATAATATTCACATTGTTCTTTTTATATTTTCCTTTTTTTTTTTAATTTAAACTATTAGTATAATTACCATATCAATATGTTTTTACTATAATTTGTGAGCAAGAACCAGTCGTAATAAAGAATAAGTATAGTTTTCTAATACATAAGAGTAACCAGCTATTACCTAAGTAACGTGGACGAATAAAACTTATGTACGACACGCAGCTTCCTTTACACTTCTGCTTATCGCACCTAATGAGTCCATAAATACTACTCAGATTAACGCTGTGTTCCTAATTGGTACCGGGAATTATAATACATTTTTTTTTCTCAAAGTCGAATTACAGGTGTTTTCCTTTGAAATCTTGTTAATATCTGATTATTAAATAGGTTACAGATCTAAGTATACGGTATTTTCGTCTATTGGTGGATAAGCCACTTTCAGTAGACCATGCGAAATACCACATTCCATTAACCAGATAAATTAAAAATATAATATATTAATTATATACATTTCAAGTATATTAATACTTGTCTAAATGTTTTACGCATAAATTTTATAACTTCGTTTTCAATTAATTGTTTCGTACCTATATTTACTCGGTAGTTTAATTTCCATTAAAATTGTTTTAAATACTGTATAACTTGTAGTGTTTGAAAGTTTTCTGATTTAAATATTATAATAATATTCTCTGATGTAATTTGGTTATAGATTTCAATTATTTAGTTATTTCTTATGATCCGTTTACTATATTATATATTATACCACAACAATTTGATCAAACTTTGTATTTATTTATTTAGTTCCACCATCAATCATCGATAATATGACATCAACGGACATGGTAGTGCGGGAAGGTTCCGATGTAACTCTTGTGTGTCGGGCATCCGGATATCCGGAACCGTATGTCATCTGGAAACGGGAAGATGCTCAAGATTTTAATTATAACGGAGAATCAGGTTAGATAAAACTTTTACTTACTTACAACTTAAGATAATTTTTCTGTTCTGTATAACTTAATAATAGCTTATGTTTTTGTTAATAATCAACATCGTATTTCAATCGTCACAAACCACAAGTTCAACTTTAGCTAAGAATTAGTTAATTGATTTACTTCATTTTTTTTAAATCATATTTGTATGTTTTTTTTTTGAACTGGCTACGCTATTGGCTTATCAGGGCCTTAACAGCTTTACCGGACTGCAATATTTTTAATTAATTTGTACAGTTTTATATGTTTTCTGACACGGAATTTCTTAACGCGGCTTACGTTAAAAGTTTACTGATAAACATCGTCACTTTAGGGAAAAATATTATTCCCCTCCCTACGACTCTTTCTCTATCTACCTATTGTATATCAGTGTGTGTTTTTGCTAGTATCGAAGTTCGAATAGGCGAGTATCGTTTGCTACCGGTTTTATAACCTCAATACTGAATATGTAGAAATTTCATACAAATTTATTTATATTTAGCATTTTTTAAATACTTTATAATTCACTATTGTATATCAATTTATTTTAAAGCGCTGCTGTGAACAAATTGTTCTATATGGTTGCGATGATACCTACTTGAGTTTTCCAAATTTCTGTAATATCTTATACGTGATTTTTCAAAAGATACAAATTATATATGCAATCGCAATTACTGTCGACCCCATAATTATATGTATTGCAATAGCAAAACGTGTTGCCGTTATGAATACATTAAAAAAAAGCTAATTCATATTATGCAGCAATCATAACCAAGCTATAGCGAATCTACAAGCTACCTATTGTTATATTAACCAGATTAGGCCCCCCTCGGCAACGGCTCAAGCCTAGGTCCGTTCCTTCGGCGTGGAGCCCTTGAGTACGCTGCTTGCGCGATACAGTGACACGAAATCTTACATCACTGCGACAACATTACACCTGTCACCTCCACATACGTGCACGCATACACGCTTACACATGCAAGTGGAAGAGTTTTATTTCCCTTATCAAACTGAAAGAGTTTAGAAAATTATCCGATACGAAATATATATAAAGAGTTGTTGAGGTATGTATGCTTGGTACACATATATGTTTCAACTACTCATATATGTATAAATAGTTAGCTTTGCTTAGGTTAGCTCAGATAGGTCGCGAATTGCATGTATCAGGCAACAGCCCACGCCGAAGTGTGCCGTGCACCCTTGAGCTAGTTGTCGAATAAAATCGGCTGAGTGCCATAAGCGCTCGCATTAGTAGTCCGGTGAAGCTGTTAAGACATTGCTAGGACAATAGCGTAGTTTGTTCGAAAAAAAAAGCTACCTATTGTACGTAATATCATAAATACGAGTAAGGTAATAATAGGAACGTACACATTTTAGTTTACATCATGGCTGGTACACAATCTAAATTTGGTATTTTCAAATTAGCTATTTCTGCTATCGCTTTGCTGTAATTAAGGGGTCGTATACATATAATAATCAAAAGTTTTTTTACTACGAATCATTAAATAAAAAAATACGTCTCTGTGTAATTACTTACTTTAATAATATCACAGAAGTATGAAAAAAATGCTTGAATAGTCTACTTAATGACAAAGTTTAACAAAGTAATGTTTCGGACTCATAAATTGCCGTGAAGTTCGTGCAGCAATTTTGTTGACCAAACTAAATCTACTTGATATATAACCTCACAATAGATAATAGCGTACAACTCCATTCTCTGGGAAATAAAGTCATATATTCAGTAACAAAATAATGAGGCTACATTTCAGTCAATTTACTTTTGGTTTACTTCTAAAGTAGATGAATGCATTTAGGTAAAGTTAACTTTTCCATCTTGTGTAATTTACTTGAATGATAGTATATTTTAGCGTGTCCTTTATTTTCTAGTTTATATTTCATGTTTTTTTTTCATCTTTTATACAGTAATATTAAAAATACTAGCTGTGCCCGCGACTCCGTCCGCGTGGAACCTTATGTAAAAAATAGTGATTACTAAAGTCATCTGAAAATATTAAGACCATTTACTTATCTACTATTCTCTGGCACTTACGCATCGTCATTATTAAAATTACAATAAGTTTTGATAGAGTGGACCGATTTTAATGAAACAAAGACTAAGTTATTCTCGGAGATATGCTTTATGATTTTCTTGTTGTAGTTTTATTGTGAACCTAGTACTTAGGCAGTGATGCGTGTTCATACAAACAGAGAGATAGACAGACAGAAATTTCTAAAAATGATTTAAATGTATTTTACTACTTATTCCAAGACACCTGCAACAATTTTTTACACGAAAATCGAAAAAGTACAGACACGTTAGATTTACATTCTTATTATATGTATAGAAGATGTATAGATAACAGAATAGCAACAAATCTAAGATAGAATTATTCTTACAATATCTTATGATCAGGGTTCGTGATTTCGTACTATTATCATAAATTTAGTATTTGATTAATGAATCTCTAAATATAAACAGACGGAGATAAAAAAACTATTCAATATTTTTCTCTTCTCCGTTTGACAATCAATCTTCTTTGTATTCTTTTTTGTTTAGTTGCTATGGACGTGCTTAAGAATTATTGATAAAAAAAATTGCAAAATAGTTTTTTTTTCATACCAGTGACGAGACGAATTATTTATTTTTAAGTCTCTATTTATCATACTTCCCTCTCCTTACGCCTGTAATCCACAATATCTCTACAATACTCTATATAGATAATATGAAAAAATAAATTTGTACCCATCATTATGGTCAGATTTCGACCACTGGAAAACCACCAGAACACATAAAACGACATGTGATCTTTTCAACAGTAAACGTGGTAGACGGGGAGACATTGACAATAACCAAGGTATCTCGATTACACATGGGAGCTTATCTCTGCATAGCTTCTAATGGAGTGCCACCGTCAATTAGTAAGCGGATCATGCTCATGGTACAATGTGAGTATATAATTCAACTTTGAGCACACAAATACACCTAATTAAACATTCTAAGTCACTATTTATGTACATTCATTTATGATACAAGCATAGATAGATGTGTATATATATTTATTCATTCAGTACTATGGAAAACACAACAGTCACATAAGAACAAATAATAGTAATAATATAAAAAATATAGACTAAAGATTGTGTTAACACATTGATAAAGCTTACAGTATTCATAATATTATAGAGTTTATTTATACAACATTTAAAATTAAATATTTGAAAAATAATTCAATGTTAACCACTAAAATTAATCCCTGGAAAAGAAAACAAAATGAAAAATGTAATACATAAGATTAAAACACTTAATTAGATATTGAAATAATGTAATTTATTATATGTTAAATATGAGAGATCATCAGTATAAAACACGTTTAACTGTCTTTTTGTACTTAAAAGCTCGATGGTAAAATATCTCTGATGAGGCGTGCTTGGTTGCGAGCTCATAGTACAAACGAGTCATACATACAATAGGATTGAAGTAGGAGGTATTGTTGTTATAAATAATATATTATAAACGTGAGAGTATATTTATTTGAACGTTTGTATATCATTCATGCTTGAACCGCTGAACGAATTTTAAAGAAAATTGGTCTAAAATCCGATTGTGTTTTAAAATGTAGGTTATTTTATTTTATTATACGAAGTGGGCTCGTGGTCAGGTGCATAAGGAGGTTGGGCCTCAAGGTGGCCCTAGAGAAGACCGAGGCCCTATTATTCCACGGGCCTCGGCGAGGGCCACCACCTAGGGCCCATATAATGCCGGAGGGCGCCCGGATCAGGATGAGAACCCAAATGAATTACTTGGTTCTTACCCTGGACGGGCGCTGACGGTTCGAGCCCCATTTCGCGGGGCTCGGACCGCGAATTGCTGGGGCGGCCCCAGTGCTTTGCCGGTTGTTCCCTAATATAGGGGGGCTGAGTGCTGGGTGCCGCCGACACTACATGGGAGTCATGCGGGCGGTGGCTGCCTTCGGGGCTGCGATCTGGTCCGATGCCCTCGGTGCCGCTAACGTGCGCGCACTCGGTGGAGCGCGTCGCACGATGGCACTGAGGGTGATCCGGGCGTACCGCACGGTGTCCTCGGCGGCGGCCTTCACGCTCGCTGGCACTCTACCCTGTGACCTGGAGGCATGAGTTCTCGCCACCGTGTACGAATTCACAAGAGGAGAGGAGAGGAGACGGCGTATTAGAGAGGACGCCATCGAGAGATGGAGGCAGGACCTGGCGGACGCGCAGTACGGGCGGTTTACCGTAAACGCAGTCCACCAGGTCCTGCTGAAATGGATTGGGAGAGGTTGAGGCTCCATCACGTTCCGACTGGTGCAGGTGCTCACCGGATACGGTTGTTTCGGGTGGTACATGCACTGAATCGCTCTCAGGGGGCCGACCGCCGTATGCCATGAGTGCGGCACTGGCGAGAACACCGCGCAGCACACTCTGTCTGAGTGTGTTGCGTGGGAGGGACAGCGCCGCGCGCTGGCTGCGGTGGTAGGGAGTGATTTGTCGCTGCCGAACGTGGTTTCTGCTATGCTCAGCAGCGACCAGGCTTGGCAAGCGACGGCCTCCTTCTGCGAGGAGGTAGATCCTCTACGCGGCCCTCTTCGCTAATGGAAAACCAGCGGGAGAAGGCGGTGCTTTGCCCGACTCTTCCCGCCACCGTAGCCGGATCTGAGGGGATGGGCAGGGGAGGCCATCTCCTCATTGCACAGATCTGGCGGACGAGGGGAGGCAGCTGGTGTGTACCCAGTCTGCCTCCCTATAGGTGGGAGCCCGGCGGTCACCTTCCGCCGGGCGGACTATTGGGGCGGCTCTACAAGGTTAAAATTTCTTAAATATTATTACTGGTCTAATAAATTGAATTAACGGTGGCTCGCAACAAAACCTTAATACATATTTAAATTTTGAACCAGATTGAATATAGTTAATACCATGTATGTTGATACGATTAAAATAAACTTAAAGCGAAAATTATTTTTTATTTCACTTCTAACAGATTTTACTTTTAAAAGATTATTCTTGTGGAACATTTTATGTAATCCGACAACCAGACGCCTACATGAGACTTAATAGCGCAAAGTGACAAACAGATAAGTCTAGACAAGACAGAATGGCCTTCGTTCTATATTTTATTGGCGATATAACACTGTGTCTGGTAACTGTGCCAGGTCTATCGATTACCAGCGAGCTTTCATTTTATGTCGGGGATGAAACATGAAATGTAGGAAATCTATTTCCCGTTCCTGCATGCGATAAATTTTAAGGTTATTAGAGAGCAGTTTCTTGTAATTTATCATAATTGTATTATTTACTGTAGGGATTTGTAAATAGGGTTAATAAAATTTAAATTATATATGTCTTCAAATATTAAATATTGGACAATATTCACGAAAATACGAGCTGAAATATGCCATATTGATAAAAGAGCTGAGTGCTTTCATATTTAAAATACTAATATTATGATATAATCAAAGTACTAATCACTATATTTCAGAAGCACTACTAATTATATTACTATTATTTTAGAATTTCACAGGAATGCTCTTCTATTTTTCACTTGTATTATCGCAGTACAATTGATTTTAATACTTTACTGGAATATAGATAAAATACTATACTATACGTACTGAATTGAACTTAAAGAAGTATAAATAAAGGTTATTTATGTATAAAAAGAACTATAAATAACGTAATCTACGTTATAAAAATCAATGACACTGCCATTTGTTTGTCGTATAAATGAAATGTAATTATATATATTCAAACTATATATATAAAACAAACCCAGAAAATATAGCTATACCAGTAAGAATGTAATTATGTAAATACTATAAAGTTGGTACTCAGAAAAAGTGTTGTTTTTTAATTCAGGGCAACAAATAATTGTACTCAGCAATACATATAAGCAATATCACACGTCAGCCACGGATTAAGTATACAAATTATTTATTTCAGGACAGTAAATAAAATCAAATAAAATAATTAACTAGTAAGATTCAACTTAAAATACAGTACGAAATTGAAATAAAATACAATAAGTTAAAAAGCAACAGACAATCCAAGCATTCATAACATACCATAGTTAAAAACTCAATAATTTTAATAATTTTCCTTCGTACTGAGTAATGACAAAAGACATTTGCTTATAATTTGTTTGAAAATATGTAGAAATAATATACATATATTACAATATATAAAATTTACTACGACCCAAGTACACTATAGATAAGTAGTTCAAAATTACATATACTTATGAACCATTACAGTTCCACCAATGCTATCGATCCCCAATCAATTGGAGGCTGCATATATCGGTCAAGATGTTACTTTGGAGTGCCACACCGAAGCGTATCCCTCGTCTATCAACTACTGGACTACGGACCGCGGGGATATGATCATTTCCGGTGAGACTTATACTAAAGTTTATAATATATTTACATCTCAACAAATGGTGATAGAAAATAGAAATCTCTATGTGAATACATTTTTCGATGGTTTTTTAAATATTAAAATACGTTATTCTTTTATAATTTACGTGGGTAAATAAATCGTATTATGTATTTTACCTGACGGTGTGCGCGCGCATCGTAATAACTTCAGGGTGTCGGTTTTTCGTGACGGTGTGCGAGCGCATCGTAAAAATTTACTCTCATCATTTTTCCCTAACGTGCCAAAAGAAGTATAACTTCAAAATGTATTGTACGGTTATCTTTCATTGATGAAGACTGTGTAGGCAACAAAATGAGATGAAATTTAATATTATGAAGTATTGAAGTATATTTGTCGCATCTTATTATATTACTGTTAAATAAAGCATTTACGATGTAAACATTTTCGAAAATATCCGTCGATAGCTAAATCATACAGTTAGTATTAATAAAATTATGTATTATTGTTTATTGTCGACATAGAATAACAAAAAGACATTATAACTAAAATATAATTGTTACATCTCACTGTCATAAATTATAATAAATCTCGATACAGAACATCGAAACAAACACATTTATCACATTCGCATAAATAACATGTGTTCCCGTCAAGGCATCGTTCGATCGTATCACTGATTTATGATTTAATAATGAAAATAGTTTCTCTTATGTTCGAACATACAAAAGTTGAATACGATTCAAATGTATTTGCCAACTGATGCATGAATATAGAACAGTCGTTCAATGAAATACCTACCATTTCTTCTGAAAACACCGATAAATGAGTAAAATTCCATCTTTGACTTGTAAAAAACATTTGTAACTTTCTATATGGACGTTATGATTTACCTTTACCTTTTATTGTTAACATTTTTATTTGATGTTCATGTTGTGAAATGCACAGGTTTTATATTTAAGTAGAATTGGAAATTGTAGGTGGAAAATATGAAGCGTTCCCAATGGACAGTGGTTACAATAAATTTATGATGTTGAAGATACGGAATATTACGAAGGACGACTTTGGTTTTTACAAATGCATTGCGAAGAATTCCTTGGGCGAGACTGATGGCATCATTAAACTTGAGGGTAAAATTTGCAAATAATGACTGGTATTATAATGTTTAATGTAGCTCTTTGGCTCAGTAAGACCAGTAAGAGTTTTTTAGGTAATAATGTGATATAATAAGACGTAGGAGTATTAATAATTTATCTTATAATGACTTATAAACGCCATGTAAAGCAGATCTTATTACCAAGAGAACTATAGGGTTAGGGTTATAGGATGAAGCATTACGTAAAACGTGGTGATGTTAAGGATTATTTTTTTCTTTGTACACCCGCTAATATAATAAGAAACAACAGTGAAACATATGCATTTTATTGTATTAACAAAAATCTCTTATCTAATAAGATTATTTTCCGAATTAGTCGTAGTATGTTAACGTTCTTAAATGCGTTCTTGGAGCTAATTATCAACTTTTATTTTTATTATAATAAATAATAATCCAAATATATAATCTTCATCTTCATCTGCACCTGGAAAGAAAACATTAGTATCTCACTTCTTAGTGTTATTCTGTACGGTTTTCGTGCTATTTATTTGTGAGTTATTGAAGTCGTTCTCGGTATTGCGAATTCGAAGCTTTGTTTATTTTATCAACGCGCGTTTCAAATATCTGAATAAATGAGACATAGCTATTTAATAATGAAGTTTTCATTTTTAGAAATCCCAGCTCCGCCATCAGCGTTTACTACCACACAAAAGAGTGTTTTGGACAATCAGACAATCAGAAAAAAAGGTAAGTTTTAATGATACCGTAGTATCTACTAATTTGAATACTTTATTAATTGGAGTATGTTTTTATCAAACAGGTCAAGCACAGATCATACAAGGTAATGACGCGGTCAGCTCTAACTTCCTAGGTGAAGCTTTTGGTGAACAAATTAGGGAATTTGGTAAAAGATTTTTTTTATTGTACTGTAGGCTATCCAAACATTACTGATATTGAAGTAATATTAAAAAGATAATCATGGGTACGACTATCAAGTATAAGTTATATAAGAACATATAGCGATAAATTTAAATCCATATAGAGTAATTTAAAGTATTAACAATAGAATAGAGTTGCTCGCAACCTTACTTTATGAGTATATAGTAATAATTTTCACCATACTAGCGGGCCCGGCGGACGTCGTCCTGCCTTGATAATAAACAAAACAAAAATAACAAATTATATACGCAAACCTTTCTCATGAATCACTTTATCTACTGGCGAAAACCGCATGAAAATCCGTTCAGTACTTTTTTAATTTATCGCGAACAGACAGACAGACAGACGTGGCAGAGGACTTTGTTTTATAATATGTAGTGACATGAAAGATTTTGCCTATTTCATTTGAAATAATGTACGTTCGTGACATACACACACATCGCGAACATAGAAATTACACAATTTGAGTATTCTATATAATTAGAACTCAACCGCCGAATGTATTTAGTCCATAACATCAGAACAGCTGCACCTATTTTACTAATACTTTCTTTATTGTGTTTCTAATTGTTAGCATCATAAGCTTTGTATGCAAGAAAATGTTTGAAACATCGCTCGGATTTGTGAAAATTTTGGGTATAAAAGTTTATTTAGAAAAAATGAGTATTTAAGTGACTGAGACAGAAGACGACAGCAGTCTTCAAAAATGTTGACAGAACTTTCAGTGGTTCCGTTGCCATTTTTTGTCATTCCATAGCTTACTCTAAAGGAAGGATTTGTTCTCATGTTCTCCGTTAGTAAATCCGTTCAAAGCCGGGGCTGACAACTAATTTAAAATAAATATTAATATATACATAAAAATACGTAATCATTGTCTTATGTACAATTTGGTACGCCGTGTCATGAGGTAGACGCTTATATACATTTTATACATATTATATAACGAGCCTGTAAGAATCTTCCTATTGGGTCAAAAGACCCTTCCCGCGGGAAAGTACATGTTTAATCAACACACCAACCCACGACCAATACGCGTTTTCAAACGCAAATAAATTTACAATCGTATATTTTGTCCACGTATGATGTTACTACAAGAATATTTTTCAGTAGTTTTCTCACGATATCTTCAGTAAGTCATGTTACTATGTAAATACATTAATTACGAAGTATGAAAGTTGTTAGGAAAAAACGAAGTAAATTATAAAAAAAAATCGTTGATACAGCTCGGGGTTCGTCGTACCTTATTACACATTCGTATATGTTCTTCCACTTTGTGTAAAGAAAATTTAATTTATTATATTTTGTTGTATAATATAATTTATAGTATACATCTTTCTTTACAGATTTTGACGATGAAGAAAATTCGGCACAGCCTCTCATGTTTCAAAATATTAAATTTTTTATATCACTTTGTCAATTAATAACGACTTATCAAACTCTGCTATCTTGATGGCCTAGTACTTAAGTTAATATTTTAAGATTAATTGTTTATTTTTAATTACGGTACTTGTTATTTTTATATCACTAATTAAGCTGATCGGACAATAATAACATGTCATATTAAAATTAATTTATAAATATTTATTTTATTTTGTACTCAAACACACATTTACTTTTGCATTAGCCAACCGATTGATTTAAAAAAGTATATATTGTATTGATAAAGACATATACGTGTTTGCTTAAAGTTATAACACTTTTGTACACTTTTACATTTCATCGATTTTTTAATAATGCCTAATTAGATACTTAATAGAAATAGACGTGCTGTCCAATATAAATTGGTACGTAGGGGATATGTAATTTTCTATGGTATTAATTTTAGTTCACTAATAATTAATGTGTAAACTACTACTGATGCTTCTGTAGATATTAACTCGATGAGACTCAATTTTTAAATTTATTTATAATGCGTTTTGTAATATGTAGATACATGTATATTAAAAACTTATAGATTTTTTTTCTATTATGAAATATACTGTAAGAATATAGGAAATAAACACATCGTTGTAATATTTCTAGCCCAATAGCACGTTTTGTGATTTTAATTTACTGTAAACGCCTACATAATAAAACCGCCAAACCAATGTAAAAATCAACAGAAATAAAAGAATGCTTGATATATGTTTTTTTTTCGATATTAATGCCCTTTTGCTACAAAAACTTTGTTTTTAGTTATCGTGCATTGTATTTTTAGCTGTCACTAAAATTTTCTACACAAATTGTCTTTGTGGTTTTATAGGAACTTTGCAATTTCCACGAACAAACATATATATAGACATAAACAATTAAACATAAACATATTGTTATACTCAATTCTAGGCTTTCCTAAAATAGAGATTTACCTTTCGCTACGTTTGCATTGCTTCGTACTTTGATACAATTTGAACACAGCTTTGAACGCTTTCAGTAAACTCAGAAACTATATGTTAAACATTAACTATACAGTTAGAATTGGGTTTACGATAATACAGTAATGTGGCTTAGTTACGAATAACTCCTAATCAAATTCTGATAAAAACAAATGTTCTACTAACGATATTAGGTCCTTCCTTATATAAAAAAGTGTGTGTGTACTTATGTACACGCGTTAGAAGTAATACTACTTTGGCGTAACAATATAAAAATATTTTCAAAATGTTCTACTAACGATATTAGGTCCTTCCTTATATAAAAAAGTGTGTGTGTACTTATGTACACGCGTTAGAAGTAATACTACTTTGGCGTAACAATATAAAAATCTTTTCAAAAATTTTATCTTTCGCCTTACTCTACGTTTGTAGGAAAAACGACACTAACAATAGAAAAAGGTATTTAATACATTGAAAGTTTTAATACAAAGAAATACAAGCAACAAATTCAAAGAAACAAAATGTTGACTATTGCTATCTTCAGGGTGTCGGTTTTTCGTGACGGTGTGCGCGCGCATCGTAAAAATTTACTCTCACCATTTTCCTCTAACGCGCCAAAAGAAGTACATCTTCAAAATTAGCGTTTTCTCAAAGTGGTCATTCTTACCATAAATATTTGGTTACGAATTCCAATTTCAAATTTAGCCTTTTGTATTTTTCTCTACTATATGAAAGCTTTATTTAAAATAGTATTTGCTGTAAATTATATTTGATTGTATTTTATATTTTTGTTTTATGAAACAAATATTTCATCAGAGTTGTTTCAATAAAGATTATGTCACTGTCCTTTTTATAGCCAGATAAACATATTACGCATGGAACAATATCATTATATAATGATTGTAATAATATTCATAAAATTGAAATAACATTTTTTTATCAGTTAATTTTTTCAATTAATAGTACAATTCCCTTAATATCCTATTAATTAATATGGAAATATTGCACTATCTATATTAATAACAAGAATTACTTTGCGATAAATAATAACGCCTCGTTCAAATACGTACGAAATTATTACCATCATCATAATTGGGCATTATCTATACATTTCCAATCATAACCGCCTTCAAATCTACGTTTAAATAGTTCTCCATAACCAAACGTTTCCAGCTAGTATTTCTTGGTTATATTTAAGTATACGCGATCAAAAAACTTATTAAAGTACAATAGAACTTCAATCTCCCAATGCACACAGAGTTTTTCAATCCTCCTCACTATAGACTAAAATCAAGATGCCCAGTTTACAAAATTGCTGCGGAATTGCTCAATGAAAAATTAGACATAGTGGCGAAAAACCTAACAAGCATCGAAATCGGGTGAGGGATGTTGCTACATCGTCCCATGTTATTGCTTATAGGACACGGATGGTCTGCGGAATTTAGATATAAGTGCAGATGGGTTGATTCACTGCGTTATGACTGCCGGGTGGAAACGCAATCAATTCAACACATCATAGAGGAATGCTCACTAAAAAGGTAAAACGATTTCTTGATGACACGATCACTCTTATCATCAGTAACGTCCTAAAATTACTGGAAGGATTATATAATAAAATATAGCGTACTCTATAGCCAATAGCTTCTAGTCATAGGGCTAAATAAAGAAACGGTAGCCTACCTTCCATTATTAAAGAATGTGACATGATATTTTGTGTTCAGGCAATCAGTTGAGAATTTTCAGGATACACTGAATATAGATGTAAATTGCAGAATCAAAGCCTACTTCTCAGTGGTGGTCGTATCGTACATTGTGTCATTTCGGACGTGCTAAAAATTTTACGTCTATAATCAACTTGAAATAAGCAATGACAGTACCACCCTGATTTATTAAACTTTAAGTGGATTAACTCGGACAGTAACATTTCAGTCAGCACTGAACATGGTTTTAGTTTTGTCTGAATCCATTTATTTGAGCGGAACGATAAGACTGAAGTGTTTCTTCTAGGACCTGCTACGATTTAGCTATGATGAGGATCTCCAAAAAAAATTTTAACGTAATATATGCCCAACTGAGTTCTCACTATACTATATTTTGATATTTTTGTACATACATTTAATAAGATACTGCATGCAATATTATGAACAGGTTAGGTATAGACCAACATTTGTTGAATCAGATTATTTACTCAGATTGCGCGAAGATCCCGCAATATTTATCGCCCATGTGAAAGAGGCATTACTTTCCATTATATACTTCTATAAAAGTGGTTAATCGTGCACATAGTTTATTATTTTCCGTAGATCGATACATTCTCACATACATATCTGTAGAAATATTTTCCATTACTAATAAACAAACATGATGCACAATAAAGAATTATATGTGCAAAGTGACAGAGATGTTTATGTACCGGCACATTTAAATTTTGGAAAATATATTTTCGATAAATTAAAACTCAAGAAAAATGAAATAGCTTTGGTAAGTTTATTTCCAATTTTAAATCATCGACATTCACTTGATATATTAAGCTTCGAACATCATAATTGATTCAAAGAAAGTAAGGCTTAAATATAAATTATCAAAGTAACAAATGTACAGGAAAACAGTGAAACAAGAGAAAAATTAACATATGCAGAACTGACTCAGTATACCGTAACCCTATCTACATCACTAAAAAAGTTAGGGATTGGGAGAGGTGACACGGTTGCAATAGGATCGGAAAAACGTAATGAATTTTTGCCAACACTTCTCGCTGTCGTGTTTACTGGGGCGGCGTACACTCCGTTTGACATAAATGAGGGTAGAGGTGAGATGATTCATCCTACTTTATATCATAATTCCTTTTATACGTTTTTTTTTTTATAAAAGTTATACGGGAACTTTATCCCTTAATATTAAAGATAGCTAATAAACATGGATAAATAGTACTAATGATCAAGCCTACATTTTTACTAATAGATATGGATAAATAGTACTAATGATCATGCCTACATTTTTACTAATAAATATGGATAATTAGTACTAATGTTCATGCCTACATTTTTACTAATAAATATGGATAAATAGTACTAATGACCATGCCTACATTTTTACTAATAAATATGGATAAATAGTACTAATGATCATGCCTACATTTTTACTAATAAATATGGATAAATAGTACTAATGATCATGCCTACATTTTTACTAATAAATATGGATAAATAGTACTAATGATCATGTCTACATTTTTACTAATAAATATGGATAAATAGTACTAATGATCATGCCTACATTTTTACTAATAAATATGGATAAATAGTACTAATGACCATGCCTACATTTTTACTAATAAATATGGATAAATAGTACTAATGATCATGCCTACATTTTTACTAATAAATATGGATAAATAGTACTAATGACCATGCCTACATTTTTACTAATAAATATGGATAAATAGTACTAATGATCATGCCTACATTTTTACTAATAAATATGGATAAATAGTACTAATGATCATGCCTACATTTTTACTAATAAATATGGATAAATAGTACTAATGATCATGTCTACATTTTTACGCCAATGTAAATCTCATTTGTAACAAAGTTCACTGGATATATCTTAACTAATATTGTAATGCGATTGTGAGTTTGTTTGTTACGCTTTCACACCTTAACTGCTCAGCTGATCGTCTTGAAATTTGAAATACACATTGTCAAGAACACAAAAAAAATACAGTTCTCAAGGTATGGTCAAATCAATATAAACGCAAGCAAAGCCAAAGACAAAAGCTTGTACCTATATTTATATACGTTATTCCTTATTACACCATATTAACATATAATATTTTACATATAATAATTAACATGTAACATATATATATATACACCATATTAAATCTTAAAGTTACCATACAATAATTTTTTCGTACCTTTAAGTTTTCCTATCTTTAATGTTGCAAAACCTAAATTAATTATGTTATGTAATAGAAGGAACATATATCATATATATATATATATATATATATATATACACTATGTGCATGTATGTATGTGTATATATATGTGCACTACATTGATGAAATTACAATACTTTTACTTTTTAGTTGCAATAAAACATAAAATAAAATTAATAAAACCAAATTACTTAATTTGTTCGAAACTATTTTGGCAAATGTACAGAAATGAGATAGATGATGATCACATCAAAAAAATATTGACTTTCGATGATGAGATAGAGTCAGCAATTTCTGTAAAGAGCTTGATGACTGATGACGTTGATATAAATCAATTTGAACCTGCACCAGTACAAGGACAGACGGATACAGCGATCGTTTTATATTCTTCTGGTACTACCGGCTTGCCAAAAGGAGTTCAGCTAACACATTTAAATTGTATCATAAGTAGTATGTCTGAAGAGTAAGTATTACCAAATTTTTTTTATCTATATTGCGGATTACAATATTTATGTATAATATTTCGTACTCAGGTTTAGTGATCCGATGCTAAAAACAGCATTAATATATGGAGCATGGTACCATAATTACGATACGTTTATTACATATAAATTTATATCAACCGGAAGGAAAATCATTTACGTAAACGATATGAGCATTCCAACATTTTTGAAAAGTGTTGAAGATTTTCAGGTGAGCATCTAAAGATATCGTAGCTTTTTATCAAACATAATTCAACAATATAGAACTTTGGAAAGAAGACGAAATATTTATTACCTAGTATTTTTTCGTTACACAATTAACATGACAACTTTTACGGACATATCGAAGCTAATTCCGTTACTATAATCTGACTATAATTATTCATAATACAATAATTTGAACTCCTATAGTTATTAAAGGCGCTTGTTATTGTTTGTCACTCTTATTAGTTATTGTAATGAGTACTTCTTGCAATTAATCATTGGATTACAGCGAAGTGGATATTGTGCACTACAGCGAAATATAAATTGTGCACATATTCTCTATATCCAATTTTATTCATTTATACACATCTATATAGAGCCATGCTGTAGCTATTATTAGTTTCAGCATGAATGGGTCGGCTCGCCCGGGGTCGTTCCACCCGACCCACAGAACACCGACGTGAAATAACAGTGCTTGCATTGTTGCGTTTCGTTCGGTCAGTGAGAGCGCTGGAGCCCACCTCCTTTCCCCCTTTCCCTTCCCCTTTCCCTTTTCTCCTTTCTCTACCCCTCCCGCATATACGGGTTGGCAACGCGCTTGCGACTCCCCTGGTGTTGCTAGTGTCTATGGACGGTGGTGATCACTTAGCATCGCGTGACCCATCTGTTCGTTTGCCTCCTTTTGAAATAAAAAAAAATACTAATTCTCATGACGGTCCGTTGAACGACCCAGGAGTTGATATACTGCAGGGCCACCTATTAGCGACTTGTGGTATAATATATAAAAACCTTTTTCATAAACAAGTATTTAGTATTACGTAAACAGCTACTAATCTTTGCTTTGCTTTGCTCGCATTAATATAGATTTGTCCTATCCCTAGAGAACAGTCCTTTTTCGACGAGAAGTAACCCTATGCCCTTTTCTGTATCCCTGATAACATGTATTCAATATAATTTTGATCGGTCGATTGGTAACGTGAAAGCGTGACGATCAAACAAAGGTTGATTTTTATATACTACTAGCGGGCCCGGCAGACGTTGTCCCGCCCTGATCATAAAAAAATCCTGAACAAATTATATACCAAAACGTTCCTCGTGAATCACTTTATCCACTGGTGAAAACCGCATGTAGATCCGTTCAGTAGTTTTTGAGTTTATCGTGAACAGACAGACAGACGCGGTAGGGGACTTTGTTTTATACTATGTAATGATAATATATACAGATCCTCGATATCGGTAAAGTGAATGATAAGACAACAAATTACTTTTTGTTCTATTGTAATAAAAATCCATTACAGATCGATATAGCTTTTATATTACCGTCTGTCGTTGAACACTTATCGAAGTCAAATGATATTTCAAATTATAACATGGATTCGCTCAAAATTATATATTCTCGGGCGGCACCTCTTCGTAATAAGATCATTGAAAAAGTTAAGGAAAGGTAAAAATTTTACATTATTGTGTAAGTACATGTGTATCATAAATAATTAACCAGTGTTTAGTAAACATCTAACGAACATGATTTTAACTATGTATTTTCACGTATCTCTAAGAAAATCCTTGTGTGTTGAATATTGTATTACACATAATTATTTCATATCTTCGCTTAGTTAACCTATTTGTTCGCTCCGTGAGTTTGAAAATTACTTAAATCTTAAGAGCTTAGTGAATATATATATATTGAGTCCATTTAATTGAGTTCGAATTCTACAATTAAGTCAGGACTGGTTAAGAAAACAATATAATGAGACTGTAATAGCTAAGAGAGAATTTTCTAAAGGTCTTCTTTTAACTACCAGCCTCAAGTCAAAAATCTGCCCAACATATAGGTATAGATTTGTCCTAATATCTTCTACCACTTCAGCCGCATTATCGCTTAAAAATATTTCTGACTGTAGTCAGCTGCCTAAATATATCATAAACATAAAGATACGAATTGACTCATAGAAAATGTAAGGAACATTTTCCATTTATTAAAAGTACTACAATAGTAAAAAAATGGTACTACAGTCAGAGCATTCATTCTAGATGTCCATTTATAAAATAAGTTTATTATAAGTTTTTTTTTAATATTTTTTGTAACAATAGATTTCAGTTAGGTTTTTTTTAATACTATTGATGCTATACAATAACGAATTTATATATTAACGTATTAAGAAATTATTTGAACAAATTATGATTAAGTAATGCATCATATTAATAAAATATTCTAGATTGCCTAAACTGAAAAGTGTTTTGCAAGGCTATGGTATGACTGAAGCAGGAGAGTTAACCTCAGAGGCTTGGGCAACCAATGGGGCCAAAGCAGGTAGCGTCGGCCAAGCGACTCCAGGAAATGTTCTGAAGGTAAAAATATATACATATATTTATTAGACTTAGGAATAGCAAAAATATAATTTCACATTGACACTAATTCTTTAGTCACAATAAAATCTTCCTTTCCAATATGATATTAAATTTACTATATATTGAACCATTTATAGTCATTACTGAAGTTACATTCCTTATAAAGAAAATTTGAAAGATATAATGCTATTTTTGTGAATTAATATTTTAATTGTAAATCTTTTAATTGGTAGATTCGCAAATATGAGTAGTTGAAATAAAAATTACATTTAGTTTTATCACGAGTCGATCTAGGGAGCCGGATGCTGTCACCCCGTTACAGCCCTTGCCTCCGACGTCTATAGAGATCTTCATCAGCCTGTCGAGCACTTCTTATACTTCTATTCCACTCGCACCCACGCTCCGAGCGGTTAACAGCTTGCGCGAAACTCCATGGTCCTTTAGTCCAAAGGTCAAATGGTCCTTTGGACTCCTAAACCCATGCCATAGCTATAATTTCAACCTCCTAAGAATAAACCCAGGTATCGCCTGGCTGACCAAGTAGCTTCGTATACAAAACATATAATAAATCATCAAAGCTATCACTAATTTCCCAGGCGTTACCGCTACAGTTCAATGTCTCGTGTTAGTTTTAATATTAGCAATGGATAAAATAAATACCTACATCGTTTTTGTTTATCCTTTTTTATCGGCTGCAGTCTTAAACATCAACGAGATCTAGTAGCTGCCTTCTAACGCAAACGATAGGTAGACATGTTTCTCGTGCAAAGAACACTTGCACTTGTACACACAATAAAAATTCGCAATTCGGCGATTGCTAATTACAACGTAATTAGAAAAGATCATACCAGCCGAGGCAGCGGCATAATCATTTACTATAGACAACTATATTACATACCGATGTACCTTCCTCTCTTAATTGCATGAGTAACATAAGCTGCAATTCATAATATTTAATGAATGTCTGTCTCTTTAATATGACTGGGAATCAAAAAAAGAAAAGACAGCTAAAAATATGTACTTCATCTAGCAAAGCAACATTATTTAAAGAACCCGCAGTGTTTTTGTAGTCGGGTTCTTTGTTTTTCTTTAATAATAGTAATTCAACGTGTCAGTATCGACAAGTCTTTCAGGGTATTTAAAAGTATGCGTCGTTATCTCAATGATGCAATAGGTCTTCACACAGCTCTATTTACAGGTCATTGACACGCATACTCAAGAAGTTCTTGGTCCGAATAAGCATGGAGAAATTTACTTACAAAGCCCTGCGGTCATGAAGGGTTATATAGGAATTGATACCTCTGCATATTTAGATGATGAAGGTTTCTTTAAAACCGGTGACTTAGGGTATTATGATGATGATAAATATTTCTTTATAGTCGATAGACTTAAAGATGTCATTGCATACGATGGAAATAAGGTATGTTAAGTAAATTAATATTTAATTACGCAACCAATAATAATCTAATTTAATATATTATAGTTACAATGAAATATTTTTACCAGTTGTAACACAAGTTACGATTCATTTGGTTTAAATATATTTTAAGTATTTGGTTTCGTTTTAAATGTAACTACTCATATAACTTTTTAAATTTTCTATCTACTTATTTCACCATTGCAATTAATCAATAAAAACTTTTGTAAAATTTTTAAAAATTGTTTTTTGCCAGAACACTGCTATTAATATTGTTTGACGTTACAGTTTAGTCCATTGGAAATAGAGACAATCCTTCACCTACACCCGAGTGTTCGTGAAGTGGGAGTAGTTGGAAAACCAGTACCGATTTATGGAGAAGAACCAGTCGCGTTTGTCGTCAGAAATCCAGACATTGCGGTTACGGAAAAAGAATTAGTCGATTACGTTGCTGATGAGGTTGTTATAAGATATTTAATTATGGGATTTTATGATTTATTAGAAACAGGAATTGGTTGAAGAGTTATTTTATGGTAGTTTAATGTATTACTAAGTTCACAACATTAAGACGTTGACCATTCGTTAAGATTTGTCACGTTTATAGTGTTTACTTGATTTGCCTAATCGGCTTTACCGCTTTCGGTTATGTACTAAAGCAATGTGGGTTTTCAAAAACTCTTTACAATACAAAACGATACGAGTTTATGTTATTTCAATTTTTTTTACTTTCCTACAAAATAAAATGATTTTGATTATTAACTGACACAAGAGTTAAAGTTTCTGGGCCTTCAACCTTAGGGTACCTATTTTAGGCTACCCTTGCCTATGTGTTTCAACGTATTGAACTTAAACAGTATTTGGCATATTTTGATAAAACTTTTTAGAATGCTCCATATGATTCCAGAAGTGTTACATGATATATTAATTTTAACTAATTAATTTTCTTATGGATTTGTCACTAATTAAACTGCCTGAGACTCACCATTGCCTCATAACAAAAAATATTAACCGAGACTACTCGAAATAAAAGAAAACATAGGTACCATCTGATATTTATGATAGTTATATCGTGTAGTTAAAAGATGCTACTACTACTTTCCTAACTAATATTATGCAATATCAATCATACGTTAATGTGAGCGAATCCAGGGGTAAAAGACTAGTTCTATATATAACAAGCATTCAGTTTTCATGGACGTGTAGACAAACTATTACTTGCTGCACTCCGAGTTCAAAAATCCGTAACGATATTTTTTCCTGGGCGGTTAGAACCATTAGATATCCACACAGATCAAAATCAAAATATTATTTGTTTAATTTAGGCCCTGAGAAGGCACTTATGAACGTCAAAATTACCACCGGTTCGGAAAACAACCCAGTCATCGAGAAGAACCGGCAAGAAACTCGATTTGGTTTATCTTTTCATAATACATAACATATTTTTTGATTATTACAACAAAAAAAGACATATAAAGTTACATTCGTTTTTAAGATGATCTGGCTATCGAATGAATAAAGGTGATTAAATCTTTAGTATTTCAGGTTTCACCATATATGCAACTTAGAGGTGGTGTGAAATTCATTGAACAATTACCACGGAATTCGAGAGGGAAAATTTTACGACGACAGCTGAGAGATATGTTAAACAATAAGTAATTTCAAAACATAAATAACCGTATTATGTAAAATAATTGCATGGAAATTTAGTTTTTTTAATTATTTTTTTTGTAATCTAAATAAATACCTACATAAAATGAGTGTTACAATAATATTGGAATTTACAATAAGAATAATTTATTTACATGAATATCAAATGTGTTATCCCTAATATAATAAAGAATAATTACAATTTTACAGCTGTATAATGTTTATTTCGAAACATTCCGTACCTATTATTGAAATTTTTGAAGCGTAACGAAAATATGTTTTTATACTTACTTTTCTATTATATTCTTTTGTATATATTACAGACATATCAAGGGTATAATAACAAAGGCGGCAAAGTCCTATATGATGACAAACATAGATTTTAATTTTATTGGATGTAGTAACAGCTTTCGTATTAGATCGAGATGTTTCAATGGCCGTTTCTAACGAAACTGCACTGTACATATTTCATTATTTTTTTATTATAAGTATTTAAACATATTATTTTATATAAAAAAGATGATAAAGTGAAGCTGAAGTGCTAAACTTGTACCTAAAAGTAAAGCCAGGAAAAGAGCCGCAATGCCAGAAAACTGGAAGCAAAATAAGACAAAGAAATGCAGGTCACTAGCTATAATTTCTGATAATTTGGTCTGATAATATGTTATAAGTCTGGTTATTTTTGGTATTTTTTCATTTGATTGGTTTATCACAGTAAAATAAAACATTACAATAAAAAAATATGTTTTTTTGACAACCTTGACAGTTAACTTGAACTTGAAAGGTAACAAACATTATAGTCTAACAAATATGACAAAGTCCTTAACCATTCATAGCAAAAACGGAAAAGTCCTTGCTTTACTAATAAATGTGGCAAAGTCCATTACATTACTTAAGTTTTTTAGTCAACTAACTTGTTTTAGCATTAAAATACACCTTAAACAAAACGGTATCTAAATTTTTAATATAGATATACATTATAACAGTAATTATGTAGTATACTTTAAATGTTATTAGTTTTTTGTAAACGAAGTAAAATTACTTTAACTGGACTTTGCCGCCTTTGTTATTAGAACATGAACGTACGAAAAAACATGAAAATATTTCAAGCAAAAATATACTTTCCTTGCAAAATTTATTTCTAAACAATGTTATTATCCATTTACTTCATCGTTCCTGCGCATGCGCACCACTCCGTTTGCCCCATTACATACATTTCTAAACGCGTAGTACTTATAAAAATCGGTGTTTGTTAAAACTTTAATAACTATATATTAAATGAAGACATCGTAATATTTTTTGGATAAGGATTAAGTGTCTGGGAATTAAAAGTAAAAAAATAAGATCGAAATCTCTTCAGTAGTTTTTGTGTGTCATTGCGACATTCAGTAAGACCAAAGAGAATAAAAATAATTTCATAATAATTTCAGTGGTTTCATACATTTATTAAAGACTAGCTGACCCGTGCAACTTCGTCTGCACCAAATCGGTTATTACCGGTTTCAATTGTATTTTTAAACGCAAATAATCTTAAAAAACCTACAACCCTATTGCAGCGTTATCCAACACTTCCAATTGTGAATCCAAACTATCCAGGGACTCACTCAAACATATACCCAGTTGGTATGTGAGAAATCTTTTAAAATAAGCCTAGAATCTGTTCGCAGCATTACCTAAAGTAGTGTCATCAAAGTGTAGATCAAAACTAACTTACATATATTGCCGATAAATGTCTTCCCAGTACCCCTTGTAACTTCATCACGTAACATACTGTAAAAGTTGAACTTCATCTACATTAAATTTCCATTTTGTTTTAGTTGTTTGTTTTATAAGAATTTGTAAAGTATACGTGAAATCTGCATTCAATTTTAATTTGGTCACATTTATTTTACTTTTGACATACAAACCACCTTTTTTACTGAGATACTGAACTTGGGATAATATACCTTTCTAACAGTGAAAGAATTTTTGAAATCGGACCAGTAGTAGGTACCAAGCATTCCTCGAAAACAAAACTTTACCACTCATTATAATATTAGTATAAATACAACATAGTAACTGCAAACAGTAGTCCGGTGAAGCTGTTAAGACCTTGCTAGGTCAATACCGTGGTCAGTTCGAGAAAAAAAAAATAAGTGCATACACCTCAACTGATTTATTTTAATCTTAGATTCACAAACCTGAACCCAACTACTTCAAGACTCAACAACATTTAGAAAACTAATTTTATCAAATATCGAAACAACACACGTACTGATAGAACTCTAGTTGAGATTCATCTTCTACAATGCAATGTAACTATTATCTAGGTTTATGTTTTAGGAAAAAATCTTGTCACCTTTGTTTAGCAAACATTTTTTATACATTAAAATAAATGTAACAACATATAAGTGACAGTTTCGTTTACACATATTTTCTTCATATGAGGTTGATAATTACGCATAGAAATGTCATATAGCCGTAGCTCAGTTATAACGTACTGGACATTGTATGGTCCGCCGGAGCCGACGGTTCGAATCCCGGCGATCTTTTTTTTTGGTATTTTTTTTAAAGTAGCTTAGGGAAATATAGCTTATCTTTTTAGCTAATCTGTCTGCTATATATAGCACAATGAAAATTTACCAAAATCCGTCAAAAATTTCATTAACTACAAATTTTTGACTTTCGTCCGTTATCCTGGAGAATCCCTTGCGTTTTATGAGATAAAAAGTATTCTAGATGTAACCTTGTAATATTAGTAATCACTGTGCCAAGTTTCGTCAAAATCGGTTCAGTACTTTCAGAGTGATGCGTGTTCACAGGGACAGACAGACAGACAGACAAAAATTGTAAAAAGATTATTTTTGGCTTCTATATCGATAACAAAGTCTACCCCGATAAAAATTTTCAAAAAATATTTAATGTACAGATTTGACCTTGCTACAGTTTTATTATAGTATAGATATATTATTTATTAATTAATTATTTAAGTATTTATTAATGTATATTATGAATTTACATAGTAAATTATTATAAAACTAACCTACAGTTTGACCCGATAATTTTAAAGGCATGTAAAGTATGGAACGTATGTCATGATAGAAATAATTAAAGTAGAATGAAAAAACGTATTTTTTTTTATATTGTAGGATGCAAACGAATACGTGGGTCACCTGATGTTAAGTGATCACCACCGTCCATAGACACTTGCAACACCAGGGGAGTCGCAAGTGCGTTGCTAGCCTGTGTTTGGGGGAGAGGGGAGTGGGGGATGGGGAGAGGGAGAACGGGGAAGGGGAGAGGAGGTGGGTACCCGGCGCTCTAACTGACCAAACGATACGCAACAATGCAAACACTGTTACTTCACGTCGGTTTTCTGTGGGAGGGTGGCACTACCCCGAGCAAGCCGACCCATTCATGCTGAAACCAGTAATAGCTTCAGCGTGGCTCTACCACCTACAAAAATTGGAACGTAAGGGTGAATGGAAAGACAATAGAATAGCACAATAAGAGTGAAAGAATAAATAGATAAGGAATGAAATAGCGCGAAAAAGATAATGTAAGTATTATTGTGATTAGAGTAAGGGAGACGAAAAAAATAAAGAAAATGGAAGGATGGCGAAATGTCCTTATTACATATGTTATGGGTCATTCAAGCAGTAGTGTGTGTAATGTTTATTTTAATTAATTTAATGTATTTCTGATGCATTTAATATAAAAAAATAGCTTTGTGCACTTCTCCTCCATATACGCTTTAACTATGTCAAATTTCCCCTTCATTTGTTCGCGCAATTCAATTAAAAAGATAAGATAAACATAGATTATTTGTTGATACCTATATCAAAATTTACGATAACAGAAAACATAGTACACTCTTTGCATGAATCTAATATTTACGTGGGCTTTATTATATTTTAGGAAGTCTTTGCATTCGTGCTGAAACTAAATTCATTTGTTCATTCATTCATTGATAGAGCAACTGTTAAAAAATATTTCACATCTTAGATTTCATTATATAAGTTCGTTTTAATCGGAATAAGGTCTGTGCGAGTAATATGTTTGAGACTAACGTATGAATAAGTAAATAAATATTTATCCTTTGCCAAGCCCCGTCAGTACCTACTGCAGAACGATATATTGTTGGCATTTAAACCATTTTTATATTATATACCTATACATACATATAATAAAACTGTAACGAGGCCAAATCTGCACATTAAATATTTTTTGAAAATTATAATCGGGGTAGACTTTGTTATCGATGTAGAAACCAAAAATAAACCTATTACAATTTTGTCTGTCTGTGAACACGTATCCTTCTAAAAGCACTAAACCAATTTTGACGAAACTTGACACAGTGATAACTAATATTACATGGTTACATCTAGGATACTTTTTATCCCATAAAACGTAATGAGTTCTCCAGGATAATGGACGAAAGTCAAAAATTTGTAGCTGACAAAGTTGAATTCTTGACGAATTTTGGCAAATTTTCTTTGTGCTATATATAGCAGATAGTTTAGCTAAAAATTTAAGCTATATTTCATCTCCCTATGCTACTTACAAAAAAAAAAACATATAGCAAAAAAAATGATCCTTGGGTTCCGAACCGACGCCTTCATCGGTCGGTATGATGTTACAGTACATTATAATTGAGCTACGGCTACATGACATTTCTATGAGTAATTATCAACCACATATGAAAAATATGTATTAAAGGAAACTGTCACTTATATTTTGTTACATTTATTTTAATTAATAAAAAATATTTTTGCTTAACAAAGGTGAAAAGTTTTTTCCTAAAAGACAGACCTAGATAATAGTTACATTGCATTGTAGAAGAGGAATCTCAGTTAGAGTTCTGTCAGTATGTGTGTTGTTTCGATATTTGATAAAATTAGTTTTCTAAATATTGTTGAGTCTTGAAGTACTTGGGTTCAGGTTTGTGAATCTACGATTAAAATTATTAGTTGAGGTATTTGCAATTACCATACTATGTTATATTTATACTAATATTATAAAGAGGGGTAACGTTTTGTTTTCTAGGAATCCTTGGTACTACTGATCCGATTTTGAAAACTCTTTCACTGTTAGAAATGTATATTATCCCAAGTTCATTATCTTAGTCAAAAAGGTGGTTTATATGTCAAAAGTAAAATAAATTGACAAAATTAAGTTTGTATGCAGATTTCACCTATACTTTACAAATTATTATAAAACAAACAACTAAATCAAAATGGAAATTTAATGTAGATAAAATTTAGTTTTTACAGTATGTTAAATAATGATGGAATAAGGAGTACCTACTGGGAAGACATTTATCGGCAATATATGTAGGCTAGTTTCATCTTAATTGCACCCTTTAGGTAATGCTGCGAACGGGTTCTAGGCTTATTTTAAAAGATTTCTCACATACCAACTAGGTATATATTTGAGTGAGTCCCTGGATAGTTTAGCTTCACAATTGGAAGTGGTAGATGTCACTGTAATCGGGTTGTAGGTTTTTTAAAATTATTTGCGTTTAAAAATACATGTGAAACCGGTAATAACCGATTTAGTGCAGACGAAGTTGCACGAGTCAGAATCCAATATGTTTTATCGAGGTATTTGTTCTTTTTTCTGAAATTATATTAAAAAAAAAGTTAAATTGTTTATTCTCATTTTAAAACGTATTACACGTATTAATATAATTATTGTTGTTATTAATAAATATATTTAGATGGTACAACAGTAATATTTTTTTCCTAAATATATTTTCAGAAAAAAGAACAAAAATCTTTTAAAGAGGATAAAAAATTTTAAAGAGGAAGGATTCCTCTACAATTTCCTCTCATGGTCAATTGAATAGCGTGAAATGTCGCCAAAATATAGAAAAAAAATTACGTGTTAATTAAATGGGAAAATTTCAAATACATTTAGCGAGTGTTAAAAATTAAAATTAGGAGCTCATCTTTGGAGGGATTTATTTTCAAATGTTTTGAGCAATACTTCGTCAATGGAGCGAGAAAAAAAATCCCCTCAACGAAGCACCCATGTTAGGGTCATTGCATAGTATAAAACAAAGTTTCCTACCGCGTCTGTCTGTCTGTCTGTTAGCGAGAAACTCAAAAACTATTGTACGGATTTTCATGCGGTTTCCACCAGTAGATAAAGAGATTTATGGGGAAGGTTTTGGTATATAATTTGTCAAGGTTTTTTTTATTATCAGAGTGCGACAACGTTCGACGGGACTGCTATAATATAAAATAATAGGTAAATTTAATGTAAAAGTATAATTATTAAAAGCGTAAATAAATAAATATTACTGTAAGTACTCGGAATCTTACATACAAATTTGCAAAGGCACAGTTATTAAGAAAGACTATACCCGCGACTTCTTAAGAACATATATTGCGTTCAGAGGAAAAACATTTCGAACAAATTCAAAAATTGATGGCTCTATGTTCAGAATAGTGGAGCGCCATCTCAGTCATTATGAGACATGGAGACATATTTATTTATTATCCAACTATTCATCGAGATAAATATAATGGGTATAACACACTTAAAGTATTTGTACTCAAGTATTGTAATATTACTATGGTAATCTTCCGGCTCTATCCTAATGTGACCTCCGTGATACATAAGGCTCAGCATACCGTCATATCCACAATGTGTAACCAAATTATTTCGCTATTGATCCCTGAAGATATAACACTTCGAAACATTTAAAAATACCATTACTTTTTTACAAAAATTTCCTCTCAATTTTATAATTGTAATTTATAATTTTAATATCAAATCTCTCAACTTAAAGGTAAACATTTTAAGTTAGTACCCCTAAACTGTAAACAAATACAGCCGACAGTGCCTTTACGCACACAAGGTTAGTAGAGTTCACTCGCATAGATGGCACCTATCTCAAGGTGAAGCGATATAGACACGTGTATAAGCAAAGAGCCGAACGAACTAGAATCCGTAACTTCGTTCTCGTGTAAATAGTTTATTTGAAATACATTTTATATCCGAATTAATTGTCGACGCTGTGTATTATTGAAGAGTAAACGTGTTTGTGCGCATTGTACCGTGAACAATAATAAACCGTGCCGCTCGGCTATGTAATGCTGAACTATACTCGTCATTATCTACGTTTACTAAACGAAAGGAATAAATACATCGTTCCAATTAAATGTTATTACTTCCATAGCGTGGTCATAATGGTATAAACACTTATTTAAATTTTAAATTTTTCATTACTATGTAATCCTTATAACCTTTACATAGTATAAAATTAAGTCGCTTCCGCTGTCTGTTCCCTTAGGTCTTTTAAACTATTCAACATATTTTAATACAGTTTTCAGCAGTAGATAGAGTGATGCAGGAGGATGGTTTATATATATATATATATATATATTTATATGTAATATTTATATGTAACTAGCGGGCCCGACGTACGTAGTCCTGCCTTGATAACAAAAAAAAAATATCCTAAAAGTCTAACCGCAGCGCCACCTATCGGGTCCAATTGTGAATCTCAACCATTCTTGGATCCACTGAAACACACATACAAAATTTCATTAAAATCGGTCCAGCCGTTTAGGAGGAGTTCAGAGACATACACACGTACAGAAGAAATGTATATATAAAGATAATATATATATATATATATATACATATACATACACACTATAGTACAGAAATGCCGAAAAATTCAAAGATTTCTAATGTGATATCGTAACAAACATATTTTGTGCCCTTAAATCACAAACGTTGGCTAAACCTTACGAGATAAATTAAATTAATTTACTACGGAATTGTATATTTTAAAAAGATTGACAAAAAAGTCCAAGATGGTATAAATTTATTTCTAAAGAATAACCCTCTGTAGGTGGTAGAGCCACGCTGAAGCCATTACTGGTTTCAGCATGAATGGGTCGGCTCGTCCGGGGTAGTACCACCTTCTTACAGAAAACCGACGTGAAACAACAGTGCTTGCATCGTTGTGTTTCGTTCGGTAAGTGAGTGCGACGGAGATCCACCTCCTTTCCTCTCCCCTCTCCTCATCCGTTCTGCTCCCAAGCACAGGCTGGCAACGGTCTTGCGACTCCCCTGGTGTTGATAGTGTCTATGGACGGCCGTGATCACTTACCGCCAGGTGACCCGCCTGTTCGTTTGCCCCCTATTATAAAAAAACCCCCACAGTAACCATTTTCATCATTTTACAAAATTAATTATGTGTTTTGTACCAACCCATTTTATACAATACACTATTATTCTTTATCCAGTTAAATACATTACATACGTTGTACATGTCGTGTAGATCAAAACTGCCCTTAACTGAACTGGTTTTGATGAAAAATTACAGGCATACCGATTATACATGACAATAACACATAGGTTACAATTCATAAAGATATTGTTTAAGCTAACCATATTATAACAAGTGTAATTACGACAAGTATATATAACAATTCTACCATCTGAGAGATAGATGTATCGGTCTACGCAGTATGAACTGTTACGGTTATAAGAAGATAAAGAAGATAGTGTGATCATATATAAAGATAAAACGCAGATAAACTTGCAGGCGGTCAATTGTTAATTAGGAATAATCATTATTCATTTAAAACTACAATGTAATCGTCTTTCTATTATAATAAAGTATTGTATCATTATTTCTACACTGGTACTTATTTACTTATGTTTACTTTATTAGACAAATATAATTAATTCGTGTCGAATTTGTTATTTAGTCCTTTTAGTAAAGAACCACACAATGTATGTCAATGGAGAGCAGCGCACGAATAACATATCTCTACATATGAACTTTGGAAAATATTTATTGGCTAACCTTCGTCTCAAAAATCATAAAATTGCACTTGTAAGTTGGAAAAATCACCAAATTTATAATTTGCTAACTCAATACTAAAATTTTATAATAAGTTCTCAGGATCTGCACGAAGACCCGTAGGCGTTTTTGAATAATTAATTATAATCGATGGAAATAATAATGTGAATTGAACGATGAATTTAATCATCTTGAGTTAAATCCCGACATAGAAAAAGACAAGTAGACATAACTTTTTTCAACATTATATTCATGATCAGTAGCTTTTATAATAGATACCTATCATAATATTTTAAAAGAAAATAATTTACAGATAAAACTTCAGTTATATTAAATAGGTATTATGTAGGTGTACCCTACGTTACATACCTACATCAAATTCAAATTGAAATTACCATGATCTCTTTGAAGCAGTGCATTAAGATAAAGGGTAAAGGTAACTGAATGTTGTATAGAGGTTTATGACTGTTTTTTTTCCTCTTTACAAGAGCAACTGATCCTGTTGCAAAATCTGCGAAAAAATAGTCCTATACATGAAGTAATACTTTTTTATTATACAGGAAAATGGGGAAACTAATGAAAAATTATCATACAAGACTTTAACTCAAAACGCTGTTAACTATTCGATATATTTAAAAAGGTTAGGCGTTGGTAAAGGTGATACGGTCGCAATAGGATCTGAAAAACGCATTGAGATCGTTCAAACAATAATTGCAGTTTTATTTACGGGAGCAACCTGCACTACTTTTTACTTTACTGGTGGTCGAGGTAAGAATACTATATTATAGTACACGGTTGTTTTTAATATATTCCGATTACTTTAATAATTATTTTGTATCTAGCGGATTTCAGGCATAAAATGACTGTAGCAGAACCAAAATATTTCATTTGTTCTAAATTATTTTGGACAACTTACAAAGATATACTAAAGAACTATATATGTATTGAAAATATATTAACGTTTGACGAAAAATTTGAATCAGTAGCTTCAATTAAAAGTATGGTGACGATAGACGAAGACGTAAATCAATTTGAGCTCAGCGATGTACAGGGCAGTATAGATATAGCTCTCATCCTCTATTCATCCGGAACGACTGGAATGCCAAAAGGAGTACAATTAACGCATTCTAACTGTATTATTAATAGCTTACCAGACGAGTAAGTTATATAATTTTTTTGTCTTACACTCATAGTTTTATACCGAAAGAAAGTTTTTGACAGAATACATATGAATTGTACAATAAATACAGATTATATAAGTCTAATAGACACTACTATATGTACTGTAAATTAAAAAAATACCTCACGATTATAGTATACACCACAAAATCATTTGTATAAAGTGAATTATATCAAAAACTTTTTATTATACCATGACTAAATTGACAAAGTTTCAATTTTATAAAACTCTATGTTTTTATATCAATCAGGTACAACGAAGTAAGTTTACAAACAGGATTTATATTTGGAGAATGGTATCACAATTATGATATCTTTATGACATTCAAATTTCTATCTGCTGGAAAGAAAATTGTATTTGTAACGAACGTCACTCCTCAATCATTTTTACAATGTGTTGAAAATTGTCAAGTAAGTAAAGTACATTAAATCAAAGTTAACTCAGTCAAAATCTAGTGGAACAATTTTACACATACTCAACTAGAGTAATTATTATGATCAATCAAATTATAAACGTATAACTATTTGACGAAAATTATAGAAAATAACTAACTATATATAAACCGTATAATAAGATGGGAAATATTTTTCGAACGAGGTCAAGTATATTATCATTAAAACTCATTTTTACTGATAAACTAGATGCATTTAAGAATGATGGATGGTTTGAGTTACAGAAAATATATTATATAAGTGACATAAATGGGTTTTCTACAGTGACAAATTAATTTTGAAGTTAAATGTTTCATAAAGAATAAAAAGGTCCAAAAGTTATGAACGAATAAGCTGTCATTATGAAAAAAAGGCTCACGTAAATATGTTTGGGGAAACTAAGCCCGTGACAACCTAAAAGATAAATGAAATTAGAAGAGCATAAAAATAAGTGACATAATGGAACAACAGTAAGTTAGAATAATTTGTGTTTTTACCACAGTTATCTGACGCCATATAATCGACGAAAATCTAAATTTGTAATGGCTGTAAAATGTCTTTATAGGCCACATATTTGGTTTTTTCTAATCTTTTATCAGTTCTTTTTCCAAAGGGTATTATAATACTTTGATACAAACGGCATTTGAGTCGTTTTCATTTATTATTACCTCGCATTAATTATTTATTTTATTGGTACAATAATGTGATCAAAATATTGCCCACCATATCTATTATTTGTTTTGGGACAGATAAAACCGCAATAGATTATAAGCTATCATAAGTAGATATAGATTGAGATTAGATGGCATCTAATGAGAATAACAATATTTTTCAGATTGACATAGCATTTGTAGTACCTACATTTATAATGAAGATGACAAAGCTAAATAATAACAAAAATTATAATACCGAGACACTCAAAATAATGTATTCGTGATCAAACCCACTAAGTAGAAAAATTATCCATAAAATTAAAGAAAGGTGAGTTATGCTGAGAATATGTAATATTTTACACTAGCAGGCCCGGCTGACGTTGTCCTGCCCTGATCTTCTATACTAATTATATAGAAGCCAAAAATAATCCTTTTACAATTTTTGTCTGTCTGTATGTCTGTCCCTGTGAACACGTATCACTCTGAAAGTTCTGAACCAATTTTGACGAAACTTTACACAGTGATAACTAATATTAATATTTAGGATACTTTTTGTCCCATAAAACGCAAGTGTCCAGAATAACGGACGAAAGTCAAAACTTTGTAGTTATTGAAATTCTTGACGGATTTTGGTAAATTTCCTTTGTGCTATATATAGCAGACGGATTAGCTAAAAATTTAAGCTATATTTGAACGAAGTTCCTTATTGCGCCTTACACGCTTTGAGCGGATGGGAGCTAGACTGAAAAAAGTGTAACAAGACTTTTTTGCGACACCTTAGTAAAAGAGCCAGCAACATTAGAAGAACACAATTTTTAGAAAAGCTGGTTCTTTAATATATAATTATTTATGCTCTTCCAAACAAGGTTCAGGATATCTGGTTGCTGATAAACGTTGTGTTTATTAATAAGCATCACACCTTTACAGGTAATAATATTGATTTTTAAATAATTTTAGGAAACGTTATTAAAAACATGAATTTATCACTACCAGACAGTTTTGTTATTGACAATAATGTGCCCGATGATATTCTTTATAACAAAAAATTATTGATTTCAAACAATTTAATTTTTTCCATTGCGAAGAACATATTTCATTTTATTAACCATTATGATACTAAGATTTCACTGTAAACAATGAAAAACAACGATAAACGTATAACTTGGGACTGACACCATCTTAAGTACATGCGTCTATAACAGGCGCTGCCACAATTATCGCTATCTTTATCATACAGCCAGTGTTACGCTAAACTATAACTACAGCTAAGTTATTCTATACATATTATTTTTAATTTACCCTCTTTTATTTCTAAATGAAATAATATTAAAATTACAGCTGTCTTAACATGGTTTGAACATACTTTTTTATGTAGAAAAAATAGCATCAGGCACATTATTGTAAATAACAAAAATGTCTGGCAATAATAATTCCATGTTTTAATAGCGTTTCAAAGTCAGTGAAAAGAAAACATCCTAAAATTATTTCAAAATCAATATTTTTGTCTGTAAAGATACGTAATGATGCGATATGCACTAATAAACGAAACGTTTACCGGCAGCCAAGTAGCCCGTACGTTTTTGGAAGAACATAAAGATATATAAAAAACTAGCTTATTAAAATTCGCTCTCGAAACCGTTGCTAGCTCTTAGATGAATAGTTACAGGCAAGTGACAGTTGACGCGTCAACGCGATGCTCATATCTTTTTCATATTTATATTTTTCTTCAATACAATGGAGTGTGAAAAAGTTTTAATACAAGTAGAAGATAGTTATGGTAAAGTAAGTCGTAGAGATGATTATATAATTTTATTTTTCCGTATTGTGCATGTGCAAAGTCTATGTGCAATAGGGTAGGTGTCGTGGCAGAGAAAAAGAGAGCTAGAGAGTGTATATACTATATACCATACATAAAATTTTCATTCCAATAGCAAACCAACTCAAGGATTACCTATTGATGTATTAACTTTTATTAACTAGATTATTCCAGATCATTCAGTGTTTAATCTATCATTATTTACTGTATAAACATAATTTATCATTTAATTTACAATTTTACTTTATCAACTTGATATTTTATAATGTAAACTATACTGACTGTATAGTATACATCTCGAAAAAAGCGAAAGGAACTTCGTTCCAACCGAGGGTCCATAGACCCCTTAAGTTTTTTTTACATTATCGCCAATATATGTTGGTTAGTTTTTATCTTAATTGAACCAGGTTCTAGGTTTATTTTAAAAGATTTCTCACATACCATCTGGGTATATGTTTGAGTGAGTCACTTGATAGTTTGGATTCACAAGTGGAAACCGTAGTTGTGACCGGAATCGGGTTTTGGGTTTATTAAAATGTATCCCCTTTAAAAATACAATTGAAACCGGTGATAAACAATTTGGTGCAGACGAAGTTGCACGAGTCAGCTAGTATTATATAAAACCTTGACAAATTATATACCCAAACCTTCCTCATAAATCACTTTATTTACTGGTAAAAACCGCATGAAAATCCATTCAGTAGTTTTGAACTTATCACGAACAGACAAATAGACAGCCGTATGATTAACAAAATATGAACTAAAAAAAGATCTCTGACCACCACATCAGAGGAGACTTAGAAGTGCGAAGAAAGTATTCGCACAAATAAAAAAAAAACAGACAGCCGTAGCGGAGGACTTTATTTTATAATATGTATAGATATAATTATTTTATAGTAAATCCAAACACAAATACAGTATTAGATAAACCTCTAATAATTCCTTAAACATATAAATATAGAAACGAGGATACTTTTAGCTCAATAGAGGCTAGAAAAAAATAGACTTAAATCTGACAGTAGAAACAAATCTTTAATAATATCAATAAAAAAATTGGATATACATATTTTTTTCATATCGTCGATGAGTGAAGTCCTCATTTATAAGTCTCTATTTGTCATACTTCACGCTCCTTATGTCTACAATATTTATATTTAGTTCGATGTTTATACCATTTAGAAAACATAAGTACATAGAGTAATAACACTAACATGCATAGTACTCAAATTTCGATCACCGAATGAACACAAGTATAGATAATTGAATAATATTTTAAAAATCTCTTTTAGGTTCCCAAAACTACAAACACTACAAGGTTACGGTATGACTGAAGCGGGCGAATTGACCTCAGAAATTTGGCAAAAACATGATTATAAAGTAGGTAGTGTCGGTGTAGTATCCCCAGGATATACGTTGAAGGTAATTTTATATCCGAAATAATATATAATCGTAACCAAATCTCCTAGATACAAGTCGATGAACAAACGGCTTACAATAATTCATAAATATTTGACGTTTCGATAGATTTTTTATTTATTCATAATTTCATCTATTACTACATCTTATTTTATAAATTTTTTTGTCAACAAATTGTATTCGATATCTTACTTTTAGATGGTGGACATAGATACACGAAAAATATTAGGTAAAAATGAACGTGGAGAAATTTGTCTGAAAAGTCCTGCATTCATGAAAGGTTATATAGGAGTTGACTCATCAGGTTACTTAGATGACGAAGGATTCTTTAAAACTGGCGACTTAGGTTATTATGATGAAGACAAATGTTTCTACATTGTTGACAGGCTCAAAGAGTTGATTGTATATGATGGCCAAAAGGTATGACATATAAATGGTATGCGTTGGTTAGATCTTCGATTAATATAGACGTAAGTTTAGAATAATCTGATTATAACGGGCTATTTAAATCCAATTAGCAATGAATTCATCAATCTTCTTTTTTGTATGTAATAAGGTCGGTTATGACAATAGTCGAATTTAACTCCTAGAATAAATCTTGTTGTTTTCCAGTTCCCTCCAATACAATTGGAAACACTACTCCTACTACACCCAGCAGTTTGTGATGTAGGTGTCGTTGGAAAGCCAGTTGTCGATTATGGCGAAGAACCTACTGCTTTTGTTGTGAAGCAACATGGGTCAGACGTTACTGAATCGGATTTACTTGATTATGTTGCAGCAGAAGTAAGTATTGGCATATAAAATTATAATCAACAACCACTGGTTATTAACAGAAACACAATAATTCCTATAAATGAAAAGACCATAAATTCTTGAACTGATTGATTTACACAACCAACTTTTTGACGTCTAAATGCCTAGAAAATTATTGTTTTCAGAAAATATTATTATTATCATAATTAATTAAGTCATATTTAATAATAACTCTATTATTATTGGCATACAATTCCAGGTTCCTCAACATATGCAATTACGAGGTGGAATCATATTTATTAAAGAAATACCTCGAAGTCCGAGAGGAAAAATTTTACGCCATAACTTACGCAACATGTTGCATGAATTCTGCAAACAATAAACAAAAACATGTATAGTATATTAATTAACTTTAGTGTAGTATTTATTGAGGTAAATTGATATAATGTTCATTTAGATAACTCCTAACTACATTGTAAAAACGATACACATTTCCAAAGATGTAAGTGTCGTTGTTGTGTTGAACATTTTTATTACCATCATGTAAGCATACTAACCATGCTGACCACAACGCGGATCATAATTTACTATTCAGCTAATAAACTTTAATGCATAATTTGCCGTTTCTCGTTCAAACCGGAGAAATTAAAAATATCAGTAATCCTAGACTGATTAGATTTGGTTTCTCCTATGAATTGCCACGAAGATTCAATCAAATACATTCAAATGTATCTAGAATCATTCACACATAACATAGCAATGGATTGCTAATGCTTGGGTGATAACTGTTGTTTTTTAATTGTTCTGCCACCATTGCATACTGTACTTCGTAGGCCTACTAAAACCCACTTTTAGTTAGATTTGCCGATAAAATACCTATTTTATACTCATCCATCTATATTCCTCCATCCTCAGCTTCGGTTTACCTCAACCCTTTTAACACTTGCGGGAAATCAAAAATATAGGCTTCTAATTAAGGTAGGAAATTGGTGGAATTGTATACAAACTAACATTGCTATTAAATTAATAAGTCATATCTTATTATTTAGAATTAAAATTAGTTAAATACACTTTAAACGGTTTTAGGTAATTTTTGGTTATTGGTTTTTAATTATAAATTCAGGAGTTTTCTTTTATTACTGATCTATTTTCTTAATAACAATGAATTCTTCATCTATTTGATTTATGTTATCGTTCATATAAATTAAGTATAATTATCTGATTTATTAAAACATTCTGTATTGTATCATTTAATTAGACGATGTTTCTAAAATAATTAGGCAAGAGCATTACTTATTCAGTATTCGAAGTGTTTTACATTGTATAATTGTTTACGTTGTATATCTATACAATAACATACAATACAATAACATTCTATAATATATGTATTTTATAGAATGTTATTGAACACTAATAAATATGCAAATCATATATATACTACAAAAAAACTCAAGATATTGTTTTATTTTATTTCTTTAAACATTCTAATCTATAAAAAAAATATAAATTTTATAGTGTATTTATTGTTTTTCTATCAATTTCAAGTTGATCTACTGCCATATAAAACGTAAGTCAAAAGTATAGTCAGCGAAAACAAAATAACAGTACAGACCAACTCTGTCAGGGTCCATGGGCGGAAAAAAACAAGTAAGTAAAACGCGAGTAAAACCGCAAAGTACAGCAAGCTAAATAATATAATAAAAACTGTAGAACATAATTAAATATACAGATAAATGACTCGTTTATTGCTATCGTTTTATCCTTGTACAATTTAACTACGAACCTATTCTCCGTTTCTCAATAATCTTTATTAATTAAATCTGATTATCAGAGTTCCTTGATTTTTTTGGCAACAGGAGTTTTTCATCCAGAAAAACTACTATTCCCGAGGGATAGATCAAACATACATTACTACGAGCGAAGCCGGGAAGAAAGGCTAATGATATATATATATATATATATATATATATATATATATATATATATATATATATATATATATATATATATATATAATCATTACATAGTATAAAACAAAGTCCCCTACCGCGTCTGTCTGTCTATCTGTTCGCGATAAACTCAAAAACTATCGAACGGATTTTCATGCGGTTTTCACCGGTGGATAGAGTGATTAATGAGGAACGTTTTAATATATAATTTATTAACGATTTTTTCATAATCAGGGCGGGACAACGTCTGCCGGGCCCGCTAGTAACAATATATTTTAATGTTCCTAGTCAATGTGTACATAGCTTACAGTAATATTGGTATCTGCACTGGTTACAAACCGTATCGCAGATATCACAATGTCATATGATGAAAACTAAAACAAACAGTGACTTAAACATATGTAATAAATAAAAACTTAATTTGAGTTACTAAATATAATTAACTAAATATGTGAGATTATTGTGTAAGACGGTATTCCGAGTGAGAGAAGAGTGTTTTATGATAGTAATCAGTGAATTGTTTTTTTTAGATAAAAACACAATAAAAATATAACACAAGCATTCAGATTTCAAATCCGTGAAGCCGAATTATTACTTGTTGCACACTGAGTCCAAAAATCCGTGACGATATTTTTCCTGGGTGATTTGAACCCTTACTTATTCACAGAGATGATCCGGCAATCGAATGAATTAAATATTTTGTTCCTCAAGTTTCACTATATGTACAACGTAGAGGTGGTGTAAAATTTATTGAAGCACGGAATTCGAGCGGAAAATTTTTACGGCGATAGCTAAGAGATATGTTAAATAATAAGTAGTTTCAAAACACAAATAACCGTATTATGTAGAATAATTGCAAGGAAAGTTATTTTTAACTTTATTGTAAATTTATTTATAATCCTACATAAAATTTGTATCAACATAGTATTGGAATTTAAGTGATAATAATTTATCGACATCAATGTCAAACGTGTTAATGCCAATAAAATGTAATTACAAATTCAGCTGTTTAATGTTTATTTCGAAACATTTCCTATTTATTATTGAAACTACTAAACCTTGGTAAAAGTACGTTTTTATGATGTCTTTATAGGTATATTTTATCACGTAACTAGCGGATACTCACGACTTTCTCTGCGTTGTTTATTATATTAACAATATATTTTGCGTATAAAGGAAAAACATGAATAAATTAAAAGGAAAAATATACATTGCTTACAAAATTTCTTTGAAATCAATGTTATCCATTTACCTCAATCCTATTGGACATGCGCACCACCCCTTTTGTCCCACTTCACACATTGCTAAACGCGTTGTACCTAATATAAAAAAAAACCGTATATTAAATGAAGATATCGGATTTTTTTAAATAATAAAACTAGGAAATTGTGATCACAATCTAATCAATAGTTTATGCGTGATGCGCGCATAACAGCTGACTTCTATTATTTTATTAATATAGAGAGACAAATGATTTGTTGATGTATCAAAATTGATGACAAAAGAGAACATAATACATTAGTTGCAGGAAACTAATGTTTACGTGATTGATTCCCGGTTTCTGAGATACTCGGTTAAACTACCGATAGCTATTGACTCATCAAAGTTACCCATAAGATTAACTGTCAATTGGCCCGTTGATTTTACTGACATTTAACGTATGATTGTGTGTTCAGAAACACAATTTGACAAGTTATCGAACCAATAACGCTCTTGAACAGATAAACTACAATTAAAGTACCTCAGAAACTGGGCATAAATGATTTCATTATATTTTATGAAGTCGTTGTATTCGTGATGAAACTTAATTAATTGATAGAGCAAATGTCAAATTTAATTTTACACTTTATACTCCATTATATAAGTTCCTGAACACGGATAGGAACGATTGCCTACCTATGAAGTTTAGCTCATAGTGGCTTTGGCAGGTAACAGGTAACAAAGTCGTGTAATATATCAGCCTACTTTCCCTAAGTTATTATATAAAACTTAATCTTTTCATATTTTCTTCTGGATAGTATTAGAAAACGATCTAACATATTGCCACACCATTAGTATCGTGGCAGTTCCTCGTTACATTTCGACCCCATTACACTTCAATGAAATATAATTGTACTTACATTTTAGTATAAGAGCTAATTTTTATATATGTTTTATGTGTAGTTATAAAAATACGTTTTCTCAGTTGCAGACAGTTTTGATGGTTCTAACACTTAGCCAGTATAACTAAAATGCGTGAGTGCATGAGAATACTCATCCGTTGGTGCAACTGAGACAGTGATAGATCTTCCGCGCTCTTTACTCAGCATCTGTCGGTACCTCAGTATGTCTTATTTTATTATATAGGTATTTTATGATAGCAAAATAAAAAAATGGACCTTATAATTGACAAATTATTTTTTTGTCTATTTCAAAACAATCGTTCAAATATAGCCATCATATCCATTGCGTTTAAAATAAAAAAAAATAGTTTTATAAGAACTTATTTATTGT
Source organism: Antheraea yamamai (assembly GCA_036509395.1). Taxonomy (NCBI): domain Eukaryota; kingdom Metazoa; phylum Arthropoda; class Insecta; order Lepidoptera; family Saturniidae; genus Antheraea; species Antheraea yamamai. The sequence continues at coordinate 9,485,722 of AP028429.1, forward strand.
TTAGATTTTGAAATGATTTTATTCAATATAGTCAATGTAGTGAATATCATTATCTTTGTTGTCAGTACATTAATCCAGTTTCAGTTTTTCAATGTCATGCACCAGAAGCATTTTTGATCTTAATTGTTTTCTTTTTGTTATTGCAGAAAAAACAAAATTATTTAAATGCATCTGCACTATCATTTTGAATCAAAATATTTACTGGTGCAATCGAAACATTATCTTTAAGTAATTAAAGATGATTAGAAAAGTCATAATTTCCTTGAGAAATTGATGGTTGTTTTTTGTTTTTTCGAACTGACTTTGGCCTAGCAAGGCCTTAACAGCTTACCGGACTACTACAAAAATTGTTGGTTGTAATATTGGTATAGATTCTGCTGTAAGTGACGACTGTTGATGAGATGATTCTATGGTTGATTCTGGTAATACCGGCGTTACGAGAGATGATCTGTGTCAAATGAACTGTGAAAGTTTTATCTTTCGATAATATTTTCAGCTCTTACAGATACTTTAGTAAAATATTTTTTTATCAATGTTGTAAATTATCTGTAACATTCCCTATGATGTGGTTATCATCATAGCCCGTCTATCCACTTGGTAGCACAATATTTTAGGTTACGTATTTTCTCGAATTCTATTTTTTGTTTTTACATTTTTGCAAGGTTTCTTCAGAAAATGATATTATTTTCTCACTACTTTAATTGCAAAAAAGATAAATTAATTCGTCTCTCATGATGATACTTTATTAAAGCCGGATCACATTTATTGTATAAACTATACAAATAAATAATAAAAACATGGATATTTGGCGAATAATAAGACAATACATACTGAGGTACCGAGGAATGTGCATTATAGCGCGCTTTGTCACTATGTGACTCGCACCTACGGGTGAGTATTCCCACGCGCTCGCACATATAAGTTAGTCTGACTAAGTGCTAGAACCATCCAAACTATCTGACAACCGCGGAAACGTATGTACTTTTATAATTACAAAAAAACATATATAAAACATAAGTACTATATAATAATAAATATGACAGTATATTTCATTGAAGTATAAGGGGGTCTAATTGTCTGACAATATTTTAAATCGTTTTCTAGTACTACCCAGAAGAAAATATGAAAAGATTGAGTTTCATAATTTAACGAAAGTAGGCTGAAATATTTCACGCGTTTGTTATTTGTTGCCTGCTAAAGCCACTATAATCTAAACTTTATAGTAGGCCGTCGTTCCCACCTATGTTAGGGGCATACGTTGAAAAACTTAAAGCTTTTGTAAAATAACGAAAGTCTGTCGGTCACTAATTTATAATTTCATATAATTTATAATATCACTTATACATGACGATAACACACAGGCTATAAGTTATAAAGGTATTGTTTAGACTGACCATATTATAGGAAGTGTCAAGTAAATTGAAATAAATTCTAGCATCTGAGAGATACATTGGTGTGCGCTGCATGAACTGTTAAATTTACAAGATGGTGTGATAATTTCTAGGGATACAAACGCAAACGAACTTGCTGGTGGGCTCTTGTTAATTCAGAATAATTAATGTATCATTTCAAACTAGTGACACACCCCGGCTACGCATGGGTAATGGGGCATATTCTGCCTACCTGTTTTGTTTGTTATAGAATTGCATCGAAGTGATGCGTCGAATATATGGGTTAGATTATAATTTAATTTAATTTTTACACTACGTGTAGACATTCATTATTGTAATATATATTATATTAACATAATATCATTGGCCATATGAGCGATGTACTTCGAAAACTTTATGGAGGTTCTCGTCGCGAAATCTTAGTACGATATCCCTTTTGTCGAATTGTTGACCACCAATCACAACTGCTACTCATCTTGATTTTGTGATTAGAGAATCTTGTGTGCAACTATGTCATCTAGTTCAACTAACAGACAGACGCGGTGGAGGACTTTATTTTATAATACGTAGTGAATAGTAATAGTAATGATGTCAATGTAATCGTTGAGCTACTAAGTTATCATGTCATTATTTCTGTGTTACTGGCTTACTTATTTTTGCCTTAATAGACGAATATAAATAGTTCGTATGGTGTAGTGTCTGCTATTCAGTCCTTTTAGTAAAGAACTACACAATGTACGTCAATGGAAAGCAGCGCACGAATAACATACCTCTACATATGAACTTTGGGAAATATTTATTGGATACCTTACGACTCAAAAATCATGAAATTGCACTTGTAAGTTGGTAACATAACCAAATTTATAATTTACTAACTAAATACTACAATTGTATAATAACTTGTTATTTTAATTCATATTATTAAAATATGAGTACCTATACACCTAGTCGAGATATATATTTTTTTAAATACTTGTAATGTATAATATATTATTATACACTTTTTAATAATTGTTTCAAAATTATATACGAAATGAAATTTTATTAAGTATAAACTACAATTTTATTTACATTATTCAAACCCCCTTTTGAATACATGCCATTAATCGACGCCGCCAGTCATCGATTGCAGTCGTTTATATCAATTTCTTCCGCTGCTTTAAGCAAAAATTGTGTCTAAACTGAGCAAGGTTGCCCGACCCTCTTACGATCTTCGAAGCTTAAATCTTGGTTGGCGCGTAACCATAGCAGTGCAACGCGATAAACGCGACTCCACGTCTCTCTCGCGATCACACCATCTTTGAAAATGAATAAAAATGAATTTCGGAAAGCGCAAACATTCTATATTCAAAATTAGTTAAAGTATACCTGGCCATCTATCATAATGATTTCAAAAGAAAATAATTTACAGATAGAAAGAACTTCATTCATTAAATAGGTAATATGTAGGAGTAACCCTTGGATACGGGTAAAGGTAACTGGATGCTGTATAGAGGTTTATGACTTTACCTTGGTCTCTTTTTTTCCTTTGTACAAGAACAAATTAACCCTGTAGCTAAATCTGCAAAAAAAAAATTGTCCTACATATTAACTAATACTTTATTGTTATACAGGAAAATGGTGAAACTAATGAAAAATTATCATACAAGGCTTTAACTCAAAACGCTGTTAACTATTCGACATACTTAAAAAGGTTAGGCGTTGGTAAAGGTGATACGGTCGCAATAGGGTCTGAAAAACGCATTGAGATCGTCCAAACAATGATTGCCGTCTTATTTACGGGAGCAACCTGCACTACTTTTGACTCTAGTGGTGGTCGAGGTAAGAATACTATATTATAGTACACGGTTGTTTTTAATATATTCCGATTACTTTAATAATTATTTTGATTCTAGCGGATTTCAGGCATAAAATGACTGTAGCAGAACCAAAATATTTCATTTGTTCTAAATTATTTTGGACAACTTACAAAGATATACTAAAGAACTATATATGTATTGAAAATATATTAACGTTTGACGAAGAATTTGAATCAGTAGCTTCAATTAAAAGTATGGTGACGATAGACGAAGACGTAAATCAATTTGAGCTCAGCGATGTACAGGGCAGTATAGATACAGCTCTCATCCTCTATTCATCCGGAACGACTGGAATGCCAAAAGGAGTACAATTAACGCATTCTAACTGTATTATTAATAGCTTACCAGACGAGTAAGTTATATTATTTTTTTGTCTTACACTCATAGTTTTATACCGAAAGAAAGGTTTTGACAGAATACATATGAATTGTACAATAAATACAGATTATATAAATCTAATAGACACTACTATATATACTGTAAATTAAAAAATACCTCACGATTATAGTATACACCACAAAGTGATTTGTATAAAGTGAACTTTATCAAAAACTTTTCATTATACCATGATTTTTTTTTCGAACTTACTACGATATTGGCCTATAAAGGCCTTAACAGCTTTACCGGACTACTAAGGCGAGCGCTTAAGACACTCAGCCGATTTAATTTTAACAACTAGCTCAAGGGTGCACGGCACACCTCGGCTTGGGTTATCGCCTAGTTTATGCAATTCGCGACATTTTTTTTATACGTGGGTAAATCCTTTATGGATAAATCACCCTCTTCGGGGAGAGAGTGGCTTATGTCCGAAACGCACGGACTAAAACCCCCACGGTGAACGTCTGCCGCTATAGTTGAGGCGACACGAGATCTATACGTCTAAAATACGTATAAAGTCTGTACTTTATCGTGCCGCCCCAGCGGTTGGCCCATCAGCAAAAGTGCCGCCGCCGGGCCACGTCTTGTTAGGAGAAAGCCGTGTACACAACGGCCGTCACCTCCAGCCGCCGGACCTGTGCAATGTGAAGATGGGCCCCCGACCCATCTTCCCTAGTCCGGTTAGGGGGGAGGAGGCGGACAAGCCGCCGCCTCCTCGTGCCTACCCTCCATTGGCAGATAGAGTCACTTTGAGGGTCCTGCTCACGGACCCTCTCCATCGTCTCTTTCTGCGAGACGACTTCCTCGCAGAAGGAGGCCATAACATTCCACACATCCTCGCTACCGAGCATGGCCGCAACCACGCTCAGCAGCGAGAGATCTTGTCCTATCGCCGCAGCCAGAGTGCGACGTTGCTCTTCCCACGCAACACACTCAAACAGAGTGTGCTGCGCGGTGTTCGGGTCAACATCGCACTGAAGGCATACGGCGGTCGGCTCCCTGCGTGCTATCCGGTGCAGGTACCAACCGAAGCACCCGTGGCCGGTCACCGCATGCACGATCGGAGCGTCAGGGCGACCCACTTCCTCTGGTACCAATCCGGCAGCACCGGGCGGACGTCGTCCATCGCGTATTGACCGTAACGCGCGTCTGCCAGGTCCTGCTACCACCTCTACAACATTTCCTCCCTCAGACTTCTTCTTTCCTCTATTTCTCTGGGACCTAGAGGCTCCCCCATTCTTTTCTTAACCGCCGTATAGTTATACACGGCGTCAAACACCTCCGCTTCTGGCTCCCAGGGAAGGGAGCCGGCAAGCACCATGGCCACCACCGAAGACACCGTCCGGTAGCCTCGTATCGCCCTCAACGCCACAGTACGCTGCGCAGCTCGCAGCGCACGGATATTGGTGGCGTTAAGGGCGTCTACCCATAACGGCGCCCCGTAGACGGCCATGGACCGAACGACCCGTAAGTAGAGGCGGCGGCAGTCGGCACCTGGCCCCCCCGTGTTGGGGAAGAGAATTCGCAAACTAACAGAGTTAACCTAAGCCAAGCTACATATTCATACGTATATAAGTTAGTGAGATATATATGTGTACCAAACATTTATACCTCAATAGCTCTTATACGTATTTCGTGTCGGATAGTCTCTTTTGTCTGAACTAATTCAGTTCGATAAGGGAAAAAATAAAACCCTAAAAATTCCATGTGTAGGGATGTGTGCGTGCACGTGTGTGGAGGTGATATGTATTCAAGGGTTCCACGCCGAGGGAACGGACCTAGGCTTGAGCTGTTGCCGAGGGGGAGCTAGTTTGGTTTATATCATGACTAAATTTACAAAGTTTCAATTTTATAAAACTCAAACTTTTTATATTAATTAGGTACAACGAAACAACTTTACAAATAGGATTTATATTTGGAGAATGGTATCACAATTACGATATCTTTATGACATTTAAATTTCTATCTGCTGGAAAGAAAATTGTATTTGTAACAACCGCTACTCCTGAATCGTTTTTACAATGCGTCGAACATTGTCAAGTAAGTAAAGTATATTAAGTAGATGTTAACTCAATTAAAATCTAACGGAACAAATTGCACTAATATGTAACTAGAATAATTATTATGATCAACCAAATCATTAACGTGCAGTTAACGAAATTAACTATATATAAAGTGTATTATATATAGTGAAATATTTCTTGAAAGAGGTCAGCTATATTATCATTAGAGCTCATATTTACTGATAAAAAATAACAATTGAATTGACTTGGATGGATTTAGGAATGACTAATGTTTTGAGTTACAAATATTTTCTTTGTTGGTGCTTGGTTGGTAAAATAGCAAAAAATAATATATTACATAAGTGATATAAATGGGTTTTCTACAGTGACAAATTAACGTCGAAATTAAATGTATAATAAAGAACAAAAAGATTCAAAAGTTATAAACAAATAAGCTGTCATTACGAAAAAATAAACTCACCTAAATATGTTTGTGGAATCTAATTCCATGACAACCTAAGAGATAAATTAAATTAGAAGAGCATAAAAACAAACTACACTTATGGAACAACAGTAACTTAGCATAATTTGTGTTTTGTACCAGAGTTATCTGACGCCATATAATCGACGAAGACCTAAATTTTTAATGTCTGTAGAATGTCTTTATAAGCCATCCTTATTTTCCAAATCTTTTACCAATTGTTTCCAAAGTTTATAATGATTTCATACAAACGACATTTGAGTCGTTTCTATTTATTAAATTGATTTACACCTCTTACTATTTATTTATTCTATTGGTGCAATAATGCAATCAAAATAATAAAAAAAGCCTAACAATGATTCACGAAATTTTAATGATAAAATATGCATTGCGTATTGTAAGTAGAAATATATGATTTATTCCTTTTTTTTTTACTGATAACCAATATTAATTTAATGTAGACAGAATCTGATATAATACAAATCGAAATAGAAAAATGTTCATCAGTAATTTACTCTTATACATTGGTTAAGCTTTCGCAAATGAATAGAGTGAGAAGTGCTTGATTCGTTTAAACCTTAAGAATACACTTATAAAAGTTCAAATACTACTACTACCGATTCGGTAAACATTCCATTTATAGGGAATGATTCGGTCAGAAGATCTTTTAAATAGCTTTTTTCAAATTAAAATGACGTAAGGGTATATTGTTCACAATCGTTTATTATTATATTATTGTGTGCAGAGAGAGCGGGTCATTCCGACACATGTCTATCGTTCACGTAAAGATCTACTCTATAACAACAATTTCAAAGTGAAATCTGTTTCGTAAATATAGCTTGAACATATTGTCGGTATTTTATTTCATTTTGGTACGGATATACTGCAATAAATTGTAAGCTGTTGTAGATATATATATAGAATAAAGACATCTGACATTTAATGAAAATAATAATCATTTTCAGGTTAACATAGCATTTCTAGTACCTGCATTTATAATTAGTTTGACAAAGCTAAATAATAACAAGAATTATAATACCGAGACACTCAAAATAATGTATTCGCGTTCAAACCCTTTAAGTAGTAAAATTATTGACAAAATTAAAGAAAGGTGAGTTTTGTTACGAATATATATTTTAGTATATTGTTTTTAACTAAATACAAACATAAATAAAATACTTCTTAAAACTTGAATAATTTCTGTAAAATAAAAATATATTAATGAGATTATTTATTGTTCAATACATGTTAGAAATAAGTATGTATAAATGTGACAATGAAAGACAAATTAATTTGAATAATACATAAATAAATTATGCGAAAACAAAATATTGAAATACCTTTTTTCTCCTCTATTTTTCAACAGAATTTCTTTATTTACCTTTGTCTAGTAGTTATTGACGAGCTCTTTTGTTATCAATAAAAACATCGGAAATTCTTTTTTACAGAAATACAGAGAGTAATATCTATATTTTTTTTTATATCATAACAGGCAAACGAACAGACAGGTCACCTGATGTTAGGTGATACCGCCGTCCATAGACACTAGTAACACCAGGGGAGTCGCAAGTGCGTTGTCAGCCTGTGTTGGGGGGAGGGAGAGGGACAGGGGAAGGGAGGTAGGCCTCCGGCACTCTCACTGACCGAGCGAAACGCAACAATGCAAGCACTGTTACTTCACGTCCGTTTTCTATGAGGGGGTGGTACTACTACCCCGGGCGACCCGACCCATTCATGCTGTAACCAGTAATATCTTCAACGTGGCTCTACTACCGACCACCTACAACAATATATTAACATGCGAATAAAAAACTTTGAACCCCTAATTATGGTAAAATTTCGACCACTGGACGACCACTAACACATACAGTAGTACATAATATTTTAATAATTTATTTTAGGTTTCCAAAACTACAAAATGTTCTACAAGGTTACGGTATGACTGAAGCTGGTGAATTAGCTTCAGAAATATGGCAAAAACATAATTATAAAGAAGGTAGTGTCGGCGTAGTATCACCAGGATATACGTTGAAGGTAAATTAATCCATAAAAGAGTATATAAAATTATTGTAACCAAATCTTCTAGATCCAAGTCGATAAACTTCTAACAAAAGATTTTCAATAATTCATAAATATTTTGATTTTGATGTTTTGTTAGAAGTAATTAATTCACAGTTTAATTTAATGTTTCATAAATTTTATTTCAACAAGCTATAGCCGGTGCCTTACTTTTAGGTGGTGGATATAGATACAAGAAAAATATTAGGTACCAATGAACGTGGTGAAATTTGTCTAAAAGGTCCTGCATTCATGAAAGGTTATATAGGAGTTGATTCATCAGTTTACTTGGATGAGGAAGGATTCTTTAAAACTGGCGACTTAGGTTATTACGATGAAGACAAATATTTCTACATTGTTGACAGGCTCAAAGAATTAATTGTATGTGATGGCTATAAGGTATGAAAATCAAAACTTTGGGCGTTGGTTAATTAGTTAGATTAATATAAAAGTAACGTTAGAATAATGTCATTATAAATAGCTGTGATATACTCAATTAACAGTAAATTGATCGGTCTTCTTTGGTGTATGTAATAAAGTCGGTTACCACAGTAGTCGAATTTAACATCTAGAATAAATCTTATTGCTTTCCAGTTCCCTCCAATACAATTGGAAACACTACTCCTGCTACATCCAGCAGTTTGTGATGCAGGTGTTGTTGGAAAGCCAGTTTCCGATGATGGTGAAGAAGCTACTGCTTTTGTTGTAAAGAAACATGGATCAGACGTTACTGAATCAGATTTAGTTGATTATGTTGCAGCAGAAGTAAGTATTGGCGTACCAATTTATAATCAATAATCACTGGTTATTAGCAAAAATGCAACACAAATAAAGTAATTATAAACTCTAAAATTGAATTACACAATCACCTTTTTGCACGTCTAAATTCCAAGGATGTGCAACTCTCTTACTGGAGATGAATTTCTTCTTATAACTTTATTAGTATATTCGGAATAAATGGAGTTATATATTTAACTAGCCGCCCGGCCCGTTATTGCACGAGTGTACTAAAGTAGAAAATGATACCAAATCGTCCCTTTACATTACAACCATATAATGAAATAAAATCGAAACTGAGCGACTGAATCTATCAATAGTTTTGAAAATCTCCCTGCTGTCTTTTGTTTTTCTTATCCATATACTTCATTATATGAACAATTTGTAATTCAAGTTTTTCACATTTCCGTACGATTTTTTTAAACATTTTCTTTCATACTAACCTGGTTTTGACAATTATAAACACAATAAAAGTATAATTAGCCGAACAGGTGCAACCGATCTGAAGTATAAGTATATATATAGACAATAATTTTATTGTTACTGACATACAATTTCAGGTAACTCAATACATGCAATTACGAGGTGGAGTAATATTTATTGAACAAATACCTAGAAATCCGAGGGGAAAAATTTTACGCCAGCGCTTACGAAATATGTTGCAACAAAATTCTAATATCTAATGTTTAATGAAATATTTTCAATCTGTATTGTAAAGGAGATAAACATTTCCAAGGACTAATAGCATCATTCTTATGTATTTAAGAACTTTAAGACTTTTTTTCATTTGGTGTTGGGTACCGAATGTAAACATTCTTAACACATGCTCAGCCTGAATCGTAGTTATCCGTTCAGCTCGTATATTTTTATGTAAAATTTGCCGTACCTTATTCAAACTAAAATTAATAATATTAACTGATTCTGTTAGAATTATCTCCAAATATAACATGACGTAACATGTTACATGATAAAACATTTACGCAGGCTGGCATGACACCAACAAATAGCGATGAATTGCTATTGTCTTGGTGGTTACTGTTATTTTTGAGTTGTTCTGTCACCATTAGGTACAGTACTTCATAGGGATACTAAGGCATATTTTAGTCGAAATTGCCGGTAACAAAAATGTTTTGGATCCTAAAAATTCTCAACTTCAGTTCCCCGCAACACTTTTAACACTCGCAGGGAATCTGAATTGTAGGTTTTTTAGTGCCTACACTACTGTGTGTATGCTATGGATGCTACGGTATGTTGCCTTTAACTTCTATAATTTGAAATTGGTGGAATTTTGGTGGTTGGTGGTGGTGGTGGTGCTATTAAATAAATACCTAACGTCCTATTATTTAGAATTATAATTAGGAAAATACACTTGAAACAATTTTAGAAATGTTAATTGTTAATTTTTAATAATGAATTCAAGAGTTATTCTTTCATTAGTAATCATTTTCTTAATTACAATGATTTTTTCATTTATTTTCTTTATGTTATCGTTCACATAAATTACCTATACTTCGTTAGAACATCTTTATAAAAATAATTAGATAAGAACACTACTTATTTAATATTCGAAGTGTTCTAGACTATATAAATAAATTGTTACATTACAAAAGAAGCTAACTCCAATTTTAGCCCGTTCTAATATTTTACATTATTTTTCAAAATCTTAAAATGTTGTACATCTTCTTCTATCTATCTATACGTATAATAAGAATGTAAATCTAACGTGTCTGTACATTTTCAATTTTCGTGAAATTTTTAGAAATGTCTGTCTGTTTGTATGTACACGCGTCACTGCTAAGGTACTGGGTTCACAATAAAACCTCATGCAAGAAAATTATAAAGCATATACCCGGGAGTAACTTAGTTTTTGTCTCATTAAAATTGGTCCATTCTATCAAAAGTTATCGTAATTTTAATGACACCGCGACTTAAGTATGAGAGAACAGTAGATAAGCAAACGGACTAAATACGTTCAGATTCATTTATTAGTCATTGTTTTGTACACCAGGTTCCACGTAAACGAAGTTGCGGGCACAGCTAGTGTGAAATATGAAGGTCATAAAAAAACTAAAAACCTTATGAACGGCAAAATTTTAACTCCGTCCTTGGTGTATAACAACTGAAAAACTTAAAAAAATAAACGTTTTATGTACGATTAAAATTGGATTTAACTGATTTTGAAATATATCGACTCCAATATTTAAATGTTATTGAACACTAATAAATATGTTAAACATTCTACAATAAAGCTCTTGTTTTAATTTTATTTCGTTGAACGATAAAAATATTTTATAATACTAATTAATTATTATATTAATTAGTATTATTTTATATTAGTTATATTTATTATTTTTATATCATGACGCTACGACTCTTTGAAGTTTATCCATACATACATACGTAGGTCAGAAAGTATGCTCAGCGAAAAGGAAAATAATATTGTAGGCAAATTGCGTAGCTCAGCGAGATATGTCGGGGTTTACGGGCGGAAATATAATCACAAGTAAAACCGCAAATTACAGCTAAATCTTAAGCTAAATAAATAGTTAAATCATAAAATTAAAAAAAAGTGTGTTTATTCTTATGTACACGCGTTAGAAGTTTTACTTTTTTGGCGTAACAAGTTAAAAATCTTTTCAATAATGTTATTTCGCTTTATTCAACGTTTGTAGAAAAAACGACACTAACAATAGAAAAAAGGTATAGGTACATTGAAAGTTTTAATACAAAGAAATACAAACAACAAATACAAAGAAACAAAATGTTGACTATAGCTAACTTCAGGGTGTCGGTTTTTCGTGACGGTGTGCGCGCGCATCGTAATAACTTCAGGGTGTCGGTTTTTCGCGACGGTGTGCGCGCGCATCGTAAAAATTTACTCTCATCATTTTTCCCTAACGCGCCAAAAGAAGTATAACTTCAAAACTGTAGTAACATCATTTAATATACAGTTAACTAACTCGTTCAATTACATGATTTTATTCTTGTACAATTCTACTGTGAACCTACTATCCGTCTCTTTATTACTTTAATCTAATTATCGAGGTTCGTTACTTTTTTCCATTAAATTAGTTTCTAATTATTCTTTACATGATAATTTCCTTCACAATATATGTTTTGAATATGTTGAGAGGTTTTTTAAAATCTATTTAAGAATTAAGTACTTATCCAATACCGAAAAGATATATATATAAATGTGGAATTTAAAATATTAATACTCTAATCGCATATATTATAAAAAATCAGTTATCTATAAAATCTTCTAACGATATTTATATTACATTTTTATATAAACTCTTTTACCATTTAAATTGGCTGGGTTTCACCTCGGAGCAATTTAGCTCGTAGACTTTTCCTGAGAATGGTCCCTGCGGGCTGAAATAGGTTTCTTAAAAGAAAATCGAGTTAACCAGGCATGATTGACTTAATTGTGAAAAGATTTATTTTACAAGATTAAAGAAATTTTTAGTGTAATATTTAACTATATCACGCAGGGGAATATCCCTTAAAGCGACTCTGTACGTGTAACCAAAAATTAATTGTGTCTATAAATTATTCATATTTATTACTCTTAAGTGACTTTTGAAGCTAAAACAACGAATTGAGGAATTCCATTTATTTAAATATTTAATACTATATAACCACCCTGGCATTGCACACGTTCAACATATTAATGTGACGTCATAAGCGTCCAAACGATTAAGAGACGTATAATAAACCTGATCTATTTTTTTGTTCTTTTACTTTTAAATTAATGATAGTAAAAATTTTAAAAAAGCTACTTTAAACGAGGAAGATATAAAAAAATAATAAAAATCAGCCTAGTCATATAATTTTTGAAATTTGTTGGCGACATTAAAAAATATAATGATGTTGCAATTAAAGCTCTTAAAATATGATAAACTGACATATTGTACATGATAGATATACATATTTTATGTATGATTTTTTTGCATTACTGTAATATAAAATATTTATTACTGAAATAGGCTCTAAGATTTATAAATATATTATAATGTAATCTCATAATCGACAATCGCTTCAAATTTCCTTGCGACATATTCTTCTTTCAAGCATTTCCACAAATAGCAACTTTTATCCTCGTTCCTTTATAGCGTCTTCTTTATATCATCTAAATATATACTACTCTAACTTCTGCCCGCGACTTCGTCTGCGTGGAATAATTACTTTGGGTTAACGTTAACTTTAACTCGCGACTTCGTTTACGTAGAAGGTGAACATATTTTTAAATAATACGTACGTTTACCCCGATTTTGAAACATTCTTCATTGGTGTTCCGCTTCTATTTGGTCTTAAAGTGTTATATAGCCTATATATAGCCTTTCTCGATAAATGAGCTATCTAACACTGAAATAATGTTTCAAATCGGAGCAGTAGTTCCTGAGATTAGCGTGTTCAAGCAAACAAACTCTTCAGCTTTATAATATTAGTATAGATAATACAAAATTTATCATAATTATCATTATATTATCATGTGCTCTATTTTATTTTTATATGTCATAGGAGCCAAAGGAACAGGGTCACCTGATGTTAAGTGATCACCACCGTCCATAGACACTAACAACACCAGGGGAGTCGCAAGTGCGTTGCCAGCCTGTATCTGGGGGGAAGTGGGGAGGGAAGAGGGGAACGGGAGGGGAAGTGGCCTTCCGGCGCTCTCGCTGATCAAACGAAACGCAACAATGCAAGCACCGTTACTTCACGTCGGTTTTCTGTGGGTCGGGTGGTAGTACCCTGGGCGAGCCGACCCATTCCTGCTGAAACCAGTTGGGTTCACCGTGGCTCTACCACCATTATCGGTTACAGCGACATCTAAAAAAGAGAATCTCAACAGTCTACTTAAAAATTGATCAACAACTATCAATCTTTTTTATTTATACGACTTTTTCACTGCTTAAAGGATAGCATTAAATACACTTCAATGTATTTCTCATTGAGAAATACCACTTTGAAAATTGTATCGTTAAATCGTAGGCGAGCGATATAGACGAGAACGCATTGGCGAGGAACACGTAATTGAGTCAGAGTACCTTTGATGTTGCATGGAATTAGAGCAATTAAATCCCTTGAAGTGGAAAATACACTTACATTTGTATATACTTTTATATTTTACATAATATTTCAATTTCGTACGCAGATACAGTGAGTGTTAGACTTAATTCTAGTCCTTTTACTTCGAAACTGAATATATGCTTAATTAAATTAAAACAATGTTATTATCTAATGTAATCCTTCATGACATTAGTTTTATTTGGCCCTAATGGATAATACGAATACTCAAGTATGCCTTTTTCCTGGTCAATACCTCCTTGATGCACTAGACAGGTTGCAGCGACGGGCTGTCCGTATTGTGAATGATGCAGACGTTACTAACAACCTTGAACCGCTTCAGTTGCGAAGAGACATAGCCTCACTGAGCGTCTTTTATCGTCTGTATCATGGCGAGTGTTATGAAGAGCTGTTTGACCTTATTCCATCTTCTCCTTTCCACTATAGAACTACACGGGCAGGTACACGCCACAGTTTCACAGTAGCAACCATCCCGGCAAGAACGAAGAAGTTCGAAAGCTCTTAGTTTTGTCGTACTGTGAAGATGTGGAATCGTCTCCCAGCCAGTGTGTTCCCTTCCTCTTATGACATGAGGTCCATCAAACGAGGCGTAAAGAAGCACTTTTGCAGGTCGGCATGATAGCGATGACTGCCATTGCTATTTAACATTGACAGTCGCCGTTATTTATAGACTGTACTCTACTTTCCATCAGGTACAGAGCAGTCATTTTGCTGAACCAGTTTAAAAAAAAAAATGCCTCTAAATCTTTCCTGTTATATCTGGTCAAAAAGATATTACAAATGACCTTCCAGCCCCACATAACACTGCAACGCAGGTAGTGTTACTTTGTTGCAGGAATAGGTGATAGGTGTGATGCTGACACAAGCGAACCTTACAAAGGTGGTACCCCTAATAATAGACAGACATTTCTTCTTTTTTAATCATAGGTCGATTGAGCGCGTAATAAGGCCTTAGGCCGCTTGCATCCATCTCCTGCTATGCTCGAAAAGCAAAATATCCCTATAGACATAAGTTCACGCTATACAAGACGTGTGTCCGCCCCATACTAGCCTATAGCTGCCCCGTATTCGCTCACGTGTCATATCCTAACTTGCATAAGATGCAGGATTTGCAAAATCGCTTCTTAGATCAGTCGATGCATATAAGACCTCATACGGACGATCGACCTTCAAAGGATATAAAGCTTCCTTCGATCTAGGCGCACGTCAAGTTCCTCACGACTAATTATTTTGATAAAGCCGCAAACCATCTCATCCCGTTAATAATATCCCCTCGAACTACACTCCCAAATCCAGCAATGAGCGCTATAAAAGACGACCAAAAAACAACTTAACTCATACCCTCGATAAAATGATGGCGTTTGAGCTCGTTTCCATAGGACTGAGTGTCTTAAGTGCTCGTCCGAAAATCCCGGTGAAGTTGTAAAGGCGAGTTAGGACAACACCACATAGCAAGGTCGTAATTTTTTTATTGTACAGTACTTCTTACTAACTATTATAAAATCAAACACGTCTATCTAAGAAGATAAGGCTCAAGTTACTAAATACTGCGTCTTAATACATTTCTAAGCTACTAAGCAGTTACATGTTAATCTTCGTCTAATCAGACGTAATACATTCCTGGCCATTGGCGATGCAATTTAATTAACTAAGTAGTCACTAAACGTGGTCGTACGATCATCACACCCTCCGATGTAAACGCTGAATAAGTAAATGTAATAAAATAAATCCTCTGAGCCGCTATAACGCCTCGGATTTAACAAAGCTTACAGACGCTTACAAAGGCTGCTAAAGGCCTGTCCATAGCTATATGCCTTTCATATATAAATATAACATATAAAACTGTGGTATATTTCTATTTTTACTGATTTTTTTTTTATATTTTGTAAGTGCCTTTGCTGTTTAAAACTAGATAGGGACCGGGTTCTAAGTGCAGAACCTAAGGTATTTGACGACAGATGATCTATTTGACGGCCTGCAATAAAAAAAAATCCTATCACTATGCTATGCTTTCATCACGATATATTCCTTCAGTGAAAGCTCTAGTTCATTACGAGGATTCGAACCCACGCTACGGCGTTGGGAGCAGTGTCCTAATACGCTACCACATCAAAGTCCGCTATGCTATTAGACCGCGCTCTTTCCATCGTGAAAACTATACTACAGATCGATAAATGGCTGAGAAAATAACACAGTTGGTTAAATTACCTAAATCCAAATTGGTTTGCTCCTGTTATACAGAAGTTATATAAATTATTTTAAGGAAGTAAGAAAACATTAATAAAAAATTTAGTAAACATGTTATAGTCATAAAATGTTACTAAATTCAAGATGAAATACGAATAAGCGCGGTGCCAGGTGCCGCGGAAATGTAAATTTAGCTGGAAACTCCATCACTTATTCCTGACTTTCTGTATGGATTAACTTCAACATGTATTAAGATACATTGAAATAAAATACGTAGGTATGTATTATTTTGACTACATTATTGGCTCTAGTGATTTTTTGAACTAAGTTCTAATGTTTACCCTACTTTCACCTGATATTTAGTGGCAATTAAATACATTAAACCTATATAAGGAAATAATAACTATCATCGAGAAGAGACCATGATCGGTATTATTATTTTTACTTTCGGTGAATATACACTCATTTGCTAACGCAAGCCGGTTTAAATATTTTTGTTATCTATAAGTATTACAATACGAAAAAGGTTTCATTTATCTGAGTACCTATGTTACTGGCTGGTTAGAGAAGTATTGTGGTATATAAAAAGAGATCGTTCGTGTTTTAAATTTAAAACTTAGGTGAGTTTTTAATCAGGTTAAATTAAATTACTATTCATTGCATATTATGTTGAAAATCATTGAAAGCTGTTGCTAATTCTAAAACACTGTTAAGTAGTTGTTGCTGAATTGATAGTGCTAAACATGTATATCGCTATTTAACGTGATGTTCAAAATGGTTGATAAGACGATAACAACTAGCAAAAGTGTAGCGTTACTTTAGTAATGCTGTCATCAATTTACGTGTCCTAGAGGCTAAATGTGAGTCGATGGCTCAAAGTACTCGATAGCGATATAAACTACAAATTGGCCAATAGTGTCAGTAGAAGAGCTGTTTCTGTACGAAAGGCATGCCCCGAACCACGTGATGACCGTTTCCTGGTGTTTCAAACATTGAGAAATCGCATCTCTTCATGTGTTATCGAATAACAAAAATCTAGAGAAAACATACGCAAACTAGCCTATGGACAATCAGGACGAGACAACTTACTGCGAATATACGTAGTTACTTAGTTACTGCCCACTTCGTGAGCGTAGAATTACCTGACTTATTTTCACAAAAAAATTATCCTACATTCCTCGCAGTGAATTAGAGATTCTTCTCACATGAAGTTAAGCTATGTCTCCAAGTAAAAAGGATTGACGTTAACGTGTCCTACGAAAATCAAGTGAATGCTTTGCAGATGTAAGTTTGAAGTCCCCTTGATCCCTTATGGCGTGGAGCTTTTATGTTTTTGGCAGAGATTAATTTATTAGATCGCACGGATCGCTTCATAAAAAACGATACACTGAATGCACCCTGATTGCCAGCGAAGGTTTTTATTCTTTACTTACAACTTATGGTAACTGCTCTCGGAGACAGTTCGATTTTTGTGGATTACACCAAACTCGCCTACACTTCTGGCGACGTAGAAGCATATATATACACAAGAGATCTGGGTTTGTAATTCCGATTGACTGGAGTTGGTTGGTAGGCAGGCTGAATTTTAGAATTGAATTCAATAAACACCAACTAAGATTTCTAAAGAGATAAGTAATATCACAACAATCTTTCCAAACACCAGGGAAATAAAAAACACAATTGTAGCAGTATAGGAATCAATTTCACAAGAAATAGTTAGAAATATCCCCGTTAGCATGCCCAGATAAATGCAAACTATTATTGTAGCCAGAGGAGCCGCGTCCAGTAATAAACCTTTTTGTTTTTACCTTATTAAATCAATCTTGTTTAATTTTTATTTAAATGGGCAATGAAGTAAGTTTTTGGGTGTTTCAAATTTAACATAATTTTTCAATTATCCAATGGAAATTTAATAACGAAATCAACAGAGTATTATCTGCTTATTAATTACTCATAAGAATCAAGTAATTTAAAATGAACAAATTAATTGAAGATGCCAATAAAATAGATTATTTGCTTAGATGTCCGCTTTTTGCAAAACTATTTAGTGTTTATTTATTACCCTCGATATATGATCAAGATTTGAATAAGTCTATCCGTTGGCAAATATTTTGAACCACGTTATTAAAAAACATTAATAATTTACCACAAAGCCTTAGGACGGTCATAAAAAGTTTAAAACGTTTAAAAAGTTTGTAAATCTTATGTAAAGGTGTGTTAAACTTTACAATTGGCAATTAACTTGAAATTTTCCTCGAAAAGGTTTATGGGAGGCTTCGTTTTGCAATTACATCTTGTTTTTTGTTCAAGTTTTTATTGATATAAACGTTCGTTTTGTAAACGTTACTAAACTTTAAGCGATGTTGTTTTGTAACCCTTTTTTTATTTATAACCAATGTGAATGATTTCACTAACTTGGTTTTTTTTCTTGCTAAGCGAAAATGAAACATAAATTTTATTATATAAACACTAGTGTTGTCTAAATCACTACATATTATAAACACAGTCATCTGTCGCGTCCATCTATCTTTTCGCGATAAACTCAAAACTACTGAACGGATTTTCATGCAGTTTTCACCAATAGATAAAATGATTCATGAGGAAGGTATATAATTCGTCAATTATATACCTATTATCAGGACGGGACAACGTCCACCGTGGCCGCTAGTATTTATATATAACAATCAATGTTTGTATGTATGTCTTCTATGTATGACGTAACTACTGATCAGATTGGGATAATAATTTCGGAGAGTATTATGTGGACACCCGATATGGTTCCTGGACCGGTAATAACCGATTTGGCGCAGACGAAGTTGCACGGATCAGCTAGTTTATATATAAAATTAACCTATGTGTATATAATAAAACTCGGTATATTAAATCTATAAATATATGTAAAAGATAATATCCTGAATTGTTAATTATTGTAGACTTTAGAATTTGGGGATCATGTTGATGTTGTAGGTAGGTAGAAGAAATTCCTCGAAATTCAACTCGTAAGTTAATGAGAGATGGTAGTAATATTTACATAGGAGTGATTATTTTCCGCTTTAGATTGTTTGAAACTAGCTGACTCGTGCAACTTCGTCTGCACCAAATCGGTTATTACCGGTTTCGACTACTCGTTCGCAGCATCAACTGAAGGGTCCAATTAAGAAATTTTTTTTTACAAAAAAAACCGACTTCAATATGAAAAACCACTAAAACACTAAAAAGCAAAAAGTAACTAAATTATAAGTTAACCAAATTAAATAAAAAATATTGATATTTGCGCTACCTCATAATATATTTGAAGTCAATGCCAACCTAAATTCATATCATCTAAATACAAAGTTTGGGTCCACTCTCGTGTCCCGCGATGTATATCTGTATGTATGTAATAGAATTTAGTCTACTTGTTACTTTGTTGTTACTTTGTCAAACAAACGGGCGGTGTACTGGTGGTCACCGGAGATCGCCGATCTCTGTGCGGCCTGCTCCGCGGCCCGGCGGCTATTCGGGCGCAGCCGCCGGAGGCGACATCGGAACCCTGTGGCGGAGGCCCGGCTGTATGGCAGTATGGCAACTACAGGTAGTGTAGGAAGACCTTACAGGCTTCCATCAGCCGGGCAAAGGAAGGGGCATGGGAGTAGTTGCTCCAAACGATAGAGGGGGATCCTTCGGGATGCCCGTACCGGATCGTACGGAAGAAGTTACAGTCCTGGGTGCCCCCGGCGATGGAGACCCTCTGGCCGGAGGTGGTGGCGAAGGTCGTGGGGGAATTATTCCCCGACCCTTCGCTGTTACCAGCTCCTCCTATGCCTCCGCCTTGGGTGGAAGTCGTGGAGATGTTCCACGGTCCTCCCCCAATAACGGAGGAGGACTTGGGGAGGGCCGTTGAACGCCTCCTCAACCGGTGGAGAGCACCCGGCCCTGATGGGGTCCTGGGTCGGGTGCTCTGCCTAGCGCTGGGTTATCTAGGGGGCCCATCTCCTCATTGCACTGGTCCGGCGGACGAGGGGAGGCAGCTTGTGTGTACCCAGTCTGCCTCTCTATAGGTAGGACCCGGCGGTCACCTTACGATCTCTTGCCTCCCCAACGATTACGGTCTGTCGGTACACCGTGGGGGATTATTATTTTCAAAAAATATTTAATGTACAGATTTGGCCTTGTTACAGTTTTATTATTACGAGTGGGCGCCCAGTGGTCGACATTCGACCATAGTTCAATGAATTTTTAAAGTTTGAACTTTATTAGCGTTCTTTTCTCCTCTATAATCAAAGGCTTTCATCATGCCTACTCAGTTAATTGCCACTTTTTTTTTAATTATATAAACATAACAGAAAAATCGATGTCTAAATAAAAATTGAAATTAATTATAACTTTGAAACAAAAAACAGGCGGTTAAATAAGGTGGTAAGGTTCTCAAATTCTAAGTAAACATAACTTTACAAAAATTAAGAAATTTATCGCAATTCATGACACAATTTTCAATTAATTTTACACGACACCATGGGTGCGTGGTATTTCTGGGTGATATTGAATTAAATATAGTCTGTACATTATGATGAAAGAATAGTGATATGCTCAGTATCATCGTTTGGAAAAGTAATGGATACACAATAGAATCAAATAATGAATCCAAAACAAAGATGTTTTTAATACTAAAAAATGAATTAATTTTTGTTCATAACTCATCATCAACTGTACACTAATTGTTACATCAAGTTGAACTGCATCATTGTAACCGTGGAGATCTAAGTCATGGATTACTTTCATAACCCAAAAAAAATTTCTTATTTTGATTTTACAAAGTATTTTTTCGCTCATTTTTTTATTGAATCATTAAGTTCACCGTAAAGAAATTAGTAAACATTAAAACATTGACACTGACTTTGGAAATATTGCTTTACTCTTATGACAACATGAAGCAAAGTGGCATGCAATGAAAGCAGTCTTGTCACCTAAAAATTTTGACATTCAATATAACCAAAGAGAATAATAATTATTTCAGTGGTTCCAGAAATTAACTGAAGATAAATTATTTATTAATATATATTATGAATTTACATATTATATTATTATAAAATTAACCTACAATTTGACCAGTTGATTTCAAAGGGTATGAAAGGCATGCAACGTCAGTCATGTTAAAAATATTGAAAAGGTAATTGGAACGTAAGAAGGATGAAGGATTTCAGAAACGTCTTTTTCATTTACATGTGTGTATATGTTGTATAAAATGCAAGCAGTAGTGTGAGTAATGTATATTTTAATTAATTTAATATGCTTGTAATGCATTTTATATAAAAAAAATAGCTTTCTGGACTTCTCTGCCATATAAACTTTAACTATGCTAAATTTCAAGTTCATCCGTTTGCGCAATTCGCTTAAAAAGGTGTACAAAGTTTTGGATTTACGTATATAAGATTATATTATTGTAAAATTAACCTGTAATTTGAACAGTTAATTTCAACGAGCATGTAAGGTTTGGAACGTAAGTCGTGTTATAAATATTGTAATAATAGTTATATATTATAATATCATTGTTGAATGTAGAATGAAAAAGGGTAATTGTAACGTAAGAGTAATAAAAAAAATACATAAAGTCGAGCATAGCAACCTCCTTTGCAACCTTTTTTTTATTGACGGAAGTCAAAATGTCTTTTTTATTTACATGTGTGTGTATATGTTGTGTAAAATTGAAGCAGTAGTGTGAGTAATGCATATTTTAATTAATTTAATGTACTTCTAATGCATTTTATATAAAATAAATAGCTTTCTGCACTTCTCCTCCATATAAACTTTAACTATGCCAAATGTCATGTTCATTTGTTCACGCAATTCGATTAAAAAGGGATACAAAGTTTTGGCTTCTCGTATTAATATATAAGATTATTATATTGTAAGTATAGATTCTCAAATTCACCGAGATGGGTATATATTTTGTCTATTAAAATAAGAACCTCTACATATGGATATAAATAAATAATCTATACATATAATAAAAAGCTAACGGGACGAAATCTGTACATTAAACATTTTAAAGAAAAAATACTCTGGGAGGGCTCAGAAACTATGACAGAACACGTTTCTATAGTTTTTAAAATTGTTGTCCATCTGTCTGTCGTTTGTACAGGATTCACGCAAAAACTACTGAACGGATTTTGACGAAATTTAGTATGGTAGTAGTTTATACACCGGTATAACATTTATATGTTTTACGTATATATGTCATATACATGTCATATTTTTTTCATTCGTATGTCTGTTTATTTTACTTTTAATAAAACACAAAAGAGAAGGAATTTACGGAATAGACTAATTTTCACGAAATTTCGTAAGATAGTATTTTATACACCGATGTAATATACTAGCTTCTGCCCTCGACTTCGTTAGCGTATAATAGTTACTTTTGGCCCCCGAACCCGAAAAACACCTCGATTTTGGTACATTCTTCATCGGTGCTCCACCCCCATTGATCTTAGCGTGATAATATATACTCTATAGCCTACCTCGATAAATGAGCTATTTAAAGAGAGATTAGCGAGTTGAAGCAAACAAACTTTATAATATTATCTATACATATAATAAAACTGTAACGAGGCCAAATCTGTACATTAAATCTTTATTGAAAATTATAATCGGGGTAGACTTTATCCTCGATATAGAAGCCAAAACTAATAAATTTAGAATTTTTGTCTGTCTGTCTGTTCCTGTATCATTCCGAAAGAACTGGACTAATCTTGACGAAACTTGACACAGTAGTAACTTATATTATAAAGTAACATCTAGGATATTTTTGTCCCATAAAACACAAGGGGTTCTCTAGGATAACGGATAAATGTTAAAAAATAGTAGTTAATGAAATTCTTGAGGGATTTTGGTGTATTTTCCTTTGTGCTATAGCATATAGATTAGCTAATAATTTAAGCTATACTCCATCTCCATAGGCTTCTAAAAAAAACGATCACTAGATTCCGAGCCGACGTCTTCGATCGATCGTTATAATGTATTTTACAACTGAGCTACGGCAACATGACGTTTTCTTCGGTAATTATCCAGCAGTTGAAGTAGAAGCAAAAAATGGTGCATACCGCGGCGGCTGCCAAAAATGATATCAAATTATGTTTCATTTCAAAAATGTAACTAGATATAGCATTGCTAAACAAAGGTAACAAGATTTTTTCTGAAAACATAAACTTAGATAATATTTACATTGAATTATAGAAGATGAACCTCAATTAAAGTTCTCTCAGTACGCGTGTAATTTCGATATCTGATAAAATTAGTTTTCTAAATATTGTTGAGCCTTGAAGTAGTTGGGTTCAGGTTTGTGAATGTAAGATTAAAATAATAAGTTGAGGTGTTTGCAATTTCCATACTACGTTATATCTATACTATACTAATATTATAAAGAGAGGCAAAGTTTTGTGTTTGCGAAAACCCTGATACTACTGATCCGATTTTGAAAATTTTTTCACTATTAGAAAGATATATTACACCTTAGTGCTATAGATATATTTTTTAATATGGCAAATATATATTTTCAATAATTAATCACAAGAAATGTAATTGTTCTCGGCAAAAATTCTATAATATAGCGTGCGCTGTTTTAAGACTTTGAATAAAAGCATAAAATCTATAGCAGAAATATTCATTACTTTTACAAAAAAGTCCACGACTCCATAAATCTAAGTTTAGTATCACAGCTAAAAAGATGGTTTATATGTCAAAAGCAAAATAAATTTGAAGAGATTAAGTGTGGATGCAGATTTAAGGTATACTTTTACTTACTATTAAGGTATACAAATTCTTATGGATCAAACAAGTGAATCAAAATAAAAATGTAATGTAGATAAAGTTCAGTTTTGACAGTATGTTAATTGATGAAGTTAGTCAGAAGATAATGCGAATTATAAACTATAAGCTGGCAAAATTATTGCGTTGTCGCTGTCGTTGGATCTACGCTAATTGTGAACGGCTCGGAGGTGAGTGGAGCAGGAGTAACTCAAAGGGTATCGGGAAAACATTGATCGCCAATATATGTAGGTTATTTTTTATCTTAATTGGACCCAGTAGGTAATGTTGCGAACGGGTTCTCGGCTTATTTTAAAATATTTCTCACAAACCAACAGGGTATCTTTGAGTGAGTCTCTGAATAGATTGGATTCACAATTGGAAACGGTAGGTGTCGCTACAATTGGGGATGAGGTCTTTTTAAGATTTTCGCATTTAAAATACAAGTTGCACGGGTCAGCTAATATAATATATATACTATACTATACTATATATATATTTTTTTACATGAGAACAGTTCTACCTTACAAAATTTTTTTACGGTATTCATAGAAAAAAAATATCAGGAATTCTAAACCAAAAGGAAGAGATATTATGCAGTGGACATGTAGTTTCATCTCGCAACTAATTAATTGGAATACACATCCACTCCCCATTATACGAGATAGAGCTATTTAGCGAATGGAGTTTGTACGCGTTGAGGCGTAAATTTGGTTTATACTTTGGTTAATAAACGTGATTAAAGTGGAGATGGAACATCTATCGGAAACAATTATTAACCCTAATCTAACTTAAAGTTAACTATAATATGATCAGTGACTCTGACAATATCGTATTTCCGATTTAAGGGGCATGAAGCAATTACTCAAATTAACTTAAGGTCTATATAAAAATATTACGCAAGCGTAAAGTAATTTTTAGAGCGCCGGAGGCCCACCTTCCCACCTCTCCCCCCTCCCTCCCTTTCCCCCAAATATAGGCTGGCAGCACACTTTCAATCTCCTGGTGTTGTTAATGTCTATAGACGGTGGTTATCACTTAACATCAGGTGACTCACCTGTTCGTCTGCCTGTTATGACATAAAAAAAAGAGATACGTAGAGTTCTATCGAAGGATTTTCTAAGAGAGTTTCTAGTTTTATGCTTAAATTTTAAAAATAATATAACACTAGCCATGCTCGCGACTTCATACTTTTATTTGTATAAAGCATTTGAATTATTATAATCGAGGATTTTAACAAAGAGCTACTTTGTTACACTAACACGAGAGAGTCCCATATAAAGGGACATGCGGAGTTCTTGGCGGGATTTTAGTCTGTCAAGTAGTGGATTTTATATTTTATTCATAATCTTGTATTACTTGACTCTATATTGTGTAAAATTGGTGGTGTTTTATGTAATATAGTTTGTTTATGGTGCATAAGTGAAGTGAATGCAAAATAATACCACGGAGCATGAATTCTGAGATGCCACAAAAATTCCCTGGAAAGTTGTAACAAGGCAGCCGCCATCTTGTTGCAACATTAACAATGACATTGAAATGATCGCACGACACTAACTTGTAATAATATTAACTACTCGACAATGCCAGTAACAATCTAAAAGATTGGTTGACAAAAATAAAGTAAAAAAAATGGAACTGCAAAAAGCAACTAACTGACTTTATGGTTCCTACACTATATACATATGGATATTTTTTACTTTATAGTTTTTACCACAATCTCATCTGACGCGTCAGATTTTCACCTTGAGGGAGGGCGGTAGTTAGCTAGGCTGGCTGGGAAAAGGGTATCAAAACCAACTAATGAAGTGCCATCTGTTGACTTCTTTACAAACTGTACTAACCTAAGCAGACTTCCAAAGCAGTGAGATATTATTTCCGTGTGTCGATTTTAATGAAATAGTGCTTATACGTTAACGAAACTAAACTCAAGTTAGTTGTGAAAATCTCAGTATAATTAGTATAACAGTTTTGAATATTAGCGTTTGCAAACAAACAAAGTTTAAAAAAAGTTATCTTTCATTTATTCTCTTACACTCCTTATGTCACTCGCAGTTTTAGCACTTATTTTCAATATACAGACACGACGATTCTACATTCTTATCACAGTAGAGATAGATAAAGAAGACTATGAATATTTTTGTAATTTTTATTCTTTCTCAGTAAAACGAATGAACTGTGAAATTATTAGCTACTGACATATATAAGAATCTACCGACACTATCCATTAACGTTTGTGGTGCCTAATACATAGCAATCACGTGTTGACGACAATCAATATGACAAAATCTTCATAATATAAATGACAGCAACGGTCATGCATTAAGCCAGCTGCTTAAATAAATTTATTTCCCAAGAAATGAGTAAGAAATTTACAATAAAAATAACTAATAATATCAATAACAATTAAGTAATAACATTATTACCACCAGAACATATACTATCTTCTAATACCGTCATAAACACCTCAAAAATAAACCCCAGACGTGGCGAAGGCCCTCGAAATGAACGCAATATTGAGACCATTATTTCATTCAGTGTAATGGTGTGGCAGTGAAATAGGGCAAAGGACGAATAAGCGCGGACCCTGGAAATGAAGACGCCGTTTGTTCATAACCAGCTCGTTAATTCCATTATTACAAGTCAGAGGAGCGAACGGACCGGTAACAGATGTGCCACTTGACGGCTCAGACCCAGTCTAAGACGTTTAACGGATTTCAACATCATTAAATTTTTTCAGTAGCTCAATTAGAGATAACAATAGTTCTTCGTTTCGAGTCAAAGCGTTGAAGGTACGAGATGGTGTTCTGTGATTTAAAAAGTGATTGGGTTGACAGCATATTTGTTCTCTAACTAGAACTGAAGGTTAGAAGCAGATTTATGATTATGTTTATGATAAGGCATATAATTCTAATATCATTGACCGTGGATCCAATCAGGTACCTAGGCAAATTGATACACCGAGATATTTACATATTAAGAAAATGTTATCTATAATATGACAGTGCGTTTTTAAATTTATATCCCCACTCAGGTAACGCTACTTTGAAAATGTAGTAATGGTTGATCAATTAAATCTCGTTAGGAATGATACTAATAAATTTTACGTATAAATTAATCTGTTTTTAATCATTTATATTATTAGTTCGTGTACGTAAAATCTTTAAATTATGATTAGTGATACGCGTCTTTCTCTGAGATAAATATAAAATAATGAAGATTTAAAAAACCCTTGTCGCATAATGGTCAACAACCTTACAACTATCCTAACTAACCTTATAACTACGTTCTATGCACCAAAACAAAGACAAGTCATATTTACTCCGATATGAAATAAAACTGTGTATCAATGTTTCTATTAAAGACATAGACACAAAATTTTAAACATAAATTAAACAATGAAAAATTATTATTAATAGTAAATTATGATTCTGCTGGAATTAAGTAAGAAAGATAATGTTCAATACGGCGTCATATTGTAATATTTTAAAAGGCAGACATTAGTTATATCCGACTTACGCAAAATAAAACTGACTTCAAATGGTTACTATGTACGAACTTTGGCCATACATACCAAAGACCTGATTTGACCTCATTATCTAGAAGAATAAAAAAATTATAAGCAATCCTCTATGCGTCTATGTTAAAGCACAGTGTCAATGACCATTGGGTGATTTCACTTTCACTTTCAAGTGAATGTGAGATCGGCATGAACAAACCAAAAGGGTTTATTATCCATTTTATTATCGAAGCTTATTAACTCCGGGTCGCCGCTTTCAGCTTTGGGCACCGGTCATTGCACCTAAGTTTATTATGTTTGTGTTCATACTTTTGAAAGTCTTATAAGAAACTTTAACTTAGGTTCTCTCTGTTCTTTATTAATATTTGTTTTGATATTATTATTTTATATGTTAAATATGACCATGAACTATTATATCCTAGAGTACTGCAAGTGTTTAACCTTTCACCTGGTATATACCAAAATACTCAAGTATCTCAAGTCACTGGGTACAATAAGCAGATTTAGTACTGCTACTTTACAGAATAATAATCTGTGTTAATTATGCTTTCGTTTTCTTTCCTTGTACAAATTGTATTATTTCACAAATACATAGTAGACGTATACCTAAAAATTCGTAAATATAGTCTAATGAAGTATATATCAGGAGAAGCTTCGTTTTCATTTGATGAAAACCAGAGAGTTTCAAAAGTACATATTATTTTATGTAAGTAATGTAATAACTATAAAGTAGAAATTAAGTATGGTTAAAGGAATATTATTTTTATAACGAGATTGAAATCAGTAGATAAGTTCAGTTTAAGATAAAACAACATTGTCAATAAATAGAAATGAGTGTTAAAATAAAACTTTTAAATAAAGTATTGAATCTTCATTCGCTCGCTTAAAAACGAACACGTTGGAAGTTCGTGAAATGCCGACAAACGAGGGAAAGGTGAGTGATGGAAAACGGACGATAACATCAAGACTAATTGTTTGACAAAAGAGCTGTTTGACCCAACTATAATTAAGGGGTTCGCTTGATTTTATGGGCGATTTGTATTGTTAATTCTATCAACATTTACAACGTGGTGTGTACCTAATGTATTATGTCCATCGATAATTAACTTTTATCTATTTCTATATCGCACCATCGTCACCCTACGGTTTCTTTCGTATTAATTATTACAAGAATGTGGTTTTCTGAAAGAAAAGTTCTTAGAATCGAATCAATAACTCCAATGATTAAACAATCCAACTCTATAGATGACTAGATCAGCTTTACCTACCTTCAATAATAATGATAGCTATTATTTCAAATTTAAACGGTTTTAGTCTACTATCGTGTGTAGACATGATGATATGTATGTATACGTATGATGATGATGATATATAAACATATGACATGATGAACATGTTCTTAAATTGAAAATATAAAAAAGAATACTCAATCACTAACATAATTTATAATAAGTTCGATTATATCATCAAAATAACATATCAACGTAGAATAAGGCACTAGGAAATGTTAATTTTAACTTATCATAAGCAAAATACATTACCGCACAATATGGTTCACTTTTCTCATAGATCAGTGGAGGCTGCTACGAAACAATATTTTGCTTTGTACCCTACTCTGCTATAATTATGGAGTAATATATATTATATTATAATACTCAATTACTGACTACTTAATGTAATAATTTTCTTATTTATTTATACAGGTGAATGACTTTTATTTTTCATTCAAAAACATTATGAATTAAAAAGACGCGAATAAACAGAATCATGTACTAAAGTTTTCAATAACGTGTACAAGCTTTTACCAAATATAATTGTATTTTTTCAAGTGTACGTTATTTATACAATTTTCTTTCCACAAATAAAAGTTTCAAAATTAAAATAAAAAGTTTATTATGTAGATTATTACTGCATGGTATATTGATTAAAAGACTGCTTAATAAAAGATCCATTAATTGTCCAACACTCATAGTTGCATGTAATATTAAATTCTTGAGTGCTCAACAACAATCGATTGATAGGTATTGATTTCCGTCTATTTATAGATACCTACTATTACTTCCCTTTATAACTTCTTTGTGAATGGGTACGAATCGATTTTATTACACACATTGTTCAAGTGGATATTGAATTTCCTATTGAATTAAAAATATATAAAGTTATTCATTTTTTAAGGTCATTAGCAGTATTAGTAATTAAGTCTGATTTGTCAAGATTTTTCTAGTATAAATAGGTTTTTTTTAGAAAAAATATTTCTTAGCATATTTTCTGACACGCACGCTCTTTCTAGCCACTTTTATATTTTTCTCTTCTATCTCGTAACATCTTCCTGTCTTTTAAACTGCGTCCCCTTTTTATCACGCTTTTATTAGCTTCACCTGTATGTTTGTATGTATGTTTGTTTGTAACCGACCCCTTTGAGCTCGATTTTGTCCTACTTTGAACGATCTGATTTAATTCAAACTTTGCACATCTGTCAAAGGTCGATGACAATGCAATAATCCGAAAAAAAATTTTTAACTAAAAAATGAAAAATAAATAATAGTTTAAAAAAACTAAAAAAACACGCTTTCATATAAAATCCAACTAAAAAACAGAAAATAACATTTAATAAATTTGGATTAAGAATAGTGTAAATTAGAAATAAATGTATATTTTTGTAAAAAGTGACAAAAAAATGATAAAAATATTGATATCTGGAGGTGCTGAGATTAACAGTGACGCATCGCATGTTTTCGTGACTTTTGTTTGTACGAATTATTCTGCAATTTTTTAATATTAGCAGCTTTAGAATTGTATGATTAAGCTTAGCATTTTCAATTATTGGGCATTTAGATACAATATGAAATAAAAAAAGGTGAAATATCAAACGTCAATAAGGATTCTTTCTAATTTATGGAAAGCAAATCCTAGGAATGTCTTTTTAACATCCGGAACCCAAAACGGGCCAAGAAAACCACTTGAATGTATAACACAACAAAGGTTAATTTCCGAGTAAAATTTCCTTTACCTTTAGTGTGGATATGGTTTTATATAATTTGAAGTGAAAATGTATGGATAATTTTTCTGGCAACAGATAACAAAAATATCCACTTGATGTACTATGTTTGTCTGTCTCTCAACAAGTCATAAATCTTAAGAGATGAGAACTCTTAGCTAAAACAATATCTGGATGAGCCAATTAATTCCGATCTAGGGGTCCGGCCTTAATCTGATGGTCAGTCGCGCCCAAAACTTATAATTGAATTTCAGTTTAGGAATATTCAGTAACTTTACTACTCTCAAGGATTTCTACCAACTGTCAAGAAACACTTATTACATAATAATAATATTGAAGTGAAACTTCTTTATCGGCGTTGGAAAAAATTTACCGTCACATTTTTCCGTTACGCGCCATCTTTTTTGTATTCATGTCTATGATAATAAAATCCTTTTGTTTAAACTTTATCTAATTTAACTTTATTTTTTAATATATTAATGAAATTGTTTGCCATAAATATTTTTTTTTTTTTGTTTTTTTTTTTTTTTTTTTTTTTTTTTTTTTTTTTTTTTTTAACCAATTTCTGGAAAGTTGCATATAGATCATTTTGCGAAAAATAAGGCCTTAAACAAGTTTCACTTCTTACGTGTGTACACTAGTACACGCACACATTTTTATTATATAGATATTAGCTAAATATCGGAATGACATTGAATTGACATAAGGCATTCATTGGGTAACTACATAACAGAATCTATAATATTATAGTAATTTATACAATCCCAACAGCCTAATTACCGTAATAATAAGTTAATAAATAAACTTCATTTATAACCTCATGTTCTTCATTGCAAGTTAATCATTACTGAATTGTTATATAAATTATTTACTTGTTACTTGTGTAAATTCCATTACATATACAGTATTATATATATATATATATATATATATATATATATATATACAATAATTTGCATAATCATATCTATCTAATATTAAAAAGAATAACGTAGCGATGAAACATATGAATAAAACCTGATGAAATAAAGAATTGTATAAGGATTATTTCTGAAGTCAAATTAGAAGCGATATGTATTTTCTGTCAGTCACGTCTACCGTTTATGCGAAATCGATTCCATCGCGATTTCTTCGAATTTAATAGCCAAATTGATGACAGGACGAACTCCAATAAACTTGGATAAGTATTCTTACACATTGGTCGATAAAACTTTATTCCCTAACTACTCGTACAAGTCGTGTTCTTTAACTCGGTGTTATTATGCCTTTAACTTACCTGACGAATGAACTTATAATCACACAGTTTTCTATACATAATTGGATTTCATATCGTATGTAAATTCATTCACTGTATGTATAATACTATTCTATTATATAAATGGTTATGTAGTTTTTTATACATAGTGGAAGTGAGGGGTGATATACCTGTAAAATCGTTATATTCACTTTATATATAAAAAAATATATTTTTGTTTTATATACGTTTTTACAAGGTTACTAGCTGAAACTTGCTACTTCGTCTGTGTAACAGTATTTTTTTATATACGAAACAAAAAATACGATAGCAGAAATATACTTTGTAGGTGGTAGAGCCACGCTGAAGCTATTACTGGTTTCAGCATGAATGCATGAATGGGTCGGCTTGCCCGGGGTACTACCACCTTCTCATAGTGAAGTAACGTGAAGTACCAATGCTTGCATTGTTGCGTTTCGTTCGGTCAGTGAGAGCGCTGGAAGGCCACCTCCCCTCACACTCCTCCGTCCCCAACCTTCCCCTCCCCTCCCCGACTCCTTTCTTCCCCAAACACAGACTAGTAAAGCACTTGCGACTCTCCTAGTGTTGCAAGTGTCTATGGACGGTGGTGATCACTTAACATCATGTGACCTATCTGTTTGTTTGCAAATAATGCTATTTATTTGTTTACTTTCTTCATGACTGCTCGGATGAACCCGTAGCGATTATAAAAACCATAGTTTCTTAAATGAAGATATGGAAATTTTTTAATGAAGTTTCTAAGAATTAAAACTGAAAATAAACAATCGAAACATATTTAGTACTTTTTTTTGCGTACGCACGTAACGATAAACCTTTCAGTAACCACCACAAACTCTTTACTGAGGACCAAAGTTGCCTTAACAGAGATCATACCAAATTTGGCGCAGCATTGAAGGTGAGCGTCGTACATCGAACGATAAAGGCCAAATTAGATCTACACTTGAGACGCAAGTTTCAAGCACTGACCTGATATTCTTACCCTGTACGAGGTATCTGACCAAACATACGATAAATCAATAAGACTCTAAGAATTTCATCTCATTATAATCAAACATACTTTTAACACGCTTAAATTAGTCCATTTTCCCAGTATGTATGTTCAATAAAATGGTTTCTTTCGAATTAACTTATTTGTCCTTATAATGGCATTACTCGTCGAGTAAATCGCATGGCAACGATATTTCAATCCAATAAGGTGGATAGTTTCATAAATAATTCAGAATGTTGTAACAGCTAAGTGGCATTCGCGCGTTACGGTCGCCCGGAGAATCGGCGAGAAATCCGCTCCCACCACTCCGGTGGGTGGAATCACATGGCACTTTTATTTCTCGGAATTCATTTTTAATCTGCACGTCACTTAAGAGATCGCTGTTAAGGATATGACATTAAAACGTACTTGCCGATAACAGAGAGGAATAACATTAAAATTTTCGAATAAAAGTATTGTTTTAAAACATATCAAATTATAAAAAATTGAAAAAGAATGTCGTTTCATACTTTAAGATTGATTCATTATTGAAAGTTAGTCAGTATTTTAAATTATTTCTTATATTATATCCTATTAAGATAAAGAATACTTGCTCTTTTATTTTTTTTATACCACAATCTTCAGGTTACTTTAATTAATAATAGTTATTTATATATTCCAAGCAAACTATATTCAAATGTAACGTCTATTCTTTGTAGTCTTATGTTTATTTTTCTATTAACATTTTTAGGAATAAACTGATATATTTAATTTATACACATATTGGACAATATTTTATGTTAAAACGCAATAAAGGCTTGTAACCTTTCTCTTGTTGTAGAGTATCCTTTGTGCAGTTATCCTTTGAGTTTGCAAAGGCATATTTTATGTCATTTTGATAAGCAGTATCAGCCACTTTATATGAAAAGGGTTCATTGAAGCCATAGATGAAAATAATTTTGACTTCATAAATTTGATAATGGAATTTAAATAATAAAGCCAGTATTTCGATATTAATCTTATGTAGGTATATTTATTGGTATAAAGTTACTTAACTATGGACAAAAGAATTTAATTAAATCAATTTATTAAATAGCATTAATTACGTATTACAAAAACATAAAATGTCATTGTTTTGAACAGTATATAAGTTTGTTATACGCACTTATAGTATTATATTTATTTATTTATTTATCGGAATCAACAATAGTCACATAAAAAAGAAGCTAAACATACATGCAAATACTAAAAATATATTTATGTCACTAATTACAGTTTATTACAGCATTTATCCAAATAAAGTACTATGCGGAAGACAATAAAATAGACGCAATTATGAAAAGATTAAAAAGGAAGGAAGGAAGAAGAAAATAACATAAAACACTTTCATAATGTATAATAACTTAAAAACTAAGGGAAAAAAGTCATGAAACAAATTAATTAAATGAAAAACTAATTTTAGATTTAAAATGAAAAAGTGAATTACTAAATAAATCTATCGTGTGATCTTTTTTAACAAGGTCGTTATATTGACGTGACAGTCTGGGAACGATGGAAAAATGTCCTAAATTGGTTCTGTAGCTTTTGTGACCAAATAAAGAGACTGGATATCTAGGTAGTCTGGAAGGCACAATAATGTTAAATCGATTCAAAAGTTCTGAATTATCAACGTGGTTATTGAAAAGTTTATACAAAAAAATCATATTCAACATATTTTTTTTATATTATATATAGTATTAATTTACAAAAAAATAAATATGATATCCAGCTAATTTAGTGATTAATTCTTAATAAATAGAACTAATAACTAAGCAAATGTTCAACTGGATTAATTTGCAGATTCGCGCTCGATAAAAAGAAAGAGTATCCATCAATCTTCTTAAGTGAGTTCACATAATTGATTATATCCCAGATTATTTTAGACGTAAACACGCAATAATTAAACGGTCTTATCTAGACCATCATATGTCTTAAACCTGAGTATAGTTTAATTGTTATAACTATATAAGCATTATCTATATTTCGAAATATCATAAAACAAAGTCACTTTTCACGTCTGTCTGTATGTTCCCTTGGTTCTACTAAACTACGTAATGGATTTTGATATGGTTTTCACTAACGTTGAAGTAATTTCTTCATAAATGTTTGTATGTATAATACATATATATTATTTACATAAAGTAGAAAAAAATGATGTATTCCTATGAAAACCTAAGCAAAAGTTTTCGAACGCTTACATAGGTAACGCTAACTAAACTTTATGAGGATATATCATAGTAAAGTACTACGGTATTCTAAATCCTAAAAATGCCCACAAAACCGCAATAATGCGCGAAAGTATATGTTTGTCTTCCAAGGATAATCCATAGAAATCATTTTTACCCTTTACATATAATAAAAAAATAATTTATTATTTACGACGCTATTTCTAAATCCCTTACCCAATTAAATATTTTAGTTACTTTGGGAATTTAATCCAGATTAAAATAGCTCTTTACGGCATAACATTTCAACGGATATCTTAAGAGATATTAAATATTTTTGATTACGCGTAACAAAAAGAAATGTTTGTGTGAAGATTATCATATAAATTCTATAACTTTAATGAAATGTACCTATATTTATTTATTATTCATTTATTTGTTATATATTACTTTACAGCACATTTAAAACATAATTTATTTTTAATTTAAAAACGTGTAGTGCCAATTACAAAGTAATAATTATTACATTTTATGTAGTAACTATATTAAATTAATAGTATTGTATATTTAAGTTAATGCGTTCTAGGTATGATTGTGACTGGGATGTTAAGTGTTCTTGTGTATCTGTGAATTTATGTGTAAGTGTATCTGATATGTTCCTGATTGATATTTTATTCTACCAATAATATTATTATTTTGTTTTGGAATTCAGTTTCTGGATAAAAGTGTTCCGGTTGTGCTGGAATAAATCAATATCATGGAACTTCGTGTCATACACATTCAGACATCTCTGTAAAACAGAGTTCTTAGCGTAATTATGTTTAACTGGCTGTGGTGCAAACAACCGCGGGTTTCGGGTTGTTTTCGTGTATATTTTAAAGGGAATTCTATTTAAAAGTTCGGGACAATCCGTATAGTAGTTTAAAATATCATATAAAAATTTCATATCAAAAATCATTCGTCGATCCGATAATGATGATAAGTTATAATGATCCAAATTATTTGAATATGTATCATGTTCTTTATTTAGTTTGAAATTTAGATATCTCAAATACTTTATTTGAATTTTTTCCAGTTCAGACTTATGTGTTATATATTCTGGCGACCATATTGGCGAAGCATAATCGAGATGACTCCGTATATAAGCAAAATACAATATTTTGAAAGAGCTTAAATTTACAAAAGGTTTCGCGACTCTACAAATGAAACCAAACATCTTTAAAGCTTTCTGGCGTATATAATCGTAATGATACGTAAAGAGTAGTTTAGAATCCATCATCACCCCCAAATCTCGAATAACAGAAACTCTTTGGATTGGTAATGTATTAAGTGTATAACAATAATCTATAGGTTGATGTTTTCTAGTATATGTTATAACATTACATTTCTTTACGTTCAAATGTAGATTATTTAGATTGCAATATTCACAGAGTCGCGAAAGTTCATTCTGTAACGTGAGGCAATCGTCAATAGTGCGAATGATACTGAATATCTTGGTGTCATCGGCGTACATAAGGTATCTAGTGGAGGAAAAGCAGGAGGATATATCGTATACATAGATATTAAAAAGCAGTGGACCTAATGTGATCCCTGCGGTATGCCTGAGGGAATAGATTGAAAGCCAGATACGAATGTGCCAATCCGAACTGCTTGATTTCTATTATTTCTATTATTTAAACCACCTTAAGAGGTCACCGTGTATACCTATCTTGGCAAGCTTAAGCAAGAGAATATCGTGGTTGATACGATCAAAACATTTAGAGTAATCTGTGTACATGACGTCCACCTGATAACCTTGATCCATAGCAGTAGCGACGTAGTCTGAAAAAACTGCTAGATTGGATACCGTTGATTTCCTTCTCATAAACCCGTGCTGTTCCGATGGAATAGACAAAGATACTGTGTTGTATATGCGATCGTGTACCAACTTTTCAAATAACTTACTGAAAATAGACAATATCGATACCGGCCGATAATTCTCTACGCTATTCCTAGAACCACTTTTATGTATAGGTACCACGTAAGCTTCCTTCCATTTACTAGGAAAAACACCTGAGCTTAGGGACATATTAAATAAGGCCGTTAATGGAACAACTAAAGAGTTTACGCATTTTTTTACAAAGTACGGAGGTATTTTATCTGGACCGGCACCTTTATTGCCTATATACTATCGATTCTACGAACTCCTTTTTCCACCTTTGCTTTGGTTAAACTCAAGTGACCAATATTGCTCAGAGAATCAGCATCACGTGAATTGTTTACCCGTAACTGAGGTATATCATAAGTATATACGCTTTGAAAAAAATCCGAAAACAAATTGCATATATTGCTACCATTACAAGCTGTTTTTAAACCATATTCAATGTATGTAGGAACAGATGAGGCATGTTTTAAATTTTTCACATACTGCCAGAAGCTTGTAGGTTTCTTTTGGATCGCTGCTTCACTTTCCTTGATATACCTTTTCCAACAAGAGGCCTGAATCCTTTTAAACCTTCTTCTCAGGAGGGAAAATGTGTCATAATCTGCAGGTATTCCATATTTCTTCCATTTTTTATGAAACTTTGACTTTTCATTGGCAATATGTATTAGAGATTTAGAGAACCACAGAGGAAATTTTTTTGGACAAATTTTGTACATAGGTACGTGTCTTTCAATCGCTGTATTCAATCTGCTATAAAGAGTTATAATTGCGTTTTCAACTGTATTGTTACTGAAATCGTGTTCCCAGTGAAATGAATTTAAGTATCTATTAATTTCATCATAATTAGCATTTTTGTATTGAATTGTTGGTATTTGGTTTGTAATAATTGTTGGTATCATTTTTAAAGATTTAATATTAATGTTAGTAAATTGTAATATCAAAGCAGGGTGGTGGGGCATATCTTCTTTAGTTATTGATAAATGAGAACGTCGTACCTCTATATCTGTGTTACAAAATACTAAGTCCAATAGACGGTTATTATCGTTATAAATAATATTAAATTGGTTCAATTCCCATTCTGATAGAAATTCTGTAAATAGTAACTGACTATCACTAAAATTACCTAAAGCCAAGGCATCGCCGCTAATGTTATCGATATACCATGTAACATGAGGCAAATTGAAATCACCTAGTAATAATAAATAGTCATTATTAATCACCAAACTATTTAGATAAGAAATAAGAGATTGTAACAACTCGTCATTAAAGGATCAGATCCTGGTAAGTAAACACAGATTATATGGAGATTTCTATCACTTCTCATATTATGTGATACAATTTTTAAATGCAGTAGTTCACAGTGTACAGCTTTCTAAGCATCATCTGGATAGATACGAATTGCGCCAAGCTCACGACGCGTCAGTATCATAAGTCCACCCCCTACTTGTTTTCTAGCACCCAAATTGCGTCCTAATTCTCTGTCATTAGTTCTGCGATCGCATCGATGAATATCATAACGCGCGTCAGAAAGCTCAGAATCATATACACCGGACTTTAGCCAAGTCTCACAAATTGCAACAACATCATGATGTTGATCATACCTAACCTAAATTGTTGTGTCTTGCCACGTATGCTCCGTGCGTTTTGAAAATAGATGGATAGATTACTGGAACCCATCGTAGAGGATATGTAATATTACTATGAAATTTTCCAAAACCAAGATCCAAAACAAAGTATAAAAAATAAACAAAATAATTAATATGTATGAAACTTTTCTACAAACAGGAACAGATATGCGTATGTGTAAAGTGGAATTTTGAACGATGTGTTGTGGATAAATACTTATTATGAGGAACCGTTGTAATATTTTATGTACCTCTATAACCATTACGTTTGTCTATATTAAATTATACAATCTTCCATATTTGCCGTTCTGTATGATCGCATAATTCTTGCTATGTAACGTATAATTCAATAGTATATAACGTGTATGATTCTATCATATTCTCTCTACGAATGTTTCCATGCACACACGCTATATATTCCATACGGCATAATTTAATCTCATCTATAATGTAATTCCCTACTTAATGCGAATGTAATCTATAAGTCACCCTATACTAACACACATAATTCTATACAATCCGTAATTCAATAATTCTATGCATGCATTGGTCCCTATTTCTCTATTAATATACATGATTCTATCTATAATTCACATATTCTGTAAATCCATAACTCGATAATTCAATACACACATCATTCTATATTCAACAATTCTACACATGATTCATACATATCCATAATTTAATCCCTATTACTATACATATCACATCTATAATTCCATATTCAATAACTCAATACACACATAACATACCTTTTTTTTTTTTTATTTACGTGGGGAAATCCTTTATGGATACGCCACCCTCTCGGGGGAGAGAGTGGGTTATGTCCGACTCGCACGGACTAAAACCCTACGGTGTACCGTCCGCCGTATGGTAGGGGCGGCCAGGGATCGAACCTGCTGTCTTCCTGAGAAACCGCCCCTGCGGCAGCCTGGCGAGTGAACGCCAGGCTTCGTCCTACTATAGAGAGACTACTGGGTACACGACCAGTCGTCTCCCCTCGTCAGCCTCACCTGTGCAGTGAGGAGATGGGTCCCCCGACCCATCTCCTCAGGCTCGGCTCGGACACGTAACATACCTACAATTCTATATCCAATTTATATCTCTATTCTATTATATTCGCATGAATTATCTAACAAATCTATATTAAATGTCAATAAATCTATATATATGCTCTCTATAAAATATCAATAAATCTACGTATAAAACTATGTGCTACTCATCGTGTGCGTCGCCAATACCAAGTAAATCATAATTTATATCCCCGAGTATAATTTAGTCTTGATTTCATTAAAATCGGTTCACTCTATCAAAAGTTATTGTAATTTTAATGACGACGTGTCTTATGTACGAAAGAAACGTAGATAAATAAATAGACTTAATACATTCAGGTGATTTTATTCCACGCGGACGGAGTAGCGGGCACAGCTAGTAATGTCATAATATGTTATGTGCATTTTAATGTTGTGTAATTATATTCATAAAAATATTATAATTAATTGTTCTAGAAAATTTATATAATTACATTGTGGAACTGAATCAGTGAGCCTAGTTAATTTGCTGCAGTTATTGAGGGTTACCCGGTCTCTTCAATGTAATTCAACTTAGTTGGGATTATCCCGTGTTCCGATACGTAATTTAGTGGAAAAGGTTGCGACCCTGCTAGTTTGTATTACCCCGACAGTGATATAGGGTATTAAGTTCCCTTGTCTGTCTCCCTAACACGTAAACAAGACGGAACCTTTCTGCGTATCACCCTCGGATAGGTTAATAATTTAAGAGACTAAGCGGGAGGAGCTCTCTGGCTGTTTTCTACTTAAACTAAAATTGTTTTGTTTCCATCAACACTGCAATCCTTTTGAATTATTTATATAAATGGAACGGTCTCACGGAATCTGTGTTTATAGAATCGTGTATTTCCCATGTATAAAACAGATTCGATTTTGTTTTGCTTAATTATTTATTAGTACTTACGATATTATGTATTATTAAAAATATATTATTGTAAAGCGAACAATTCAGTAATGTCAAATACACAAACTATTTATTCTACGGGATCGTCCATAAAGTCGTTCGCAATCAAGATGAGGAAGGAGTATTCTTTAACATGACGAGATTTCACAAAAGAGAAGACATTCACATCGCATTAATTTTATTTTTATTTCTACTCAATTTATTTTTTGTTTCATTCATTCCTTTGCTGGCTAAAATATGTATAGCAACGTAATGACAGTACTAATATTTATTTACTTGTTTTGTGTAGTTGTTGTTTCTAGGTTCATATTAAATTAGTAAATAGAATAGGAGAATAACACGTCTACGTGATGTGGGTCTAATAAAACTTTACTGTGGCAATTAAAAATATACACACATATTAAACAAGTGACCTAGTTTAGCGTTCAAAATGAATCCTTTCTCAACTTCTTAGGCTTGAGATATATAAATATTAAGGAATGAAAGCGATGAAAGGGCAAATACCTATAAAGAAATATATTTGAATCCCGATAATGAACGTTTCTAGGCATTTAAATAATCCTTGAACTTCATTATTTGCTAACTGATAGGTTTACGTTAATATTCGTTATATCATATGATTTAGTTGGAAATATTGTATGTTATTTTAAAATGCAAACGTTCTATAGATGGAGGCATCTTTTATAATGTTATAATATATTTTTTAAGATTACAGGAAATGTTATGACGGCACACGATGGAGGAAAGGAAGTAAATGTAGCTTATACGTGACGTACTTTATGAAGAGTCCTTAAGATCATAATCGTAGGAACTAATTAAATATATTTAAAGCAGAAAAGTACACGTAGTCAGATTAAGCAATAAATAATGCCATTTGAAAAAATGAAGTCATTAAATTTATGGTTACTCTCTGAAATAGGAGTTAACACACGCTTAATTAAATATTTTTTGTTATAAATAAAGCTTCAGGCCCATAGAATATAGCTAACGAAGTGTAAGCCGATTTGTAAATTCGACAAGTTAAGTGAAAGCGCGTGGACACATCCCAAATAAAGCCGCCTGATCCTATTAACACACGGCTAACAGGCGAGATCTTCTAACAGTACTGGATGAACCTCACATGAACCATATAAAAGATTTACCTTAACCCATCGATATAATTTTTTACCCAAATTTTATAGCGAACAGGTACCTATTAGAAACAATTTATGTATACATTACAAGTTACTTATGAGTTACTCGTAGTATATATTTTCGATTGTATATTTTTATCCTCTGATTGTGAAATTAACAAAAGATGTGTAACAGAATCAAAATGAATTTATTCATATTCTTATTTCTACTCTACTGAACTGAATTTTGAGAATTTGATGTAGTTAGTATTTACAATTTATACATATAGTTTGTAAAAGTTTGTAGAATTGTAGGTAAAAGAAGAAAACAATTTTATATATTGTTCTTTGTAACACACTACAACACATAACATTTATAATTTCAATTAATAGAAAAACTAAGCATTATTATTTAATGAAAATTATTATAAAAATACGCTTATCTCTCCAATTGTTAATACTTATATAGACGCATTAATTAATTAGTTTTTAAATGTCCATAGAGACTTAATCTATTTCTCGGTAAATGAAATAAATGTAATCATTTTCAGCTTTGATCATAGTTTCGAATGAATAACTTCTTTCAGTCGTTATGAGAATATTTTTTTAGCAAATATCTCATTCTGTGAAAATAATAAATTGGCTGTTTTCTTAGAAGATTTTAAAATATTACTGATTACTTTATAATATAGTGCTTTATATTAATAAACTCTCTATTAGATAATTAATTCCATGTAATAATTGAGTATTTCAGGGAAAAGCTGTCTTCATTAAATATAAGGGTGCTTGTTATTTCTACTAAATACAATAACATCGGAATATTTGAAAACTGACCCTATTAAATTAATAATTATCGTTATATATTTTCAGTTTTTTTTTTTTTTAGATATTGAAGTGACACGTTGAGCTATTGAAAGAAAACGTATATAGTTACTGCTCGGAGTGTCAATCGATGTAAAAACCGTACTAATGTTAATTCATGTCAATTTAGAAATTATGATACGAAACGTTCAAACTATAATTAGGAATAAAAAAAAATTATTAACATGTTTCTTGATACTAATAATTGTAAATAATGGGAGTTTTTGGCGGGATCTTGGAATGCCATGTAGTGGTCTTTATATTTTATCCATAATCTTGTGTTATTTGGCTCTATATTGTGTAATGTTGGTGTTGCTTTACGTAATATAGTTTGGTTATTGTGCACAAGTGAAGTCGATCGGAAATAATACCACGGAGCATGGATTCTGACTTGCCACAAAAACTCCCAGGAAAGTTCTAACAAGACGGCCACCATCTTGTTAGTTCATTGAAATGATATCAAGAAACTTGTAATATCGTTACTCACTTGACAATGGCAGTAATAGACTACACGAAGACTGGTTGCCAAAAATAAAATAGAAGAATAATTGTAAATAATTTCCATATGTAAATGCAAAAGTTATTATATCATTTTTAATTTATAATCATATATGTATTCTATTGATGGAAACTCTTACCACCGAAGTTAAATTCAATGTGTTAATTTAGCTCGTTCGATAGGTGCGTAAATAAACTTTGGCTATTAACACGTCAAAATTGCTGTTTAACGAGAAGGGAGAGCAATGAATGGAGATTAAACAAGACGATACGCAAACCATCTAACCTTCTCAATTACTTTATGAAATTAGTTTCAAGAGGAGAACTCGCAAACATCAGATATTCAAAATTGTCTTCGATAGTCACAGTTCTAATTTATTTTCAAGGGTGTCTTTTGCTTTTACCGATTAATTCATTAAAGTTAATTTTAACATTAGTAGTATATCTTGCCGGTTGCGTCACTGTCACGGATTCGAGTGGTGTGGGTTTAAATCCCAAGGAGGAGAATTTTCTGTATGATCAAAACATAATTGTAGGTTTAAACTATGTATCTCTTACTTGAATGTTTAGAGTTCCTTGACATAGTGTTCGGTCCTTAATGTGGGATAGTTTGGTCCTTAATTAAAATCAGTATAGCTTTTCTATAACCAATAGTGTTAAAAATTTCTCTCTTTCCGAATGTTATTTATTATCCTAATAGTACAAAACACAACACACCCTACATCTGTCATTCAAACACCTTTCCGGGATCGATTACTTTGGCTTATAACTTTTATTTTAGCATTACAAATAGCAAAAACCGTGTTAATCAGCTTTTATATACTTTACATGTATTAATTAGCGTTTCACGATAATCTCATCTGATATTAATTGATTATGTGGTCTAAGATAATAAAAACACGAAGCTTATAAGAGGATTCTGGCTCTCAAGTGCAGCTGCCGGATCACACTGACATGTGCTTGACGAGATCGTCAACTTTAGGATGACAGCTAGCCAGGCGAATTAAAAAAACCATATCACCATGCTCATCATGCTCCGGACTCAGTCGCAAAGATTTGAACGTACATCGATCGACACGGTGTCCGAACACGTTGGCTAGATGATAAACCATTATCGCTTGAAATTTAGTATGATACTAATATAGACAATGAGAGCTCGTGGTCCAGTGGTATTAACCCTTACTATTGAAAGGTCGCGGGCTTAATTCCCGTAAATGACTTTTTTTATGAGAAGCATAGTTATTGTTTCTGTGCTCGAATGTCAAATATCTATATTTCTAAAGTACACTAGCTGTTTAGTTGTTGTAATACATACTAGGTTTAGTTTTAACTTTAATGGCCATGTGTGAAATACTCAAATAATCTTAGCTATTCCTGAAAACATGGACTTAAATTATTGGCCAGAATACTATCGTACCGTTAACATTGCCTCAGCATACTAGATTAATACTTCAGATATCAATATGAAAATATATGTGATGTCATATTTATGTGGAGCAATAATCAAACCTCTTTCGTATTTCAGTACATTGTATTCGTTTATTAAAGTGCGCATCACACGAAGCAATACAATAGAAATCACAAACAATGTTACAACACCACTCCACTTTAAATTATTAGTATAGGTACATACTAGGGTGGATTATGTATGAGTACGCCTCTTGTGGAGGCTACAAAACAATCTACCTAATCGATTTACAGACACTTACATGTATTAACATGTCCTTAGTAAGATATAGAGGGTATTGTTATTGTCGAGTGCCTTCGTATTGATTTTATTAATTTCCTTGGCATGTGTCCAACCAAACTAAACAGGTCTGTGTGTTCCTTTTTTAATTATTAAGTTTTTTTTAAACATTCATGTCAATACACAGTTACTAGAAGCAGTTCTGTATAGTTATTATCGTCAACTATCGCTCTATTACTTACTATACACACTATAATTAGTTGATGAATGTCTCGACCGTTTTTTTTAAATAAAGTGAGTATAATTATA
This sequence comes from Antheraea yamamai, assembly GCA_036509395.1. Lineage (NCBI taxonomy): Eukaryota > Metazoa > Arthropoda > Insecta > Lepidoptera > Saturniidae > Antheraea > Antheraea yamamai. The sequence continues at coordinate 9,530,684 of AP028429.1, forward strand.
CTTCTTATAAATAGTGGAATAATTATTTGTCTATGGGCGATCTCTAAAACGGTTTTGTTGAAATAATTACGCACTGTTTTAATAAACAGTGTAAATTTATGTGTTAGAATTTTAATAGAAAATACTACGTTTCATTTACGTTCGAGACTTTAAGATTCATTAAATTGAGTTTAATTTATTAATAGATATTATGAAACAAAATTGCTTATTGTGTTTCTTTGTGTGTTCTCTTAGTTCTTTCCGCCAGGTTTATATGTGTAATACAAGCGTATTATATTTATAAAAAAACTAACGGACTCGGCAGACGTTGTCCCGTCCTGATTATAAAAAAAAATCCTTTAGTATATACCGAAATAAATTATATACCAAAACCTTCCTCATGCATCAATTTATCTACTGGTAAAAACCGCATGAAAATCCGTTTAGTAGTTTTTGAGTTTATAGGGAACATACAGATGCGGTAGGAGACATTGTTTTATATTATGTAATGATACAGAAAAATCGAAGTCATGAAATATATTTTTCAAGCATTTACACTGCTGACTAAAACTAAACCATGTGACATAACTCATAGTATGCATTTTTTTTATTTTTTGTTTTATTTTTCTATTTTTTTTATATACTAGCTGGCCCGGCAGACGTTGTCCCACCCTGATTATAAAAAAATCCTGGACAAATTATATACCAAAACATTCCTCGTGAATCACTTTATCCACTGGTGAAAACCGCATAAAGAGCCGTTCAGTAGTTTTTGAGTTTATCGCGAACAGACAGACAGACAGACGCGGTAGGGGACTTTCTTTTATACTATTTAATGTTACATATATTTTTTTTTGTATTGTTTTTCGATATAAAAAAGTAATAGTTAATCTGCGAATCTGTTTTAACCAATGCAGTACTCATTCTTATACAATATAGATACTTCTATAACAATACGACAATTCAATAAAACGACAATATAGATATATTTTATACAATAGCGCATGGTGCTTTCTAAGTCCGCCTGGCTAACTACCACTCTTAAGTTAAAAGTCTGTCGCCAAGCACCTGTTCGTGTGTTCCGGCAGCAGCACTTGAGAGCCACCTCCTCTTGGTTTAGCGTGTTTACCGTCAGACCAGATCGTCGTATAAAATCAGATGAGATTGTAGTCAACCCCTAAAACCTACAAAGCATATAAAATAGTATAATTAAAATTGCCCTTTTACACCATATAATTTAATAAAATCTTTTACAAGATAGTACACATTTAAAATTACACGAAAATAAAATAAAAGTGATAAGACTTACGATACTTGTTTGACTTTGATCATCAATAATTATGAAAGCGCCAAAAATTTCTCGTATCTATACTTCTATACTTATACTTATTACTAATATATAATATAATAATTAATAATAATAAATTATAAAGAGGTAAAGTTTGTGAATTTGTGAGTTTGTGACGTTGTAGGGGGTAATCTCGGGAACTACAGGTCCGATTTAAAAAAAAATTCAGCGTTATATAGCTCATTTATCGAGGAAGGTTATAGAGTATATGTCATCATGCTAAGAGCAATAGGAGCGGAGCACCAATGAATAAGGTTTCAAAATCGGGGGTTTTTGGTCTTGAGAGCTTCCGCTGCGTGTTAATGTTAGCCCAAAGTAACTATTCCATGTGGACGATGTCACGGGCAGAGGCTAGTTGTAAATAAATCGCTTTGCCACTTAAGTAAGTAATGATGCGGACATCACTGCATCATAAGTGATGTCTGCATAATTAACTCTGATTAATAAGTTCATTTCACCTGTACGAAGCCGAGAATAATTAGTATCTTTCTTTTAAAAATAAAATCTCATGAATAATATTATATAACTAGCTGTACCCGCAGCTCCGCACGCGTTTTTTTAAATCGTATTAAAGAATGATAGAATTGTGAGACTATGTACAATTACAGAAACGCTCTTTAAGTAATTACGTTACGACGGTAGTACGACGCGCACGCCACTAATAGTAACATGTAACGTGTACATTAGGCATATAAATATTAACAGCGTGCCAAATGAGGTTTGTCATCAGCAACATATTTGGAACCTTAAACCACCATATAACTACCTCAGTGCTCACTTACACTGTATAAGGAACTAATGAAACAATAACTTAAAAAAGATTTTGTGACTATACAAAAAATAAACGTATATCTGTTCCGCAGGAAATTGTATTATGGAACTCTTTACATAATAAGTTTATAATCTAAGATCTTATTAGGAAGACCTCTATATTATTAACGTTATTAATAATTATAATGTCGAATTGTAAACAATAAGCTGATAATTATATCTCTTATTAAAAATAAAGAATGAGTTGAAATCTTGCTAAATTTCATGCAGACAAAGTCGCAGTTAACAGTTAGTCTAAAATAGAATAACCTCAATTACTTTTTATAAGGTTCGCTATCTGCCAGTGAAAGTTTCATGAAAATCGGTCTAACTGTTTTGGACAAAACACTGTGGGCGAAGCCACGGTTAACAGCTAGTATAAAGTAAAATTACCTTAATTACTTTTTGTAAAGTCAGCTATCTGCTAGTGAAAGTCTCGTAAAGACTGGTCTAACCGTTTTGGAGATAGCATTGCGGGCGAAACCACGGTTAACAGCTAGTATAAACTAAAATTGCTTGAATTGTTTTTTATAAGATCAGCTATCTACCAATGAAAGTTATGTGAAGATCGATCGAGCCGTTTTGAAGATAGCACTGCGGGCAAAGCCACGGTTAACAGCTAGTGTAAACTAAAATTACTTAAATTACTTTTTATAAGATCAGCTATCTGCCAGTGAAAGTTATGTGAAGATCAGTCGAACCGTTTTGGAGATAACACTACGGGCAAAGCCACGGTTAACAGCTAGTATAAACAAAAAATGCTTGAATTACTTTTTATAAGATCAAATATCTGCCAGTAAAAGTCTCGTGAAGATCGGTCGAACCGTTTTGGAGATACTACTGCGGGCGAAGCCACAGTTAACAGCTAGTTTAAATTAAAATAGACTAAATTGCTTGTTATAATATTCGCTATCTGCTGGTGAAAGTTTCGTGAAAATCAATCCAACCATTTTGGAGATAGCATTGCGGACGAAGCCACGGTTATTAACTAGTCTAATTTGGAGTAGCCTAAGTAACCCGCTGTAATTTCAGTTATCTGCCAGTGAAATTCCCGTCAAAATCGGTCCAGCCGTTTCGGAGATTAGCCGGAACAAACAGACAGACAGACAGACCGACAAAAATTTTAAAAATTGCATTTTTGTTTTCAGTATCGTGTATAATTTCGTACCCAATCAGTAAAAAAAATTAATTTTGATATTACATACAGACACTTCATTTTTATTATATGTATAGAAGATAATAATAATATACAACAGAGAGACATTATAATTTACCGGCAGAAAGAACAATCAAATACTGTATACAATATTATTAAGTAGTTACTATTTCATGTGTAGGGTTACAAACGTACGATTATAAAATCATAGTTCACCAATATATAAGTTAAATAAATACTTTAGAGATTCCATTGTAATGCAATTACAACAAGGCTGTTATTCTAACAGAACCTTACAAAACTGTATATGCAGCTATAAAACAGTCGAATTATATGAGGTCGTGGCATCGACTCATCCCTTATACATTCACAGCGCGCCTTATTACCTTCATTACCAGTTTAAAGTATTAAGCAAACTTCGAAGCAGGAAGATAGCTCACTGAGATTTGTATAAATGGCTTAAGAATTTTAAAATATCTATACATAGTATAAAATGAAGTCGCTTCCGCTGTCTGTTCCCTTAGATCTTTCAAATTATTGAACAGATTTTAATACAGCAATAGATTGAGTGATTAAAGAGGAAGGTTTACATGTATAACACATACATATTATAGTACAGAAAAGCCAAAAAATTCAAAGATTTGTAATGTGCTGTCGTAACAAACATATTTTTGTGCGCTTAAATTGCAAACACTGTCAAAACCTTGCGAGATAGATCAAATTGGGAAATAGGGAATTGTATATCTTAAAAAGATCGATAAAAAAGTCCACGATGGTATATATTTATCTATAAAGAATAACCCACAGTACCCATTTTTTACTTTTTACAAACATAATGATGCGTTATTTACCAAGCCATTTTATACAATACAGTATTATTCCTTATCCGATTAAATATATTACATACGTTGTACATGTCATGTAGATCAAGCCCTTAATAGTATTTCATTAAAATTGATATCGACATTGCACTCGTGCGAAGCTGGGACGAGTCGCAAGTTAATAATATAACAGAATGGAAAGTAACTTCCTTTTTGCGTAGTCCGGTGAAGCTGTTAAGACCTTGCTAGGTCAATAGCGTAGTCAGTTCGAAAAAAATACCTCCTTTTTGGGTCAAAACAACATTGCATTTCATAGTATGATAGGTCCAACCTTGATGGCTAAATAAAACGCAAAACTTTGAGTATTTAAGGTAAGACTGTTTTTATAATAATCTATATGAATAAAAATCAATGGCCAAAAGTACGTAAACACATGACTTTAAAACGATTACACACATTTGACTAATTGTATTTTGTTGTTTTTATAATTTCCAGGACAAGGTTTCTATAACAGATAATATTTGAAAAATTTTACGGAAAAGTGAAATGGGTTAATAGAGAAGACGGTAGGAATATTTTCATAAATATTGACAGATTGACGTTTAGTTATTCAGTATCCATATCATTTCATTGAACGATTACACTATAAAGGAACGATTTGGTCTCATTTTCTTCATTAGCTTACTCGTTCAAAACTGAAGCGGGTAACTGGGAATAGATAACTATAAGATACATTAAAAACCAATTCAAATGGAGATAGTTTAAATAGTAAGGCAGATTTTAATTTTGGTCAGTGTCCTCTTTGTGTATGTACACGATAATAGATATTGTAGGAGCTTCGGCTCACTACTAGAACATTCCAGACTAACACGGACAGCGTAATAATAAGACTTGGAGAGTGTAAAATAGACTGTTTATTAAAATTATCATAAAAGCTATTTATACAGACATGCGACATTTCATTTATTTGTTCAATTGTTTGAACGATATTCTATTTACAATATTTACAAAAGTTTCAGCCAGTCTGCCAGAGAGGATGACATTCTCGGTAGCTACATGATTCCCCCTCAAGCGAAGCGTACCGGCATCTTGATGCTTCGACCGGAACGAGTCTTCTGTAGGGTGATTGGCTCGGAAGTAGCGTTGCCTAGAGTAGTGCTTGGTTGATCCACTTCGTTGAAACCGTAGGCAGGTTCTAAACGGTCGATGGATACAGTTGCTTCTCTTGTAGGCAATTGTAGGGCATAAACTTCTGTGAAGTACTTTGTAGTGAAGATTTGTTGAGAGCGACGACACGTAGGAAATTATATTTTAATGGCTGAAGATCTGCTTGAACGAAAAATTTTATTTTGTTAGTGATGCGTAGTCTAAATGAGTCTGTAGTCTCCGCAGACGTGAATTGTCTCCGTTTTTCTTCTTGGCGACAAAGTGGCTTGACCAGGGACAGTTGCTGGGTCTGAATAAGCCTTGACTCATCATGTGTTCCGTTTTAACAATTTCATACCGTTGCGGTGGTATTGTCGTGCACGGCAGTGTATCGTTTGACCAGTCGTTTCGATAAAGTGTTCGACGTTTTGATTCGAACGTAATTCATCGAAGTAAATATTGGCGTACCTGGGAATTCAAATAGTATGTTGCGATCTGACAATCCAGGGTTGATACTGCGTGTGGTTTCGTGAACCGAGATGCGTGCAGGAACTTTGACTGAGAGTTTTGTCGTGCTATCAATAAGCTGTCGGCTTTCGAGATCGACGATCAGCTGATGATATAGAAGAAAATTGGCCCCGAGTATTTGTTGTCAGTCTAGTTGTAAGTGCTGCTCATACGGTACCAGTCTTCGATCACACCATTGCTTTGTGGGTGGTACGGCGTCGTATGCACTCGTTGGACTGTTCGACTTCCTAGTGATGTGTTAGATGCAGTAGTTACGTTCCTCGCTGGTAGATTCCTGGCAGGGTAAAATGCATCGTCTTGCATTCTTGCCAAACCGTCGATGAGAGTAGCATCATGGTGACGGCGACGTAGTCTTGCAGGAATTTCGCGAGTGAAAATTGTAATAAGCTTGCGTTTACAGGATAGGAATAACCGTTTCATAACTTGGCATCGTCCTCCCTGTGTTTTTCCGCGTGATTACATCACTGTAGGTACGGCGGCATTATCACGTCAGCGTGCGTGATAGTAAAACTCGGCATCATGTAGGATGATGAGGCTCTGGTGCGCGGAAAAGCATCGCGGCGACGGCGTTACTATTGTAGAAACCTCGGGATCATCTCTGGAGAGCGCGCGGAACGCGGCGTCACTAAATGTAGGAGTCTGAACTAACTTCTGAACATTTTCCGTTGGAGCTTCGCATCCCACTGCTGTCACCGCCGAAGGTGCATCACGTCGGGGTCACGAAATGTAGGAGCTTCGGCTCACTACTAGAACATTCCAGACTAACACGGACAGCGTAATAATAAGACTTGGAGAGTGTAAAATAGACTGTTTATTAAAAATTATCATAAAAGCTATTTATACAGACATGCGACAGTTCATTTATTTGTTCAATTGTTTGAACGATATTCTATTTACAATATTTACAAAAGTTTCAGCCAGTCTGCCAGAGAGGATGACATTCTCGGTAGCTACAATATTATGAATTCTTTTTGACAAGTTACTCTAAACAAATTACTTTGAGTACTATTAGAAATCTATTAAATTATTAGCGGCAGGTGTACACTGAATTTGCCGTATACCTTTAACAACAGTTCAATCTCTATACGAGTATCATGATTTTAAACTTTTAAACGATATTTTTGACCCCATATAAAATGTTTTAATTGTGAAATTTATTATGGTAACTAGCCGACCCGTGCCCACTTCGTTGGGCGGTAATATGCATTATCAAGCTACAACTTTTCTCTAAAACTCAATCATATATCTCTCATATTTAAGGCAGCGTTCGTAAGAAACGTTTTCGTTCGACCATTTTTCTCCGACTCCCCAGATATTACCCCTTACAACCTCACAAACTTTACCTCTTTATAATATTAGTATAGATTATAGATAATATAATTATTTAATAGCTTCTGCCCGCGACTTCGCACGCGTGGAATAGTTATTTTGGACTAAGACGCAGCGGAAGCTCTCAAAAGGAAAAAAGCCCCGATTTTAAAACATTTTTCATTGTTGATCGGCTCCTATTGCCCTTAGCGTGATGATATATAGCCTATGACACTCACAAATAACGTGGCTTTCTATTGGTAAAAGAATTTTCAAAATCGGTTTAGTATTTCCTGAGATTACCCCCTACAGTGTCACAAACTCACAAACTTTACCTCTTTATAATATTAATATCTAGATTATAGCCCCTGCCCGCGACTTCATCCGCGTAGTAATAGTTACTACTCTGGGCCAACGCTGACACACAGCAGAAGCTCTAAAAAAAAAACATCTCGATTTTGAAACATTTTTCATCTGTGCGCCGTCCCTATTGACCTTAGCGTGATGATATATAGCCTATAACTATTCTCGATGAATGAGCTATATAACACTGAAAGAATTATTCAAATCGTACCAGTAGTTCCTGAGATTATCGCTTACAACGTCACAACGTCACAAACTCACAAATTCACAACGTCACAAACTTTACCTCTTTATAATATCAGTATAGATAATACATTTTATTTAATTGTATAACTGTGATGTTTTATTGCTATGCATTAATTGAATATTAGTTTTTGCTCGCGGTTTCGCTCGTGTTAAAGTTGATTTGTTCTATGAGTTCTATCCCACGGGAACTGTAACTTTACAATGCTCGGTTGAGTAGTTGAAGGTGTGAAGTCCTAACAAAGAAACAAACAAACTCACGTTCACAGTCGCCTTTATAATATTAGTAAGTTGCATTGATCAATAAACAAGACAAATTTTCTTTTCACGTAAGAATACGTTAGCAGAGTAATAAAATCGTGATGAAATAAATTTATTATGTATCATAATAATAATTGGGAAGTGTTAATGTACTTATTAAGGCCATGTTATAAGTTTCATTAGTACTTAAGCCTTAAACGATTCATTGTAAGGACGTGACTTTATTATAATCGACGTGATTGTTTTGTAAATTGCTCACTACCTAACTACGAGTTGTCAGTAACCTACTGAATCAGATTTGATTCTACACATTATTTTGAGGTATTCGTAACACGCTTTTTATCTCACCTTGGTCTGATTCAGCTTTTATTCCTTTCCTGATTTATATAAATATAGGGCGTATCCAGTCAATATGCTATGAAATCGAGTCAAAAATCGAAATAAACTGACAAATTTTCATTAGCCATCTTAGGACATAAGTTGCTAACTCGTGGTTTTCATATAAAAGTAATAATTAAATGTTGACTAAAGACAAAAAATTAGACTAGGTTTATTGATTTTATTGTTACCGACAAAAAATAAAGATACAGTCCTTGTCAATCATTTTGGCCGTTCTGAATATAGCTGTCAGTTGGGGCTTGCGCGTAATATAGTCAAGTGTTTAATCCAGAACAAAGTTAGAATATTATTATACGAATTTAAAATTGACATTTTAGATTATTCTTATATTGTCTAAATATTATGTATAATACTAGCGGGCCCGGGAGACGTTGTCCCACCCCGATTATAAAAAAATCCTTAACAAATTATATACCAAAACGTTCCTCTTAAATCACTTTATCAACTGGTGAAAACCGCTCGAAAATCCGTTCAGTAGTTTTTGATTTTATCACGAACAGGCAGACAGACAGACACGGCAGGGGACTTTGTTTTATACTATGTAATATTGTAAGTATTTATGCTTAAATTTGTGTTCTGTCCAACTATACACATTAAGGTCAAAAAGTTTGGCGAGGAGTGTATATTTTTGTATAGTATAAAACAAAGTCCCCTACCGCGTCTGTCTGTCTGTCTGTTCGCGATAAACTCAAAAACTACCGAACGGATTGTCATGTGGTTTTCACCGGTGGATAGAGTGATTGATGAGGAACATTTTAGTATATAATTTGTCAAGGATTTTTTCATAATCAGGGCGGGACAACGTCTGCCGCGCCCGCTAGTTTTTGTATAAAACTAATTATTATATATTGATATAACAACAAACGCCAAGGTTGTATGGATATATCGTGTTTTCCCGGAGAACATTCCAATATCAAACACAATACAGTCGATTCTGTAAACGACTTAAATTCATATTAATTGACTAAAGCTGCTTTATATCTAATAGACTTAATCGGATTTGCAACAACTATGTATAAGTAGTGCGGTTATGCAAACTGATAAGCTTACCAATTATATTGTATCCGTACGTGTAGACCGCTATTGTACTTCACAATTATATTGTAACTGTATTAAGACAACAGTAAACATAAGCCGAGAGTATAGAATAAGTGGCAGCAGCCATTTTTTTAATATTTTCATTCTAGTTGGTCGACGACCCGATAACAGACCGCGGCTAAAGATGAACCCATAAATCTATCAGGTTTCTAACATAGTGGATTAACCACATAAATTCTGTTTGTAAGAATAGCTTCTTTATCCTTCCTAAAACGCTTACACAGACGCGTCAAGTTCTGATGTTCATAACAATTAAAATAAGTTAGAATTGTGTATATAATGTAAAAAAGCGAATGCTTAAGAATTTGGTCTTCTGTGCGCTCTCGCGTAATTTATGTATGACGGCGTAAATGCCAATTTATTGCTGAGTAATGGTACCGTTTGGAGATCTGCAAATGGGCTAGTCGAGTAAGAAGAGAAATGGTTCGAAACGTGCGCCGCTAAATGTATTTATAATTTATTTATCGGCCATGTTACAAATCCGAATTGTTATCGCAAGAAATATACGTTTTCATACCGAACGAGAGTTTGCATTTGAATAATGGGCCGCGAGGAATACATAAGTACGTATCTAGAACTGGAATATATAGCAAAAAAAACTTACTATATAATAAATGATTGATACTGTATAAATATTAGTTATAAAGTAAATAACACACATTTTATGCCTCTATACTAATCTTATAAAGCTGAGAAGTTTGTAAATTTGAACGAGCTAACTGAGAAACTTTCATTTGAAAAGTTATTTTACCTTGAATATCGTTGTATGTTGGGATCAATTTATTCTAGGCTATATAGTACGCCAGGATATTAAGTGTCATACCGATTAGCACGCAGGAAGCCAACCGCCTTTTGCCACGAGTGTGGCGTTGAGCCGGACACCGCGCTGCACACACTGTCGGAGTGTGTTGCGTGGGTGGAGCAACACCGCACTCTGGCTGCGGCGGTAGGTCAGATTCGGCAGCGAGTCTGTCTGGAATATTTTGGCCTCCTTCTGCGAGATGACTTCCTTAGCAGCGATTTGCCCGCCTCCTCCCGCCACCTTAGCCGGACCTAAGGAAGATGGGTAGGGGGACCATATTCCCATTGCACAGGTTCGACGGACGAAGGAGACGGCAGGTGTGTACAAGGATGGGGTCAGACGTCGGCACTTTCTGATACTTAGCCAACCGCTGGGGCGGCACGATGAAGTCTGTAGAGATCTCGTGTCGGCCCAACAATAGCGGTGTATGTATAACGTGGGGTTTTAGTGTTTTAGTCCGTGCGAGTTGGACATAACCCACTCTCCCACGGAAGGGTGTGTATCCATAAAAGATTTCCACACGAAAAAAGGGTCCTAAATAACATCTAATAATTCAACTTCTGGTTCATCCATATTATTATTTATTTTATTTATCTAAAAACATGGTAAATAATTAATATTTTCGACAACCACTTGCACCTACAACTATAACCGTAAACGGCAAAATAAATTGTAACATATTGTAGGCGTACGTCTTCATTCAGTACCGAAATGAATAAAGTATTTTTTTGAAATACGATTATATTTCGTTCGTTCAAAATAAAACAATGCTTACAATTTTGCTATTTTATCAAACACAATATTTACAAATTTTACGGTTTATCATAACATTGAAAATAAAATGGAATGATAACATTTAATATCAATATACTAGTCTCGCCTGTTTGGAATGCCTTTTATGAAAATATCTCTGAAGGAATTTCTTTAAAAATTGTTCGAGTAAGAAATGCGTTTGTTACCTACTTTACAGTAGGCACATTTTAAGTATTATAAATATTTTAAAGTACTACGTTACCATCTAAAAGAACGTTTCGATCAATATTTTATAACAGATACTCATATTTCAATTCTGTAATTATATATATGTATACACCACTGATGTACACCAGCCAAATTACACTTGTTAGTGCAATCATTTACAGTAGATATATTAATGTATAGTAAATAATGTTTTAATTTAACATTATTATATTTTTAACTAGCTGTGCTCGCGACTTAGTCCGCGTGGAACTTAATGCAAAAACAGTCATTCGTTAACTGTATCTTAGATATTATTTATACATTATATAATATCCTCGTTTTTGTAAGAGATAGAATTGCATTTACGTACCTACTCTTCTCTCGTACTTAACTCGAGCCCTCATTCAAATTACAATAATTTTTAATAGAGTGGACCGATTTTAACGAAACAAAGACTAAATATTACTCGAGGATATACTTTATGATTTTGTTTATCAAGTTTTATAGTGAACGCAGTACTTTAGTATTGATGCGTGTCCAAACAGATAGACAGACATTTCTAAAAATGATTGAAATGTATTTTATTTATTTCTAGACACCTGCAACATTTTTTTTTACAAAAATCTAAAAAGTACAGACACGTTAGATTTACATTCTTAATACATGTATAGAAGACAATTTGATGTTACTGTTGGTATATTAGTTGAAACTTGTATTTTAACTATAATATTCAACTAAGTATGTGTATTTATTTATAAAATTGTTAAAATATAACATTTATATAAACTAAGAAAGTAATAGTAACATATATTATATTTTATCCTCTTAATCGTTCTTTTTAAATCGCTATATAAAATTGAATAGAAGTTTATCTTGTAATTAATTTTAATATAAGAAAATTATTTGAGCAATAAAAATTCCATTTCGATATTCTGTTTTGTCATACATAAATGTATAGTATACAATATATTCGAATAATATTTATAATTTTATTAGATTAATTTTAAAATGTTGTTTATATACAGTTAGATGTCTAAAGAACATTTATAACACAAAACTTCAAAATATTAAAACGCCTACATATATAAGTGCCATTTAATAATGTACTAATAATAGTTCATATTCATGTGATGTCCAAACATATAACTATATTTTCTTCGGTGTAGGCGACGTATTTAAATTTTATCATATCTGTGTAGCACTATAATGAATAAAAAAACTGCTTTAAATATGTACTAAAAATAAAATATTATTAAAACGGTGTCATATTCCTATATATATTCCTATTTCTATAGATTTATAGGATAATAATACCAGGATTTTACTTTCAAACAAGAAAATAAAATGTTTGACTATGACCGAAAAAATTGACGTCCAAGAACAAACAAGTAAAAAACGTTTCATGAAAAATGTGTTTATTTGCTAACTCAAGATTGCGGGCTCTATTTATCTCAAACATAGTCAAAGTTAAAATGTAAATTTACTGCTGAAATGATGGTTCAAATTTTAATAGGAACTTCTTAGTACCTACGGAATTCAATGTTAAATTACGTTTCTGTATCTACTTTTATAAACTTGTACATATAATTCTTCTTTACGTGTAGATGTAACGTACTCCTCCTAAACGGCTGTACCGATTTTGATGAAGTTTTTGTGTGTGTTTGCGTGAGTCACTTGGAACCCGTAGGTGGCGATCTGATTCTTTTTTCATATCATAGGAGGCAAACGAACAGGTGGGTCATCTAATGTTAAGTGATCACCGCCGTCCACAGACACTAGCAACACCAGGGCAGTCGCAAGTGCGTTGCCAACCTGTGTTTGGGAAAAGAGGGAGGGGCGGGGAGGGGGGCCTCCGGCGCTCTCACTGACCGAACGAAACACAACAATGCAAGCACTGTTACTTCACGTCGGTGGTTCTGTGGATCGAGTGGTAGTAACCCGGGCGAGCTGACCCATTCATGCTGAAACCAGTAATAGCTTCAGCGTGGCTCTACCGCCTTAGAAGATTCGAGTATTTTTTTATTTATTTTCAAGGCAGAACAACGCCTACCGGGCCCGATAGTTGGTATATAATAAGAAAATACTATATGTTAGGCTTTGATTACATACACGAAATATAATCAAAAACTTTAGGTTAATTAGATTAGTTTAGTGACAAAATTAGTTACATAAGAAAAAGAAACTGAATCATTTATGAAAATGACAACATAATAATACATTTCTCCGTATAGGTATATTTCAATGCTTTATAAATCAAATGCCTTGGCATTTTCGACATAACAAAGTCCCTTATTTGTTACGCTTGATTTATAGAACAAAAATGTCTAAGGATTAGATATAATAAAAGGACGAAATAATGTAGCTATTGCTACATTTCGGTACGTTGAATTGACACACGTGGTGAGTACTTACTGTTTTAGTGTTAAACATCGTGCTTGATTTATAGGCTACAAAACCTTAAATATCGAGAACTATAAGCAGTAAACCAAATTTGTCAACCTTGATTTCGTTAAGCTAACTAACTGTACAGCAAGATTCAAGTGACAGAGTTAATACATAGTTGTGTTAAGACATTCCTGTGAATCAGTGTCGAATAACTAATATAATAAGACTTTGCTGACACCAAATTTGACGCATATTCCTAATTTGAATTCCATTAAATAGAAACAAACGCTACTAGCGATGTACTTGTGTATTACAAGTACAATATTAACTCATTTACCTCACATAAAAAGCTGTCTTTATGATGAGCTGTGTCTTAGTATAACCTATTTAATTACGTACATAATAATCATACATCATATCACGAACTGTAGGTGTGTGCTTAAATAACGTCCACAATCGGGGATAATTTCCTTTGTGCCGATGTGATTGCTGATGGGAGACGCTTACTTATTACAATGTTCGGACAATGAGTCGCATTTAATCTAACTTTCTTTCACTTAGTCGGCAAACAGAAAGAATGGCCACGCCTACACAAGGAAAACACGGCTGGCGATAATTAATTAGTGAGTATTTCATTATTGCGATTGTGACGAATTTCTTTCGAACTTCCTTGGGACATAATTTCAACACATTTTTGCTGATGAGTTTTGTGTGATCTCTTATTAATTTTTTTTTTCGACTTACTATGTTATTAATCTAGCAATGTCTTAACAGCTTCACCGGACTACTAAGGCGAGCACTTAAAGCACTCAGGCGATTTCATTTGGGCAACTAGCTCAAGGGTGCACGGCACACCTCCGGCTTGGGCTGTTGCCCACCAAATTTTTTTTTTTTTTTTAGCGTGGGGAAATTCCTTATGGATACACCACCCTCTCGGGGGAGAGGGTGGGTTATGTCCTACTCGCACGGACTAAAACCCCACGGTGTACGTCTTCCGCTATAATTGGGGCGGCACGAGATCTCTATAGACTTCATCGTGCCGCCCCAGAGGTTGGCCCAGCAGCAAAAACGCCGCCGCCAGGCTCCGTCTTGTTGGGAGACAGCCGTGTACACACCGGTTGTCTCCTCCGTCCGCCGGACCTGTGCAATGGGAACATGGGCCCCCCCGACCCATCTTCCCTGGTCCGGTTACAGTAAGAGGAGGCGGTCAAACTGACGCCTCCTCCTGCCCGTCTTCCGTTGGCGGAGACAGCCACTTTGAGGGTCTTGCTTACGGACACTCTCCGCCGCCTCCTTCTGCGAGACGACCTCCTCGCAGGTTGCCCACCTGTCTGAGCTAACGTAAACTAAGCTACATATTCATACTTATATGAGTTATTGAAACATATATCTGTACCAAGCATAAATACCTCGTCAACTCTTATATGTATTTTATGTCGGATAATTTTTCTAAACTATTTCAGTTCGATAAGGGAAAAATAAAATCCTTTCACTTTCATGTGTAAGCATGTGTGCGTGCACGTGTGTATTAATTAATATGTGAGAAAAAGATACTACCATTATATTCCTGTCTTATGTATAAGTATACATTTAATAAAGTTACAGAACACTATACTAGGTTTTCAACGCGGTTTGATTCGCGTTAATGTAATGTCCTTTTCTGTACCTGTCCTGAAATTGAGTAAGTAAAATTTCATAGTGATTGGTTGAGTAGTTAGGTATAAAAGCGTAAGAAACAAACTCCCATTCGCAGTCATAATATTATTAGGGATTATTACTTCATCTATAAAAAGTATCGAGTACAAGCAATTAATGTAAAGAAAATGTAAGCAATAACGTAAAATATAGATATCGGTTAATATACGACAACAGGAGTCAGACTTTTTTTTTTCTCAAACTGACTACGCTATTGACCTAGCAAGGTCTTAACAGCTTCACCGGACTACGGGACTCAGACTGTAGTCATATTCTTCTTATCTATAGATAAAAAAATTAACTGCAAGAATAAATTATTAATCAATCGATCAACTGACTTGAATTTAACGCGAGTAATCCGTTGTTATTATATAAATAGCACGCCCAGCGTACGCTGTGCCACCTTGATAATAAAAGAAACCTTGACAAAATATACACCTGAACCTTCCTCGTGAATCATTTTATCGACTGGTGAAATCCGCATGAAAATCCAGTCAGTAGTTTTTGTATTTATTGCGAACAGACAGACAGACAGACAGAGGCGTGGCATAGGACTTTGTTTTATAATACGTAGTAATTTAATTTCCAATAATTAACAACAGCATGATACAAATGGTGAAAAATATATATGATTTTATATTACATTATAAGTATAATTCAAAAAAATTTAAAATCTATACCAACCTTTATACTCTATTTCATCACTCATTACTTATTCATATCATGTATTTTAAATTATTATTTATTTTATTATTAATTAACTATTACCAAAACTTTTCTATTCAACTACACAATGGCCTTATATGCCAAATTTGCATAATTGATGGGAAAACACTAATACTAATTTACTTTTATTGGTTTTAGATTAATATTACAAGTTAATTTCGCGATGAGACAAATCTTATTATCTATATAGACTACTTACCACATAGTCTACGAAAATGATAGAAATTATTATTGAATAGATGTCATTTAAAAGATCATTACAAGAAACAACTGTACATATATTGACAAGAGATTAAAGACAAATACATTGTTGATATCTACGATTCGGGCTCGTATCGAGAGGCGACCGCGGCCGGTTCAAAGCTGCAAATATTTGTTCCTATAAAAGCCTATGTTCTTTACTCAAAAATAGGGCTGTCATTCAGAATATCATCATTTCATTATTAATACAATATATGTTGAATACGTTCGCACTTTCAACATTAATCGTGTATATCATCAGTATCATCATTATAAAATAAGTAGCCTTAGTTCTAAGTTGGTCATTACATTCGAAGTTGGGTGAGGCATGACTTTTTATCACATTTGCAAGAAAACAGTAAGTAAACTTTTTCGCACGTTTACCTATGATTATTCTTAATATGCACAAGCAGGTGGATGTACCGCCAAACAGCCTAATATTAAAGATATATGTGCATTCTAAATATTTTTGTATTTATAGCACAAATTAATGAAAATTTGCTGATACGAAATTTAATTTAATTAACACAGTGTATTTATTAACAAAGATATTTATGGTTTATAAACATAAAAACTCTTTACTTGGTTTTGCTAGTCTTCTATACACATAATAATAATGTAAATCGAACGTGTCTGTACTTTTTAGGTTATTGTGAACAAAATTGTTGCAGATGTATTAGAATAAGTAATAAAATACATTTCAATCATTTTGAGAAATGCCTGTCTGTATGTTTGTTTGAACACACATCACTGATAAAGTACTGCGTTCACAAAAATCCTAAAGCATATCCTCGAGTAACATTTCAACTAGGTTTTATTAAAATCGGTTCACTCTATCAAAAGTTATTGTAATTTTAATGACGACAGGACGTTAATACGAGAGAAAAGTAAATAAGTAAATGGACTTAAACATTCAAATGATTTTATTTGTCACAGTTTTTTTTACATTAGCTACTACGCGGACGGAGTCGTGTGCACAGTTATAAAGTTATAATTGTAACGATAATGGCTGAGAGGTTAGCGTGATCAGACACCGCATCGATTGACATAGATTCGAATAAGCAGAAGCCTTTATTCAGAGAAAATATTGTGATGAAACCATAGCATGGCTACAGTGCGTATTTCTAAGCTCGCCTGGCTAGCTATCTCCCTAAAGTTACAAATCTGTCGCCAACCACCTATTGGTGGATTCCAGCAGCTGCACTTAAGAGGCAATCCTTCAAGATTTAACGTGATTACCATCTTGGACCTCATTGTCATTTCAGACCAAGTGAGATTGGAGTCAACCACTAAAACCTATAGAGGATAAAAAAAGTAAAAATCCAAATTTAGACGAGATCTCAGATTGTCCTGTAGTGACTTTTTTTACGTAATTGCGTTATTAGGCTTTATAGTGCGTAATATTAACGTCATCACCGGTAATTTTTTGTGTACAAATGAACATGAATTCTGAGATATCACCAAATCACAATAGAAAGTTCTATCAAGGGTAGATAGAACAATGAAAGCATCACAAGAAACTTTGTAACAATTACCGACCTGATAATGACAGTAGTAATCTTCAATGGGGAGGACTAATTATCAAAATAGGAAGAAGATAAGTACGCTTTTTTGGTAGCTGTATTATGAAACGAAAAGCGGTGCAATAAGAGTAAATTTATAAACAATACATAATATGACACTGTAAAAACCGATAAAGCCAACTACGTGGATATTAATACTAGTACGTAAGAATGACATATTTGTAATAACATTTTTTACACGTTGCTAATGTAATTATTTATTTTCTAATATTTTAACTAATGTTATCTTATTTTATTTATTTATTTATTTATTTATTTACACTTTATGCGTTAAATACGCAATGGCGGACTTAATGCCTAAGGCATTCTCTACCAGTCAACCATTAGGTGGTGCAGAGATAAATGTTGGTAGGTGTAAAAGGTGAGGTTTTTATGAAATTATGTTTAGCCTATTTAATATTACAATATATAAATAAAATATCAACACCAATATACTACATATATAATACATATATACTACACATATACAATACATACACATAACAACATCATACATAAATATCAATACAATAAATAAAAGTATAATTAGTCAACATCAAGTACTAAATACAGCATTAACCAGATAATTCTGCTAAATGACACTGGTAAAGCCGACGTACCCTGACTTTAAAACTGAAACGGTTAGATGACATCCTGATTTCGTAAGGAAGCGCGTTCCATAGGAGAATAGATTGGATATAGAAAGATGAATGTACTAGACCGGAAGTATGGACAGGACAGCAAAGAATAAGATTATTAGAAGAGCGAAGGTTAAGGTCATGATTAGAGCATAAGAACTGAAAATGTGGAGTTAAGTAAGAGGGAGTGTTGGGAGAAAATAGAATAGAATACAGAGTTGTCAGAGCCCGCAAATTCCGACGCTGGCGTATGGGCAACCAATTAAGCTCTGAACGATGGCTCGATACATGGTCGTACTTACGAAGATTAAAAACAAATCGAATGAAATTGTTGAGTAATCTGTCAAGTTTTAATTGAATTTCTTATTAGATAATAGAAATTATAGCATAAAACAGAAGTAGCTTAAATAAAATTAATAGTGAATTATTTGCTTTTATCGACTCGAATGATTATTGAGTGCGAACGCTTCAAATTATTAATGCTAATTACGTTTCTTTATATTTGTTTATTATTTCAATATCAATTAGTTATTAACGCTTTTGAGATGGTAATAAATATAGTGGACCAAGTTTATAAAATAAATAATCACAATAATGCAAGCTTTTCGAAAATTTGTCATTTTTTATTTTAATATATTTATATATACATGTAGTATATATAACTTATAACATTAATAAAACAACTTATATAAAATAGAAATATATAGGTGCGTATATATATGGTGATAAGCAATTTTGGAATTGATATGAAAAAGCATTTGAAATTTGTGAAATAAATTATCAATTTGCTGGTATAAAAAATTTAAACATCCCAATACTGCAATATCTATGCCCGTGCGTGATCAGCGCATGATTCAGGTCACTTGTTTTATTAACAGAATCAACAATAAGTTTACTGAAGCGGATTTGTAGCCGTGAAGCTCACGACTACAGTCGACAAGCGCATTAAAATGTCATGGTATCTGTACATTAATCATATCTTCTATGAATTCGAACAACAAAAGCTGATGCGTTTTATAAGGAAATAAAAGGAAAAGGAAAATATTTAGGTCAGTTATTAGTAAAGTGGTTTGTGTGAGCATTTGTATGTTTCGGTCTCGCTGGCTTGAAATCCTTCCTTATATGTACGGTGTAAGAATAGCGACGTGATTTAAGATAATAGGTACTCTAAGTCTAAAGGAGGACTGAGTCTCAAGTGCAGTCGCCAGAACACATCAATAGATGATTGGTGACAGATTCTTATCTCGATTTAGGTACCTGCCAGGTGAGTTTCGAAAAAGCCCTACCATCGCTCTATAGTCTCATTACTATATTTTCCTTCAACGCACACTGTGACTCATTGCAGGGATTCGAACCTACGTCGTTCACTGTGGCAGTACGCTGTCATTAAGCCATCAAAATTATTATTGATGTTAAGTAATGTTTATAAATTTACAATATGACGTTAGCGGAAAGTATTAAAAGATTAATAAATAAATATTTTTTTTATATTACTTTGTTGATTAATTCCATTACAATGTGCCTTGATCATTAATAAGCTTTGATAGTTTTACTTGCATCCATGTTAACTTTTGTTTTATAGAATTACGTTTGGTAATGTAAATAAAGCACAGAATTTAAAATCATTATTAAGTCACTTGTCTATATTTCTTGAATCTACATTAATATGTGAATTTACGAAATAGTGATAAATAAAAAATAAATATTCATAACATAAATGAAAACTATCACATCGCGTAAATAAACAGAATGACATATTCGAATGTATTTCAAGGCTTATCGTAAAGAACATTACATTATTTATAGAATAGATATTTAGAAGTACTTTGGTTACCGAATTAAGGAACCTCTTACTTGTATAAGCTTTATTCCTTTTAAGATGAGTAAATTTGTTGTACGTAGTTTTATTCATTCAATTAATTATCTAATACAATAAATATAATAGGAAGACAATAAGCACACGTGTAAAAAGTATATAGAAAAATCTACATGTACACATTTAGATTTTTCTTACATTCTCCGCGTAATCATTGTGTGCAATGTTACGCTAGACCAATAACTCGTGTGCAAGACGTTCAGGCATGTGTTTAAAATTAAAAATTTAAAGTGGAGTTCCCGTTGGCATACATCGCGAGGCTTCCCGATAAACATCCCCGGGCGACAGGTCAGACGACGTTGTGTTTTGTTTACGTTCTACGCCCTGCTAAGTGATGTATTATGTATTATTACTAGAACGTAATGTAAGTATTTACGCGTTAAATATTATATGTAACAGTACTTGCAACTCTTGAATGAGTCTTAAAAAATAATTTAAATGAAGGAAATTGACCAATTTCAATTAATTAGAAAGAAGATTTTACTTGGTGCTTAGCTATCTATAATCAACGCCATCTTTTATTGACACAATAGAAGTGTAATTCTTTAGAATTTCTTATATTCATACCATTGGGATGAATGGGTTTTTTTGGTGGGATTTTGGTCCGTCATGTAGTGGATTTATATTTTATTCATGATCTTGTGTTACTTGACTCTATATTGTGTAAAATTGGTGGTGTTTTATGTAATATAGTTTGTTTACTGTGCATAAGTTAAGTGAATGGAAAATAATACCACGGACCATTAATTCTGAGATGCCACAAAAACTCTATGAAAAGTTCTAACAAGATGGCCACCATCTTGTTAGTTGATTGTCATTGTAATTATATCAAGAAACTTGTAATATCGATACTCACTTGACAATGGCAGTAATAGTCTACTAGAAGACTGGTTGCCAAAAATAATGTTAAAAAAAAGCATTGGAATGAATGTTTTACGGGATAAAGCATAAGCATATTCGAGTATATATATATTTAAATATCAACTTGTTACTTTCCCAACCTAACTAAAATAACCTGAATCTTATTAGAAATATTTGTAGAGAAACATTAAACAAACTATTTACCTACATCAGTCAAATAACTTATAGCTATTATTAGGAAGTATTACATAAAAATGTATTTCTTTTTTTTATTTGAAAGTTATAAACTGTGTTTTAAATACGTTGATATAGGTACACCATTCTGATGACCATGACCAATAACGTCATTAGACGCGTCTGATTCTCTAGAATTTCTAGATGTGTAGATATAAAGTGATAATTTCTGCTAAAACAGCATCAATCGTAGGTTCGATTTGTTGGGAGTGCAGCTTGTGGTTGCCAAATTCTGATCATAAGGCTTTTTCTAAGCATGTCTGGCTAGGTACCAGCCTCAATTTGATAAGCTGTTGCCTAGCAACTACCTATAGATGTGGTCCAGCAGCTGCACTTCAGAGTCAGTCCCCTTCTACGTTTACTGTGTTCCTATCTTAAACAACATGTCACAAATAAGTGATCAAAGGTTAAAACTTATAAAGTATGTAAAACAGTTTATTAACAGTGAGTGAGTACAATCTCATCCGATTACGATGTTTGTTGTTAATGAGTAATTAAAAAATTATACTTCTCGTAATCTGACACCAAATTAATTAAAACAGTTGGTTGGTAAAATATGTTCCATTTCGAGACTGTACCTAGTTAAATACCCTCTACAAACCTTATAACTGTACTATAGTTTCATCACCAAATTACTTACCACACATAGACATAAACATACAAATATTCACATAAATTTAGGTAAGTACACTTCTCGCCTTTTAAGCCGTAATGAATAACAAGGTCTGGCAATTCTAACTGCGACTTCTAGCGGAGTAATTTGGCGTAATATCCTTAATTAAAGCCTAGGTTTTACTTTGCACCCTGGGATTTCAAATAGTGTAGCGTTAAAAGCAAAATTTAGCTTTGGTGAATATAAATAAGTATGGTGTACAATTTTCAATTGAAAACAGTATTATAACAATATAATTCGCCATTAATTTGTTTTGTTTTTATTTTTTAAAGAGATTAATTTGCGCATGCTTTATTAAAATCTAACCGCTTCCACCCTGGCTTCGTACGACTGCTATGAATGTATTAATGTAACGTCATGCGTGTCTAAACTATCTTATAAACTATACATTTTTCTGCATCATTACATTACGGCTTATTACAAGTAAAAGTAACTTCATAAGGCAACTAAGACAGACTTTTTTCAAAGTATATGCTGTAAAATACAGTTTTAGTCGATATTATCTTTATATTCATAATTCTTCTGTCCGTGTGTATATGACTGAAGTCCTCCAAAACGGCTTTACTGATTTTGATGAATTTGGTTGCTGATTATTAGAGCAACGGCACATCACGGCTTATTAAGCAGTAAATATTTTCGACTTCACATTTTACTTGATGTAATTAAAATGTGGGTATATTTATAATTATGTACAACATGCCATAAAATTAATTGTATTCAAATCATATGAGAAATGCAAACCTTTTAATATTATCAGTTTTACGCGTACGTAATAAAAAAAACGCAAATATCACTGACTAAAACAATACGAAAAAGACGGAAGAACCCGTAGAAACAGGTAACTAACTATCTGTAAAAATTAAATGTTAAAACATACTAATATGCATTGGTGATGAAGCCTCAATCGATTACAAGTCTTTCGCTCCTCCACAGAGCATCTTTAGAACGATGTTAACTCCTCCTCCTGTTGGCGGACAGTAATCAAACCGCGGAACAAAGAAATCAGTGGAATGCCATATCGCGTATCAACGTACGGGACCGATGTCGCCAAAATACACAAACAGAATGTACAACTACTAATGTAACACCAATTAAGTTCCTAAAGTAGTATTAATCCAAAACAAACTAAATATACTAACACTTGAGCATAAGATTTAATTTTATCCAATAAAAATATTTATAAAATCAGTATTAGATGTTTTTCCATGTGTTTACGTGTCGCGTTAACACATACAAACCATTATAGATCGAATGTCATTAGAATTACGGTTATCATTAGCCTAGTGGATATAATGAGTCAAATAGGATGCAACTTTCTGATAAGCAACTTTTTATTCTCTAAATTATATATGGATAAATTAATTTTGTTGTCTTCTACCAAAATTTTATTAAAATCAGTTGAGGTGAAGAAATTTAATTTCTTTCAAAACAATGTCCTTCGATTCCTAAAAGTATTTTATAAATAACTAGCTGACCCGTGCAACTTCGTCTGCGCCAAATCGGTTATTACCGGTTTCAATCGTATTTTTAAACGCAAATAATCTTAAAAACCTAAAACCCGATTGCAGCGTCATCTAGCACTTCCATTGTGAATCCAAACTATCCAGGGACTCACTCAAACATATACCCAGTTGGTATGTGAGAAATCTTTTAAAATAAGCCTAGAACCTGTTCACAGCATTACCTAAAGTGTCGAATGAAAATAAAAACTAATCTACATATATTGCCGATAAATGTCTTCCCAGTACCCCTTGTAACTTAATCGCTAAACACACCGTAAAAATTAAACTTTATCTACATTAAATTTCCATTTTGTTTTAGTTGTTTGTTTTATAAGAATTTGTAAAGTATACTTACGTGAAATCTGCATTCAATCTCAATATTATCAAATTTATTTTACTTTTAACATATAAACCACCTTTTTTACTGAGATACTTTACCAGTTATCGAGTGGGATGAAAAATTATTAATTATCAAAATGACTATTAAAAAATAGGGGTTGGTGTTAGAAGGGTGAAAATTTAGGGTTGTATGTATTTTTTAATGCCTCATTATAACGAAGTAAAATAAAAAAAAAATTCCCAAAAAATAAAAAAAAATTTTAGGGGTGGACTACCCCTAACATTTAGGGGGATGAAAAATAGATGTTGGCCGATTCTCAAAGATACCGGATAAGCACAAAAAATTTCATCAAAATCGGTCAAGCCGTTTCGGAGGAGTATAGCAACGAAAACTGTGACACGAGAATTTTATATATTAGATTTTCAAAGAATGTTAATTTCACAATTACATATACTTCTAGTGCAGAAATTTCATGAAAATCTAATTGAAAGAAAATAATTAAACTAATCATTGAAATCTTTTACACCTCCTAAAACATTTTTAACAATTGTAGGTTGAACAGCAAGCTTAAGTTTATATACAAGCTTCTCATTTTTTCATTAAAATTTCATAATAGTCGATGAAGCCGTTTTAAAATAAAATCCGGGCACACAAACAGCTAGGTATAACAACAACATTTTTAACGGCATATTCGATTATTTATAAGATATATGTTAAAAATTTTAGAAATAGATTAATCGCACACACAAAAGTACATATTTATCCATATATATTAACTATAAATTAACTGAGTCGCAAAAAAAAGTTATTTGAATAGCGAGGAACTGCCAATTTAAGATATTTTTTATTACTATTTCTTTAAAATTCCTTATTGATAATGAAGTTTCATAGTTCTATTATTTTTTTTTTAAATATTATTATTCGAAATAAATAAATGGATGAAACTCCCTCGTGGCATATAACACATCCATTTAGCATATTTTTATTTCTACTATCATTCCACATTCCATAACTGAAAAATAAGCTATTATAACACTATTTATTTGAATCACGTGAAATACCTAATACATATAACCACTTTCTTTTGATATTAAAACACGATTAAGTACCATTTACCATTAAGCGCATATGGGAAAGTACCCAAAGGTGACGTGCCACGCCTACTAGCACTTCCACTACTCTCTTTTTTCCGTCAACCAAACAAATCTAGACAGAAGAAACAAAGTAAAATAAAAACAATTAATGCAGTGAATTTTCACAAAGGAATGCTTTCATCAATCGTTTCTTTCTTTCCGTAGTATTTACTTCAACAAAAGGGTCAACTGGGAAATATATGGCATTATAGACTATATAGGTTTGAATATGTATTTACCATTAACACGCTTGATAATTCCATAAGTTTAATTATTGTATAATTTTTTTTCGTTTTATACAAATTTGAGTGAACCTCATAAATATCGTTATTAGCCAATTTTGTAAAGTATCGATTTAGCATTATCTGTTACCTTTTTGGTACAATTTAGTCATTTACTGAACAGTGTAAGTAAAACTGGCAACACTGTATTCATGATACACAAAAAGAGATTAAAAAAGTTGTATCCAGTGGCCCTAATAAATTAAAAGATTTGTGTCCTTTTACACAAAACCAAAACAAATCAGAGTTTATAGTGTAGGTAAAGACCTTGCCATAGTCAGTTCGAGAAAAAAAAAGTTTATAGTGACATATTATTATTATACTAAGATATTTTGGTTGTTATGTTAGTATCGTATAAATAATTAGATGACATTGTATTTTAATTAGTAGACTGTATATTTCCTGAATATACTTATTTAAGGTAATTAACATTCCTTTTTAATCGTATAAAGGTAGATAAATATAAATACTACAGAAAGTGTATTTTAAACTATAGAATGAAATGAATTCAACATATGTTGTTTATATTTCCACCTAACGAGTTAGGACTACGTGTGATGGTAATAATCCATTTACATAAAATACGTAATTAAGAGTTATTTTTTTCTTTTTCAGCACCAATAAAATGATAGATGTAGAAATATTTGTTGAGCCTACTGATCATTTATTACATTCCGAAACTAAGAGAACTACAGCTGAAAATGTCTGCACTAAAGAAGAAATACTAAAAAATATATTATACAAATGTAGAATAGAAGCTGATAACGACGATTTAGAGATTCCTGTAACAAGGATTGTTGAAAGAGTATCAAATTATACCGGGCTCTCAACAGACACTGTAACAAAAATGTGTAATAGTGAAAAATTCACCTATCAAAGGTGTTCGATGGAACTACCAAAGAGAATTGAAATTTATAAATGTTTGAAAGATCTCTATAAAAACAAAACTCCACCGACATACAATAACATTTACAATATTGTGAATAAATTTATAGAATCACTTACATTAACAGAACTTAAGGAGAATATGACATTAATGGGTTATAGTTATTATAACATGAGCTCAAATACTCAGATTCTTTTGGAAGATCCTAAAGTTACGTTTGAACGCTATTTTTACCTTAAGAAAATGTGTAAAGTACGTAACACTAAAGGACATACTGTTTATTATATTGATGAAAGAGTTATAGACACAAGTTTAACTTTTCCAAAGCCATGGATTACCGATATTGATTATACATCTCCCTCTTGGCAAGGATACATAATACTGCATATAATTTCTGGAAAGCAATATGTGAATAGTTTATATTGCAATAGTGTAACTGAACAAGATTTCAAAAAATGGATTTGTGATATAGTCTTAAAAAAACTAGATCCTAATAGTACTATTGTAATGGATAACAATAAACTCCACGGCACATTTGATCAGAAATCTTTGACAAAATACGATTCAAAAGAGGTCATGTTAAACTGGTTGAAAATAAACAATATTCCATGCAACAGTGATATGCACAAAGCAGAATTATATCAGTTATATAAGAAGACTCCAAAAGGTGACAAAGACTATGATATTGATAGTATTTTAAAAGCTCACGGACATGATGTATTGCGTTTACCATCCACCTTGCACGATCTATCACCTACACAACTATTCTGGGATTGCATTAGATGCAGTTATGTAACTAGCCTAAATACTAATCCATCAATATCAGTGGATGAATTACATACAGTGAAATCTAGAATCAATTCCTTTGTAAAGAAATACAATGAAATTACTTGGATTAGATTTGAAAAAAAAATAATGGCTATGGAAAGGCAACTATTTGAACTTGATGCAGATATAGATAAAGTTGTAGATGATTTTTTAAGTAATAAATAAATAGGGTCCTTAAATTTTTGCAGTTTTATTATAACATAATCTACACTAATTAAAAAAAAATACAAAATGCAACTGCTATGTCAATAAATGCAGTAAAAGTATATATAAAGGGAAATGCCATTCACTCATTTACTCGCTGACTAAAGAAAAAAATAAAATTGTCATTGCAGTGGAGATTCTTTTGAATCAAAAAATGTTCCTAAGAATGACCCCTGGCAGCATTGACAATTTTATTTAACTTATTTAGTGTAACTCGCTTTTTAAATTTTTAGTTCATTTTTTAAGTCTTTATTTTATATAGGTGTATTAGTGACAAGTTTTATTGTAAAACAGTAAGTCTAGGTGGTCTAATTGTACATTTTTGTTTAACATTGTACGGCAATAGATGGCGTTGTGTTAATTTTGACTAAAATTTATTTTTACTATTATTAGTCATGAAAAATCGAATGATAACTTGATCATCCATCTATAAAGCCATTCAATCATTAAATATTCACAGTGTTGTTAACATCTCATTAAATTATTTGTAGGCAATAATGAAATTTTCGCATATATGTATAATTTAGGCGAATAAATTATATAGTTTAGAAATGTCATCAATTCAATTCAGGAATTATATTACAATGATTGAAGAAAAGAATCTCATTTAGATATGGAGGCACACACCAGACATAGTGATTTTCTTAAAAAAAAATTGAGCCGTCACGGGACACCTGGCAGATGTGAAAAATCGAAATTGTTTTGTATGAGTTATATGCATAAAAGAACAGATTACGACAGAAATCAGCTATTGCATAATGAAAAGATAAAGCATTACAAATTTATTCCATAAAATAATGACTGCTTATTTATTTTATTACATAAATAATCATTCTTATTAAATACAAAAATTCATCTAGGCGCAGGCGGGGTGTGTTTGGCGGCATTAATCAAAGGGCGCTAGGTCGTCGGCGCGTGCAGCGTAACATTAGTAGAACGAGTGGCCGACAAAACAATTTAAATCTTAATATTTATACAGATAGGGTTGCAAATGTTTTTGAGTATTTCATTAATAAGGCAAAGTTCGTGTTTTCCGTTGCCACGTCTCGCCACGCCAACAATCCGGCTTACCCTCGCCTATAGATATTCACATCAATTATACCCAGTATCGCTTGGGATGATGAATTCTACCTATACTTCATACATTCAAATTTGTTCAGGAATTTTTTTATTGAAATTTGTTGGAACAAAAAAAAACTCCCATACATTTACCCTACAAACATGCCTTTTGTGATCAGTCGTGTAATATAAAGGGTATAATTACAATGATATTATAACTAAAAAGGTGGATACGTAACAAAACAAATGGCACGAAAACGCACACATACGTAAACCGTCTTAGATAAAATGTGGAAGTAAGATGGCATATACTCAATATCGGCGGTGAAAAATAAAATAGCTGTATATTGCTTAGATACGGGCAGATTGACGGGGCAGCCGTTAAAAAGAAACTAGCTAGCCAAGTTTTGACAAGGCGCTGTCGAAGCGCTAATGACGTAGTTCTAATTCCATTGTATAATTAGGATGTTTATAGAAGGTAAACTCTGCAACTATTAATACAATTATAAACATCATTCATTGAAAAGTTCATTCATGTTGATTGGGGTTATAAACTGTTTTATTACTAATAAATTTTACATTGTAACTAGATGTTGTCTGTATGCTTCATGGTATGTAATTATTTTTAAATATCATTAAAAAGAAGTACATTGAATCCTTCCCCATGCGACTGCTATATCATACATTGCAATCAGTTTAGAAGTATTAACGTATGCAAAGATGTTAGTTATCTAATTATTTTTATAATATCAACCTCCGTTATACTTGGCACATTAAGTAATTTTATGAATACCTTTAACCTGGTACACATTAGTTAATTCATCCTTACTAACATTATAAATGTGAATTTTTGTCTGTTTGTTTGTTATACTTTCACGCCTTAACTACTCAACCGATGATCATGGAATGTTGTTAGGAGCACAGTAAAGGATATAGAGTACCATTCATCGAGAAAAAGTATTATTTCCGAGGGATAGGTAAAATATAAATACACGAAAGCGAAGCCACCAGCAAAGACTAGTTGTTCATAGTATTGAAAATTAGCAATGAGAAAAGAATGTACTTATTCAATTGCAATTAATATGTTATAACGACAACTATATCAATTCATACAAAATTTTACTGCCAATTTAATATCTTTAATAGGTCAAATATACCTAAGTTTGAGAAGAATTTCCCGTCAGACACTTAAACAATAGTAAATATACCTTTGGATCTAATTCGATGATTGACCTTTCTGACCTATACGCCTTCAAGTAAAACAAATAATAATGTATAACGGACAGTTTTTCGACGTGTGGTTAATTGTTACAAAATGTGTTTAAATTTCATTAACTGTTGGCATTGTCAGTAAAACTGTGTGTAGCTGAAATGTCAGCAACATTTATTCAATTTTGAAGGGACTTTAAGGACTTTAAGGGACCTCCTGCCTAACAGGGAGACAGGGTAAGTACACTCCAGCTGCCTCCCCTCGTCAGTCAGTCCTGTGCAATGAGAAGATGGCCCCCGGTCCATCCTCACAGGTCCGGCTACGGTGGCGGAAGGAGGTGGGCGAACTTCCGCCTCTTACTACCGGTCCACCGTTAACGGAGAGGGCCGCTCTGAGTATCCTCTTCGCGGGCCCTCTTTACCGCCTTCTTCTGCAAGATGACCTCCTCGCAGAAGAAGGCCATCGCCTGCCATGCCTGTTCGCTGCCGAGAATGGTCGAAACTACACTCTGCTGCGATAAATCTTGCCCTACCGTCGCAACCAGAATGCGACGCTGCCCCTCGCACGTAGCACACTCTGAGTGTGCTGCGCGGTGTCCTCGTCAGCGCCGCACTCGTTGCATTTAGCGTTCGGCTCCCTGCGAGCGATCTGGTGCAGGTACGGTCCGAAACATCCATGTCCGGTGAGTACCTGCATCAGCCGAAACGACAGGGAGCACCACTCCCTGTTTATTCATTCCGGCAGGACCGGACGGACGGCGTTAATTATGTAACGTGCTTCCGCCAGGTCCTGCCTCCACCGCCCTATTTTGCTGCGTCCCTCAGGATTCGCCGCCTCTCCTCTATCTCCCTGGCAGCTGTAGGCTCCCCATTTCTCTTCCTTGCCGCCGTGAACTCGTACACGTGATCTCCCGCCCCCAGCTCCCAAGATAGAGAACCGGCGAGCACGAAGGCCGCCGCAGAAGCCAAGGTGCGGTACCTCCCGACGGCCCTCTGCGCCACAGTGCGCTACACACTACGCAACGCCCGCATGTTGGTGGCGCAGAGGACGTCGGCCCACACCGGGGCCGTACGACTCCCATATAGAATGGGCGATACCCGGCGCTTGGCTCTCCTATGCTTATTTACCCTTATGTAAGTAATGAAACAATATGTCTTTAAAATATTACAATATACATATAATATGCCCATAATGTCAATATTGTACTATGCGACTCTTAAGGTTTATGATCCATTATGTTATTAGAAATACAGAAAGAGTTAGTGTTAAATTTTTTGCATCAATGTTAGTTATAATATAAAAATATAATATTAGGTCTTTACCTATGAAATTACCGTTTTGTATAAAAAAATTTAAGCGATTTTTTTTTATGTATGTTTTATTTGTATTAATCGAAGTAATCACCCATGCAATCAATGCATCTTTGCCAACGCAGTGGCAGTTTATTGATGCCCTTCTTAAAGAAATCAGTTGGACGGGAGGCAACAAATTCTTCAAAGGCATTTTGTACTGCCTCTCGGGTATTGAATTTTTTTCCCGCCAAGGAGGTTATCCAAATTCTGGAAAAAGTAGTAGTCTGTAGACGCAAGGTCTGGTGAGTAGGGCGGATGACGGAGAACTTCCAACCCCAGTTCTTGCAACTTGGAGACCGTCTGCTGTGCAGTATGAGGTCGCACGTTGTCGTGCAGGAGCAGCGGAGACGAGCGATTGACCAATGCTGGTTGGAGATGTGCCAGTTTCTTCATCATTGTGTTCAGTTCTTCACAGTACACATCTGCAGTAATGCTCACCCCGTTTGGTAAGAAGCTGTGATGAATCACACCGGCGCTAGACCACCAAACAGTGACCATCACTTTTCTAGGGGTAAGTTTTCGTTTAGGGCATTGTTTAGATGCTGAACCAGGATCCAACCAACTTGCTGAGCGCTTGCGGTTATCAAACAGAATCCATTATTCATCGCAGGTAACAATGCGGTTCAAAATTCCTTCATTTGTGTGTCTGTTGAGCAGTGCAATTTTCAATATTATTCTCTAGTCACGTGTAATAGCCGTAAACGCTGTAGTTATTAAATAGCTATAACATTATAACGACACAACTATGGTGAACAATCATTGCGCGTTTATAGTTACGTGATTTTTTTTATTTCTTCAATTGTTAATTGTTTATAATTAATTGAAAAAAAATGTTTTGCATTAAAAATCAATATTATTAATAATAAAGTTTTAAAATACATAAAAAACCTCAATAATTTTTTTTTTCAAAATCCCAATTATAAGCGAATAAAAGTTCAGTAAAAATTGGTGCAACCGTTTTGGTGACTGCACTTCGATCGGAATCGCTGGTAACATCTAGTTTAAAATAAAATAGTCCAAGTTATAAGGCCCTTATAGGGTCAACTGCTGCCAAAAACCCCCGTGAAGATAGATTTAATCCTTTTGGAGATTGCTATGCGGAAGAAGTCGCGGATAACAGCTAGTCTAAACTAAAATAGCCTAAATTACTTCTTATAAGGGCAGCCATCTGCCAGTGAGAAACCCGTGAAAATCGGGCCAACCGTTTTAGAGATAGCATTGCGGACGAAGATTCGGTTCGAATCGGTTCAGAAGACTATGTGGGTGTTTTTTAAATTATCAATCGCGTTGCATGTAAAATCATCATCATTATCTAAGCTTAAAATAATAAAATAATTCTAAAGCAAAACTCATTAGCGCCCTTTTGGCATAAAACCCTGTCTAATTTTTGCAATATAGAATGAAAGATAGAAATATTTTATTCATAATGCATTATTTACAAACATATACAAGAGTGGATACAAATGTGCACATCGCAGCATTACGAAATTGAATCCAGCTCAGTATATGCTAAAGTGTTATGAGAAACACTTAGCACTGATTTTCAGGTGGAACCCAATGCAAGTCACGGAGTGATATCAATTAAAATTATGAAATATAAATAGGGAAAACAAGAAACGTAAAAATAATAGAGCACATAATGTATACAGAGGAGATAAATACAATTAGTAGGATACATAAAACAACATATAAGAGTCTAACAATGTCTAATACAATCTAATTCTTTAGGAAATAAGTATACTGTGTGCACTTGCAGTATTTAGATTTATTAATAAAAAATCAAACAATAATTTCGTTGTTCACGCTAACGAAACCGTGGGCACAATTAGTTGTATATAAAATAGACGCCGATTTGTTCTTTAATACGCTGTTGTTATTATTGTCAATTCCAAATGATCTCTTTGCGAAAACAACTAGTATGAAAAAAAAAAATACGCTGTTATTATAATTTAGATACCTAAACACTACACTATTAAATATTGCATCATTTTAAAATCGTTGTCGTTTTGAAATTTCATACGCTATGGTATAAAGCAATATGTATTTTTACTACATCAGCATATATCATATTTATTGTAATTACATAACGATTGTTTCGAATCCTTATTCGGTGGGGATATAGCTCAGTGGCAGAGCAATCGACTGCAGATCGATAGGCCCCCGGTTCAAATCCGGGTGTCCCCTGATTTTTAATTAAATTTTGTAAATCAAATCATTCAGTGAAAGTAACTGGATATATTAATGTATACTTCCAGTTCTAAGACATTACTGAACATATGTAATACTGATTGATTGATTTACAGTTGCACATTAAGATCTAAGGCAATCATTTTACCCGTATTGATGTATGCCACTGAGACTTTGTGTCTTAAACAAATAGCCACTTTCCACATGAGTAGCTTAACATAATAAGTTGGCAGGATCGAGATCGCAACTCAGAATTATTGCGAAAAATAGAATTATGTTGCATAGTTTTTGCTCTTAAAATGTCAATTGAGATAGTGTGGATATTTTGTTCTTATGAGTATTCCAAAGCCGTCTAATGTTGTCTTCTAATCACAGCTGAAAGGAAAAAAGCGACCACCTGGAGGTCTACGAACTACGATGTAACGGACGTTAAAATTTGAAAATGTTACAATAAATTTTAAAATAACTTTTGGCTCAATAAAGACGCTTATTAACATTTCGCACAACGTCGTAGAAGATGCTTGGCGTGTCACTGCAAATTGACTTCATTCTTTGTTTGTAAACATAATTATGAAGTTAATTATATGAGCTATAGTTTTAGAACAATAAAAGATTCCCAACAAAACATATCTATTAAAACATTCATAGTTATCAAACTTTATGATATAAGGAAGTCAGGCGATAGTTTCATTTATAACAAATTCGTGTGTGTGTCGTGTCACGCAATTTGTAAATGAATAACCGCGTACATATTCTTATTGATGTATGCTATTACGTGTATAAATTCACTGTAACCTTTGCAGCATATTGACTAACACAATATCATCATCATATATATTAATACGTGAAGCCAAAATTTTTTACCCCTTTTTAAGTGAATTGCGTGAACGGATGAACGTGAAATTTGGCATAGTTAAAGTTTATGGAGGAGAAGTGCAGAAAGCTATTTATTTTATGTAAAATGCATTAGAAGTACATTAAATTAATTAAAATATGCATTACTCACACTACTGATTCAATTTTACACAATATATACACACATGTAAATAAAAAATACATTTTGACATCCGTCAATAGCGGACTTCAAAAAAGGTTGCGAAGGAGGTTGCTATGCTCGACTGTATGTATTTTTTTTACTCTTACGTTCCAATTACCATTTTTTATTCTACTTTCAACAATGATATTATAACATATCTTATATATTAATCCAAAACTTTGTATCCCTTTTTAAGCGAATTAGGCGAACGGATGAACTTGAAATGTAGCATAGTTAAAGTTTATATGGCAGAGAAGTGCACAAAGCTATTTTTTTTATATAAAATGTATTACAAGCATATTAAATTAATTAAAATATACATTACTCACACTACTGCTTGAATTTTACACAACATATACACACATTAAATGAAAAAGATGTTTCAAACATCCTTCATCCTTCTTACGTTCCAATTACCTTTTAAATATTTTTAACATGACTGACGTTGCATGCCTTACAATATGTTCTTTGAAATCAACTGGTCAAATCGTAGGTTAATTTTAGAATAATATAATATGTAAATTCATAAGTTACATTAATATTAATTGATAAATTATTTTTCTATATCTTTATTCTATCTTTATCTTTATTCTATATTTTTCTTTATCTTTAGTAAATTTATGGAACTACTGAAATAATTATTATTCTCTTTGGTTTTATTGAATGTCAAAATTTTTAGGTGACTGGACTGCTTTCACTTCATGTCACTTTGCTTCATGTTGCCATAAGAGTAAAGCAATATTTCCAAAGTCAATATCAATATTTTAATGTTTAGTATTTCTTTATGGCATACTCAAATGATGATTCAATAAAAAATGAGCGAAAA
Source organism: Antheraea yamamai (assembly GCA_036509395.1). Classification (NCBI taxonomy): domain Eukaryota; kingdom Metazoa; phylum Arthropoda; class Insecta; order Lepidoptera; family Saturniidae; genus Antheraea; species Antheraea yamamai. Next base: position 9,565,640 of record AP028429.1, read on the forward strand.
ATACTTTGTAAAATCAAAATAAGAAAATTTGTTGGGTCATGAAAGTAATCCATGATTTACAACTGCGCGGTTACAATGATGCAGTTCAACTTGATGTAGCAATTATATTTAGTACAGTTGATGATGAATTATGAACAAAAATGAATTCATTTTCAAAAGTTAATGGTAGTATTAAAAACATATTTGTTTTGGATTCATCATTTAATTCTATTGTGTATCCATTACTTTTCCAAATGATGATACTGGGCATATCACTATTCCTCATAATGTACAGACTATATTTAATTCAACATCACCCAGAAATACTACGCACCCATGGTGTCGTGTAAAATTAATTGAAAATTGTGTGATGAGTTACGATAAATTTCTTTATTTTCGTAAAGTTATTTGTTTCATATTTATAATTACCTAATTTCAATTTTCATATAGACATCGATTTTTTTAATTTTTATATAATTAAAAAAAATGGCAAATAACTGAGTAGGCATGATGAAAGCCTTTGATTATAGAGTTTATACCCTTTGGTCGAATGTCGACCACTGGGCGCCCACTAGTACAGATTAATGTGCGTTAGCTCGAATATTATATGTGATGTACGCGTCTAATTATCAGGTGTACTGTTTTATTCAGTTCCATTTAACACTAGCACTTGTTTCTGTTAGTACATTCTAATAAATACTTTGTACCCAATATCGTGTACACTTTATCTAGGTACTTACATGTAGTATAAACATGTGTTAATTTAGAATGTTCTAAATAAGCATATTCTGTGCATTATTGTAATTAGGCGCGTGACCTGTTGATGTTTGATTGTGATTGATGATGATTGATGTGTGTTTAAAAATCGATAATACATAGATTTGCACCACGCATAGAAACTTGTATGACAGTGTTCCTATTTATGAATTCTTCTTCTATTTTATTTTTGGCAACCAGTCTTTTAGTAGACTATTACTGCCATCAAGTGATTACAAGTTTTTTGATATAATTTGAGTGAACTAACAAGATGGTGGCCATTTTATTAAAACTTTCCTGGGAGTTTTTGTGGCAAGTCAGAATCCATGCTCCGTGGTATTATTTCCGATCCACTTCACTTGTGCACAATAACCAAACTATATTACGTAAAGCACCACTAATACTACACAATATAGAGCGAAATAACACAAGATTATGCATAAAATATAAAGATCACTACATGGCATTCCAAGATCCCGCCAAAAACTCATATTTATGAATTTTAATTTGACACACGTCATGGTTGATTTATGAATCATTGATAATTATTAAGAAATACCTAATACGTTGCGATCTGTAATCGTCTATATCTTCTTTTTACATATAATAAGAGTGTAAATCTAACGTGTCTGTAGTTTTTAGATCTTTGTGAAAAAAAATGTTCCAGGTGTTTTGGAATAAGTAATAAAATACATATCAATCATTTATAGAAATGTTTCTCTACCTGTTTGTCTCTTTGTTTGAATACGCATCACTGCTAAAGTAATGATTCATGATAAATACATAATCATAAGGCATATCCTTGAGTAACATTTAGTTTTGGTTTCATTAAAATGTGTTCACTCTATCAAAAGTTATTGTAATTTTAATGACGACGCGACTTAAGTACGAAATAAAATAAATGGAATTAATACATTTAGATGATTTTATTAATCTATTTTTGTAAATTAGGTTCCACGCAGACGGAGTGGCGGGCAAAGCTAGTAATAATTAAAAAGAAAAATGGAAAAGTATCGTTACATTCTTTATACCTCTGGTATAAATTTATATAAAAAAACATGTTGATGTATCGTCATAAGGAATATCTTATGTGGTATGTCAGATTCGTACTGGCTAAAAACCTCATGGTCTTCGATTCACACCTTTTAGCAGGGGGGCGGGAACTGCGGGGGCACCTCCGCTCGACTTCGTAGTTGTCGGCCCCTCATAAGAGCCTCCGTCTTGCGGTCTGAGGGGTTGGAATTAGTAACATCCTCTGTTGAACCGGTAGGAAGCACACCGAACCAACCAACTTTCAGGGCCTGTGCATTACTGCCAAGGTGATGGACGAGCCCACGTCACCTCTCTGACGCCGATACCCAGTTTGTATGTTGATGTATCTGTAGATTTATAAGTTCCAACATCGTTTGACTGATTAAGGAAATGAAAGGAAAGTTGACACGCCTGGGTATTTTCTCATTCAGTTTCTTATATTATCCATTTCCCATAACTCGCCACTAAATAATGTTATAGCACAACAACTTATATACCATAGAAACTATCACGATAAAATTTCTTTATTGTATAAATTTGAACACGAAAAGCAATGATATTATAACTATATAGATACGTCACAAGCGCTTCGACAGCGCCTTGTTAAAACTTGGCTAGTTAGCTTATGTTTGACGACTGTCCCGTCAATCCGTCCGTATCTAAGCAACATATAACTATTTCTTTTTCACCACCGATATTCAGAATATGTCATTTTACTTCCACATTTTATCTAAGAAAGTATGCCGTTACAATACTACTTTACGTATGTGTGCATTATCGTGTCATTTGTTTTGTCAAAATATCATGTAGGTAACATATCTTTAGTTATAATTTATTAATTAAAAGTACATATTTACACTATAGCTATAACTCAAGTATTTGTTACAATAAATAATAATAGCAAACGACTGCGAAATCTGGCTCAATTGATAGCATGTTTGGACATCACGTCGATCAACGTAGGTTGGACACCTTGCGGTTGCGACTGAGTCATAGGGTTTTGATGAACGAAAACATCGTGTTAAAACTATAGCATGGTGTTTTTTTATGTCATAGGAGGCAAACGGACAGGCGGGTCACCTTATGGTAAGTGATCACCGCCGTCCATAGACACTAGCAACACCAGAGGAGTCGCAAGTGCGTTGCCAGCCTTAGTTTGGGGGAAGAGAAAGGGGAGGAGGAAAGGAGAGGGGATGGGTTAGAGGAGGTGGGCTTCCGGTGCTCTCACTGACCGAACGAAACGCAACAATGCAAGTACTATTACTTCACGTCGGTTTTCTGTGAGAGGGTGGTATTACCCCGGGCGAACCGTCCCATTCGTGCTGAAACCAGTAATAGCTTCAGCGTGGCTCTACCACCTTCAATAGCCTAATTTTTCTAAGTTTAACTAGCCTAGACCAAACTAGACCCTTGCACTTGTGCACTTGTACGTGTGTTCCGGCGGCTGCACTTGAAAGACAGTCCTCTCTAGTTTTAACGTGTTTACCATGTTAGACTACAACGCCATTTAAAATCAGATGAGGTGGTCAAAGACCTGTAAACTATAATAAAAGCAAAGCCTGGCTTGACATTAAACGAATAATACCTATTTAACGACTTCGAACATTGTTCAATTGTATATAAACCTAATCTTGTACTTTATCTTCAGTTATAAATAATGCTCTATCAAAAATAATAGAATCGTGAGACATTTTCATTGTTCACGTCAGCGATCTTAGACGTAGCTTTAATTCTAATAACCAAACACAAAAAATGTTACTTTCGAAGTTATATTTTATTAAACTTTTATCCGATAAACCTTGGAACCAATTTTTAAATAAGGTGTGAGCATTTAAAGCTCAAGGTAAAAACACGTTCTCAGCGCGGAGCCCGCCACAATATCAAGCCACGTACTTTTCATGTAAATTTTAAGCTATCGGTTTTGCGAGGATTTTGGCAACATTCAAATTGTCGAGATTATTTTTGAATTAACTGCGGTCAGTCACGTAAGCAAATTATAATTTTAACCTTTGCTGTAAATATATTATATATTTAATTATTATTATGGGTATTGATACCAATTGGCATTTGACAGTTGACCTATACGATGTAATATCGAATTAATCTTAAAATAAATATAGTTGTAGTCACAACTTTATATTCAATTACAATCCTCGTTATAGAAACGAAGAAATTTGAAATATAAATATTCTTACTCATTTATTTCGATAATATTAATAATACCAGTAGATCCTTATTGGTGACTGTAGTAAATCTAAAAAGATTAGCTATTGTGAAAATTCATCCATGGCGTCCTAAAAGAAACATGTGATTACGGCGTGGCAGTCAAAGTATTCATGAATTAGTTGAAAATATAAATATACGAGAACAATTATTGCAATCGCAAATTAAAAATTATTTGTGCTCATCAACTTCTGTCTAATATTAATCATATTCAAACTTCGTTAATAATACTTTCCGCAGAAATTTTCACCGTTAAACATTTCACATAAAAAGGTTGTTCAACAGAAAAACTTGGCAAATTTGTCTCGCCCGAGGCACACATTATCTCCGCCCATATTACGTTATAAATGGTTGTAATTTAATAGAAGCTTCTACAACTGTTTAGTGGAAAACATCTTTGTTAGCTTTTTTATGACGTGAAAAATGTTATAAATAAAAAAAAATTAACTGACGATTTATAAAGAATTGTACAATACAAAAACATATCATACAGAGCACATATAATAAATATAGCGTATAATTTTGATGAAACTTTGAACAAGTAGGTACCAGAAGATATATATTATTAATTTTGCGCTTGGTAAGTCGGCAAATCTCTCTGTGCTTTGAGACCGAAGTTGAAGTCGATATATTGCAGTTTTTGGTGGAAAATAGCGCTTTAGTATAAAATATTGAATCACTAAAATTGAATAAAAGGCTTAAGGTAAGGTTAAAATTTAATTTAGGTAGGTATTTCATGCGTTTTAATTAAAGCGAATGAAATCTAACAAAACATAACAATAAAGAAGGCAGAAACATTACATTAAAATCAAAGCATGTTAATTTAATCGATTTAATGTAGAATATGTAATAGTTGTTTCCAGTTTACTGCATCATGTTTATACCAAAATATATTCACGTTGTTAAGTATATTTTTAATTTTCTTAATACTTATTCAGTGAATAATAATAATAATATTCATATTATCGATGTATTATAAATTTATTAAATATAACCCTATGTATTTTAGATTTTATTATTGTGGATATCTACATTTGCCGAAGCATCAGAAGATAAAACATGTACGTATGTAAAAAAAATAAGCTTTGTACAATTATGAAATCTATCTCACTAACATTAAAGTGTTATTTTAGTGAATCTCAAAATCGGTTTCGATTTAATGCAAGGAGAAAACGGCGCACCTTCACTTCGTCTACGAGAATTTGATGGTAAAAAGAAATTTTATTTAATATTTTATAGCGGCTACTTTTCGTTTGATAATATATATTGTACTATAATTTCTGTGGTCTAAAGCTTCGACTAATAATTCGACAACTATTAGCAATGTATATCTTTTTAACCGACTTCGAAAAAGGAGGAGGTCACTACGTTCGGTTGTATGTATGTTAATCGATATTTAGACAGCTATATAACAAAGTTTATACATTTTCTTCGTAATTAGATATTAAATATATTAATAGAATCCTCAGAAAATAAACCCAGAGCATTTAATGATGAAGCCAAGGAAATGAAAAATTCTAACCCTGCAAGTGAGGACTCCCTTAGAGACAGTGATGAAACCAGGGACAACGTTGACAATATTAGCAAAGATACAGGACGTGACAACTCTGATGAAGATAATGACTGTGAGTTATTACCTTCAATTTATCTTTTAAATTTTACTAGCGGGTTCGGCAGACGTTGTCCCGCCCTGATTATGAAAAAATCCTTGACAAATTATATACTAAAACATTCCTCATCAATCACTCTATCCGCCCGTGAAAACCGCATGAAAATCCGTTCGGTAGTTTTTGAGTTTATCGCGAACAGACAGACAGACGCGCTAGGGAACTTTGTTTTATACTATGTAATGATAGTGTTTTAATTGCATCTCCATAAATTCGTATTTTATTTACACGTAACCTTCCCTCGAATAGAAGCATAAGTAATACATAATCGCGCATTTTTTTAAGTTCATTTGAAAAAATATATATGACTTCACAATTTTTTGCGAAATGTTATATGAATATGTACAAAATATATGAATTGAATTTTCAGATAATGATGATGACGGTAACCGAATAAGGAGTACAAAGGGACTTAGTCCTGGTGAATATGAACCAGAAGGTAAGTTTCCATTTGCATTGAAATTGAAAGAGATTTTATTCTGTACAAGCTGACCCGTGCAACTTCGTCTGCACCAAATCGGTTATCACAGGTTTCAATTGCATTATTAAACGCGAACAATTATAATAAACCTAAAACCCGATTGCAGCCACACCTACGATTTCCAATTGTGAATTCAAAGTATCAAGGGACTCACTCAAAATATACCCAGATGGTATGTGAGAAATCTTATAAAATAAGCGTCGAACCCATTCGTAGCATCATTTACCGGGTTCAATTAGGATAAAAACTAACCTATGTACATATATTGGCGGTAATGTAAAAAAAAGCTTGAGGGGTCTATGGACCCCCGGTTGGAACGATGTTCATTTCCCTTTTTTGTAGATGTTTACTATACAGTCAGTATAGATTACATTATAAAATATCAAGTTGATAGAGTTAAATTGTAAATTAAACAATAAAATATATTTATAAAATAAATAATGAGAAATGAAACACTGAATGATCTGGGGTATTCAAGTTAATAAAAGTTAATACACCAATAGGTAATCCTTGAGTTGCTTTGCTATTGAAATGAAAATTTTATGTATGTATATATATATACACTCTCTCTTTCTCTTTTTCTCTGTCACGACACCTAACCTACTGTACAGAGACTCTGCATATGCACAATACGTAAAACTAAAATTAAATTGTCGTCTCTACCACTTTATCTATATAACTATCTCCAACTTGTATTAAAACTTTTTCATTCCCCATTGTATTGTAGAAAAATATAAATATTAAAAAGATATGATCATCGCATCAATTGTCACTTGCCTGTAACTATTCGTCTAACAGCAAGCAACGGTTTCGAGAGCGAATTTTAATAAGACAGTTTTTTATATATCTTTATGTTTTTCCGAACGACTTGCGGGCTACCTGGCTGGCGGTAAACGTTGCCTTTATTTGTGCATATCGCACCTTTACAGATATACAGATACAGATATTTAGATATAAAAGAGGGTAAATTAAAAAAAATATGTATATAGAATAACTTAGCTATAGCTATAGTTTAGCCCAACACTGGCTGTATAATAAAGATGGCGATAATTGTGGCAACGCCTGTTATAGACGCATGTATTCAAGATGGCAACAGACCCAAGTCATATGTTTACGTTTATCGTTGTTTTTCATTTTTTACGGTGAAATCTTAATATCATAATGGTTAATAAAATGAAATATGTTCTTTGCAATGGAAAAAATAAAAAGCGTTTGAAATGAATTATTTTTATTTATATAGACTATATCATCGGGCACATTATTGTCAATAAAAAAATTGTCTGGCAGAGATAAATTCAAGTTTTTAATAACGCTTAAAAAGAAAGTTTTACTGGAAAAAGTTTCCTAAAATTATTTACAAATCAATTTTTTTACCTATAAAAGTGTGATGCGCATTAATAAACACAACGTTTACCGGCAACCAGGTATCCTGAACCTTGTGTACAAGAGCATAACGAATGATATATTAAAGAACCGGCTTTTCTAAAATTTTTGTTCTTCTAACGTTGCTGGCTCTTTTACTAAGGTATCGCTAAAAAGTCTTGTTACACTTTTTTCAGCCTAGCTCCTATCCGCTCAAAGCGTGTAATGCGAAATAAGGAACTTCGTTCCAATATAGCTTAATGTTTTAGCTAATCTGTCTGCTATACAGAGCACATAGAAAATTTACCAAAATCCGTCAAGAATTTCACAAATTACATATTTTTGATTTTCGTCCATTATTCTGGAGAACCCCTTGCGTTTTATGGGACAAAAAGTATTCTAAATGTAACCTTGTAATATTAGTTATCGCTGTGTCAAGTTTCGTCAAAATTGGTTCAGTACTTTCAGAGTGATACTTGTTCACAAGGACAACAAGACGGACAGACAAAAATTGTAAAAGGATTATTTTTGGCTTCTATATCGATAACAAAGTCTACCCCGATTATAATTTTCATAATATATTTAATGTACAGATTTGGCCTTGTTACAGTTTTATTATAGTATAGAAGATAGATTATATTTTAGTTGTAAAACTAAATATTTAATAATTACTTAATAATAGAAGAAATATATTGAAAGTCGAAGAATATAAAAATATGCGATATATACCTATAATATTAAGAAAAAATCAAACATGATATAAGCATACCTTTACAAACCTATGAGTATTATTTATGTGTTTCGTTACACCGTCGTAATGCAAGGAAACAGCCAAATTGCATTATTACATAAACCATAGCAACACGCCACACCGACCTCCAACAGCGCAATTTACTTATTCGCCAAGAAAAAATCGGGCTCGTCGGAACACCGACATCGTAAGAATCGGCTTGCATACAGAATACCATTCGCGCTATTTTTTGTAGTTTATACGTTTTTAACGCTTATTACTTTTGATCAAAATCTCTCCTGATCTTAAATTAGCATGTAGTCTAAAATGGTAAACATGCTAAAACTAAAGGGAAACTGGCTCTTAAGTGAGGTTAAGCGCAACTCAAATTGAGGGAGCTAGACAAGAAACGTTGAGAAATACCCTACAACTATGTTTAATGGTAGGTGTCATGATGTTTTCCTTCACTGACATCTCTGGTTCATTCGCTAAAGTCACAGAAATTCCTCTTCTGAAATATTGAGTTATTCGGAGCCGTTCGTTTATACATCGAACGGCAGTGGTTACGATCTAAAGTTTAAAATTAAAAAATGCTTATAAAATTTGATTTATTGTTTTCTATAAAGGCCACGTAGAAACAAAAAATAAAAGAAAAGATCAAATTTGAATCATTAAAATAAAGTTATTTCCAAAACACTATCTTTTGGACATATAAAAAAAAAAGTCGAAATTTAATAGGAGGACTATTTTGAAGGGTACTAAAACATATCACAAAACTGAGGGATTTTTTTTTCAATCGTAGTATGCCCTTAATTTTTTTCTTGTTTCAGAAAATCCTAAAATACACGAAAGTTACAGAGGAGATGCCGTTTCAGACACTGAAGGTATTTACTTTTATAATTCCGTAAGCTTTTTTCTTATAATAAGTCTCTAGAGTGATCAAAATAAGAGAACAAAATTTCGCAGGTAAACGTAAGCGCCGAAAACGAGATATTGGAAAAAATAGTGAAATAAAACAAAGAGGTTCGTTATATTTACAGACTCTTATTACATGGAATCTTGTTATATCTACCACGTATCCCAAAAACTTTGATATTTTTAAAGTTGAACTGTTTATGGTTATAAACAGATGTTACTTTTCAGGTAAAAAAATTCGTAGCGCTCGGAAGCAAGGAGTATTCTGGGTTTAAACATCATTAGAGATTTACAACATAAAAAAACATGGAAATAAACATTAAAAAATCAAAATTGTTTTTGTTTTTAAACTCGGAAATTAATAACCTCTGCCTGTAAGATATTAAATGAGTTTGTATACTAATAAGAGCTTGGAGAAACAAAACTGCGACATTTTGTTGTATCTGTTAATTAATATACCTAAAGGTTCGTTTTTGTTACGCTGATTTATACTAAATACAGAGCAGACATTGTGTTTTCCGATACGTCGCTAACCACAAACTCGACGTCTAGGTATTTGCTCTGTTTGTTTAAAAGGAGTCTATATCTAGTTTAATCAAATTAATGTACCCTTTAATGCTAGGTTCAGGTAAATCTAATACTATTAATTTAATATATAAGTGGTTCAATCTAAATATTTTAGATTATATAGTATCTTTTTAGTTTTGGATTTAAATTAAAAATAGATAAAACTGTATATCGAAATAATTTAAAGTCGTAAGCTTTGCATTACGTACAAAATAAACTGTGAATTGACATTCTTTTATAAAATGTGCAGGCTTTTGTGTATTAAATGTATTTAATAACTTGAAATCCTTAACAACTAGCCAAGTTTATATTTAGTCCATATAAAACACGAGATACATTTTTATTTAGACAAGATTGCGGTTATTATTATTTGGAGTTAAAATTATTAAAGTGTCATTTCGTACTGAAGAATTATATCAGTTTTTTTGTAGGATACTAAAAGTATTTGTACTACTTCATGGGAAAAAATTTTTTCTCTTTGAAAATACTCGTCCATATCTCTGAAAACTAGTTGGGGCGAGGTCTTGTTAATGTGAAGCTTGACGGATGGTATCTTAGAGTAGTTATTGTATTGTTGCATTGTTTCTCAAGTATTGAAAGGTGTTGCGTTATCATTTAGCAATAATAGTGAAGACCGATTGACAACTCGGATCTGTTTTGTCTGTTTTGTCGGCATCATTATTAGGAGTTCTGCACGATAGACTACTGCTCTCATTGTTTGACCTAATCTGAGGAAGGTGTACTGAATTATATCATGAAGTCACTACCTCACAGTTACCTTTCTACGGGTAAGTTTGGCTTCACAACATTGTTGTGGCGTTTGGCTTGGGGTAAGCCATAATGTTGTTCGATTGTGACTTCGTAAAGAACCAATTTCTCATCTCACGTTATAATTTACAACAAAATCCTTGGATTTATGTACTGGTATAATTAGTTAAGTCAGGCTTTAAAGCGCCCTACTCTCTACAAATCAGTCAAACCACTTATTTAGGCGCATTGAGCGGTATTGTTTTGACAGGAGATCAATTTATAATTTCGCGTTATGACATACTAGTATACTTGACCAGATCATATTGCGCTTGCGTCAGACTGGCTACGCGTAGTATAAGAGCCAGTGTACATCTGATATTGATATTTTGTATTGAGATTGTGCAACCCATCATATGTTTGATTAATAAATAAACTGTATAAAAAAGTATATAATTGGCATTCGGAGTGACAATATATGTGAAAGAGAGACTAATGGTAATAATTTCAATTTACAAATTATGAAATCTAAATAATTTTGACTATATTTAATTTAAAACTTCAAAAAAAGAACACAGTTTAAATTCCATTGTTTTGAGTTTTCACTTCTGTCAGCAGTCCTTATGACTGCCTCGACTTTTCATTTTGTATTTTCCCGATTAGTTGTAAATTGATAAATATTGTGAATATGCTAACATCAAACTATGTCACTAACTCCTTTGATATTTTGGTATATTGTACTGAATATATGGGACTCTTCCACCATCACTTTCAGCACCTAAGATTATGAGACTGTGACTGTGAATCATACGGCACTCAACACCGTTCATCCTCATTTAACTTAGTAACTGGTCTTTATCGTGCTTCATTCAAGTCGAAGTTTCCACTGCGAAAGCAGTTATACCAAAAACGCCCGGTGCGTTTGCTAGCCGTATCTCCTTCAAACACAGCTTTGACATTACGAGCCGATCCTGCCGTCTCCGTTTTCATTTTAAAAACAAAATCTAGAAACAAGTGAAAAACGTACAATGAGATGTCGTATCTTTTTTTTTAATTAAGAATGTGTGTTCAATAACTATTTAGTCTGAAATGTGACAAACAGATTTAATTTTAACACAAATTAGCCACTGCGTTAAAACAGCAATTTCATAGCTAAACCCATACTTTGAAATTAATTAATAGTAATTCACTTTGAATTTTACTTTTAATACACATTTTACTTTTTAATTTTAATACACTGTTACTAGGTACGAGCTTGCCACCAAAAGAGATTTAAAAGTAAGCCAGAATAGTATTCTACGTTTTTTTAAACGCTAACAATCGAATTTCTATACTTAAATAATCCATCCGAGTTTTTGAAGACATAGATGGAAATGAACATTAGATAACCTTATAACAGAACTTCTTTATTACTTGAAAATAGTAATGTCCGATTTCAAAAGCCTCCGAACAGTTGTTCGCAATTACTTTCTATTCTTCTATTGTAGGTGCCTGATCGTAATAAATATATGTCATTTTTGTCTTTTGTACAATCGTTCACAATTTTTACACAATCTACTTGCATCCTTCTGTTGTAGATGCCTTGTCATAATAAATAGTATCACTACTTATTATAAAACGAAGTCATCTGTCACGTCTGTCTGTTCGCGATAAACTCAAAAACTACTGAACGGATTTTTATGCGGTTTTCACCAGTAGACAAAGTGATTTATGAGAAAGGTTTCGTTAGGTTTAAGGTTTTTTTTTATTACCAGTGTGGGACAACATCCGCCGAGCCCGGTAGTAACGTTGTTGTATAATTTAAACGATGTTGTATACATTTTTTTATTCATATTATGAGAAAAAAAAGATAATTTCTCACTATCAACGTCATTAAAGTGAAACTTTTATTACATCGTCTCAAACTTTTTCGTCTGTGTGTTGCATGTCGCGTGATGGTCGGCCGCGGAGTAGGGATAAAGTGAAAGGCGCTCGTCAGAGCAGCCAGGGCCAATATGGCGGCGCCTATAGTTCGCAGCAGCTGACCGTGTAGTGTATAGACTATTATTAGTTAAATGTCTATAGTGTAAAAAAAAGTTTCACTTTTACCGTGGTTTCATAAAACCACATAATCCTTTTTGTGTAATATTAATTTTCTGTGTTAGATACTAGACCTATATACAAATAATTATATACAAATAGCTGCCCTCCCCGGCTTCGCACGAGTGTACTAACGAAATCATGAAACTAAATATTTCTTTTACAGTACAACCACATAATGAAATAAAATGGGAAGTGAACAACTTAATGTCAGTCTGTCAATACTGTCAATATTTTTTGAAAATCTCTCTATTACCTTCTCTGTCACCTACTGGCTCACTTGTTTATACGGAGATTTTTTATCTCTATTTTTTCAATTTTCCGCACGGTGTTTCATTTACTTTTATAATTACAAACCCTGTCCTTTACTCGTTCTGAAGTAATGTGCTTCCACACATTTGGCAAATTATTTTTATTTATACACACATCAAAAAAGTCTAAGCAACATGCGTGATATTACAAATTTTACCATTTATATTAATTAATTTTTAAGTATTTACTCAAACAAAGTGCGTAGGTAAGTAAACTTTTTTGTTATTGATGACATACTGGCTGGTTGTAAAAAAAAAATTTGATTATGTTTTGTTTTTTCATAAAATTCAAATTACTGCGAATTTGTTTGAATTTAAGTACGTTTTAATTGCTACGTTTAGTCTTGATTTTATAATTTTACCAACCATTTAAATAAAGTTAGCGACAAAATTGAATTGTTAGATATTCTTTACGTCATGAAGCGACGTCATTTGATGGCAGATGAAATGCAAAGAGCTGTAGGGATGTTGCAAGCGGGAAGTAATCAATCTCAGGTATCTCGACATATTGGCATTCATAGAAGTGTTATTTGTCGTCTTTGGCAGCGCTACAATAATACAGGAGAACCCGCTGAACAGCATCCAGGCCGTAAAAGGAGTACAACCACTCGGCAAGACCGGTACATACAACTGACTGCAAGACGCCAGCCGATGTTAACCGCTCAAGAGATAAGTTTGAGGCTACAAATTTGAAGTGGTGTTGATGTAAGTCCTCAAACTGTGCGAAATCGACTGCATGAGTACGGCCTACGAGCTTGACGCCCAATCAGGTGCCCACCTATACGTCACGGGAATCGCGCTCGTCGATATGAATGGTGTAGAGAACGCATAACATGGACCCAGGAACAATGGGATAAAATTATGTTTACCGATGAGTCGCGATTCGGGTTTAAGCCTGATACAAGAAGGGTGCGAGTGTATCGTCGGCCCGGAAATACTGAAAGGGTCAGGTGCGTTCAGGAAGTTCATCCATACAGCGGCTCAACAGTTATGTTATGGGCGGGTATTATGATGAACAGGCGAACTGAGCTCGTTTTTGTAAATGGAAACATGAATGCTGAAAATTACATTGAGGATATTCTCAGACCTTATGTCTACCCATTTGAACAAACCTTTGGCTCCGATTTTAGGTTAATGCATGACAATGCGCGTTCACATACAGCTCGGCGAACCAGTGAATACTTTGCAACGGAGAACATCCGGGTATTGCCCTGGCCTGCACAATCGCCAGATCTCAACCCCATCGAGCACGCATGGGACATGCTCCAGAGACGTGTTTTGAAGGACTTGGACGGAGCGACAACAACCCAACAGCTGGAGGATTTGCTACAAATCCATTGGGAGCGAATACCGCAAGATGACATAAACAGTCTCATTAATTCAATGATTAATCGTTGCCAACAAGTTCTGAATAGCAGAGGAGCCCATACTTTGTATTAAATTGTTCTATTTTTTCACAGTAAATACATTTTCTTTAGAAATTTCATTTTGTAAGAAAAAAGTTTAGTTTCTTATGTATCTTAGTTTCTACAGTATATTCTAATATTGTTCATTTCTGTTATTAAAAGAACTTATAAAGACAACAGCTGTTATTTTTACATCATAGAACCCTAAAGATATTATTTTAAAAATAAAATACAACGTTATAATGTGAAGAACCATCCTAAAATTTAAATTAGTACATGTTGCTTAGACTTTTTTGATGAGTGTATATTCGTAGATAGGTTATTGCGATAGCAACTTTTGATAGGCTTTATGAAGGTGGAATTCGAAACCACGAAAAACAGAGCATAAACTATCAACTTCATTTAACTCTTTTTTATATATAATAGCACAGCAAAGTAATTTTTTTTTTCTTCGAACTGACTACGCTATTGACCAAGCAAGGTCTTAACAGCTTCACCGGACTACTAAGGCGAGCGCTTAAGGCACTCAGCCGATTCCATTTTGACAACTAGCTCAAGGGTGCGCGGCACACCTCGGCTTTGGCTGTTGCCTGATACATGCAATTCGCGACCTATGTGAGCTAACCTAAGCTAAGCTAACTATTCATACATATATGAGTTGTTGAAACATATATGTGTACCAAGCATACATAACTCACTAACTCTTATATATATTTCGTATCGGATAATATTCTAAACTATTTCAGTTTGATAAGGGAAAAAAGATAAGACCCTTCCACTTGCATGTGTAAGCGTGTATGCGTGCACGTTTGTGGAGGTGATATGTGTAATGTTGTCGCAGTGATGTAAGATTCTGTGTCACTGCATCGCGCGAGCAGCGTACTCAAGGGCTCCACGCCGAGGGAACGGACCTAGGCTTGAGCAGCTGCCGAGGGGGGCCTAGTCTGGTGTGCGGGAGCGAAATTTATCCCTAGACCACGGCGGCGTGATCTGTGGTTACGCGGGCGTGGGCGTGAGCACGCTCTGTTTGGAGAGACAGGCTGGTACTGATCGTTCACTGCCGTTATTTCATCGGGAGGGTCAGTAAAAATATGTCGCGGGCGTCTTTTACAACGCGCAGCGTTTGGAACGGGTTCGTATTTTGCGGCGGATATCACTAACGGACTGGGATGATTCGCGGCTTTTTCAAAATAACTAATCGTAAGTGATTTTACGTACGCCCAGATAGAAGGCATCTCTAGGTCCCTATGTAGATCAACTCTCCGGATGTACCACGGGGCGCCAGTCACTTTACGTAAAACGCGATTTTGAAGAACCTGTAACTTATGAAAATTATCTTTCGACATATGCGCAAAAACGGGACTGCTATATGTCATCACGGGACGGATACACGTCTTATACAAAGTGAGCTTGTGTCTGAGGGACATCTTACTCCTATGATAAAGCAACGGATGGAGGCGACCCAAGACCATAGCGGCTTTGTTTCGCACTCTATCTATATGTGACTCGAAATTTAAATGTTTATCTAATGTAACACCGAGATATTTGACCTCGTCGGCCCAAGGTATATCGGTTCCGTATAGCCTGATGGGCTCGAGGTTATTACTACGTCGTAAAGGATCGAAGAAATCGCCATCGACGAAACCATTTACCGAGTGTGAAAACGGCCTTTTCGATGCGCTTCCTAAGAAAGTCCGACCGCAAGCTGGAAGTGTAAGTAACGGTATCGTCAGCATAGCAACCTACTTCGACCCGTTTAGACCGAGGTAGGTCACTGACGAACAGATTGAAGAGCGAGGGCACGAGTATGGAGCCCTGTGGCACACCTGAGCGTATCGGGTGGGGCAGGGATAGTTCCCCATCCACTCTAAAGCGGAAAGTCCTATCAGTGAGATAATCGTGGATAATATGAATTAACTTATCGGGTACGTGAGATTTACATAATTTATGGATGAGCCCTCCATGCCAAACCTTATCGAAGGCTTTGGCGACATCGAAGTCTTCTTCGATGCACGTGCAATTGTGCGTTTCGGTTTACGTTTCGGGTCGGCATTAAAATTAGAGAAAATGTACTCCGTGAGGCGGTGTACTTGATTCGTGCAAGAGTGTTCGGTACGAAATCCGAACTGCTCAGGTGGTATTAATTTTAAATCTGTAATCGAAACCTGGAGACCGTTCAGAAGGAGCCGCTCGTATAATTTACCTAATGTATCTAACAGGCTAATCGGGCGATAGCTATCGGGAAGCGTAGCTTTTTTGCCGGGCTTGTGTATGCCTATCACTACGGCCTTCTTCCAGGCGGCTGGAAAGTGGCCCTGGGACATGGCTGCATTGAAGATGCAGACCAATAGAGCTATGATGTGATCGGGAAGGAGTCTCAGTACCTCGTTCCTGATCCCATCGGGACCTGCGGACTTCCTAAGCTTGAGACGCTGGATGGCGGTCGAAACTTCATCGAAAGTTATTGAGGTTAGGGTATCCACGGGAGGGGACGCTAGTGCATGCTCTACCGACAATCCGATCGACCCAATATGAATAGGGTCAGTGTTGTCAGTGTTCGGTGAACACTGTTTTTCTAAACTCGCGGCAAGACATTCCGCTTTATCTATGCTATCGAACGCAGGAGGCAATCCGGGGCCTCTATCGAGAGGAGGCATCGGAGTAGTGAGATCCGACTTTAAAGTTCGCAAGAGTTTCCAGTACGACAGGTGAGACGGCCGGAGATCCTCCAGAAGTCTGTCCCACCCGTCGCCCCGAATCTCAGAGATACGAGATTTGACTATTTTACGTAACAAGCGTAAACGGTCGCGATTTTCTACAGACGGGTAAGCGTCGTGAGCTCGAGTCACGGCGTTCTTTTCCGTAATCAACGCTCTCACGTCGTCAGGGAGTATAAAACGGCGATCATTCGCCGCTTGTACCTCTTTCGAGGTCTCTCTGACGGCGGTCTGGAGATAGTCGACCAGGGAATCGATAGCCGAATCCGCGTCGGCTTTAGACACCAATACGTCCGGAATCCTGTCTAAATTGCTAGACGAAGGATTTTCTTTAAAATAACGAGCGAGTTTCGCGTAATCAGATACCCTAACCGACGGAGGGGTGAAGTCTGAGTTAAAACCTAACTGTAATACGACCGGCTGATGGTCCGAATCAAGTTCGTGTACGACTTGTATGAGTCGTACCCGAAGCATGATATTTATTAACAAAGCTATATCTAAAACTGACGGACGACAGTTATCCTGATAATGGGTGGGTTCCGGAGGGGCTATGACGTCAAATGCGAGAACCCTACCTAGTTTGTCGAGTATCCTCCCGTTACGAGAGATTCTCGGACTATACCAGATAACGTTCCCGCAGTTGAGGTCCCCCGCTATAATAACTGAGTCTCCTAAATTAAGCAACGCTCGCAAATCGGTTTGTAACAACTCTTTATTCGGTGAGAGATACGCGGACACTAATACAATGGACGGATGACCGGTCATACCTATCGTACACACTGACACTTCCATATTGGTCAAAACGGGCGGATCTATCGTCATGCAATATAACGAACGCCTATAGTAAATTATGGTGCCGCCCCCGCGGGCGACACGATCATTTCTAACTATATTATAATTCGCGATTCTAGGATTACGCATTTTAGGTTTTAGAAGCGTAAAAAGTAAGTAAGCGCCCAGATAATGAGCAGAGTACAATCCAAGAACAAGGGTAATCTCGTTGTCATGTTTCCTATTAGTTGGTGGGTCTACACTAACCAATTTTAAAACACAACAAACAGAAAGAAAAGACAATGCAATGTGTGCAGAGGCGGATCTAGAGAGTGGGCACAGAGGGACGAATCAAAT
Organism: Antheraea yamamai; assembly: GCA_036509395.1. Classification (NCBI taxonomy): domain Eukaryota; kingdom Metazoa; phylum Arthropoda; class Insecta; order Lepidoptera; family Saturniidae; genus Antheraea; species Antheraea yamamai. Next base: position 9,583,740 of record AP028429.1, read on the forward strand.
CAATTGCACAAATATATTAAAGAGCTTAGACTTAACACTGACTATACAAATACCATAACTTTCACTTTTTTAACGTATGGACACTACTCAAAATGGAGAAACGTAAAATATGACACAATATATAACATCGACAGAAAGAATGTAAGTGAAACGTCCTACCACTCTCTGATAATCCAATTATCTAAATGGAGCATTCTGATTGTGCTATATAGTCATCAAAACATAAAAGAAATACATTATTTATTAACATATCATTTATTTCATTAGACTTTTACTACAAAATTTACAAGCACTTCTATGGATATTATTGTATGTTATCGTTAAAGAATTAAACTCTAAGACTAAATGGGGCGCTTCTTAGTTGTTTGGTTTTTGTGCCCCTCTCAGAAATAAGTCCCGGATCCCCTCTTGACTACGTGCATGATGCTTGCGGTACAGTCTACAGGTAAGGTCTAATGGTCTCCTACCATTTGGTTGATTGGTGTATACTGGCTGATCCCGGAACGTCACATGACTAAACGTGTCATGACTTAGCACATGAACTACTTCATTCATGCGATAAGAAACTTTACTAAAACAACATAAGAATTGAAAAAATAATGCCTACCAGCTGCCCGCTCCGGCTTCGCACGGGTGTACTAACGAAGTATATGAGTCCCAATCTTCTCTTTACAATACGACCATGTAATTAAATTAAATGGCAATGGAACGTCAATCTCTCAGCATTTTTGAATCTCTTCCTACTGTCTTTTGTTTCACTGACTGACTCACTTTTTTTATGGAGGCTTTTCAATCCAAATTTTTCACTTTTCCGTACGATTTATTCAACATTTTGTTTCATACAAACCATGTCCTGACTATTATAAACACAACAAATAAAAGAATTAGCTAAGCAAAATATCATGCTACAAATTTTAGAAATAGGACAATTACCATAAAAACAAACGGTTAGAAATTTCGGAAAGCGAGTACGAAACAATATTGTTGGTAGACCGTGTGGCGCTGCGTGGTGAATGAGAGCCAAGATCGGGATCACCGCCCGACTAGAACCCAGTATTACCAAGCTGTGAATGCCTATGTCAGTAAGATATCATGCTATGTGGTTCACTCATGTAGTCGACTGCCTACGCAGCATTCCTGTCTAAGCTTACTTAACTACATTTACAGTAATTTTAAAAATAAAATGTGATTGACATTGCGCCTTCCAACTAGTAATTGTATTTTTCCACGTATATTATAGAAGCCTTTGCCTGCGACTTCACTCGCGTCAATATGTATTTGATAAATATCCCTCGGGGACAACATTTGTTCCTGTAAGTACCTATTTCCTTTTTGATATCCGTGAAGACGTGTACGCCTTTGCATGCATTGCCTGTAAGAAACTTTTTTCATGATAGTCGAATTGAGTAGTTATGGGGTGAAAGCTTCATAAAGAAATAAAGATCCAAATTGACTTTTGCAATTATAATATTAGTAAGGATTTCGGATTCGTTACTGTTATTAATTATTATTATTACGAACTTTAAAGCTTACTGAATTCAGTTTCACAATTTAGCACTTTTTTGGTACAGGTACAGATTACTTCTTTATCCAATACATAAGTAAAAAATATTAAGTAGTGTTTTTTTTTAATGTGGAAACAGTAAAATTATAATACTTTTCATTGCATTCTCAGTAATACAATGATATAGATTACGTACTGGAAAGAAATAATGCCATAAATTTCGTATTAACTCAGAGATGAACCATAACATGAAAGAAAGAGAAGGTATTCCGTAAACCATTATAACCTTACGATAAAAATTATTTCAGCATCTGTCTTCGTTGCTTTGAATCTTTGTCAGATGATTTTACTTATACATACTTCTTTCTTTCTTTTTCTTCTTCTTCTTCTTTTTTTTTAGATGGCAACATGTGTGCGCACACAATTTTGCCAATGTCAAGTGAATGCAGCCATAAACAATGGAGATTGCGCCAGACAATTAAACAATTATCTTTATATCCAGACCGGGCTATCTACAAACAGATACCACAAAGAAAGCACATGTAAACTAAACATACGACATATTGTTAGAATACAGACATACACAGGAGCATTACACTAAAATCTAAAGTTTAATTTTGTTAGAATTAATAAATTTCGACAAGCATTCTAGAATTAAATGATTATCCGTAAAAAGAGTTAAGTTAATGTTAGTAGGACGGGGAATAGAAGGAGGTAGAACATCATAGAGAGAGACTCTGTTTCTAGGGCAATTAAAAAATATGTGATCTGGTGATCCGTCCTCTAAGCCACATTCACAAATAGAGTGATCCCTGATCCTTATTTTATTCAAATGTACTGGTGTGCTGACGTGCCCAAGGCGCAAGCGGCAAATAATAGAGACAACATTTTTACTAACATTTCTAAATTTAAAAAACCATGGCTTTTGCGGGATATCAGTTTGCAAAGACCCATAATGCTTGCCCTTTAATTTCCGAGACAAATCCCAACTCTTTTGCCACGCATCAAACAATCCTAATTTAGATAATAAGCATAAGTCCCTTGCGTAAATTCTATAATGATCCAAGGAGCCCGACTGGATAGCAAATTTGGCACAGGAGTCCACAGTTTCATTGTCCGAAATTCCACAGTGTCCCGGGATCCAGGCAAGAACCGTAATAAAACCTAAATTTACTGTTGGCTTCGACAGTGTCCTTATTAATGTCAAAATGCATTATAATGGTTGGTCAATGCATAGTAATTAGTATCAAATAAGGGGTTGATCTCGGATTTAAAAATTGGAAATGTTAACTTGCTGATTTTGTAAAATGATTGAAGTATACAAGGAAGGTCTTGTAGCGAGTAGCGTCCAAGTGATTCAACCTTTTGCAAAAGGATCTGAAGTTTGGGGATTAAGGAATGGCTTGTGTTTTGGAAAAGTTTGTAAAGGAATCTATCTGACAGGTACCATCGCCGAAGATACAGAGGCGGTTCTACACATTCCACTTGTAGCGCATTAATTGGAGACGATTTCATAGCACCCAAGATTATTCTCAGACATCTAGACTGAATGCCATTTAGCTTTGTTAAAGCAACTTTAGTGCAAGGGTCAAGTAAAAATGCTCCATAATCCAAATGACTTCGGACAATGGCATTATAAATAATACTCATCATAGAATAAAGATCATGGCAGTGGCAGATACTTCTGCGTTAATAAATAAAAAAAAGAACTGTCAATGTCAATTTGATGTTTTGAGTGTCTAGGTATCGTTGAAGAAACTTTGAAATTTACTTGTACACATTATAATTAATTCCTTTTTTAAGAAACATATGATATTTGTACGCCGTGGAATAAATAATTTACTAATTTAGTATAACTGCTTTGTGTCTTGTTTGATATTTCATAGTATCATCATGATATCTGTTTGTTTTGATCTAAAATTCATTTATTAATTTGGATATCCTATTAGTTAATGATCTACTATCTAAAATGGATAGTGTACAGTGGAGGAATAAAATCATCAACCAGCTTCAGACACGAAACAAATATGAAACTGCAGCGTTTCATGATATTATAGCATTTCGTAAGTAACTTAACCTAATAAGTTAGTCTTTGTTTTTATTGAGTTTTAAAATAATTATAAATGATAATATTTATCTCAAACATAATAATCTATTGTTTTCAAATAATAGTTTCCTTCACCTCACATCTATTAACACAAATATAATGAGTGTATCTTTGTAAGTAGATAGATAACAATAAAAATTAATATTGTGTAAATATTATCTCTCATGAACACTAAAAATAGAGTATTTTATAAGTTTCCATTTGTTGAACACATATGCTTATATCACTAATAATATAAATTATGTAAATATGAGTGGCTTGTTCACCTATACAAATATTAAAATTAGTTGGCATAAATATTTTTTTTTAGTTAATGCTTCCTTACTATTATAATAATGTAAATATAATATAGCATCATTGTAGCTTATAAATAGTTTACTACTGAGTAGAGGCCTTTTGAATAAAGAATTGGACTTAGTTATCACATTATGATTGGTTGATAATTGTATGCACGGTGCATTTCAGTTATAACTATGTTGTAGAGACCACTTTAATGTTGTCACTATATCCAACATAGCAGAAAATCATGTTTTCTTTAACAGTAGATGTTAAGACCAAGCTATATTCATAAGTTTACAAAACACTGTTCACCCAAATTTCTATTTAACTGATATACAAGTTCTATATTGTACATGTGTTAAATAGTCCTACCAGCAGGCAATGCTAGGATATCGGGCCATCTGTAAATGCAAACAAAGGATAGGAAATCTTAATATTTTTATGAATCTTTGTGCCTTGGTCAACTCATTCAACATATGTGCATAGAATTTCTAGAACTTCCACAAATGGGTCAAAACAACAAGTTGCTACATCCAAAATTTACACTATATCTGCAATTGCTATTGCCGAATGAATTTCATATGGAAGTATGCTATAAATTCAAAGGACGTAAGTCTGGTGTCTCCATACTGAAAAGTTTCCATAACCTAGGTTGTTTTTAATTTAATCCGCTGTACCAAAAATTTTTATTTGTTGATATTTGGTTCTGGTTGATGATACTGATAAGGAGGTTTCTTAAATGTGCCAGTTTCTTCATGATGCCATATGTATTCTTAGACATTATTAATTAGTTATGTTATCATTGGTTGAATGTATTATTTCTATGAATTCTCTCAACAAATCATAGTACAGTATATATCTTAATATTTATTCAAGTACCACACTGAGATTGTAACAATTTTTTGAGCAATCAAATCAGTGTTTTATTTCATAAGACAAGGCTTTTGTAATATTCAGTTGAAAGTACAGTCTTTGTTATCTAAAGTTCACTTTATGCAATAAATTACCAGATATCCATTTTAAATGTCTATGAAAAAAAATTGATATTCTGTATTTGTAATAATATAATGATAAAATAAATTTATTCCTTATTAATATGTTTTTCAGAAAGCAGATTATTTGATAATGTAAACACTCTAAAAAATGAAAATCTTCAGCTGACATTAGTTAATGAAAGAATCCGTTTCTCTGGTGCTGAAAGTGTTACACCGGCTGGGGGTGAGTTTTAGAGCATATGATATAACTTATTTTACCTTAAGAAATTAGAAATGTCATGCAATTCATAGCAAACTTTTTGAACACCGTAACTTGTAAAAAAAGCAAATAATCGGATTATTCCTCTATTTGAATATTTGCAGCTTCCTAACTTGTGTATACTAAACAATATTATGAGATCATTTTGATATAATTAAGATTATTAGTGACAGATAGTCAAATATTAATTATCATAAGTTGTTTAGATGGAATATTCTTACATATTTTTATGAAATAATCTACAGGAGCTACTAGCAATGAGAGAGTACAAGCTTTAGAACAAAAAATATTAATACAACAAGAAGAACTCACTTCCTTACATAGACGGCGTGGTGAAAATGCTCAACAAATCATGAGTCTTAATGAGAAAGTACATGACTTAGAAAAACAACTTCAATCTAAAGATGTTGTGTAAGTAAATTTTAAATTATCCATGTAACTATTGTAATCATAAAATTTATACATAATCTCATTTGCTAAATAGCTTGATTTTAGTATATTTAAGTAATTCTTTTTATTTATTTTACTATGATAAAATAGCTGCATTGTATCACTAAGCACATCACATTCCAAGAATAATAATAAACAAGGCACAATAATTATACCTAAACAAAGTGACCACAGTAGGCATGTTTGTAAATACAGACCACAATAAAATATTAATAGATAAGTATATATTGACTGACTATACTCTAAAAGTAATTCATCAAACAATATGATAGATTTATCAGTCTATAAATATAATAATAAAACTGGGTATAAAATTCCTACTAACTGATGTTTTAAAGTTCTTATTGTTACTCCATGGTTAAATATAGAATATCTTATCTTTAATATTTTGCTATGAATGACTTTTAAGTAAATAATCTACTTAAAAATGAGTAAAAAAGAGGATTTTATCACTAACAACATGTTGACTGCCATGGGGGTCACCCGTGACCGGCAGCGCTGTCAATATTAAAACTACATAATTACTAATAATAAATACTAAACTAGCGGGCCCGGCAGACGTTGTCCCGTCCGGATTATAAAAAAATCCTTGACAAATTATATACCAACATAAAACAAAATCCCCTACCGCGTCTGTCTGTCTGTCTGTTCGCGATAAACTCAAAAACTACTGAACGGATTTTCTTGCGGTTTTCACCAGTGGATAAAGTGATTTATGAGGAACGTTTTGGTATATAATTTATCGAGGATTTTTATATAATCAGGGCGGGACAACGTCTCCCGGGATCGCTAGTATAATATAATTTTGCAAGTATTAGCTATACTGATGTTATTCGAAATTTTTACAATAATATCATTATTCGAAATTGATCTCTGTCTTTATCTTATTATTTACATGATATTTATACTACTATTTACACTAACAATGTCTATATATATGTTAGTTTTATATGATATCATCCCTAATTCTTGGTTGTTTTAACACAAAATAATGAAATCATTCAGGGTCGAAGTGAATTGCATAAATTAATTATGTTGATTATCACTAAATAATTTTCAGAATATCAGAGAATACTGCATTAATAGCATCGCTCCGGGCTGAAATACAAATGTATGAAAATAATATGAGCGAACTGCAAGGATTAAATCAAGTGCTTAGGGATGAACATCAGGCTTTACAAATAGCTTTCGCAGCTATTGAAGACAAATTAAGAAAAGCACAGGTATAGTATATTGCTTTAATATAACACCAGAAAGTCCCCATACGTAGCAGTACATACACTCATAATATTTCTGGGAAATACTATCATTACACAGTTAAAGATTCTATTTCTGAGGTACAAATTCAGGTTATTAATCTGTCATTTACTATACATTTATTGATTCCCATAATTTTTTTAGCTAGGGTCAAAAGTACTATACTTTTCTTTATAATACACTTAAAAATGAAATTGCTTTTGTGATAAATAACTATATATACTTAATATTTGTTAATGTAATGAGTACAATTTTTTTTAAATAAATAATTTTAAATACTTAGATTTTTAAGGTTATTACTGAACAAATTAGGATGAAAGCATCTTTTGATAAATCGTTCCGTTAACTAAAATTCCATATATTTTTACAAAAAAAATGTTTTTTTTGTTCATGAATATACTTTAAATCTATCCTTAAATATGTATTAATTGGAAGAAACACACTTTTTAATCATGCAAATATTTTAGAATAGGTTCAAACAGAAAAAGTTCAATTGCCAAAAGTGATTAAGCATAATTAATTACATAATTATGTGTTACACTTAGAATTAATACACTTATAAATATAGTGTTTATTGAACTAGAAATATAAGGTATAATCAATATTTACAACTAGGTACCATAGATGCCGCGGCGCCTGGTAAAATTATTCTGAGATCTTCGATATCTGAGAAAATAAACATTAATGTAAACAAAATTGTTCTGATATATAAAAAGGGATTTTCCTATTATACCTATAAGTTCAATAAATTCCAATAATGTTTGTCCTATCACCATGAAAATTACACAGAAATATTTTTTTCATCGAGAATTTTTTTATGCCACCAATTTTACAAAGAAAACTAGCCGGCGGAGGTTATATTCCATCTTTATTAAACTTTATAATGCTGTATTTTGGAATCTTTATAATTACGGTTTTACTTTTATACAATTTCTTGCACTTGTATGTTCACCATGACAATTATAACAAGTTTCCTTTTAGTTGCATCTAATCTCACAATCAAAACCTGTATATCGTCTCCACACGACACCGTAGAAAAAGGACGAGAGTGATGAAATTTGTCTGCCGAATTTTTTTAATTTATTTGTGTCGAAATATTTTCATTATTTATAATTACTTCTCTTTTAATTTTTTCTTTCTGTTCAAATTCTGTCTAACCATAATTGTAATTATTTTATTTTATTCGGAAATTTACAACTAGTTTTTTAATATTCAATCATGTATTTGGGTCTAGATTCTGGCACTTCTGAAAAATATGTATTTTATTAACATCTATACATAGAAGTATTTCCGCATCAGATGTAACGCCGTAAATTTAAGTTTAGTAGATCCATCACAAACTAAAATAAGCCAAAATCCAATATTTTTTTTATCCTTAACGGGTTTAAACCCGCGGAACACTCTATAAACTTGGAAACTTATAGTATATCTTTAGTTGAATGTTAAAATTTTACCGAGTCAACTTAGGCAGGGAACCCACCATATTCTTTTAATTCGACGAATAATACTTTAAATCAATGGTTTCCAAAATTAACTGGGCCGCAACTCACTTAACAAGCGAGCCATATTCCAGTTTCTTGGCAGCAACAAATTATTTATTTATTATTAATTTTCATTCTTAAACCTAACAAAGACGTTCAAGAAAAGATCTGTAAAAATCTGTATTAAAGGTGTTAAAAGTTCAAAATCTTTTAGGCCTGTAGCTTTATTACCCAGTTTAGTTCGTTTGTTATTCCATTTTATCAATAAAAAATCTAATTGCTTAACTAAAAATGAATCAGTGATGGCAGTGTTTCTTGATAATGAAGTTGCTTATGATAATGTGGAATTAGTAATATTCAAAATCAAATTAAAGGATCTTAACGATTCTTTATAATTTATAGATTTCATTTTAATCTTACTGAAGAATTATATATCTTACTAGCTGACCAGGGCACGCGTTGCTGTAGGTCAGTTATTGTATCATAACATATTGATAAGAATTCATAATCGTTGTTGAAAATATGACCAATAAACATCACTTAGCGATTGAAATTATTTTTTTAATATAAAAAACTACTTTTTGTGACTTAAATATAAAAAGTTAGACATATGCTGTCCGTGACTTTGTTGTAGGCATTATCAAGCTCTACAACCTTTCTCTAGAACTCAACTATATATCTCTCATCGTTAAGGCAGCGTTCGTAAGAAATGTTTTCGTTCGACCGTTTTTTCTCCGACTTACTTTGCAAATCCGACTACCACAAAAAAGTCTTTTCATTTTTCGGGTTAATATATAGCCTATGACGCTCACGAATAACGTGGCTTTCTATTTGTAAGAATTTTCGAAATCGGTTTAGTAGATCCAGATATTACATTTACCTCCTACAACCTCATAAACTCACAAACTTTACCTGTTTATAATCTTAGTATAGATAATAAATTGGCTGCTTTCCAAGGTGCTTCTGTCAATATTTTGTATAGTCACGATTCATTCATTCAATCATGATATTTTTTTTTCTACCTTGTCAACGGTAAAGCAATCTAATTCGAATAAATGTCCATTTTATGAAATGATTCAACTGAGAATTTCTTTAAAACCATGGTGCTCCAAATTGAGATTCCATAAGTAAATAGCAACAGTTATTTCAAGGCTAAGGTTTGGCTACTACTGTTTACCAGTTCACTAATACAAGCTACGAATTGGAGGTTTTTCTATTCCCGAATATCATAGGAGGCAAAAGAAAAGGTGGGTCGCCTGATGTTAAGTGATAACCGCCGTCCATAGACACTAGCAAAACCAGTGAAGTCGCAAGTGCGTTGCCGGCCTATTATGCATACTTAATTCAACAGTTTTCATATTACTCGTTACCATTCTTATATTTTAAAGAATTATAAGGCTTATTCTTCCTTACGATCCTGTCACATAACATTAAAACACATATATTCGTTAAATTTCTTAATTTTCACAATATATCCTCATAGACTTCTGATCTCATTTATATATTTCACACTCTATGACATACCCGTCTATTCTTATTTCCCGCCCAAATCTTGCTCAATTTGATGAGTCGTACAATATTTCAAGAGGACTGGGTTGCTAGGATTAATAAAGAAAGAAAGAAAATATAACACATTACAATAATCATCATACGATCATTGATCACCACCGTCATATCTTCCCCCACAACTAAAACACTATTTTTTATAGATAAAAAGTCAAGGCTTCCAGTTTCTATATTTTTAATTCAACTATAAAAATAGTTTTTTTTTCTGATGAAGTAGAACTAGGTATAATATGCTTGAAAGATCAGAGGTGTATACTGCAACATTCGTTTCTCTTAAATGATTTCCCGAACCTAAGTTCCTTGTTTAAATTCAGTGCTGTTGGCAATTCGTGTTTAAAAAACATTAACAATCTAATGTTGAATAACAATGAAAAATATTTCGTTGTATTCACAAATGTAATAATTTCCTTTGAACAATATATTTTCGTAATTTTTTAGGGGAGTTTTTAACAAAAGGAATGAATAAATCATAATGTTGTAATCATAACTCAATGCTTGTTTGTCTATGTTCTTTTGCAAAAGGTCCGACCAATAAAGTTTAAAAATTCCACTATGTTTGATGCTCCGGTGCCATTGTTTATACAGAGTAAAATATTTTTGGCATAGTAATGGTAGTTGTTATTACGAACAATTTATTCCAGTGGAACTTTAGATTTTTATAGCATCATTTAATATTTGGCAAATTTTCAAACTGGATCGAGGTTGTCTTTAACATATCTAGTATGATATATATTTTTTCATATTTACTTATTACAAATATTTGCATTTTTTATCTTCTCATGGGAATTTTAAGTCGACATTTGGAATGAAGATACCTTCGGAAAATTTCAATTTAATTTGATTCTGGAATTATTTAAATGTTAGCTAACTGAGACCTATTATTGGTTTCCATCGAAAATATTGTTACTCAGTGTAATGAATTGGTAATGTTATGTCGTAAAATGTAACACCCTGTGTTTTTACGATGCTCACGTTATAAAAGTTTTGTATACGAAACGCATATAGCTATGTCTCATATAGCATCACTTACGTTCAGTTGGACAGAATGTTTCGTGCCAGTGTGTCAGTTGTTAGATACTAGTAACTCTGTGTTTTGGTAAAGTGAATATTGTGTTTTGCTACGCTCTAAATATCTTTTAAAATGCGGAAAGTTTTTAGACGGGTAATTAGATTTAGCATCTGTATATATGTACACTTTTTGAAATGCATAATAAGATCTTGATTTTCACATGTTTTAGGATGAAAACCGTTCTTTAGTGGACAGACTCATTAAGTACAAAGCCAAAGATGCGGATAAAATGAATGAAGAAAACGAACATTTTCTCAAGTAAGTTGAAACACTTTGGTATGGATAGAGGTATTTTGATTAATGATTAAAATAAAAGCATGTTGTTCGTAGTTAATAAGATACATTATGTTAATACTCATGCCCTGTGTATTGTACTGCACCGAACATGATCACGGCTATCTAGTTTCGTTGAAGAGCAAATGAGATAAATTATAGTTTTGTTTTACTTCACATGAAATTCCTTAGGGACGTGCAAATATGCAGTTCGGCATATTTGGCAAGGGCTAATTTAGTAATAGCATAAGTGTTTGCCTGTAAGTATGTTAATTGTTATGAGACATCTTAGTGAATGTTGCTGCTATTATATTTTTTGTGCACCCTACGTGAAGTAGAAATAGTATTTGTCATATATAAAGTAGTGCTTAATGACTATGTAATAAATGAAATAAGCTTGAAGTATCTTTTACTTAGGAATAGTGTAATTCAATCACGAGTTGTGAGGTAAACTTTGAATGCATCTTAGTTAATTTAGCGATAGATCTATTTAATGATACAAGTTGAGGTAGAAATTGTTCTTCTACGTACTTCCGGGCGCTTGGATTAGTTACGGTTTGTATACTTGGCGCCTTTTTACTAACTTTATGTTGTTTATAGAAATCAATACAAAAAATGTCACACACTCGTTTACTCACAATGTTTACATCTTAATAGTCCGTTAACCTTTTCACTGCCGATATAATATATAATGTGTAATATTAGTAGGTACACTATAGTACACTGCTTAAATAATAGTGACTTGAATATTAAAATTCCAATGAGTGGATCACACTGAAAATAAAGATGGCTATTACAGTATAGATAATTTAAGTACTAATATTTTAAACGATTTCTTCTATTTAAAAAAATCCTCTGCAGACTCTTGTCACTCTAATTTCGTTTGTTTATTATTGAAAAACGGTTTTAAAAGTAATAGAGCTTAAATCGAGTGAGCAACTCTTACGACAGTTTTGTTTTACTTAACTATTATTCAAATCAAATCAAAAATACTTTATTCAAGTTAGGCCCTAAGAAGGCACTTATGAACGTCAAAACTACCACCGGTTCGGAAAACAACCCAGCCATCGAGAAGAACCGGCAAGAAACTCGATCTAGTTTATCTTTTTAACAAAACTTTTTTTTTTACTTAACTTAAAAAAAAATTATTATTTTAATTACTATCATGGGTGTATCTATAAAATATTAACATAGCGCAACCTGTTGGTATTTTTTAAACTGCTTTTTATCTATAATTGATTAATTATTAAAACCATACAGTAAGATAAGTAAATTTGGTAAATAGCGCACACCTCAATGTCCTACAAATTACGCCGCTATAGAATATTATGATGTCACTCGCAAGTACATACATATGGGGAAACTAGTTTATTCCGAGCTCACAACTCGTGATAGTTCTGTATGTAACGCATTGACTTTTACGGTACTCCTTGTTTTATTATAACTTCAGTAATTTCAATACAAATATGAAGTGATAAATACATTATTAAATTTAATACTAGCTGCCCGCCCCGATTTCGTACGGTACAGTAGGGGCCGTTAAAGTATTTTTTGTAATTTCTAACCGCCCCCCCCTTCCATGTTCAGCAAAAGTAAGCAATGCTCTTACCCCCCTCCCAAGCTTACATACTAACAACAATACATTTATATAAGTAAGTTTTAAATAATAAATATTGCTTACGAAATCCCCACCCAGACATCCCATCTCCTATGTCATCAAAAATAAGCAAATTAAATTGGACCAAATCTTCTCTTAACATTGCGACCATGTAATTACATTTTTTCTTTTATTCTTCATTTCACGTCAATCTGTGTCCTGCTAATTACAAAACAACAAAATAAACCAAATAGTTGGAGCCGTTCTGTAGTAATGCGCTTACATAATATTCGCCAATTGGCTTTTATACTATACTAGCTTGCCCGGCGGACGTTGTCCTGCCTGATAATAAAAAAAAATCCTAAAAGTCAACCGCAGCGCCACCTACCAGGTTCAATTGTGAATCTAAACCATACTCGGATCCACTGGAACACAAAATTTTATCAAAATCGGTCCAACCGTTTAGGAGGAGCTCAGTGACGTACACATGTACAGAGAAATTTATATATAAAGATAGTGTTATACACTATATATAGTATTCTGCTTATATATGACAAATAACTGTAGAATATGCACATTTGTTAATTGTGTGTTTTAAAATGTGTATTTTATTTGTGATTAGAGCGGGTGCAGTGCGTGTATGCGACACGGCTTAGAGAGCTTGCATAAGTATCGATAATATTTGTTTTGCTTCTTTTTGTTTCATTTTTTCAACAGGTCAAGCAACCCTACCGCGTTTTTCATCAACACGTTCGGTAGAGTTAGTTTCGGGTGAGTTTGACATAACGTGAATGATGTGGTGGTTTGATGGCATTGTGGCGTTCACTTTTGAACAAATGATACTTCTTCATGAACGTGGACCATTTTTTATGTCTTAACTGCACTCTGAAACTGACTCATATTGATTTATCTTATAATGTTTTCTCTTTGATTTTTGCATATTAATAAAAGTAAAATATTCTATTGTTACATTGTCTTCATGTATTGAAGTTTACACACATGCACTCATTCTTCTTTTACTTGGTAAAAACGACCAAAAAGTATGTTCTTTTTTGTATCTTTTTAGCATTTAAGGGTTTGCCTTTTTTACTTACAAATTCTCATTTTATTGTGTGTGCATGTTTTTGATTCCTATTATACTCTGGAAATGTATGTTGATCGTTATATTTATCAGTACTTTGCTTGTAAAGGTTATTGTTTTCAAACTATGAATAAACGTTTAATTATCAACGCAAATCCTTTTGCGTCACAAACATTTTAAGAATAGAATCGTGAATGAATGAACATTTATAAAAGTATATTTACATTCATTCATCATTATAATTAGCGAGCTCGTGGGATTCGTTTTTTTTATATATCACTGGTGAAAAATAAAAGCTAACGTGTGCAGGCTTACGACTATCTAACACTATTTCAATTTGCAATATGCGAAGGTGCATCTACACTATTATTATAAAAGGGAATACGTTATTTGTGTCTAATAAATTGCTGATTGCTACAAATTCTTTCACCAATGAAGAACTACATTGGCCCGGGTTAATATTATGTTTTATATTTATCAAGCATAATATTGTCATTGACACGTGTGCAGGCGCAGACAGTTACTAAAGTTAAAAAAATGGCTTTTTTATTGTTTTTTCTATGCCTTATTTCTGTAAGTAAGTTGACATTCGAATCCGATGATACAGCGAGCCTGCGATTAGGCGAGCCTTAACCGAACCGAATTGATTATGATCGGTGATTATCTGAAAAATTTAATAATTATTAATGATTACTAAATAAACAATTAATCGTGATAATAACTCGTAAAATTTATGTAAGTCAAGTCTGTATGCAATATATAACTATCTGTACTTATTTATTGATAATTTTCTAGTTATTTATTATTTTTTACCAATGTTTCTGTTTTAATATTCGAAAGTAGTACATAATTAGTAGTCGATCGATTTTACTTAACGACATTTAGATATAATATTTCTCAGAGTATTTATTTAGTACCAGTACAGTGTTTCAATCAAATTAAACATTATGTGGATAATACGCGCGAGAATTAAATCACACATTTCATTCAAACTAACCGAGTGTTAGTTGCCGACCAATAAAATTTCATGAAATTCAAACGAATTCCACTCTCGACTTTTTTTTTTTTTTATTGTAGCTCAGCAAAGTGACTGTACTGTGTCCGATGGCAAGCACAGCACAATCCAAAAACAATGGCGACCGCCGAAAGACACACTATCCATCGCCGGGCGCCGCTGTCATGCCGGCTTGAAAGCGGCCCAGTTAGGGACAGCCCCCCCCCCCCTTGGTTGCTGGATATACACCGGCTGATCCCGGAACGCGACACGCCCAAACGTGCCACTATGGCGGGTGTTCCACCTGGTGTACGGTGGTCGCGATCCAGTCGGGTACAGACACCCTACCACCCCGCAAACTTGTACACCCCGACTTCTTGTAGCAATGCCAAATCAATTCACTCAGACAATACAAAGACATGTTTGCAACTTCGTCTGAAAGACGGAAAAGCGTTGAATCAATTAAAATATTGTTCGAAGAATTCGTTCTAAAGTAGAAAATTGTTAGATAGCCTGAAAATATTGACAACGAATATTCCTATGTCAAATCACCTTGAAAACAGCCAATGAAATGAAAGTAGTTATTTTCATTAGCATTAAAAGCGTCATTATTTCAGAATGTATCTGTAATGTAACATTGGCTCAATTGGTTTTTGTAATGCTTATTTGATTTTGTTGGTAATCTGGTACGGTGGAGTAAAGTGTAAATAAACTTTAAGGTGGTACGTAAGTTCAAATTACGGGGTCCTGTAGAATAAGTGGCTACTTTATAAAAAATATGTTGCATTATTTTTTTTCATGTTTAATGTGAAAAATGCAAATAATTAGTATATATATTATCTTTTTACCATAGATTACAGCTTATTTATATTCATATTTTTTTATTATATACCTAATTAATGTAACTAACCACGTCTTTAAAGGTTCCGAATGTAAGTACCATCTTATCTATAAAATATTGTATATAAGAACTGATTATAGAATTCATTCTCTATAAATTTCATATTTTTACACTATATTTTATGTTATGACAAATAAAGTATAAGACTGTATATAAATATTTTTTCAATTATGAAAAACGCATGTCATGGATGGTGGTAGGCTGTAGCATATAGAAATAAATCGCACTTGAAGTTAGTTGGCTGATTTTAGATACAAAGTTATGCATGTGTATTTTTTATGGATTAAAAAGATATTTTTCTGATTTATTAATGATTTTTGTCTTCGACCACAACATACAATAAATCTGTGAAAATCAGAAAAAATATTTCATATACAACGAAGTTCATACTCGGTCAAAATTATTTTTTAATAATATTATGCCAGGCCTGAATTTCTCTGGGACAATAAGGAAATATATACATTTTCATTAAAGATACATGTGACTCAGGAATAAACCAGCTTTTGCTGTAAAAAGCTATATTGTATAAATATTTAAACTAAAAGCTTACAGTTACTTAAAACGGATATGTCGCAGTGCAATAATGGTATGCATGAGCTTACTATCAAAGTATTTTTCAAATAGTAGCTGATGTAAAACTTGATTACAGAAAGAAAAGTGATAAACTCCGGAAAGAACTAGAAGAGGCGGCACGCGAAGGTGGCAGTAGAAATAGTGGTGGCTCTGGAGGTAGTTCAGATGACAAGATAATAGATTCTATGCCTTATTATGCAACCGCATTGCCTTCTAAAGTTGCACTAAGATTTGTGAGTGTAATTTCTGAATAATTATTTTATATTAATTAATTATTGAATAATTATTCAATCTTCTCTAATACCTTTTAATTTTATTAGATTTAGAGGATGTTAACTATTCCAGCATTAATTTTTTTTAACTAATTTTTATGTGACGTTACTATGTAGCTAGTGATCTATATAAACTATGTTATGGTTAATATTTTGCGTAATTCCCATTATTTAGAACAATAAATTACAGGTTATAGTTTCATAATTACTTTGCCACTGTTACTTTTGCTATTACTTTACAAAATTTAAAAGGGAAAGGAGAGAATTAGCGGATGTTTTAGAAAGGAGATAAATAAATATGGCTACTTTATACTCATACTTTATATTCATACTCTTGTGACATAATGGTAAGATAATATTGATGAAAAAATCCAAATTAAGCTTCTTGTAGTAATATCGATCTTGGCTTCTCGCGAAGGAGGCAAAGAAGGTGTTTCCTAATTTAAATAAGAGCTATAATATATTTCTTGCTTTTCTAGGATGCACATGACGGTGAAGTGTATGCAGTCAAATGGAGTCCAACAGACAGAATAGTAGCAACGGGAGGTGCTGATAGAAAAGTCAAGTTATGGGATGTGTCTAAATGTAAGTGATTTCTATATGGGTTGGGCGGAATTAAATCCGTATTGTTTCAAATTTCAGTCAAAGACTGGGTTATGGAAATTGGGTGTCCTCATAGTAGCCAACAAATATTATAATAAAAGCATCCGGTTAAGCTTGATGGCTCTATATTATTACATTAGGACATCCCGTCCATCAAAACATCGCGTGTCAAATGCAAAAACTGATTTTTTTCCATTCGTCAATCGCATTATTGGCATTTTCTAAGCTTAAAATAAAAGAAAAAATATATGCGCAAATATATGCGAAGTCATAATTTATAATATATCGTGAAATATCTATAATTATCATAATAACCTATAGTTGTACTTGAGAGCCAGTCCCCCTTAATCTGAAGCCATATTGTCACTTACAGTTTGCAGTGAAACGAGTAGTATAGGGGTGCGTCAAAAAATTTTCTTTCTTCACGATTGACCCCAAAATGTCGGTTTAGGATAACGAAATATGTTTGTTTTTTAAATTGTTAGGATAAAACTTCAGTTAAAATGTAATTATTGATATAAAAAATGTTGTCAATACCTACTAATATTATAAAGAGGAATGTTGTTTCTTATGTTTTCACGCCTTAACAACTCAACCAATCGCCGTAAAATTTTGAATACATGTTGTCAGAGCTATAGAAAAGGACATAAGTGTGTACCTTTCACCCGGAAAAATGTATTGTTACACTCTAATGTACATTTGCGTAAGCGAAACTGTTAGGAAACTGTTAGCAAAAGCTAGTATTTTATAATCTAATTTTGTTTCAGGTATCGTAGAGAACAAAGGAATTTTAGTTGGATCAAACGCTGGTGTAATGTCAGTGGACTTCGATTCAACGGGAGCATATATAGTAGGGGCATGTCATGACTTCGCTAGCCGCGTGTGGACAGTCTGTGATCAGAGGATGAGGGTAAGTCTCTCTTACTAAGAAATCATCATGTCATATTATATTTTTCGTGTAGAAAGTCCCGTATAATGATACTAGATATATATTTTTCTATTGAACGTACATATTAACCTTACGCCGTCTATACCGACTTATAACAAGTATTCCGCGAGTTACTAAGTTCTAAACAATGGTATTATAACTTTGACTACGTCATAAGCGCTTCGACAGCGCCTTGTTACATCTTGGCCAGTTAGCTTCTTTTTAACGGTTGTCCCTTCAATGCGCTCGTATCTAAGCAACATATAACTATTTCTTTTTCACCATCGATATTGAGAATATACCGTCTTACTTCCATATTTTATCGAAAAGAATAGTAGTCCGGTGAAGCTGTAAAGGCCCTACCAGGCTAATAGCGTAGTCAGTTCGAAAAAAAAAAGAAAATCTGAAACAGTTTACGTATGTGTGCGTTTTCTTGCCATTTATTTTGACAAGATATCATGTAGGTAACTTATCTACCCCTTCTCAGTTATTATATCATTGGTTCTAAAACGTGATACTCACATAGTACTGGTTTATTCTATCTTTGAATAAGAAATACGTTTCAATCTATCTAAGATGTTTTGACGACATCGTTGCGAATATAATGGAAATAGTTCGTATAGAGATTTCGTTAGCCCACGAGATAAATTAATATTTATCGATATCGATATTTTGATTTTATTTTTACGTATAGCGGGAACGAATTTGGAATACAGTGTTGCTATTATAATTACGAGGTAATGGTAAAAGGTCATTAATATGTGAACCATTGTGACTTTGTGAGGCCTGGAAATGACGCCCCTCCCTCTCTCTGCATCCACTAAAACCGAATGTATATATTTATTTTTATTTATTAATTATGTTTAGTAAACATATATAATATGAAGAAATAAAGCAGATCGAGTTTTATGCCAGTTCTTTTCGATGACTAGCTTGTTCATTGAACCGGTGGTGGCTTTGACGTTCATAAGCGCCTTCTCAGGGCCTAAATTGAATAAAGTACATTTTAATTTTGTAATATAATAGGTCTGTTTGTTTGTCCTACAGACAGATATTGAACAAGTCGATAAAATAAAAGGTTACAACTACAACTCTTTTATATATAATTGTCAATGCTTAAGATATAAACGATAGAGTAAGATAGTAGGACAAGTCCTATGTCACACATCTGCATCGGTGTATAATAATGAGCCTGGTTTAATTTATTATCCGATGCTATACAATAAATAAGCTATAGTTATTACACTAACATTGTATTTTCTTAATGGCAGCATAATCATTAATTATTTATTTGTGTTGACATACTGTACATTAATTATCTCGATGGTAATGGTTCTTACGGATGAAACGTTTAATAGATAATACCGTTAGTAGCACTATATGTAAGTTATATAACGACTGTGTTAATTAAAGCTTCCTTATTACCGCGGATTTCTTCTCCGGCATCAAATCGATTCTGCGAATAAAATTAATGGCCTTTTTATTTTCTATTACACATAATGCGCGAGTATAAAGAACTTACATTAAAAGTATATCTATATAATAATGTTAATTGACTTATATTTTATTTTTAATTGAAATTTTTTGTGGTGATCGTTTACTAGAAGCCGCCGTCAAAAAATAAAATAGTAACATATCTGTTTAATCAAATATTACTTGTAATATTACATGATTATAATTTCTAGTCACGGAACAACCGAATCCTAACTAGTATTTTAAATGCGAATATAAGTTTATTTGTTTTTTTACGCTTTCATGCCTTAACTAATCAACCGATCAAGATGAAATTTTGCATACACGATTTCTGGGCTACAGAAAAAAAAACATAAGCTACCTTTCACACAGAAAAAATCTACTGCTCTCAAGGGATAGATTAAATCTACATTAACACGAGAGTAGCCGCGAACAAAAGCTAGTATTAGTCTAAACGTGATAGATTCCGATATTTTAAAATTTGACACCTTCAATGTTTCTACTAGATTTTTGATATGAGAAAGTTTCATAGTTTTTATTTGATTTGTGGAAAACTGGTGATGTTTTTTTATACTTTATAGGTTTTATCTATCTCCTCTAATGTTAAATGACGATATGGTCTCAGATGGTAAACGTGTTAATCGTAGAGGGGACTAGCCCTTAAGTGCAGCTGCCGACATATACCAACAGGTGCTTAGCATAGATTTTCAGCTTGAGGGAGGTAGCTAGCCAGACAAACTTAGAAAAAACTCTACCATCATGCTATGGTTACGTCACGATGTTTTCCTTCACCGAGCTTTTTTTTTCGAACTGACTACGCTATTGACCTATTAAGGTCTTAACAGCTTCACCGGACTACTAAGGCGAGCGCTTAAGGCACTCAGCCGATTTTATTCGGGCAACTAGCTCAAGGGCGCACGACACGCCTCGGCTTGGGCTGTTGCTTGATACATGCAATTCGTGACCTATCTGAGCTAACCCAAGCTAAGCTAACTATTCATACATATATGAGTTGTTGAAACATATATGTGTACCAAGCATATATACCTCAACAACTCTTATATATATTTCGTATCGGATTCCTTCACCGAGAGCTCAGATTCAGTTGTAAGGATTCGAACCTGCGTCCGTTGACGCTGTGTCCGAAGATCTATCAACCGAACCATCATCGCTTCAAATTTAATATTGCTAAGTTCACGAATACTATTCAAAATGTATAAAATACAGCGTATTAAACGCATAATATGAAATCAGTATATTTTTATTTAGAACTACAATACACGTTTTTACAAAACCCAAGAGCATGGCTAACGAGATGAAACATCAATTATAAAGGTCGTTTGAAAAATGTAACAAATTATATTCATCGCCTGTCAATTTGGAACTGAAATTCTAACGTAAACGGCTTGGCAATACGCTGTTCAATTCTTGGTTAGTTCCGATTTTGTTATTGTTCTCGTAAGGCAGGGTCACGAACACGAGCGTCTATTAGCGAGCTGTTAGAGCGCGTCTGCACGCCTTGATCCAACTTTGATCATTTCCGACATTTCACGGAGATATGTGGTTTCGTTTTTTCTATAAATTTTACACTGAATTAACGATACTATGTGAAGTCAGATGCCTAATGAAATTTATCTGTAGATCTATGTATAATAATCCTAAATAATATTGTAAATATAAAAGTGAGTTTGTTTATTTGTTACGCCTTGAAACCTTGACTACTGAACCAAGTACTATGAAATTTTGCGTTCCCGTTGTTAGGAATACAGAAAGGAAAATAGGGTAGTTTTCATCCAGAAAAAAGTACTGTTCCATGAAATAGATCAAATATAAAGCAATGCGAGCGAAGTCGCGAGCAAAAACTATTGAATTTAGAGTTGTTTATTTTTGAAGTTATACTTCTTTTGGCGCGTTAGGGAAAAATGATGAGAGTAAATTTTTACGATGCGCGCGCACACCGTCACGAAAAACCGACACCCTGAAGTTAGCTATAGTCAACATTTTGTTTCTTTGTATTTGTTGTTTGTATTTCTTTGTATTAAAACTTTCAATGTATTAAATACCTTTTTTCTATTGTTAGTGTCGTTTTTTCTACAAACGTAGAATAAGGCGAAAGTTAAAAAAATTGAAAAGATTTTTATCATGTTACGCCAAAAAAGTAAAACTTCTAACGCGTGTACATAAGTACACACACACTTTCTTTTTTCAAAATTTGCACATTGTTCGCTATTATAATATTTATAAGGTATAGGGCTAGGGCTAGGTATTAGGTCCTGGGGGCGCTGAAAACGAACATATCCGCCCGTCACCTGACAGTGTAAACTGCACAGATCCATGTCGTCGAAGGGCATTGTGCTGATGCGACTTCCATAGTTCGTCAGGGGGTCTAACATCTGGACCCCTCAGACCGCAGTCGGGCCCCTTAGAAGGAGCCAACACCTGTCGGGGGAGCAGACGTAGTGCCGGTAAGACAGTCCCTGCTCCCCCGACCAAAAGGTGTAAGTAGGCATCATGGTAAAGTCCGGGCGTATCAGACATATCCCATCCTCAGTTGTCTGACGTGATGGGTGTCCGTTATCCATGTAAAAAGGATTGGTATTATAAGGCAATGATCACGAATAGGACGTAAAATAAAGTTTTGTCTTTCGGTATGTCTGTTTCGTATTATGGGATTTAACTCAAAAATGGCTAGACAGATTTTTATGAAATTTGATTCACAGGAATATTCTGTAGGTGGGTCCACAATTGCATTGTAGTATAATAATCGTCACTAATATTCATAGCAGTTGTATTTTTTATAATTGCGAACAGGATGTAATTAAATTTAATTCACAGGAAAAGGTTTGATTCATAGTCCATTAAAATTATCATTAATACTTTTAGAAATCATAAAAGACTCTCATCTATCTATACATTATAATAAAAATGGAGTGTCTGTATGTAATATCAAAATAAAAAAATTTTGCCGATTAGGTATGAAAGTATACACGCTTCTGATAACAAAAATGCAATTTTTAAAATTTTTGTCGGTCTGTCTGTTTGTCTGTCTGTCTGTTTGTTCCGGGTAATCTCCGAAACTGCTGGACCGATTTTGACGGGAATTTCACTAGCAGATAGCTAAAATTATAGCGGGTTACTTAGGCTACTTTAAATTAGACTAGCTGTTAACCGCGGCTTCGCCCGCAATGCTATCTCCAAAACGGTTGGACAGATTTTTACGAAACTTTCACCAGCAGATAGCGGACATCATAAAAAGTAATTTAATCTATTTCAATTTAAACTAGCTGTTAACCGTGGCTTCGCCCGCAGTACTAACTTCAAAACGGTTAGACCGATCTTCACGAATCTTTCATTGACAGATATCTATCTTTATAAAAAGTAATTCAAGCAATTTTAGTTTATACTAGCTGTTAACCGTGGCTTCGCCCGTAGTGCTATCTCCAAAACGGTTCGACCGATCTTCACGAGACTTTTACTAGCAGATAGCGGACCTTATAAAAAGTAATTCAAGCAATTTTAGTTTATACTAGCTGTTAACCGTGGCTTTGCCCGCAGTGCTATCTCCGAAACTGTTCAACCGATTTTCACGGGACTTTCACTGGTAGATAGCGAACCTTATAAAAAGTAATTGAGGTTATTTTATTTTCGACTAGCTGTTTCCCGCGACTTTGCCTGCATGAAATTTAGCAAGATTTCAAGTCATTCTTTATTTTTAATTAAAGAAAAAATTATCAGCTTATTGTTTACAATTCGACATTATAATTATTATTAACTTTAATGATATAGAGGTCTTCCTAATAAGATTTTAGATTATAAACGTATTACGTAAAGAGTTTCATAATACAATTTCTTGCGGAACAGACAAGTATATTGTACTATACTTTGTATAGTCACAAAATCTTAATTATAATAATGGCAATGTATATTAAATGTAATGTAAATGTAAATCTTTATAATAATACTAGCGGGCCGGGCGGACGTTGTCCTGCCTTGGCAATAAAAAAAAAGTCAATCGCAGCGCCACCTACCGGGTCCAATTGTGAATCTAAACCATTCTCGAATCTCCACGAACACACACAAAAAATTTCATCAAAATCGGTCCAGTCGTTTAGGAGGAGTTCAGTCACATACACACGCACACAAGAAATATATATATTAAGATTTTAAGTTATTGTTTCAATAGTTCCTTATACAGTGTAAGTGAGCACTGAGGTAGTTATATGGTTGGTTAAGGTTCCAAATATGTTGCTGATGACAAACCTCATTTGACACACTATTAGTATTTATATATCTAATATACACGTTACATTTTACTGTTAGGGACGTGCGTGTCGTACTTACAATTGTTTTTAAAGAGCATTTCTATAATTGTACATAATCTCACAATTTTATAATTCTTTAATACGATTTTAAAAAACTCGTGCGGAGCTGCGTTTACAGTTAGTATTTTAATAAGATAAAATGAGCATTCGAAAATAATTACCTAGTGAATAAAAATAGAGTTCCTTTGATCCTTTAGATTTCTGAAGTACTGCCATAGTCTTAGAATTATACATCATTACATAGTATAAAACAAAGTCCCCCTACTACGTTAGTCTGTCTCTTTTAGATAAACTCAAAACTACAGAACGGATTTTCACCTGTAGATAGAGTGATTCATGAGTAAGGTTTAGGTATATAATTTGTCAAGGTTTTTCTTGTTATCAGGGCAGGACAACGTCCGCCGGGCCCACTAGTTTACCTATATATTAGGACACAAGAAAGAAAAACATTCTTTATTATGAAGTATATATTATTATTGTTAGTTTTAAATGTTGCTGTCATTGTTTGTTGTAACTACTATCTAATATAATATCGCAGGATATTTCGTGAATATTAATACTCATATATGGTTATTTTTATGCCGAAAGATTGAGGGTACAGAAATTGCTGCGTTAAAAGTACCATTTACTTTTTCTATATCAACAATCTAATAACGTATTTTAAATGAGACATAAGTAAGTAGTTTATAATTACTTATCTTTATGTTTTCCACGTATGATGACTTGTTTACAGGTCGTATACACATAAAGTAAGGGATGTTAAAAAATATATTTCTCAAACCTGTTACGAACTTCCATCCGTACCTGTTTTTGCTACCTATTCACAAGTAAAAACAAATGTTATAGTGTAATTAATGTGCCATCGACTCGTAATGAAGATGTAATTATAAAATTACATCTATCATATAGTTAAACTTAGTTAATTTAATTATCATTATCGTTGTAAGGAAAATTAAATTTTTGACACTCGCAAAGAGATTTTTTTTTCGAATTGACTACGCTATTGACCTAACAAGGTCTTAAGAGCTTCACCGTACTACTAAGGCGAGCGCTTAAGGCACTCAGCCGATTTCTCTCAAAGAGAACTAATTACTTTCTATAGGTATATCATTACATAGTATAAAACAAAGTCCCCTACCGCGTCTGTCTGTCTGTCTGTCTGTTCGCGATAAACTCAAAAACTGCCGAACGGATTTTTATGCTGTTTTTACCGGGGGATAGAGTGATTAATGAGGAACGTTTTAGTATATAATTTGTCAAGGATTTTGTCATAATCAGGGCGGGACAACGTCTGCCGGGCCCGCTAGTATGAGATATAACGATGTTCAATGGTAGTATGCTTGGACAACGATTCGATCAACGTAGGTTCGAATTTCTGTAACGAGTCATCGCAGTCGGGGCTTCTGACGAGGGAAAACATTGTACAGACCCAGTAAGTAGCATGGTGGGGGAGCTTTTTTAAAATTCGTCTGGCTAACTGCAAATTTCAATTTGACAATCTGTCACTAAGCACTTATATCTGTGTTCCAACAGCTACACTTAGGAATCTGTCCTCTTCTAGGTTTAGCCTGTTTACCAATTTAACCCACATGGTAGTTTAACATCATGTAAAATCTATACTAATATTATAAAGCTGGAGGGTTTGTACGTTTGTTTGTTTGAACGCGCTAAACTCAGGAAGTATTGATCCAATTTGAAAAATTCTTTTAGTGTTAGATGGATCATTTATCGAGGAAGGCTATAGGCTATATCATCACGATAAGACCAATCGGAGCGGAGCATCAATGAGGAATGTTTCAAAATCGTTTTTTTTTTCTTTTAAGAGCTTTCGCAGCGTGTTAACGTTAGCCCAAAGTAACTATTCCACGCGGACGAAGACGCGGGAACAGCTAGTTGTGGATAAATCCTAATATCTACATTGTTAAAGAAAAAAATTATATATATATATATATATATATATATATAATACAAATACGTTTTTTTTCTGTCTACTCTTGAAGAAATGTAATGATGGCGTCAAACCGAAGTACAGTCTTCTTCAATCATTTTGACCACTCTGAAATAGCCTGCGTAAAATATACTCCAAAATGAAATTCAAGAAAAGTTAAAATATTATTTTAAGAATTTAAAATTGGCAATTGTTTATCCTTGTCTTGATTTTATATATATCACTACATATTAATATAAAACAAAGTCCTCTGCCACGTCTGTCTGTCTGTTTGTTCGCGATAAACTCAACGACTACTGAATTCATGAGGAAGGTTTAGGTGTATGGTTTGTTAAGGTTATTTTATTATCAGGGCGAGATAACGTCCGCCGGGCCGGCTAGTATGATATAATATGTATCCATACCTAAATTTGTGTTCTGCATATCTATATTTAGAGCGGGCAAATGTTTGACGAGGACAGTAGTAGATTCGCTATTTAAAAATCAAGTTCTGTTCACTAGGAATCCATAAATAAAATTGATATGTGTATTGCTTACCGGAGTTAATCTCCTAAACCGTTGAACACATTCTGACAAGACTTTCACCCGCAGATAGAGGAATTTTCAGAGTATTACCTGAGATACATATCATATTATCCCGCTTTCCATGAGAGCTACTAGGTAGTAGTAAAAGAACTAATTGTAAATCGATAATAGGATTATGGCGATTCAATAGCAGCGACAAAGTTACAGTTAGAAAAATAAGAGACAGTCTAATTTTAATTAATTGTGAATAAGTAATTATCATGTAAAAACGAAACGATTTTCACGAAAATAATGTCATGAACACTACTAATGTATGATAAAATTTTGACCAATAACTGATGTGATAAAAATATTTTAAAGTATATTTTTATTATAAAAATACCGAATTTATAAAAATACCGAATTGAAGTATCAGTTTTTAAACTTTTCATTTCGAGCTACGTATTTAACCGGGATCTACGTAATGCCCTATATGTACGAGCGCCATATTTAACCGGCATCCATGTAATGCCCTGTGTGTACGATCGTCGTATTTAAACGGCATCCGCACTGTAGTTAGTGTTTACGAGCGTCGTATTCAACCGGTATCAAACCCACGCCCGGTGTGTATGTGCGTCGTATTTATTCGGCATCCACACCCTGCCGTATGTGTACGACCGCCGTCTTTAGCCGGAGTCCATGCGATTTTGCGATAGTCTGTGTGTACAAATATTGTATTTAGCTGCCATTCTCACGATGTCCTGTTTATACGAGCTCCATATTTAACCGGCATCTATATAATAATACCCTGTACGTACAAGCGCCGTTTTTAACCGACATCCACGCAATGCCTTATATATACGAGCACAGTATTTAGCCGGTATCCATGTGATGCCCTGTGTATTTGGTCGGTGTCGAGGTGATACTGTTTGATAACCGGCCCAATGTGCTTGCCTGTACTATTGGGTTAATTCCACTAAGAATTCTGAATACTATCAACCACTAATAATTACAAGATCTCAAAATATATTATTATTATTATGTATCGCAAATCGTGTCGCGGTACACCGTTTGGTGGCGCCACTTTAGCGGAACCGACTACCGTAACGAAAAGGTTAATAAATATAATATTATAAAAACGACACTTATTTTTAATCCATTAGTAGATTCACTCTGTTCCTTCTTGTGACACGCATATTCATATAATTATCTGATTACAATTTTATTACATTAATGCCATTATATTTTTCCATTAATAAAATAAAATATCAGTATTCTAAAAACGACAATGTAGTATTTATTTCCATGAAGTTTTCAACTAATATCAATGGTTTGATAAAAGACTGCAGTTTAGTTGGCACAGTACGAATACACAATTCACGAAATAGTCTGTGGAATAGGAAATGAACTTTGTAACTAGGAAATAGAATTTGTGTGTCTTTGCAGGCATACATCAAAAACAATACTTTGTGCTTGATATATATTTATGTTCTCACACATTCCACTACTATTTTGTAAAGTTGCTTGTATGAATAGGAATTCTAAAAACCATTCTCCTGAATATTTAGAAACACGAGATTCCATTGTCAACGTTTACTTTCTTTTCCAAACGAAAGTGTGCTAGTTCCTAGTAATGGTTAACTTAATACTCAATTCTCGTGATAAACAGTTTTGTTTTTAAATAAACTTAACGAAGAACTTTAAATCATGCTCTGTCTAAACACTACATTCGAACTATTTTATCAGAATTGGTCTATTGGTGAAGCACAAGGCACTTTTTCTTTGCATTCCAGACTGTTGTGTTTTTTAAATTATACCATGACTCATTTGTATAAGTACTTAATCAGATTACATATTTCATTAGAACAAAGCTGACACGGCTATATTTCATTGATGTCGCGACGCCGAACGCGAGATAAAATCTTTAACTGTTATTTCAATAAATAGTTTCGGAACAAGATATGAAAGATAATGATATTCATCGAGGTTTGTAGTACGCTCCTTATTATTACTAATAAATAATTCTGAATGTTATTTACTGGCCATAAAGAATCCCAGTTGCAAATAAATTGTTTTATTGAAATCAAGAACAGTGAAATGTCGAGCCTATGTTCTGGTTTAAATTTAGGAACATATATGTCAATCATTTTCTTTGTTGTAATTTGCTTATTTATATAAATTTGATTTTAATTATAATTACAGAATTAACACTGTCACTAGATAAATGAACTCGAAGAAAACAATAGAATTTGATTTTTTTCAACTTCTAAACTATCATTGATTAATGTCATCGTCGTTACATATTTAAAATATTGTGTTATCATCACCATCATCAACCTGTAAGAGACCAACTGCATAGGCCTCTTCCCGAAAGAATAAACACCACGTCAGCCCACGACGTATTGGCGATTTCAAACTCTGAGAAATCAACAGTTCTATGTTTTCCCACATACTATAGTAGTACTACAAGAACATTTTTCAGGTTCAGGGTTTCCTCACGATGTTTTCCTTCACCGTCAGCCGATTATATTATCAATTTAAATTAGTAAATGTACACGAATTCCGAAAAATTCGTTGGTACATGCCGGGGTTCGAACCTGCGGACATCGTAATGATATTCCACTTGTCAAACGACTAGACCACCTACGACTGCGTTATACATTCTTTTCTCCTCATTGTGCCAGTTTCCCTACTTCAGCGATCTGGTTGTAAGCGTAAGCCGAAAATTGTCTTATTCAAA
Organism: Antheraea yamamai; assembly: GCA_036509395.1. Taxonomy (NCBI): domain Eukaryota; kingdom Metazoa; phylum Arthropoda; class Insecta; order Lepidoptera; family Saturniidae; genus Antheraea; species Antheraea yamamai. Next base: position 9,612,916 of record AP028429.1, read on the forward strand.
GTATGATTGAACATTTTTCAAACTGAAATTTTTATACCACTCAAAGATCTATATCTTAATATATATATTTCTTGTGTGCGTGTGTATGTGACTGAACTCCTCCTAAACGACTGGACCGATTTTGATGAAATTTTTTGTGTGTGTTCGTGGAGATTCGAGAATGGTTTAGATTCACAATTGGACCCGGTAGGTGGCGCTGCGGTTGACTTTTGGGATTTATATTTTTTATTATCAAGGCAGGACAACGTCCGCCAGGTCCGCTAGTAACGTATAAAATACGATATTTACATCAAATATAAAAAAAACTATTCAATTTAGACCCTGCGGCTTGCTTATGAACGTCAAAACATTACCACCGATTCGGAAAACAACCCTGTTATAAAAAGAGCCCGTAATAAACTCGATCTTGTTTATCTTATCTTGTATATATTTTTATTACCAACTAGCTTCTGCCCTCGGCTTCGTCCGCGTGGAGTAGTTACTTTGGACTAACGTTAACTCGCGGCGGAAGCTCTCAAAAGGAAAAAACCTCGATTTTGAAATATACTTCATTGGTGCTCCGCTCCTATTGGCCTTAGCGTGGTGATATATAGTCTTCCACGATAAATGAGCTATCTAACACTGAAATAATTTTTCAAATCGGACCAGTAGTTACTTAGATTAGCGCGTTCAACCAAACAAACAAACTTTTCAGCTTATGTAACTATTAGTGCAGATACATTAAAGTATCAATAATGTATTGAGAAGACGGAGTTAAGATACTGAATTCCTGAAACTTAGTCTTTAGTTATTTACGAGGTTCCATGTTAGAAATTGCACAAACTGTCCATTTTTGTAATATAAATATGGCATTTAGCTCAGCTACTCCTCACAGTACAATGGCGTAAGACATTAGCTATTGAAGTGAATGAAGTAGATTTTTCTGGCAGTAAAATATTTGTTAACTGGCGAATCTTGTGAACTTCTAACGAAGCAAAGCCTTTCTGTCATTACTATTTAGTAATACCAATATTATACAGTATTTTTAACTAGCTAATTAAATATATTAAAGTTATACCTCGACCGCTTGTTCATTAAAAATTCATTTCTTGTTAAGCAGAGTGCCTCAAAAGAACTCTGTCATTATTGAAAACAATATTGCAATCGGATTGAAGAGGGTTGAATATAATATTGGTTTCGTTCTATCTACCTTTACTTATATGTATATTCTCTTGCGATTTAGAAATCCTAATAATATTTACATATGTCAAATCACATTATGTAGTCCAAAGTCTACCTGCATCTGTTTCTTTGGTTTCGCTTATTCATACGCATGTTGTTTCCTGGTGGCCTCCGACGACTCTCTACTATGAATATTTTATATTATTGTAAACAACTTTATCTTAGACAACAATGTTGCATTCAACATTTGAATTTTATAGTCCTATGAAATTGCCGGCCGCCATTGTCGACCACATAACATAAAATTGCCGATATTACTACATCCGCCTGTCAATTTTATAAAGTGCTCATGTAAAATGTAGTCTGTTATTCTGATCTACACATTCCAGGATTAAAAGTCTTAGTCATAATAAATGTACTCTATTGACATGCAAATAAACTACTTGAACTTTTATAATTGGAATGCAATAAAATAAGTATTAACTCCTGTATTGGTATATTTTATAATATTTATATTTTCAATATCTAGTTATCAGGATCTCGAAAGAGTACTGATAGAGACAGATTCCCCAGCGCGGAGCTACTAATGGTTGCGAAGGCACGTGCCTGTTTTGTCGCGTGCCGTCGCCAGTGCACGACGATCTAATCTCTGGCACGAATGTGCACGTAAGACCTGCCCCTTCACACGTGATTGTGCTCTAACTAAAAGATCGCATCTTACTGATGTGTGCCGTTTGCATTTCAAGAACAGGTCGATTTAACCCTGGATCTACTTTTAGAACGATTTTGCGGTTTGCTTTCTTTTGAAATTACTAAAATACGTAAAATCATAATATGCAAAGTCGTCATTGTGAAATTTTAATTGCATAATATATTCATATTTTGCAAACATTTAATTTAGGACACCCTAGTCGTACATATTTTTGCAGTATTATATATTACAGTCTACTACTACTACACTCAAAGTTAAATTAGCTATTTTTTATTTTATCTCGTTAAAATGATTGCAATTCACCTGATTCGAATTCAAACAGAATTTTGAAACATTTACGATTACATCGTAATAAACTGTTATAATTCCCAATCAAAGTTTGTCTTATGCAGCTGTATCGTTATTCTACTAATCATATTTTTATTAATTTACTTTCGTATAAGATTAATTCATATAAATGTACCTATATTTTTTTGAAATTATGAATACATGCATTGTTTTATTTATTTTTTAAATACCTATTCCCTATACAGTTTTTAGTTATGTCATGTTTATATCGTACTTATTCCATTCGATATATTTTTCACAGTAGGATTCATGTATAAATGTTGTTATTCCACTACCGAAAATATCAAATATAGTATACCTCTACTACAACTTACAAGAAAGTAATTGGGATAATGTTCTCATTGAGTTCTGAATACTAACTATTTGGAGTACAGAGGTATAACTTCGAAATGCATTTGAATGTTAAAGTAAGAATATCTTGGAAATTATCTCCCATATCAGTCCAAGATGTTCAAATAACTCTATTTCCAGCAAACATTATTACATTAATATTTTATGCATTCTGTAAGAAACTTTGGTTTTACATTTTAATACAACAGTCAGTAACTGTATCCTATCTTATAGATTTCCTGAATTTTTAGAATGTTGTAGCAAAAATTATACAATTTTACTTACAGTGAGGTAAAAAAAAGTCCATAATTTTTATTTAAAAATTTATTTGTAAGTAATGTCCTAGTGACAATTTGGACGGAACATATAAATTATTTCATTATAATAAGATTGTACATATAATATTTTCGAGGCACTTATATCATCATAAACTATTTTTGATTGTATACAATATAATAGCACGTTTTGCAGGAATGTTATGCTTCTTTAGGTAGGAATTTATTTATATAACGATTCTATCATATAATTGTTATCCGGCCATAAATTAAATAAAAAAGAAACTAAACTAAATTAAATAAATTACGATGTCGGGACGGCCGTCGATCCATCGTTTCGTGACTTAGGTCGCACGTTCGGCTATCTACTTAAAGGTACTGAATTGTTATTTTTTACCTACATCTATTAGGCTTAGTCTAGTTAAAAAAAATATGGTACAATACTAAACGGATCTCCTCCTACGGATATCCGAGCGTAAATAATACGAATGAACGACGTGATCATGACAACGACTAACGGCCGCTGTCCCGTCAACGACTCCTGAGATGGGGACAAGCGAGCGTTCTCTTACACAAGCAAACATACTAACGGGCACAATAAACTCCAATTTACATTCTTCCACTTTCAATTACGCTCTCGAGGTCGTCCCCATCTCCGTGTCGTGTACTTTCGCAACCACCTTATTATTATGTAGCAAATGGCGCGAAAATTCGATAATGTCATAAAATAAATAACCGCTGTCGCTCATTATCCTGCGCTCTAAGAATAATCTCTAAATCATGCCATGAGACAGATACTGCTTGAGCCAGAACGCGACGGGGGTTTTATCCTAAATATGCTACTATTGCGATCACTGATCACGTCGACATAAGCACAGATTCATTTAGAAGTGCCTCTGGTGCGCACGAGAAAAGCTTGCATCGTAGACTTTGCACAGAGCGGAGGGAGCGTTTGGTCCTGGTAGGAGTTCAGCGGCTTTGGCTGCTGCACGTCGTCGCTGCCAACTGCAGGTCCAAGCTGCGAGCACAACTAGTTGAGCTGCTAAGAATGCGGCTGCCGCAAGCATCGCTCCTGCCGCGTTGACGCAGGTCATATCACTTTCCCTGACTAATACGGCATCCTCAGTAACGTTCTTGGAACGTTGTTTGTCGAAGCCGAATTTGTCTGTGATTTGAATGGTCTGCACGAGAAGCATGTCGTCTGTAGGTGCGGCAGGTGTCGAGCGCCTCTTCCTGCGTCCGTAAGACATGACGGATCGAAGTTCGTTCGGACCGCCGTCGCACTGCACTGGTTCGCAAGTAGGCATGCAAGGTGTCACCAACGCGCGGAATTGGACAACTTCAGATGACGGAAATTTGAAAGCGTCGAAGTGAGATAACAGTGTCTGAAACAAAAAAAAACTGTATCAACGACAAGTAAAATAATGGTTATTGACTTAGTTACGTACCGTATGCGTTTATTTACATATATTATGTATTAAATGTCTGTGTTAATTACGTATACTTAATTTAAGAAATGGTCTTACCTTTCCACTGTTGGTTGATTTGAATAGAGGTCCCATAATAAAATGTTCCGTTGGGCAACCGTCGCTATCGATGAGTGTAATTTCGCTGGAATCGACACCGTCCATAGCAACGAGCTCACGTACGAAGATTTCAAATGGCGAGTTCGGATCCATAATTTCGAACCGTAGCGCCTGAGACACGAAAATAAATTTATAAGAATTTATTAATTAGCGTTTTCTATAATACAATAAAATTATGAAAATATTTATTACCAGTGGATCACCGACTTCGGCAGAGGCAATAGTGTCGTCTCCGCTCCTGTCTGTAATTCTCATGGCAACGTTTGGAGAATCGACAATAACTTCCTCAGAAAGACCAGTCTGGATGTCTCCGTGAATGCCAAGGTCCACCTCATTGGCAACAGTCTTGTTAGTTAAATCGTATTGGCAGGTTACAGCGAGACCCAAGTCAGAGGATGTAACAATTGTGTCATGATGTTGAATAACGACATCGTTTAAATATCTGTAAATTAATTTTATTTTGCATTTTCCACACATAGCATATTCTTATACAAGTGTGACAATAGTCTATAAATAATAATTTCTTGAGCAAATTTATTAGGTTATTCAACTATCTAAACTAAACAAATTCATAAATCTTTAGCGAATCTTCCAAATAAATGAAGTGTGTAAATTGATTATTTCTTTTAATTAATGTATTTCTTAATGCTGTTAAATACCAAGTAAGGTAATAAGAGACCTCTTTGGTAAATCAGACCTAAACAAAGGAAATTACACGCTCCTATATTATTTGTTAAACTTGTTTTCTTTAGTAGTGGAGATTCTTGGTCGATTAAAGCCAGACTTAACTTTCTAAGTAGTTATACCTGGCTTAAATTCGTTCATATTAATATATCCCTGCAAAATCAAATATTCCAAAAGTGAACTTGCATAACGGCAAACGTTATGTTCCTACAAAAAAATATTGACACGCATTTAAATGCACAATTGATGTAAATTGATAGTTCTAGAGAAACTTCGTACTTTACCCAAATTAAATCAAAAATATTGCAGTTTGGTAAAATATTGCCTAAATATATTCATACCTTCCAAGTCCGTTTTGTTTAACGTTACATTCTATGTTGTTGTATCCCATATGCAGTTCAAACTCAAGGCTTGACTTAACGTCGACGACACATGAGTTGGGACTGCCTTTAGCGTAAATTTTGCCATCGAATAACTTAGAAGTTTGAATACGGGCAACCATGTCACCCGCTCGGCAATCAATGGATACGTTGTAACACGAAGATAGTTCGTAGGTAGCTGCTTCTGGTACTTCCAAGTAAGGATCCTATAAATATTTTGTTATTAGTAAGATTCTTCATTACATTGGTTGGATATATTTGAAATACCAGTAATACCTGTATGTCAGCTAGTGTGGCACGCGAGTGGTGAGAAAGTCTGCAAACGTGATCACCGGTATCACCATGGTCGTATGAATGGCAACGGAAAGGCGAGTTAAGACATAACTCTCTGCATTCTTCCACAGTTTGTACATCTTGATAGACAGAATCAACAGTCTTCAAAATGCGGCCACCCATTTTTTTAAACTCGCACAGTTTCGTTGGTTCCTCTACGCAGTTATTTTCCAAGTAGTCGGTGTCTATAAATATAATTATTTGTAGAGTAAATGAGAATTATTTAAATTTAAATAGAAATATAAATAATAAAAGGTTTATTTATGTCTACCTTCGTTCGCTTGGAAAGAGTTAGTTCCCGCCAAAGTAATACGATCCATGTTGGAGAGCACGCACTCCCCAGTTTTATTGTTGTAGTTCGCCGATCTGCAAGAATGTTCGCGCGGTTTAACAGAAGCTTTAATTTTGTTGTTTTGCTTGTGTGAACTTTCTCAAGGTGTTAAATGAACATTAGACTTAATAACGCCATTTGCTACCTCAACAGTATTTCCATCGCATTTAACATAGGTATTAAAATATATTAGAATTCATAGCAACATAAAACTGTAATCATGAAGGAAATACGATTATTGATAAAATCTAATTTCTATGTAAGTCAGTATAAATTAATATATACAAGAAACGTGTACATCTGGTTTTATGCAGGATATTTATAATTATTCATTTCCTTATGTAGACATATACGTGAACACGCAAATTACCAATAAATTAAAAGAATTGATGTAAGAATAATTCAGAGGAAACATGAAGTAAGATAAATGTACTAAAAATGACACTTCTTCGCTATTAATGTACAGTTACACCGAAATACTACACAAAAAAATTACGAATTAAACCTCACGATCGGTTAATAATGTGATACGTGTAGGTACGTGGAACGGATGTATGTACGTTGAATGTAGATTAGATTACCGAAAATAATTTATACGAATAAGTTTTTTGATAAATAAATTTTATAAGTAGTGAGAATCGGTGTTAATGCATGGAAATGTTAATTACGTGAAGAATATGTTAGAAGTTCAAGGCTGTATACAATTGAAGTTCCGGTCTTTCTGATTATTGCAGAAGGCATGATGATAAACATAACTCGTATGACCTATTTTGAGTATATGAATTACATTTCAAAATGAAACAAGTCCAAATTGTACCGTTCATAAGATGTTAAGTTCATTTGTGATTATCAATTTTTACTTGTATTAAAAAGATAAAATAATCTCATGAACGGCTAAAATTAAACTATGTTTATCGTGAAATGTAACTCATATAACTGGCGATTAAGCCTAAAAACATGATTACATATTTCGTGCAAAGAATTACTTTTCGTACGTTTAATATCCACACCTTCAACTTTTTAATCAAATTTAATAATTATTCATTATTTAATATTAAAATATAGAGTAGAGTAACCATTTTTATGTTTTAAATTGGTCTTAAATGATAAAAAGTAATTGCAATACATTTTCAAACAATATATTGTCATATTATTTTTATATACCTCTTATTACTTTAGTATACACCCCTTTAACAAAATAATATCAAATAACTGTCCAAAATTGTAATTTCAAAAATGTTACACAGTTTTCTTATCCAATACCCAATAGCATTATCTTTGTTCATCTAGTTCAATATTTTCTCATGATGCACCATTGATCCCGATCGGATAACCCCAGCGCTAACCTGTGGGAACACATTTCTACAAAGGATTCCGTGCTTTGTTTCACTTGTTAGAATAATATTTTGCTTTCATATTTTATGTTTCGATATAATTTCATAATTGCTCTTGTATATTTTGTTCATTATATTTAACAACAAGTAAGATAAAAAGAGATAAAATTTATGTGTTTGGATGTAGAAAGTAGAATCTAGAACTGCTTAACAGAAGCTTATCTTTACTATTTTATCGTTAGTTGTTTCTATATTTTAATTAACGCGTACGAAGCCATGGCCAGTTGCTAGTTAAAAATATACCGAAAGTTAATAATGTACTAAAATTTGTCCTATTTTAGAAATTTTATCTCTTAATCATTAAAATATTTCATATACAAAAACCTTCACCGCTATTGCCCGCAACAGTCAATAGCACTGTAGTAGCTATGGTAATGATAGAGTTAATATTTGTAGCATTAATTTTACATCCGTTTATAGTGATAATTGTTTGTTTATCGATGGTGATCTTTATAAAAGAATGAGCTATTTATCGGATAGTCATTTTTATTACCATCAATTTAAGCTTTCGACTTTAAATAAAGAGCGCGACCAACCGTTCGCAATTTTATTCTTTCTATATACCGTCCTTTTATGTTTATACCAAGTTAATGTGATATTAATGTTATACCACTTGCTTTATTAATTTGAAAAAGTTTTACATTCGACTCATTGGTCACGTCTTTGCGGTGACTAGTTATAAATCAATAAGGCCACTATATTAATATTAATAGTGTCTATCATTTGACCCTAAGTTATTATGTTGATGCTCTTTGTTGCTTTAAGTTTGTATGTAATATTAAAGGAGTTTTTATGTTTCATACGATACGAAATATTATACATTACTAGGTTTTGCTCGCGGCTTCGTTCGTGTTAATGTAGATTTGTTCCATCCCTCGGGAGCTGTATATTCTTTTCTGGATGAAACCCTGTCCTTTGCTGTACAGTTGACAACATGTATCCAAAATGTCATGTAGATTGGTGGAATAGTTAAGACTTACGCGTAACAAAAACATCAAACAACCTAACATTCGCATTTATAATATCTGTAGGGACTAAGTATTAAAATGTACAAAACATTTAAAATCGTTTTTGTAGTCTCGTAGTTAGATTTTTAACTAAAGGGATCGAACTGTTACCTATTTGGTTCTATCTAATGCCGGTTACATTTACATATATATCTGGGTCTCATTTTAATAATATATTACTTTATAGCATAAGGTATAGGTATAAAGTTATAGGGAAAGTGAAAGATAGAAATTTAAAGAAATCAGAAGTAAATAATGTTTAGTCGCTTCTATAATAGTACCTTTTACCTATATAAATTTGAAATTATTGTAAATTTTAATAGTAGACGTTACACGTCTATAGGCAAATGGGATTAATATAATTATTGGTAGATAAGTATTTATATTTTACGTCATACATAACAAAGTTATATTAATAACTTCAATGATATAAGAATTATGTAACTACAACTTAGAAAAAATTTAAAATAATGTTAAGTTGAATAGGGGCGAACTTTCTTGACGCCAGTAGCGCATGCGTACATATTTAAAACAGAATTAAGTCCGAGATAACGGGATGACAATTTACTTAGAAATAGTGTAAGCTGACCCAAACACATCAATAGATACGCGAATCGAATGTGATCGTCAAACACCGTACACTATTTATGTTAATGATATCAAAATCCGTATAAGGAAATAAACACAATAGGACAGTCGTGTCTCGCCGCATTAGACGCCTGGGACATATGCTGTGCAGTTGCTATCTGCTTTGTATATAATGCTCGTTTGTAGAATTTAGAAACGGAACGACTACCAGGAAGAAGACTGTGACTTATTCAGCGAACAGACCGGCTAAGTTCTACTACTACCATCTACGGTAACTTGGTGAGCCTGATGGACTTTGTTATCGAGTTTATCTTGTATCAATTAGCTCACCTACGTACTCGTTTAATGAAGGTATACAATGAGGATTTAATTGAACATATTTGATTATGTTCACGTTATCTTGCTTCCTTGTTGAATTGTGTCGTTAGAATATATCCAACTAAAATATATAATATTCTATGAAGTCCTAAATCTTATATTCTCCATTAATGTCTCGTTAGGATCATTGTTAAACGTTTACATACATTTACAGTAAGGGTCTCTGCATAAATTATAATATGTCAATTAACAACGATGTCCCGCTTATTGTCCAAGATTATGAATAGAAATATTAACAGTACATTTTACTACCTATATAATATAATTATTTCGATATTATTTCCACACACAAAGTCCCATTAAAATTCAATACATAGAAAACGATTTTAATTACAAATATCTGCGGGTATTGGAAGACTGTCTTATTTCAAAATTTCCCTTTGTTATTTTAATTGCATAACAATTAGATAAGAATACGGATCGTTAATTAGTAGGCTTTAGTGCGTTTAATTCATGGATAAATTCCTTCTCCTTTTCAAGCGATTATTCAAAAACGTATATAATGTTTATTAGGATTGATTTTAATTATTTACGCTATGTACAGTGTAAATGTATCCAGTTTTATGTATACAATATTGTATGGGTACCATATATTTTTTTATATAATTGTATAAACAAAACTAAGATAAATATGATAATTATTACATACTAGCTGTGCCCGCGACTTCGTTCGTGTGAAACTTTATGTAAAAAAACACTCATTAATAAAGTCGTCTGAATGTATTAAGTCCATTTACTTATGTACTTTTATCTCGTACTTACGCCACGTCGTCATTAAAATTACAATTACTTTTGATAGAGTGGACCGATTTTAATGAAACAAAGACTAAGTTATTCTCGGAGATATGCTTTATGATTTTCTTGGTGGTTGGTGGTCTTGTGGTTTTATTGTGAATCCAGTACTTTAGCAGTGATGCGTGTTCATACAAACAAACAGACAGACAGACAGACATTTCTAAAAATGATTCAAATGTATTTTATTACTGATTCCTAGACACCTGCAACAATATTTTTCACGAAAATCGAAAAAGTACAGACACTTTAGATTTACATTCTTATTATATGTATGTATAGAAAAACATATAGAAGAAGAAGATAATGAGAGTAACTAGGCAATATATTTAAATACGACTTTATTTGCAAATCCTTTTTAAAGCTATCTATATAAAGTTGTTAGCCTTCTAAGATTGTTTCAATTTAAGCGGCCACGTAAATTGAGATAACATAATTTTCTACGCAGATTGAGGTTATAAGGAAATGTAATACAATTCAAACTCAAAATACGAAGGAACTATAGCGAGTAAGACCAAGGGCTTTTAATATCCGTATAATGTTACACTATCCGATACCTATTGTACCTTAGTAGAATGCTATTTTAAATGACTAGGTAGTCTCGAGTCTAGGTCTTCGAGGGCAATAGTGCTTGCGGGTCATTCATGTCTCACTCCGCCCATAGAACTAATGCTCTATTTTATGCGCGTCTTTACTGCCAACATTAGAGCTTATTGTAACAGTACACGTCATGTCGTGTTGAAACTTCCTTATTCTAATCCTTATTAATTCTATCTCTAACCTGTTCGCTGATCTAAAGCGAGAAAAAGATTAAACATAATCTGTGCAATAAAATTGTGTTCATTTGCTAGGATTTAATTAGGATTTAATAAATTAAATTTATTAATTAATTCTCAAGTATTTCACAATTCCCTAAGCATTAACTCAATTTGTAAAACTGTTTGTTTCTTTTTATTAATTTGTTAGTATGTATTTCCATGGCCAATATTTAAACCGGACATTAGATTTTATAACTCTTAAATATCCTATACTTTATTATTTTGTTATTAGCATTCAAGTTATGTACATCTTACGGCTGTTTGAATACATTGTCATCATGCAGTTGCTTTAGTAAAATGAGGACGAATAATCATGAATTGTAGTCAATTTGTAAATTTGTCTTGTCTTAAATATCGATGATTTTCGACAACTGTACTTAAACCGCTACAGGTTTTTGGTTTACGTATTATACATTACTGCTTATTTTCTTTGGTCATACTTCCAATTAGCATGAAGTGACAAAAATTATGAAAGCATTTAAAATATTTTATGATAAAATATACAGACTGTAGTTAAATTAACATAAACAGTAAGCATCATAACGTTCCAAATGTTTGATGTTATCTATGTTGATACTAACCTGCAAACAAACTCGTTCTCGCCGAGGCAAAGGTCAAGACACATCTGCCTGGAGCCGACGGTATGCGACTTCTTGCCATGTCCTTTGAGATGGTAACCTCGCACGCGGTCGAAGCACCAAGCGCGTTCACACGGCCTTACACCCAAACACGACTTCTGAGCGTAAATCGTGAACACCGGAAATTGTGACTTGGTCAGTGCACCTGCAATTATGTGTACCATTATTTATCAAAATCGATAGCGAACCCAACTATTAACAGGCACGAACCAAAATGCAACTTTTAATGAAAACGTTATTGGCCGTATACCGTTAGTTGTTTATAAGGCAGCTTCGGGGCGGTAAATATTTGAAGTTGTAAATCGTTGATCCCAAAAGTACAGTTATTATGAAAATGATTTATGTATAATTTTTATAGGATGTTTATCATTAAGGAAATTGGGATACTTTTCATTTGCCTATGAAAGTAATCGCTAGTCATTTCCGTTCTCTCGTTCGGATGCTGCTAGATATTATTTATTAGTTCGTGTATAGGTAATGCTTGTACATATTATTTTTAGAACGAGAATAATTATGTTTTTGATTAGATGATGTATTTAAAAAAAAAACACGCATGTATATTAATTTTAATATAACTTCATATTTTCTGAATTGATAATGATTTTTATAAAAATGACGTACTCGTGTCATTAGGGACGTGTAACTGACATTTGATTGACGGTAGTAAATACCGCGTAATTTAATAAAGTAGCCATTCTTAAATTTCACGTTAACTGACTCTGCACACTCCTATTACCCATTTAATAGATATCATTTATAATTCAGTTAAAATTAACTGCAAAATCAATTCAAAACAGTAGGTAGTTAAAAAGTAATTCGCGTATATATCGTTATAAAACTATAACCTAATTTAAACTTATCATTTTTAGAATTCAACATTAAGTGATGTAGTTTTAACATTTTGAAGAAGGCTATTTTGCGACAGCAAACTTCATAAACGGGACATGCGTATAAGGCAAGACATTTTTTTTGTTTTGTCGATTCTATTATTAAATTCGTGAAGATACGATGAGATGAACGTTGTTGGTTGAATAGTATTTTAAAGTAAAACACAGCGGTGACTGACGTATCTAAATCGTAGGATTTGGTACAATATATTTTAATAGATGTGCAATAGCAAGTTAAATGAGGTAAACTTGCGTGCTATTACATCGACTACAAACGCTCATTAAAATGGTATCTTAGAACATCATCAGAAAGTATATTAATTAAAGCAATCGGACTTACCATATAACTAAATATCAATTCTTAATTGGGACAAAATATTGATTAGTTAAATAATTTTCGGGTAGATAGATGAGTGTAAAAACTTAAGGATTAGAATAACAAACTTTCTCGGTACATTTCGAACTAAATTTAAACGAAAAAAAAAAGTGTATTTTCGGACAAACGAGACCGAATTAATGTTAAACTTATTTAACTTTCTCTTTACCACTTAACATTTACATTAAATCACATTTTCTAAATCTAGTTCATTACTTATATTACTATAGTGATCTTGTAAAAGCGATATAATTTTTTTTAAAGTCATACAAATATAGGAAACGACGTAATATGTCTAGCATTTATACAAAATACTTGCAGTTATACGCACAGCTTTCGCATATTAAAATGATTCTATTCCGACGGACGCAGCAGACGCGTGCGTCGGGGTCTGCATTCATACGTATTTTAATTATAATAGAGTCGAATCCAATTTGTTATATTTTGTAAATATAAAACTAGTTTTAAGTAAAATAAAAATTACGTTAGGTTTAGGTTATATTTGAAATTAACTATGTTTGCGACGGACAATATAGATCATTAACACTTATGAGTGTTACTGATGACGAGAAAACAGCATATGCTTACATCTGGTACATTCAATACCTATGTACATATAGTTAGACCATATGTGCATTACGGCAGTGCATGAGGTCCTCAGCTCTGAATTGTATATGATTCAGTCGAATAAAAAATGGTATGTAGTTTTAACGTACAATAAATACTTTTAGTATAGGTCAGTATAAATATCACTTTGGTGCCACCCTAACTAATATTAAAAACTGGGAAAGTGTGTTTATTTATTTGTTAGACTTTCACACCCCTCAACTACTGAACCGTTCTTTATGAAATTTGTATAAACGTTGTCAGGGGTACAGAAAGGGACGTAGGGTACCTTTCATCCAGATCAAGCGGTGTTGGATAGGCCAAATCTACATTAACGCGGCCAAAAACTGCGTCCAAAGGTTAGCTCACAATATTATAAAACTAGTAACGTTTTGATGGTATTTTTAGTCAGTATTTTGTGATATCTCAGTTCCTTATTGTTGAAGACATTGTTGTAAATCACAAATCGCACTGCTCTGGCTGTTTATCGACACCGTTAACACATCGTCACGTTTTATTTATTATATAGCTGATTCTTTATTTAACTTTTTACAACTTTATCGTGCTTTTGCGGGTTATAAGAAGTAAAATATTGTCTGATCGCTTTTTTAGTTATTAAATTTTCTTGGTAGTATAAAGAAAGTCGGTCTGGTAACGTTTATTCATTTTGGCTTTATATTCGACATTATGGTAAATGAATACGTATGATTTATTCACAGTCGATAACTTTAAAATGACTGCTGAAGACATATTTTATTTTAGCTCAACAATATCAACACTGACACCTATAAACGAATTCGAGGCCAAGCGGTGAACTAGAAAATCGCTTTAAAATAAAACAGATTACAATTTCCTTTTTGCGCGGTGAGAGTGTTTTTTTTTACTATAACTTTGTAATGATTAATAAACGTGCCGTATTGATATTTAAATAATAATGATTAAGCAAAAAATATATGTACGCCATAGTCATGACTCGGTCGAGAGTAAAGAGCCGACATTTATGTCGGACAAACGAGTGTATTGGCACACCTGCTATGTTCCGGTTATATTACACGCGAACAAGTATAATATGCATGTGCCGTTATTGTTGTTTTTTAGCTTCACCATGAGTCATATTTTAACAGTTTTATTAGTGTTTTCGTAACACTGGCACTGTTTACCCTCCGATTGTTTTCAAAGTCTTAAAGTTTATTTGATGTAATGTTTCAGAGTCTGTTCTTTTTTGTTATTATTATATTGCGAAGGTTTAACAAATAACCATACTGATTATATTTTTACACCATTAATGTTACTATTAAATTTTAAAATTATCATCTTATATTGAATTGCAATAAAATCGAAGTAAAGTTTTAATTAAAATACTGGATTCATTATAATGATCTCATTAGGAATATATATGAAAGAAAGTAAAGTTAAATTTACCAGGCAGTTGGTCAGCATCAGAGCTGAACAGTACGCAGAGGCCGGTTTCGTAATTAACAGCTCTGCAGGTGTCGTTGGCTTGGCACTGCTCCAGGCAATCAGTTAACATCAGAGTACCGGGGATATCGTCCAGAACATGAGACGGTGCGGAGAACACGTACCTGCACAAACATGGTAATTACAACTCGGTAAAAGTGATTTAACTCACGAAAGTCTTACAAAGCGGACCACTTCAATTAATAGGTTTATTACTGCTAACAGTTTCATAATATTGTTTAGATGTTCCGTGAGTTAAAGCGAATCTTGATAAAGTAACGTTCTAACCACTTGTGGTAATTAAATCACTTCATTTGGAATTGACTTTATACTGGTTTTTGTACGAGCAATATTCATTCAAATATTTTACTTACCCTGTGACGAGTTCGAATCCAATCATTTCGGGGTCACATTCTTCAAGTGAGTTCGCTGGGGCCGATGGAGCGGAAGCGCCACTGGGAGCAGACGGTGGTACGCCTTCAGATGCAGTCTCCGGAACAGGTGCAGGTTCAGGTTGTTCCTCGGGCAGTGCTGGTGGCTCAGGTTCTTCGGCCTCGGTCTCTGCAGGTGGTGGCGCACCCGGATTTTGATAATCTTCTGGAGCAGCTACGACAACCGGTTCTGCAGAAGCCGTTTCAACAGCAAGATTGTCTTGGGGTGGAGCATCAGCGGCTGATCGCAATGTTCCCTCAAATTTCTTCGCAGCTTCGGCCGCACACGCCACTAACACTATACTTAATAAAAGCCGCATTGTATTGTCTGCGAGAGGCCGTGGCAATATTCTTTATCTGTAACAAAAGAAAAGTGTTGCTTAAAAACCTTTATAGCAATTTAAAAGCACTTAATTGCATGGGAAGCTTTAGAACTGTTTTATCGTATGTATATAAAGCTATTCGACTATGCACGCGAATGTTCTTTATAAAGGCAGCAGCATCGTTAAATGTTGTGGCTACATCGAGAAAATTTTACCGCAAGTAGCAATGAGATGTTTACTTACGATATGTTCATAATAACTATTATTAGTCTCTGCTCAACAAAGAGATTTACGTTATAGCATGGAGTACTCATGAATTACTACTTCTTATTATTTCTTATTTCATAAAAATCTGATTATCTACTAAGTTGATTTTGGTCCATTGAAAACGGTTTAACGGTGCAAGAACTAACTAGCGATATTATGGAAAATACATATAACAGTAAGTGTAATATGGTATCGAGTATTTAAAAAATTATTCAATATCAATAATTAATACGTTAAAATAGAAAAAAACATGCAGTGAAGAATACTAAAATGAAAAATATATGTTTGTAAATCTTAGCATCGATACCGGTTACCCAATACATTAAGACTATATTATGATTAATTATTAACCATTGTGTGAAAATACTCGTGTGAAAATATAAGGTAAAACAATTATGACTGTTGTTTAAGGGTATTAGCATATTATTGCTCGCTAATCGCTATTAACTAGTAGCTGTACTTCAGTATACAACAAATAATTCACAAGATAACCCCATATTAGCTATGCTATTGCGTAATTATAGGCTTGTTTATATTCAAATTGCTCTTATGTAACTCGTGTGAAGATGGTAATTGTTGTTTTTTTATATCACCTGATGTTAAGTGATCACCGCCGTCCATAGACACTAACAACACCAGGGGAGTCGCTAATGCGTTGCCAGCCTGTGTTTTGGGGGAGGGGGGAGAGGAAGTGGGCCTGCGGCGCGCTCACTGACCGAACGAAACGCAACAATGCAAGCACTGTTCTTTACGTCGGTTTTCTGTGAGAGGGCTGTACTACCCCGAGCGAGCCGACTCATTCATGCTGAAACCAGTAATAGCTCCAGCGTGGCTCTACCACCTCTAAAAAGGTTTAGCCGTTCGATACTGTTCTAATGTTTTTCGGGAATAAAATATGTAACCTTTCGAGTAAAAACACCTTAAGCTACCAAAATATAACTATACGTGTTTAACAACAGATTTTAACTTGAGGGTGGTAGCCAGCCAAGTGAATTTTGATAAGCATTAGAGTATGGTTTCATTACAGTATTTTCCTTCACCGAATACCCCGAGCAAATGCAGAGTGTTGAACTAGGTCGATCGACCCAGAGTCCGAACACGCGCCCACTGTGCCATCAACGCTTCAATTACTTTTGTTTATTACGTATAGATAAACGTTATTGAGACAAAACAAGCCAACCTTAGTTATATATATGATTTAGTAACGCTATATGGATTGAAATCTATTTGAATATGATTTTATAAAAATAATTATTATACAATCAAATAATATAATAATAATCCTGACTAATATTATAACAACAGATATGTTTATATATATGTTATGTCTTCATTCCTTAACTACCTAACCTATTATCATGAAATTTCATTTTTATATTTTTCATCTGGAAAAGAACTATTTTCGAAGCATCCCCCGAATACGTATTGGTCAAATTTACATTAACGCGAGCAAAACCGTGTGCAAAATCTAGTAAATATATATAGTGGAAATATCCATGGAAGTAGAAACTAGAATATCGAATCTGTCCTAAGTGAATCAGACTAAAAAATACTGGGCATAGAATAAATAAAAATCACCGGTGTGGAGATGTACAAGAGGATCAAATAATTGAAAAGAGGTTAGCAAACACAGTGACACCTCCTCAGTATGGACAACGTGGAACCATACACGGAGAATTAACTACTTAATTTATATAGCTTAAAAGTAAAATATTGCTCCGACAAAATGACAAGCCCCAACTTCAATTAAAGAAATATTGACATATTACAAAATTTAATTATGATGAACTATTATTAAAATGATATCATTACATAGTATAAAACAAAGTCCCCTACCGCGTCTGTCTGTCTGTCTGTTCGCGATAAACTCAAAAACTACTGAACGGATTTTTAGCGGTTTTCACCGGTGGATAGAGTGATTCATGAGGAACGTTTTGGTATATAATTTGTCAAGGATTTTTTTATAATCAGGGCGGGACAACGTCTGCCGGGCCCGCTAGTACTTACATAATTTTATATTATAAGGAAAAATGGAAAACTGGATGAAACCTAAACATATTGTTAAATTTATTATTATTATACTTATGTATATTATGTGTACTATATAATTATAATAACACTTAATAGGTAAATCCTGAACAGTTTTGCACTATTTAATAAAAGAAACAACAAATTATTATATCTATATATTATATTTGTTGTCGATGAAAATTAAGCTCGACATTACTTGTAACTATTATTGCTCCTTTGTCATGGGGATTCATTTTTCGATAAATGTATAATTAAGTTACATTTTGTTATAATTTTGAGTGTTCAATTATCTCAAACTGCTGCCTGCTTAATATATTGCCTCTTATAGCGCCGCTATTAGTGTTTGAGGAAGTTATCATATAATATTGAAATACAATTTGCGCGAGCGTTTCTTTTTTATTTTAATGTTCATATAATTAAAACAATAAACCCAAATCGCATAACGTCACGCTGACATTGTACGCACAATGTTGGCGTAACGGTTCCGCGTCTCATCAATTTTCGCCCAATTCGTATTCAACGGTACAACAAATTCCTATTTTATTTTTACAAAATCTATCACCGGCACCCGAAGTGAAATAACAAATTACAGGTACATTATAAACGAAACGATATTCTATCAGCCCGTATTGTTAAGTTTTTGTCTCGTTTTAACTTAACGATATCTTCATATTGTGAATTTGATTAAACGCTTCAGTATTTGAAAGTTTTAATCTTTAAAATAGCTACTCAGAAACTTATTACCGTTTTTTATAAATACAGCTTTTATGTATTTTGTTGAATATCAACTAGAGGAAAAGTATTTTTTTTAAGCTTATATATAAAGAATGCTTTGATAAATTTATACGCCTTTTTAATGTATTGTATGTCGTAATGGCATTTATATATTGTAGATCTATATAAAAAATAGATAAGTAATTTGAGTTGCTTTGATCGTCATCATAATTTTAAACATTATTTTGACAGCATAAATTAAGATAGTTATCTTGTTAATATAGCAAAGAATTTTAACTTTTTCGGTTCAAGTTTATACAAATCTTAAGCATTGTAAACCTTAGAGTCATCACGTATGTAAAAGCAATTTTAAACTCATGTCAATAAACGAATACACGAATATTGTGGGAACTGAAGATAACCAAAACCAGTTACATAAAATCGACGATACGATCTGTTGGAAACGGTTTACGATTCAAACACACAGAATGTATATATTTTTAATGTCAAGATTAAAATTTATATCCATTACAGCGTGAATAATTATTTATGTTTATTACATGGTTGCCATCAAATCAAAATGTGTATAGGCGTAGCGCATGGCTGAATGAGACAGCCGAAGGAAATGTAATTCATTTCATGCGTCGTGTCTAATATCGCTCACAGCGATTTAGTAATTTGATCTACACGTCTATTTTGATATTAAAATTCTCTCTTTATCTATCTTTATAGATTTACATTAATCATTTGTTTTATTAAGTAACATATTTTGTTTTTACATTTATATTTAATCAATAAACCAATAGACGATTTCAATTTCATTTAAGCTTGCCTAGAATTATAACTTAAATAATTAACGCAGAACCATGAATGTAAGAATATAATCTATACTAATATTATGAAGAGGTAAAGTGTGTGAGTTTGTGACGTTGTAGGGGGTAATATCTAGATCTACTAAACCGATTTTGAAAATTCCTTTACCAATAGAAAGCCATGTTATTTGTGAGTGTCATAGGCTATATATTAACCCGAAAAATGAAAAGACTTTTTCTGTGGTAGTCGGATTTGCAAAGTAAGTCGGAGAAAAAACGGTCGAACGAAAACGTTTCTTACGAAAGCTGCCTTTCGCGATGAGAGATATATTGAGATGAGATTGAGTTCCAGAGAAAAGTCGTAAGGCTTGATAATGTCTATAAAAAAGTCGGCGACAGCATATGTCTAACTCTTATATGTAAGTCACAAAAAGTAGTTTTTTTATAAATATTTACCGACCAAAGAAGTGGGCACGGGTCAGCTAGTTTATAATATAGATATCATTCATCGGCCCATATACCTCAAGCACGGTTCGTGAAAATCTGGGTATTAGGTTTATTTTATAATTTGTAGCACCTGATATAAAGTGGAATCGTACTTGTAAATAAAATTAATGAAAATAATTATTACATATCAAATAAAACAAGCACCTATGAATAATTATTGATTTTACGACTGAAATATTCTTCATTCAATTCATGCTAATTCGTACTCTATATTTATAATAATAACAGCTTTCAAAAACCTCTTTAGAGTGGATTCGCGAAATTTTACTGAATTGGAAAGTACCGTTTGGCAACCTCGTGTCGTACTCATTCGTGTTCACCGGCCTGTCAAAATACTGTTTTTAAGTTTTTTTTTTATCGTATACGTAAATAGTTATATCTGAGACTAGGTGTTCCCGCGACTTCGTCGGCGTGGAATAGTAATTTTGGGTTAACGTTAACACGCAGTGAAAGGAAAAAGGCTCTCAAAAGGAAAAAAAACCGTTTGAACATTCTCATTGGTCTTTTGGTCTATTGGTCTTAGTGTGATTATATATAGCCTTCCTCGATAAATGAGCTATCTAACACGGAAAGTATATTTCAAATTGGACCAGAGTAGTCCCTGAGATTAGCGCGTTTAACCAAACAAACAAACCCACCAGCTTTATAATATTAGTATAGATTATAATATCTTATGATTCCAGTATTTAAAATGCACATACTGTTAGTGTCAACATATTTGTTACTGATATGTAGACAAGCGTTTGACCACTACGTCACGTGGTTTTAAGTAACAGAGTAGTCGAAGAAGATAACATTGTAAACCTAGAAAGCTGTCTCTCAAGAACGGCCACGGGACGACAGCGATTACAAGACAACTCGTTGCGAGTTAGATAAACGATAGAACATGTTCTACCGTCATGTTATGGATTCATCGGGTTCTTTTACCTCACTGAAAACGTGTTTTGAAGAGTAATGTATATAGACAATAAAAAAGTTACATTTTCAATTACAAACTAGCTAAAATACATAAGTGTCTCATAATGATTGTTTAATTACAGCCCTCGTCAATCTTTTTGACCGCTCTGAATATAGCCGTAAGTTCGGACATACGCATAATATCATCAAAAGTTTAACACAAAACAAAGTTAAAATATTATTATTGGAATTTATGTTGGCATTTATTTAACCCTAAGTTGTTTCGACTTTATACGTATAATGGAATACGTCTTCACTTCTATATTCGAGCTATGTTCAGAGCAGTCAAAAAGATTGACGCGGCTCTACCGTCTTAAACTTTATCGTACCTCATAGAGTTTTTATTCTAATCGCATCCCCGTGGTATATCGTTTACAAATCTCTTATGTTAACCTCAAAACAATCAACCTCGTAAAAGGAAACTGGTATCGACGAGATAAATCCTCATTGTGGTCAACATTGACAGCATGAATGCGCGACCGATTTTAGTTTGCCCCAAGCACCGATCAGATGAGGTCAGCGCATTCAATGAGCCGGATGACTCCAACCTGCAATTTAAGTTTCACCGTACCTGTACTGGTTGGCCCACTATGAGTCTCGTCTTCGTTTTCTTGTAGACATCGTTGGCGATAGGCCCCTATTACATGTGAGATCTTACCGTGCCCGCAGTAGGTTAAACATAATTCACTAATAATACAAGGTATTTTGTAATTACATTGGTTTTAAGTAACGTTATAATTGATATTCCTTATTGAACACAAATAACAGATAGTTATCTCAAAGCGTCATAAACAAACATGACGAGAATGATCGATATGTCAATCAAAAAAATGCTATTCTTTTCATTTAATTTGCTTTCCTTACTGTAATTTATATCTAACAATTGTTCATGTTAGTTCATCTCGAGTAAGTAACTAGTTTATGATGTATTTTCAGAGTAATATTTATCACTAGCTGATAGCCGCGATTTTGCTTTGTTTATTATCTAATGATATATTTTATGTACAGAGAAAAAGACTTAAAAGAATTGAAAATAAACATATACTTTACAAAATTTCTTTCAAACCAATGTTATCCGTTTAATTTCTCTCTCCTGCTCATGTGTATAGATGTAGTGTCTACAAGAATCTTAGTCTCTTACTTAAAACTTTAAGAACTGAAATAGAGATTTCTTGATATATATATATTTTTATAATTAAATGTGTAAGAAGTACAATTTTTAAAAAAATATCGAAATGTATCTAGTACTTTTTGCATGCATGATGCGCGCTCGACGGGAGACCTCTATCATTTATTTTTTATATAAGATAGATAAATATACAGACAACTTAATATTGCTGACACATTTACTCTTTAGTAAAATTGTGATTTTGTAAGTTATGGCAACAATTCCATTGGCATCCCATCCACCACTCTGATACCTGCAAGTACCAGAAGTTTATTGCGAAGTTTTTATTTCAAGATATTCATTTAGTAAACTTTAAAAAGTAATCTAGGTTGATCATTAAGTTGATATATATTTATGTACACTGCAGCAAATTGTGAATATTTACGACATTTGATTAAAAAAAAATACTCCTGTGCACTTTTTATATCACTTCGTTCATAACAAAGTTGTTTATATAAAAAACAAATTGTCTTACAATGTAATCTTCACACGACCATTAAATATAGATTCGTTGTATTTTATGTTCCAATAAAACTTTATACGAGAAAGTCTGATAATTTTGTTTCATATAAGAGTTATTAACTTTATAAAGTTAAATTGTATAATGCATAGAACGAGCTTTCAAGCGTTTTAAAAGCAAACGCTGGTTAAATACCTATATAGCTTATAGTTTAACGCTACAATACAAATTAATTAACCTGCCAAAGCACAATAGGATAGCTAGATGACTCAATATCGTTACCTGCAAATTATTATGTTTATCTAGTTTCCACCATAAGTATCACCAGAGGAAAGCAAATTTAAATTGAATGAGATTGTAATTCGCTGTCACTCCAATGGGCCATAGTACCTTATTTAAAGCTTAAGAAAACGATGGTGGCGCTACGTCCTTATATGGTTTATGTCGTTTGTAGGCGTCAACTATTTTCATTGTTCTGTGCGCCTATATTGGACGGGGACCGCGGCGTTCCACATAAATAACCTTTTATGTACACGAAATCCCATCGACATGTCCATTCGCTGACCACTTTATAGTCTTCGGACTTGTTATACAAAAAATAAATGGCGTCCACCTAAAACACTTTAAAATAATGTTTTATATTAAAGATGATTGCATTTTTTGCGAGCAACAGCGCCAGATTGTCGGGGACTAGTATAAAAATTAAAATAAAAATTGCAAATTGAGTTGCTTTCAGTAACAATGAAGGCGTTACTTTTTATTTTTAAAATTGTTAAATTAAAATAGACAAAAACCAAGTTGTCTGTGGTATAAAAAAACATGAAAATCGCGAGAAGTAGGGTATTTTCGCCGAAATTGAAAATTTTAAAAAGGAAATTCGTCAGGCTTATATGTAGTTATTAAAATGGCTTATTAAATTTAGGCTCTGTAAAGAAAGGTATTTCGGAACGTCAAAAACTACTACCAGATTGGAATATAGTCCAATCATCGAAAAGGACCGGCAGAAAACTAGGGCTGGTTCAACTTTTCATTCTATATATAAAGTATTGTATTCACGATCATTTTTAACGGATATACAAAGAGGGTATCATTTCCAGGCATGTCTATCGTACACTAATGATTCACTATATATAGCATTTTCACATCAAATCTTTTAACATGGTGCTTGAACTCACTATCCGATACGTACGTGGTACTAGTAATAATGAGTATTTTTTGTCCATAAAATAATCCACATAGGCTTCATTTTTCATTGGATTCAAACCAAGATAAATAGGCGTATTCATACCAGAATATTGTATATTATATTTAATTGATTAACTGTACAACCATAAACAAATTGTAACTTCCAATAGTTTAAGATTACTCGATTTCTCGCTCCTTGCACTTGATTGATAGCTGTGTAATACCAAGCAAACTATTACAGTAGATTCCTAAAAAGTAACACTTTCATCCATCAGATGAAGATTTTAAATATATTTTTAAATCAATTATTATGTTTCGGCTGCAAACACGTTGCGCGTAAGACGAAGCGTAAGATTTACCAGACTTGAAGTTCGTATGGAGAAGGCGACAAAACAGGTAACGTTTATGTATCGTGTGGGTTACAAATACAGAAAATAAAATAAAATATCCTTTGTTTACGTTCGTACAGAATGTCAAACATCTAGTAGTTAACAGTCAAACAGTCAGTCACTCTTAATGAAGATTGTCAGTAAAGAAGTTAAATGTAATATGTATTTCTAGATTTTAAATACACGTGTTTATAAAACAATTCAAAAATTTATGCAGAGTGACGTATTTGTACATGCTCGCACCTGACGTAAATGAACATTACACTAATATAATGCTATGATTATAAAGGTACAGTTCTCGTCAATCTTTTTGGCCTCTCTGAATATAGCGGTAACTTCGGGCTTCCGCGTAATATACATGCTTTATACAAAGTAAAGTTAAAATATTATTATAGGAATCTGGAATTGTCGTTAAATTTGTGTTCTACGCAACTATATTCAGAGTGGTCAAAAAGCTTGTTGAGGACTGTACATTCGTTGACAAAAGAAGTTCTTATGGAGCATGAAAATAAAAAAAATGAATTATGTTAGAATTTCGACCACTGAACCAGTACTAGTTATAATAACGATGGCTTGTAATGAAACGTACGTATAGATGTATGAATACGTACTTACTTACATTTAATTTGAGACATTATATATATATGAACTTTACGTCACTATCTCAAGGATCTCGCACAACATTGTAAGTAGGATCGTGATTAAATATATTGCAAACAGAAAGTTTTATATTTAAGCTTTCTATACCCGCGCATCGGTCTGACGGACCGATCAGTGATCGTGTGTTGAATGTACATTCTATACTCGTTTCAAGTAGGCCATTAACTATGCAGATACTGAAAAGCGTAAATCTCTAGCCTTTCGCATAAAAGAAAAACGATTCAAACATATGTCGTCGGTCTCACAGACTAACGCGCGGTTATAGGTAGATTAAGTATGCACTGTGACACACACAAACACACACAAATGAAAATATGTATGTTAATCATCTCATGAATATTATTATATCATCATCACATTAGAATAACGTTACCGAGATCGGCCACAACATCGCATGGCTGACTTCGTAAAACATACATAATTGGCTCATTACTTACTGCACAACATTGCAAGTGAGTTGGATAATACACGTTTGTAGGTCTTCTTAGAAATGTGCTTATGATAATCTCTTAATTGAGTTGTTTTCGTGTACCGGTACATTAAAAAACCATACTGTTGAACTATGTAACCCCACTTATAACTCTTGGATATCTCCGTTCGCTAGGTCAGTAGGTTAAAGTAACAGATGCGCGCCTTTGTGCAAACTACGAGTAACAAGAGAATATTGATTTTATTAAAACAGAACAGCCTTGTTGTGTTTTTTGGTAATACTTAGTACAAAGTCTAATAATAATTTGTTTGAGGTTAAAATATCCACATCGATTTTTGTCAATCTTCTATACATCTATCTATACATATAATAAGAATGTAAATCTAATGTAACTGTGCTTTTTAGATTTTTGTGAAAAAAAAATTGTTGCATGTATCTAGGAATAATTAATAAAATACATTTCAATCATTTTTGAAATGTATGTCTGTCTGACTGCTTGTCTGAACTCACATCACTACTAAAGTACTGCGTTCACAATAAAACCTAGCAAACCTCGAAAAAAAATTCACGACTACGCCACTTAAGTACCCGGGAAAATAGATTAATAAATGGACTTAATACATTCAGATGATTATATTAATAGCTTTTTTTTAAATAAGGTTCCACTCGGATGAAGTTGTGGGCACATTTATTAATTAAAAACTTAATAATTAATAACATATTTTTAATGTTTAAATCTAAACAACAGCCCGTTATAATTTCAAATACTAAATTAGTTTACGATATATTTGTTTACTGAAAACTGAACGTATTCATCGTTAACTAGTCTCTGCTCGCGACTTCGTCCGCGTGGAATAGTTAGTTTGGGCTAACGCTAACACGCAGCGGAAGCTCTCAAGAGGAAAATTTTGATATATTGCCTATAACCTTACTTGATAAATGAGCTATATAACACTGTAATAATTTTTCAAATCGGACCATTAGTTCCTGAAATTACCCCCTAAGACTTCACAAACTCACAAATTCACAAACTTTACCTCTTTATAATATTAGTATAGATAAAATTGTGAGACATTGTAAGTACATCTCACCTACATTGCAGGTAAATCTCAATACATTTCCTATATTTGAGTTCTTAAAAAAAGAAGTAGTCAATGTGGAAGTAATAATCGTTTTTATATTAATGATCTGGACATCATCATAATATATATGCTTGCAGGATTTATTTGTTAATAAAAATAACATGGTTATTATATATGTATAAAAAATATGAATTATAGTAATTACATTCTACTTGGTATAATAGGGAAGGCGTTATAATGGTTATTGCTGAAAGACAGTTGCGTTGCGGTCACACTTGATATGTTATCGAATAACGACATAGTAATTTCAACGTATAATATTTCTTCCCAATTATCTTTTGCGGTATTCCGTGTAATTATATTACTTTTTGTAATGATTAGTTTCGTCGACGAGTTTATCAATCACAAACCTTTTACCTTTTTTGTCATTAATTTTATAACATAATCGAAGTAGCTTTTTACGATAATTTATTTCATGTCGTTACACTTTTTTTTTATTAAATTTGAAGGCATTCTATCTGTATCATTATAAATTTTTATTAGAAAAGTAATCGTCTCGTAAATTCCGTAACTAGTGACTATTCTCAATACAGATATTTCAAGCGTGTATAGCTGTAATTTTTTTACTCACAGTTTTTGTAGTATAATTTCGTTTAATTCGTTGTCGACGTTTTTCCTTCGGTATATAATAACTTATTCTTGTTATAAATGAACTTAACTTTTAATTGCAACGTAATAATGTAAACTTTATGAGATATAGTAGTAAATATTTCGATAGCAGTTAGCGGTTATTTCTTATAACCTATTACATAAGTACTTATATAATGTTTATTATATATTTATCTATCGCCATTAGTCTGCTTTAATAGTGTCATAAAAAGGAGAGAACATCACCTTTCTCTAACATTATAGACCTCTTTAACTTCATTCACGTAATTACATTTAACATACAAAGAATAACTAATACGTAACTTTAATTATAAACAATAAGATTTGTTTAAATATTGTGTAAATTGATTAATTTCCATTCACCAAAGTATATGGGTATTTGCCATTCCGTATCACACACTCTACAAAGATAAATGTTAGGATAATTCCTCGTGGACCTGTAGCCCTTGTACTCAATTTATTTCTTCTACTTACAGGCCGATTCATCTGTTTCATACCATCTATTTGTGCCATTAAAAGTTACTTTACGATCTGTGTAATCTAGATAGGGTTCGTAAATTGCGCCTAATACTAGTTTGTACCCTGTCACACCCGTGGAGTCCATAGATTCATTGACACTTGTTCCGTATCTAGCAACCGGTTAAAACTTGTAATCGACTAAGTATTTATTCTAGAAACTGTATTGAAACGGTAAATATTGCGCTATGTTGACAAAAAATTTAAATCTTAGACATCATAATAAATACATACAGTTTTCCAAAATGTTTTTACGAACGAACATCTGTTCGCCTCCCAATTGTATAAAACAATTATATAATGAAGTGAATAGCAATGATATTGACATCTTCCATTTCTCATTCAGGAAATATCGCTCAGAACTATTTAAGTTATACGCATATTGATTTTTTGTTAAATTATAATTTGCATTTCTTTTCTTTTGCTGTGTGATGAGATAAAATATAGCGCAAGATGTGCACATCTGTAAAGATGCTTCACACTGTCCTGAACTTGTGGGTTATTAGATTTATGTAATATGTTGTGAGAGCGTCGTTGATGTGTCAATGATGAAATAAATAAATTATATAAACAATGCTATACAGATGCATTGTTTATATAATTTATTTATTTCATCATTGACACATCAACGACGCTCTCACAACATATTACATAAATCTAATAACCCACAAGTTCAGGACAGTGTGAAGCATCTTTACAGATGTGCACATCTTGCGCTATATTTTACTCATTTTTTTCGAACAACGTTATTACTTTATACATTTACTGTGAATAATACTATTGTTCAATATAAAAGGTGTATCAAAATATAATTGCCTTGGAAATAGTCTAACACAATATATAGAAATTTGATGGAAGACATATATTCAGTAAAGCAATTAAGAAATATGTATTTTAATATAGGTAAGACATTTATTATGGAAATATTTTATGCTGTTGATCGCTTATTTTAATACGGCTGACAAGGAACACCAGCGTCGGCAGAACTCAGACTCTATAAACTAGTTGAATTAGCTTTTAACGCAAAATGGAATAAAACAACAAATGATTATACCCTGAAGGTATCTTAGATGCAGCGTATTATATACATTTTTAGCACTTTCTGACTTGCCGGTTTCTTTTACTTCGAAATTATGTATAATTGAAGTTAGTAAAAAAGTGCTACAAGTACATATCAAATATTGCATCTAAGTTACGTAGAATACATTATTTTTATGTTTTGAACTATTTATATACTAATTATATTAGAATATATACACTAAAATGTTACAATTAGTATCAAACAGATACCAAGTAGACAATGGGCCTAAAATTACTACAGTTAAATAGATGGTCATTGTTTTTATTTTAAATTCTATCTTACTAATTACTGAGTCAACATATACATACCTTTTTAGGAATGTAAAGTATGTGATAAAAAATGAACTGTCTAAACATAAATACACTCAAGGAATAAATCATGTCACGCTAATATAATTGTGTGATGCGGAAGACGCGTGTTGGCATATCAATTGAGGCCTATTTTCACAAACCTCACCAACACGTGCATATATATAAGCTGTAACAATTGCTCCGCAGAGCGTCACGCGTACTACTCAATCGCATATTTATTGCTCCTAATAGTTTTATATGGACATATTACCTTCCATAAAATTATTCACGTCTAACGCTGCTAACTGCGGTTATGTAACTTTTTTCTTGTAGTGTTTTTATTCCGTTCTTTGTTTTATACCTATGCATTGTATAATACCGAATCTGTTACAGGCGTAACATTCTACTAGTACGAGTATTATTAATTTTTATCACGCTTTTATTAGCTTCACCTGTATGTATGTATGTTTGTAACCGACCCCTTTGAGCTCGATTTTGTCCTACTTTGAACGATCAGATTTAATTCAAACTTTGCACACCTGTCAAAGGTCGATGACAATGCAATAATCCGAAAAAAAAAGTTAAAAAAATTTAACTAAAAAATGAAAAATAAATAATAGTTTAAAAAAACTAAAAAAACACACTTTCATAAAAAATCCAACTAAAAAACAGAAAATAAAATTTAATAAATTTGGATTAAGAATAGTGTAAATTAGAAATAAATGTATATTTTTGTAAAAAGTGACAAAAAAATGATAAAAATACTGATATCTGGAGGTGCTGATATTAACATTTTTAGTCGGCTTTTTTATGAAAGCGTGTTTTTTTTTAGTTTTTTTAAACTATTATTTATTTATTAAGTCCATTCGATTTACTAAATCTGTTGGAATCATAATTTAATATTTTAAATGCGAAAATGATTTTGTTTGTTTGTTACGCTTTCACTAATCAGCCGATCATAATGGAATTTTGTTGACACGTTGTTAAGGGTACAAAGAAGGAAATAAAGCAATTTTCATCCAGAATAAAAATACCGTGTCAGAAGGACAGGATTAATCTACATTAATGTGAGTGATGCTGCGGGCAAAAGCTTGTACTAAATTAATTGGCACACGTATTTGTAAAATATTATTAACTATATAGATAGGTAAAGAAATTAGATTTTTACCTATATGATCTCGTATTCTGACGCATTGCGTAATTCAGTATCTCTAACTCTTTTGTTTGGTTTATATTTTTTTATGAATTTTGCTCTTTTTCTGATTCTTTTATGTCAAAGTAGTTCACATACTTGTATTGCTCGTAAATTTGAATCACAAAAGGTAATCATATGCCAATTATTTGCTTAGTCTCGGGTCTCTGTAACCATTAAACACTAAATGATACCCGAATAATTTCTAAAAAAATAATTGTTATAATCAAAAATCTCCTTTTTTTCTACTCATAATGACATTTTTAACGCAGCAACTCTGAAATAATTTAATTTTATATACATTTTTGTATGTTTTATCAAATCACTATTACGTAAAAGATACGATCCGCTTGCTGGGCGTCATTGTGGCGCTGGTCGTGCGGTAACGGCATCATCAATCATCTGTAATTTGATTTCTATGCTCAATTATTACGCTAGCGGAGGTCGAGACGGTGTAAACCCTGCTTCCACGTACTCATGCACATCATCCCTACATCGCCGACATGAAGCGAATATTCAACGCGCACACTATATAGAAATGGATTCTTACTGCGTAGAGAAATGAACCGAGCCTTATACAGACCTCCGTAGCGATAAGCGACTACTGTTGAATTAATATTCTACGTCTGCTACATTTAATTTCGTTTGTATCCTATTTAATAGCAGCTATAAAAAGTTTGGATGTATAGAAAACTCATTCAACAAAATGATAATTCACTGTTAAACGAAGTTATAAACAGTTTTCGATTTTGTCTCTGTATTTGTCGTGTCAGACCAAACTTCTACAATTTTCTATCATGAAATTGAAATTTATATGTACATGATATAAACAATTACATTTTGTTAATAGACGGACACAGTAAACCTTGTATTAAGCGATTTATACTGGCTTTCATATAATCAACATGTAACTGAGGTTGTAAGAGAGGTCAACCACAGAAAAGTTGTTACTTGTCCAAATTAGGTGGTCGTAGGTGGTAGAGCCACGCGGAAGCTATTACTTGTTTCAGCATAAATGGGTCGGCACGCCCGGGGTGGTACCACCCTCTCATAGAAAATTGACGTGAAGTAACAGTGCTTGCATTTCGTTCGGCCAGTGAAAGCGCCGGAAGTTCACCTTACCTCCCTCACTACCCCTCCCCTCAACCACTACCCCTCTCCTCAACCACTACCCCTCCCCTCAACCACTACCCCTCCCCTTCCACAAACCCAGGCTGCCAACGTACTTACGCAACTCCCCTGGTGTTGCAAATGTCTATGGACGATGGTTTTCACTTTTTCAACTCAACAGGTCGTTTACCTCCTATGATATAAAAAAAAAATACAAAATTGTATTAATATATTTGTATTAATAAACGAAAGTTAATCTTCCTTATTTTATGCATTTTGATTTTCTTATCAGAAGCATGTAATTAATATCATTACGTATGAAACACGTATTTAAAAATGAGTAGGTAGTATGGTTAAATTAATCCCTTGCCCTGTTTGAATGGAAGAATTCATTATTTTAAAAAAGCCAATCGTGGGTAATAATCTATATAAAACCGAATTTATATACAAGTTGAATTGTAATGGGAAGTTTTCTATTGTCCGCCTGGTTAGTTTGAACTCTCAAATTGATAATCTATAGTCAAGCACTTATAAATTTGTTATTATAGCGGTTCTTGGGGAACAAGAATTTAGCGTGATATTACCTTCGGCCCCGTCAGGATTTCATATCAGGTGAAATTGTGATCAAATGATAAATATATAAAGTATATTAAAGCTCGAATTGAACCTGGTTTTTTCCTGGCATTTTTTTTTCTAATTTAATTTATATATGCGTAACATTTTACACAATAACTTCCGAAATAAATCTATCATGAAGACAGAAATACAATTTAACCAAAAAAAAATTAACACAAAACATCTGTTATAGAAACAGTTTTTGGGTTAAATCATTTTATACAAATATAAATGGAGACAGACAAAAAATAATAACGTTACATACAATTTAGGTATCCTATTTGCTAACGAAAAAAAAAGAAGTGAAAACATATTAAATGGAAAAAAATAGATATTTCTAATTTATATAAATGTATATAATGGGAAATGATTATTGTTATAACTGTCAAATCGAAAGTTTAACGAAAATATAATAGCAATCTAGGTAAAATCAGTGTACTGATTTTTTTTTTCTAGCGAAAGGAATTGATCATACGAGCTTAAATATCGAACTATGTAGAGGACAAATGCTATATTCCACTTGTTATCTTTTACCGCAAGCTTTAGTTGTCAATCTTATTATAAAGCATTTTATTATATTGATATCTCATTACAAGTAAATATTTGAAAGTTTTTTCAATCTCCAACAAAATACATGATGATCGTCAAATGTTATTACTTTATTATACTTAATAGATATTTATAGTTTCAAATCAAGAAGTTCCCAATTACCTTTGACGATAAAATGCTCGACATTTAACAAAAGAGACTATTGTCCGGTTTATCTGAATAATATAAAACCGTGACGCAGACCGTAGACGTGATAATACAAGTAGCGCATAAGTGCGGCGGCGGCGCACGCGCATCGATCACGACTGCTGCTCGTCGCCTCTGGTGACATTTCCGACTCCGAGGCTTAGCGATGCTTTCCGACTTTGTAAATAAAATACTAGGTATTGTGCTTTCATTCAATAAAGCTTCCATTTGTCGTGTAAACATCATATAGCTGTTATTTTAACCGTGTCAAATGTACTGCACTGTGTAACACGGAAAATAACACACTTAGTATTTAACCTACTATTGTTTTGTAATTCGAAATTTACAAAGGTACACATCGAACAGCATCTAATCTTATTTTGAATATATATACCCATTCGATGTTCGAGGTATATTGTTCTTACCAATACAGATAATTAAGCCATCTTTTGATTTTTTTTAAATCAAGAATTCAAAATGGTGGTCTACGTTTTTAAATATGTAGCCTATTTTTTAATTCAATTACATAATTTATAATTATTCAAGTTTTTTAAAGTTTGTAATGAATGTCGTATATTTTTAACGTATGCTGCCAACAGTCTGTTGACCAGTGCATCATAAAGTTACGTTCCTTTGTAAGAAGCTTAAACCCTTGTGGTTTTGGACAGTCCATGGGTTAATAAATCTATCGCTTTATCATACCCGCATGTGGCATATGTGTGTCAGACAACGACAAATGCATAGTTTGCAGAAAGCGTCAAAACACATGTAAAGCTAATGATGTAGTT
Source organism: Antheraea yamamai (assembly GCA_036509395.1). NCBI lineage: Eukaryota > Metazoa > Arthropoda > Insecta > Lepidoptera > Saturniidae > Antheraea > Antheraea yamamai. The sequence continues at coordinate 9,646,410 of AP028429.1, forward strand.
GTGGCGATATCGACGTAAGTACTTAGTGACCTAGGATGACATAAACATTCTTAACGTATATTATAGTAGAATGTCGAACTAATGTCTTTTAGTTTACACCTCAGTATGTACCATATATTTTTTTAGTAATTTATGTAAGGAAGTGAAAAAATAAAGAAATAGGTCCTTAGACATATAAAGTTATCGTCAACCGTATGGGTAAGAAAATATTTATAGGTACATTCTGAGATAGATGACAAAATTAAGAAAGAATATTTTAAAAACCTTATTCGAACTAAATCGAAATAGTTTAGTTCGTTTTCACATCCGATACGTACGTGTAAGCGTTTGTGAATCATACATTTTAAATTTTATATAATTTAATAGCTTAGAATAGTTCAGCTAGGTCAGATCCGCGGTATCGACAACAGCCCAAGCCGAGATGTGTCGTGCACCCTTGAGCTAGTTGTCTGAATAAAATCGGCTGAGTGAAACTGTAAAGGCACTGTCAGGCTAACAGTGTAGACAATTAAAAAAAAATTAATCCCCAAATGCTTAAAAAACAAGTAAACTATTAAAGGAGGCAAATCATTCTTATTATAAGACGAATATGTTAGACGTATACCCTAAGTTATATATTGACGAAGACTGTACTAAGAGTTGGTGGCTAAATACATTTTTATTTAAATCACATAGATACGATTGAATGCATTCCTAAAATGATTAGTATTGATATTGTCGCATGGGAAAAATTACAATCTTTGCTACCCACGTACACCTATGACCGCAAGAAAGTACATAGTTGACCATAATGACAGTAGCGTACGTGATAGAATCGATCTACAAGTTAGCTCCAATCTTGGTAACAGTAAGTGCACACAGAACATTGTACTGTGTCTATACGGGTGCCGACGAAAATGACCTCGCGTCGCGAGCACTCCCGAACCATAGTAATATATCTCGTTTCCATTGATTAAGTTCGTTCGCTACATAATGGTTAGCACCTCTATAAAGCATGCCGAACGTTCGGTAGGAGCGTGCGTAACAATTCGAACAATTGGATTCTGGAACGACCATTGTTGTTGTAATTGCATGCGACTTGTCATCGAAGCCGAAATATCAATCAGTTACGCGATTGGCTCCTCCTATTTGTTTCTTTAATAACAAACAAAGTGCGTTCTCTGGATTGAAAATCAGCCTTGCTTTATTTTCTATTTGATCGTTTATCTATTATATTTTGTAATAAAATGAAAAGTAAGAGCTATTACTGTTTAAATTAATTTGTTCCGGGACGTTTATAATAAAAGAAATATATTTTCCAAGATATTATGTGTATGTCTATTTATTTACACTATGTCTAGGAATATATTTAATAAGTGTAATTTCATTAGGAAAATAGTAGGTCGTATAATAACTTAAAGACGGGTTTTTATCTATACTGATAAATGAGGCTAAGCGTGCGCTTGTTTATTCCCAGCATTCCTAATGACAAATTGGCCAAGATGTGTCGGTAAACACTAATTGATAAGTGGACACTGGTGCCACCTGTACCGTACATACGACCGGTGCGAGGTAACGGACTCGTGGTAAACTCGTTATCGGCAGAATTCATAGACGTAGTATAATAACCTGAAAACACATAATCTTGGAAAGCTTAGGCGCGACTCACGTTTCACATCATCAGTATAGATAGATCTCGTATCTAATTGATTATAATACTTGTAACAGCTTGTACGACATTCAATACACTCCCTAAAGAACTATGTACCTAACTAATATATAATGGAATTTTACTCGTAAAGAGGTAAATAGTTTCGTAACGTGCGGGAAAAAAGTCGCATCGTGACTGGTTTTTACAGGACAGCGCGAAGCAATAAATTACGTAACATTTTAAATTTTCTTGTATATACTATTTTTTCTATTAAGTGGTAATTGACAGCGAAAGACGATGACACCTGAACTTGAAATTATACATATTTGTTTAGCACACATTCTTACCAGTGAGCGGTGTCCAGTCTCTAGTATGTGTCTACCCGCAACTGTGAATCGGTAGGGTGATTAATCACGTGGCGTTTATATCTGACCAGTATTGCCAGTACGACAAGAAAAGACTATGATAGTTTTTGATATTACAATTTCCACAGCTAAATTGTTGATATTAGTTCCAATCAAACTAAAATAAAAAGTAGCATCATAGAAGGTAGTCTTTTCGTTACTTCAAGATTTAATCTACATTTTTCTAAACGTACATACTATACATTTATATCATCTGAAATAGCGAACAGAAACAGTTTGCACACCTTTACCAATAATCTAATAAGGAATGTCTTACGTTTATCTGAGATATTTTAAACTTACAGATCATACATTTTGTGGACTACGCGTTAGCATATAGTAACTGCGTGTTTACTATTTTTGTAAATTCTTATAATTGAGATCGATAAAGGCTCAGAGTATGTGTGTCGTGGTAGCGATAAGTAATAATAACGCAAATATGGATAGATCCTGTGGTATAGAAAAATATGATTAATCTGTGGTAGTTTGTAAGGCTGTTTTCGTGAATAATATTTAAGGTAATGCAATTTCATATATTGCTAAAAAAAGGTTTTAAAATTTAATAAATCGGTGTGAAATCATTAAAATATTTTATCATTTGATGGTAGGCCATTCTTATTTATCAGTATTAAGAAGGATTGGTATGAGTAGTTTAGGTTTTCAGTGTAGGTTTATCTTTTAAATATATGCACTAGAAACAATCTTCACATTTAAGAATGCACATAGATAATTAATTTGCCGCCGATCTGATTTAATACTATTTTTCTGCTTTCCTCCACTGTAAGAGTGGTAGAACCTGTGTAGGGTTCTACGATAATAAAGAACGTCATGCCTATATTTAACGCAAAACAGCAGCGATTGGGTTACTGTGTTTCGCTGTTAATACAATAAGGTTTCGATGTCGGCTATGTACAAAGATTTATATTCTTATATTAAATTAGATTGCCGTGATTGTAATAAATATAGTCTGTGTATATAAGAGGTTAAGAATATTATATTTTAAATATTATCCAATACGTTTACTGTTTGATTTAAGGATGGTTTTGTCGCCAAGGAGGTTAGGTTTTATGGCGCGATTCAAAATGGGCGGGCGGAAATGTGGCAACCGGCGACCACGGAGCGCCGCCGGTCGTCTCCGCCTTCCGCGCACGCGGTCTAAGTTATGACGCATCGAGACCTTATATGATACCCTATTTCCGATTATAACTTAAAAAAAACTTGTAAATTAATATATACAATGCATTTAATCTCTGACTTGTTTAGGACTGACTAATAGTTTTACCTAGCCGCCGTTGATATCATCAGCTTAAGTATCACTTTAAAAGAAAGCAATAAACTGTATTGATTTTTATTTTTAATAGTAACTCTATATACTAACATTTATTTGAAACCTATACAGAATAATCAATGATGATAATTTGTCATTAGCAGAGTTTGAAATGATAACAAAATATATCAACCTTTTTGCACCATGGAACTCTCAATTCGAACTGTGAACTGTCTCCGCGGCCGCATTAAGCTAATATGCAATTGATTGGTCCCCGGCATTACGGAGAGGGATGTCATCGAAGTGATGGCGAATGCAAAAACACTAATGTTATAACGGTAATAATATTCTTCCGGCATGTAATGCAACAAGTTCTCACACGGCTTTAAAAATTGAATGGTCGCTTTCCTTAGGCGCCACCGGTTGCGTGGCCTACATTGAAAGTATATTGCAATATAGCAACAACACACGTTACTTAGTATGCACAGGTGAGATTAATCAATCTCCGATCTCACTGATATTGCTCCGCAACCGGAACAGTGTCAAGAGGTGTTAAAAGAGAATATTTAAATGGGGCCGCGAATCGTCAGATAATGTTCGTGAGCGCAATCATAATAGTGAACCGTTACACTGTCGCTGTTGGTTCATACAAAACATTTTTATTTCTAAAGTTAACAGTCCATCAATTATTATGTAAGAATCGGTCTACCTGATAAACTGTCAATCAATTTTATTCTCTCAGAGTGATGATCACGGCCCAACCATTAAATTGATTAAATGTTATATGCCTTCCAAAAATATATACCTACATTAATTGTATAATTTTTTCATTTCGAAAACGAAGTAATTAATCTCTGTAACATCAAAGCCGACTATGTGAACAAATGAACGCATCTTTCATTTGATCAAACGCTAACGGTGCACATCGTGTGATAATGGTCTCGGGTTTATTTGCTTCCATTATTTTTAACGTTCTACAATTTAAAAGCCGGAAGTGGTTCCGTTGTACGTGGGAGGATCTCGAGGATAACCATTGTTGCTATGTATTTAACTATATCTTTCTGCTTTATCGGGAGTAATTTAAATAAGCTTACTTATACAGTTTCACGCATTCTTTCAGTTAACATATTATGTAAGACGTATGTATTATATACGTACGTATAATATAAGCACTTATTTATACATCGCCTCTTTTAGGGTCTCGTTACACGTTTTCTGATTTGTTTGAACATATTGCGCAATTCACCTATAATGCACTGAATGTCTTTTTCTTATTATAGGGATTCAATTTTATTAATCATTCAGTTTACCAACAATTTTACTCGCTTAGCATTTAGTCCATACAAATAACTTAAAATAACCAGTGAGTATGCAATACAAAGAGAGACCAGCGTAATTACTTTAAATGTCTCTTGTAACAGACAGGTGCTAGAGCAACGTTTTTGTAATGTCGGCATTGTGATAGCTTACTGGAACAAGCTCGCACGTAATTTAAGTAGAACAGCAATGTATTGCGGCCGCACGATGAGACGCGAAACGATGTCGGTGCACGAATCCCGTTGGGGCGGACGCTATTAACGCTCGCCGCATTGTGCACGCGTAAGAAAACCATCCCAGGTACAGATCTCCAAAACAGATACTTATCATGGATGGACACTTGACAACACACACTCTCACTCGTCCGTTTATCTTTCGAGCCGCCGATTTAGTACGAATGTCCAATTATGTTCTTACAGATTGCTTATCGCGTGTGCCTTTTTTGTATCCAAGGTGTCCAACACGCCGCGCCGACCTGCCTACTTTGATAGTTTCTAAACAACGCTCGTAAAATAAACGTAAGTCTTTTATTAAGTATACATCTGTGGCGGCTACTTTTACAACACAGAAATATTTTTACGCTATGTACATTTTAATGTTATATTAAGAGTATGTACAGTTAACAAGCAAATTTAGGCTCATATACGATATCACGATAGTGTGTGTAACTGTACTAGTGTTACTTTTCTCGCTCAGGTGTTACCATAACTAAATGCATATTTTTAGTATAGTTCAAGTCACGTTAATTTTCGAAAATCGTGATTTGATTTTTAAATGTTTATATATGGCTAAAACATACCAGTGGTAAAACTAATCGACTATTATTATTTAAGTAGTAATAAATGAATATTCAAGATGCCACATGAATACTTTATTGTACAGACATCGTTATTATAACGTGGTGTTCTATTCGGGAATCACTTGCTCATATTTATTTAAACGTGTAGGTTCATTGGAGCGAGTGATTTAACTTTTGGCAAATTTATAAAATTAAGTTAAAATTATTAGATTTAAGTTTAACTGACGATATAACGACATTTCGTTCATAATTATAGCGATTGAGAATTATATTATACCTGTCTGCCCCGAGTGAGTTTGTATTAGAAGACCGATGCTTCATTTTTATGTTCATTTTCTTTAGTTTATAGAGAAAAGTATGGCAGTTCATTGTTGCAGGTTGATTGTGTTACATTTTAGTCTACATCGTCATTTGAAGTCAGTTCAAATTAAGGTCAAGCACTCGCGGTAGTAGGATCTGACAATTATGTCCGACTGTGTTGCGATCATTATGCATCAGATCAAATACCCGCCATAGTAACACGTTTATACGTGTCCTGTTCCTCTATCTATCGGTCTATATCCAGTAATTAAGCAGAGTGGTAGAGACCTGTACCTGACTTGGTAACGACCTCTATACAGTTGGTCGTAAACCGATCATATTGACATTATTTTTAGTGTCTCCCCCGATGGTTGGCATTAATATTTGGATTAAATTCTGTTTACCTTCCGTACCCCATGCTATATGCTATACTCATTATGTCGTGCTCAGATAAAAAAAATAAATTATAAATTACTACCTGCATAGCCCGGTTTTGCACGAGTGTATAAACAAAAAACTCATTTTTAGTAACAAAAATAACAATTGGATTTAAGCATAACTCTTAAATGGTAACTTTTAATGTTAAAAACACTGAAGTATTCATTGATGTAACAATATTTCAATTTATCGACCCATTGTTGAAAGCGCAGTTTTGTTTGTCACCACACAATGCTTCTTTTTAGATGTCATTAACTGATTAAGGTTTAATAGTATTAGCTACTAAATGCCCGCGCCGGCTACATACGGTTGTTCTAACGAAGAAAATGAGACTAAACCTTCCCTTTAGGTACGGTACTACCATAAACCGAAATTGTAACAGAGCAACTGAACGTCAGTCTGACAATTTTGTTAATATTTTTGAAGACATTTTCTACCTCTTGTTAGAGATTTTTTAATCGACATTATTCACTTTCTAGTATAATTTTTCTAGTAAAAATTTCATTCACTAACATTACCTTGACAATCGCAAATATAACCAAAAAAAAAATAGCCAAATAGGTCTAGCTGTTCGCTTACATACACTCGGCAATTGGTCTTTTTTTTACATAGATTAAAAAAAAACATTTAAAAAGATTCTATACATAATAAATAACGAAGTATATTACTAGTTATTACGTTGCCCTGAAACTAATTTATAAGTCTATTTTCTATATATTGGCAATTAAAAACCGACAGTTGAGACCGCAACCGCCTTTTCCTTGTTCTATAACAGGTACAACGATTGGTTCCTGGTGCATACCCTCAAGTTGAATACACCATGCGTGTTTCCTGCATAATAACTCGATCTAGTATTGTTCCTTTACTCGCGGTATTCTTTAGACCGTCATAAATTTTGTTTAATATCTGTCTGGTCTATGATTATTATTGTTCAGGAAACAATACAACTGCTCAATATGCGGGCTGATGAGAACGCAATGCCTATCTTGTATCTGATAAATGCTTGTAAAAGTTATCTATATACTGGTTGTTCGGGTGATTTGCATTTGTAACGAACTGCCCTGTGTTTGAATATTAAACTCTGAATTTTAATATGCCTATGTATATAGTAATACTCTCTCTAACAATTATATTCATATAACGTTTTATTTATGAAGAGAGAATAAAGGACTTTTGGTATTATGTTATTAATCAATAATTCTGCTTATCTAAATTTCTCACAATTATCAATATAACACTTTTACATAACTCTAGTGCTTTGTTTTAAATATTACACGTTGATGATAATAGATTGATGAGAATAGGATGATATTCGATATAAAGTAAATCTCTACTAACAGTATGAAGCTTAAGGCATTGCTTGTTCTAACGCACTAGTATGTGGAATTATCTAATCAGATTAGGTCTTTTAAAATTTTATAACGTGTATATTGAAGTAAATTATATAAAATTACACCCGCGACACATAGAAACTGAGCAATTGTACCTTATTTAGTCTATATATGGACCGTTTATTTTGAAAGTGGTGTAAGTCCATTTTCTTTTGTTTCGAGAAAATTAAAGGTTACTATATTTGTTGATTTAAAAATACAGGCAAATCATATGAGGTCTGGCATTGTTTCTATTGTTTTATCAACATTTAATTTGTTTATATAAATTTGTTTTTGGCTAATTAGACTACGATAACACATATTTATGTGCTGTAAATGGACTTACACCACTTTCAAAATTAGACAATTGTAAAAATCGTTTAATTTCAATTTTGAAAAATCAAATATCGCTTAAAATATACTTCATTTTAATATAATTTTGTTTACAAATACGCATAACAACACATAAAATTTTATTTTAGACGGCAATTACATTGTCATTACAAGATACTGATTACAAGAATTTACTTATTCTCTGCATGTGGTAGTGTTTCAAAATATGCATGATGCACCGGAGGTATATAGGGTAGTAGCTGCTTCATGACTTTATATTTTTCGTACGTAATAGGTCTGGCATTTTGGTACAAAGGCTCCAGGGCGATTTTTTCAAATTTTAACGGTCTTCCAGGACGTAGAGGTAATAAATTGATAATTTTACTACTGTTGTTTCTGTTGTTTTTTTAATTCGCCAAAATACGGGCAAAGATACGGAGTCATACAGCCTTCTCGTATTTTCTTCTCACAGGTTATGCGCTGTACATTTTCTAATACATTTCTCTAATTTTTTAATATCTATCTTTTAACTTACGAGTAGTGGAAACACGAAGGGGAAACAATGCAAATCGTCCGCGGGTGAAACCGCGGGACACAGCTAGTATAAAATAAATGAAAAATAACAAAACACTGGTCGGTATCCATCTGCTATGCCACCTACCTCTGTCAATTGGACTTACACCACTTTCAAAATCGATGATTATGCAATTTCATTTACCGACCGATTTTAAGTTGTACAAAACATGGGATTTTTTTGAGAAATTAAACATGGACTAGTTATATATAAAAAATTTACATTAAATTAAGCATGAATTACGTGATAGCTCATTTTTCTCAAAAATGGACTTACACCACTTTCAAAATAAACGGTCCATATATCAGAAAGGGACGCTAAGCAAGAATTCAGTAATAATATGCATTGGCTAGGAGGTAAGATGCTGGGCGAAGAGAATTCGAAAACTGCCTTGTCACCCGAAGAAAATCGAATATTATCGTAAAGTGCCGAACTGTGACAGCCTATGTCAGCGAGGTACCCATATCCGGCGGTTCAGTCGCGAGTTCGACTCCCTATGTTTTATACGGAGTTTATTCCCTAACTGTGTTCACAGTAAGTCATATTTTTTATTAAACGCGAATGAAAGCGCATGACTTTTCTAGTAGTGGTATACATAACTTTACATAATAGATTTATTGAATGAATAAATATTAATATGATAAATGCATGATCGCTAAAATAATGAAGTATTACCACTATTTGTGAATATACACATACACATCCTAGCAAGCGACTTAACGACAATAAGATGAAGTACAACAAATGGTTGTTTAGATAATCGAATTGAATGCATTGTGTTGTGTAATGTATCTGCGTGTAGTCGAATGACCGTTAATCTGTATAAACCCGGATATCTTAAAACCATATACGTATTGAATTTATCAGATTGGAGAAAGCAATGTGATAAATTTACGTGAACATGTGATACCGAGAGGAAGGTCGTGTTCAATTAGTATTTCGTTCTGTTACCAGAGAACGGTAAACGCAATAAAATAATGTTACAAGTAAAACCGGTTAACCGAATTCGGAAACCATGAAGCGGCCGTATACCCTTTTTTCTTTTTTGAACCAATGACTGGCTTACGGTCCTGAGAATTTTTGTGTTCCGAATGTCGAGAGTTTATAATGTAATTTTAATAAAATTAGTGCAGATTAAGAAATAACAGTCCGTTATATGAGTATTATTAATAAGGTTTTCTCGATTACCAGCATAAAGATGAGGGCAATGAATGAATGCTTTCATATGGGGTTTATATTTAATTGCTTAATAAAGACCAACATGGTTATTAAAGCAACTTACTCTAATCGACTTCATTTATAAGTACTACTAATATTATGAGAGATTACGGTGATCTTTTATTATTATGGAGGTTTTAAGTATGCAATTTAGTTATCGCTATTATAATAGATATATACTAATGGTAATTATGGTACATAAATTTCCAATAAAATGGGTTTCGTATGGGAAATACTGAATACTTTACATGACATCGCTACAATGTGTTGCGGTACCGCTATATAGTCATATATGTTTTATTAACGGTATCCTAATACCAATTTGTGTTTGTTTATGTCAACACTAAAAATGACGAGTCATGTTTAAAATATACTTTTTTCGTATTAATTTACTTCTGTCCTTTATTTTCTAATTTCTTAAAACATAAGCTATACTATATCACAGTACGTTCCGTGTACTGTTGTGATTGATTTACCATATTTTAGTACTAATTATTTAATATGTTATTATGTATACTTCTTAGTTTATAAATTTCGACTGTAGTCGAGTGAGATGCGCTAAGGTTACCGACCTGAGATATATCCACAACCGCTACCCGCTGACCACCGCTCGTCCTGAAACCAAAGAAAAAAGATATTGTTAATTACGCAGCACGACTACAATTATTATGATATGCTGAGTTATAGGTGGTTGACTGGTAATTACATGCGAATGTAAGCTCACGCTAACTTGATTTTACCGTCTGAATAAGGAATAGAACAACTTCCCGTATTTACCTATAATTACGAGTATTTCGCGTTTAAGACTTTCCCGGAATGGTTTCCTCATCCATAATTCCTCTTTGTGTATTTTACATAAGTGATGTTATTAGTTTCGAACCGGACTTGTGCTTAGTGTGGACTCTTGATGAGGCAGTTCATCATATATCAATGATTGTATTCTAAACAAATAAACTCCACGCTATTATGTACACTCACACAACAGTTATATTGTACTTTTTTGAAGTGAAAACTTCTTTAGGCGCGTTGAGCGGTATTTATGGCAGGAGGTACATTTATAATTTCGCGTCATGACATGCTACGTAAGCATGAGCGGCCGTATTACGCTTGCGCGGCTTTAGTCGGAGTAGCGACGTGTAGTAATATTGATATTTTGCAGCTCATCATGCGTTTAATTGATTAATAGACTTTATAAAGATGTATATAATTATTTCTCCGAGTGCCAATAGATATTTAAACCGCCCTAAAACACATTTCAATAAACAAATTCTGAAATTTAAATATTGTCCTTCAGACTATAATTACTATGAAAATTGAAAATAAAACACATGTATTTCATTACTTTGAGCTTTCACTTCTGTCGGCAATCCCGATGATTACCTCGATTTTTTTTTTATCTTAATTACTTTCATATTCGATACCCGATGTTTACAGTATTATGAGTTCCTTTAAGATTAACGTATTGGTATTACAACACCCTTTGATTTCTAATTAAAAACAGGTCTGCGGTTTATTAACAATTTGTATCATATATTTTTCCGAGGTAATGAAATCTCTATAAATATAAATTTCAACTGTAATGCACTCTACGTAGTAAAACATATAAATTAGAAAACATCTGCCTTTTACGTAAGATGAATTATCTCGTCCCTGTCCTTTTGTATATAAGAGTAGTAAAAACATAACCAGTTCGCCTAAACCTTGTATTTGAACTCCTCTCAATGCTATGTCTCATTCCGTTATAATCCCTGAGGTAGTCAAGGACGTCCGAGACGAAGCGTTAAAGAAATTATAGAGTGTCGACCATTTTAAGTGAAATAAGTATACCCTTAATACATGTGAATGTTGAAGTTGCAACTCTGTAAAATTAAAGAACTGCATTTACAAAACATAACGACTGTAAAAAAAATCTATTATATATGTGATTATTTTCACTACATGCTAACCAATTAAATTGGTTTTATATTGATTGATTGACAGTTTTTGCTCGTGGCTTAGCTCGCGCTAATGTTGATTTGAATTATCACTCAAAAAGAATACATTTGTTCTGGATTAAAAGTTTTCTATGCCCTCGCTCTTAACGACGTGTTTGCAAAATTTCATTGGTTAGCGTGGAAACTAAAACGTTATAGAAATATAAAACGTCTAACTTTATCGTATAACTTTGTTTAAGATACCCTTGATGTGTGTAAACATAACAATGAATCATTATTGTAATGTTTTGTGTAAATCTAGATTAGCGACAGACCCAATAATTGTAACACAAAGTTTAGGACATTAGTCAAAATCAATTCACTAGTTTAATAAATAACCAGCGTATACTCAACAAAAAATAAATAAAAGGATCCATCCAAATCATTGGAACCGTTTCTAAGAAAACAATTACAATGCCGCAATATCCAATTTGATCGAAAGCTTTTTATTCGTTAAGAGCTTCTCCACAAATTATTCGACTACTTATTCGAATTAACTAAATTTAAATTCCGTGTTATTTTTTTATTTACATAATAAATGAGATTTTGCGAATCGTTTCACGTACTAACCATGGTTTAAGGTTATTCTTTAGAAGCAAATTATTTCTAAAATATGTTTTATTACCAAAACTCGAAAGAAAGCCTATTCTTGGTTCTGTAACCTAATCGTATATTTAGTAATAAATTATTTCTTTACTTTTATTTATAATTGTAACGGTTTTCCGATTGATATAACAAATACATGAAAAAAAGTTTTTTGTACATCGAATTATCGAAAATATTATATAAAAACTTGGATTCTTATTCATTCAGCAAGCGCTCGCAACATCATTCATGTTAAATTATAATAGAACACTTAATAAAAATAATATATAGCCTAGCGCACATCAGATATACTCAAGTCAAATACCTGCAAGAAAAAAGTATTCAACATACGTAATATAGCAGTATCAGGACCAATTCATATAAGTAGAATAAATTCCAAGAACAAAAACTTCAACACAAAAACTTCGGTAGTAATTCCATTAAAAGGATAGCACTAATAAATAATGTACAATTTCAGCTTCCGCTTCAGATATAATTAAAGTACAGTAACCTAACGAAAAAAAGTTATTTGTACGCGTCACTGCAGATCAAACACACGTCGCTCATATAAAATACTGGCTGGGCTTATCTTATGCCAACTTAATTTTCTCAATCTGTTCCATTAATCAAATCACACCACCTATACATAAACGGTACGTCATTGGCCGACCAGTTATTAGTATCCCACGATCGAATGAGCCGGTCGAATGGTGTCGCTAGAAAAAGTTCCCGATACGCCAACACTCGTCTTGACTGATCCTAGTAATCAGTGAACCTTGACTGGCATTCGCTCTTCCATAAATTTATAGCTATGTAAACGTGTCCAACTGTATTTTAATCACAATTTCACAATGCAGTAAGCTATTGGTACATTTGAATACATTCGAAAGTGTCACTCAAACACTTATGTTGTCACGTAACTGGATATGATATGAAATTATGCCATTATTATTCTTAAAAACTAGCTGTTATGTGCGTCTTCGTCCACGTGGAATTTAGCAAGAAATTTTGTTCAGTATTATTTTGCGTGACACGCGGTCTTTGCTGGATACCGGTTCAATAGTTTATTATATATACGTGGCACCGTATTTTTTTCTACTATAAACGAGTAGCTTACGTTACTCCTTACATCAGCTATCTACCAGTGAAAAGCCCATCAAAATTAGTCGATCCGTTTCAGAGATTAGCCGGAACAAACATACATAAATGAAAAAATATTTTTTTAGAATAACTACTGTGTTATACACTTTCTTATCCATTCAATAAAAAGGTGTTATTTTAACACGGAAACACATAATTTAATGTTATTTATTTGTGTGTATAAATGATATTAATTTTATTTTATTGACCATACAAAATAATAACGTATTCCTTATATTTTTAATGTTTATGAAAATTAAGAAATATATAAAATAAGTATGAAATATATATTACATAGGTATGCTTATTTTAATGGTTATTCTAGTTAATTGCTTTAGAAATCTAGCAATAATATAACTATTTCTTCCTCTTAAAGCCTAATAGCATTTAGTAATTTAACAGCCAAACTATCACTCTCAACTTTCAGTAATTTCGTCGTTTTATTTTTATGGCTTTTTTGATGCATGTCGATTAATGGATTCAACTGCATCTGAACATAATTTACTGACTTTAACTACCAGAAGTGATAATGTGCACTATAAATACAATATTCAGTTTAAACGAATTCGTGGTTCACGATTTTATTAACAAAAATCAATACGACCATACATAAACGTTGTGTAAATCTAGTTCTATTTCAGCTCTCAGATGGCAGTATTTTTCCAACATATCTATATCATATCAACATATATACAATACAATATATTTATAAATCATGCTTATATATACTTATTACTGTAAAGTTTCGTCAAAATTCATTCGGTAGTTTTTGCGTGAAGAAATAACATTCTTCATCCAATAAACTAAGGTACCGTAATATAAACTTAATCAATGATCTAATAACTTATTCCATAGCCGACATGAACAATCATATTACTAGTTTTGTATCGTATAATTAAATAATGATTTGCATTTTGTTCATTAATAACGCTTGGTTTAAACGGAGCTATCTTAATATGACAAGTCCAAATTAAATGATAGCAATATTATATTAAACATAACGTTCTCGTCTCATTTTTTGTCCCGTTTTTTAGCACCGGTAGCAGATTCCATAACTAAATATATACATCGCTTTACCACTGCCGTTTCTATTTGTTTAGACAGACAAGTAGATACTTATCAGAGGTGGTTTTTTATTGTTCGTATGGTCCAGATAGCTGTTGTTTCTTACACGGTCTTATTATTGAGATCAAGTGATGAATAACATAGCGGTGCGGTAGTTAAACTCTGTCCATCACGGTGCCAAACCGATTTAGATTGTCCTTTTAAATATTTGATATATTGTTTAGTTTACGGTTTATTTCGATGGTGTATGTGTGTTTGTTATTCGCAGACTACTAAGTTTAAACCGTTATGTCCTTACATGTTATTTGAGCACACGTTTCGCGAAACTCGATCGTGTTTTGTCTCAAATATCTCAATTCATACTAATTACTTACCTTTTGTATCGGTTTATATCCTCATATTCAAAAGACTGCAGCGTTAATGTTTAAACGTAATGCAATCAATGATGATAATTTACTAATAAGGAATTGTGTATGTCCGTTTTAAACGACTATAAAGTTTAAAATCCAACGGTTATTTTAAATTGGTCATACCTAAAAATGCACCTCCCTATGTATAAGAGAAGAAGGTAAAAAGGATACGAAATATATTATTGTTCCAAATTAATCAACTATTCCATTATTTTATTTTTTATTTCAAAATAGTCAACGGAGATCATCGCATCAATATTTAAAAATACAAGCTGTATCCTTCTCGAAGCAATGTTACCATTGCCCGGGAATCAATTACAGAAGAAGCTTTCGTATCCGGTGATGTTAGCACTATTTTATGCTAGTCTGACGTGTAGTTGTAAATTCGCACCGAATAACGGCATGTGAACCCTTAACATGCTTTCCCATCCGCCAGCTCGTGCCCTTATATCGCAATGTAATCACGTGTAATCAACTAGCGGTTTTTGAATCTATTGCACTATCGTTTTACAATGCGCATATTCTCTCCTATTGATTATCCTAAATAAATTAACATATACCATCTTTTGCTCATGGCTTCGGGTGACGTAGATTAAAGCAATTCCTCGGAACCATTACTATATTTTTCATATGAAAGGTATCCTATGTCCTTTTCAGTACCTCTGGCAACTTGTATGACTTCATGACGATATGTCGAGTAGTTAAGGCATGAAAACGCAACAAACAAACTTTCGCATTTGTACAATTAGTTAAGATGTTATACTTAATTATACATTTTCATATTCATGTAAACCAAGAAAATCAAGCAGTATTCAGAATAAAGGCTTAATTTTAACTTATTTTTCGATTTTCTCTTTTTGAGACAGTAGTGAAAAGTATTACACTAGAGATTATACTTTTAAATAAACTATCGAGATTTAAGGTACTTCGCTTGAAAATAAACACTACGACATTCACCTATTACCAATATCCTTTCAAACAGCTCGAAGAAAGGCAGTCGTGTCGTCGACCTGTAAACATTGACATATCTTGCAAAGGAACGCGCCTAAATAAACAGTATGTGCTTTTGTCACATGCTAGTGCATCTTCTCACAAATAAATTTATATTTATTTACATAAACTGGAATGTACTCCAATATATTTGTGTTACTATTAGCGTTTGGAAAGTTTTCATTCTTTTGCTCAATAAATAAACACACTGTATATACTTATCTACTTTTTGGTAATAGGTTAATAACTAATACAAGTAAACATATATGGCATCAAAAACAAATCCCGCAACTCAGTTCTTCGACCGTAAAAAGTATTGATATCCATGTAATACCAAGTCGGTTACTTTAGTAAGTCCCTACTTAAAGGACCTCCTGTCATAAGTTATTACGTAATTAGGTAACCTAACAACTCCTTATAGTGACCATATAAATATTGAAAATCTATTATGTTTTAAATAAAATAGATTGACATGGCCATGACATGAAAGCACTCTCACAAGTAATACATATTATATTAAATACTAGTGGGCCCGGCAGACGTTGTCCCGCCCTGATTATAAAAAAAATCCTTGACAAATTATATATAAAATATATATAAATAAAACGTTCCTCATGAATTACTTTATCCACTGGTGAAAACCGCTTGAAAATCCGTTCAGTAGTTTTTGAGTTTATCGCGAACAGACTGACAGACAGACGCGGTAGGGGACTTTGTTTTATACCATGTAATGAAGATGGTTTAGTGCGATTACCAAGTCAATTTATAAAATAATAATAATATACACAATATATTATATGCAATTTTCAGGAAATTAATATCTTTGCTTCTAGAAACGTTCGAAATCAGTAGATTACTTTGTACAGATATGAACACCTCACTGGGTGACTATTTTCTACATCGCGGTCGCACCCACGCAATACATCCGTATCGCGAGATTGGACATAAATATCGCGTGCAAGACTGCCACTGAAAACTTGATACTGACATCCAAGCAAACAGCTCCCATCGACACGACTCCCGGCCTATTCACACTGAGCACGTTCTAAACAATAGATAAATAAACCATGTTCTATTTTCCACCTCCGCTAAACTAAATCTAAACCTTCGAGAGGCAATTCGCGTATCTCGTGAACCGTTCACTGCTTACGATTTATTAAAATACTAGCTCCGCCCGCGACTTCGTCCGCGTGGTACTTGTAAAAAACAGTGATTAATAAACTCATCTGAATATATTAAGTCCATTTAGTTACCTTCTTTTCTCTGGTACTTACGCCGCGTCATCATTAAAAATACAATAACTTTTTATAGAGGGGATCGATTTTAATGAAACAAAGACTAAGTTATTCTCGAAAATATGTTTTATGAATTTCTTGTCTTTGAATTGTGAAACCAGTACTTTAGCAGCGATGCATGTTCATACAAAGAGACAGGCAGATAGACTAACAGACATTTCTAAAAATCATTGAAATATATTTAATTACTTATTTCTAGACATCTGCAGCATTTTTTTTTTCACGAAAATCGAAAAAGTACAGACACGTTAGATTTATATTCTTATTATGTGTATAGAAGATAATCGACAAACGCGAACAATGAGATGAAAGGCCCATACAAAGAGAGAACACCGAAAAAAACGTTTGTTTGATGATGATTCTTGTATACCTAATTCGATTAAATTTCGTAAGTCGGTCGTTGACCCGCGGTGGCGCGCACTACCAGCACGATGCTATTTTGGTAGTTATCTACGTGATGCCACGCACCTTTTGCATCCACCGTTCCACTGGACTGCATTACTATTGGTAGACTTTACAGCGATGGAAAACGTGATCGGTGTCTCGAGCCACTCTAATTCCAAATTTCGTGGAACGGTTTTGCTAGATGAAGATAATTCGAAACCATAATAACAATAATTCGTACGACATTTTTTTCGTGATTCTTTTATCTTTACATTTTACGTGAATTAATAACGTGTACAGCACCAACAATGAATTACTATGAAGAGCATCTACTTTTCAATTTTCTTACTAAGAATTAATTGTAAATGGATATTGTGATCATAAATTATGCCTTAAACGGGTTGTCGATATAAGATTTTAACTAACTTAGCAATATTTTAATATTATATTTTATTACTGTTACTATTGACAAAGAAACGTCTCTCTCTAGAATATATAGAATAATTTTATGAAATACGCTTTGTTAATTTCATTCTTACTAATTTTAGAGGTAAAATTAAAAATAGTCTACAAATTATGTCTTATTATAATGCAACAAAACAACAGCAGTTAGTTATGAGGAAAACTTAAAGATTACGGTCGCTAATAAAGAATAATAGCGTAATTTAACATTAAAAAATAAATAATATAAAATTACAAGTACTGCTAGATCCGCTATAATCATTTCAAACCATGAAATCGACTATTAAATTAGCTCGAGTAACCTAAATGCTTTCTTCGGATTTATTACACTTTTATTCTTATTCGTTATATTCTATGTCACTACGTAATACGTTCCTTACAATTAAGTACATATGCGAAATCATAGAACTATCGTTAATCACAAGTTGTCATCGAATATGGCTACATGAAGAACAGTTTTATGATATAAACAAGTTCGTCCATAGACAGTGACGATTATTGTAACCGATTTTATACCAGTCAACTGTACGGCTACTTTACAGAAGGACATTTACCGTTTGTTGTTGGTCTCTTATTGACCATAACGATAGGAAATGCCGTCCGTCAACGTTGCCAATGATCACGACCTTGTCAGCGATTCCATGTCGTTACACTCGATTTCCTAAGAAAAACTACGCTTATCCTGACCGCAATAGATAAAATATGATTCCAATAATATAAATACCGTAAAATTTACCATACCTTATTTAGACTTTTCATTAACCTTTTGCTAGGGAAGCTCTAACTATTACTTTTCCACTTGTACATAATGTTTGTTGTCATGTGAAACCACCATTAAAGTCTTTTATTCTTCTAAAAGCGTTTCGGCTGTTGTTCATACTTTGAAAGCCGTTAGATTTCCAAGTGCATGTGGTAGCAGACAAAATCACTTATCTATTTTCTATATGTAATTTATATACTACTGCGGCAAAACCGATATAACACTTTATTAATTTTTACATGTTTTTAGTGGAAATTTGAAAATAATCGTAAAATTTTACATCAGTTAACAATTAAGACTTCTTCTTAGATGTGTTGTATCGTTAATTTATATGAGGCTTTTTCTAGTCATTGGCGGCGAAGCTAAACGGTTTTTATATAGTTTAGTAAACGTTATATAACGATGGATGCTAGTATATATCCATTAGTATAACTGACCCTACTTTCTCTTAACTAGTTTCTTGAGGGTATTATAAGAAAGTAAAACCCGCTATGTTAGCGCTTGCATCGTGTCCTGTTAACACAAATAGCAGTGATATATTATTCCGGGAAAATCAATAGACTTTCAGTAGCATAAACATCTATTATAATTTTCACGGGGACATGGATTCTCAAGTATGATATTTTACGTCACTCTCTTAAATGGCTCTTAAATTGTTTTGATATCGCCACTATTCGAGTGTAACAGTACCAATAAGAAATTTGCGGACAGAATTTACATTGCATTTCAACTTTAAATAAAGTCCATGTATGTGTGGAATTTAGTGAACTTGCTTATATGTTCTTCAAATTAACATCCTTACATTTTAAGCTCGAACGCAACATCTACAATGACCCCAATTCTCTGAATATGTGGTCGCATATTTGTATATCTAGAACGCGGGAACGGTAGTGTGGCAGTGGACGGTACGGCATCTTGCCCTGTCTCGGCATGACTCTTGGCCCTTGCATGTCCATACTTTGTACCACACAGATTCAATTTATCTATGTAATAACTGTCTTGGGTTTCTAAGAATTTCTAAGTTTGTAATTATTGAAGTCACCGTGTTGAAATACAAAAAAAAATATAAACCTGAGCTATCTTCTTTTCTGTCTCTGTAATTGATTATTTAGAATTTTAGAACATGGCATATTTACATTTTTAACCCATAATATAGTATGTATTTTATCAGAAAAAAACACAAAGAAATTATTTACTAATAGTTATTATTCACACCCAATATATTATTGACTGACAGTATCACCTAAATGAATTATTTTAATTTAATTACGATTACTACATTTGAAATTGTTATTACTTTATTAATTTATCAGTACCATTATTAAGAAAAATAACGCCAATTGTGATAACACAATTCCAATGTTTCGGAGAACTAACATGCAAAGTACAATTCAGATTATAAACCTAAAGGAAGAGGAAATCGTACAATATCCTGCTTGAAATTGATATCTCGACCAAGTACATCGTTGACACACTTTTATTGAAGCCCGGCTTACAATGACAACGTCACGATTCCCGTGGTAGGGTTTGTTTTATCGAAGTCATGATGTGACCTCGACATTGTGTTATACCATTGTCTCGTCACTAGTTCGCACACTGACATTTCAATAGGTAAGGTGAGCGCGGGTCGTCGCGAGAGGGCATGCACGATGCGTCCCAAACCGACGGTTAACAGCAACGGTTGCCGCCTACACCAGCATGATGCCTACGGTTTCCGTACAGCCAGTCTTAATGTCAACGCTTCAATATATCATTACAATGATTATTTATATAAATATTCGTCCTTTCGAGAAACTAATAAATCAGCCACTATCAACCTCGTGACTCAAATTATGTGAAGCTTTCGATGAAATATTGTTACCATGTTCCGCTTTAACACCGAGCTCAACTCGAAACAAACGGTTTATTTACATTTTACTCAACTATTTTCTTGTCGTTGAATTTCTCGAGGTAACGCGGAAGCCTATTGGTGTTGACTTGTATTTGCATTTAGTGCATTCGCATAACAGGTCCGATGGTGTGTGCTCACGGTTTAACGCAAGTATTAATGCATTATTCAGGGTTTTCATTAGATTGTCGATATCGGCGCAGGGGATCGCGCTCTCGTTAAAATGTACGGATGGCATGACAGGTACTCGTATTCGACAAACACGCAAACGTAAACCTATCTCACTTAAATGTGACTAGATCATGTTTAATGTAAACATTTCCTTCTAAAGAACTTTTTACTTTGATAGTCGAGTGAGAAAGTTTGAGAGAGAAGGAGAGACGTGATATATTCGTTCAGCATCACACCTATTGTTATTTAAAGTTCACACGATTAATTATTTGTTTTTTTAATAATCGTCATCGACAATAAATTTTGCTGAAACAAATATAAAGGAAAAGCTTAAAGTGGAATTGTGAAAGTCGCGACTCGATTTTAAATTAGTTATATATTTCATACGATTTATTTGTTGTTTTTACAGTGAGGGGACATTCAAGTATTCCTTGATTTGCTTATTTTTTATGACACAGGAGTTAGGGGTACGGGTAGTGATTACGTCAGGAATATTTCTATATTAAACCGGAACAGATTTAGTTAAATGTTTACGTAACATTGAGGGGGGGGGGGGTAAGAGCATTGCTTACTTTTGCTGACAAGGGCCGAGGGGGCGGTCAGAAATTACAAAAAATCTGCTTACGTAATACTTGAACGGCCCTTGACACGAAATTCTTAGTTTTTTTTAATTTTAATGCATTTTCGTTTCGTTTGTTTTTTTTTTTAATTTATTGAGAAATGTCATTAGCAAAGCGCACATTCTCATTAAAGATCTAGTTCTCTCGTGCAGTTTAACGAGTCCAGTTGAAGGCGGTCTGTGTTAACAGGTTTATCAACTCCCAACATGACGTAAACTCGCGGATGTGATATACTTTCAATACTAATGAGAACGCATCCCGGTCACGGTTCTCCTAATATAATGTGATTTACATCACATTTTCATAAATATAACAAGTATTCATATTATATCTGGTTAGGGTAATAAATAAGTATATAAAGTCGACCCACGCGGTCTACCCTCATTAATTCTAAATGATTTATATTTATAACTCAAACTCGTGTTAATTCGAAGTACTAATAAGAATAAAAAAAACAAAGCTGAATATCTTGGTATTATTTTGATAGAAAATGTCTATTGATTGCGCTTACGTCTGGTATAATTTTCAGGTATATTGTTTACATGCAAATTACACATAACACGTATGTAATATATTAAAGTCTATATAAATAATTTAATGTAAATATCTGTACAAGAGCATCTTTATTTTATCTATTAGAACTATGTATTTTACCCATTTAATGTTGATTTAAAACAAGTATATACTTTTAGCATCTTAATAAGTAATGAATCACAAATAAGGTTCTTATAACTTAGCCATATTACCCGTCTGCCTAGATACAACTTTCGAGTTGAAAATCTATCACCAAGCACTTGTAAGTTCCGAGATCTGCACCAAGGAGCAAGTTTTCTGTAGACCGTATTAAGTCACATTTTCATTTAACATCGAGTTATATTGTAGTCGATTATTGTAAGATTATAAACAATAACAATAAAGATAAAATGACCACAAAACTTTCATATGTCCAGTTTTATAAAATTACAGACCCACTTGCACAAAACTGATCGAATAAAAAGTCGGCTGGTGACCAAAACTGTTCGCAATAATGATGAGTACATTATAATATTTATGAAAGAATATCATATAACCAGTTCAGTACATACTTTCGAATACGATGTTCTGCAGTTTACAATTACTAATGCAAATAAGTAACTTCGTCCGTCGTGTAATCGAATTTCGGTATTCTTTGAAAACTATTAGTTTAATGAAGAATAATTTAATTACATATTTTGATAAGTATTTATTTTTACAAAAAGGTACAATTACAGATAACATACTGAAATTTATATGGATAACGAAATGATTATAACATTTTAAATCTACAATCCAATTATAAATTGTACACAACATTACCAATTTTAACTATACACAGTCTAGTGTGATAACAAAGTAAATCTTACATCTATGTATTCTACCATACATCTATGTTTCAGATATAATTTGTGTCTTAAATTTTCTTAGGCTCTCGTTAAATATGTCTTTTGTAAACACAGAATTCATTATAATACTTGCACATTCGATATAACGGATTGTTTTTTGCAACGTTGTTATTAACTGCTGGTAAATGAAATAATTGATTGTATTGTATCGTAGCAAACATGAAGTTACATAAAGTATACAAGAAATATATATATATACGTTTTTCTGTGCACTTTATATTGTTAAGTATGTTTATTTTTAGACCTATCATAGAATACATACTTTTTGATATTAATTCATTCAAATATACATAATTATTATTCTGTTCATATTTTCTTCGTCTCTATTGAATTAGGTAGCATATAATAAGTGAAAGTGCGCTGGTTTAAATGTTTTTGCCAAACTTATTAATTCCGTTACTTTTGAGTAATAAAATAATTTTACAGAAAAAGTACAGATCATAACAATGACACTGAAATCTCATGAGTACTTCTCGAGGTTTGCCCAGTCATACAAAAACATAAAATATTATAGGAAAGTTATGTTATTATATGTGTAACTAGATGCCAGCCAGGCTTCGCACGGTGTACTAAAATTATTCAGTATAATCTGTCAATATCTTTAAAAATTTCCCAAAATTTCTTCTGTCTCACTCACGTTTTTATATGGAGATGTTTTTACCCCAATTTTTCATACGATTTATCAAATGTTGTCTTTCATACAAACTTTCGCCTGATAATTAAAAAACACGACAAAAACTAATTAATCAAATAGGTGCAGACGTTCGGATGTAATGCGCTTACATTCGGCAATTGTATTTTCTATATATAAGATTATTCGATTTAACTGTGACTTATTTTATATTAGAATTTTATCTTCAGTTTTTCTTAGTTATACTTAGAATACTATATTTAATAAATAAGCAATTCATTTAATTTTTACTTGTCGAATAAACAGAAACACGTACTGTCTAGCTGTTGGGCTTTAAAATACCGTAGTCAGATAGAGGACAAAGCGACAATCTTGTAAACAAAGCGCTACACTGACCGGGTTAACCTTGAATGTTAAATACGCTTCAGATTTTCGCTAAGGAAAAATATGCCATTGATGCAGGCAGCGTGCGTGCGCTAAGTAACGGTCACCGCGAGCCGAATAAGTGGTTTAGCATCGTACGTGGAATGATAATGCTCGAGTGAGACATGTCACGCGATTGTGCTGCCCTGTCAGTACCGGACGCATGCATAGACCTACTTTCCAATCTCGTGTCCTTGAACCGTGGATGCGTTCTTGATTATATTAATAGTAAACTGTATTATGCCTAATAGATATAATTTTATCAAAACAAAAATTATTATTATCATATTTTGTGTAATTAACTAGTAAGTTTGATACATTATAAATATTGTAACCACTTACTGAGGTAAACGTATTACAGTGTCTCTAATATTATCATAAAAACCTTTTTGCGCAGTAATTGTAATATCTTATTTGGCATACATTCTTTAAAGAATTATAGGTGCTTGTCTGTAAAAAATGCCTAAATCACTTTTGGCTTCTATTAATAATAATGCCACTAATCTTCGAACGAGCAATTTTTATATAAAACGTATCTATTTTTGTTGGATCTATGAGTCACATGTTCTTTTTTCACTTTAGCAACTAATCGATAGTTTAATGTTTTATATGAAAATCATTCTAGTTTGCACAGTTGGAATGCATCCTCGATGCAATAAAACTCGGAGTGAAATCACCACTCGCCAAATCGCCAACTTTTTATCATTTCGATCAAATGCACAACAATTTGAAACGTATTTTAATAATTCTTTAAAATTCAGGTAATGGGCTCACCATGCAAATACCCGTGCCCATGAAACACCGTTACACATCGATAGGGACGCTAACGAACCGCTTTGCAAAATAAAGAAAGGCAATAATCGCAAACGGGAAATCCGATCAGGCCGTTGGCGCCCGCAACGGACGGGACGGCCGACTGCTTCGATGAGAAAATTCAGTTACAATGTAAATAACTATGTAAACTTAAACATTAGCGAATAATGTCGTCCATTCTACTTAGGATCGAATTAAAAAACTTGTTTGTGTCGAAGAAAGTTGCTCACAGGCTTCCAATCGAATCCACTTCAGATCGTATCGGGCGAGTTCTTAGTGCGATCGGCGTATTCAGTGTAGTGGATTTGAAGTTCACTTTCGTGATATGGCAAAATGCTTTCCCTGTCGCGCCTTTTCGCTCTGACATTTGTACTCTTCCTTTCTAGTTGTACTCTTCGATAATACAATCGAATCATTGCATTGTTTATTAACTAATTAAGACTAGCTGATACCCGCAAGTTATCTACGTCGTTTATTATCTGTAGCGTTTTTAATGAAAGCTCCCAGGCGGCTTGACTTTTTCTGACACTTCCAACAATTATCGTTATATTTCAATCAATTTACAAAAAGGCTGGACAAATTATATACCTAAACGTTCCTCGTGAATCACTCTATATATTAATAAAAATCGCATGAAAATTCATTCAATAGTTTTTCAGTTTATCGCGAACAGACAGACAGACGTGGCAGAGGACTTTGTTTTATAATATGTAGTGATAGTGATATTACAGTTATGATTTTTTTTTTTTTTTTTTTATCGTAGCTCACCAAAGTGACTGTACTGTGCCTGATGGTGAGCACAGTATAATCCAAAAACAACGGCGACTACCGAGATACACGCTATCCCTCATCACTCGCCGGTCGCCGCTGTCATGCCGGCTTGCATAAATGTCTCTTCACGTTACGCTTGAAGGACCTCATATTATAGGAAGGAGGGAACACACTGGCCGGGAGATTGTTCCATAGCTTCACGGTACGGCAGAGATAAGAAGTTGCGAACTTTTTAGTTCGTGCCCAGATAGGATTTACCGTAAAACTATGGCTCCGAAGCCCAGCGCGCGTGGTTCGGGTATGAAAAGGAGAGGAAGGGATTAAATTAAATTAGATTAAATTTCATAAAACATTAAATAATATCCAAAAAGAATGCATCACTTTACAGCTATTTATGCTAAAAGCGTAACTTATCACTGCATCTAAATTATAAGACGTAAATTTGCTGGTTTCTTCACAGTCCTTGCTTTCAATTCGTTTCGTAAATTACATTGTGGCGAATATAATTCCACAAAATCAATTTCAATGTGCTGTTTTTGTGCGTACAAAAACGTAATACATACAGGTACATTAGGAGGATATCGACTATATGCGAGAAAGAAAATATTGGTATACTTTTTACTATAGCCAATATGCATTAAATCATTTGAGTACCACGCTAGAGTACACAACGTTTTAAATAAGTATTCCATTCAAGAGGCGCTTCATCATCTCTCCTTGTAAAGTACTATTACAAAATAAGATTAACAATTTTCTCACGTCCGCATCAAGATCGAGTTAGGCGACAACAACCTCTGCAAAAAGTAAGTTGAAAATCTAATAGAGTTTGTGGCAAGCTGGCTATTTGTGTTATTTTTTAGTTTCGTTGATGCTGCGGAGAAATGCTATGTAACGCTCGCGAACGAAGACGGAGCAACCCGACATTACTGTAATAACACCGAACCGCCCTTCTGTCATTACTCTATACACTTTCCTCGCGTAACTAAAGATAGAACGTTTTTTTATTTCTCCGAGGTAATATTCCACACAAACGCATTTCATTGTGCTCTAATGCAATTCTTTGATTTCCAAGTTAAATAAATTGCGGCGACTCTTCCTATTATCTTAATAATATTATAACTCCCACACAAATAACTATAATCATGTCTACTTTTAGAATTAAAGGAAATTGGATCTAATTCTGTGCGTGAGGTGTAATCATACTGGTTTACATGACTTCCTTTAAATTAACATTCACCTGCAGATGAAAGTATAAGTCTTAATGACAATTTCAGTCATGAGATGAGCGTTACCATATATAAGAGCTTTCGAACATGAATAAGATTAATTAGAATACATACAATAAATATATGTATACCTTGAAGACCAAACATTGGAGACTCAAATGGCATGATAATATCACAAAACAAAATCATGGAACTAACTAGTTACGGGAATAATGATTGTCTCTTAATGTCTTAACTTAGTGTCAAATAAATGTTCCTTGGAAATGTGGATATGCATTTACTATAGACTGTTTATTCTTGATACGATATTTCTAAATTATGTTACGTTGTCTTCTTTCAATATGTGAATAATTAGTATAGTGTATAATTTCATAAGACTTCCTATTTCTTGTATTAGTATACCTAATACTTATTTCATAGTATGGCTATAGTTGTAAAAATGTTATGTAATTTTGTTGATTCGTTTTATATTAAAACGTAAATTATATTTATTGTAATGAAGCTTGCTGGCCGCTCAATTCCATTAATAACATCGCAGAATCCGGATTACTCGTTTGATAGATTCCCACTCTAATGCAATTATACATCCACAAACCATTACATATTAAATGTATGTTAACAATCATTAGATGAACGTTGTCGATGGCTTGGTAACTGTAATTATACCAAACAATCTTTGAAATGCTTTTGACTCAGCAATGTTGCAACACACTCTTTTACTTTGTCGGTGGTTGGTATATAAAATAACTTTCTTCGTTCAGTGCGTTTTGCTAAAGCATTAGAGCAATCAACATTAATATATATCAGGATGCGTTAATTGGGGTGGCATCGGGAATCATTTGCCGATAAACCTCTCTCTAGGCGGATACATTTGCGTTATAGTGCAGTATCGCGCGGGCAATCGTAACCTCTCCCGCATAATTGGCGTGTGGGTGCGACGGCGGCGGCGCGTTATCCCGATCGCCACCCACCGACGACGAAGCAAAGTCTGATTAGATAGTTCAATACCAACACCTCCGACCTGGGCACCACCTCCCAGCTACCGAGACAATGCGGCTAACTGGGATAATTATGATACTATCTTTTAACTAATTAGGAATCCATATTAGTGAAGCCACTCTTCTTGATGAAAAAATATTAGTTATGAATGAGGCTTAGTTAAGTGTAGTAAAGCACAATGCAGCATTTATTTGAAAAAATGAGTATTTGTGATTTTGAACAATTTTATTCATATCATTAAGGAACAATAAAAAAGAACGATATAATTAATTGTTATTTGTTTTACTAGATGTATTTCAAGTGATCTTCCACTACTGTACTGTTCAAATCATTTGGGATAGAACTTCGCACTATAACCATTAAATTATTTTTAATAGAAGTAAATATCATATAAATTAGATTCCTTGGTATGGATATGATCTGTGTTTATTAAAATATACGCGTTCAGATGGATCACTATTATCGAAATAAACGATAACTATTGCAAAAGAAGATATTTGTGATTTCATTATAAATATAAATTAAAATAGTTAAGAGCGTTTCAATAATAACAGTCATTTAAGTTAAATAGGACGCGTAGGAAACGAGAGTATTACTTCAGGGCATAAAACAGCACACTGTACTCATTGCTGCATTAAAACGAAAAATGATCCACCGGTTATAATGAATGAGTTAGTATTCATAAAATATGTGCTTTACAAGTTTAGTGCCCTCCGGCGCAATAGAAAACTATCGAGCAACAACGCAACTAACATCCATCTTAACAACGTCTTTCCTGCGCCTGTCTAGAACCATTCATAAATGTACGTAATAATAATAATTTATGCCCAGACCTTGAACTGTACGCTCACAGTTTTTACTGAGATTCTGTGTAATTTTAACAACCTTAATAAATCAAAAAATTATTATCCTAAAGCCGTAATTCGGTTTCTACTATATCCATGTAAGCCCTAGATTGTCCGTGAGTATTCACACAGGTGTTATCTACAATAATGTGTACCATCATACCATATGTTGTTAAATACTATCGCAAGTTATTGTGTATATGATATAAAAACTGACTTTATCTCAAGGCAATATTATTGACAGTTATTGATAAAATAGTATGGGGTCGTAGGTGTTCCGTAAGTTATGCGATCGTAAATCAATACTTTAGTGGGCTAGGATTAATGCAAAGCATATTTTTGAAACTTTCTCTCCGCAATTACAGCAGATATCAGAACACTCACTAAAAAAAAATATTGCCACTACCTATGTAATTATTAATTTTCTTTTACTTTCGTTGATAAGGAAACATTTCAAAAATTACTTTATTAATTATTAATTATGAGGGAGAAATCAAATCTATATTAACACGGGCGAAGCTTTTTTTTTCGAACTGATTTCGAGCTATTGAGCTACCAACGTCTTAACAGCTTCACCCGACTACCACGAGCGAAGCCGCAAGCAAAATCTAGTGTGGTATAAAAGTTACGCGCCTTGCGATCTTTTTCTCATGTTGTCACAAAATCACAAATGCAAGCAAGCATCGTTCTACTGAAACACAAGTAAAGGAAAGTCTTAAATGACCGCGAAGAAACAAATCGATTGCGGTGTAAAATAGCGGCACGCGCTAATGACATTCCACATTCGTAGCGCGCCAAATAATGAACAGAACTTAAACCATATTTGGGTCACACACTGATTGTTGCTAATAGAAGTGGTGCTGAGTTACCGCAAGTAATCTAACACGAGACATAAGACGACTCATACTAATTTGTTAGCTGTGCTTTCGAGCTGCGGTAACACGAGCGCGGGTTCAAACAATTTTGCTACTGTAACGCATCGTATGCAGGGTCGTAATAATATTTAATACTTGTTTGAGTAATTAGTCTGTGTGATTAGTTTGTGTCCTATTTTATTATTATACGTACGTTTAATCATATGTTTCGTGAAAAGTAGTATTTTATAATTGAAGTTTTGTTTATTGAGTGGCAGAAGTTAAACAGGGTTCGTCTTCGGTAGTACGACCACCGCACATGTTATTGCTGTGTGTCGCTCATAAACGTGTAGTTAACAGCTCTCAGGTACTATATTATATGTACTATAGTAATCTATGTTAATTGGCCTCAGAAATACAGCCTTGAGTTTGGATGTATATAGGCTATAGGCTGCAGTAATCAATTAATATTAACTAGAGTATATGCCTATTTACTGTTTTACAATATAAAAAAGCAAATAAGCATTGGACAGAACTTTATTGAATTTAATGTTTTATCTAAAACTTTATGTGAACTAAACTTTTATTATAGTCTCTAATAAAGTCTAGTAGATCTTCCTTTGTTTTATTTATAGTCTTGTCTATAATATTGTTTTTATACTACTAATATTAAAATTAAGACCGGTAGAGTAGATAATTAAAAAAAAAAACAATAGTATTAAAATTTACATAAAAAGTGGATATTGACATATTAGTTAGTAGATAATAGTAATTACATATTTCCGAGGGGACAAATTAACCTTCACGCGAACAAAATTGGAGGTAAAAGTTAGTGTAGCATAAAAAGAGCTTTTAAAATTTTAATTGCAATTTGTCGTGTCAAGAAACCTCAGAGTAGTTGATTAACCATTCAGCATTTTTTTTATATTTTATGTTTGTTTTTAAGTGTATAGTTAGCCTTATTCAAGAGGCATCGTTTATGACTCGTAGTTATTTAAAAATAATTAGTCATCGTCACAGTACATTAACTTTTATTAAATTTAATATTCCTGTCGTAATTCGAGATTTTCAATACCTTACCGCAACCGCAACCCTTCTGCGTGTTTGCTTCGTTAATTCTGTTGAAGTACACTTTTTCTCGGCACTTAATCGTAACCACAAATATTAAGTATGTAAGTGTTTACATTATATATTTTTTGTCTTTTCTTTAATATGACAAATTGGTAGCCTTTTACTTCAAACTTCGTGTAACATATAAAAGCTGTTATGTGTATATATGTACCTAGTATTTGATTTAATGCGGGTGAGGTCACTGATTTTGTTTTATTTTCTAAATACTGGTCATCGTCTAATGGTCATTAGTCGACCATATTTCAATATGAAAGAAAAAAAAGCAGTGTTTCCATATTGTTTTCGTAACACTAAAGGTCGCCAGTATCTAATGACGAAAAACCATAAAGAAAATCGAATAGGAAACAGAGGAAAAATATGTTTATAAGTGTTTAGTCTATACTGTACAATACCTTTTTATATATAGATTACTATAGCAAAAATTGCATCGTATAATATATTTTTAGTTACCTTATGTAATATTTGTATGTCGCTCAAGTACAATTGCTTTTTTCTGATTGAAGATTAGTTTAATATTAAACAAAATCAAATATCGTTTATTCCATATTACCAATATTACTATATTTTTTTATTTTTACATTTCAAATGGAGTACAGGGAGCTCTCAATTAATGACAATGATGTCAACTCCCAAAATAACTTATCTTGATGATTAGTAACTATGATTAATTAAAATATTGATATCCTAAATTCTTATTTTGCGGTTCTCGAGGCCTCGTCTCAGAAAGTATTAGATGTAGTCCATTTCTCGGATACAAGTATACTATATGCCTTATCTGTTGACCCGTAACAGTAAAAACAGAATAGATACTGAAATATTAATGGCTCGAAAAATTTATTCATTTTCTACTTTTAAATTTTATATAAACGACAAAATTACCGATACTTGTAACTTAAATAAAGAATATCATATAATGTGGTGATTGAAGTATAACTGTTGAAGGTTTTTAATACAACATCCGAATGCAATCCAGATGAATAGCACACATTGTGTTCGTCGTCTACGGTGCAGGTTGCATAATGTGTCAACCGTGGGAGCGAGCACAGAGAGTGGCGCCGTTATGCGACGCACGCCGTCGATACCGTTTCATTGCTGATTTTTATTACAATATTCGCGTGTATCATTCGTAATCGATCCGAGCACGTTGCAGCCGCTATAACTTGATCTACTTACAACCTATCACCAGGCAAAAAAAAATGCTTTACAGTCACGAACTCATGAACTCTTACACGTTGTTTCACATTAAATTATTGCTAATATCATTGATTGTATTAGAAATAAGTATAATCATCACATCGATTCGCCAATTAAGTGTTTTAACGAATTTTCATAAGTTTATAGTAATTACAGAGGCGAAATGAATAAAAACCGATACAGGTTTCTAACTCAAGAGTATTTTTCTTATTGTTAACGATGACCGCGAACTGTACAACGGTATCCGGCCGACGAATTTTCAGTGTGGTCTTGTTTTCTTTTATACTTTTTATAGGTTTCAGCCGGTAAGCAAGAGCCGGTTTACTATAAATAGTTTTTTGCCTAAATTGTCACCGTTAATCTGGGTGAGGCCGCGTAAAAATATGAAAACTCGGTGGAACCTTCCATGTTTTACATCGCAGTATTTTTTTTTAGAAATAGTTTAAAATATTTTGTGGTGAGATCAGAGAGGCTGGTCTTCAAAATTTGCGAATTATTACCGTTTCGGTATATGGACATGGCACGTTTACAAAAGATGAATCAGACATGAAGGTTTACACCCACAACTAAGTTATTGTGTCCAAACAGTACATCGGCCTCTCATTTCCATACTCACCTCATTATACCAAACTTAATTGTAGTTATTACGTTCCCATCCGTGTTTAATGATGTTGCTAAAATAAAATTTAAATTTACAGCTATTTCTGAAGCGGAACTGTTTATATATTACTAAATGTTTTTAAATTCCAATAAATATTTCTTACTAGTTTTGTTATGGTTATAAGTAGTAAGTGGTGTTTGAGTATTTTTAGATTAAAAATCAAAGAAGCATTACTAAATATCTCTGAAAATCTTAGTCTGAAAGTTCACTATTTCTTGTTATATGTAAATAACAGTGCACAGCCACCAGATCTCAAAAGTTAATTTATTTGTTCAGGTATCTTGACTCTGCTTGGTTGGATATCGATCCCAGAGTCCATGACGCGGAAGATAAGTTTTCTAATAATTACACCACAAAACAAATTTTGTTATATAACTTTAGTAAAATAATTTAATAATACATTCATACTTTTTAATAATAATGATTATGATATATTTCACATTAACTATAGATTATTTCATTAACGTGGATTTAAATAGCATTTCAATTAAGATTTAAAATACCGTGTTGTATAATCGGCTTAATAAAGTTGGATTAAATCTGTAAATCTTCGTCAGAATTCATTCATTTAATCCAATAGTGATGAAAGCAATAAATATAATGGACACTTGCTAAGGGAAGCGCTGATGAAAGCTTTAGTGGGCGCAACAGCACCGCGGTTGAGTTTATTCAACCCGCGGCAACGTAATTAAAATCTTTCATGGAAGGCACGCCTGATGAAATCCCTCCTAACCTGGCTCACGACCGAGCAGAGCAACCAATTTACTTCTCTATATAAATAAGAGATCTACTTAAGCCAGACTTGATAAAGTCGAATGTAATAAAACAAAAATAAAGTTTACATACACAAGGCGAAAATACCTGTAAAAAAATTACTTTAAACTACGCATCAGAAAATCTTGCTAATTTGGTATAATATTATTACTTAGAAAGAAACCTGCGAAATGAAATCAGTAACCAAATCCCACATATAAAATTAATGTCGAATGCAAGACTGTAAGATGTTTATGTATTTATATAAAATTGAATGATACTAATCATGACTGTAACGGATAGCTCGATAGTTGCATCCACATAAATCATCTTCAATTCACCAAAGATTTGCTACCGACACGTCGGTACAATACCTCGAAGCTCCATCAAACTAATCAGGAAATCGGAACGCGGTATCGCCTTGTACTCGATAGTGGCGAGTGGATATGGCGTGTCACTGTCTCGCGCGGAGTCACGAACCACCTCCAATCAATTGCTGTTCTCACGTGACCCTTTTAATTATAATCTCGACCCGTAACAGGGTCGGTAGAATCCATCTATCCGAGAAATTGGTATTTTTGACGTTTAATGCTAATTGAACGAAAGGACATGTTTTGCTTTTTATATCGAAGTTTCAACCGTTGACATTACTAGAAACCGCCCGAGACTACAACTGCGTAAAAGTTCAATGTACAACTTAATAATAATAAATTACAACCTGGCGCCACCTAGAGGCCAATTATAATAAAATTGATAGCCAACTTTCATTATAAGCGATCAAACGGTGTTGCAGTTTCTCGATCTCAGACAGATCAACATTAATTTATATATAAGATCACATTTTAATTATTAAAACCTAGATGTTACCCGCCCAATTCGCTATGCATTAAATAAACTTTTAATTTAAACAAAAAAATGACAAAAGTTCAATGGAATACAAAAAATAAATGGGCTAGAACTATCAACGGAAAAGTCGGCATCGAATTTTAGATCATCGTTCATCGAACGTTCAGTAGTTTGACGTGACTGAGTCTTAAAGGAAATATATTTCGTTATATATATATAGATAAATCAAAATCTTACTACGATTTCGTTTACCTGAAATGCAAGATCTCGCTCTAGAGCACATTCGAGTCTCCTATTTACCGAACAATTGGTTGTTAATTGCAATTACATATTTTCAAGTAATTGAGTTTTTGAAAATAGACTTCTATTTGTGAAATAAGTTAAAAGGTAATAATATTATGTCAACAAGAAATAGACACACCAACTATGGAAGTGGCAAAAAATATGTTGTTTCCAATTATACAAACAAAAAACTTATTAATACATTTTTTCTCTAAAAATGGCATCGTTATCTAAATAATCTTCTTTAATATGTAATAATATACATATTTATACTAAACTAGCGGGTCCGGTGGACGTAGTCCCACACTAATAATAAAAAAACAAATGATATGCCTAAAACTTCTTCCTCGTGAATCACTCTATCTAGTGGTGAAAACTGCATGAAAATCCGATCAGTAGTTTTTGAGTTTATCGCGAACAGACAGACGTGGCAGAAGACTTTGTTTATAAAACAAATGTATTGATTACAAAGAAAATAATAATATCACATTAATATACTACCAATAGATATAAAGTGACATTATGAAAATATTGCATTTTATTATTATATTTCATACAATAAAGGTGATCACTCTGTACAACACCAATAAATCGTTTGTAAATCATAGGCCAATAAAAGTAGCCAATCCACAATAAATAACATACAACATAGTCCAGTGAGTATCAAGTTGCAAATTACATGTTACAAAATGTCCAAATAACAAGTCATTAATAATTAAAAACAGGTCAATAAGAGATACTTAGTGAAATCAAGAAATAACGTAACTATATTTTTCCGTTTTTGTCATATCTATGTACATAAAGAGAGTTATAAACACCTCAATAAAAAACTTCCCGGGATCTCAAAATCACCAAACCGTAACACCTAAAGTGCAAATTAGGGCCAAAATGTATTATGAAAATTTGCACAGAACGGTAAAATATTGAATTGAGTCCAAAGAACTATAATTCCTGTACTGTTTCAAGATGTTTGACCTCGTTGCTCTGAATAACATGTAAAGGTATAAACTCTTTTATTAGATAGTCACGTATGCAAAAAATTCTGTTAAAAGAATAAACTGGTATATTTCTAAATTATTTTGTTTAGTGAAAATATAATTTCACGACGTATAAAATCTCTAAATTCAATGAATTATACAAAAATAATATACACATTTTGTAGTTTAACCTCTATACTTCATATTTAACTAATCAGCAATACCACAGGCGTCGCCATCTAGTTTTTCATATATATATTTTTTTCACTTTTTAACAATCTTTTTAATAGGAAGAATTCCTTGGGAATTTGAAAATATTCCAACAGAACTAAACTTAACATATATTTCATATTATAAGCCACTATTAACCTATTCCCAAAAAATGGATCTAGAGAAACTCCATCTATCTAGAGAACTAATCGAAATATATTTATCGAACACAGTTTGTATGAGGAGTAATACATAAGTACTTTTTAAACTTTATAAAAAATAAGTATTCGTTTTATTCAATTCAATTAAGTCACTAATTTAAACTGTATTCAAAGAATTTAATCTCGTCTTTCCATCGTTTAACTCAGTTCAAAAGTATTGAAGCCTACAAAGAATCTTTTTTCGAGTTAAAAAGTATATTTTTTTACGCCAGTACACGCTCTTTTTTGTTTTGGCTTCTTCTGTAACAGGCCATTTTGCGCGGGTGGCGATGCGTACAAAATAAAACAATTGTTGTTAAAGTATCGCGATAACATCACGTAATTAAAAATTATACAGCAGTTCCATTACAAGATCTTAAAAAATTATACGTCTATAATTTACCTTTTAAATACTACCTCACTCTTCAAATATGGAAAACATTGAAAATAAAATTTACCGATTTAACTCCAAATATCACGTTTATGTAGAAAAAAAAAGGTAAAAACGTTAGAAAGACGCATTTACGTTTTAATTGAATATTTGATAGCAACATCAAGAGCTCACGCAGTCACAGTTCCTACTTCTAAATATTATTGACAACTTTCTTTTACTGTGCAGGACCACCATGTAGTGCCACCATTACTAATAAGAAGTTGAACGGCTGGACAGATTTTGACGAATTTTTTTGTGTATGTTCAGGTGGATTCAAGAACGGTTTAGATTCAAGATTGGAGCAAGTAGGTGGCAGTGCGGTTGACTTTTAAAAATTTTTATTTTCAAGCAGGACAAGGTTCGCCGGGCCTACTGGTTATCATAAAATATTGAAATACCATTATTTATCGGCGAATTTTGAAAATATAATATTAATAGTCATAATAATAGGTTAACGAATAATAAATATGATCGTGTACTGTTTTATGTTACAAATTTTATAGCAATGCGTTCTGATTTACCAATATCGTAGTACGCTGAAAACAATTTCTAACAATTTTGTTGCAACAATTGCGGTTTTCAATATGACCGTACGCCTTAGTATAAGTTCTGGAAAATGGAAAATGCTCTTCTACATTATGAGATCTTCATCGCCCAAAGAATTTGTGTAACTTTATTCTCAAAATCATTGAGTAAGATGAAAATATCATTCACGAAATCCTCGTAAATTAAATGATAAAATGTCAATTGATGTGTATTTTAAAACTGAACAGCTCCAGCTAATTTATTAATTAGCTTGTAATTTATTTAACGTTAATTTTTTTGAATACAGTCCACATAACGTTCATAATTTTATAGATAAATTGTGATTGACAGTATAGTTGGATACGGTTAATAAATTTAATGTGATAAGTTTAATTGTTTTCTCTTAATAAAAGAGCTAAAAATTACTTTGTTTATACATTTAATTCCTCGCGTTTAAGAGTAAAACTTTTTAAAAAGATATTAAAATTTAACGAATATTTGAAACTTTTCACAGTTTATTAGAATAAATTAAGGTTTTTTTTTATATTTCGGTGTTTCTCTGGTGTTGTATTTGATATATAAAAATATAACAGTTTGACTCATAAATCGCACCCAAAAAGCAAGACTGCGTAACGTTCAACAACCAGACAGAATGTCAATTATATTAGGAAAAAACCGTTACACCAAATGATTTTTTTTTGGCTCACATCGCATCTCGTTCCAAAGCGGGCGTGGAAGTTTGCTTTGAGAGAAATGCTTATTCACCACTTAAATTTGAACAGGTCTAAATAAAACGATAGATTCAAAGCCATGACGGTTCTCTTTGAATTAGGGTTCTACTTGATTTTTTGTCTCGGAGAAAGTTGGTGTGAATCATCTTTGTCGTTAATAATATAAATACATCAAAGAGGAATTTTAATCTAAGTATAATAGTATTGAGTCGGTTTTAACTTGATTTATGTGTATAGTTCAAAATCATGAGTGTGTTAGTAATCGCTTAAGAATTGAATGAAAGAAATATTTATTACATATATATATATAAAAGTGCTTCTCGATTCTATAACATATAACATACTAGCGGGCCCGGTGGACGTTACCCCGCCCTGATAATAAAAAAACCTTGACAAATTATGTACCTAAACCTTCCTTATGGATCACGTTATCTAATAGTGAAAACCGCATGAAAATCCGTTCAGTTGTTTTTGAGTTTATCGCGAACAAACAGACAGGCGTAGAAAAGGACTTTATTTTCTAATATATAGTGATACCACAATTGAATCTCGTTGAAATCTTTTACTTGTTAGATTAGCACAACCAAAATAATATGCGAGATCTACAGAGAATGTAACACAGACTTGTATTTAAATATCTTTACATTTTTTTTAAATATTAATAATAGTATCTGGTGGTTATTATAATTTAAATTCTCTAGTAACAAGAAAGTCGCTAGTTTTAAGTACGCACATTTTCCTTTTAATTAATTATTGAATCGATATTATGAAAGAATTATACTGATTTATTCTCCTGTAGTATAATAAAAAAGTAAAAATCATTATTACAGTTAATGGTAAATGATACTACTAAGAACGATTTAAATCAAATCTTAATATTAATTTACTCTTAATATTAAGACTGGGGTAAGTTTTTATTTTAAGAAGTGCATGAAAGCACTATCGCTTTAGACGCGATTGAAAAGAATTGCGGATAAAACAAGCTTTCCGCACACGTAACGGTACTGAGGCATAACACATTTATGACTTTTTTCTTGGTTCTTGTAATGCGCATAGAATACTGCAGCAAATAATCCCATAAAAAAAATCCACCATAACCTAGTGATTACATGAATTCTGCAGCAAATTTAGAAGTGGTAAATCGTGACCATACAATTTCTGCTTATTATTGTATGTTAATTTTCATTCAAACGAATTAATCATGGCGTGACTGTAACTTATTGTAAGCATAAATATATCGTACAAGGTAATCAGTTGAAATTGTCCGACCAACCACTACGAAATATATATCCATATTATTGTCCATTAAAGGTTGCGTGAATATCCCTCCAAAATGAGAATTGTGATTATAAAAATAATCAAAATTAATACTATACAATTATTATGCTTTTTATCACATACATACCTTCTAAGGATTTTTCAAGGATATTCGGAAGGGGTGCGGCACGTGATATAGTTTAAACTAATATCTACACGCTGTTCATGAACTTTTCACTGTTCGTATATCACAGGCAGGTCGCACAGTCCTCGGCATAAAGCGCGCTGCGTTGGTCGCGAACCAAGAGTCGCGGCCACTCTCGACGAGACACTGAACTTGCAGGAGTGCGTCCCAACGGTTATAACATAACACGTCTGACGTAACCTTAACCTTGCAAGAAGAAGAGGAACGAACCGCCGAAGGACGGAGAGAGAGAGCGATAGGTCAGAGAGAAAGGGAGAGACAGTCGCGGTCGGCAGACGGACGTTCGGACATCGCGCCGACGACGACGCGCCGCTCCGCGCCGTCCTGCGGATGCCGTCGAGTCGCGCCGCTAGCGTTGCCTTACAACCAAAGTTGCATTTCCTATATGTACTAATTACACTTCACAACAGTATGCCCTCGAATAAAAATACGATTTGAAAAT
The DNA here is from genome assembly GCA_036509395.1 of Antheraea yamamai. Lineage (NCBI taxonomy): Eukaryota > Metazoa > Arthropoda > Insecta > Lepidoptera > Saturniidae > Antheraea > Antheraea yamamai. The sequence continues at coordinate 9,685,633 of AP028429.1, forward strand.
AATGTCCATACAAGTCATCATACCTAAGCTACGAATCATAAAATATTCTTCACTATTATTCAATTTTTATTTAGCCTTTATTCAACCTTTCTAAACAAAAAAATACAATACAATTTTTACCGAGAAAAAGTAAAGCGTTTTAAATGAACGTGCGCTTCAGTGTTCAATTGTTAACTTTAATTGCTCCATCTACTATTTTTATTCATGTTGAAAAATTAAAATATAAAAGCATTTCACTTTCAAGTCGAACAATTGTGTTGAAGACGTTGCTGTTTAATGACATACTTATTTCAACTTTACAATGAATCAATTATGTTGTCGACGCTCAGTATTCTAAATATCACGCTTTGATCAATACAGAACTATATTTGGCCTTTAGGAAGACGACGTTTTTCCTCGTCAACTATTAAAAGCTTGTCTAGCAACCTCATCCATGTAAAGTTAGAACAATAAGCGCATCGTTCAAATTTTGAACGTTTGTAGTAGGATGCGATAATTAATTGTATAAAGCTAATATAAATTGTAAGACTACTTCTTTTGTGAGACTACTTCAAAATGTTATAAATAAAATTTACATGTTATATTCTCTGCAAGATGGTGCCTGCACCTTCATTTTTTTCATGAAAATAGTTTTGTTATTTAATGGAGACTAGTTATCATGTTTCATTTGGATTGATTTTGGATTGTCTTTTATTTTTCATCGTAATTTTGTTATTACTACGTAACCACTGTAAACTCTTAAATGACTTTAATATGCCTCCATAACATTTTCTCGTCACCAGTTAGTTCCTACAGAAAAGCGGACGTAATACTCTGGAAAGTCTTTTATATTCCAATGAAAGTCACTTTGAAATTGGTTCAGTAAATGCCGATATTAGACCAGATAAATAATAGATACTTCAATTTTATTTCTATATATAGATTCACAGGACTAAATATAATAATTTAACTTTTATATTGATGTTCGTTGATCACTACCTATTATAAAACAAAGTCCTCTGCCACGTCTGACTGTCTATCTGTTCGCGATAAACTCAAAAACGTCAGAACGGATTTTCATGCGGTTTTCACCAGTAGATAAAATGATTGATAAGGAAGGTTTAGTTAGGTATATAATTTCTAAAGGTTTTTTTTTGTTACTATAGGGCACGGGCGGTAGAACGTTCGTCAGGCCCACTAGTTTAAATTTTAAAACTGAATCACACCGCTACTCACCAAAAAAATTTTTTCCCGATATAACAGACAACATATAGATTCATAACACTGTGTATGATTTTTAATTTGAAGTAAAAGATAAACTAAATTAAAAAAAAATATCCGTTTATTACTTTTAGTTTATGCAAATTGTTCTGCTGACGCCTATATATACATAATCTGCGGAGGTTGTAAAACATGTGTTGGTTTTTCAGCTAGTTTTTGTCCCAAATTCATTTTTTACTTTTGAAATATATTATGAACAATACTTAACTTCAATCTTTTTATAGAGGCATTTACAACATTTGACTTCTGCCAGTCCTCAGGCCAGTTACAGGAGAGGTACGAACGATATTAAAAATAATTAAAACAAATGATATGAAACAGCATTATATTTCGCAATATAATCATCATATGATATCCATATATATAGATAAGTTTTGATATATAAAGGACTATAAGAAATCGATAAACTTTAACACCGTTTGGCCGATCATCATTAACAATATTACATCTGTGTGTTTTTTATGTTTTGTTTATGGTTTTTATGCTATCCTATTTGCTATAACTTGTCACTAGATAATAATATAGATACATCTGTGGCATTTAACCGATCGTCATAAAAATTGGCGTATATAAATATTTAAACTCTGAGAATATTTATAAAATGTCCATTTTCAATATAATTAATTATTAAATCAGATATTAACTAGTTAGTAATTTATACAATGTGATAACGGTTTTTATATCATAGTATTGAAATTTTATATTTAAAATTATTGTGAAAAGTTATTTAGCTATATGGAAATGAATAATACAACTGTTGGACTCTTAAAGATGTAACTTGATTATGAATATGCTTAGAATGCAAACGCTAATTTTGCTTGTGTGTTTTGAATATATATTCCTCATATTGTCTTGTATGTGGACCATAAATAACGTCCTTTATTTTACTGACAATTAGAAATACGATTTCACAATTATAACGCCTATCTAGTGTACTTGTTTAGTCTTAATGATTGATTCACAAAACGATTTTATTAGAGTAGCGTCGTTAGTGGCTTTCTTTTAAAATGATTCTTTTTAATACCAAAGCGATGAAAAAAGACAGACAATCTATTTAATGTTAAGTGGCCGTCTCGTTTATGTAGAACAACGGTACCAGCAGTGTTGCAATTAAATTGACGTCGTTTTGTATATTTATCATTGTCTTTTATAGAATCCCCTGTAATATCGCTGTGAGAAACGACAATAGATAACCTCCTTCATAGTTCTAAGCGATGTGACTAATATATCCAGGAAAACATTTGTGTTGTGTTGTGTATTTAAATTGCTCGCTTGTATAATAAAAAATGTAAGAGTTCGATATGCCCGTAAAAGAACTAAATAAAAAAAGAACACTACTCTGCATGCGGTGGAACACGCACAAAAACAGAACTAATTTTCGGTCTGTCTTATTTTATAGAATACATAGTTGGCCTTAATTAAACTTGAAACTTTATTTTTAGTTATTTTTACATGAAATGAAATGGAAGGTAGACCGTTCTTAATTCCAATATATTGATATTACTTTCTAAGAAGGTCGGTAAGTTTAAAGACCTGTTTTGATGGCTGCCTTTGTCAGGATAATATATTAAAGATGTATGTGTAGGTGGTAGAGCCACGCTGAATCTATTACCGGTTTCAGCATGAATGGGTGGGCTCGGCCGGGGTAGTACCACCCTCTCACAGAGAACCGACATCAACTAACAGTGCTTGCATTGTTGCGTTTCGTTCGGCCAGTGAGAGCGACGGAGGGCCATCTCCCCCACCCTTCCCTCTTCCCCCTCCCCCCAAACACAGGATGGCAACACATTTACGACTCCCCTTGTGTTGCATGTGTTTATGGACGGTGGTGATCGCTTAACATCAGGTGACCCACCTGTTCGTTTGCATCCTATGATATAAAAAATAATAATAATTAAAGAGTGACCTCAAATAAAATCAAACTCCAATAATTAAATCCTCCTCTCATGAACTGAAATGTATTTAATGTGTTTTTGTCTGCTGCAATTTAGAGTGAGTCTTCTCTAGGTTTGGCGTGCTTACCTCCATAGACGACGTCTTCATTTAACATCAGATAATATTGTGGTCATATGCTAAAACCTATAAAGTATTTAAAAGAACAGTCAGTGCATATTCAATTACCAAGATGCATGTAGGACGACAAAACAGCGGCTACTACCGAAGCATTTTACAGACTGCATTGTGTGGTCACAATAAAACATGCTTCGTGCAATGTACATATCTACTGAGTAAATGCATACATATTACTTGTTGATATAAAACTAATTTAACAGTATATAATGTACACTTTCTTGTATTCAATTTCGTGTATATGAGGAAAGCTACGAATTAAATGTTATATAGTACTATTGTTACTATCCGTCGATGTTATTATATTATCATAACAATTTAGTCGTATATGTTATTAGTCGGAAAACTTCATTTACAATATGCCTCAAAAAACGTGAATCCCCATGCTCTCTTTTTAATTCATATGAAGTTGTTTTCCTTGATGACGTCTATTTTCACACGGTCCGACATGCAACAGAACCGATCTTAATCAACGGGCGGTGATTTTTTACAATACCTTCGTGAACCAGGAAATTCTCTTGATGCAATGCGAATATAAAAAACTATACATTATATATATGACATGTAATGATTATCTGTTTACCGTATGAAAGCTTGAACTTCTTCAGTTCAAATTGATTACTTATGTAAGCACATGCTTATGATTAAAGGCTAACTTTGCATTAGAAACTTAGCTTTTGTCTTTCACTTAATTTTGCGAAAATGTTTAAGTTAAAAGAAGGTGATACAAGACACAACTTACCAATTTATACATAGTTAAATTAACTATCCTTGAATTACTTTTTTCAGATATATGATTTGAGTTTAGATGATTTAACATTTTTTGAGAACTTTCAGTTTTCTCCCTACACTCTGCTAGACCAAGGAGTCGCCTATTTAATTTTTTTCATGTTATTTTAAAGCATATTGTGGTCAAACTTGAAGCGTCCAAAAGTCTTTGAAATTTTTGTGGCATAACTTAACACTTTTTCATTAATTAATTTTATTTTCACTGACTTTTTTCAGTTTCAATCTCATATTTTGTTTTGTTTAAAGCTTCTTGTTGCTTTATATTTATGTTCTTACCATGCACGTGGCTCGTTAAATAGGAAGGAGAAGATTTGTATAAAATGATGGTCACCTCTCTCACCGCGCAGCTTCTGCAACTAAAAAACTTTCAAGTGTAGTTTAATACGTATTAAATATATACATGCTATTTAGTTTTATTTTTTACTGTGACCCTTGAGTTGTTGTTGTAAAAAATAATTGCCTAATTTTTCTTTTTTAATCGACGCTCAAAAGGCAGATTTTCCACCGTCTACATACTCTTAATATCAGCATTTTCGAAGCTTTTATCTTAGTGATTCCATACGCTACATCTGAATCTATTATCTATATTTGAGTATATCTATGATAGTGTCGGGAACGTATTACGTCACTAAAAACCGCTACCATTACAGACCAAATTTTATAGTGTATAGAGTAGATGGTTACAATGTGTTCAAACAAGCATCACAATTTTTTAATGCTCTTTTTATAAGATTTACGAAAGATTAACACTAATCGGTAAAGCTTTTGAGTAACATAGCTATAAATGAAAACTGATCGTCTTTCATACGAATAAAATAAACAATACGGCTATTTTTATTAGTAAATCAGAAAAAATATTTTTTTTATTTTGTGTTTTCAACTATTAGTATTACATTTCTATACAATATTTTTTAACCTTTATATTATTGAGAATTTGGCTTTCCAAAAAATCGTTATTTATCAAATGCCTACGCAGTTCGAATAATCTGTTTGCGATTGATTAATTAATCGATCAGGCTAGTAATTTAAAAACTGTGTATAGATGTATAAATTTACGAAAGACTACTAGTCATTAAAAGCTTTTTGCTACCACACCTATAAATTAAAACTAAAAGCCTTTCATGTGGCTAAAATAATACTGCTATTATTATTTATAAGTCAGAATATTTTATTTCGTTATTTTCGACTATGTATTTAATTTATATACAATTTTTTTTTACCTTTATGTTTAGAATTTACTTTCTGAAAAATCGTTTTTTATCCGACACCTACGCACTTCGAATAATATGTTTGCAAAAATCATTGCGACTAATTAATCACTCAGCTTACTAATTTATAAACTGTGTGTAGATATGTAGATTACACCTACATTTATTGACCGATGTTAACTAGTGCTAAAGATACATAACCTCGCTGAAAGGTGAAACTGGCTAAGCTTCCGTAAATTAGCCGCGGACGTTCACGGCAATTAAGTTGGAAATAATTTTCTCTTACCCGGGCCCGTGATACGTAAAGAGTGGCTGCGTTCATTACACCTAATTGCGACGTAATTATCGCCTATTGAAAGGATAATGCCGCTGCTGTACCCCTTACCGGTGTTCGGGCCTTTGTTTATCTACTACATGATAATAAAGTAATTTAGTGTCAGCGTGAACATAGTTTAACACCAGAAATATTATTCTGTAATCCAATGTATATAAATTTGTATTTACCTTTCTCTGTTATAATTACTTTTACCTTCATATCGTTTCTTAATATTATAATTTAATGTTGAGTTTATCTTTATATATAAATTTCTTCTGTACGTGTGCTAGTCACTGAACTCCTCTTAAACTGCGGGATAGATTTGGATGAAATTTTGTGTGCGTGTTCTAGTAGATCCGAGAATGGTTTAGGTTCACAATTGGACCCGGTAGGTGGCGCTGCGGTTGACTTTTAGGATTTTTATTTTTTATTATCAAGGCAGGACAAAGTCCGCCAGGTCCGCTAGTATCAATATATATTGCTTAACATCTATAGTTACTGTCCATACCCGTTTCATAATATTTTATCTATGCTCAATTATACGGTCTATTATTATTAAACGAATCGAATAATTATAATTGATCGAATAATACGCACTATGTCAATATTGGGAACTGTTTTTCAATAAATATGAGTTTAATTACAATTCGAATAATATATAAACGACTCTAATTATATTGTAAAAAACAAATAAATTTGTAATGAATTTAATATTATTCGATTCAATTCGTCAATTTATCCTTTGCAAATTCGAATATTCGCTCGGTTCTATTAATTATCATATAAATAATGAACTCTTTTTATCGCCTGTTTTGATTTTTTTTTTATTGTATGTCAAAGATTATACTAATTCCCTAACATTGCACACGACTTATATTATAGCTTATTCTAAAATCTAATTCTATTTATGTAGGTGGTAGAGCCACGCTGAAGCTATTACTGGTTTCAGCATGAATGGGTCGGCTCGTCCGGGGTAGTACCACCCTCTCATACAAAACCGATGTAAAGTAACAGTGCAAGCACTGTTGCGTTTCGTTCGGTTAGTGAGAGCGCCGGAGGCCCACTTCCCTTTCACCCTCCCCGTCCCCTCTCCCCAAACACAAACTTGCAACGCACTTGCGACTGGTGATAACTTAACATCAGGTGACCCGCCTGTTCTTTACCTCGTTAAATTAAAAATCAAATAAATAGAACAGGTAAATAAAAAAGTCGCACAATTCCTTTAATATTTATTTATTATAAAAACAATTTTTATTTTATTTAATTTAAGATAGAAGTATACATTTGTCGTTTAAATTTGAAAATGACTTTATGTATAAATCAACCAACAGAAAAGACATCGTAATGTAGTTATATGTCAAAAATTGATTTGATACTAAATAACATTCAATTATAATTCCTATTTGTTTCAATCACGAACAACAAGGGATTTCCGTGGCTCGCGGCTGCTATAAAATATTCGAAACGGATTAACGAAATCAACGACTTGAAGATAACTTTTATTAATTAGAATAAATATTATTTACGAGCCTTACTGCTCCAATATAATTTATGTTCCTTATGTTTTATAAGCAAGACTTTTATTCCCTTCTGTTTCCAATATAGAACCGTTAGGATATCAGTCGGAGATCATTATAAATATTAAAATACCATATTTATGTCAAATAAAATGTTTTCACTAGATAAAAACAACATTTTATTACTTTTAAATGTTAATTTTAAAATTAATCTATAGTCAGGTTTGACATACGCGGATCGCAAATGATATTTGATAGACAGATTTTTATATGGATAATACGATGTTTATGCTAGCGATTTTACTGTAATTTGTTACTAGTTAGTGGTTAAGCTAGTTGACTTCCGTACCGTTCAACCCATGAATATGAATTGGTATTTTTTTTAATGAACACATACTATTTTTACTCTACCCATTATACTATATATCGTTACTAATAATAGCAAACAGGTGTGAAGCCGCCGGCACAGCTGATATTAATTTATACGTGAAAAGTTTATACCACACCGGTTTTCTACGAATATTTATTTCAATGTATTTAAAGTACTACAGTATGGAAGAATATATTAATTTAAATATCAAAATAATATTTACACTAAAACTTTAGACAGATTAAAATTTTAAATCTTTAACCTTTATTACATTTTGATAACAATGGTCTTGAGTTCGTTTGGAGTTTCCATCTTATTGTAAAAAATATTTGCACAGGACTTAAACTGTTTATTTATTTGAAAAAGTTCACCTGAAATTTTTTACTGGTTTTTGCTTACGACTCCGCGTGCGTTATTGTAGACTAGCTGACCCGTGCAACTTCGTCTGCATCAAATCGGTTATCACCGGTTTCAATTGTATTTTTAAATGCGAAAAATTTTAATAAACCTAAAACCCGATTGCAGCCACACCTACCGTTTCCAATTGAAAATCCAAACTATCAAGGGACTCACTCAAACATATACCCAGATGGTATGTGAGAAATCTTTTAAAATAAGCCTACAACCCGTTTGTAGCATCATCTACCGGGTTCAATTAAAATAAAAACTAATATATTGGCGGTAATCTAAAAAAAAAGCTTGCTTGAGAGGTCTATGGACCCCCAGTTGGAACAAAGTTCCTTTTCCTTTATAGACGTTTACTATACAGTCAGTATAGTTAATATTGATACAGTTAAATTGTAAATTAAACGATAAAATATATTCATAAAATAAATAACGATAAATTAAACACTGAATGATATCATAACTATTTTCAACTTGTATTAAAACTTTTTCACACTCCATTGTATTGAAGAAAAATATAAATATTAAAAAGATATGAGCACGACGCGTCAACTGTCACTTGCCTGTAGCTATTCGTCTAAGAGCTAGCAAGGGTTTCGACAGCGAATTTCAATAAGCCAGTTTTTTATATATCTTTATGTTCTTCCGAACAGCGTGAACAGGGCTACCTGGCTGCCGGTAAACGTCGCGCTTATTAGTGCATATCGCATCTTTACAGGCAAAAATATTGATTTTATATAATTTTAGAATGTTTTGTTTTTTACTTACTTTGAAACGCTACTAAAACATGAAATTATTATTGCCAGACATTTTTGTTAGTAACAACAATGTGCCCGATGCTATTTTTTGTAAATAAGAAAAGTATGTTCAAACCATGTTAAGATAGCTGTAATTTTAATATTATTTTATTTAGACATAAAACAGGGTAAATTAAAAATAATAAGGATAGAATAACTTAGCTATAGCTATACTTTAGCGCAACACTGGGTGTATGATAAAGATAGCGATAATTGTGCTAACGCCTGTTATAGACGCATGTATTCAAGATGGCGGCAGTCCCAAGTAATATGTCTACGTTTATCGTTGTTTTTCATTGTTTACGGTGAAATCTCAATATCATAATGGTTAATAAAATGAAATATGTTCTTTGCAATGGAAAAAATAAAATGGTTTGAAATGAATTATTTTATTTATAAAGAATATCATCCATCGGGCACATTATTGTCAATAACAAAATTCTCTGGCAGTTATAAATTCACGTTTTTAATAGCGTTTAAGAGTTACTGAAAAAAAAATGTTTCTAAAATTATTTATAAATCAAAATTTTGACCTGTAAAGGTGTGATGCGCATTAAAAAACACAACGTTAACCGGCTACCAGGTATCCTGAATTCTGTTTGGAAGGGTATAATATATCGTCATATTAAAGAACCAGCTTTTCTAAAATTCTCGTTCTTCCAACGTTGCTGGTTCCTGTACTAAGGTGTCGCAAAAAAGTCTAGTTACATAAAATACAAATTTTTGTCTTTCGTTATCCTGGAGAACCCCTTGCGTTTTATGGGACAAAAAGTATCCTAGATGTAACCTTGTAATATTAGTTATCACTGTGTCAAGTTTCGTCAAAATTGGTTCAGTACTTTCAGAGTGATACGTGTTCACAGGAACAGACAAACAGACAGAGAGACAGACAAAAATTGTAAAAGGATTATTTTTGGCTTCTATATCAATAACAAAGTCTTCCCCTGTCAAAATTTTCAAAAAATATTTGATTTGGCTTTGTTACAGTTTTATTATAGTATAGATTTAACCTATCCCTCGGGCTCAGTTCTTTTCTGTAAAAATGCACCCGACCTTTTTTGTACTCCCGAGAATGTCTATGAAATATTTTGTAATAATCGGTTCAGTAGGTTAGGCGTGAATTCGTAATAAGCATATAAACTCACATTCTCATTTTTAATATTAGTACGCATTATAGTTATTTGCATTTCACTCGGTAATTTTCAATTCCTCATTTCTATTCCAACTGCCTCTAATCTAAATATGTAATATCAATTGTTTGCTGAAATTCTCATAATCATCTTCATTTTGTCGAACTCCATTTTGAAACCCGTTACATGATTATTTTGTTAACCAAAATGCGAACAATCGTCGGAAGTTATTACGGGATGGTACCTAGACTAATTTAGTATAATTTCATATCGGGAGACATATTTCAAGTAAAATTTATTGTTTTCACGTGTCGCAGAATCCTGTTGAAAGTCGCCTTTGCAGATACAACTGTGAAAACATATCAGTTTCACTTTTCTCTCATCATTAAATAGTGATATTCCTACCACGATCGGGGTCGCGCGTGCTAACTGTCTCGACATATGTGCGGAACTGATTTTCTTTACTGTCTACGACTGCAACAATAAATGCCTTTTTCTGTTTTGTTCTTTTGTTAAAATTCTACCTTTCTCTTGGTTTTTACATTATATTTCACATAACAAACTGTAATACGAAGAGATCGTAAAAACATGCCAGTTATGTATTTTCTTAAAATCCTAAAGTACTACTTTTTCTCAATGCAAATATATAAAAATTAAAGTTAATATTTATTAAATGAAAATGCAAACATATTTGATCAAATAAGAAATAAGTCAAATTGCAAATTTACAAATAGGAACAAACTTTATGTAACTTCGCCTACATGCTTCTAAACAAAAATAAAAAATCGGTTCTTAGTTATACTTTTTCTGTATAATACCTAAACAATATATATTAATCCAAAATATTAAAATACTACACTGTTACATATATAACGCGTATTTATCGCATAATGTGTAAATAAATATATACACTATACAAGCAGGACGGGCGGACGTTGTCCTGCCGTGATAATAAAAAAAAATCTAAACCATTCTTGGATCCACTGGAACACGCACACAAAATTTCATTAAAATCGGTCCAGCCGTTTAGGAGGAGTTCAGTGACATACACACGTTCAGAAGAAATTTATATATAAAGATATGCATATAAAAGAATAATTGGCTGAATGACATATCAGTTCGAAGCCAAAGTACCTTGCGGTTACGGCCGTGAAAATTTGCATGCGGATTTCTTTTACAGTGTAAGCGAGCACTAAGGAAGGATTTTTTGGAAATTCTAAACCTAATATGATGAAAAAGTGATGAAAGTTTGTTTGAAAATTAGTTAATTTCCATTACTCAGTCCAGTAGTTATTCTTTTGTATATATAGATAGAAAATAGAGAGGACAAAATAATTACTGCATATAAAGGCCTAAGATGCCGCAGTAAAGTGTCAGTATTCTCTAGAAGAAAAGCTATTTTATATATTTATAATGTAAATAACAATTCACTTTATGTGTGTTATTTGTACTTATTAGATATTCTTAATATATACATAACTAGATATATAGTGTGACTACAGGTAATATTTTATTGATGCGAGCGATTCTTTATCGAAAGAAAACATAAAAGAATTGTATAAATAATTCATAATACATATTTATTACCAATTTAATTTTTTTAACAGATATTATTTAAGTATACATCCACATTTATTTTATCGTCAACTGTCGTTTATTGGAATATAACGGTAGCAGTTACATTGTCTGTCGATTTGTACATTTTGTTATTAAACTTACTTTATGCCGGTTAATTAAAGGAACGGGTCTAATAAACATACTAAATAACATTTTAAAAAGTTAACTGAACGGGATCGTTCATAATTAAAGATGTCATTCTAATTAATTAAAGATGATAATAATAATGGCTGCGAAGTCCACAAAACACAACATGTTATTTGCCAAAACTTACCAATACTACTTGAGATATGATTGCTGTATACTAACTATTAGATTGTGTGCAAAATTGTATAACTAATTAATTTACTGCTACTTACTAATACTTGTAAAATAAATAATTCAATCGATGTTGACGATTATATGAAATTTATTATAACACACTTGATTCGTTTTATCCGGAGAGTAAATTGAAGTGAACCGTCACGCTAGGTTCGGTGACGTTGAAACGAGTTTCCTTTGCTCTACTCGATGTCAAGCGCAATAAGATCGGTGACGCGTTGAATCAATCGTCTCAGAAGTTTTCACTTCTATCGTGTGGTCATGGACACACCCACTATTTTTTGGCCCGAGGTTTATCAAAAATATTTTTGTCAAAACTTGCAAGTTATATTCGCTTACATGTAACTACAACCATTAAATGACCTTATTGACGGCCTATTTTGTGTGCTTTATTTTGTGTCTCCGCCGTTTGTCCAATACAGCTGATATAAATTTAAAATGTGTGTGTGAAAAAAAAAATTGCATTATTAATTTTCTTATGTAGTATGCTTGTTTATTTATTTAATTTACAAGATAGTAATGTTTCCAAATATAATTATACAAAGAATGTCATTAACAATAATCAGGCAATATTTGGTAAGTTGTTTTCAATAGTTTGTGTGTTGTGTTTTTTTTCTTCGGGAATCAAATTTTCTAATCTCAATCAATCCCCATCATACTAGTAAACCAATAAAAATATGTGACCTCATTAATATACTAAAATTTACAATATACAAAAAACGACATTATAGTCTGCTTAGATTGTTTATTAAATTTATAATAGAAAGTACATCAATTAACCATTATCACGTGTGTAATGTTGAATTATCTCTAACAATAAGTTTTATAGAAAGCATTAATAAATCATTTACTTTCATAAATAAGCGTCGATTATTAACGGTTCTTGTAATGTAATGTGTTTGTTGTACTTGAAACCGCTCAAATTCGTAATATTTTCGTAATATAATAAAATAAATAATAAATAAATAATAATAAATAAAAATAAATAAATAATAAATAAAAAATAATAAATAATAATAAAATAATAATAAAAAAAAATTAATAAAAATAAAATAATAACAAATAAAAATAAAATAAAAATAAAAATAAAAATAAAAAAAATAATAAAAAAATAATAAATAAAAAAAAATAAATAATCACCAGTATCGTAATAAAAATATGTTTATTACAAAAACTAAGAAGTAACTAAGCTTCAATGTAGGAATGCCCACATCTGTCTGCGATGTAGGTTAATCCCTAAAACCCCAATAAATTTCTCTTTTTAGGGTCAATAAAATGTATTCTAAACGAGAACCAAGACATTAATACGTCGCATTTATTTTTTTCAGGTAAGTCGACGAATCTTTACTGACAACTATTATTACCTTTTCGTAAGTATAATGAATTTCTGATCTATTTTAGATTATATTTATAATATTGTTAATACATAAAAGAATATTTTTCCAATATCACTTCGAAATTTTCATTTCCATTATTTATTTAAATATACAGATGTGATAGACGTTTCAAATTAATTTATTTTCGCTGTTTTGCAATCTATTGTCTCAAAATGTTTAGAAGGGATAACATAGGAATAACAAATTTCTAGAACAGTACAATTTTTCATTTCCTACGTCTGCGACCTTTCCCTTCCATTATACACACAATATAAAAATCACAGTTAAGAAAATTGGTATGTAAGATAAATTCCGTATTTAATTATCGCTAAGAGAACGACAATACATTGTTAACCGACTTCTTACATTTACATTTTATGACTTTTTTTAAGTTTATTCTTTGCTTCTCCCCCATCAAATAAAATATAACCCTCTTACAAACTCTCATTAATCCGTTAATCATTAATTATAAAGGACTTGAGATCAAATTTGTATCTAGGCGATGACTTGTACTAAGCTCTTTTAAAGTGATGCACTCAATTAAGTGTTACAAACACTAAAACTTAAGCCATTATGGGTATCACAAAGAAATCAACTTTCCAATTCTATCTTAGACTTGACGACAAAAAAAAACAAAGTTTTTAAATACCAGGTTGTAGATAAATTTCAGAGCAGTTTTTCGTTGAGATTATTTTATGATTAACTAACTAATAGCAGCGACTATATCTGCATTATTTGTTATCTGAACAATACATTTTATGTACAGATGATAAAAACATTTTAAATATTAAAACAGAAATATACTTTGCTTACAACATTTCTTTAGTTTTCTGTAGTGCTTGCAGAAATAATAATTTCTTAAAGCTTTGATAACTCTATATTAAATGAGAATATCGTGATATTTTGTTTAGATAAGGGCCAATTGTCTAAGAATTAAAACTACAACAATCTGACTGAAAGATATCCAGTAGTTTTTGCGTTATGTGAGCAAAAGGACAGACCTCTATCATTTTATCTATATAATAAGATTTAAGTAAAAGTTGCATCCCCGAGATAGGAACTGTCTGGTCGAATAATCATTGTTTTTTTTTTTCTATTTTGTACTTTCAAATTTTTTTCATAATCATGATTACTTCCTCTTATATATTGTGCAAAAAATGAGTACAAATTGATGTATGTAATACTAAAAGTTCGTATAGGGGAGATAGCTTCAATTTTTAAACGGAACAGTAAACAATGCTTTTATTTGAATAATGATTTGCGTTTATGCGCCAACTTTTACTTTTCAGAAATCGACTTATAGTTTTCCAATTCTACTAAAAAACTTAATTCGATCTAATCCTGAAAACAAAAATCTACAACGAAATTTTATGAAAAAAGTCCTGAAATAATGCTATCCTTATTTAATTTATTTACCCTGTAAAAGAATAAAGTATATTGACAATCACAACATAAGCACAATCATAATATCTTTGTGTAGTAAACCCATTAAACAGCTTAAATTGTTTGTTATTGTTACAGTCACAGGTACTTTTGATCGACCCGATATTCGCAATTGTTATTTTCACGCTCACTATATTGTATTTTAATAATATCATCTATTATAACAAAATTGCACAAATCTTTATGTGAACAACATGCACCGTTGTAACTCTGACACTGACATACTATACTAAACAGAATCACTCCACTTTCCATTTTTCGCAGGCCATTTCCTTGGATACACAGACGATGAACGCAGGTGGTTCGCGGAATAAAATGTTGGCCGCCAAGGCTTTTAACGGGGCCTACATTTAACTCGTTATATATGTTAATATTAAATGTGCTCGTATATCGTGAAACAAAACATTCCACAAAACACTTGACACACGTGCCTACATGCCCAAGAAACATTACTGTTTGAAGTCGACTCGAACAATGTAGAATTTCACTATAGGTCATTGGGTATCCATACTGTAAGTTAATGGTAATACACAATTAAATGCAGTATCGATTTAAACTTAATTGTTTTTGCGTATTTAATAATCCCTTTTAATATATCACATATCCATGTGAATTGTTTTAATACTTTAATTTATTTCCTTCGCACATTGTAAGCGCTAAAAGCTTACTGATATTATTCGAAATAACTTCTCAGAATAATTGCTTCCAAGATGGTAATCATATAACGGTGAAACAAATTTGTGCAATTAACTCTTCAGTAGAAGTAAATCTATTAACATATATAATATGGAATATATGTAACTAAACAATACACTAATCCGGGAGGTAGTGGTCGTGACACGGAATTAAAAGAAAGCGTGAGATTTCGCGACAACAGACTCTTTAACATTCAATATTAAATGCACGTGAGTCATAGAAGCTGTCTTTTCGAATGCTATGTAGTGTTGCTATAAATATAGAAGAAGGAACGCACACATATATATTTCATTTTTAAGAAATATCGTTGTTTTAAATATTAATTATGTATGACACATTCATAGATCACGGTATTACAAACAAGAATAAGTAACGAACGATTTTCATAGCGATAAAAAGATTAATAATAAATAAACTAAAAGAGTTTACCAATTAGAGTTCCTTATGTGTATTATGAGTGCTAGAGTTTTTGATTATGAACATTATCTTTGTTTTAGTTTAATTAGATACTATTGAACAACAATATTTGCTAATTTTACCACGGCAATTGTAAATACTTTAAAATATTGTTCCTTTTTATAATATCTTTATTGAATCAGTAAATATTAAAAATATGACGTCACGACCTCACCTAAGGCTATTTTATTGCAAAGTAGGCATAGATTGTATTGCGCTAATTAGCTACGGTAACGTATATTTGTGAGAGATTGTGGCATCATATTATTTTTCGATCGAAGATCTATCTCTCAATTCAATACTATAATTTGTATAGTTTTATAGGATATAAGTACAATCCTTAAAAAAAAACTTTCAATCTTATTGTCGCCTTTTGCGATTCTGTTCGTGTTAATTACAATATAAAATTTAATGGAATAAAAAATTAGCACGCACAATTCAGAGTTAACGTTGCTTGATATGATGAAAAAAAAATCCATATCGGATTATTCGTTTCAGAGATTACTTCCTACAAACATACACACAATCATTACCTCCTTATTATAATAATATACATTTATATGTACCTGCAATATTTACATTTTATGAAAATTCTAGATGAAAGACCCGTTACGTAGTAGTAATGACCCCGTTTAGTTTCATCGTATAAAGAGACATATTAAAGTTTACACATTAATGCTTACGATTAACATACATTGTTGAATCAACAACATTTTGAAGAGCGCACATTTAATACCACATAAACTTTATTTAAAACACTTATAATATGTGTTACCTATAAAATAATTAAGCACGTATTTCATAAATGTACTTTTTAGTAGTTTCAATAAAATGTTAGATGCATTGCTTATATACCAATTTTTAGAGGCTGTTCATAAAATACGTTCACGCTTATCGTGGGCAGGGTGTGTCGCTTACTGTGACACGATGTGACGAAGCGGTCGAGGGAGTTTAAGGAAAGGTGATTTGTGCAGGTCATCAAAGAATTTTGCAGATTTGTCTCTGGATTTCTTTATAATTTTTTTGTTACGATAGATAGTATTTCGTTCCATATTTATACATATTTTACGTATATATGTGCCTTTAGGAGTTTAACATTCGTGACGCAATACGGATAGAGTGTCACAGAAAATGTGACATAGCGTGACAAAAAGGAGTGAATGCAACAATACAAAATTTTGCATAACGTATTTTATGCATGACTCAGTGTAATAGTAATATACTAATCAAGAACTTTATAGCAGACACATCACATGAGCCAATTGACAGTTTGTTTCTCAAATTTAGTTAGTTCGGTATGGAGTTAATCAAAACATCATATATACATAATTTTGGTGTACGTGTCTTCATATTTCTTCTCCTAGACGATATAAACAATTTTCATGTTTTTTTTTGCAGTTATGGTTCTTAGATATACTTGGAGCTATTGTTAAGATCTAGATTTTTTTTTAATAATATCATTGATTTATCACAAAAAGTATATAATACGAAAATGTCTACTTTCCAGCGCCTCCCTATATTTATTAATTCAATATTTTCTTATATTGAAGATTTATTAAGCGATAAGACACGACAACGCTAATCTAGTGGGCTCGTTATTATTTCTTTAAACGTTATTCTCAAGGACGTATAAATGTATTTCGTGTGTACTGTTTTACTACACCGAACTGTTCTATAATCTTAGACTAGGTCTGATACGAACCACGTGTTTGAACATAGCATTATTGAGTCTGGAAGGGACCTTTGTTTATGAATTAATAGTCTCTTATTGTATTGAAAAAATCATTAGTTGACTATTAGCAATAATTGTTAGATGATGAATAGCTAAAATGTAGTAGCTTCTAGTGGGATATATATATTTTTTTATGGTTATTCAGATTTGATCTTAACATTTTTACTTTCTTTTTAATATCCATTTTTGTTTTGTTTGAAATTTTTATGTTTAATCATAGTTATCGATGTGAAAGTAGGTATGACATATGTTATTAATGTATCGAGTTTGTATACGAGTAGCAAACACTATATTTCGATAGTGTTCACAGTTCGGTGCCGGGTAATAATAGAAATCAATCTTGCGTAAGGAGAGCAGTGGGCAAAAAAACCGCTAACCGAACTTCGTAGGAGAACGTCGATTTATTCATTACTAAGAAGCAGTGCGGTTTCAATATTTAATGAAACGTTACTCCGGTCTCAAACCACATCAAGAACAACTGTAATGACCGCATTGTTTTTTGGAAATAGTAATTCTAACTCTAAACTGTTTGGTATCGACGCCCACATACCATTGGCGCGATACAACCAGTCGTTAATGTGCATATCGGGAGAAATGATGTCATTTATGTTAAACAAATACTCGAATCAAATATTTGAAAGGAGGTTTTAATAACTGTTATTTTAATATATTTATAAAATATTATTTCAAAAATAAAAGGATACTTTTTTTTCTTGAGTTGGTACCCCAGAAGAATATGCACGTGTCAGTCAATATTAGTGTGTAAGAAATTACAGAAAAGGTTTGAGAGATCTGTCTAATTATACCACATTGGTAATATTTTATTTTCGTTTAGGGCTTACTTGGACAGTGCGACGCGAAGCGACGGGTGACGCGGACGGGCGCCGCACGTCGCTATCCGTCCACCTCTGACGAATGTCAATGGCACGTTGGTACCGTTACTCGATCTCGCGTCCGCCAAATTAATTCGCCAATGGAAATCCATACAACGATCGATTCCTACATTGATCGACTTAATGAGTAACTTGTTGCTTCGACGCCTGTTTCCGTTATCGGTCATCTCTCTCGCGTCTATACATCTTATCACGTTTATCCACTCGTATAAATAAGTTAGTAATTTATCATGATAATCACTAGTTACATACATTGTTTAGAATGAACATGGCGGTCAAAAAACTAACAGAAAACTTATTATTGTGTTAATTAAGTGAATTGTCTGAAGAGAGCGGAAATTATCAGTCGTGAAAATAGTTTACTTTTAAAATTACACGTGAAGGTTTGAACTCTTTAATTTAAAAAATACTGTTGCACATCAATATCTCAATCAGCTGATTCCATTTACATGGCTCGATGGAGCTTATTTAAAAAAATAATCGGTCTTTTGCAGTCAACACTCACCTTTATAAATAAAAATACTAGGAGCCTATCGATCTGGCGCCACACTTTTACTTAGATCGATCGAGGCGTCCAGTGTCGGTTCTGATTTATATCTCGGTCTCTCTCGTAGTCGTTTTTGTTTATTAATTTTTATCTTTGAGAATACCTCCATTATTCAAATTAAATCAACTGCGTTTCGGGGTCGGGTTGCTGAAGTAATTTATGTGTACAATAACGGCTTATACAATTTATCTTAGAAAATGTATAATAACCAAAGTTCCATTGCAGATAGTGAAATATTTTCCATTCTAATTTTCGCCTAGTGTTTTATTTTTATTCTAGCACTTTTATTTAAGTGATGGTTCAGTAGTTGGCGTCTACGATTCATTGTCATGTCATGTATATGTGCTCTAACATGCCAACAGGTGCTTGTTGACAGATTTTTAACTAAGGATGCTAGTTATTCAGGCGGCCATAGATAAAGCCCTACAACCCTGCTACGGTTTCATCACGATATTTTCCTTCACCGAAAGTTCCGACTCCATTATACGTATTCGAAACTACGGCGATCGATGCGGTGTCTATCAACTGAGCCATCATCGTATCAACGCAAACAATACCTTGATTAAAAAAAATACCTTGATAAACTATATACCTAAATCTTCACCATTAATCACTTTATCTACTGGTGTAAACTGCATAAAAATCCGTTCATTAGTTTTAGAGATCATCGCGAAAAGACGTGTCAGAGGACTTTGTTTTATAATATATAGTGATATGCGCATAATATATCTTTATAATAATATTCTTAAGACCTATTATTTCTTTAATTTCTTATATAGAGGTAACAGTGCTTGCATTGTTGCGTTTCGTTCGGTCAATGAGAGCGCTGGAGGCCCACCTCCCCTCCCCTCCCATTCCCACATTTCGTTCCCTCCTCCAAACACAGGCTGGCAACGCATTAGCGACTCCCATTGTGTTGTTAGTGTCTATGGATGGCGGTGATCACTTAACATCAGGTGAGCCGCCTGTTCGTTTGCCTCCTCTGATATAAAAATAAAATGTAGGGGGGGTACTATATAGTGGGTTAAAGCTCCAAATATGCGACTGATGGTAAATCCCATTCGACACACTGTTCATTTTACATATCTAATGTACACGTTACATGTTTACAGTAGGTGGCGTGCGTGTCATACTTATAAATGTTTTTATAGAGCATTTCTATCATTGTACATATTCTCACAATTTTATATTACTTTAATACAATTTAAAAAACGCGTGTGGTACCGCGGGTAACAACTAGTTTATAATATATGTTAAATTGATATGTAATATGATCTCAATATATCTTGTTCATAAATTAAATTTTGATATAATTACACATACAAGCGCCACATAACTATTTCTTTGCTTATAATTTACGACGAATAGGATCAATGAGCACTGTCATATCTCATCTAACATGGGCTAGGGGTCAATATCTTTTCGGAAACTGGATCGGACAACATGATACTTTAATAGGACTGGTTTAACACATCAACACTCATTGGAATTTGCTTTATGCAACCTTTTGTAGGAAAACCGAAATAATTCTTATATGATAGTGCATCTGGGTAATATTATAGAAAACTCGAGCGCTATTATTTACGTTAATATCGTTATAATCATACGTTGAATGAGTTTTAAACACAACTAAATGTTAAATCAACACTGCATAATAAGTAGCCAGCTGTGAATACATCCTGTTGTTGGAGTCGCCTGACTCATACGCAGATCCTTTCGATTTATTATTTCTGTCAGATATTTTTGACTGACGCTTTTACTCACTCGACCGTAAATCCGCGACTTAAGGTCTCGACTATGTAGCAGAAGATATTAATAGCACGTTAATTTTGAATACGTGATATATATTTGCTGCAGGAAACGATTACAGCGGTACAGGACCGGACGGTTTTTAACACTCGCCTATCACTTACCCATCATATACGTCCTAATCTTAATTAAAAGTATAAATGTGAATGTAAGCTCGTTACGCTTTCACATCTTAACTACTCTAACGATCATCATGACATTTTGCATACACGTTGTCAGGAAATACAGCAAAATATATACTGCACCTTTCTTCCAGAAAAAAAGTACCGTTCCCAAGGGATAGGTCAAAGATTTGCGTAAACGAAGCCGTTAGCAAAAGCTAGTAAGTACTAAATATGTTACATAACACGCAACTGTAACAATTAATAGGAAAATCGATGTGAGATAATACTATTTAAAATCATAAAAAATGATATAATTGCCTCGCGTAGATATATAAATTTCTTATTTTTAAAATACGTGACGAAGACTAGTCTCAGAATATAACTCCTATAAACAGTTTAAAAATTATATAAATTATTTTTACGATCTGTTATACAAAAATCAATTTGTTCCGAGAGCACCGTTGCAAATTCGATAAAGGACTTACGTTACCAGGTTTTGAAATTCTATAGAGATCTTTGACAGGATATCGCTCGTCGGCACTGTTTCTGTTAGAACCAATTATGAATCAAAATCGATAGTTGGTATTGATTTCAAACGATAAGATAGCCTAACAAGGTTGAAGTTGGACCAAACTAGGTGGGTGTAAAAGATAGTGCACAGAATAGGTTCGTCGTTTGTTGAATATCCGGGTTATGCCTTGTCGACTTATAAGAGATCCAATTTACATGATATGGCTTGGGAATGATATAATATTCGAATTAGATTAGATTGCGTGGTCTTGATTGTATCCCAATAATTTAAAAGCTGTTTTTGGTGTTATATAAAAATAGCAAAATAATAAAATTACTGGGTCACAGAAAACAAGGTAAAGTTAGGAAAGGAGAAGATAAACTATGTGCATAAGAAAATAACAATATAAGTATTCATTAATAGCAATGAATATAGAACGTTTGATTCTTCTGATTTTAATATATGGTTTAGTTTTTAATTGAAAATCGATCGAATAACAAGATATTTTGCTTTCTGACTTTCTTCAGTTCAAATTGAATGCCTTTGTGGACTTATTAAACTCTACGCATATATAAAGTTAAACTGTATAACATATAGTTCCAGGCACGTATGTATATGCCTAAAATACATTTGAATAATAGTATATCTGATCGTTTAGCACAATGTGGAACCGAACGATTGGCTATGGTATTCTGATGACAGTACAGTCCGAAAGCGATAACTACCATGATTTTCAAGGAATATCATTCAGTTTATTGATATTTATGATTTACGTTACATATTGATATCTTTCAATTTTGCTAGTTTTATTATGATTGTGTTAATACAAACATTTGTTTGACGTTACAATACCCGAATATAGAACCTTAATAAATTAACGATTAAAATAGACTAGTGGTCGTTTAATGGTCGACATTCGACCATAATAAGCGGTAGACACTTTTTTCTTCATGTGTTAATTATATAGATATGATTATGTGTATTGTATAAATATTTTAGATCGTCGTGAAGTATGAAGAATAGAGAAATAGATAAAAAAAAGTATATGTCTAATTTTTTTTATTAATACAGTAAGTTGGATAGTTAGAATATCAATTCAACGTCCTCAGATTGTAATCCCGGCATGAACCAACGAATTTTTTGGAATTCGTGTACCATTATTTATTTTTTAATATGTACTAAACAAAACAGTAATAAAAAATAGGTTGAGAAATAGAGGAGGAAGATGTACTTAAATGTTTTCCCTCTGCCTATTTATATATAGACAATGATAAAAATCTATGGGATTGCTAAGTTTTACGTACTTAAATTTCTTTATTACTTAGGTACTAGCTTCTGCCCGCGACTTGGTCCGCATGGAATAGTTACTTAGGGCTAACGTTAACTTTAACTAGTGACTTCGTTTACGTAGAAGGTGAAAATATTTTTAAATAATACGTACGTTAACCCCGATTTTGCAACATTCTTCATCGGGTATCCTCTCATATTGGTCTTAGCGTGATGATATACAGCCTTCCTCGATAAATGAGCTATCTAACACTGAAATAATTTTTCAAAACGGACTACTAGTACCTGGGATTAGCGCGATTATCAAACAAACAAATAAACCCTCTAGCGTTATAATATTACTATAATATACTATATAGTTGGCGCCCAGTGGTCAACATTCGACCATAATTCATTGATTTTTTTAAAGTTTGAACTTTATTGGGGTCCTTTTGTCGATAATCTGTAATCAAAGGTTTTCATCATGGCTACTCAGTTATTTGCCACTTTTTTTTTAATTATATAAATATTTAAAAAAAACTGTCTAAATGAAAATTGAAATTAATTATAAATTTGAAACAAAAACAGGCGTTTACATAAGGTGGAAAGGCTCTCAAATTCTAAGTAAATATAACTTTGCGAAAATAAAGAATTTTATCGCAACATACGACACAATTTTCGATTAATTTTACACGACACCATGGGGGGGTGGGTGATATTTCTGGATGATATTGAATTAAATGTAGTCTGTACATTATGAGGAATAGCGATATGCCCAGTATCATCGCTTGGAAAAGTAATGGATACACAATATAATCAAATGATGAATCCAAAACAAAGATGTTTTAATACTACCATTAACTTTTGAAAATGTATTCATTTTTGTTCAAAATTCATCATCAACTACTAAATATATTAAATTAAATTGCTACATCAGGTTGAACTGCATCATTGTAACCGCGGAGATCTAAGTCATAGATTACTTTCATAAGCAAACAAATTTTCTTATTTTGATTTTACAAAGTATTTATTGGCTCATTTTTTATGGAATCATCATTTGAAGTGAGTTCACCATAAAAAATATTAAACATTAAAATATTGACATTGACTTTGGTAATATTGCTTTACTCTTATGACAACACGAAGTGAAAGCAGTCTTGTCACCTAAAAATTTTGACATTCAATAAGACCAAAGAGAATAATAATTATTTCAGTGGTTCCATAAATTTACTAAAGATAAATTATTTATCAATTAATTATTATTGTATATAATGAATTTGCATATTATATTATTATAAAATTAACCTACAATTTGACCAGTTGATTTCAAAGGGCATGCAACGTCAGTCATGTTAAAAATATTGAAAATGTAATTGGAACGTAAAACTAAAATGACGGATGTCAATAAGTCTTTCATTTACGTGTGTGTATATGTTGTGTAAAATTCAAGCAGTAGTGTGAGTAATGCATATTTTAATTAATTTCATGTATTTCTAATTCATTTTATATAAAAAAAATAGCTTTCTGCACTTCTTCTCCATATAAACTGTAACTATGCCAAACTTCATGGTCATCCGTTCGCTCACTTCGCTTAAAAAGGGGTACAAAGATTTGGCTTCACGTATTAATATATAAAATATACAGTGATACTGAATGTTGTAAATACACAACATGTAAAATATATTCTTTTAACATTGAAATTCATACAAAACCCTTTCATTTAAAATTGCTATTAGCATGTCTGCATACGTTAACGACGATATATCCATTATTGTAAACTAAAGAAAACTCATAAGGTTTTTACTAAAACCAGTAGACCGAAGCCAGTGAGGCCACATTTTAGTGGTGTGAAGCGATCGTTGACCGTATTTTTTGTTATAATAAACTTAAAGAATAAAGCGTACATGGTCGCATATATTTTTAATACATTCTATTAATAATATTAACATGCTGGCGACCTATCCCGACTGACGTACACTTTACAAGGACTCATCTGGTTCGGTTGTGACACGCTGACAACTTGTAAGCGGCCTTGCGCTGCGTCCTTGCTGTCCGACTGAACTAGCCCTCCTATCTCTTTTACACACCCTTATAATTATAATATTGTTATCCCTCTTTACACCACTGCAATCCACAACCTCCCTATGCTAGTCTTGCCGTGTAATAAATCGCGTCCAACGTCAGCCCTCGCAATGCTGTTTCTTACGAGACGAGTTTACTTGCTCTCGGTGCAATTTTATTTACAAATGAATGGATGTGTTTCATGTGTGTTAAGTTTATTAATAACTTATTCCTTTTTACCGTATGTATTTTTGTAACTTGCGCCACAGCACTTTTTTATTTATTTACTTTTTCTATCTCTGGATACAAGGACAACTGGATGGGTTAATTACAATGTTACGGGACTTGAGCAATATATGGCAACTGGTTTAATGTTTAAATATCCTATAAAGATGCTTTCAATTTGCTCAGTTGATGAATATTTATTAGTAGGGCGGGTTTTCGAGGCGCTGATCTATGTCATGTATAGTAGTGACCATGTTGGTATTTAACGAAGTATCTCTATGATGATCGATCGTGTTAGAAAATTAACAAATTTTATATAACTAAATAGGTTCATATTACATGATTCCTAATAAGGGAACTCACGTAACAAACCAACCGATTTGTCACGTTATAAATATGTTAATTGAATAAAAAGGAGTATTATATTTAAGAAGCAGCTTGACTATTTCTTTTAAGATTGGTAAACAAAACATATTTGATAAATATCAAATAATATCGTCGCTTTAAAAAAAATATATTTTTCCTTCACTATCGGACAGCCAATTACTAATTAGTAATGCAGTTATGTGTCTGTTTTCTGCGGCCTAGTGAGTACACTCCCAAGGCACTTCTATTTATAAACTTTAACATGCCATTACCGCTCAAAGCCTCGTAAATTCCTATACTAAAAATATCTAGTAAAAAGTATGGCAAGACATTAAATAAATGGGCGTTCCTTTTTTAAATACTTGTGAAAATACTATCGATTCTAGCTGATTATTTTAGATTTAGGGTATATAGATCTTGGCCGCATACTACCGTAGATACAATGACCGTCCAATTCTCGAATTACTTCAAATTTTCGTAAATTCGTGTATGAAATTAAATTTATGTAAACAGGTGTTTGCGTTCATTAATATTAATCAAGGATTGTAACAAAGTATTACTTCATTCTTCTTATCAGTTACTTGATGAAAGGATTATATGAATATACATCGTAAATATGTTAGATTATATTTATTTAGTAAAGTATAATCACATTACTAATGTTTATTTATTTTACAGTTTAAATTACAATTTTTGTAGCACTTCTAATAAATTAGAATGTTATTTTATTTATTTAAACGACGCGACGATTGACCCTCATTAATATTGCAAATATGTTACTATAACATTAATATATATATTGTGATATCCTTGAGTGTTTCTAGGTTAGTTGGTAAGTATGTAGTCCTTATAAAATACCAAGACGCTGCATCTACTCGACGGTCTAGATCTCATTAGAGACTTGTCACTTGTTCCGTTATGCTAATAGACATTTTTCTTTTTAACAATTATAATGTATTGTTTCGTCTTTTTTTTCCTACTTCGAAACGGAACGGAGTTGAGTGGATAATTAAGAATTTAGCTGTATTTTCTAAATTGAAACTTCTTTTGGCACGGTAGGGAAAACTTTGTTTTACGCGTTAAACGTAAAGTAGGTATGTATTTGTGTGTGTGTGTGTATAAGTGTCTAGCTGAGTCTAGTATTATACCAAAATCAGTAAATGTATAGTTAAGTATCATTGTCATTATATAGTATAAAACAAAGTCCTCTGCGGCGTCCGTCTGTCTATCTGTTCGCGATAAACTCATAAACTACTGATCCGTTTTTGATGCGGTCTCCAATAGATAGGGTGTTTCATGAGGAAGATTTAGGTATATAGTTTGTCAAGGTTTTTCTTATTATCAGGACAGAACAATGCCCGCCGGGCCCGCTAGTTTATACTAAGGGACTTTGTATAGTATATAGTTTATGAGCATATTTTCATACATATATAATTTAATAGATATAAGTAAAATAAGTTTCACTTCCTCCGCGTGTACACACTGATACACGCAATGTACTTTTTTCTGTTTCTTACCTTAAATATTTGTCATTTATAAACGGATTTGGAAAAATCTTGTTTTATTGGAATAAGGCTATTTCCAATGGGGTTCCATTTTAATTTCATTACCATTCAACCCTAGATTTCGAAGATACACCATGGAATTTTCAAAATCGAATAGGATATGTATATTAATGGAGATATTTGTAAGCGTATGACAATCCGAGGCTTGATACCTAGATACTAGAGGTGTCAAGGTGACCAGGTGTCAAGGTCGTTCTGGTGCATTTTTGAAGACGTTTTTATTTTTTATTAAAATTTTATACTTCTAAGATTGTCTCTTTCGTCGTTTAAACAAGTAATCTAATATCCAATTGTGACTAGGTACAACAGAACAAAGGTGAAAAACGCAAACAAACGCATTCAGTTATAATTTTTAACCGACTTCATTATTTATTTAATTATATTGAGCGATGATAGCACAACGGTTTGCGTAGTCGTACAAAACTAAAGAACAAAAAATAACTTCATCTAATATCAAGTTATTAATGTTTTAAGAAACTACGTTTTTTATAATAACTACCTACACCTTCAGTGATGCGTGTTTTCTTTGTCAAGATAATGAATAATGCCGACGAAGACACGGGTATCAGGTAGTTATACATGAAACTGAGATTGATAGACTTGAATATTATTCGACGTATCATCATGAAAATTGAAACAGCAAAGTGTTATTTATTTCATTATAATCCGTTCTACCTGGTGCCGCAAATTAGTATATTTAAATATTTGGGACGGGAAGATATGCACAATTTCTACTTAGCTACAACTCAACTATTTATTTCTACAAATAGTAATTACAAGAAATAATAATAGCAACAAATAATGACAAACGCGTGCGATGCCGCGAGCGCGGTTAGTATAATTATGTATACAACATCGCCTGTAAAAGTCGTCTACCTTAAGCAGTACTTTTTGTATTAATGCAACCGCCACAGACCAGAATAAGGATCTTTCACACTAATATTATATTCTGGGTTCGTACAAAGCATTTCGATACGTGAACGCATCTCGTTAATGACCCTATTTGCGGCGAGCGGCTCTCATGCCTCACCTCTGATTATAGGCGCCTCGTTAAATAATGAATTACCAAGCTTTATTAATGCGTAACTTTTCCCTGAAGTTTTTTTCGTTCTCTCAACGTAAGAATCACAAAAAGAATCTTAGGATGTTCAGTTGATTATGTATATTAAAGCTATTACGACGATAAATTGATACTTTGTCTTGTATTCATCTTTTACGTATGTAGTCATTTTGACTACTTTAAAAAGACAGTTTTATTAT
Source organism: Antheraea yamamai (assembly GCA_036509395.1). Taxonomy (NCBI): domain Eukaryota; kingdom Metazoa; phylum Arthropoda; class Insecta; order Lepidoptera; family Saturniidae; genus Antheraea; species Antheraea yamamai. The sequence continues at coordinate 9,713,743 of AP028429.1, forward strand.
TTGAACCAAATTACATTGTTTGTCGACACATTAAGGCGTTGTGAATGTGCAATATAATGAATGAAGCTTATAAATTACATACAGTATCTAAGTGACCGTCCGAGCTTCGTTCAGCTTCTGTCCAATAGAGAAATGTCAGGGATTTTACTAAAGTACTTCGAAAAATATACTTCGAAAGTAAAACATTACCTAGACATAAAATTCGATCTAGATCGTTAGAGCCGGTTCCGAGAATGCTTGTCTAATATTATTAGATTTACCAAAAAACGTGACATTTTAATAACTGTTTATCACATTACTGTCCAATTTTGTTTTTACTCTACTTAAAAGCAACTTACATTTTAAAATATACTATAGATATGTTCAAAAAGGAGTTGGTGTTTATGTACGTATGCGACAGGTATTTACTCCAAAAATGTATAAAGCGGTTGTTTTTTTATATTTATAAAAAACAACATTTTTACATATTTAGACCGTTTACAAAAGAGTCAAACTTTCGAACGACGAAATTAAATATTATAATAATAGTCAAAATAAATATAATACACGATTTAAAGTAATATTTATAAGAAATTGTTTAAACATATTACAAACAAATCTTAATAAAATATTTATTAGTTTCAAATAACTTGATGGTGTGTCACATCGATCCGTGAAACTTCCGTTTAAAGCTAAAATAAATTACTGTCAACGATTTCTCATAACTCGTCAAAAAAAGTATGACTTCAATAAGTCTGTAGTTTTATCTATATTCTATAGTACGATAAGTCTGTACATCAATTTTTTTTTCTTTTCAATCTATGTGATAGACATATATTATAGAGGATACTGATCACAAATATGTCAACGAAACACCTTTGTTTGTTTGTTAGTTTGTGTGTAATATTTAACTCTGAAACAGTTCCACAGATTTTAATTCAAGTTTGTATATAGGGAGAATATATAATTTCGAAATTGATATGTCATACATAATACTTAGAATCTCATAGGTTAGGTTAGGTTATAAAATAACAAAACAAAAACGCAAGTGGAGCCGCGGGCACAGGTAGTTGATATATAACTATTTTATTTATACATTCTACTGTCAGAATCTGAACCAGAACGACACATGTTCTAGTTACTCGACTAAAGTAGTTTTGTATTTAATTTCATAGTTTTACTATAGATGTAAAAGTAATATCAGAATATATGTCAATATTTTCTATAGAGCACCGGAGTCATTTAGACTATTGAAAATAACGTTTTCCTCTTTACCTAGTACGTAAATCCTAAATAATAGTATACACTGGCATTTAATTTTCTAGAGCCTACGCTTTACAACGTTCAACCTTTACCAATCAATATAACATAGTTGTATTTTACGATCATTAATATGTACCGCGAGACATTTTATTACGTGGGTCTGATCAGTTTTATAACAGTAATGTCCCAATGCAGTGCGTTTAGTGCGTTTAATCACCGTTTAATAGCGACTAAGTAGAAAGCATTAATATATAATTAATTTTCTTTTATCGTATTGACGGATCAACGGTTCATATCAGTCTTTCTATGTATCGTTATGAAAAGATTACTTTGGTCAGGATATTGTATTGTTCAAATTGTATCAGATGATATTGTATCAGTATATGGAAGTTCGTAATATATAATAACGCTGTTCGCTTGCACTGCTATCCTGTGCTATTTAAAAACACCTTTTCTTTAGTTCATTTCAATACATCACATTCTTCTTACCATCGTGTCGTCTAAGTAGGGTCGCCACAACATTGTTGCCTTTTTCATTCCGCCCCGTCAGATGTTATCTGAGTATTCATAACTTTTATACAAAATCTATCCAGTCCTTACTTTACCTTTCCTCTACTCGTATATCCGTCCATCTTCGTACTTTGCTTTTGTTAATTTCGATTATCATTTATAGTTTTAAATGTTATTAATATTCTAAAAGAAAACACGGTACTTATTCGGTTCCAACATTTTCTTTCTATAAGTTTTGACCTACGAAATAAAAGACCGAACTAACAAAATAAACATGAGCGGCCGGAGTTCCTGTTTGATAATAAAGAATTAAAGGTAATCGTGGAAGCGGATCCATCGCAAACTACTTCAGAGTTAGCGGCTGGCCTCAGTGTGAGTGATTAAACAATTTTAATTCACGGGAAAGAAAGTGGAAAAGCTCGAGAAATGGGTGCCACATGATTTGATTGAAGCACACTAACAAACACGCATAGAGTACTACGGTACATTACTCATCCAACACAATAACGAGGGAATTTAAAATCGTATCGTTGTTTGTGACGAAAAATGAATCCTTTACGACAAACGGGGACGTTCATCACAGTGATTGAACCGAGGAGAACCGGTCAAATCTTGTCCCAAGCGAAAGTTGACTCAGAAGAAGATACTGGTAAATGTTTAGTGGAACAGTGCTGGCGTCATACACTACAGCGTCCTAAGATCTGACGAGACGATTACGGTTGATCTGTATTGTCAACAATTGCAAACCATTATAAAAGCTAGCCGTTAATCAACTGAGACTGGTCAATCTCTCTAGCCCACTACTGCTTCAGGACAACGCTAGACCCCATATTTTACGACAGGCGGTCCCTATATTAGAATAACTGTGGTTAGAATGTCTGCGACACCCACCATACTCTTAGGATTTTTCTCCAACAGATTACCACTTTTCTCAGAATTTGGACGATTTCTTTTAAGGATGAAAGTCCGATTCCGATGAGGCAATCCAAACCGCCTTTAATGATTTTATTGATTCTCGCTTCCACTTTGTTTTCAGCAATGGACAATGAACACTCATTGAACTACCTATAAAATGGCGAAAGTACATACTTCGAGTCATTAAATATTTAATCTCATAATTTATATTTTCGTTTTACTTTTCCATATAAACGCTATTTCATATGTGAGCACAATCTTTTCTAAGCACTTTAAGAATCGCGTGAATTTCGATCACAAGGGAAATACGATGAACTTTGTCGTGATGCCCTCATCTCTTAGTTTACGGTTACGTCAAACTATTACATCCCACTCAAAAGACTTAGATATGTCATAAAAACCGTGTGATAGGTAAAATTGGACAATTATAGCGGTATATTAGCTACGGTATTAAGCTTTAATTGCTCGTCACGTACTAATGCGTACTAAGAAAAGCCCCGACCGCTTCATACCACGATTTTAATAACACAAGTTTATTGCCTAGACTTAGCAATATACACAGCCGAATTTATTATATTGCTGTCTAAAACTATAACTTTAATTTTAATGGGAACCCTAGATGTTAACTTTATGAAAATTTTATTGAGTAAGTTAGGTTTAAGTCTTTTTATGCAGTTTTAAAATTATGTTATTCTTTTTCACAAAACTATATCTGCATTCGCTAGAGAATTACACTTATTAAAACGACAATTTGTTACAACCTGTCGCTTGTGGCGGGTGTAATAAAAGATATTTATGACTAATAATATAAGAGAGTCTTATATTTTTTCTGAATTTACATACTCACATTATATTAACATAAGAATTTGACATACTGAAAGACGCTTTTTACCGCAATTTTAAAATAAAAGCTTAGCAAATTATTGACGTAAACATTTAAATTCCTGTGATCTATAATACATATTTTAATCAGGATTTACAGATATTTGAAAATCATACTTTTTTATGTTTATACGGATACTGAATACAACTTCAGACTAGTGCAATGTACAGTTGTGAGATCATGAGTATACAAGCGATATTATACGATTCACTTTTTAGCACATTGGCATTCGCAGTTCCTCAAATTCATAGAGGTGTCACAATCACTATACGAACGAAATTCTTTAACGCAGTTGTCGGCAGGAGTTGACTGAGTGACTGTTTCTTTTCCTCCGTTCAGTTTTCCCTCTCTACCTCTTTATATTATACTAGCTGTCACCCGCGGCTCCGCACGCGCTTTTAAAAAATGTATTGAAGAAATGTAAAATTGTGAGTGGGTGTGTACATTACAGAAATGCTTTTTCAAAAACATTTGTAACTACGACACGAACGCCATCTACTGTAACATGTAACGTGTACATTAGATATATGAATACAAACAGTATATCGAATGGGATGGGATTTATCATCAGCAACATACCTGGAACTTCAACCTACTATATACCACACTCAGTGCTTACTAACACTATATAAGAAAGTAATGAAAATTATAAGCTATACATTATCGAACAGTATATCTTAAATCTTTTATTATATAGATATAATATGCCCGTATTGTCGATATACTTAAGTTATTCTTATACATTGCTATAATCACTGAGTTATGGAGAAGCAAACGCGGTAAATAAAACAATATGGCCGCCAAATTGACCAAAACGATGATATAATTGTATGTAACAAATATATGACTTTCAATTATGTATATTGAGGTCATCATCATCATCATTGAAGTCCAGTAAAGCATACGTCTCACGCGGTTGTAACATATTTTTGATCAATTTCACATGCACAGGTAGCAGTTAAACACTACATAGTGTACCAATTTAAATAAAAAAAGAATCATTAAAATCGGTTCACAACTGACGAAAATATCGATTAACATACATAAAAAAAATACATACAACCGAACATAGTAACCTCCTCCTTTTTCGAAGTCGGTTAAAAAGAAAGTCCTCTGGTCTATCAGTTTATCTGTTCGCGATGAAGTCAAAAACTACCATTTTCATGCCGTTTTACCAGTAGATAGAATGATTCATGGGTAAGGTTTAGGTATAATTTGTCAAGGTTTTCTTTTTATTATCGGAGCGGGGCAACGTCTTCCGAGCCCGCTAGTTATCTGCCCGTAAAAGCCCCGTGAAAGTCGGTCCAACCAATTAGTAGATAGTAGGATATTGCGGACGAAGTCTTGAGTAACAAAATAAAATAGTCTAAGTTACTTCTTATAAGGTGAGTTATCTGCCAGTAAAAGTCCCATGAAAATCAGTTCAAGCATTACGGATATTCCACTAGGGCCGAAGGCAAATAAAAAACCTAAATTACTTTTTATGAGGTCTTCTTCTACGACTGAAAATCGGTCCAACCATTTTGGAAATAGCAATGCGGACGAAGCCGCGGACAAATAAAGTACAATATGTCAACCGCTGTAATTTCGGCTATCTGCCAGTAAAATTCCCGTTAAAATAGGTCCAGCCGTTTTGGAGATTACCCGGAACAAACAAACAAACAGACAAAATATAATAATATAAAATATTAAAAAAATTTTTTTGGTCATTTGTAGCCATAACCATTCATCAAAAAGTTGTTATTTTAATTGTACATACACTAACTTTATTTTTATAATACGTAATAGATTATGAATAAAAAATTGGAAATAAAAGTAGTATAAACTTTTTGAATAGGAAAACAAAATAAACTACGGAAATGTTTGCGATACAAACTTACCACGTTACCATGGCAACGTATATAATACTAACGCTAACAAAATCTCTCAAAAGGAAAAAAGTGCCCGATTTTGAAACATTCTTCATTGATGCTCCGCTTCTATTGGTCTTAGCGTGATGATGTATAGCCTAAAGCCTTCCTCGGTAAATGACCTATCTAAAACCGGAAGATTTTTTCCAATCGGACCAGTAGTTCATGAGATTAGCGCGTTCAACCAAACAAACAAACGAACTCTTCAGCTTTATATATTAGTATAGATAAGTGTATGTATATGTATACGTCCTAATATCGAATTTTGAATAAACATGTGTTCTGTCTGTCAGTAATATATGTAAAAAGGTGATATTATACGTAACCTTCTAACATAAAATATCATTCTCTGCAGTTTATATAATCTCAATATTAAAGATGTTTTTGGCGGGATCTTGGTTTGTCATGTAGTGGGTTTTATTTTTTATTCATAATCTTGTGTTACTTGACTCTATATTGTGTAAAATTGGTGGTGTTTTATGTGATATAGTTTGTTTATTGTGCATAAGTGAAGTGAATGGAAAATAATGCCACGGACCATGAATTCTGAGATGCCACAAAAATTTCATGGAAGGTTCTAACAAGATAGCCACCATCTTGTTAGTTCATTGAAATTATATCAAGAAACTTGTAATATTGATACTCACTTAACAATGGCGGTAATGGTCTACTAGAGGACTGGTTGCCGAAAATGGAATAGAAGAAAAACTTGTAATAGTATTAACTACCCGACAATGGCAGTAATAATCTAAAAGATTAGTTGCCAAAAATAAAGTTAAAAAAAATAAATATTAAAGATGTGGAAATTTCATTAAAGTTATTTATGTTGAACCATACTTAAGTTGTAATTTCTCGTGAATGGTTTTATCTTATATATTAATACGTGAAGCCAAAACTTTGTACCCCTTTTTAAGTGAATTGCGAGAACGGATGAACTTGAAATTTAGCATAGTTAAAGTTTATATGGAAGAGCAGCGCAGAAAGCTATTTTTGGAATATAAAATGCATTGCAATCATATTAAATTAATTAAAATATACATTGCTTACACTACTGTTTGAATTTTACACAACATATAAACACATGTAAATGAAAAAGACATTTTGACATCCGTCATTTTACTCTTACGTTCCAATTACTTCAAATGAGCCAAAAAATACTTTGTAAAATCAAAATAAGAAAATTTGTTTTCTCTTGAAAGTAATCGATAACTTAGATGTCCGCGGTTACAATGATGTAGTTCATCCTGATGTAGCAATTATATTTAGTACAGTTGACGATGAATTTTGAACAAAAATGAATTCATTTTCAAAAGTTTATGATAGCAATAAAAACATTTATGTTTTGGATTCATCATTTGATTCTATTGTGTATTCATTACTTTTTTAAACGATGATACTGGGCATATCACTATTCTTCATAATGTGTACTACATTTAATTCAATATCACCCAGAAATACCAATCACCCATGATGTCGTGTAAAATTATTTGAAAATTGTGTCATGAGTAGCGATAAATTTCTTTATTTTCGTAAAGTTATGATTACTTAGAATTTGAGAGCCTTACCACCTTAAGTAACCGCCTGTTTTTTGTTTCAAATTTATAATTAATATCAATTTTCATTTAGACATAATTTTTATTAATGTTTATATAATTAAAAAAAAAAGTGGCAAATAACTGCGTAGCCATGATGCAAACCTTTGATTATAGAAGTATACCCTTTGACAAAAGAACCCTAGTAAAGGTCAAATTTAAAAAAAATCAATTAACTATGGTCGAATGTCGACCACTGGGCGCCCACTAGTATTGTTTAATTTTGCGATGAAGATTCGAAAAAACGAAAACTGTACTTATTATGCTGTTTTTTCATGAAACTTCTACAATATGAAATCTCAAATATTTATATCGTATTACGGTTACCATGATACAATATGAGGATGACATTTTTTCGTTTAGTTTTTTTTATTTCATTTAGTTCACTATTATCTATCTAAATTTTAAGAAATAAATATTCTCCCTACAATTTTAAATCGGACTTTTCATTCCGTAGGTATAAAAACTTAATTATTTTGAACTCGTTTACTTGATCAGGCGAATTGTTGTAAAATTTGAAATACTCTTGTTAATACAACTTTAATATAAAAAGTTTAATTGTATAAAGTAATTATGATATAACAGTTTTTAATCCTCCCGTAACGAGAAACTCTCTCACACACTAATTATAATTTATCACGTTCCTTTTAGTCTCGGTTACACGTATTATTATAATCTTTCAACTCGAAGCAAACGTGTCAGATTCCGTTTTGCCGTATGATTTATCGTATGAATGTTCCTACAATTGATTCTCACAGTGTGAAATAGAAATCAAATGTCTTTATACAATATTGAGAGCTTAATTATCTACACTGTTAACCGACCACGCAATAACTTTAGCTGAGTTATAATATGACCCTTTCTACGAATAATATCTTAATTGCATGTGACAAAGTTCACAATAGTACTAAATAAAAATTCGTATAGAGATTTTCATTGATCGTGAACTCAAATTAAGAAATTATTACTTATAATGACCAATGTTAGAGTCTATTAATAAAAATCGATTGCTGAATGTATACGCCCCTCCTAGCCGTTTTCGTCCACAGCGACTACTTCAACTCCGGCGCTCGTGTGCTTTCATATGTCTAATATAGCCGATTTTCTTACGTGCAAACTGTACACAAGTGAGAACACCATTCTCGTAAATATAATTGATTGGCGCTGATGGTCGGGCTTTCAATTCATCACGTCTAATATCAAGTGCAGCACGTCGATGTTCTTCGTAAGTCTGGACTCTTGTTGCCACATGACCTCTCCATTCTGGACGTTTACGTGCTAGAACGTCCCAGTGTGAAGGGTCTATGTTACACTTTTCCATGTGATGCTTAAGCACATCTTTGTATCTGATCTGAGTAATTGACCGCCCTGCTTGCGCTTGCCGTCTTCGAATTCAGAATAAAAGATGCGCTTCGCAAGTCGCTCTTCCGCCATACGTAACACATAACCGCACCACCGAATGTATGTAAGCATATTACTTGCGGTTGCACGTATTTGGCTAATTAATTTTTTGTTCTTTGTAATTGTCAGGACAAGGTTTCTATTCACAAAAACAGTAGTAAAATCATATGGAAGAGTGTAAAAATTTGAGTGAATTATCCCCATATAAAAAGCCAATGAGTGACATAAAAGACAGTAGAGTGATCTTGAAAAATATTGTCAGAATTGACAGATTGACGTTTAGTTGTTTAGATGTCATTTTATTTCATTTCATGATCGTACTATAAAGGGAAGATTTGTTTACATTTTCTTCGTTAGTACACACGTGCAAAGTCGGGGCGGGCAGCTAGTGAAATGTAATCGCAATGTTTTCATATAATATATTACTCAGTCCATCTGGAATTTTCTTTTAGTTGTATGCACTTTCCAATGCGTTTCGATGAAGTATGGATAAGGTTTTTTTTTTTTTTTTTTTTTTTTTTTTTATATATCATAGGAGGCAAACGAACATGTGGGTCACCTGATGTAAGTGATCACCACCGTCCATAGACACTTGCAACACCAGGGGAGTCGCAAGTGCGTTGCCAGCCTGTGTAGGGAGGGGGGGGGGGAGGAAGGGAAGAGGAAAGTGGAAGGGAGGGAGGTGGGTCTCCGGCGCTCTCACTGACCGAACGAAACACAACAATGTAAGCACTGTTACTTCACGTCGGTTTTCTGTGAGAGGGTGGTACTACCCCGGGCGAGCCGACCCATTTATGCTGAATCCAGTAATAGTTTCAGCGTGGCTCTACCACCTACGAGTGTCGAAGGACCATTGACTGCACGAACTATTATCAAGCCCTTTACTATAGTATCACATGTGAATATACCCTTATAGTTCATACTCCATTTAATTGAGAGCTGCATGCATTGCACCCTTTATAGCAGTCTTACATTTATAAAACATTTCAGATTTTATTGGACCTTTGTACAATGAAGGTTACTCACGGCGAATGTGTCGGAATAAAAACTCTCTTATTATTATATTATATCTTATTATTATATGATATCTTATTATTATATGATATCTTATTATTATATAATATCTTATTATTATTATTATTAAGCTTATTATACAACTTGCTGTCGAGCACCTCGTACGAAAATTACAGACACTTAACTGGCGTCGAATTGGATAATTACAACTGATGTAATGATATACCACTAGACATAATTTAGTCTAAGTGTCCATTTTTTGTATTCATTTTACATTGTGTCCACACGTGATTCATTGTTAATGATGATGGATTTTCTTAAACAATTTATGAATAGATTATGTAATTATTAAAGATTTTTAATTATCTGTGTTAATCTTCATATTTAAGAGATATGGAAATATAATACCATATATCTAAGTAGCAAACATGCGTGTAATCATTGAATCACAGGCTGTGGTTACTCTACAATATAAATTAAAATAAACTTGCCAATGATTCTTGAACCATGGATTAACTTCTTTATTGGATCTCGAATATCAGTTGCAACGAATGTGAAGTGTGTAGTATATAATGATTTTCTATCAAAACCAGTTACGCTAATATCGAAACCATTTAACGGCACGATTTAATAAATAGATTTTAGTGATGTGGTGCTGTAAGGATGATACGAACCGTTATGTGTGGCGACAAAAATAATTTGAATTGCTAATTATCGCGAGATACAATATGTTATTCACACCTTTTTAAGGAGTTTAAACAAATGTTTCGATATCTTGTTTACACAATCGTGCGGGCACGTTTTGCACCCCGGTAAAGCGGCAGAGAAAGAACCAAATAACGCTTCGGGGTGGTAAACTCCTCGCGTATTACTTAATCTTATACGTCCATATGCGCTACAACGCCAAAGGGACTACAGTCTGTCATTAGCCCTCCCAGTCCATGATCGGTCCGATACAAATCATTGTAATGGCAGATTATTCTAGATACGAGGGCGAAACACCCGGGAAATGCGCTCTGAGCATCGATTACACACAGGCCACTGTGGTAATTGCGCCGCTCATTGATACCTCACGAAATGTAATTAGGCTTTGTTCCAGCTAACTGCACGAGGATCTTCTCTCGTTGTGTAGTTCCATTATGTCATTAAATAAATGATGAGTTGCTGGTAATTTAAAGACAAGCACCTAGTAATTTCCATTAAGAGAGTAAAATTTTGTACACTTCTATCTTTTCAATCGAATTAATATTAACTCTCGTCTCACATTCTTTAACTGAAGATTGTATGATAGCATACTTAAATCTGTTACTTTCTTAAGCAGTTTCGTTTTAATCAAGTATACAATATAATAATGAGATATTATTTTCAATAGCTACTAAAACTATATCTATAACGTAAGCTGTTATAATACAGTAGAACCTCGATAAGTTAAAATCCAAGGGAAACACAAAATATTTTAAGTTATAGAGTTTTTAACTTATCAAGGGTTTATGTCACACTCGCACTTTCGTTACACACTTTTTTGAAGGCCAAATCATGCCGTTTCTAGAAGTTTTCTACCCAGCCATTACTAGCTTTAAAATTACGGATTTTCAGCGAATTCTAAAATACTTTCTCCAGATTCTCGTTACTTCAAGAGTTCAGCTTCTTTTTTAATTATAATTGATAATGTACTTTCGTGTATTCCAAACTGAGCCGCAACATCTTTGCTTTTTAATCCACTTTTCACCGCTTTTAATTTATTAGCGTATGTTAGTGTTATTAATTTTTGTGTTAACAATTTAACTTGTAAACACATGCAACCAATACATTTTGAGAAACCTCTTTGTTTTGTTCATTCGTTCGAAATGACTCATTGACAGACAGTTTATGTTACAGAGCTCATCGAAACATTTTATTAAGTAACTGATAGCTAATACTGAAATTGTTGTTTAAGTTATAGAGAGTGCGTATTTTAAGTAATAGAGGTTTTAGGCTCTGAGGGAAAAGGAACAGATTATTTTTTGAAGTTATAGAGGTTTTTACCTTATCGAGGTTTGACTTATCGAGGTTCTACTGTAACTAGATTAAATGACTTTTCACTTAAAAATTATTGGATCACTTGGCGAAATTTTCTGCAACATGCTTATCTAAATTGTAGAAATGGTTTTTATTTTGACAAAAAATTAAGATATACATAGGCGATAACAAAACAGTTCAGTACCTTCTACGCATCCTTTCGTCAACTGATATCCTTCTTTTTTTATCATAGGAGGCAAACGAACAGACGGATCACCCGATGTTAAGTGATCACCGCCGTCCATAGACACTAGCAACACCAGGGGAGTCGCAAGTGCGTTGCCAGCCTGTGTTTGGGGGTGGAGGGGGAGAGGGGAAGTGGGCTTCCGGCGCTCTCACTGACCAAACAAAACGCAACAATGCAAGCACTGTTACTTCACGTCGGTTTTCTGTGAGATGGTGGTACTACCACGGACGAGCCTACCCATTCATGCTGAAACCAATAATGACTTCAACGTGGCTGTACCACTTACAACTGTTTTTGTTAATTAGCTATTTAGACAAAGTTTAGTGTTATCAATAAATAAAATTAGAGACAGTTTGTTTTTATTTCATACCACGAGTCAAAGCCTATCTCAATTCGTTATACTTCACGATCCTTTAGTCTACTAATAAACAATTTTTGTTCATTGTTGGTCTAAAGAACCTAAATAATACTGTAACTTAAATCATGAATTAATTATGGTCCAATTTCAACTACTACACGATCACTAGTTTAATAAATTGCACCTTCTTTAATACTATTAAAAACAAAGTCCCCTACCGCGTCTGTCTGTCTGTCTGTTCGCGATAAACTTAAAAACTACTGAACGGATTTTCATGCGGTTTTCACCAGTGGATGAAGTGATTAATAAGTAAGATTTTAGTATATAATTTGTCAAGGATTTTTTTTAAATGAGGGCAGGACAACGTCTGCCGGTCCCGCTAGTTAAATATATTAGGGAAATTAATTGAAACCTTATTTTACATACAATCATTTCTCTATACACGTTTACTATTTATACAAATCTCATTACTTAAGATGGGATTACTAGAACATTCGACATCAATACGCAGTATAAAATTACGAAGTCTTGTAAATAGACAAACAAGACGCGAAAAAACACTTACCTGCTAAAGACCTTGTTGTTGGCTTTAATATCGTATAACTAGTGTGTTACTTGGTATAAATAAAAGTCTCGTGCGCCGTTTAATGAAATTGATATAGAAGAATAAATATGTCACCCCGTTAGCCGACGTCAGTGTTAATACAGTTGTACGTAGTTCGGAGCCACGATAACCTATCCGGTCGTAACCTCGGTAAAGCGTAGAGAGACGTCAGGCATTATCGTATCTAATCGGGTTCGCACGCGGCGCGGTGGCTAAATCATTCGTTTATTGATTTCCGATGTCGCGGTCGTGATCGGGCGCTGGATTCAACGTTCGCGTCGGCGTGACAGTGCAGCTATTGTCGGGAGAGACGGCGGCGCGCGTCTCGACCGCGCGCACTCTTTATTCGTGATTAAACGTTTTGAATTCCAACAATATCATCCAAACTGTCCGATTCAATCTGCACTCGTCGAACGATTCTCATCTCATATCAACCTATCTGCCAATTGAATACCAATCATAATTAAAGTTTTATACATTTCGTACCCTAAAAATTCTTTAACCGATGTTAATAAATTTTCTATTTATGTCCGTGAAATCTTAATTGTTAATCATTGATGTGATTAAGATAATTAACACGGCATTCTGGTAACGACATCGAAAACCATTCAAGTTCTTACTATGTCAAATTCTTTTTCTCTTTGCACATTGGATTTATAGTTACTCTCGCAGGTATGTTCGATAAAAACGGCATGTTGGTAAATGTTTGCTTTTATTGTACAACTAGCTGTGCCCGCGACTTCGTCCACATGGAACCTTATGTAAAAAACAGTGATTGTGATTGATAAAGTCATCTGAATGTATTAAGTCCATTTACCTCTCATGCCCTCTCGTACTTACGCCGCGTCATCATTAAAATTACAATAACTTTTGATAGAGTTAACCGATGTTAATGAAACAAAGACAAAGTTACTCTCGAAGATATGCTTTATGATTTTCTTGTGTGATTTTATTGTGAACACAGTACTTTAGCAGTGATGAGTGTTCATAAAAACAGACAGACTGACAGACAGACAGTCATTTCTAAAAATGATTGAAAAGTATTTTATTGCTTATTCCAAGACCAATTTTTTTCACGATAATCGCAAAAATACAGACGCGATAGACTTACATTCTTATTATATGTATAGAAGATTAGGTTAGACTGCGTTGTAATAAGGAGGCAATTTCTTATGATATGATAATGTTCTTTGCTAAGGACCCATACGGTGACATTATTAAGATCTTTTACTATGACTTGCTGCGTGAAGAATACACTTTCGACATCAATTTTTAATGTTTAATAGTATTAGAAAAATATTAAAACCCGTTGTGTACAAAAATTATTAGAATTATATGTGACTAACAGGGTTGCAGCTTTACAAATTACGCAAACGTAATTAAAAATTTTAATCGTTGGTGTTACCTAATTATAGATTACAATAGTTTACATTTATCTTTAAAATAAATAAAGAACTCTTAAAGATAAATAATAATTACTTAAATAATAAAGAATATAACATATAGCAATAATTTTCTTGTAATTTGACCCGAGGTCAATCAGCCTTTATTTATCTACTATCTAACAAAGAACTATGTTATTATCTTCTAATAAAACTAGGTAGCGCTCTAGGCACATATTTGCACAGTTATGTATTCAGACGCTTTCTGCATTTCTTTCTTAAACGTATACATTCTTATAGGTACATCCTTAGAATTTTAAAAGGACACATTCTACTCTTTTTTATTTTACTTTTTTGTCACCATTTAGTAACCTCACACAGACAGTGTCAGTCTTTATTTGATAAGCCATTCAGTTTCGGATACTATAGTTGTAATAACACTTTAGAGATCGATCACTGTGTCAAGAATGAAATAAAACGTATATATAAGTATAGTTTTCGATAGAATGATTTCTCTACGCTACACAGTATTGTGAGGCACTACAATCTACGGGCAGGACATCAATTACTAGAAGGAATATGTATAAAACGTATGCATACTATATAAGTACAATTACTTAACTTTGCTGTCAGCTTTAACTTTGTATGAATACTTTAAACCAGAACAGTTAGTCCAGGATAAATAATATACGATGACATGATTCTTTTTTGATCAGTCGATTTTCTCTTGGCAAAATAATCGTGATTGTGAAATGTTGTCACGGGTCATAGATGTTTATGTCACGGTGTTTCGCTATCCTTCTGAACTGGTTGCAATTGGCCACCCAGAGCGGACTTAATCTCACCATTCCTTGGCATTGGGACCCTACTGGACATTCTGATGCCTTCGACAATGTCTCGCAAGTTCAAATGCCTGCCAGGTCAATAGCGTTTGTCAGTTTTAAGCGTGGTCACTTATCGTCTTTACTAATTTTTCTTTTGCACTATACTGAACGAAAAAATATGCATACTTGTTATTTAATCTGTAATAAGTATATTACAGTCCGAAAACAAAGGAACCATAAAGTGAGAAGCCCCAATTGAACACCTGTTATCATATTAAATGTAATATAAAATAACAATAGCTACTCGGTGACGAATTTTCTGAAGTCAAAATGTGACAAGATGTAACGAATTACTATAACTTTTTTTTTTAAACTGGTTCAGCACAATGACTGCACTGTACCTGATGGAAAGTACAGTACAGTCTATAAATAACGGTGACTGTCAATGTTAAATAGCAATGTCAGTCATCGCTATCATGCCGACCTGCAAAAGTGCTTCTTCACGCCTCGTTTTAAGGACCCCATGTCATAAGAGGAAGGGAATACACTGGCTGGGAGACGATTCCAGATCTTCACAGTACGACAAAAATAAGAGCTTTCGAACTTCTTCGTTCTTGCCGGGATGGTTGCTACTGTGAAACTGTGGAGACGCGTACCCGCCCGTGTAGTTCTATAGTGGAAAGGAGAAGATGGAATGAGGTCAAACAGCTTTTCAGAACACTCGCTATGATACAGACGATAAAAGACGCTCAGTGAGGCTATGTCTCTTCGCAACTGAAGCGGTTCAAGGTTGTTAGTAACGTCTGCATCATTCACAATACGGACAGCCCGTCGCTACAACTTAGGTTTTATCATGTACACGTACGGTATAATATAGTTGTAATTCAACACCAGATATCTCTTACAATTCAGAATCAGAACATACAAATAAAATTGCATAAAAATAAATAAAACTGACTAAAACATATAAACAGGGCCACAATTTAAAAATATATCTTTACAATAGATTACCGAAAGAACTGACCCATTTATCATATAATATGTTGAAATCAAGATTAAAGTTGTTTTTCCAAAATAGTTTATATCATGAAAAAGTTTACGACTCTAAAAATAACAACTATATAAATATGCTGCGGTTTTATGTAGAATGATATGTAAAAAAGAGTTCAATATGCTTATTTGTTATTGTTACTTTTACTCGGTCTACAACTTAAGTACCATACATTATGAAACGTATAAGAAATAAAGAATTATGAATAATCCCGTAGAAAAAGATAATCGGAGGAGTATTTAAAAGGAATATGAAACATGTTACTAAATTCATCCCTGAACTGACACATTTGCATAAGGAATTGGGTGCGCACGGTTCGATATCGTCTCCGAACTTATTTCTCACGCTACTCGCACCCGCTGCACGTTTCGCAATCGTCGCCTTCTCACTTAATGGGATTGTAACCACAGTGCCACTGTTACCATAGTTTTTCCTATTTTAAACAGCTTCCAATAAGGTTACTGGAACCTTAGAACATATCGGTATTAAAGATTTGGCGTAAAAGTTCATCATTTCATACAATTAAAATTTCTGGTGGCAATATCTTTGTGTGAGTTATATCACTAAGGAAGCCAGTAGGTACTACGGTGTTTGGAAGTCAAAGAAGTTTTTGTTCCAAATTATTAGGCTAGTGGTAACGTATATTTAATTGAAATCACCGTTTGAACTGCAAGCAAGAAAGTGATAAATAAGGTAAAAAGGTCTCAAACTCAGGGCGATGATTTAGAACCTCAATTGTTGTATTTTAAATCGGAATAAAAGGATATTGATAAAAAAAATCCGTTGAAACCCTGAACTAATAAACTCCAACAATCGATCTTAAAATATCAAATAATCGACCATACTATAAAGTCAATCTTTACATGAATAATATGTATACTTAATGTCTAATATAATGCTATCGATGCGAATCGATTATGACTCGATGATTAGAGCATCCAGACGCCGCATTGATCGATGTAGGTTCGAATCCTGGCGACTGATGCGGATCTGTCGATAAGAGAGAACATTGTGATGAAATAATATCATAGTTGTAGGGTTTTTTCTAAACCCGTCTGGGTAACTGTCACCCTCATGTTGAAAATCTGTCGCCAAACACCAATAGGTACATTCCGACAGCTGCATCAGATGGTGGTCAAACGCTAAAATCTATAAAGTCTTAAAACGATATTTAAAGTTATATGTTCAAATATAAAAACAGATCTGTGCAAATATTTAAAATTATATACCTCAAAGAGTCATACGGTAATGGTGCATAAATAAATAAACCAGCCAAGCTAATTCAGTAATTCTTAAACGGTTAAAAGCATCGATGTTTTAGAGGTGTGTCTAAACGTATGGCGCATTAATAACGGTAGATTTGGACGAGTGTTTAACACACAAGCTTTATAAACACGGAAACATGACGTCGAAGCTTATGTGTTAACGCCATATATAAACAAAATTCTATCAGTTTGTATTGCATTAAGCCTCAAGAATTATTAATTTACTCACTTATAAATTATATATGTAACTTTATTGTCACCTTTTAAAAGCAATATTGAATCATTTCAATTATTTAATAAGAGTTCTTCATGTTTTTATTAATTCGGATAATTAATATTAATTTAAAAAAGAAAACAATATCAAATTTAAAATTTCTTTTTAAATTTGATATTGTTTTTAAAAATTGTCTTTAAATTTAAAATTTCAATAAAAAAATAATTTTCTAATTCGATTTATAAATAACGAAGTTCTGAGAAAAGGGATACAATAGAATTGAGGAACCTCCTCCATTTTGAAATCGGTTTACAATATTCGCTATAATGTACCTACGGTTGTGATTTATTCAAATATATGGACTAAATTCATTAATAAGAGATTTTCAAAAGTAGTTAACCAAACAGATTACTACTACTACTCTTATATAGTATATTTAGTAGTTGTATTAATGAACGCTAATAAGTTTTTCTTACTTTAATGCACGTGTGTAAATATATAGTTTTTTTTAATGATAGCGCAAATAAAAGAATTGCTAAGCGCACATACATCTATTATAAGGTTCTTACGAAATTATAGAATGGATACCACGTGAAGAAAACAATGATCATATTAATATTTAATGAGGCCATTACTTAATTATGACAGCTACTATTCACAAACTGTATTAATTACGTACTAGGCATAAGTTTATTTCTTTTTGCAAACCAAACACGAGCAGTTATATCTCATGCTCCTAGACTGCGGTTCAATTTACAAGCTGAGCGGTAAAAAGGTAATATGTACATATATTTTGATTTACATTTTCTTCGTTTCTTTACTTACTATAAATAAATATTACAATCTGAGGTCAATTTTCATAATTTTTTTTACGGCGACTAGAAAAGAGTTATGTTGAATTAACATCAACTATAGTAATTAACATAATAGAACACTTAAGCTGTAGTTGTATTGATGTTAAAACCGGATTCTTTGTCATTAGTCAAATAATTAGTTTTACCTCATCCATACTCCAGATTTATACTGTTCACCAGTAAGCAGCAAACCTTATGATAGTAAACTTTCTCACCTTAAATACTACTATGAGGCCGAGGGTTTATATAAGGTACTCTGTGGCCGACGGTTCGCGGGTTCGATTGATTAGCATATCTGTCATTTCTTCGTCTGAGCTTTGTATATTAAATATATATGTTTACGTACTAATTGATTTCCGCCCACTTCATTGGGCATGAAAAAATTAGCAAAAGGGCAATCGAACCCAAAAATTATAGCTTAGAATCATCTACGAAAATTTACGCATCGAATGCAATGATATCATTACATAGTATAAAGCAAAGTACCCTACCGCGTCTGTCTGTCTGTCTGTTCGCGATAAACTCAAAAACTACTGAACGGATCTTTATTCGGTTTTCACCAGTGGATGAAGTGATTCATGAGGAACGTTTTGGTATATAATTTGTCCAGGATTTTTTTATAATCAGGGCGGGACAACGTCTGCCGGGCTCGCTAGTTATAACTAAAAACTGTAAATACGTTACCTACATGATATTTTGACAAACCTAATGTTATGATAACGCCCACATACGTAAAGTAATATTAGAAATGTGGAAGTAAGATGGCATATTCTCAATATCGGTGGAGAAAAAGAGATAGTTATATGTTGTTTAGATATAGCCATCAATAATAAGCTAGTCGCCAAGTTTTAACAAGGTGCTGTCGAAGCAGTTATGACGTATCTACAGCTTTTTGGTTATAATATTATTGCTCGAATGGTCATAGTCCGTTCTGACACGTTTGAGGTAAATGAGTCTCAAAGGATTTGTATTTTCATTATATCATACATACACATAATACTACAAATAATATAATTTAATATTTTTTTACCTTAATAAAAGTTTTATTGCATTAGTTTGGAATTAAACATTTTGTACTCATATTCAAAATAATATGTTTATTTCTTTTATATTATTGTCCAAACATGAGTTTGAAAAACTTTTGTGACTTAAATTAATCGACAAAAATTATAATATTCTCGTAACTTAAGCCTCCTCCGTGACGGCAACGGTCACCATTGGAATCGGACAGCAAACAGGGCTTTCTCGTGTAGTTTATTCCATGAAGTCGTTGTGTTACGAGGTCCATACACATTAACCGTGTTGGCTGTAGGCAGCACCATTTCGCAAGTGCACTTGGCACGCTTCACAAACTCGGTTCGGTTAGTTATTCCTTGTTGGGTTATTCTTAGTAATGCTTTTGTTCAAATTATCACTTTATCATGGCAGCTTGAGACATACGTAATTTAATTAACATAGCTTTAATTTTAGCATTATTATGTTAACCAATATTCTTAGAGTCATAATCGTAATGGACGATTATGGGAGACAGGTGCAAAAAAGTTAGGAATCAAAATGTTTCATTTAATATTTTAGGAAAAAAATATTTATTTATTAAGAATGATATCTAAAATAGTGGATTATAAATTATAAAAACTGGTAGATTTTCGATATTCGCACGCCCACGCACACTTGTATACAGTAGAAAGAAAAGAGAGAAAGTCGCGTGAAGGGGGCATTACGCATTTTCCTTTCATGACGATTTCTACCAATAACCTCCTACAACAAGTCGTGTTATAGAACTTCTGTCTAAAAATATAAATAACACAATTAATTGTGTACGATTCGTATTTTATTTTTCAAATTACCTACACGTGTGTGTCACGCTTACGATATCTCATGAAAAGGGTACTTTAAAACCAGCGTAACGGAAGTGAACGGAAGCGACGTCGTCACCGTATAGCGGTCGGAACGCGCCGCGCCACGCTGTGCAGACGCGATGGCATCGCTGTCGTGCGCCACCACTCACGGCGGCCGCCGGCGCTCGTGTCGCCGTGACTTATGGCCCCCTCGCTAACTTCGATCGTACGATTGAATAATAATAACCGATTCTCGCACACCAAATTTATGTTAGGAAATATTCCGTATCGACAGAACGCATCGGGTGCGCCTCGCCTGTCTACAATTTTCTCGCACCAATTTATCCTTGGGCACTCATCCATAACTCTGCAATTTGATTCTGATAAATAAAATTTTGTAAAGAAGACTTCGCCCACTGCCGTACCTCGAAGTGATGAGTTCTTGTATTTGGATGATTGTACTTTTTAATATTCTCATTTATATATACTAAATTCATTTAAACACATCATTGAACTACAATGACCATAGATTTTTGAAATATTCTCTGAAACGATATCAAGAACATATAAAAATAAAACGTAATAAATGAATTGTACAATACCAGCGGGCCCGGCGGACGTTGTTCCGTCCTGATAATAAAAAAACGTTATACCTAAACCCTCCTCGCGAATCACTTTATCTACTGATGAAAACCGCATGAAAATCCGTTCGAAAGTTTTTAGGTTTATCGCGAACAGACAGACAGACGTGACAGAGGACTTTGTTCTATAATATGTAATAATTTTCTTGTTAACATCTTCAATAACGTCAATGAAGTGCCATAGATTATTATTTGAAACTATAATTGTGAGATTGTTAAACTGCGATAAACTACTTTATGAAGTTAAATTTATTTTTAATTCCTTACGGAAAATTTCTATCTTAAAGAGAGGAACAATCAGTAAACCACAAAAAGCGACGCTATTTCACGCGTAATAAATAATGCGCTACAATTATAGTTATAAGTGGCAAGCACTTCCTACATCCACTTTTGAAATTATATGAAGTTCAATGCACTACCAAATTTGTTGTAAATTGCTGGTTCACACTTATAATGTTTTCACTTCGGTTCTTAGCCGTGACCGCTGTGCTCTCGCTATCACCATATCTCTACATGTTAGAATTCGATTCATTATTACCGTTAGTTATTGCTTGCCATCTCAATCCAGAACCCGTCATTATGACTGGTTGTTTTGTTCTATAATTTAATATTTTTCAAAAGTCACGCAGTTTGCCGGCCTCGCTGTGTTGCGCCGACTAACATTCATTTTGCAACCGTTTCCACGTACTAAACATAAATTACGATCTAGACTGGGAAGCGAGAACAAAAAATATAAATTACAAAGCTACACTAGTCTACGTACAATCATATAGTACGTCGTTCAAATAAAAACCACTAATATTTCACGTAACCGTTGACCGTTCGTTCATACGCCTCAAGCGGTCTGCGTAATTCAACGTAAAAAATCGAGATTATTACTATATATAGCTTAGATTACAGACTGAGAACTTAGATTATGTTAAACAATGTTATGTCATTTTTAACGAGTGTATACTTTAGTATATGCTAATCCGGAATATAAGTTAATGATATAAATTAATCCGTTTTTGCTGTTTCATGAGTAATGTACATTCAATCTTTATCTATCTATATATATATATATATAAGAGAGTTCCACGTATATAGTCACTCATCACGATATCGCTGGAACCATTAGAGCTAAAGACTTGAAATTTGGTAGAAATATTCTTTTCATCGAGTAGAGGTCAGCTAAGAACGGATTTTACGAAATTCAACCCCCAAGAGGGGTTGCGGGGGCGTTAATTAAAAAAAAATCACATTTTAAAACTACAGCTCTTATAGGTATGAAACTTAGTCAGGATATTCTTTTTGGCATGTTTGAATTTACTAAAAAATAATTTTATGATATTCCACCCCCAGAGGGCTGTGCGGGGGCGTTGAAAATTAAAAAAAAAAATTATCTTCCAATCTATAGCTTTTATAACTCTGAAACTTGACCAAAACATTTTTTTTAGCATCTTTGAGTTTACTAAGAACTAATTTCATGATGTTTCACCCCCAGAGGGCTGTGCAGGGGCGTTAAAAATAAAAATAAAAAATATTTTTTCAAATCTATAGCTTTTGGAACTCTGAAACTTGGCCAGAATATTTCTTTTGGCATGTTTGAATTTACTAAGAACTATTTTTATGATATTCAACCCTAAGAGAGTTGTGCGGGGGCGTTAAAAATATTAAAAGTTTGTATCTTTCACTCTATTGCTATTAGAACTTTGAAACTTCGCCAAAATATTTTTTTTGGTATGTTTGAGTTTATCAAGAACTAATTTTATGATATGCAACTCCAAGAGGGTTGTGCGGGGCGTTAAAAATTATAAAAATTTGTATCTTTTAATCTGTAGATTTAAAACTTAGAAACTTGACCAGAATATTTTTTTTGGTATGTTTGAATTTACTACACAGTACCTCCATGGTGATGTGGAAAGCTGTGTTATTTATTATTTTAACTCATATAAATCGATAAGACCCTAAGTAGTTAAGGCTGTGTTATTTCGTAAAATCCGTTCATGATAAATAATTAGGCAGCTAGATAACACAATTTAATATTTCTTTTATTTGGCATGTATGTTATGCCAAGCGAAGCGGGCGGGTAACGGCTAGTTCTTTATAAAATCCATCAGTCTGTTAATGTTGTGGGCTTTTATATCGCTTACCTAGCGCCTTTTCTATAGCCTAATATAATTGAAACATAAAACGTTATATCACCCTTAAATACCGTTATTGTACCTTAGAAAGAGCAATCGCGTTCCTAATTACAGAAATAAAAATAAATCCGTTAGAGTAATGTGTAAGTTACCTGTAATTGTTTTGTAAATTTCCAATACAGAAATCAGACCTACATAGTATTAGAGTAACGGTCTCGACATCATATACCAATAGTAACGATCTGTAGTCGGTTCACCTCAATTTTATCCAATTAATATCACAATACATCATCATCATGCGCCAACAGTGATATCAATTAGTGTGGTTAAATGGAGCAAATTCCGTGCCGGGGCACGTATCAATCAACAATCTCCCGACTGTATACGATGTTATATTACATGACACGATTCCATTACTGTCCCATTTGCTACTGTCGAATGAGCGACGAACGCGGGTGCCATTCTAGAAATAGGTTCTTGAATGTATATGAAAAGAAAATATTACGTTATTCTTATTTTTGTAATTGTTACGTACGTGTCGTTTACGTTCTTAGAATTTCACGTCAATTACTTTAATTTTATATACTCACGTCTCTATTGTTTTTTGTTGCTTTTTTATATTTAACTTTCACGGGATTGATAGTTGGATATGAACATCGTCTTCGACTGTATCACAACTACAATAAACCAGGTGAAATATTCTGTATAGTAGCACACTTAAACTTATTACGCAATTATCTATACGCAACTAAGAAGCGACCATCATACGCAAGATATTAAATCCATCACAATGACTCACTATCTTTTAGGTTGAAACTTACGATGGATTTTAAACCTCTCAGTTTATTGTTACATTGCAAAACTAGCAGTATTCACCGTTCATATAGTATATATATTCTGTATAAATAAAAACCAATCGCCGAATGTATGTTATCAGTACAAGGTTTGCATAAAAGAAAATCTTTATAACATCGTAAGGAAAGAGAAAAATGTTGGTTACAAAATCTCCATATAAAAAGCAAAAGAGTGAGAAAGAAAACATCATAGCTATTCTCAAGAATATTGACAGAATTGACACATTGTCTTTCAGTTACCATTTTTAATTACATAGCTAAGTAGCTAGAAGATGATAAAGAAAGAAGTTAGCACTTATAGTAAGGATATTCCAAAGTCGACTAGATAACATTGGGTATACAGAAACTTTTAGACTTGTTTAGAAACCACCACTATTATTACAATTATATAACAGTAAAAGCTTGGATTTAATTACGCGTAAAAATACACCCGTCACCATCAACAAAGAGGCGGTGGGTCCTCTTATGGGAAAAGCTTAACATTGTGCCGCCGCGTCGCTTCTATAATATTTCATGCTGGTCTTTTATGTGCGATTGTTACTAACCAATGCACCACCCAGGAAATCCCTCACTCTACGACATCTTATGTTTTGAAATATTCCACGAACTATTGGAACCTGTAGCAATGTAATCGTGAAATGACTTATTGTGTTGTTAAATAAAATATTACATATATACAAATACATTTGAAGTGACTTTTTGTAATGTCAAAATAACAGCTTTTTACTAAATGGATATAAAAGTATATACGGCGCTGTTTATTCCGGATAATCTCCGAAATGGTGGGACCGATTTTGAAAAATTTTCACTGACAGACAACTTATGGTATAAGAAGTAAATTAGGCTACTACTATTTAAAAAAAGGTTTACACGCAAATATGATAGTATTAGTGATCGTATTGATAGCGGTGTTTAGAATTACGCGCGTTCTACACGCATGTTTACACTGAATAGACTTTTTTTGCTAAATTCGAGACCTTCCAGACGTTATTCTCTGTGTTGGCGGTCGATTGTACGACAAAGAAGTTGATGCGCTTTAGCTACACCTAATGGTGAGTTATAGTAAGAGGAAAGCGTGGAATTTTTTTTCATGAATAAAACATTTCGTATGCCAATTCTCATGCCCACATACATGTTTATATAGAAACTAGCGGACCGGGCGGACGTTGTCCTGCCTTGAAAACAAAAAAAAATCCTAAAAGTTGATCGCAGCGCCACCTGCCGGGTCCAATTGTGAATCTAAACCATTCTCGAATCTCCACGAACACACACAAAAAATTTCATCAAAATCGGTCCAGTCGTTTAGGAGGAGTTCAGTCACATACACACGCACACAAGAAATATATATATTAAGACTAGCGGCCCTGGCAGACGTTGTCCTGCCTTGATAATAAAAAAAATCTAAAATTCAACCGCAGCGCCACCTATCGGGTCCAATTGTAAATCTAAACCATTCTCGGGTCCACTCGAACACGCACACAAAATTTCATCAAAATCGGTCCAGTCGTTTAGGAGGAGTTCAGTCACATACACACGCACACAAGAAATATATATATTAAGATATGCATTTGTATACATACGTTATTGAAATAAGTAGCTCTTATCGACATTAAATCCTCAATTCGCTTCGGAATTTGTACTCTTCAGTTCATTCCCATTTAGTCGGAATAATCGACTCGTTTTATGTGATTCTAGCATCGAAGTAAGTTTGATCGAGCTATCGGTCCAACATTTGCATTATCAAAAGGACCGCAGCAGTGCTCATATCAGCGAGGACACGCAACGTTCGCGGAAGCAAAGCCCCGACTAAGAATACCTGAAATGCAATCCTGTATTCGCTGTGTCGTATTCAACACCATAGAGAGATTCAATGACGTCCTACTACGCACATTGACCGCAGTACAGAAAAGTGTTTAAGGAAACTCGATTGAGCTATAACGTATTCATACATCGAATGAAGTTTCTCTAACATATTATTTATTTCAATATAAACTAGGCCGCTTGTTCTTATAGTATTAACGATGATAGGTAAATAAAAAAACTCCAAGTAGTTATAAGGACTGACGACAGAAGTGACAACTCAAAACAATGAAATAATTTTGTTCTGTTTTAAATTTTTAAATCCATTATCGATTTTTTGAATTGAAAACTTCTTTTAGACGCGTTGATCGGTATATTTGGCAGGAGATAAATTTATAATTTCGCGTCATGACATGTTAAGTAAGCATGACAGACCGTATTGCGCTTGCGCGGCTCGTGTCATACTAGCGACGCATATTTTGCAGCTCACCACACGTTTGATTCATTAATAGACTTTATAAAAATGTATATAATTATTGCTCCGAGTGCCAATACATATGAAAACCACAATAATGTTAATGATTTCAATAAACAAATTCAGAAATTTAAATATTTTCATTCACAGTATAATTAATTTAAAAATTCAACACAGTTATTTCATTGTTTTGAGTTTTCACTTCTGTCGGCGGTCCTTATGACTGCCTCGATTTTTTTTCCTTGTTACGAATGTTAATGCATTTCAAAAGAATTTATGTGCATAATCTCTTACCTTGTTTTTCAAAGTCAGCCTCATGTGTGTTTTGCTATGTTCGATTTGTATAAACCGTATCATGTAGAGATTTGATATTTCAGATTTATGTGCAATTATTAGTATAATACAACAAACGACCGGCTCTAATACGATTTTAATATACTTTATGATGTACGGTTCGTAGCATATTATGACTATATTGTATCGCTTGACTTATTCAACAAAAGTTTATTCAACTGAAAGATATGTCGTTGGTCTGTACCATCCGTACATGGAATATGATTTCTACGTAGCTAATAACATGTTATATTTTGCGAATATCATATATATTAGAGTAAAGGATAATATTGAAATCTTATGAATAACTAAGCTCTTTGTAGTATGTGTCTGAAAATATTTTGGATATAAGTAATAAATTATGATACTTAATCGGTGATATAAAGAGGATTTAGAAATAGTTTTAACTTGCACTTCGATTTTTTTATATCAAATTTGCGAAATTCATTGTATCGTTTAGATTTAGGTAAATTCAGTGTAGCACTATGCTTTTGTATGCGGCAGTGAGAACATTACAACCACAACACCCCATACAAAGTAATTGTGAATAATTTTTCTTTTTAACAAAACTTAATACAAATAACGTGAGACTGGTAATGTATAGTTCATTCACTTCTGTTTATTTCTTGCATTTATTGCCAGTGTTACAATTATTTTTACTATTTAGTAGAAACGCTGTCTGCAAGAAATTTAATGAATAGCCTAAAACAGGAGTTTTTTGCAGTCGCACTCTGCCTGAAATATTAAATTGAGCGCGAAAGAGACAATGCATCTCGAACTTATTATACCTATACAAAATAAAGACAATTATGATTCCGTATTTCCTTGTTTGCTAATCCAAAACTGAAACGACTTACTTTAGTAACAATCGCCTATAGGTATGTTCCGACGGCTGAACTGAAGAGTCAGCCCTCATTTAAGTTTCGTCGGAAACCAATTTAGACACCACTGTTACTTAATATCACATGAGATTGTGGACAAACATTAAAAACATATAAAGTACTACTAGCTATGCCTACGACTCCGTCCACGTGAAACCTAATATAAAAAACAGTGACTAATAAAATCATCTGAATGTTGTATTGGGTCCATTTACTTATCTATTTTTCTCTCGTACGTAAGTCGCGTCATCATTATAATCGCAATAACTTTTGATAGAGTAAACCGATTTTAATGGAAACAAGACTAAACGTTACTCGACGATTTGTGATGTTTTATCGTGAACGGAGTACTTGAGCAGTATTCAAACAGACAGACATTTCTAAAAATGATTAAAATGTATTTTATTACTTATTCCAAGACAGCTGCGACTATTTTTTTTCACAAAAATCTAAAATATACAGATACGTTATTTTTTTTTTTTTGTTTCTCGAACTGACTACGCTATTGACCTAGCAAGGGCTTAACAGCTTCACCGGCCTACCAGATACGTCATATTGACGTTCTTATTATGCGTATAAACGATTTATTAAAATGAACAAGTAAAATGTATGCTAATATTATAAATACGAACGTGAGTTTGTTTGTAACATGCATTAACTACTCAACCTATCATAGTGAAATTTTTTCATACACTTTCTCCAGGTGTATAGATAAGAACATAGGGTACCTTTCATATAGAAAAATAGTACTGTTCCCGAGGGATCAATCAAATCTACATTAACGCGAGCATGAGCTAGTAATCAATAAAAAACCTTGCTGCAATTTTAGGTACATTCATGAATGAATTTACTCGAGTACCTATTGCTAATGACTAAACAATGAGTTTAATGAGAGTTGACAACAGGCGTGATTTTTACACGCCACGCTTTGTTTGAGGGTAGGCGTGGCGCGGAAGCGACTCGCACCGGCACGCGCTCCGTTACCTTCAACGGCCATTAAATGACCACTCTTAATTATCAACAGTTACCGCACAGTTCGCAGACCGCACTGATACCACTCAGCCGAGGCGATGTTAAACTCCTCACCGTAACCGACCAACCGCATTCAAGTTAATAGCCTAACAAAATATTTTCTCACTACCCCATAACAATAGCTATATTGTAATTTAAACATCGTTATGTACATATGGCTATACTTGATTATACTCGATATAAATAATATTAGAATACAGTGAAGTCCCGATAATCCGGCCTCTGCTTAATCAGGCACCCTCTGTAATACGACATGTGTATTATTACATATTGAATTTTTTTTTGACAATTTGTCCTAATGTAGGTAATGCATGATCCACCAGGTTGCAACTTGATTGATTCATATTATGAGTTTTATTCATGGTTTTTGATTATTTTATATAAGTACTGTACATTTATTTGTACACAATTATTTCCTAATATAAAGTTATTTTTTGTTAGTTTTATAGCATGAACGTTAATTTTATAATAAAACGTAAGTTCTCTATTGTGTTGTTTAATTTACTAAATTCGACATACATAATGAAGTATGGTTTGTACTTTTATGACATACTACAGAATCTTGCCATTGGATCTGTAATTTGTCGGATTATAAGGTATTACTATGTAAAAAAATACAGATTATAAGAGGTCTTAGGCAGTACTTTATAATCCGACAAATTCGATAATTCGACACTGCCTTGCAAAACGTTTGTCGGATTACCGGGGGACCACTGTAATTCAATTTTGCAACTTTTGGATATGCAATTTTGATTGCCAAATGGAAACAGTTGCGGAAATTCGGCAAAAGGCATACGACGAGGTACCGACAATTTAATTGATTGGTCCACAATGTTACTGTACTATGAAATGCTTGAAACGGCTAATAATATTTTATGTATAGGATTCAAATGTCATACTAATTCACTATTATAAAACGCTTCTCTTTTTTTATATTGACGTTCCAACACTCGCTTCTTGATCTACCAGTAACATTTCTAAATAAAGTCGTTAATAAAACATTTGAGTGTAATAAAATTAGCGTTAAGTGCCTGTGCTTTGGAACTTGATCTCTCACACGATAGCCAGTGGCGCCCGGTTCGGATGCCACGATAACATTGCCTTAACACCGTCACCGCCCTTCTCTAATTATAACATATATAACCACTATCGCATGAACTATTCCGCGTATGTGCAATGTAAACTGCGTAAATAGTTAGGCATTGTCTTCGAGCAGTATTTTCTGCGAAGTACAGTTAATGCGTTCGCGATGGTTATCGACTATCCCAGGCCCAAACGCAAAGTAGAATCCGTTACGAGATAGTATTTAGTGATAACAAACATAATGAAACCTGATTCAAATTTACATATGAGCATAAAAAATTTTTTCACGTCGAGTAACAGACTATGCGTCTTTGATATTTAATACCTTAGCCTCCTTAATCTTGAAGTAATTTATAGGTCCTATTATAAAAATAGCTTATATGCTTTAAGTACTCGAAACTTATATTTATAGGTTTTCATTATCGGAAACCCTTATTACCTACTACCGTAAGTTCAAAATTCATCATACCGATGCCGATGCATATTTCAGCATTTCCATTAGAAAGCAATTCGTTATATAGACTAAATATTTTAGCTGATTTTAGCCACGTTTTTGTTTGATTGTAATTAAGAAACTTATAATTAAAAAAGTTTCATCATATCATATTTGATGATTTGAGTTCTGTACATTTACGATTAGGTTTTTTTATGTCATAGCAGGCAAATGAATAGGTGGGTCACCTGATGTTAAGTGATCACCAACGTCCATAGACACTAACAACACCAGGGGAGTCGAAAGTGCGTTGCCAGCATGTGTTTTGGGGGAAAGGGAGGGAGGAGGGAGTGGAGAGGGGAGGTGGGCTTCCGGCGCTCTCACTGACCTAACGAAACACAACAATGCGAGCACTGTTACTTCACGTCGGTTTTCTATGAGAGTGTGGTACTACCCTGGGCGAGCCGACCCATTCGTGCTGAAACCAATAAATAGCTTCAACATGGCTGTACCACCTACAATGTGATCATAGTACTGTTAAAGTATTTATATAGTATCCAAGATTCCTTATGATTTTTCTATTCTTCATTAACAAAAGGTGTTACGAATTAGGCTGAAATAAAAAATTTTACGTATCTAGATCCGAGAAATTCACTGCAACAATCATACTCACCTAAAACTCGAACTAAGAGAACATTAATAACATTTATCCGTTCAAATTAAAGTCACAAAATTTAGAACACGAATATACAATTCTGGTCGGACCATAACAATTAGTAAATGATTAGACTTCACGCCACGGCCTGTTGTGAATAGTGGTTTTATGTTGAGCAGTTTGAAATTTGTTTTATGAGCAATAATTAGATGCGTGCATGTACAGTGCTATGGACGTGACCAAATTGGACCACCCATGTCGACAACTTTCCGTGCTGGACGACCTCGATCGTATCGCTGTCTGCCTGTTAAACTAATATCGACTGGTTAACAAAAAAACCACTCAATGTAACGCATCACAAAGGAATCAGCGAAATTAACGGTACGTTTGATATGGCAATTTTATGCGTTTATTTCACCACCACAAATCTCATTTTAACCAATTATCAACACATAAATGATTCTACAGTAAATAAATATGAAAAATAAAATTCATGGGACTCAATTAGTTGATAATCACTAATTAACTGATATTGACATTTTAAACATTACAGTAAGGACATTTATAAATGTAATAGCGAAGCTTGCTTGCGATGTTTCCTTTGAAAGCATAAAAATGAGACCTATAAAATACAGTTAATGTTGGTTAAAACACAAACGAGTTATTTTCGTGACAAAAACAATGATAAATTGCTGTGCAGGAGGGTCTCGAATAGTTCTTTGACATACGAACTCGGTAGTGGGCGACAGTGACTGTTATAAAAATAATTTTTCTATCGGTCAATCCACTGTCTTTTTTTATGAAAATCAATCACGATAAGTAACTTTTTGCCCATTATTTCTTATTTATTGTTTATTCTGGGAATATTTCAATAGACAGATATGACTAAAAAACAAATAAGTAATTCTTCCTCTTTCCTTAAACGTATAGTAGGCACTCGATTACAACATTACTACTACAGTTACCATCTGTAACCGCATTGTCTTTTAGCATCAAGCGTGATTGCGGTCACACAATATAGAAAACTACAAACGTAATAAATAATAATAACACGTAATATAATAATAAAAACTACGAAAGAATAACGTTTCCAAATTGCAGCTTCCATCGTTTCGTCGATCTTATCGTCGATTTACACAGCAGGATAAATCTGCAAAATTGATATATTTAATCACTGAACCTATTAATAGAGATGGTTTTTGGTTGATTGCGATGTTCACATCCGCTCGTATCGCAATTTGCAATTACTAGGAAGCGCTCTTATTAGATAATGGTTGACTTTCACACACGGCTGTAATGAGTGACTATGTGCATAATTACGTATATGTTACTGTGAATGTTCGACATTGCTGGGTGTACCACCAGCTTATGTTGACAATTCCCGATATCGCTAAAGTAAATTGGAAATCGATTCTTCTAGAATGTGATATACACACATCAAAAAAGTCTAAGCAACATGCGTGATATTACAAATTTTACCATTTATATTAATTAATTTCTAAGTATTTACTCAAACAAAGTGCGTAGGTAAGTAAACTTTTTTGTTATTGATGACATACTGGCTGGTTGTAAAAAAAATATTTGAATATGTTTTGTTTTTTCATAAAATTCAAATGACTGCGAATTTGTTTGAATTTAAGTGCGTTTTAATTGCTACGTTTAGTCTTGATTTTATAATTTTACCAACCATTTAAATAAAGTTAGCGACAAAATTGAATTGTTAGATATTCTTTACGTCATGAAGCGACGTCATTTGATGGCAGATAAAATGCAAAGAGCTGTAGGGATGTTGCAAGCGGGAAGTAATCAATCTCAGGTATCTCGACATTTTGGCATTCATAGAAGTGTTATTTGTCGTCTTTGGCAGCGCTACAATAATACAGGAGAACCCGCTGAACAGCATCCAGGCCGTAAAAGGAGTACAACCACTCGGCAAGACCGGTACATACAACTGACTGCAAGACGCCAGCCGATGTTAACTGCTCGAGAGATAAGTTTGAGGCTACAAATTTCAAGTGGTGTTGATGTAAGTCCTCAAACTGTGCGAAATCGACTCCATGAGTACGGCCTACGAGCTCGACGCCCAATCAGGTGCTCACCGATACGTCACGGGAATCGCGCTCGTCGATATGAATGGTGTAGAGAACGCATAACATGGACCCAGGAACAATGGGATAAAATTATGTTTTCCGATGAGTCGCGATTCGGGTTTAAGCCTGATACAAGAAGGGTGCGAGTGTATCGTCGGCCCGGAAATACTGAAAGGCTCAGGTGCGTTCAGGAAGTTCATCCATACAGCGGCTCAACAGTTATGTTATGGGCGGGTATTATGAAGAACAGGCGAACTGAGCTCGTTTTTGTAAATGGAAACATGAATGCTGAAAATTACATTGAGGATATTCTCAGACCTTATGTCTACCCATTTGCATAAACCTTTGGCTCCGATTTTAGGTTAATGCATGACAATGCGCGTTCACATACAGCTCGGCGAACCAGTGAATACTTTGCAACGGAGAACATCCAGGTATTGCCCTGGCCTGCACAGTCGCCAGATCTCAACCCCATCGAGCACGCATGGGACATGCTCCAGAGACGTGTTTTGAAGGACTTGGACGGAGCGACAACAACCCAACAGCTGAAGGATTTGCTACAATTCCATTGGGAGCGAATACCGCAAGATGTCATAAACAGTCTCATTAATTCAATGAATTATCGTTGCCGACAAGTTCTGAATAGCAGAGGAGCCCATACTTTGTATTAAATTGTTCTATTCTTTCACAATAAATACATTTTCTTTAGAAATTTCATTTTGTAAGAAAAAAGTTTAGTTTCTTATGTATCTTAGTTTCTACAGTATATTCTAATATTGTTCATTTCTGTTATTAAAAGAACTTATAAAGACAACAGCTGTTATTTTTACATCATAGGACCCTAAAGATATTATTTTAAAAATAAAATACAACGTTATAATGTGAAGAACCATCCTAAAATTTAAATTAGTACATGTTGCTTAGACTTTTTTGATGAGTGTATGTCAGTGATTATCAATATTGACAAAGATCATTCCATGGAGTTTAGTGAAGGTGAACGATTTACAAATTATGTGATTAATATCAAATCCGAAATTGTTTAATAAATATTATAGAATCGGATGGGACAGAATTTGCGATAACACAAAAACAGAGCGAATTAAATGCGGCAAGGTTCGGGGAGTATCAAATTTAAATGCATGACATCGAACTAAGACTAACGAACATCTCCAGCAACATCACAAATTGATATGTATCAGTTGCAGTCGTTTGTTTTCCATTTAACAATTTCCATACCATTAATAGTTAGTTACATTAACACCTGTTTTCTTAAAAAGTCAAATCTTAAAAAGCGTAAATTGCTCTTAAATGTCTAGCCAATTTTTTTTGGTTAACAGGTTAATGGTTAGCAGACCGTTTGCTACAAAGTTTTTTAAAAAATGTCTATTTGTTTACAATATTTGAACAAGTTATGTAATGTAAAATCATAATTAAAAAAAAATGACTATTTATTTAAAAGCATTTTCCGCTTTTTAAGATTTGAGTTTATCATAAGGTCTACATTAAATTGTATTTAGTATAACCCTTATGGTTTTGGACTGGTGAATGCTAACATATACTAGTGTATCTTAGATACACTCCGCTTCAAATATTTGTAGTAACATATATATATTAATTAGTCTATTCGATAGTTACTTACATGCTTGCGTTACGACTCAACTCGGTTCATTCACTCTCCATTAAAGTCCTTAAATAACGATGACTAGCAGTTTAATGTCTCTCACGATATATTTTTGTGAGAACTAATTTCGCACATATTTTCTTCTCTAGCGTATAATGTCGAATCACTGAACTTTTATTTCTAACTTCCACGGTAGCTAACAACCTATTCGAACAATATAGACACGCAGTTGGTTACAGTACTAAAATAATATTTATTCTATCCGTTATCTTATATATTAATACTTGAAGCCAAAACTTTGTACCCCTTTTTAAGCGAATTGCTCGAACGGATGAACATGAAATTTGGCATAGTTAAAGTTTATATGGAGGCGAAGTGCAGAAAGCTATTTTTTTAAATATAAAATGCATTGCAAGCATATTCAATTAATTAAAATATACATTACTCACACAACTGCTTGAATTTTACACAACATATACACATATGTAAATGAAAAAGACAATTTGACATCCGTCATTTTACTCTTACGTTCCAATTACATTTTCAATATTTTTAACATGACTGACGTTGCATGCTTTACATGCCCTTTGAAATCAACTGGTCTAATTGTAGGTTAATTTTATAATAATATAATATGTAAATTCGTTATATACAATAATAATTAATTGATAAATAATTTATCTTTAGTAAATTTATGGAACCACTGAAATAATTATTATTCTCTTTGGTCTTATTGAATGTCAAATTTTTTAGGTGACAGGACTGCTTACACTTCGTGTTGTCATAAGAGTAAAGCAATATTACCAAAGTCAATCTCAATATTTTAATGTTTAGTATTTTTTTATGGTAAACTCACTTCAAATGATGATTCCATAAAAAATGAGCCAATAAATACTTTGTAAAATCAAAATAAGAAAATTTGTTTGCTCATGAAAGCAATCCATGACTTAGATCATCTTCGTTTTGGATTCACCATTTGATTCTAATGTGTATCCATTACTTTTCCAACAATGAGACTTCATTTAATTCAATATCACCCAGAAATACCCCCCATGGTGTCGTGTAAAAGTAATTGAAAGTTGTGTCATGAGTTGCGATAAATTTCTTTGTTTTCGTATAGTTATGTTTACTTACAAATTGAGAGTCTTACCACTTTATGTAACCGCCTATTTTTGTTTCAAATTTATAATTAATTTCAATTTTCATTTAGACATACATTTTTTTATGTTTATATAATTTGAAACAAGAAGTGAAAAATAACTTAGTAGCCATATTGAAAACCTTTGATTATAAAAGTATACCCTTTGACAAAAGAACCCTACTAAAGTTCAAACTTTAAAAAATCAATAAACTATGGTCGAATGTCGACCACTGGGCGCCCACTAGCATATATAAAATGGACTTAAAGATAAAAGAAATTGTATTTAAGGAAAGTATACTTTTTTTTCTGGACATATTGAGTTTCCTAGGGGCTTATTTATATTACAAAGAAATAAATCGTTTATTCATAATACACGATACGATATGGTGTATACAAAAGTAAGCGAAAAACCTGCACGTCCCAGCATTATGAATGGTTGTCCAGCACAGCATATAATAAAATGTCATAGGAAGTACTCAGCGCTGGTTTTCACTGCAATTCACGGTACGGAAGGAATAAACTGTCAACAAAAAACCATTAAATATAATCAATATGCAAAGAGGAAACAAATTAAAAAATAGTTGAGTACAGTGTATAATATGACATTTGAATATATAAAGGAAACATTGCAGACACAATAAAATATGTATGCACACAAATTGGATGTTTTATAGATAGCCACCTACGAACATTGCGCCATTAATAAATTTAAAAAAAAAGTGTGTGTACTTATATACACGCGTTAGAAGTTATACTTCTTTGGCGTAACAAGATAAAAATCTTTTCAAAAATTTTATCTTTCGCCTTATTCTACGTTTATACAAAAATCGACACTAACAATAGAAAAAAGATATTTAATACATTGAAAGTTTTAATACAAAGAAATACAAACAACAAATACAAAGAAACAAAATGTTGACTATAGCTAACTTCAGGGTGTCGGTTTTTCGTGACGGTGTGCGCGCGCATTGGAAAATTTACTCTCATCAATTTTCCCTAACGCGCCAAAAGAAGTATAACTTCAATAAAGTGTTAAATATATTCAACGCATTTTTTGTAACGAAGTTGATTTACTCATGTTAGTTTCTTGACTTCGACAGGCAATATCCTCAGGTTCAAAAAGAGGATGTATCGTATCAATGACAATAATATTTTGAAGTTTTTATTTCATGTCCAAATACGAGTATAGCGTTAAAAACAAAGTTTTATACACAAACTACATAATAAAACCATGTACGATGTAGAATTACAATTAAATAAAATGAGGAAATAACGGTTTTTAATATAACGTTGAAATGCTCGAAGTTTCTCAGCGCAAAAACTGTCTCACATATATTACTTTACAAGTCACCTTATTCATCATCCACAACATTTATAACTCTTCACTTTGAGATTATATCGTCAAATTATTATAATATAACACTGACCCAGTATCTTACGATTTTAATCTTTACCAAATTTAGTTTTATATTGTCGAAACATCATAATAAATATTTATATGTACCATTATGTTTATGTGATAATAACGCTTTAAAAGTATGCAAGAAAGTAGGCGATCCATTTTTGTATAAAATATCGAAGTCAAGATGTGAAAATCACACCGTGTATCATATTTATTTAAATTACTATGACATAAAATGGTCAACACGTACGATCATAAAAGAAATGCACTTAAATACATCTATCATCTGTTTAGTTTTAGGGGGCAACTAGTTTGTAATAAATCGAACTCATTTATGCAAATAATTATACTAGGTTTAGGGATACGGGAATTCAAGTTCTTCAGAGACGATGGTATAGAATGCATTCACCCCATGTTACGCTTGCTGCCTATTTGTATCGCACATTGTATTAGGTGGCGTACAAAAAGCAAATGTTCTTTTGTTCGTTACATATTACCCACACTGTAACCAAAACCATTAAGAGAACACTTAACACCCACCACCACTTCTGAACATAATATTCAAGCGAACACATTCGGACGCTTGCTTCAAAAGTATTCTCAACTAGAACTTAAATCCACGGTTAGGAATTCCGAACTGAATATATTATTCTCACTCTAATTATATAGATATAATAATGATTCACGTCCTGTAGTCTGCAATTCAATAGATTCAGTGTCGTTTGTACTTTCACTCGTCGAGGAGACGACTTGCAAAATGCATTTTTATCCCGATCGAAACTTTCTCACATTAGAAACGAGCAATTTAATGAATGGGCAATTCGATAAAAGAATCATATGCACAATACTTTAACTAGACAATTGTTTGTTATCGTTTTTTTGTGTCCGGTTCCTTTCGCTTCATCGATCTTTATTTGCTATGGTAATTGTGGAAATGCACGAAACTTTTACTAGTATACACTTATCTTGAAAGCGAACATTGTTTATTGTTAATGTTTGGTTACAATAGGCAAGCAAGCTATTTGATCGCCTTTTCGAGCCGGGAAGCTTGCAAAGACATGGTCCAGATAGAGACATAGAAAGTTAAGTCGTCTTTGTGCCTTGTAAACTTTTAAATGATGGTGCTGTTTATCATTTCTTGGTGTAAAAAACCCACATTTTATTACAGGCATTGTGGAAATATAAAAAAATAAAACTATCTTATTTATAACTAGCTGTACCCGTAGCTCCGCACGCGTTTTTTTAAATCGTATTAAAGAATAATAAAATTGTGAGACTATGTACAATTATAGAAATGCTCTTTAAAGACAATTGTAAGTACGACGCGCACGCCACTAAAAGTAACATGTAACGTGTACATTAGATATATATATATATATTTTTTTTAACTTAGTCTTTGGCCTTTGTGGAAAATTCCGCAATTCTGCCAGTGTCATGTACATAAAGCTTAATTTCTACGATAATGGATCAACAAAAGATCTGAAGTTGATTTAGACCACCACATAACATAGAACATAGGGACAATACACAATTTGGTTAGTAAGTACCTAAACATATAAGTTAGTAAATAAATATGTATATTTTATCATATAAGTATGTATAGTACAAGTAAGTATAATGTAACAAATAATTAGAGCTTAATTTTATTTATATAGATATATTTACACAGAACAGTAATAAAAGGAGTAAAGGAGAGGGAGAGTAGGAATTGCATACAGGTGGGACGGAATATCTCCTGGGGGAGTAAATTATATAGCGAAACGCGCCGATTTGGACAATTAAAAAAGATATGGTCTAGATTTCCTTCATCTAGCCCACATTCACATAGCGAGTGATCCCGGACTCTAATTTTTGCAAGATGGACAGGTGTGCAGGCATGATTTAAACGCATACGGCATATGACCGATATCGTACGCTTGTCTACGTTCCGAAACAATGAAAACCAGGGTTTAGTAGGGATGGTAGGTTGTGAATTGCCATAGAATTTGGCTTTAAGCTTGTGTGATGTCTGCCACTCATTATTCCACGCTTTAAACAACTGGTGTTTCATACTTACACAGAGATCCCCAGGAATGATTTGAAAATGTTCTAGGGAACCTATGTTGGCAGCTTGCTTTGCACAGGAATCTGCGGTTTCATTGCCTGGAATGCCCGAGTGACCCGGAATCCAAGCCAAGACGACTTTTAAGTTTTGCTGTTGACACATATAAAGCGCTTCTTTGATTTTTAATATAATTGGGGATCTGTATTTAGATTTGAAGGGATTAGCCAGTACGGCTTGTAAGCAGCTTTTTGAATCAGTTAAAATAATGGACTTTTTGATATCATGGGATAATACAAATTTTATAGACTCTAAAATTGCAATGGATTCACCAGTAAACACTGTTAAAACGGGAGGGCATTTAAAACTTAGTATAATTTTAAAAAAGGTAATCCACACGGCGGATCCCATGTTGTTGTTTTGGGTCAGTTTGGATGCGTCGGAGTAGATTGCTAGCCAGTTCGGAAATTGTGAATTGTGTGTGTCTTTTAAAATTTTATCGGCATTAACTATGTCATTCTGAATGCCCAGATCTAGGATTATATTGGGCTGATGACACAACGCTTCATAAGGGAGAGAGAAAATAAGTTTACATGGAAATTGCAGAATGGGAATAGTTAAACAGGAAATTTTGATATAACTGCGGAGAATACAAGGCAAATCGAATAAAGAGCTGTAACCCTCGTTTTCAACTATACAAGCTAAATGTCTTAGCTTCTGTAGGAGAGGATGTTGGGAATTTTGATAGAGTTTGAAAAGGAACTTGTCCGAAAGGAATTGCCTGCGTAAATAGAGAGGGGGATCCACGCATTCCACTTGCAGAGCATTGATGGGCGAGGATTTCATGGCCCCTAGAATAATGCGAAGGCATTTTGATTGGATTTTCGAGAGTTTCTCCGAGGCCCCTTTATTACTGGGATCTAAAAGAAATCCTCCATAGTCTAGATGGCTGCGAATGATAGAATTATAAAGCATTTTTGGGAAAAAGGGTGAGCTCCCCACCAAGCTCCAGATAACGACCGCAGGATATTAATGTTCTTCTCGCATTTACCAGACACATAATCCGCATGTAAAGACCCAGACATTTTAGCATCCAGCCAAACGCCTAGAAATTTAATGGTGCCAAATGAGGTTTGTCACAGCAGCATATTTGGAACCTTAACCCACCATATAACTACCTCAGCGCTAACTTACACTGTATAAGAACCTAATGAAACAATAACTTAAAATATTATTATAAAGATTTACATTAACATTACATTTAATATACATTGCCATTATTATAATTAAGATTTTGTGACTATACAAAAAATAAACGCTTGTCTGTTCCTCAAGAAATTGTATTATGGAACTCTTTACGTAATACGTTTATAATCTAAGATCTCATTAGGAAGACCTCTATATCATTAAAGTTGTTAATAATTATAATGTCGAATTGTAAGCAATAAGCTGATAATTATTTCTAATATTAAAAATAAAGAATTAGTTGAAATCTTGCTAAATTTCATGCAGCCAAAGTCACGGGTAACAGCTAATCTAAAATAGAATAACCTCAATTACTTTTTATAAGGTTCGCTATCTACCACTGAATTCCCCGTGAAAATCGGTTTAACCGTTTTGGTGATAGCACAGCGGGTGAAGCCATGGTTAACAGCCAGTCTAAATTAAATTACTTTTTATAAGATCTGCTATCTGCCAGTGAAAGTCCCTTGAAAATCGATCTAACTGTTTTGAAGATAGTACTGCGGGCGAAGCCACGATTAACAGCTAGTCTAAATTAAAATAGACTAAATCACTTTTTATAATGTCCGCTATCTGCCGGTGAAAGTCCTGTAAAAAACGGTCGAACCGTTTTTGAGATAGTACTACGGACGAAGCCACGGTTAACAGCTATGTTTAAATTTAAATTGCCTAAATTACTTTTTATAAGATCAGCTATTTGCCAGTCAAAGTCTCGTGAAGATCGGTCAAACCGTTTTGGAGATAGCACTACGGGCAAAGCCACGGTTAAAAGCTAGTATAAACTAAAATTGCTGGAATTACTTTTTATAGGGTCAGCTATCTGCCAGTGAAAGTTTTATGAAGATCAGTCCAACCGTTTAGGAGATAACGTTGCGAGCGAAGCCACGGTTAACAGCTAGTATAAATTAAAATTGCTTAAATCACTTTTTATAAATACCCTAAGTAACCCGATGTAATGTTTTCTATCTGCCAGTGACATTTCCGTCAAAATCGGTCCAGCCGTTTCGGAGATTAGCCGGAACAAACAGACTGACAGACCGACAAAAATTTTAGAAATTGCATTTTTGTTATCAATTGCGTGTATACTTTCACACTCAATCAGTAAAAAAATGTTATTTTGATATTACATACAGACACTTCATTTTTATTATATGTATAGAATAGAAGATGTATAGAAGATAGAAGAAGACAACACGGGTGATTTTTTCTTCCCTTTTGGTTTAATG
Source organism: Antheraea yamamai (assembly GCA_036509395.1). NCBI lineage: Eukaryota > Metazoa > Arthropoda > Insecta > Lepidoptera > Saturniidae > Antheraea > Antheraea yamamai. The sequence goes on from AP028429.1 coordinate 9,754,918, forward strand.
AAATTTATTACTTAAAAGATAATATTTTTTATTATGATAAATGTTTTGACTTTTTTGCCATAGAAGCTAAATTATCGGAATCAAATTATTTATTCAACACGGATCGCCGTTCTTTTTTGTGTAAATTTAACGGCAAATATGCACATTTAATGTCTACAATACCTTAGGCAACTTTATTATAACTATATTAAGTATAAAAACATAAATAACGCCCTAATAAACCGATTATTAACACGATTTGTTCTACAATTGCTAGTTACTGTATCAATTACTTAGCACTCACACGATCACCTCCGAAGACACCATTATAATCACATTAGAGATGGTGTGTTCACGCCATGAACACATTACAAGCATCTGTAACACGGTCACATCGTTTTGACCGACTAATTTTTATTTATAACCGCATACCTCAACCTGTGCCTTAACGCTACGTACAAACTTACACGAACGTGCGAAAAATATTTTCGAATGATTCGCTTGTTTTCCGACGTATCGGGTGTTATTTTAATTCACCGTTTTTCAATCAAAAAAAAATATCTAGGTGCTTTAACAAGACGGAGAAGTGATTAGGCACATTTTACGTCCCCAATTCTATGTGAATCGGCATCATGCAAATAGTGTTAACACGCCATTCCGGTATTAGATGAACTAACGTCTAGACTGGCGAGTAGTCAATTTAGTTGTTATGGAAATCGATCGTGATCTCTAGATATCGGAACGATATAAACTCGGCGTTTTATTATTTTACTAGGAATTATGGACATTACAATACAATGAAGAGAATTCATAGTTTTCATCTTTAAGGTCATAACCTGGGAGTCCCATACATAAATCGGGATGCGATGTCGCGTCGTGAGCGCGCGCTCGACCAATGTTCATGCGCATTGCATCGGCTACCGAGACTACTGTTTCGTGTTCATAGTGTAATTAATAATGAGGGAATTTGTATAGGAGATTTAACTCACATGAGTCTTGCATCGGAATAGTAAGTGGGTATTTGAATTTCAAAACAAATCTTTCTTAAACGTATTTTGAAATCTTACACAACTTAAACAACATTGGAGTCATTACGTTAAATAATTGTGTCTCATTTTTGGCTTTTGATGAGTTGCTTCGATTGCTCGATGATATTTCACGACATCACTATCAAGACACAATTTTTTTTATATCGTCGTTATAGTGTTCGATTTGTTTATTTGTTCATAAAATAAACACACTACAACCATAAAGTGATGGCCGTGTCCAGTTATGCGGCTTTTATTTAATAGGTTGGTATTATTACGAATAAAATCAATGTTGTCATCAAGTACACCTTATTTAATTTTAAAAATATTTGTAGAATATGTTTCAATTGTTTTATAGACGCTATTATTTACTTAAGTTCCCACAATTTTCCTATTCCATACGTTTGTGTTTAATATAATTTTGTACTTGTAAATTATTTTTTATTGATTCGATTGTTTGATTAATTTGATAGATCGATATCATCCTTAGTATTTTAATGTTACAATTTGGTTTAATATTCCATAACACACTTTGGCGAGTGAAACTCATAGTTCAACGAGTCCAATGAATACATGACAAAAGTTCAAATATTTGACTGACATCTCTATATCAATGTATTCATGAAGCGATGATAGCTCAGTGGTTAACGTATTCAGACACCGCGACGAACGACATATGTTTGAATTTTTACTAAGGAAAAACATTGCGACGGAACTATACTATTGTGGTAGGTTTTTCTAAGACCGCCTAGCTAGCTACCTACTACTAAAAAATATGTCGCCAAAACGACCTATAGGTGTGTTCCGGCAGCTGTACTGCAGAGCCAATCACTCTCGGTGTTATTACAAAAAAGTTAAATACGTATTGAATACTTGCTTTAAAAAAGTTTCGTATCAAATGCACCGCGCTCGCCCGAGGCAAGTTCGCGTTATCCTTTTTCGCAAGTCTAACCTAACGTAACCAAAGCGAGACAAAAAAGCAAGATGGCGAACGTTCAGCGACCGCGGTGCATTTAATTCGAAACCTTTTTAAAGCAAGTATTCAATACGTATTTAACTTTTTTGTAATAATACCGTGTTTGCAATCTTAGACCACATCGTCATATAAACTCGGATGATATCGTGGTCTAACACTAAAACTTATAAAGTAAAAATAAAACTACATTTGAAATATTTTCACCTTAAAAGCATATGAGTGTGAATTAAAACCAGTGACTTACATTCAATACATGTAGTAATATAGAAAGCTCTCGAGTTTTCACTTTCTCCTTATTCTATTCTAAAAATATAACATTTATTTATATACATCTCGCATATATATATTATTTATATTATTCGTTCCGAGTTAAAATTGAAATTCGCTTTATTAATTAAAATTAAAATAAACTCGATGACAAAATATGCAAATAAAATACGGACGAGTGTGTTCCCACATCCCCACTCAGATCGCGCACCGGACCGCTATACGGTACACATATTTCGTTAATTGATTAACTGCACTCGGTAAACACTCTTTACGGGTACTGTTAGCCACATATTTAATCATCAGTAAATCGATTTAACTGGACCCCTTTAGGTCATAATATTAATTAAAATTCGTACAACACTATTGTGAAAACATAGAAGTTTAGATATTATATGAGATCGTTTCGTACAGGAGTGAAACATATTAAAATAAGTTTTAATGAAAAGATACAAGAAAACAAGAATTAGAGATTTTTTTCGCTACAACTATTGTCAACACTTATTTATATTATGTTCGTAATAGCAACACAGTGTGTTGTATGTTTTTTGATTTCTTTAAAGTGAGAAACTGATATATCGATTTTTTGCATGGCAATATAAGATTTTTTCTGACGCCTACCGGAACAGCTTCGATATGAAAAACTTGTCGACAAATAGATTCATATATGCTCCAATACTTGCGTTTAAGAGCCGTTTCTCATATTTTAGCATATTACCGTCTTGAACCACATTGTCATTTACTATCAGTTGAGTGTCGTGATAAATCACGTGATGAAAATATGTAGTGTAAAACAGTGACCCAGAATAACTACAAGTACTAGTAGACATTACATTTATAGCTAGATGTTGAATATATTTTGGACGATAATTTTCTTTTGTTGCCCATAAAAGTAGTACATAGGAACGGCCCTTGAACTTAAAGAAAAAGAAAAGCGTTTGTATGAAAATTTAATATCTTTTATGTTTAGGACGAAAAAAACTGAATGTTTACTTTTGCAAATCTTTATATAATTTATTTTAAACAACCAAACTAACTAATCACAAGTTCACAAATCACAAGTGTCTTAATAATTTACGTTTCAAAATAATTGCAAGATAATATAAAAAAATGTTATTCTATGATAAACTAAAGAAGCCTCACCTTACACGTTTTTTTCGTATTGTTAACATTATAAATTAATGTAAATTCGCAAACGCCTGTAATTAAGTAACTCTTATCATCCCTTCTCTTAGTAATCGTAAGAAACAATTGCTAGTTAAACTGTTTTATTTAACACTAGCTTCTGTCTGCGACTTCGTTCGCGTGGAATAGTTACTTTGGGGGCAACTTTTAATTCGTAACGGAAGCTCTCAATTTATACATTGTTACTCCGCTCTTATTGGTCTTAGTGTAATGATATATAGCCTTATAGCCTTTCTTGATAAATGAGCTATCTAACACTGAAAGAATTTTTCAAATCAGACCAGTAGTTCCTGAGATTAACGCGTGCATCCAAACAAATAAGGTTTATAATATTAGTATACTCATAGATTATTACTTTTCTCTTGTACTTACCTCGAGCCGTCATTCAAATTACAATAACTTTTGACAGGGTTGACCGATTTTAATGAAACAAAGACTAAGTTACTTTCGAGGATATGCTTTATGATTTTCTTGGTAAGGTTTTATTCTGAACCCAGTACTTTAGCTTTAGACGGACAGATAGATAGACTGACATTTATAAAAATGATTGTTAAATGTATTTTATTACTTATTTCTAGACACCTACAACAAATTTTTTCACGAAAATTGAAAAAGTACAGACACGTTAGATTTAAGTACATTCTTTTTATATGTATAAATTAACGTGAAGAAGACACAGTTGATTACTAGAGAATTATAAAAATATTAGTAAATGTTTCGCTGTTTCTATTATATTTTGTCTTTTTCCTTAGACAAGACTTATTATATAACAATATGTATAATTCTTTAAAAATTACTCCAATAATTGCAATTACAGTATTGAGATCAAAATTGTAGATGCTAAGAATTCTAAGAATTTGCGTCTTAAGCGTTTGTATGAAGCAAACACTCAGTATTTAAATTGTTCATTGCTGAAACCGTAAATGCCAAGAAAACACGAGAAAAATATTCGATGAAATAAAATTTTAACGATATACTAATTGCCTAAATAAATCGAAATGAATCTTTCTTAATTGTTTTATATTTAGACAGTGAAAATTATATAATATTCTTAGCCGAAATAAAAAGGCGCTCCAAATAAAACGCCTGAAGCTGCAAATTACTTGATATTAATCTTCTAACCGTTAATTTAATCGCCCTGGTAAATTGTTCTTAATGGTAAGTAGTCAAGTGGATAATTATATTTTACACAGACAAATGATATAGTGTGGGTAATTAATAAAGAGATAAACAAAAAATGTCTTTGAAGAAAATAAATCAACCGACATGATATGAAGTCTGTATTAGAACATTTTACAAATTAATGTGTAATAACATACATTACTCTGTCACTAATTGACTATAATACATAACAATTTATATAATTTACTGCGTCCTGCAGACTACCATATTAGTTGGAGTCATTTTCGTTCCAGTGTTAATTATTTATTTCTCTGGTTAATATTATTTTTGCTAACACTTATTTTTAAGTCTATAATAAACATATATTAGGTCTTTACCTATGAAATTGCCGTTTTGTATGAAAAAATTTAAACGAATTTTTTTCATGTATTTTTTATTTGTATTAATCGAAGTAATCACCCATGCAATCAATGCATCTTTGCCAACGCAGTGGCAGTTTATTGATGCCCTTCTTAAAGAAATCAGCCGGACGGGAGGCAACAAATTCTTCAAAGGCATTTTGTACTGCCTCTCGGGTATTGAATTTTTTTCCCGCCAAGGAGTTATCCAAATTCTGGAAAAAGTAGTAGTCTGTAGTCGCAAGGTCTAGTGAGTAGGGCGGATGACGGAGAACTTCCAAACCCAGTTCTTGCAACTAGGAGACCGTCTGCTGTGCAGTATGAGGTCGCGCGTTGTCGTTCAGGAGCAGCGGAGACGAGCGATTGACCAATGCTGGTTGGAGATGTGCCAGCTTCTCCATCATTGTGTTCAGTTCTTCACAGTACATATCTGCAGTAATGCTCACCCCGTTTGGTAAGAAGCTGTGATGAATCACACCGGCGCTAGACCACCAAACAGTGACCATCACTTTTCTAGGGGTAAGTTTTCGTTTAGGGCATTGTTTAGGTGCTGAACCAGGATCCAACCAACTTGCTGAGTGCTTGCGGTTATTAAACAGAATCCATTTTTCATCGCAGATAACAATGCGGTTCAAAATTCCTTAATTTGTGTGTCTGTTGAGCAGTGCAAGGCACGTCTTGACGCGTACTTCGCGCTGGCGATCATTGAGTTCGTGGGCCACCCATTTGTCAAGCTTTTTTACCTTGCCAATTTGACGCAAATGGACCAATATTGTTTTGACGCTAACGTCGAAAGCTGCTGCTAATTCAGCCGTAGATTGTGTATCATCAGCTTCCACAATCGCCTTTAATTCGTCATTGTCGACCAAAGTCTTCGGACGACCGCGAGGTTCATTTTTCAGGTCGAAATTTCCAGAACGGAAGCGAGCAAACCAATAACAGGTGGTGCGTTGGTTTGTAGTGTTAGCTCCGTAAACGTCGTTGATGTTGCGTGCCGCTTGTGCCGCGTTGCTGCCACGACGGTACTCATATTCCATAATTACTCGAATTTTTAACGTATCCATGATGACAAAAAAGATTGAAATGCGATGAAAATGTAACACTAATCAATAAACAAATGACTACTTTTGGAAAAGAATTCCATATTTTTAAAATAAAATTAACTTGAAATTAGAATTCTTAGCCAACCAAATATTAATTTTGATTTGAAATGGCCAGTACTGCAGAACGGCAATTTCATAGGTAAAGACCTATCATTAGATAAAATGTTTTATATTAATTTGTAAATAAATTCAACACATGTATATGCCAAAGGTCATCTTATGATAGCTTTGATAATTTTATACAAGTAATTTAAGAAGAAACCCTCATTATAAAGTTACCATAGGAGAAAACCACGTTAAAAATTTAAAGAGAGTGAGGAGACAACCTCATTAAAAAAACACTAGCGCTACAAATGTCTCGTTAACATTTTTCCTTTAGGCCATACATAGAATAAGACCAAAAAACAAGAAAATTCTACAAATTTTGACTTTCGTGACCTGCACTACCTCATCGGTGTGATTTACAAGTAAGTCTCAATAGGCACTATTGTAGAGCGCTCAATCCTACTAAGTAATTCCAGTGTTCGAACGATATGATAGCATAAAGTGCCACCGAGTTATAATAGTAATAATAAAAGCATACCTGTATTTTATATGAGAAATTTGCTCACGTTCTAAGGGTTTATTTAGAGTTGATATTAAGGGGTTACATTTTCAGGCATTTTTTACATATTGCCAACAAAATTTTGCCTTGCGACTGAAAAAAAGGGATGGTAGAAAGCACCCTAATAAGATACATATAAAATCATTACATAGTATAAAACAAAGTCTCCTACCGCGTCTGTCTGTCTGTTCGCGATAAACTCAAACACTACTGCACGGATTTTCATGCAGGTTTCATCAGTGGATAGAGGGATTCAAGAGGAAGGTTTTGGTGTATAATTTTACAAGGATTTTTTTATAATCAGGGCGGGACAACGTCTGCCGGGCCGGCTAGTACCATTACATAATAAATACCATAATTATATCATATTTGTTGTAATATTTATAAATAAATATGTTACAATTAAAATGTATTCATATATATGCATAAATGAAATATTAAAATTATAAATAGAGTAGTATACTTTGATTATGTTTTTTTTTCGTAATCAAGAACACTATGCCACCAGAAATTCATTTTTCGCATTTTCTTTATCTTTATATATAAATTTCTTCTGTACGTGTGTGACATCACTGAACTCCTAAACGGCTGGACCGATTTTGATGAAATTTTGTGTGCGCATTCGAGTCGATCACAATTGGACCCGGTAGGTGGCGCTGCGGTTGAATTTTAGATTTTTTTTATTATCAAGGCAGGACAACGTCCGCCGGGACCGCTAGTTTATTTATATCTGTTTAGTAGTTTGCCGAAGTTTCAATAAAGAAATTTGGAAACAGTTACTGTTTTTCCATAGCATCTACATTATCATATGTGTTTCAATGAATGAATGAATAGTGATTGAAATGTTGAAAGTAAAATGCTAAATTGCAAAAGAAAATTATGCAACGGTTATAGGTATAATATAGTAGTTAACAAAATAACAATAATAATATTGAAATAAAGAAAATCGAGGCAGTTATAAGGACTGCCTACAGAAGGGAAACTCAAAACAATTAAATAACTGTGTTCTCTTTTGAATTTTGAAATTAATTATAGTCTGAATTATTTAAAACTAGCGGGTCCGGCGGACGGTATCCCGCGCTGATAATAAAACAGTATACATATAGCTCACGAGAAGCGTGCGATGACGATGACGCGAGTTTCACGCTTTTTGTTCACCCAAAAAGTACACATATACTGTTCACAGTATACATACCTATATATAGCTCATGGAAAACGTTCGGTGACGATAACGCGAGTTCCATGGTTTTTGTTCACTCAAAAAAGTGCTTAACGCGTCTATAGAAGTTTTCACTTCAAAAAGTGATAATGGATTTCGACCACTGCACATCCTACCTATGACGACTTGTAAATAAAAAAACCTTGTCTAATCTGTGACAGTATCTAGTGAATTGATCTTAAGGTATGTACATATGTCGTCGTATACATAGTCCCATCTTAAAAGATCATTAGATTAAAGATAACCCTTGATACTCGTATCTAATGCGCCGTAAGACATTTCATTAAGCGGGTTACGTAGGAATGGCGCTGATAAAACGGAATGAAGACGTACACATTATTTTGTAACTCGACTGTCCAATACAAAACATTAACCGTGTAACCGTGGTATCGCGATGATAAAAAATCTATAAGATTTTTAGGTAAAAATTCAAATAACACCACTTCGGCAACTTTATATTTCTTGTTTCTATTTTAGTTAACAATATCACTGATAATATTGAATACTCGGTAACTGTAACTGCATATATTAATAATATAAAGTTATATTTTATTCAAGTGATGTTACGCTTTTACGAAGCGATCTTATTATGATCAGCCACCCTAATTAATAACGTATTTAGTTTAATATTTGAACGGTGATGGGGCTTTATCTAAACCAGTCCGGCTAACTACCATTCTCTTAATCGGTGAGGGCTTATTTGACAGCGTGTTCAGATACCGCGTCGATGGACGATGGTTTGAATGTTAGCAACCAAATTGGAGCTCTTGCTGAAGGAAAACAATATGATGAAACCATAGCATGGTGTTAAGGCTTTTTCTAAATCCGCCTGGCTAGCTACTGCCCTCGAAGCATCTGCTGGTGTGTTACGTCATCTGCACTTGAGAGGCAGCCCCTTCTGGGTTTAGCGTGTTTACTATCTTAGACCACATACATCACCATTTAACATCATATAATAATAATAATAAATATTTATTGCCAAACAACTTATCCTAGGCTTACATATATTGATAATATAACAAAGTTTCTTTCTAATTATGTTATTATACATTGATCTCCACACTAGGCTCGAGGCCTGTCTTGTAGATTTCTACTTCAGGACGATTTGTCTATCCGATTAGCAGCGTTTTAACCGCGCTCGTGTATGTTCGTGTGTGTGTCCGTTTATGTATGGTTATGTGAGATATCTGTTTATGTCATATGATCACTTTTAAAAGCTGTTCAGTGTTATTATAAGTTAAAGTTTGAAGTTTTATATGATTATAGTTAGACGCTAAAATCTACAAAGTATAAAAAAATTCTCAAATTGAAAATCTGTCGCCAAACACTTACGGGTCTGTTCTGGCAGCTGCACTCACGTGCAATCAGTCTACATCTACGTTTAGCGTGTCTACCATCTTGGCCCACATCGTCATTTGATATTAGATGCCCGCGACTCCGTCCGCATGGACCCTAATGTAAAAAAACAGTGACTAGTACCATCATCTGAATGTATTAATTCCATTTACTTATTTACTTGTCTCTCGTATTTCAGTCACGTCGTCATTAAAATTACAATAATTTTTGATAGAGTGAACCGATTTTAATGAAACCAAACCATGATACTCGGGTATATGCTTTATGATCTTTAATTGATGATTGGTAAGGTTTTATCATGAACCCAGTACTTTAGCAGTGATGCGTGTTCAATTAAACAGACAGACAGATAGACAGACAGACATTTCTAACAATAATTGAAATGTTTTTTATTACTTAGTCCAAGACACGTGCAACAATTTTGTTTCACAAAAATCTAAAAAATACAGATACGTTAGATTTACATTCTTATTATATGTATAGATTGTGGTCAAACGTTACGACTTATGAAGTATATAAAAGGGGGAAAGTAAACTTTCAGTATAATTAAAATCCGCTAACACTAGATGGTCAAAGCAGAGAATGCGTCTCTCACGCAACGTCCCTACAAGTTTTATTATACGAAATTAACATGAATTATTCTTCTCTGTATTCAAATTAAGACACGACTAACTACATGTCAGATGATATCAAACTCATCATACACAAATTGGAAATAAAATTACCATATAAATTCGTTTTAGTAACACTTTGCAACGTATTTCATTATTGCTTCGTAGCTCGTTCGGATAGTACTGATATTAAATATAGAGTCGGTATAAAAATACCTTATATCCATTCCCTTCCCTGTCCAATTAAATGATAAATAGACTTAAATAGTAAACTTACTATAAAATTATAAGGTACAATTTTTTATTTTGTCGACTGTAAATAATCTGCAGCACTAAATATTATATTTCAACTACGTGACAACTATGTGACTGATACCAAAAAAAATAATGAAGAATTGGTTTTTCTAAAAATGAATTTCAATCGTCTTAAAAGGTAATTAAAAATTTATACGAGGCTCCCAACCAGTAGAGATGTGAAAATTATCATACAATTTCGTTTACAACTAAATTAATATTTAATATGCCTCTGTTGATTGGTGAAAATCTTTATACATAAAATATCTGCATGTGTACGTAATTCTACTGATCTTAAAAGGTTCGAGCGATTTTAATAGTTTTTGTTTTGTATTTATGATGACGATGATCCTGGATGATTTTTAATTATAGTTATATGTAGTCTTTTTTTATTGAATGTCCAATTTTTTTACATATTCCTTTATGATTTATCTCATAAGGACACGCAATATAGTATTTAACTCCCATGGTTATCTATAGAGAGCAACTAAGCCAATTAATATTTGTAACACGAGAGTAGTTTCAACACCGATTAATTAATAGAAAAGATGCATACATTTTTCACTTAGATAAGATTTTATAACTTTAAACACATTAAAAATTATAATATATAGAGTCATGGAAAAAAATTAACTTAAACAAAGGTTTAGTGTATTCCTAGGAACAATAAAATACACCTGTATCGTAATAAACAACTAATGGTGGAGCTATGGAGCCCTTCGGGGAGAGCCGCGTCGCTGGAACGCATCTGTTGGCTCTGCTCATATCGCAGACCGCACCGCTGTGATTTACCAACCACCTGTCCTTGTTTATGAGCCTTGATAGCCGCACACGAGGAAGTGCCTAGAACTAGAAACGCAGACGTGACAATACATACCGGTAATTTGTATTAGTTTCAGCTGCGATAACGGACTAAATTATAACTACAGGCAATACATGAGTTATAAATAATGTGATAGAATAATAGCTTTTCTTGTCTAGCTAACAGGAATGCCTATTAAATCAATTAAAATACTTTATTGCTGTTGTTAATCGGTTTTCCATTTGATTTTTGCGTTTATGAGATCCATCGATGATATGCAACGAGTTTATGAGATATAAATGTTGAGTCTGCTATAAATTTCTTCTTAATGATAGAACCTGTTTATATGAATAGTTAGCTTTTATACTACATACATATCGCTTCGATCGTAGCACGCTCTGACGGCGTAACGATTAACCTGGGTTCGAACCTGAAACTTTCAGTATGTGTATTCGTCGTGATGCAGTTGTAGTATGATGGTAGGACATGTTTAGATGAACTTCTGGCTAGTTACCATCCTCGATCGAAGTCCCATTTCGAAGTCCGTTAGTCTCATCGGATATTTAGCCGGTATATATTCAGAAACCGTGTCGCCTGCAACCAGTCGTTACTCTGTTACCAAACACCTACGAGTGACTGCCGGCAGCAACACTTGAGAGTCCGTCCTTCTACATTTAGGTCGATTTTCCACATTCCGTTCCACATCGTCATTTAAAATTAGGTGAAATTGACAAACGCTAATAATGCCTATAAGTAATATTAAAAATAATATAGTACTAGCGGGCCCGGCAGACGTTGTCCCGCCCTGATTATAAAAAAATCCTTGACAAATTATATACCAAAACGTTTCTCATCAATCGCTCTATCCACCGGTGAAAATCCGTTCGGTAGTTTTTGAGTTTATCGCGAACAGACAGACAGACGCTGTAGGGGACTTTGTTTTATACTATGTAATGATAATGACGATGATAGATTATTATACATCTTCGATGGTAGCCACCGTTTTTCGACTGGACTAAATTTTACCATTAGATACAGTGTAGACACTTTCTGGTACTACTATCAGATTCCTTCACAATGTGAAACTATTTAAATAACGATATAGGTACGTTAAATAACTTATCGGCAATTGTCAACAAAGAATCTGAAAGGTGATCTTCTAGAAAATTAACGAAAAACATTAGCTCTGCAGAAATTCATAGACTCCTATGCAAGATATTTAAGAGGTTGTGGCATAGATATAAGAATATTCATCAAAAACAAGTAATGTGTAAATGAAGTATTCACAGATGGAAATAAATATAAGATTATGTAGTCAAGAAAAGTTGTCACATTTGCAAATGTTTAATACAACAAACTAATTATCTATTTATGTTAAAAGTTATATAATAAAATGCAATTAGTTAAATACTCAATAAAACTATTTAACTATTATGTCAGCAGAACTTAAATGACTACACAGAAATCACTGTAGATGAAAAGTTACACTTTGTATAAAAACCGGGTATTTAACTTGATGTTTAAGTTAAAGAGGAAAAGACTTCACTTTCTATTTTCTCTATGGAATACACTAAGCTCATAAACAGTTCTATTAATTCTGGGTTTGTTTATCTATCTATTGAATTATGCTTATACAAGATATAGGTTACTTGTTGTAGTTTATGATAACTGTCGCTGATCCCTTTTTGTTATAGTTTATTATATTATTAAGCTATTTGTTCACTGTTTAATTCACCAATTCCTAGATGTAATATCTTTCATACAACGTTTTGATTTATGTACTAATTATTTTCCAAATTTCGCTGAAAATTTGATTGAACATTTATCCATTTTATGTACAACTAGCAGGCCCGGCAGACGTTGTCCTCCCCTGAATATAAAAAACACCTGAACAAATTATATAACAAAAGGTTCCTCATGCATCACTTCATCCACTGGTGAAAACCGCATAAAGATCCGTTCAGTAGTTTTTGAGTTTATCGCGAACAGACAGACAGACAGACGCGGTAGGGGACTTTGTTTTATACTATGTAATGAAGGTGATGAAGGTTCTTAAATGATTTATTTTTATTTACTTTTGATAAACTCTAAATAGATATTTAAAAGTAAATCTTTCTACCTTTAATGAATTTGCATAGGTCAAACTCACAATACTGACATTAAACATTGTTTACCAAAATATTATTGTGTCATCTTTTAAAATATTTATCGGAATTTTAAACTTCATTACGATATAATGAGAAAAAAACATTGTTCAAAGTTAAAAAACAGTACAGTAAGTACAGTTCGCGCCAACCGTATCGACCGCTCCGAAATGAAGTTACACAGAATGCAAATTTAGGTATAAATACGTATAATAATACTATATGTATAAGATAGAGACAACTTACGGCTAAATAAATGTCAATTTTATATTTCTATAATCCTAATATTTTAACTCTGATTTGTATTAAAATTTTGACGCGATTATTCGCAAGCCCGAACTTACGGCTATAATCAGAGAAGCTTAAAAGATTAACGAGGGCTGTACACAGTAATAAAAATCGTGTTTAAATTTAACCACTGCATACTATTATTCTTTTAAACATAAAAGAAGAAAAATATTCTAAAATTTGTTAATAAAATCGGTCAACATTTTTTTGTAAAAATTTTGCTGATTTTCTTTTATAGTACTCTTATGTTAATTATTATTTTCTGTGAATAAATATGGAGAACTAATATGGGATACTTTGTAAGCGAATCTAATCGTGTAGCCAAAGTAGTAAGTTGTGTTTAGCTGCACAATCTAACACAGTTGGAATCACTAATGAGATCGGAATTCAAATCAACTTATTTATATGGAGTAAGCTATTTCACCGGCTCGCTCGTACAATATTTATTTAAATCGTAACTGCCGGTTAGATAATATTCAGTTATATATATATTTCCTAGATAATTAATAAGAATATATTAAATTAGTTTTATAAATATTTTCACATTAAAGATCATCGTTTCACAATTTGATGGGAAAACGATAAATCGTAACCGAACGCGCAATTTCATTTTATATATCCGTTTCAGTAATACACAACTAAAGATTTCTTTCGAATACGATACAATCTTCATACTGCTCAGTAAAACTTGTTACAAATTTTACGACTTCATAAATGTAACCATTAAGACGTGCGTTTCTGAAAGTTGTAAAAAATTTCATTGTCAACAATCCAGCTAGCTTCTTGAGTGCTTCCAGTCTATAATATTAATGATCCAATCACTGGTATATTCGTTTCATATTAACTAATATTTTTACAATAATCATAATTATTATAAACCTTAGTAAACAGTTTGTTGCTTATTTGTTCATTTTATTTTCCACAATTTTTACATTTAATAAACACTCAGCTTTGACTAGAAACATTGCCAAGTATATACTTGAAACTTTGTATATAATTATCTTCCATATGTATATAATTAGCTACGCCCGCAACTTCGCACCTTTTTGCTATCATTATTTGGTGTTTTATTATTATTAGTATACCATTTTTGTTTTTTTTTTTTAAATAGATTTTAACGTTTTACCACAACACACCTGATGTTAATTGTCAATGTGATGTAAGATGGTTGACACGCTAAATCTAGAAGGGATTCGGTTGTCAAGTGCAGCTGCCCGATACAGTTAAAGGTGCTTGGTAATAGATTTTCAACATGAGGATGAGGCAATAAGGTATTTAAAAAATCCGTCATAAAATAGTTAATAGTTAAATGAAATTATAAAAATAAAAATATAAAATATAAATAATAATAAAAAAAACACCCAATACTTGCTCACAGATACGATATTTAACTTACACATTAAATAAAACGATGGCAAAAAAAAGGAGCGGACCGAGAGTCTGCAGAAAAGAAGAAGAAAAAAAACCATAAGGTTGGTAGCCACCCATGGAAGCTTGGAAATACCCTATCAAAATGTCTTCATCACGATGTTTTCCTTTACCAAAAGTTCCAATTCGCTGAAGGGATACGAACCTACGTCGATCGATGCGATGATGAGGTTCGCTACCACGCCTACTACTTAACATAATCGCTTTGCATAATCCTCATTTGAGTATATGTGATGCAGCACCACCTAGTGGTGAATTTTAGTAAAATAAATAACTTAAAATATTCTCATACTAAAAGTGTACCACTTTTATAGTGATTGACCAAACGGTCAACGATCAAAAATTAGGACATACCTCACTGTTCCAGTTGTATAACTCACCATTAGTTAGCTTTGTAATACATTAACTCTATTATTTATTACAAGTTTATTTATTACAATAGTAATTACATCAAATGTAATAATAACAAAAATCTGCGATACCACGAGGACAGCTAATTATATGACAAATGCAAATAACGACGACAACGCTCTTCCAGAATATTCCTCATGAAATTTACGCGGTCTGTAATTTATACATTATATGAAATGGATATATATGATGATAATTCAATTTAAATATAATTAAAAAAAAATATTTATCTTTTACAGGAAATTTATAAATAATAACTGCGATTTATAGAATTTTGTGTAAACATTTTGATTTACTATCAGACGAGCAATGGCTGTTTATTTACTTACAAACAGCCCGTAAGTCCTGTTCGGGTGATATCGTATAACCTTCTCAATTAGTGTGCCCTTCCTATCGCATGGTAATAACCCGAAACTGCACATAAGCTCTGTTCGTGACATAAAGATGGAACTAAATGACTTTACATTTAATTAGTTGTAATACTATAAATTTTAAATGCGATGATAAGGTCCCGTTGTGCTCTCTAAGTACACCACTCGCCGCCTAATGACGGTTCGATAATTAAACTTAATTAATTACTCGTCGTCAGCCACACTCGAGAAGTGAATGTTGTCAGAATATAGTCCATCAGATATCACTCTGAGACAATATTGTTGGCCAACTGCGGGAGTTGGATTTTTTTTAATTAAATATTTATCGTCTGTGTTTGTGTGTTTTTATACACATAACTATACAAAAGTAATTATTATATTGCCTACACATTACAAGTGAATATTTTGCATCGATCAATTTCACAGTTCAATAATTTTTGATAATTCTGATTTATTTTTTATTAATGTTCTTTTTCATGAGAAAGTAACGTCGTTTACGGTGTTTTTTTAATGATAATATATTTATATTCTTTCGTATATTTTCTGAGTATGCATTCCGTTTCTGAAGCAAGCGAGCAATTAACGTAAAGTGTAACTTAAATATTGACTAGGCGGGCGGGAATAGTGCGTTTCAATACGCCAATGTGAATAATAAGAGTGTTATAGCACAAGTGCGAATCGTTGTAGACAAGACTATATGTGCCCAAGATTTGTTTACGTTACTGTTTGTTCTGCATAAACGGAATGAGACTTGCCAACTGCGCCGTCCGATAACGGAGTGTTTTGTCTGTAATTAAGAACAGCGAGAGCGGGTCAACCGCGCGCACCGGCATTACCACGTAGTTATGGAGACACTGGAGCGTGTTGGGAATGTTAAACTGCGATCTTGTCATGTTTGGAATAAGCTTATATTATAAATCTGCCATAACGTCATGATACTGCTTAGATTGTTTGTTAATTATAATATATCGGGGGCCCGTAATGAACTAGATTCTCCGTCCGCAACATAACGTTTGACAATGTCTTTTATGCTTAATATAGTGAGTCCATTAAAGCAGTGCTATGTTTATTGAATTTAAAATGATCAAAATGTTCTCTCTACTTATGGTGCACGTTCTATGTCAAGAGTGGTCAGTTAATGTGTATAGATATATTAATTTATATATGTTATTAGTTGTAAATTGTACCTGTGAATTAATTTCGATACATTACTATAGAGTTGTTTAGGTTATGTGGTAATTTTAAAATGAGTTTAACCGATAACCTGTTTGTTTGAAAAGCGCAAACATAACTGTAAGTGACCATTGGAATGTTTTTCTGAAAATATTAAACACATGTGGTTTCAACTCTGATATCCGTAAATAAGGGATTCGGGTAAAGGGAAATGGCAATATGTCTATTTATTATTTATTTGATGGGCAAATTGCCTATTTCAGTTCCCAGATTATATTTGGTTGAAAAAAAAACAGCATAAACAAAAACGTTTCGAATACTTTTACATAAGGACATTACAGTTATGTAAATTTTCTAATTCCCGCTGGTTTTCCACCACCCTCAAAATGAACATCTGACGTCATGACTTTATAGGCGTATTGCAGCTATTCCGGATGCATTTGAGAGACAGTCCGTCTTTAGTCTTAACGTACTATCTTACGCTCGTACTATCGTCACTGACCATAAAGGAGATCGTGACCATACGCTAAACCTATAAAGTAAAATATAAAACGAAGTTCTTGGGTTAGTGATGTTCGACATTTTAAGTTAGAAAAATAATCTTTAAAATATTATTAACTGACACACCCGACTTTGTCTGCGTTTATTATCCTAACAATATAAAATATTGTAGGTACTTACAAATAAAACAACCACCACACCTCTAGCATCACTTCTCCACGTCAAGACAATACACATCGCTGAACCCGTAGTTTCTTAAAATTATTAATAACTTTATATTAAACTAGCCTCTGCTCGCGCATATATATGTGTATATATATATATAACCTTTCTCGATAAATGAGCTATATAACACTGAAAGAATTTTTCAAATCGGACCAGTAGTTCCTGAGATTACCCCCTACAATATCATAAACTCACAAATTCACAAAATTTACCTCTTTATAATATTAGTATAGATATATTGTTAATTATTTTTTTAAATGAGGACCAAGTGTCTAAGATTTAAAACGAAAAAACATTGAAATCTATCCAGTAGGTTTTGAGTGATGCGAGCGCAACGGCATAGCTTTATTATTTTATTTATATATAGATACTGAACACCAATATATGGTATGCTCTGTCCATTCCAAACTATTAACGCCATGTATAGTTTCATAATGATTACGGAATCAACGACAGGTCGTGTATTAGTATCAAATAACTACTTTAATACGGAATACTATGAACGTAAAAATAACAATTTACACGTAATTTAATAATATTATCATCTCCTCAAAGTATTATCACCTTGTTTAACGTCCAAACGATCGCCTAGCATTGTAAATGCAAATTCTCGAAACGTCGCAATTTTATTATGTAACTAGCTGTACCTGCGACTCCGCCCGCGTGGAAATTAATGTAAAAAAAACAGTATTAAGTCCATTTACTTATCCACGTATTTAAGTCGCGTCGTCATTAAAATTACAATAACTTTTGATAGTCAACCGATTTTAATGAAACTAAGACTAAATGTTACTAGAGGATATGATTTTGTTGGTGAGGTTTTATCGTGGATGCAGTACTTTAGCAGCGATGCGTGTTCAAACAAACATACAAACAGACCAACGGATAGATATTTCAAAAAATTATTGAAATGTTGCTTATTCCAAGACACCTGCAACAATTTTCTTCACAAAAATCTAAAAAGTACAGACACGTTAGATTTACATTCTTATTATATGTATAGATTTGCGAATCAGTCTTGAGTGGACAGAGCTCGAGCTCGAGTCTCGAGACCATGAGGAGGCAAAAATCCATTGTGCAATTGACACTAAAAGGACCGACGATAGTTTGTTGTTTACTGCATTCGTATTTTACATTGAGACACACGGTAGTTCTTTGTTTCTGCAACGGTTTCTGGTAATTTATCATGACAGTTTTATTTATTTTATTATAATTGGAGATTTAATTCTTTCAGCCATTTTAGGCCGTCGTCGGTAAGAACGATCAGGTCATCTAGAGAACCATTATATATCATTAGTGGGCATTGCTGTAAGATGTCTGTACTATGGATTGAATATCCGCACCGCAGTCACAGCGCGGCGAGTCTATCCATCCGCACCGATATTTAAACTGTGCACACCGCCGGTGTCTAGTACGCAATCTGTTTAGTTTGGACCAGTCACACCAGGGCAGATCGAAGCTCTTTAATTTAACGTACGGGTCGATGTCGCATCTTGCTTGGCCCAACTTTGACGCTTGCCAGGTTTTTTGCCATTCGATCCATATGCTGGATTCCCCATTAGCTATTTCCGCAGCAATATTGTAAGCTGGTCGTCGGGATTTTAGTCTAGTCATCTAATGTTTTTCGTTAAGCGCATATCATCTCACCATCTTTTAATATTATAATCTGTAACTATATTAATAAATATGTAGTTATTTTACATTCAATTTTTTTTACATTCAATACATTTCAAATTTCGGGATGGATATCTTTTAGGCACTAAACATGAATATGACAAAAAAAAAGTTTCTCAGTCTGTTTGTGTGTCCGCAATTAATTCAAAACGGCCCGATCGATTTTTATAACACTTTACATGAGACGCTTACGTAATTCCTTAATTGATGTGGGTAGTAGCACTGTCAATAATGCTTATAGAAATGAAAAAAAAAATAACATGCTTATTGTCTATTCTCAACTGATTATAACAAAAGTTTGTACACGGAAAGTATATACCTTACCGCAATTGATAGGAAAGAGATATGTATAATACATTTTTATAGAGAAATCATAAAACCTGAAAAAAAGTTATGAGATGAAAATAACTATCGTTTAATACACTCATACGAGCTCACGGGTACAACTAGTCTTCTATACATATAATAAAAATGAAGTGTCCGTATGTAATATCAAAATAATTTTTTTTTACTGATTGGGTACGAAAGTGATACACGCTATAGCGCTATATGATAGCGCTATACACGCTACTGATAACAAAAATGCAATTTTTAAAATTTTTGTCGGTCTGTCTGTCTGTTTGTTCCGACTAATCTCCGAAACGGCTGGACCGATTTTGACGGGAATTTCACTCGCAGATAGCTGAAATTACAGCGGGTTACTTAGGCTACTCTAAATTAAACTAGGCAATTTTTAAAATTTTTGTCGGTCTGTCTGTTTGTTCCGACTAATCTCCGAAACGGCTGGACTGATTTTGACGAGAATTTCACTCGCAGATAGTTGAAATTACAGCGGGTTACTTAGGCTACTCTAAATTAAATTAGTTGGACCGATTTTCACGGGACTTTCACCGGCAGATAGCTGACCTTATAAAAAGTGATTTAGTTTATTTTAATTTAGACTAGCTGTTAATCGTGGCTTCGCCCGCAGGACTATCTTCAAAACAGTTAGACCGGTTTTCACGAGACTTTCACTGTCAGATAGCTGATTTTACAAAAAGTAATTTAGGCAATTTTAGTTCATACTAGCTGTTAACCGTGGCTTCGCCTACAGTGCTTTCTCCAAAACGTTTAGACCGATTTTCAAGGGACTTTCACTGGCAGATAGCGGACCTTATAAAAAGTAATTTAATTTAGACTAGCTGTTAACCATGGCTTCGCCAGCTGTGCTTTCACCAAAACGGTTAAACCGATTTTCACGGGGCATTCAGTGGTAGATAGCGAACCTTATAAAAAGTAATTGAGGTTATTCTATTTTAGATTAGCTGTTACCCGTGACTTTGTCTGCATGAAATTTAGCAAGATTTCAACTAATTCTTTATTTTTAATAAGAGCAATAATTATCAGCTTATTGTTTACAATTCGACATTATAATTATTAATAACTTTAATGATATAGAGGTCTTCCTAATGGGATCTTAGATTATAAACGTATTACGCAATGAGCTCCATAATTCAATTTCTTGCGGAACAGACAAGCGTTTATTTTTTGTATAGTCACAGAATCTTAATTATAATGGCAATGTATATTAAATGTAATGTAAATCTTTATAATAATATTTTAAGTTATTGTTTCATTAGTTCCTTATGCAGTGTAGGTGAGCACTGAGGTAGTTATATTGTGGGTTAAGGTTCCAAATATGTTGCTGATGACAAACCTCATGTGGCACGCTGTTAGTATTTATATATCTAATGTACACGTTACATGTTACTGTAAGTGGCGTGCATGTCGTACTTACAATTACTTTTAAAGAGCATTTCTATAATTGTACATAGTCCCACAATTTTATAATTTTATAATTCTTTAATACGATTTAAAACAAGCGCGTGTGGAGCTGCGGGTACAGCTAGTATATAATAAAATCGGCAAATTCCATATTACAATGTGCATCACTTCGATACTACCGAACCAATTTGAACGGAGTTTCCACGTCATTATAGTATCTACCAAATCGCATGGAAAATAAAAGGGACATATCATTAGGCTTTTTTATAATAAGTAAACAGAAACGAAATAATTAAAAAAGCAATAAAAGACAATCCATTTCAACGCAGATAAGAAGCATCGTTCTCGTTTAAGATTAAAAGTATATTCCCGCAAGCAGCCTGTTATTAAAAAGTGACCCAGTTAACTGTAAATGTTCTTAATACTGTATTGTACAAGTCTCTTAATTTTAGCTTTGTCTCAATTTTGGAGAACATTTGTTGTTATCTTAAATAAAAATGTGGGTTATTAATATTTAACACTACATTCAATTTAAAGAAATGTTTAAATCGAGTTACACAGTTGGACTCGAGCAGTAGTATGCATTACATTTACTTAAATAAGTCAAAGTAGGATTGGACATTAATGCTACCTGAGTTTAAAACATTTAATAACTCGTACTCAAAAATGTAACACACTTCACAAACCGCTAAATTAGTGATCGTCGAATTAAAAAATGACTCGCATGTGTCACGTTGTTCAATAGTTATTAAATTATTATGAATGTCAACAAGATATTTGTGAAATAGATACTCGCCGGTTTTATCGCTAGAAGAGTCGCAAGTGCGTTGCCACCTTGTGTTTAGGGGAGGGAGAGTGGGAAAGGGGGGAGTTGAGGTGGGTTATCCGGCGCTCTCACTGACCGAACGCAATGACATTATAACTAAATAGCTGTAGACACGTCATAAGCGCTTCGACAGCACCTTGTTAAAACTTGGCTAACTAGCTTATTTTTTACGGCTGCCCCGTCAGTCCGCCCGTATCAAGTAACATATAACAGTTTCTTTATCACCACCGATATTGAGAATATGTCATCTTACTTCCAAATGTTATCTAAGACAGTATGGCATTACAATATTACTTTACGTATGTGTGCGTTATCGTGCATTTGTTTTGTCAAAATATCATGTAGGTAACGTATCTACACCTCTTTAGTTATAATATCATTGGGTTTATGTTATGTAAATATTTGTATGCAGACTTGAGTAATTTGAAACCTTTACTGAATAGAATGCTGTCCTTCGCAACGCGTCGCAGTGATTTACCGCTACGACCTTTCACGAGTTTCAATGGAAAACTGGCATCCTTTCTGTACGTGAAAAATATAGTCGCATAAGAGAAAGATGTTTAGCAAAGCTAACGGAAGTTTTATTCAAACACGTGTTACCATCACGGTGCAAGGAAAGGAATAAATATGATTACAATTTTTTAACGTGTATTCTATACGATTATAGATTATAATTATTTCAATTTTATTGTAATTTTTTTTTATAAAATACGTTACAGTAGATAAGCTGTTACATAGAAAAGCACTGATTAAAAAAAGGATTGTGTGGTTTTATAAAACCACGGTAAAAGTAAAACTTTTTTTCACACTATAGACATTTAACTAATAATAGTCTATACACTACACGGTCAGCTGCTGCGAACTATATGCGCCGCCATATTAGCCCTGGCTGCTCTGACGAGCGCCTTTCACTTTATCCCTACTCCGCGGCCGACCATCACGCGACATGCAACACACAGACGAAAAAGTTTTGAGACGATGTAATAAAAGTTTCACTTTAATAATTCTCATTCAGCTAAATCGATTTCAATGCATCAAATTATATTGACAAATCTATCTATCTATACATAAAATGAAAATGAAGTGTCTGTATGTAATATCAAAATTACAAAAAAATACTGATTGGGCATGAAGGTATACACGTATTGATAACAAAAATGCAATTTAAAAAATTTTTGTCGGTCTGTCTGTCTGTCCGTTTGTTCCGGGTAATTATTATTTTAATTTAGACTAGTTGTTAACCGTGGCTTCGCCCGCAGTTCTAGACTTTCACTGGCAGATAGCTAACCTTAATACATTATTTATTATTTTCAGCATACATTAACAGGACATAGTGGGAAAGTTATGGCGGCAAAATTTCTCGGCGAGCCAACCAAAGTGATCACCGGCAGCCACGATCGAACGCTCAAAATATGGGACCTTAGAAGTAGAATGTGTAAGTTTGTATGAATTATTTACGGACGTCCGTTTTATTATATAAATATTTTAGTAATTATAGGTAATTGATATTTTGTAAATAAAATTTTGGAACGTGGTTAAACGTAGGTAGGTACATCACTATTTCAGGATACAACTATGCAAAAAAAAATATATTCATACGAGTTTTACCTAATGATATACAATATTAGGAA
Source organism: Antheraea yamamai (assembly GCA_036509395.1). Taxonomy (NCBI): domain Eukaryota; kingdom Metazoa; phylum Arthropoda; class Insecta; order Lepidoptera; family Saturniidae; genus Antheraea; species Antheraea yamamai. The sequence continues at coordinate 9,778,298 of AP028429.1, forward strand.
GGTTTAACAATCTAAAAATCAGTTACACAGTTCCTTCGATTTTTTATGCTTTGTTCGTCAATTTGCAACTAATTACGCAATATAATTATTAGACTGTCAATCGAGTACTTTACGGCTAATCTTGTTACGTTAAATGCGTGTGCATCTGTGATTTACATAATTCTTTTACCATAATTATTAATTTTTAAATATTGTTTAGACATCAAGGTGTATTCACAGTTCTAAACTCTGATATATTTAGTGAGTAAAAGAAAGCAAAAATAAGTAATAAAAAATGTGTACGGCCGGAACCCCCGTCAGGTGAACATGAACGAAGTGATTACGTTTTTTCTTCAATTGTGAATATAATTCGATATGCATAACATATTTCGATATTGTGTATACTTTTACTGTCTATCATTTTTTTCATGCAAATAACGTGTAATAAGGAATTAAATCACAAAGATTCATTTAATCAAGAAAAATACTCGTATGTTAAAAATTAGAAATGAAATATTGAGTGAAATGATAAATAAAAGAAATAAATATAATCATGAATTTGTATCGTGGTAACTGCTGGTTTATTGTAATTATAATAACGGACATGTTTGATATTCAATTTTGTCAAAGTATCAAATCAGTCGAGTATAAAATTGCAATAACTCACCTATGACTTAAAATAAAAACACATAAACTTTAAAGACATTTCCACGCGTTCAGTATTGAGTTTATATCACCTATTTGTCACATATATACAATCAATTATTATATATAAAAAGTTACTTATAATACCACTAAGCGTTTAGCGATGTGTTTCTTAAATCAAAATCAAAAACACTTTATTCAATTTAGGCCCTAAGAAGGCACTTATGAACGTCAAAACTACCACCGGTTCGGAAAACAACCCAGCCATCGAGAAGAACCGGCAAGAAACTCGATCTGGTTTATCTTTTTAACAAATATATATAATATATTAGGTAAATGTCACAAACGTTTTCAATGGATGCACAGAGATGTGTTAATTCCAGACATCACCATCGTTCACATATTGATCCACTCTATAATAGCCCTTTGACACCAAAACCCGCTTGACATGGCGCTTAAATTCGCAGTCCGGCAAATCGGTAATATCCTTTGGGACTTTGTTGTATAGTCTAACACTATTTCCCAAAAAACTGTTACTGGTTTTACTAACTCTAAAACGTGGGACAACCAGTTTGTCACAGTTTCTCTCTATTTAGATTGTGCCGGTTTTTTACGAAATACTCTTACCGTGGAGAAATGGGGCAAGCGATATGGTGCACATGCGCCAGAGAGAAGAAGTAAACGTATAACATTGTTTTCAATAAAAATTACCAAGCATAGTATATTTTGCTTTTAATTTTATTTTATATTTTTTCTTCTGTACATAAAATGTATTATGAAGATAATAAACAACGCAGACGAAGTAGCGAATGTCAGCTACTTATGTATATACAATTGATAGAAAGATACAAACTTGTAGTAAATTAAATATTAACTACCGTCTGCTCCTAAACGTAAGATATTATGTTTACTATTATTACCTTTATAGCCTTCCTTAATGGTGATTCTCATGGAATCATAATCTCGGTAATAATTACAACAATTGCACACAGAGCTTGTTATAATTTCTGTTTCAGTTTGTAAACTTGAAAGATATAAAATTGTACCAGCTTAATACCTTGGAGAGGTACTTCGCTAACGGTCGTAATAAAATTCTTAAGTCTAGTACACCAATTTTGGTCTATAAAGAGAATACGGCAGTAATACATTTATGTACACGACACATATAGATAAATCCGTGGTAATCTATAAGTCATTGTACTGATTTGACAGATACTATATATATTTATATATATATATATATATATATAGTAATAAGTTATCGCGATGAGCGCTCACATTTTCCATAACTTTTATATGTATCGTTTTTATACGTGTAAGTATTATTTATTATTGTCATTTAAGACCCTTAAACATTGTTTCGATAATATTATAGCTCGAATAACTTCTACTTATAATTAAAATATATCAAAATACGTTGGTACTGATTGTGTGATAAGTATGTATCATGTGTGTAAATAAGATTAATTTGTAAAATATTGATATAACATCTTCTCTGCGTGCTTACAGTAAAAGTTGTTATAATTAAAATCTTTTTAATTCTTGTCCCACCCAAGTAGCGGCGGTACATGTCCTTTCTCTTGCAATTTCAGTAAAACTTCGTAAAATATTTTTGATAATAATAACATAGTATTAAAAAAATTCATCTGTTTTAATTGTATACTGTACCAAAACTTGTCTTGACTTATCGTATACATAAACCTTGCATAACCTATACTCGATACAAATGCGCTACTTATCGTACAGCCCCCCCTGCAAGTGCTAAGAGCCAGTGCTCCCTACCAAGCAATCTTCAAACAGAAGTATGTCATCCTGGGCTTATTTAAGAAAGTTAAATTTGAAATGTCATGTTTATGAGACTGTAGAATAAAATACTCAATTATTATGTTAAATTTTAATTAAACGAATTGTTTAAGTGTAGTGTTTGAAATGATACATATCAACAGGTACAGAAACAAAGTTCGCAGGATCATCTTGCAACGACCTCGTGACGTCAGACGGAGCGGGCTCAACGATAATATCAGGCCATTTCGACAAACGGATACGCTTCTGGGATATACGCACAGATATGTCGGCCAACCACATCATGCTGCAAGGCAAAGTCACTTCGCTCGATCTCAGTAGAGGTATTACTACTATGTTTATGAAAAACACGAAACAAGTATTTAATAAATCACTTCGTAATCAGATATATTAATATTTGTGTATTCATTTCGTTTACAAACATTAACACAACGGGACGTCTATTATTAATCTTACATGCTCGTTGAACTGTTCGCCATGTATTCATAATGGATTACGCACTGCGTGCGTGTCAACAAACAAAAATTCAATTTTTATTACATCACCGTTCGTATCGGGGAACTATTAACATTCCATATTCTATAGGAATATTTACAAGTAAATCGTAATTTTATGCTGAACCTCTAGTTTCCAATTTAATAAAATGTTATCTTTAATTTTAATCATTCAACTTATAGACCTCGAATAGCATCTCCTGTTGTTCAAAATAAAAGAACTGAAAATAACATTTTTTCTTTATATTTATAGGGAAAACATTGTTTTTTTTTATCCGAATACGAGAAAGTAACTCTGCTGTACTTGATGTAAGGCACAGTACAATATGATTTTCCTAGCAATTTCTTTCATACAAACATTCTTCTGACGAAATGACAAACATAAAAAAAAATCATCTAAATAGGTGCAGCCGCTCTGAATTTTTGCGCTGTCATTAATTCGGCAACTGATTTTTATTTATATTTGTTTAACTGTCCCCTGCGAATACGCACGTCTGTTATTGTTTGTTATAATAGATAGTTGCATTATAGGAAAATGAATATTATATTTTCGCAACGATTAGTTAAACGCTATATAGAAATTGATATATTGCAACGACATCTAGCCTTGAGTGAATGGGATAATATAAAAATCTTATCCATGAGAAAACAATGCAAATATATCAATTTATCAAATAAGTTTATTTTATATATTACTAGCGGGCCCGGCAGACGCTGTCCTGCCCTGACTATAAAAAAAACCTTGACAAATTATACACTAAAACCTTCCTCATGAATCACTGTGTCCACTGGTGAAAACCGCAAGAAAATCCGTTCAGTAGTTTTTGAGTTTATCGCGAACAGACAGACAGACAGACGCGGTGGGGGACTTTGTTTTATACTATGTAATGATGATAAAGCTGAAGAGTTTGTTCGCTTGAACGCGCTAATCTCAGGAACTACTAGTCCGCTTGAAAAATTATTTCATTGTTAGATAGCTCATTTATCGAGGAAAGTTATATATATATATATATATATCATCACGCTAAGACCAATAGGAGAGGAGCACCAATGAAGAATGCTTCAAAATCGGTGTTAACGTACGTAATATTTAAAAATATTTTCACCTTCTACGTAAACATAGTCACGAGTTACAAGTTAGCGTTAGCCCAAAGTAACTATTCCACGCGAAGGAAGTCGCGGGCAGAAGCTATTCTCATATCATTTATTTTAAAATTATTGATTTCATCTAAATAAATGATGCGTACAATAAAAATATCATCTCTGTATATAATGTTCTAAACGTCTAGACGTCCCATAAACGGTAACTTAATGCACATATTATTATAATCAAAAGTAACATTAACGAGTAATTGACTCGATAGTATATTGGTGCCGGTATTCGTGTCAGCATACAACGTGATGGGTGCTCAATGCCTATTTCCGTTACGCGTGTCTCGATCGATCCCTTTTTTGTCAATAACGGTTTGAGCATTGCACGAATCTTTGAGATTGATACTCTCAATCAATCGGTGTGCCCGTACGTCACTGCTTCGGAAACTGATTAAATCACGTCGATTTCTTCGCGATCCGATTGCCGATGGAGAAATGAACGGGGTCTCGGTTCACGGTTAACCATCACGAGGTGTATGTATCGGACACTATCCGCAATCTATTACGTGGTAATGTTACATTCTATGTTGTCGCATTAGGTACATACTTCGATTTGTTATATCGCTAAATAATTTGTTGACCGCGTTATTAGTAGGTACACAGTCATTTAGTTCGAAATATAGAGGTTATATGGGAAGTTTTCCGGGAGTTTTAAAAATTGGTGTTTTTACGAAAAGAATTGTTACTGAATAAATTGCAACAAATTTCCTTTCGTTTAATTTTGTATATGCATGTTTTTATCGCAAAATAAGTCAAAGACGAGATATTGTCAAAAAACTGCTATTTTTCCACCATTAAAGCACCATTTTTCTAATATGACGGCGGGAGCGACCGAGATACGAGGTGGTAAAGTTGAAATTCGGAAATGGCATATCCAAATCTATAGAATCACTAATTTTCAAAACTCCCAGAAAACTTCCCAAGTAGAACTATCAAATGCCTGCAATATATAATATACGCTGTAGTATTTCTAGATGTGACAAACAATTAACGCGCATGCTCATGAAATCCTACTTAGTCCTAACTAATATTATAAACACAAACGTTTTTTTAAATTTTATACAAGGGTTCAATGACATTAGGAATTTTATTATCCCATATAAAACATCCAATTTTATCGTGCGATCACCATTTCATTATAGCATTACACACGTCCATGATGCAAGTAAACAACAGTTAAACGGATCAAGGTTAATTAATAAACATTAATCTCGCACGGTCAATGAAGTCAACATTTGACAAAATAGCGGAACCTTATTATAAAATTTAACAACAAACAAATCGTTAATATTAGTCACCGAATATTTTTGTTGAATAATTTTCTAATAAACTCCGGAACGACATTGACCATTGACCGTTTTTGTATAATTTAGACATTAAAATTTTGAAAAATGAACGGTATAAACCCTTTTATTTAAAAAGATATATTTCATTGTTTCAGATAGTAATTATTTATTAGCATGTGTACGAGATGACACTATTCAGCTAATAGATCTTCGAATGAACAATATAGTGAGGTCTTTCAGGTATTTATAATATTAACTAGATTATAAAATAAACAATCAATGTGAAGCTTTTTTAATCTATTTTGACTATGAATAAAGATTACTGTTGTTTTTCAGTCATGAGTCGTTCAAAGTAGGCTGCGACTGGTCGCGTGCGGCGTTCGGCCCAGGTGGGAGACTGCTTGCAGTGGGCGCAGCCGACGGCGCGGTATTTGTATGGAACACGTATACCGGTCGGCTAGAAGCAATACTGAAGGACCATACGTGAGTGTTTTATATTACTTTTCAATACATCAATACAAATAAATAAAGCATAAAGTTTCTATCTATAGTTATTATATTTTAGATATCTTATATATCGATATATATAATAAGAACTTAAATATAACGTGTGTTACAAAATACGTATAGTCAGCAGGTCGGTCAGGGAAACCAATAACACTCTGTAGGCACTGTGACTATATATCCGGACAGAGCTTCGCCTTTCAGTAACTTCCACATAGGAGTGCGTGCAGATCAACGACATCTTGCCCTTTATATGCCGAACTCCAACCAATGATGTCTTACACCAGGTTGAATAATGAACAGCCGATAATTTCAACCAATAGCGTTTGAGGTCATTAGTAACACCCCCGATATAGTCAATAGCGCGGTATCGCAGGTCTATAGTGGCTCCCCCGATATATTTCTAATATGGTGGCGCTAGTAATGTTCCGGTGGCATTGTAGTCTCGCCTCTCGACTGTGTCGTAGCGGTACCGGACGTACTCATTAACACGTGTCTGTACTTTTTAGTTTTGTGAAAAAAAAAGTTGCAGGTGTCTTACAATATGTAATAAAATGTTTCAATCATCTTTAGAAATATTTGTCTGTCTGTTTGTTTGAACACGCATTACTGCTGAAGTACTGCGTTCACGATAAAACCTCATAAAACAAAATCATAAGGCATATCCTCGAGTAAATGCACTTAATACTTCAGATAATTTAATTGGTGACTGTTTTTTTTTTTAATTAGGTTCGACGCGGATCGAATTACGGGCACATGGTGGCGCTAGTAATGTTCCGGCGGCATTGTAGTCTCGCCTCTCGACTGTGTCGTAGCGGTACCGGACGTACTCATTAACACGTGTCTGTACTTTTTAGTTTTGTGAAAAAAAAGTTGCAGGTGTCTTACAATATGTAATAAAATGTTTCAATCATCTTTAGAAATATTTGTCTGTCTGTTTGTTTGAACACGCATTACTGCTGAAGTACTGCGTTCACGATAAAACCTCATAAAACAAAATCATAAGGCATATCCTCGAGTAAATGCACTTAATACTTCAGATAATTTAATTGGTGACTGTTTTTTTTTTAAATTAGGTTCGACGCGGATCGAATTACGGGCACAGCTAATAATATGACACAGATCTGCCGATGTTTTTGCATCACTCAAAAATTGAATAGATATCGCTTAAACTTTTTTTAGTTTTACTTCTTACTTGATTGACACTTGATTCTTATCGAAACTAAACTTATCTAAACAATATTTATCTCGATAACTTATTTAATATAAAGTTTTTAAAGTTTTAAGAAACCTCCATTTTTATAGACATTACCCGTTCTGTGATGTTTTCTTGCCGCGCAGAAGCGGGTCAACCGGTGTGGTGCTTGTTTGTGGTGCAATGTTTTTTCCTCTGTACATAAAATATATTGTTAAGATAATAAACGATGAAGTCGCAGGTATCAACTGGTTTTATATATATATATATATATATATATATATATATGTACCAAGCAAATTGGAGACCAAACATGAGTAAGCATAAAAGTAGCCTATCCTACATACAAGTTAATATATTGATAAATTTGTTTATCTGAGTCTATTATTATTTCACCGTTGAACAGGAGCTTAATCATAACCTCAAGTTCCAGCATATATTTCCCACGTACAAAATGCCATCAAAGTCGGTTGAAAACAAAAAAAAAGTTCACTTTTTTCTTAAAGTGTTTTTGTCAATTCTTTCATTTCGTGAATTATATAGGTAAGCTTTACTTGTACAAGATTTCATAGAGATCGATCAAGCCATTTTAAAGTTAAATTTAGACATACCAATCAACAAGTTTTTTAGCGTTATATTCGTGATTAGTAACTTTTGTAATAAACACTTATTACAAAATTTTGAAAATGATGAATTGTACAGACAGAAGTATAGAGTTATTTATATATACATATATTATTGTAACAAAGAACTAATGGTATTTATTTTAAGCACTATAAGTTCTCATTATTTTATTTTAGTAATGAATTTTATTATTCAAAAGTAAGTATGTATTTAAGTTTCCCTTTAGTTATGTTTATGATAATTTTTAATACAACGCCTTTACTTTGGCACCATAAATATGGAAATCATACGAAGTTTAAAGACGGAATATTAGACTTCAATAAACAGACGTAATAAAATCAGAAAATAGGACATTCATTTACAGTAAACGTCGAAACTCATCTATGCCTTGTAAATAACGTTTTTCCTTTACATAATAGTGTAATTAGCAATAAAATTTATTCGTTTGCGCGTACCATTCACCCGTATTTGATTATAAAACGTTGTTAACAATAAAATTCTATGGGAAGAAAGTAATTAAAGTAATGAGTAATTAATGTAAAACCGGCTCATAACAAATTTCTATAACGCAATGTGCGTTGTAGGGAATGTTGTTGTTTACTTGTGTATTGAGACGAAAACTCCAATCGATGGTGACCTCACGATTTCTACCGTCCATACGAAATGTTGTCGAGTCGGGCGATGTCACGGAGAAGATATGTTATGTTAATTCAAGGTCACTGTAATTGTACCTTAGTAGAAATTTAATGGGAAAGGTCAAACCTTTCACCTCGGTTACCTATTTTCTGTTCGTTTAACTTGTACCTACAACTGTGACTAGCTGACATGATAAGAAATTGTCACGGTATAAGTAAATGTTATTCTCTTTTTATAATTAGTCTAATCTGAATAAAAATTTAATACCACATAAATAATTTTGTATAATAGAAGGATAAAATTATATCTATACATTATATACATATAATAAAACTGTAACTAAGCCAAATCTGACGATACATTTTTTTTAAATTATAATCGGGGTGGACTTTGTTATCGATATGGAAGCCAAAAATATTTTATTTAGACTGTTTGTCTGTCTGTGTACGTGTATCACTTTGAAAGTACTGAACCAATTTTGACGGAATTTGACACTGATAACTAATATTATAAAGTAACATACAGGATACATATTGTCTCATCAAAGGCAAGGGGTTCTCTAGGATAAGGGACAAAAGACAAAAATTTCTAGTATTTATTATAAAACAATTAAAGTGGATTTTGGAAAATGAAAAAAATATATTAAATTTGTAAACAGGGAAACAAATGAAAGAGGTAGGTGGTAGAGCCACGCTGAAACTATTACTGGTTTCAGTATGAAAACGGGTCGGCTCGCCCGAGGTAGTAAGTACCACCCGACCCACAGAAACACAGACGTGAAGTACCAGTGCTTGCATTGTTGCGTTTTGTTCGCTCAATGAGAGGGCCAGAGGCCCACCTCTCCTGCGCTCTCTCCTCCCCCCTTCCCCCAAATATAGGCTGGCAACGCACTTGCAACTCCCCTGGTGTGGATAGTGTTTATGGGACAGCAGTGATCAATTAACATCAGGTGACTCGGCCGTTCGTTTGCCTCCTATAGTATTTAAAAAAAAAGAAATGCTCGTAATTCAGAAATGTAGTGTCAATGTAATATGCTTAATTATTATACTTATTTCTTATAGGATTTTATTACTGTAACTGGCGACACATTTACATAAAAAGTTTTTTCTCAGACTCTGTTTTATTATAATGTACCGTACCATGTTGTAACACATATGGAACATCAGTGGAACCCACTTAGTCGTATCGTGTTCTGAATATATTATTACTAATGTATTTTATATGCACTATATATTTAAATGTGACTACCAAATTTTGAAAATATGTTATCAAATAATAGATAACTTAAATTATATATTAGAAAAGGCAATCTTTGTTTGTCCAACTTGAAACTTATAACTTGATAACCAAACACAAATAATTATTCTTTGTGAGACTTTAACACATGGCACTCGGCCCAGTCGTTATAAATAGGCATTATATGGAGCAAATTATGAGTCTAAAAATAAATTAAGTCGATACTATATAATAATAAATAACAAAATATTAGCAAAATATGAACATTAATGAAATTAAATAATTTTGTTAACATATGTGAAGTTACATCATAAACTAATAAATTTGTTCGTTTCAGTGTCCAATTTACATTGTTCCAATCATTCACAAAACTTGAGGTACACGGCTAAATCACTATCGGTGTATAAATGGAACAACGCATCTGTGGTTTTTTCAAATAACTATTATATAGTACACACAGTACGGACACAGCTTGTTTTTTAAGAAATTACATTAAATCATAAATCGTCTTAAATCGACGGCATAAGTTTGTTTTTTTTTAAGTGAATAGAAGTGCTACCGAAGTTAACTATGTATACAATTGTTTTGTAACAATTCATATTCTATAAATATTAATTAAAGCCACCCGAGTCTATGCCTTAAATGGAACTCCCACATGTTGTACTCTTTACACATATATATTTGTAAACATTTAATTATATTTTCAAATAAATCTCTGCTGTTGTTAACCACAAATAGCAGAAGATGTAAATTCTCGGCTGGCTTAGTTTATTGCACTTTGCGTTATTCTAATAGTGGTTTCGCCTTCACAGCTATACTCTGGGTAATAATGAAATGTTATATTTTCAAAATAATTAGTTGACTAACCAAGGTATATAATATGGCCAACGTACTAGAGAGTAATACAACCAAAATGTAAGTTGACATTTGATGATATTAAGCAAATTATTCACCATCGTAATGCCGGTCAACAAACCTATCACGGTGATATGCACTAAGAATACATAATGGATGATTATAGGAACGTGTAGATTAAAAATATCCTAGCAATATATGATACGTCGCTCATTACAGTAACGTTTGTAAGTTATGTGCATTATTTTTTAGAAATTTTAATATTGTAATACTGGCCGATGCCTGCGAGTTCCTTGTCAGATAAAAGCTTAATATACTGGATCGAGGCATCTTCCAAGAAATCTTAGATGCACCTGCAAATAAACAAGCGAAGATTTATGAAAGTTTGTCTCTAGTTCAGAGCCAATATTTTGCGTATGTAAGGTTTAGCATACGACGGGACTGATATGTTCTTTGTATGAAAATAAATAGATATAGTATTTCAAAAAATCCATTTCGATTAAAATGGTTTTCTCTCATGGTAACTACGTATTTTATCAGGATGAATTGTGATGTTTTTTTTTTATATTTTGATTTTTTCATTGCTTCTATAACTATGTCTTCTATAAACTTGTTGAAGTTATACTTCTTTTGGCGCGTTAGGGAAAAATGATGAGAGTAAATTTTTACTCGCACAACGTCACGAAAAACTGACGCCCTGAAGTTAGCTATAGTCAACATTTTGTTTCTTTATATTTGTTGTTTGTAATTTTTTGTATTAAAACTTTGAATGTATTAAATACCTTTTTTCTATCGTTAGTGTCGTTTTTTCTACCAACGTAGAATAAGGCGAAAGATAAAAAATTTTAAAAGATTTTTATCTTATTACGCAAAAGAAGTATAACTTCTAATAGGCGTACATAAGTACACACACAATTTTTTATCGATTGTAAATTATCAGTATTAAATTTGATTATTAATTTTAAAATGCTATGGTAAAACGTATAGATAGGTAGAATAAAAAATACTCTGAAAAGTCCTCTATCTCATAAAAGACTTCGATCAAAAGATCAAAATCGCTATCGCCGCTTCGGTGATTAACCCCGGATTAACAGGCATTTCTATTTTATTTACATGTGTATATTATTATCTACGATAGTAACATGCTAAAGTTTCGCGTAGTTATAGACTCTAATGAGATATATGCATTTATTTTTAATGCTTATAGTGAATATAAAAGTAATTATATTAATCTATCATAATTGGAATAAGATTGTTTCTTCCTTCTTTAGTCTTAGTGAAACAATTATCCCTTTGTTGTAAGTTATTGACTTTATAGAAAGGTAATTCATGCAATCGCTATAGGGCAGTTAAATCATCCAGCAAATCAACATAAACTGTACATATTGTTCGAGTGAATTAAAAAACATAAGGATCAAATACACACAGATTCAATGCAGCTCAAATCGTAACCCCCATTTAAAATAGATTGAATAGTCTGTAGTAAACGCAAAAGTTATAAAATAACCAATAACGCAGTGCAATAATGGTAGGGTAAGGTGCCCAAGGAGTGCGCAGTTAACGAACAAATTGGTATAACTCAGGTAAAAATGATCATCAAAAATTTATAATATGTTTAGTAGAAAGAAAAACTTATCAACTTTAATATACCATACAAAAAATTAACTAGATCTTAATAGTTTTTGATTAATTTTCAAAAACGAAGTCATCGGTATATGCGCACTCTTGGAATAGCTGTTCCACGAGAGTAGGCAGGGTAGCACAAGAGCACATTCATCGTCTAGTGGCATAAATCGCAAACATACTGTAGATTTTCACTATATGACGTACAATCGTCAGGCTACTATCTAACATGTGTTATATAATATGTATTATATATTGCGTATTATATATATTATATAATACTAGCGGTCCCTGCGGACGTTGTCCTGCCTTGATAATAAAAAAAATCTTAAAAGTCAACCGCAGCGCCACCTACCGGGTCCAATTGTGAATCTAAACCATTCTCGGATCCACTGGAACACGTACACAAAATTTCATCAAAATCGGTCCAGTCGTTTAGGAGGAGTTCAGTCACATACACACGCACACAAGAAATATATATATTAAGATGTATTATATCTATGCTGCATTCGATCCAATCTTGCATTCTTGGCTTCTTTCATTATTCTTTTCGCATCCAATAGATTTGGACAATTAAATTCAAATTATTGAGACTACAATTGATTTAGAAATTCAAAAAAGAACATAGTTATTACACTCTTTTGAGTTTTCGCTTCTGGCGGCAGTCGTTATGACTGCTTCGACTTTTTTAATATATTTTTCAGTTTTCTATTGGTTTAGTTTAGTTACCTTCTTCTTTTTAGTGTTTTCTCTTACTCCTTTCTCTAATTCAATCTTATATGGAGAACTTATAATTTTTAACAGTATACAAGAGTGTACAGTATCCCCGAAAATAGATATGCGTGCGCACTCTTGCTGTGCGCACTCTTCAGGAAGGATTAATACAAAATAAATATTCAACCACTTATGCCATCTTTGGAAATACAGTTGTAATAATCACGTAACAGGTACATCTATACTATAATAAAACTGTAGCAAGGTCAAATCTGTACATTAAATATTTTTTGAAATTTTTTGTCGGGGTAGACTTTGTTATCGATATAGAAGCCAAAAATAATCTTTTTACAATTTTTGTCTGTCTGTCTGTCTGTCTGTCTGTCTGTCTGTCTGTCTGTCCCTGTGAACACGCATCACTCTGAAAGTACTGAACCGATTTTGACGAAACTTGGCACAGTGATAACTAATATTACGAGATTACATCTAGGATACTTTTTATCTCATAAAACGCAAGGGATTCTCCAGGATCTGCCTGTTTGTCTGTCCCTTTGAACACGTACCACTCTGAAAGTACTGAACCAATTTTGATGAAATTTGGCACAGTGATAACTAATATTACAAGGTTACATCTAGAATACTTTTTATCTCATAAAACGCAAGGGATTCTCCAGGATAACGGACGAAAGTCAAAAATTTGTAGTTAATGAAATTTTTGACGGATTTTGGTAAATTTTCATTGTGCTATATATAGCAGACAGATTAGCTAAAAATATAAGCTATATTTCCCTAAGCTACTTTAAAAAAAATACCAAAAAAAAGATCGCCGGGATTCGAACCGTCGGCTCCGGCGGACCATATAATGTCCAGTACGTTATAACTGAGCTACGGCTATATGACGTTTCTATGCGTAATTATCGACCTCATATGAAGAAAATATGTGTAAACGAAACTGTCACTTATATGTTGTTACATTTATTTTATTGTATAAAAAAATGTTTGCTAAACAAAGGTGACAAGATTTTTTCCTAAAACATAAACCTAGATAATAGTTACATTGCATTGTAGAAGATGAATCTCAACTAGAGTTCTATCAGTACGTGTGTTGTTTCGATATTTGATAAAATTAGTTTTCTAAATGTTGTTGAGTCTTGAAGTAGTTGGGTTCAGGTTTGTGAATCTAAGATTAAAATAAATCAGTTGAGGTGTATGCAGTTATTTTTTTTTTCTCGAACTGACCACGGTATTGACCTAGCAAGGTCTTAACAGCTTCACCGGACTACTGTTTGCAGTTACTATGTTGTATTTATACTAATATTATAATGAGTGGTAAAGTTTTGTTTTCGAGGAATGCTTGGTACCTACTACTGGTCCGATTTCAAAAATTCTTTCACTGTTAGAAAGGTATATTATCCCAAGTTCAGTATCTCAGTAAAAAAGGTGGTTTGTATGTCAAAAGTAAAATAAATGTGACCAAATTAAAATTGAATGGAGATTTCACGTATACTTTACAAATTCTTGTAAAACAAACAACTAAAACAAAATGGAAATTTAATGTAGATAAAGTTCAACTTTTACAGTATGTTACGTGATGAAGTTACAAGGGGTACTGGGAAGACATTTATCGGCAATATATGTAAGTTAGTTTTGATCTTCACTTTGATGACACTACTTTAGGTAATGCTGCGAACAGATTCTAGGCTTATTTTAAAAGATTTCTCACATACCAACTGGGTATATGTTTGAGTGAGTCCCTGGATAGTTTGGATTCACGATTGGAAGTGCTGGATAACGCTGCAATAGGGTTGTAGGTTTTTTAAGATTATTTGCGTTTATAAATACAATTAAAACCAGTAATAACCGATTTGGTGCAGACGAAGTTGCACGGGTCAGCTAGTTGTAAATAACTTTAGTTATATTAATATTGAAAAACAACCTTTCGACTAAAACTAAGACGCTACACTATTTTGAAACTGTGAATATATTTTATCAAAACATCTAGAACAAAATAACCTTATCTCTTACCATTAAAATCAGTTTATTTTGCTCTAGTTTTCTTTACGCACGTTTGTCGATTACTAAAGCTTAAAATAGAATTAACATTAATACGGACGGTTTGCAATTCTGGCCAATATCAGCACTGCGTACTCTTACGGACCGCGCACTCCTGTGGCACCTTACCCTATACAAGTAAGATCAACATAAGATAAACTAAAGTGTTCTTTTTTTATCTCTACACTAACTGATACATGTGACTTTATCTGGGCTGTTTACTGTCATAACAATATATGTTATGTATAGAGGAAAAAAAATCTTACAATTTTTTTTTTTAATGTTATTCGTTTCCTTCCCTACTCATGCGCATGCACACCGCTTGCTCAACTTCCCACATCGCTGAAAGAGTAGTGTAGATAAAAATCGTAGTTTCTTAAAACTTTTAATAATTTTATATTAAACTAGCGGGCCCGGCAGACGTTGTCCCGCCCTGATTATGAAAAAATCCTTGACAAATTATATACTAAAACGTTCCTCATGAATCACCCTATCCACTGGTGAAAACCGCATGAAAATCCGTTCGGTAGTTTTTGAGTTTATCGCGAACAGACAGACAGACAGACACGGTTGGGGACTTTGTTTTATACTATGTAATGATGAAGTTATTGTGATCATTTTGTTTTGAGATAAGGGCCACGCGTCGAAAAAAAGTAAAATAATTGGGTCGAATTCTATCTTCATTCATTATTTTTCCAAGTTTCAATATTATTTGTTTTATGGTTTTGTGAATTGAAAACTTCTTTTGCCGCGTTGAGCGATTTAAAAAAAATATTCCGTAGGGGAAATACTTTTGGGTTCACGTCACCGATGTTAATGACATGTTCGTGACGTAATATCGCGCTTGTACCAAACATTCTATATACTCGACTGTATCATACGCATGTTTAAATTTCTGGATGTGTAAAATCTTATGATTACGCGTTACCAAAAGTCACTGATGACGTCGATATGCCCATGACGTATTGCGTTTCCGCCAGACTAGCGACGCGTAGTATAGCGGCCTGTGTACATACATGTATTGATGTTTTGTCAATACAAAAAGCTCAATACTTGTCCTATTACAGCCCATCATGAATAATTAATTAATAAACTGTATAAAAATATATATAATTATTGCTCGAAGTACCAATATATGTGACAATCAGATTAATGTTAATAATTTCAATTTACAAATTATGACATTTAGATAATACAGACTATCACTGATTTAAAAATTCAAAAAGAGCACAATAATTTCATTGTTTTGATTTTTGACTTCTGTCTTATTAATAACACTAAGGCTTCTCAACAGTTAGTAACAAAAGAACCCGTTAATTAATAGAGGAGAAAATGCTACTGATCCGTTTTTTTTTTCTCGAACTGACTACGCTATTGGCCTCGCAAGGCCTTAACAGCTTCGCCGGACTACTAAGGCGAGCGCTTAAGGCACTCAGACGATTTTATTTTGACAACTAGCTCTAGGGTGCGCGGCGCACCTCGGCTTGGTCTGTTGCCTGATTCATGCAATTCGCGACCTATCTGAGGTAACCTAAGTTAAGCTACATATTCATACATATATGAGTTATTGAAACATATATGTGTACCAAGCATACATATCTCAATAATCTTATGTGTATTTTGTATCGGAAAATTTCCAAACTATTTCAGTTCGATAAGGGGAAAAAACAAAACCCTTCCACTTTCATGTGTAAGCGTGTGAGCATGCACGTGTGTGGAGGTGATATGTGTAGTGTTATAGCAGTGATGTAAAATTTTATCTCATGTATCGCGCGAGCAGCGCACTCAAGGCTCCACGCCGAGGGATCGGACTTAAGCTTGAGCCGCTGCCGAGGAAGGCCTAATCTAGTGTGCGGGAACGAAATTTACCCCCAGACCACGGCGGCGTGATCTGTGGATACGCGGGCGTGGGCGTGAACACGCTCTGTTTGGAGAGACAGGCTGGTACTGATCGTTCGCTGCCGTTATTTTGTCGGGAGGGTCGATGAAAAATGATCCCTTATATCTTTGCTTATTTATATATAGATCATCAGTTGTCTTTACTCGACGATAACCGCTAATTATTATATATGATGTGGTTCTATAATTAATTATTTTATTGCAATACTTTACTAATATCTTTTAGTAAAATAAATCATAGAAATATAATAATAAACCTTCAGAATTCAATTATTTTGCCTGATACTCATTTCTGTTTCTAATAGAACAGTGAATAGCAACAGACACCGCATTCGCCAATCAAATTTAACAACAGACACAACAGTCCCTGATGCATATACCGTTGGGACATAAAACTCTTATCATCTATGGTTAGAATCAATTTGAGCACAACAATATCGAAGTAAAGTAAGATGAGCAATAAAGATTACCATTGCATTTCGCTCGTGCATTGTTTAGCGTCTCATAAACGTGTTTAGCTGCCGGGCCGCGTGTGCTTCGCTAGTATTGCGTTTTCCTTTAAGAATTCCAACTATTAATTATGCAGAGACAATTGCAACAACAGTAATTATACAATATTTTATTTGTACAACTATTTTTATGTTTTTACAATTCTTTATAAAACTTTATTTTTCATTGTACTAAAGTTTTCGGTATTTTTGTCAAGCAGTACTTTATTACGGGTTAAAAATTCGAATATGAATATGCAACTGAATCATTACATAGTATAAAACAAAGTCCCCTACCGCGTCTGTCTGTCTGTCTGTTCGCGATAAACTCAAAAACTACTGAACGGATTTTCAAGCGGTTATCACCAGTGGATAAGTGATTGATAAGGAACGTTTTGGTATATAATTTGCCAAGGATTTTTTTATAATCAGGCCGGGACAACGTCTGCAGGTCCCTCTAGTATACTTGTATAGTAATGATTATACCCGTGGTTCCGAATGTATATAACATGCATGCAGTAAATACGTAAATCGCTCCTATGTGAAGCTAGCGCAAATCTCTTAAACTGATCGCTTTATTAATTGTTATGGAAACACATTTTGGCACAGAACTTTCGTCTTTTGTTGGATTAACTTTGACCAGCCTCTTTAAGATAATAATGCTTACTGTTACTCATTCTTAGTAGATGTATATAGACTGTCATGGACATTTTTATAGATTGTGTTATAAAGATATCAATTGTCATACATTTGTTTCGTGTATATTTAACTTATAACGCAGCACACGCACGGTCGTAGCTTGAAATCACAATGCCCTAACTTAAAAATACAAAAAACTAAGATAAATTATTATAATGAAATTGATTGTTCATAGTTTGAGATTTTAAAAAATGTAGCGATATGTATCTAAACTTTTCCGAACATACCATAGTTTGTGACATTCGAGGACAGATCAATTATGATATTTTTTTTTATTTCCACCCTACCTGTAAACAATGCTGCCCTACCTCAAATTCGACTCTAACTACGGCCTTGAGCACACGTCATAAAAGCTATAAAAATGCACCATTTTTCCGGCTTAATTAATAAATATCGTCACAACTTTAGGTGATTTATATACTGGTATACTAGATAGCCTACGAATAGTATACCTTTCAAATAAATCAAGAATTTATCAAATCGGTACAGTGGTTGCGGAGTTTCAAACATCCGCACTGTCTCTTTAGATTATTATAGTATACTAGCGGGCCCGGCAAACGTTGTCCTGCCCTGATTATAAAAAAATCCTTCGCAAATTATATACCAAAACGTTCCTCGTGAATCACTTTATCGACTGGTGAAAACCGCATAAAGATCCGTTCAGTAGTTTTTGAGTTTATCGCGAACAGACAGACAGACAAACGCGGTAGGGGACTTTGTTTTATACTATGTAATGAATAATGATGATAGTAATGTTATAGTGATTACTGTTTGCTGTAATAACACGTCGAGTCGTAATAAAATGAGTATTGAGTATTCTCCTGATTTATAACAATTTTCGTGGCGATCAGTTGAATGGTATAAAAATCAATGTACTGCAACGCCACCTAGTGGTATACCAAGATAGAGTAGTAAACATAAAAACGTTTTACATGAAAAGTACTTATGGTGTTTGAGTTTATGAATCCTCAGTAATATTATAAATACGAATGTGAGTTTGTTTATTTCTTTGATACGTTTAAATTTTGCATACTTAAACACAGAGGTTTTGTAGGTGGTAGAGCTACGCTGAAGCTATTACTAGTTTCAGCATGAATGTGTCGGCTCGCCCGGGGTAGTACCACCCTCTCACAGAAACACCGACGTGAAGTATCGGTGCGTTACGTTTCATTCGGTCAGTAACTACCGCCCCTCCGTCACCCCCCCCCCCTCCTTTCACCTCCTCTTCCACCTGCCCCCAAACACAGGCTGGCAACGCATTTGCTACTCCCCTGGTGTTGCTAGTGTCTATGGACGGCGGTGATCACTTGACATCAGGTAAACAGGTTCACTTGCCTCTTATGATATAAAAAAAGAAAGCAGATGATTAGGTTAATTCTACCTTAACGCGGTTGAAGCCTCGTTAGTCTCATATATATATTTAACAACACCCATTTTACACATACGTATATTTTTTTAAATTCATTCACGACACATAATTACGTTTCGATATTTAAAAGTTTTGAAATGATTACCTTATGTTGAAATTCTTACTTCATTAGCATTAGTAATAGAATAGAATTAGAATAAAATAACTCTTAACATTCATAATTATATACCAACGTACAGAATGTAATATATACTTCTTACGTCAGAAATTAAGTATGTTTCATAACAACGTGACAATAATATAGGAATAATAAGTGAACACGTGCGAAGTTACGCCGGAACAATGATAATATTATTTACATCTAACGGATATTTCATAAGTAATGTAAAACAAATAATAGATATAGTTATAAAAAAAAAGTCAATCTGATACAAAAGTACATTATCTAGATATGAAACCACAGATTGTACGACTATCACCCTACGTATTGCTATTTGGGTGGTCAAAATTATCCATGCGGATCTCTTGCAATAACTATCATTATTATTCGATTACACTATGATAACGTTGTGCCTATTTGATAATCTAATAATTCAGAGCAATTTCCTTATCGATTACCGCGCCACGAATGAGCCTCTTATGAAATTTCCGTATAGAATATACACGGTTCATGTTCCACTGCGTGCGAACATGATACAATGTAATATCTGTCTTCTGTTAGTACTGTAACCTTTTTGTAGGCGACCTCGCAGCGTGGGATCCTTGTAGAAAATTTAAGAACATACGCGACACGTTATTGTAGTCGTCGGAAATAGTAACTATGATTTATCACACAGTTACGAGTAAATAATGTCTTATCGTTAATTCGTATCGTTGGTGCCAATTTCTATTTTTTGTTCTATGGGAAACTTTTGATGTGCATTGGTAATAATTTGGAAACCTGTGCGTCAGTGGTAAAAATGTAGAATAGAACTACTTGATTTATGTCCGCTTTCTGAGGTACTTTAATTGTATTTTATCTGTTCAATAGCGTTATCGGTTTGATAACTTGTCAAATTGCGTTTCTGAACACACAATAATACTATAAATGTGGGTAAAACTCAACGGGCCATTTGACAGTTTATCTTATGGATAACTTTGTTGAGTCAATTTAACCGGGTATCTCAGAAACCGGGCATTAGTCCATTATATTTATATGTGTAGTGTAAAAGGTCTATTGTAGAATTTATATTATATGATTGACTAGCTGTCTCCCGCGGCTCCGCACGCGTTTTTTAAAATGTATTACATAACTATGGTGTCATAGTTACAAATGTTTTTGAAAAAGCATTTCGGTAATGTACACACCTACTTACAATCTTACATTACGCCATCTACTGTAACATTAACGTGTACATTAGATATGTGAATACGAATAGTATATCGAATGGGATGGGGTTTATCATCAGCAACATACCTGGAACTTTAACCTACTATGTACCACCCTCAGTACTCATTAACACTATAAAAGAAAGTAATGAAAATTTTAAACTATAGATTTTCGAACAATATGTGTTAAATTGTTTATTATATAGACAAAACATGACCATATTGTCGATATAATTGTATTATTCTTATACGTTGCTATAATCACTGAGTTATGTAGATGCAAACGCGGTAAATAAAACAAAATGGCCGCCAAATTGACCAAAATGATAATATAATTCAAATTACATACGTTTTTTCTTGGAGTCCAGTACAGCGCACGTCTCACGCGCTTGTTTACAGTAAACAAACTATTTTTATTAAATTCACACGAACGAATGCACAGGTAATTCATCACTTCATAGTGTAAAACAAAGTCCTCTGGTCTGTCTGTTTGTTTGTTCGCGATAAAGTCAAAAACTACAGATCGGATTTTCATGCCGTTTTCACCAGTAGATATAATGATTCAAGGGGAAGATTTAAGTATAATTTTTCAAGGTTTTCTTTTTATTATCGGGGCGGGACAATGTCTTCCAAGCTCGCTAGTTATTTGCCCGTAAAAGTCCCATGAAAGTCGGTCCACCCGATTAGGAGATGGTAGAATATTGCAGACGAAGTCTTGAGTAACAAAATAAAATAGTCTAAGTTACTTTTTATAAGGTGAGTTATCTACCAGTGAAAGCCCCGTGAAAATCAGTTCAAGCATTACGGATATTACATTGCGGCTGAAGGCGAATAAAAAAACACTAAATTACTTTTTATGAGGTCTGCTATCTACCAGTGAACACCCCGTGAAAATCGGTCCAACCATTTTGGAAATAGCAATGCGGACGAAGCCGCGGACAAATAAAGTACAATATATCAACCGCTATAATTTCGGCTATCTGCCAGTAAAATTCCCGTTAAAATAGGTCCAGCCGTTTTGAAGATTACCCGGAACAAACAGACAAAATATAATAATATAAAAATATAGACAAAATATAAAAAAATATTTTTTGGACATTTGTAGCCATATACATTTATCAAAAAGTTGTTATTTTAATTGTACATACACAAACTTTATTTTTATAATACGTAATAGATAACAAATTTTGAATAGGAAAACAAAATAAACTTTGAAAATATTTGCGATATAATTTACCACGTTACCATAGCAACGTATATAATATTAACGCTAACGATATCTCTCAAAAGGAAAAAAGTGCCCGATTTTGAAACATTCTTCATTGGTGCTCCGCTCCTATTGATCTTTGCGTGATGATATATAGCCTAAAGCCTTCCTCGATAAATCAACTATCTAAAACCGAAAGGTTTTCTCAAATCGGACTGGTAGTTCCTGAGATCCTAGCGTTCAACCAAACAAACTCTTCAGCTTTATATATTAGTATAGATAGGAAGCCCGATTTAAGTTAAACAAACGTGTATTTTATTACCACAAAGGACAGTTTTGAATGTATTATTCTAGGTAGATATTATCATAATTATAGTAGAATCTCGATAAGTTAAAACGCAAGGGAAACACAAAATATTTTAAGTTATAGAGTTTTTAACTTATCAAAGGTTTATGTTACACTCGAACTTTCGCTGTACACTTTCTTAAAGGCCAAATCATACCGTTTCTCGAAGTTTCACTATGGGTCTATAACACTGATGTTTTCGTTTAGACACTGTTTGAACCACCTAAATAAACATCGCTCTAAAATAGGGAATTTAGCAATTTTTGTCTTTTACATAAAAGACTTTCTCCATATTTTCATTTCCTCAAGAGTTCAGCTTCTTTTTTAAAAGTTAATGTACTTTAATGTATTCCAAACTGAGCCGCAACATCTTTCCTTTTTAGTCTATTTTCACCGCTTTTATAGCTTTTAATTTATTTGCGTATGTTAGTGTTGTTAATATTCGTTTTGAACTAATTTTACTTAGGCAACTTTTATCACACAGCACAGTTTCCTGGACAGTGATCAACAACTAATCATCCAAGTAAGCCGTTGTCCTAATCAGCGCAAATACAGCTTTCAGGGATTAACAAGAAACAATAGGTGGTTATATAATTATTTTTTGTGTTAACAATTTAACTTATAAACACATGCATCCGATAAATTTCGAGAATCTTTTTGTTTTCTACATTCATTCGAAATGACTCATTGGCAGACAGTTTATGTTACAGAGCTTATCGAAACATTTCTTTAAGTAACTAAGGGCTAATACTGAAATTATTAGTTTAAGTTATAGAGGTTACGTATTTTAAGTAATATAGGTTTTAGGTTCTGAGGGGTAGTGAACAGATTATATTTTGAATTACAGAGGTTTTTACCTTATTGCCTTTTACAAACAAACAAAACTTTACATTAAAATAATAATAGTATCTATTATTATAGGTATATATAGGTAAATAGCATTAACAATACTTTTAGATTTCACGCAAGTAACGTCGCATGCAGAACGCGTATTTGCATATAAACCATAGCTAGAATAATTCATCCGATATCTTGTAGGTTAAAGATCGAGTTGAGCATTAATTTTCATGTTCTTTTAATATTTTCTATATTACATGGTAATGATAAATTAAAGCTATTCCATAGGCATCTCTTTTGAAATCGTATCTATAGACATACTATCCTTGTAATCAAGTACAGACTTATGTGGACTCGCGAAGATTATCAACGATGGCGTCCATAGCAGATCAACGCTTAAATCTCAGACAAGCACGTACAACGTTCCGGTCTGAAATTACAATTCCCAGAACATAACTGGATAATGCCTAGACAATAAAAACACCCACTTACCCTGGGACGTCTAACAAAAACTCGTTTAATATCATCGTCCGATCATTGTTAAGTATAATCCAGATCGCGGGCCCTTGATCGTCCCTACGTTGTTTTCAGTTCCGTGCAGTTCTGCAGTGCTTATGTAAGCGAACATGTTCGGATATTGGTCGCGGCTAATCGCGGTGCATGCTTTTTGTAGCGGAAAGGCGAACGAACCCCGCAGATAGGTTCTTGAAATTGCTTTATTGGGTAACCTGTTTCCGAACACAGAAGGCGTGTAATGCGGTTATGATTCTAGAGGTAGGTAATACAAACGACTACATAACGTTCACGGTAGTATGATGTTTCTTATGGTCTTCCATTTTGTATCCAGTACCTATTTATTTATGATAGAATATTCGTAAGTTCAGTTACTCGATTTTGAACTAATGTTCATTAGTATACTTGAATACATCGTCTTGATGGTAAATTTAAAAAAATACAAAATCTGCATGTCCGTTGATATGGGTTAATTGAGTAACGTGCAAAGTTTGTCAAATGTATACTAGTCAATTCTCGTTTCTATAGCTGTATCGCATAGATATTATACCGAAAGAGTTATTCGAATCTTCAATTTTAGTAGAAGTTCAGCGAATAGAACGATTATTATAATTGTTATAATCAAGTACAATTTAGGCAAATTGCAATAAGTTACAATTACTGAAATATAACTATAGATAAACGCTAAAACTATAACTAATATCTGGTTAATTATTTCTCGACTTTTTACATATTTAGAACACTGGCCTTTAGAACACTTAGTACTGGTTTATAGTCTAAGGTCAAATTTTATATATGAAATATTATGTAACAAGTGGTTTCTTATTTAACACTGCTCGTCCTTATCAACCTTTATGCTGCATTTACTACATCTCCAAACGGACTGAGAAATGCTCCTTGTTTAAAATCATTAACCAGTACGTGTCGTTAATTGGAAAATGGTTCAACTCGTAAAGAAAACAATTTAAGTTCATCGCAACATATATAAAAATGGATGTTAGTACATACATTCTGCGACTGTTAAACTGCAACACTTTGCCAGATCACCATGTAAGTTCGCACACCTTCGTGTATTTTCATGGTAAAGGTCGTTACGCTATTCAGTTTAACATGATTCACCCCTGTGCGACGGTGCAGTACATCAACTTCAATACAGTTGAACTGATTGCATTTACAATTATTATCTTATGAAGACGTTAGAAGACGGAGAATACTTATTAATTCTAGTTTATTAATTAGAACAAACAAAAGTTACAACGAATACCAAAAAATGAGAGCGAAGTCGTGGGCACCCCTATTAACCATTGGTTTTCCTTTTAGTGTCTAAGTTACAACGAATCATTATAACCTCTGATTTGTGATAAATAAAAATTTTTTTTTCTACATACGTATTAATTCGTTAAACGCTCAACATTCCAAATTCAATTACGGCGAGGTAATTCAGTATTATATTGAAAAATACATTAGGCAAAAATGTATCTGTATGTCTCATGAATTAGTTGCTTATTGTGAACAATCCAATAAAAGTGCATTATTCCAGGCGTACTTCAATAAGGAAACAATCGAACTCACGGTCAGTACCAGATTTGTTTATGTTTACCGTTCTTCCTACTTCCAATATTGGATATACTTATCCGCTACCTCGTTATGTGGGATCTGCGGGTGTGGAGTGTGTAAACGAGATGAACGAACCCGACGTTAATTCTTATTTATAACATAACTCAACGACCATAAACACGACTAGAGTTGAATCTCAACCGAGATTCCAATAACGGGATTCCTTTTTAATACTATTTAAAATCGTCCGGGAATATTATTAACTCATTTACAAGTCTGATTTCTTTTCCATCGTGACCACGTTAGTGTGCTCGTATTAACTATTTGTATATGATAATTGTTAAGTTCGGAGGATGGATGGATAATGTTTTGGGCGGCACAGATATTATTATGTGCGTGAATTCATGAAGAAAATTGCTAAAATCTTCGTAATATTTCCCTGTACCAAAATTCTGGTTAACTATAATTCCAATCTAAATATTTGGAAGTTGCGTCCAAAATTTATTATTACCACACACTAATTTTCGTTTAAAAACACTTTCATATCGTCTTTTAATTTCTCTAATACCGCGTAATTCACTAAAGTAGTTGTAAGGTGCATCATTTCTGGTATCCGATTTCGATAAAATTATATATATTAGGAGCTGACCCGCACAACTTCGTCTGCTTGAAATCGGTTACCTACCTGTTCCAGTTATATTTTCAAACTCGAAAAATCTTAAAAACCCTAGATAAACCGAGCTGATTTAGTGAATGACTTACGCATCTGCGGAAGAAATTTCGATGAGGAGGACGTATCGCCATCTGTCATTCAGCAACATAAATCATTTTGTTCTGTTTAAAATACGAACGACCGTTAAACTGTTTGGATATATGTAGTTCTTGCAAAAATACTATAATCGCTGTTAAAAAATGGGAGGATGGGGAAGAGAAGTGAGTGAAAATTTGGGGTTATAGGTATTTTTGCTGGCAATTACAAAAAATACAATAAAAAAATTTGGCAAGAAATAGAAAAAAATAATCTGGACAGCGATACCCTAATCACCTAGCGGTTTTTGTGTTTTTTTAACTGTCTACGCTATTAACCTACCAATGTCTTAACAGCTTCACCGGTCTACTAAAGCGAGCGCTTAAGGCACTCAGCCGATTTTATTTGACAACTACCTCAAGGGTACACGGCATACCTCTGCTTGGGCTGTTGCCTGATAAATGCAATTCGCGGTCTATCTGAGCTAACCTTTTTTTTTTTTTTTTTAACCAGGGGAAATCCTACATGGGATACACCTCCCACTGTCGGGGGACAGTGAGAGGGTTATGCCGGACTCCTACCGGCTAAAACCCCTGGGCCGCTGGGCGCGTAAGTTGACCAGAGTTGCGGGTGCGCGACAAGCATACTTCCACTAACCCTGATCACGCGCTTGGGTCTACCCGAAGATGTTAATGCGGGGACCCTCATCTCTGGGAGATTTGTTTCTCCCTTGCTTCATTCAGAAGCAGCGGCGAACCGTGCTCCTCCATCACGGGACCCCCAATACACGGCAACAAGCGCCCCCGCGCCTGCCGCCTGGAGGCTTATTAGGGAGGCATACGGTGAAAGAGTCCTCCACCACGCCTCCTTCCTCGACCGACTCTCCCACGGCGAGGAGCGGGAGCATCGGCCGATCTCTCCCTCTCACGTTCGGCTGCCTCTTTCTTGGCCATGACGCACTCACAAAACGCAAGTACGGCATGCCATGCCCTATCTTGATCAACCATAGTTCGTACCAAGGCCGGTAAAGAAAGATCATTCCCAACTCCTGCCACCAGCGCACGACGCTCTTCTTCCCACGCAGGACATTCCTCCAGCGTGTGCTGAGCAGAATCCATTTGACATGAACAATGGTGGCATTCAGGTGTTGGCTCTCTTCTCGCGATCTGGTGCAGATATTTACCAAAACAGCCGTGACCGGTCAATATCTGCACCAGTCGGAAAGTGAGCGTACCATGTCCTCGGACCACCCATTCTTCATGAACAGGGCGGATCGCCTCGATTGTTCTGAGGCCCGCTGAAGGTGAAGCCAGAGATCCACTCCATAGCCTCAACTCAAACTGTCGCAGACGGATCCTTTGAGTCTCCATTTCCCGGGGAGCCGTCCTTTCGCCTCGAGCAAGCCTCCCGGAGCGCCAAAGATACATCTCCGCATAGGAGTGGGCGACTATTTCCCAAGGGGTAGAGCTTGCCAGCAGGCACGCTGCGTCATAAGACACAGTACGATAGCCTCGTACTACCCTGATAGCCATTAGCCGTTGTATTTTCCGCAAAATGGCAGTACTGCGTGGCGTCAGGGCATCGTGCCACACTGGGGCCCCATACAACGCCATAGAGCGCACCACTCCCATGTAGAGAGAACGGCAGGCCAAGCCGGCTCCCCTTAAATTCGGCAGCAGACCCGCTAGCGCAGAGGCACTGCGCATGACCTTAGGGTCCAGGTCCTTAAAATGGACCTCAAATTTCCACCTGCTGTCTAGGACGAGGCCTAAGTATTTCATGGTATGCCTTACATCTATGCGGACACCACCAACGACGATGTGCGTGCCAGGAGGCGGCGCTCTCCGAGGGCCGTGGAAGCAAACTGCTTCCGTCTTATTGAGGGCCACCTCGAGACCGAGCTTCCGGATCCTCCCGACAACTTGGGCCACACTTACTGTAGCCAAACGAAGTGCCTCTTGGAGACTCTTCCCACGTGCCGTCACCATCGTGTCATCGGCATAGCAGGTCACAGCGGCGCCGGGCAGAAGAGCGCCGCGCAGCACCCAATCATAGCCGATGTTCCACAGAAGCGGACCAAGAACCGACCCCTGTGGAACACCGCATGATATTTCCCTGTGGTGGGTGCGTGCGTCCTGCCCGACGCATATGACCCGCCTGCCTTCCAAATAGGAACCCACCAAATGACGCAGGTACTGGGGTACCCGGTGGTACAAGAGTCCCTCTGTTATACATTCCCAGGGGAGGCTGTTGAACGCGTTGGCTATATCTAACGATACAGCCAACAGCACTCCACCCTGGGAAACGGCTTTCTCTGACAGGACCTTGACGCGTGTGATTGCGTCAATCGTGGAACGACCTTCCCGGAATCCAAATTGGACGTCAGAAAGGTCGGGCCCTATCCTGGCTAGGTGTTCAGTCAGGCGTCGCACAATGACTCTTTCGAAGAGCTTAGCCACCTCGTCAAGCAGTACAATGGGGCGGTAAGCCGACGGAGACTCTACTGGCCTTCCCTGCTTGCGCAGCAAGACGAGGCTGCCAACTTTCCACTGGGGAGGAAACTGCCTTTGTTCGAGACATGCATTATAAAGTCCTCTTAACCTCTCCCCTAAGGCCTCCATGGCTAGAACCCAGACGCGGCCAGGGATTCCGTCAAGCCCTGGGGCTGTACTTTTTCCCCGGAGCCGTCTCACGGCCACATCTAGTTCTGCCTCCGTGATAGGAGGAACGTCTCCACAAATGCCGCGTTCGGGCGGAGCCGCAAAGGGAGGAGCAAACTGCGCTCTCTGTGGGAACATAGCAGACAGTATGTCCCCCAACAATTGTGGATCCAGGCTTTGAGTGACCGGAGGAGCCCAGGGTCGCAGAAAGCCCATCACCGTCCTATAGGGACGACCCCACAGATCACTTTCCACCATTTCCAAAAGCTCTTGTCTGGCTGTGGCCTTTGCTCTTCTTATTGCGATCTGAAAGGTCTTCTTTGCCCCCCTGTATGTATCATAGAGAGTGGCCTCAACATTTGCATCCCGACCGTGACGCCGCCTACGGTACCGTGCATAACGGCGCCTCGCAGCAACACACAGAGCCCGCATATATGCTAGGTCAGACGACCACCAGTATGTCTGACGTCTAGGCGGCTGGGGCCTGACCCGAGGCATCGCAGCATCGGCAACGCATGACATTGTTCCCCGGAACCAACCCGCCTCCGCGACAACATCGATAGGCGCATCCGGCACTGGCGGCCAGGACGCAACAATTGAGGCCTCCACTAGTAGGTCCTCGTTCATTTTGTTTAGAGCCCACCTGGGGGCTAAGGTCAAGTCCGGGTTCGAGGAAAAAGTCGTTGGTAGGAGGCAGATCTCAAATCGGATGTAGCGATGATCTGAAAGAGATTCCGCCTCCTCCACGACTCGCCAGTTCCTAATTCGTCGGGCGACAGCAGGGAATGCGAACGTAAGGTCCACGATTGAACCTCCCTGCTGTCGCACACAAGTATAGGTCGACCCTCTGTTACAAATAGAGAGGCCGGATGTGACAGTCCAGTCAAGGAGGACCCTACCCCGCACATCAGTGAAGGGGGACCCCCATGCCGACGACTTGGCGTTAAAATCCCCCGCCACCAGCACGGAACAGGGGAGAGTCTGTTGAATATAGGCACCGAGGTCGTCTAGGAAATCCTCAAACTCAGAGAGGGGCCTGTTGGGTGAGAAATACACCCCAACAACCAACAGCTCCCCCCACTGAGCTGCAACGTACCCCGGGCCTTTCCTTTTTGGGATCAGAAGAGGGGTTCTTGCTGCCGGCACAGAGACGATAGCTACTGTGCCCGTAGCATCCCCGACCCAGTTATCCCGGAGAGGGATGAAATAAGGTTCAGCAACCACCGCCATCTGGATCGACCACTCGGCCATGGTCTGAACCAAGAGGTCCTGAGCCGCGGCCGAGTGGTTGATGTTCGCCTGCAGGAACTGATATGCCATAATGATTAGTGTGTGTCCATGTCCTGCTCTTGTTCAAGGCTTGCGAAGGCGTTGGGCACAACATTATCTGCAGTCCTGTTTGCAGCCTGGGTCTTCTTGGCAGCCTTGCTCCTTTTTCTCGAAGGGGGCGAGCACGACTTACTTCCCAATCTATGTCCGGATGGTCTCCCGGCATCCGCACAAATAGAGCAGTACGGCGGGTTGGTGCAAACCGTTGCCTTATGTCCGTCCTTGCCACAACGGTAACACATTTGGCTGCGGTCGACCTCCGCCTTACAGTGCACCCTGACATGGCCAGACTCCAAGCAGCGAAAGCACCTCGTGCCTTTCGGTTGTAGAAGCGTCGCCTGTACGGCCACCCAACCTAACAGAAGTCTACGCTCCTGGGCTACCTTTTTGGCGGCCGCAATAGGGCAACGCACCCACGCAGACCCCGTTCCATATGGGACACGACGCACCTCCCCTACTTTCACTTGCAATGTGGGGCAGCCTCCCTTCTCAGCAACCATGGCCGCCACCTCTTCCTTTGTTACCGAGTCATCCAGACCCGTGATGCGCAGCTCAGCACATTTTGTAGGTCTGGAGACTAGTACCATCCCCTCGCCTAGAACTTCTGCGTAAACAGACTTCAACCTTTCAGCCAGTTGGTTGGCCTTCTCCGTACTGGTAGAGCCAGGCACTTCAAGCTTACGAGCTCCTGTCACCGTTTCCTTAATTTTTAGGAAGGGGATGCCAAGACATGGTAGATCTATTTTTTCCTTAGCCAATGACACCACCTTCCTATAATCTACTCCGTTATCCGAAGCGCCTGACTTAAGCGTAAGCACCACTGCTGAAGACCGTGGGACAACTAGCTTTGCAGGCGTGATCTTCGAAGGCGCTGTCTTCGCCTGGGTTGCTCCCTTTTTGGGTCCTCGCTTCACCACCGTCGTCCAACTTTCTCGTCCTGCCGGTGCCGGGGCAGGAAGAACTCGTTGCTGCGATATAGCCTCCGCTTGTCTCGCTGCTAGCGATAACTTCTTCTTCCTTCCTGTTTTCTTCCCCACTGAGTTAGGGGGCGCGGTGGGTTTGGTAGGCCGCACTTCTGGTGCCACGGCCGCGGCCGTCGCTTGCGGCAATCTACGATCCCCAGCTAGAGGAGGACGCAACATCATTCCTTCCAAAGCCTGCATGTGCGACTGCATCTTACTCACCATCTCCTGCATTACTTTATGCATGGCCTTGTCGAGCATCTCTTTTGTAACCACCGAAGGGGTCGAAGGTGCACTGACAGGTTCTGCTTCTCCCTGACTCAGCTCCCTTGCTACTCTCTTGCGGGGAGGGGAATCAGCCTCCTTCGGTTGCAAGGCAACGGCGACGGGCACAAGACCGGCTGCCAACGTGGTTCGGCTAGCGTTCTGGAGGTCGTTTCGCAAGTCCGCTAGCTCTTTGCGTAGCTCTTCGACTTCCGCAGTTCGCTTAGCCTCACTAGCTTTGAGGCTCTCGTACGCCTCTTGTAGCCTCTGTATCTCTTCAGAGTCGGTCTTGGCTAGCTTGGTGACTCTCTCCTGAATTGAATCAGCTGCATCGTTAAGGGCGCCTCGACAGACACCCTTCAGGTTTTTTGATTTCTGGACGACGTCCGCTATTAGTTGGGCGTCTTCTAGGATTCCTTTCCTGAGGTCAATGGCCAGTTGCTCTTTCGTAGATGGGACAACAGCCTTTTGAGTAGCACGCCTGACCTTCGCTCGCTTGGCTATATGCACTACCTCTTCCTCAGCTAACAGGCGGATCTCCTCCTGTTTGAGACGCAAATAATGTTGTTTCACGTTTATTAGGTCTACATACTCCCCAGTTGATGAAGCGCGAGCTCTATCTCTCTTCTCCTTCCTGGTAGGAGCTTCCTCCATCTCGGCGTCTGCCTCACTCGCAGAAGCAGAGTCCGACAACCGGGATCCTGGCCCTTTTCGAGGCCTAAAGAATTTAGTGAGGGTAGGAGAAGCCTGACCCTCAGCCGACTTTATCGACACCATGCCGGTGCAACTACTCGCTTCCGATAGCCTATCGATAGATGGGTATCGCTCCAACCGTACCACTGGCAAGAAGTTGCCCCCCCCAGACAACGAGGGGCAGCCTGAGCCCGAAGGCCCAGGGAGGGATTCTCCAGCACCGGAGGTGCCGGTACCCTCCTGGGGTAGTTGTATTGACTTGCTTGCACTATCCATACTTTCTACTAAATCGTTGTTCCGTTTTCCTGCGTTGGTCATCATATCAGCATCCGGTATCCATTTTCGCGCCAAGGTCATTGTATTCAGATCTAACTCTCGTACAAATTTGCCCCCCCCCCCGAGAGAACATGGGGCAGCCTGAGCCCGAAGGCTCAGGGAGGGATTCTCCGGTGCCGGAGGCACCGGTACCCTCCTCGGGTAGTAATATTTCACTTGTACACTCCATATTTTTATATCGGTGTCCATTAGGCAAGCCAGGGTCGTCGAGGGAGGAAGGATCGGAGTCCAGTAAACAAGCCAAGGTCGTGATCGGTGTCCAGTACGCAAGCCAGGGTCATTATGAGAAGAAGAAACAAAGTCCATAAGGCAAGCCAGGGTCGTCAAGTGAGGAGGGATCGGAGTCCGTATGAAAAGCCAAGGTCGTGTCAGAGATCAGCCGCCAACCGAGAAGCGGTCGACGTTGCCCAGGGTGCGCCACGTGGAGGCTCTCTGACGTGCACCCCATCTGAGCTAACCTAATCTAAGCTAACTATTCATACATATATGAGTTGTTGAAACAT
Organism: Antheraea yamamai; assembly: GCA_036509395.1. NCBI lineage: Eukaryota > Metazoa > Arthropoda > Insecta > Lepidoptera > Saturniidae > Antheraea > Antheraea yamamai. Next base: position 9,810,874 of record AP028429.1, read on the forward strand.
ATATGTGTAGCAAGCATACATACCACAACAACTCTTATATATATTTCGTATCGGATAATTTTGTAAATTATTTCAGTTTGAGAAGGGAAAAAAATAAAACCCTTCCACTTACATGTGTAAGCGTGTATGCATGCACGTGTATGGTGATATGTGTAATGTTGTCGCAGTGATGTAATCACCTAGCGGTAATATGCGGGAATATACTTTACAACCTATTCTCATACCTATCAAACATATATTTAAAATTTCATAAAAATCAGTCCAGCCGTTTCGGAGGAGTTCAAACACTAACACCGTGATACGAGATTTTTATATATTAGATGATTAACCTATTATTTTATAAAATATCTAATATTGCAACCAAAATGTACAATAAAACAGACTGTTAAGAACACTCACTCGAAAGAGGAGATGTCAGTAGAATCACATCAATACATTGGGTAAAATTCACTTCGGACAACTCCATACGTGAGTGACCCTTATTGTTGAAGTATAGCGAAAAATCGCAAAACAAACTATTGAGTCTCTTTTTAAGCATGGGGTTATATAGCATTATGTACATGTTATAGCATACCTAACGGAGAGTGGTCCAAGGACTTATCCCATATGGTCTTGAACTGTGATTAACCTTTACCTCAGTTTAAAACTTGCGCCTTGCACTATTGGTTAACTGCTCTGTCTTACGTTCTAGCCTTCTAGGTCATAATCTACTATGAGTTTCTTCACAGTCTTCTTGTCGGGGACAATATGGTTGCTATATAGGTAAGAAAGCTTAGTTGTTCCTCAGAGGTTCTTAGAAAGTATATTATAAAATTGAAAACGACATTATTTGCTTTACACCTAATCATAACTAAGAGTAATGAATGAATTCCCTTCAAGAAGATTGACAATCAGTCCCATTTTGCATAAAAAGTGAATTGCTCCTAGTACGGGCAATTCATAGATACGGTCGAAAATCAGCGAGTTCGATGTCCCGGGATGGATGTTTGAGATATAACACAAAAGCCTTAACTGTACAACAAATTCAAAAACGCTCTACATAAAATTTTAATGCCCGATAAAACGATAATCCTTCCATATACAATATGTAGATACAATAACATTTCGAATGCGGCGACCGCTTTCCTTCTACCGTCAGTATAAAAGAAACAGTCTGATAGATTTAGTTGGTATCATTTTTTATTACCACTTTTTTCATAAGATACATTAATAAAAGCATCGATGATTATCTTTTAAGTGCTAGTGACATAGATTAAATAGGCAACATAATACTCGTAATGTACGGTCATATAACTAAGCTTACCGTTCTTAGTCTTCTCGTGTAATATTCTTAGAAGTGTAACGGTGCACTCGAATACAAAGCGCTCCAGTTTTATAATGAAGTTTAGTGCGGTTTGGAACACGGTTTCGGTTTATGACCCCGTCGAAATAAGATTTTTGTCAAAATTCCGGACTAAGAATGCGACTCGTGCGTTTATGATAAACGACCAGATGACAGAGTCTTCGACGATAACGTTATGTCACAGACAAAATACAAGTTATTGTAATCGCAAGTATGATAAATATGACTTCATAGGTAGAGGACTATGTTAAGCTGTCAACATTCTTGTTATAATGAATGAGTTTATAATGCAAATGAACACTGAGATTGAATATTTTTATTATATTATAAATTTATCAGCTATATTAAATTATAGCTATTAAGGTTTTGCAAAACTCTGTACAATATTCATGTTTCCAAAAGGGTATACTACTATTTGGTATATTATGGATGCTAGTAATATTCTAATTATTAATTTCTCTTGGTTCTTAGAACTTTAGGGTTGAAATATTTTTTCTTCATTCAGCATCGGTGTCATATAAATTTCAATTATATTAAAATAAATAAAAGAAAATATTCTATGAATTACTTATTTTGAAAATCATAAAGAAAGAGTAGTAATTGGTAATAAAATAGGTACAGTAAAATCGAAATGTATTATTGTTTTCAGGTCGGCTGTGACCGCTGTATCGTGGCACCCACAATCGGGCCTGTTGTCCTCAGTGGATCGGGGCAAGCGCGCTGTCATTTGGGGTGACTTGTGACAGGCCTGGGAGGCGCCTCGGCCTCCGCCACCCATTCTACAGGTCAGTTGTTTATTTTATATACATAAATAACCACAATAATAATCACATTGAAGTACCCTGCTCAACTAAAGATTATTATAACAATTTAAGAGTTCGAGACAATAATAAAACTCTTATAGTTCTAATCAATCTCAATAACATTATCTGTCAATTATCTACCTTATGTAAATATTTAAAAAAAAGCAATTTCTGAATGTATGTAAGGGCATCACTTCAGGACGGCTGAACTTATTTGGCTAATACATTCTTTATTGTATTTGTTATTGCCAGGAAATGTAAACGTCATTAATAAACAAACTTGTCAAGATAAACCCAACTGTAATAATACAAAAGTAACATTTTTATACGTTTCTTACTCTAAATAAACACGTAACAAAATTGACATAAAGGCTTTTTATTCTTTTTTTTTTTTTATGAACAAACTGATACCCGTGACTTCGTCTACGTCGTTTATTATCTTAACAATATATTTTGTGTATAGCGGGAAAAAATATAAACACTACAACACCGCCTGCTAGTTTCTCCACGGCAAAAAAATACACATAGACATCATGTCTGTGTCAGCACCACCTTATGTAAAGGCCTGTTTTTTAATTCAAATGTATAATTAATTTCAATTTTCATTTAGTTTAATATTTATATAATTTAAAAAAAGTGGCAAATAACTGAGTAGCCATGATGAAAACCTTTGATTATAGATTATTGACAAAAGAACCCCAATAAAGTTCAAACTTAAAAAAAATCAATGACCTATGGTCGAATGTCGACCACTGGGCGCCCACTATTATTTGTAGATTTATTAAGTGTAAAATCACCTTATACTTTAAAATAAAGTAGCTGTTTATTGAAATCATAGTTTTTAATAACATTATATTACATAGAGTTATCGTATTAATATTTAAAAAGAAAGAACCGAATGTCTAAGTAGTAAAACGAATATATCTAGTAATCTTTGCGTGATGCGCGCACAACGGCTGACCTATATCATTTTATTTGTAAATAAGAAGAATATTTTTTTCCACTTTTGTTAATTTACAAAATCATAATTTATTCAATTTAGGCCCTGAGAAGGCATTTAGGAACGTCAAAACTACCACCGGTTCGGAAAACAACCCGGTCACCGAGAAGAACCGGCAAGAAACTCGATCGGGTTTATCTTTTTAACATAAATGTGCTTAAAATACATTAAGCTTTTAATCGTTTTTAGTGATTTCACAGAGAGTGGTGTGAATGGTACAATCAGCTCGTAATTTTAAACGTCACGCGCTATCGTACCACTAAGTAAGTTATAACAGTCCCCAATTTCTTATGTATTCCGTGACAGACGCGGGGGTCAAAGGTTTATAACACGCAAAGTAGAGATATTATTACGCTTTTGTTCATTAGAATGTGTAGAGATCCGCTCCCGTTCCGATTTCACACGCTGTAAAACACTATTCATTTGTTGTTTTAAACGACCGTATATACACAATATGACATTTTTATTTCACTCATAAACATAAAACTAAGCACGTTTTAACTCATTTCTCTTATGACAATATTTTGTATACATAATTTCTTTTTTCTATATTCCGCGAACTCAGAAGTTATGAACAAAAATGGAAGAAATGGCACTATGATTACATATCTTTATTTAATTTTGATGAATGCCACAAGGTAGAAGTGATTTTTTGAATTATAGCCATCGTGACGCGACGTCGAGAAAATAAATCATACGCTGGGAAGTAGTCGCGATGAACGAAGTAGTCTTTAATTTTTTCTGGTAAAATAAAACTGACTTCGTTCGTCCGCGTTAAGTTTTGTTTGAAAAAAAAAATGTTCTAAATTATTAGCTAGAATCATAGAGTCTACTAGTGTTCTTTGTCTTATGAAATGGTTAATGTAGGTAATAGGTAGGTAGGTCTGTCTGACCTAATTGGCTCATATTTAGAGGGCAGAAGTGTAGCATGTGATGGACAGGATGCTCGCCTCCACCGGAGAGCCATATCGTGCGGTGTTCCACAGGGGTCGGTCCTCGGCCCGCTCCTGTGGAACATCGGATATGACTGGGTGCTCCGAGGGGATCTCCTGCCCGGAGCCGGCATAGTATGTTACGCTGATGACACACTGGTGACTGCTCGAGGAGGTACCCTTGAGGACGCCATCCGGCTAATCACAGTTAGTGTGTCACAGGTGGTGGGAAGAATGCGAATGCTTGGTTTGGAGGTGGCTCTCCACAAAACCGAAGCGATTTGCTTCTACGGCCCTCGTAAAGCATTGCCTTCTGGAGTCCATATAGAGATTGGTGGGGTTCGTGTAGACGTAGGTACCAGCATGAAATACCTCGGCCTTATGTTGGATAGTCGGTGGACTTTTTCCAACCACTTCCAACAACTGGCTCCCAAGGTCATGCGAAATGCCTCGCTACTGGCAAGCCTTTTGCCAAACCTCGGGGGACCTGGTGCTAGTTCCCGATCCCTGTATATGGGGGTAGTGCGCTCCATGGCGCTATATGGGGCTCCGGTTTGGTGGGACGCATTAACGCCAAAAAATGTGGCGGTGCTGCGCAAATTGCACAAGGTTATGGCTCTTAGAGCCATACGAGGCTACTGCACTGTCTCGTATAACGCGGCCTGTGTTTTGGCAGGTACGCCACCGTGGGAGTTAGTAGCGCGCTTGCATGCCACAATGTTTTGCTGGCAATCGAAAAGAACTGCCAGGGGAGTGGTAACTACGCTCAGGGAAAAAGAGAGATTCAGATTACACCTTGAAGAATGTGTGTTTCAAATCTGGATGGACAATCTAGCCTCACCGACAGCCGGATTCAGAACGGTAGAAGCAATTCGCCCTGTGCTTAGGGAGTGGATGGAACGGCAGCATGGACCACTGACTTTTCGATTGGTCCAGATATTGACGAATCATGGCTGTTTTGGGCGATATTTGCACTACATAGCCAGAAAAGAAGTGACAACTAGATGTCACCACTGCCAGGAGTGTGATATGGACACAGCCCAACACACGATTGAGGAATGCCCAGCATGGTCCATAGAGCGTGCAGAGCTCGTGGTAGTGATCGGCTCTGATCTTACCCTACCAGCTGTGGTTCAATCCATGGTTCGGGAGGAGATGGCCTGGACCGCGGTCCTTTCATTTTGTGAGGCCGTTATGTCACAAAAGGAAGAGGCGGAAAGGCAACGAGAGAGGGATGGCAGGGCAACAACGACACGTCGACGCGGACTCGGACGCGGAAGAAGGAGAGGCGGTGGACAATTCCACCAAAGGCCACCCTGAAGGACGTCCCAGATAAAGTAAGGGAGGGAGGTTGTAGGGTTAGGTAGGTAAGGTTAGAGCTAGGAGTAGGTCTGTAGGGATAGGTTAGATTAGAGTTAGGTAGGATAGGGGGGGGAGGTAGTGTAGGCTAATTTAGGCTGGAAGGTCCTTCAGGAAGGCTGAGGCGGATGAGGAGTAAACCTCGATAAAAAATCAATCGTGTGACGGCGGCGGAGCGGCCTAGCCTCTCCGCTGCCAGCCGAACCCAGGGGGGAAGGGGCGGGGGTCCTGACTTCCCATTGCACGGGTTCGGCGGGCTGGGAGGCAGTCTTGTAACCGGGCTGCCTCAGCGGGTGCGGCGTGGGAAACGCCTGCCGCCGGGGGCGTCTCGGAGCTTGCTCACGCTACCCCGAGGCACTCCCATAGTGCGGCGTAGGTTATCGTGGAGTTTTTTAGTCGATTAAAGGTCGACTCAGTTCAGGACCTCCCCCGGGGACCTGGCAATGTCTGTGAAGAGGGTTCTCCACGTTAAAAAAAAAAAAAAAAAAAAAGGTAATAGGTAGATCTTAATTCTTAAAATGGAGATTAAAATGCAGCTAACTGTAAACCGTAATTATGAAACAGTAAAAAAAATTAAATATTAAAATTTTTCAACACGTCAGCTCGGTTAAACTCCATCTTCATTATTAAACGCGGCTAGAACTTTTCACCCTTGTTTTAAAAATAGTCTAGTGTGGAAATACAATTGAAATTTTGTTGCCTTACAACACAATAGTGCCGACAAGTGAAAGCGTGACTTTCGACTTTCATTAAAGTTTTTGTGTAAGTTTATGTATGGGGCTCGCGGCCGGGCCATATTGTCTCGCGACATAAATCTGCGGTACTATTCTGAATAAAGAGGTCTAAGTATTTGCTCGATTTTTACTTTCGAACGTACGCCTTACCAAAGAAAGCGTTAGTGATCGAATATAAATATTTCAATATTATTTTATTTCACCTGCAAATATATACCTAGTTTTGCCATAAATACTGTAACAAAGAAAAAAAATATTTTCTATTGCAAATAACATTTATTACTTTTACAGTGTGTTAGTTTAATACATAAATATAAAACAATTTAAAATATAAAAAGCTTATTCGAAGTGGTCCCCATTGGCTGCAATACAGTGTTTTAAAAGTTGAGGCCAGTTATCAATAGAAGCACGCACTCTTTCCATGGGAAAATTCTTCACTGCGAATCGTACAGATTGTTTTAGGGACTCCAAATTATCATGGCGTTTAGAGCAAGCCGTACTCTCTAAAACTGACCATAAATCATAATTTTTCTGTGACCTCCCTTTGCGTACTGCTTCAGTAGTTGTTTCGATTTTACCACCCTATTCTTTTTTAGATTATCAGTTAAGAAATGATCAGTACGTCTCTTATAGGCTGCAAGTCCTAAGTCATCTTTTAAAATACGCGACATGGTTCTAGGCGCTATCTTCATCTCCCGAGATAAAATCTTTTGCTTTCGGACAGGATTTCTTCGAATTCTTTCCCTTACTGCTTTGACCACCTTTTTCGTACGAACACTACGTGGACGGCCAAATCTTTTTCAGTCACAAACAGAGGAGGTCTCATTGTACCTATTAATAGTCCGGTACACAAACATTTTACTCTAATACCAAGCGTATGGAGAATTTTAAACTTTGTGCTTTGTGTAATGCAATCACAGCGATTCGGTTCTCTTTATCACCCCACTCCATTTTAATATCGCAAAATATTGTACAATGTATTGGCGCCAAAATGACAAAACTCAATGAGTAATCATATAAAAATGACAGATTCCAAATTCAAATGTAATACTTTGTTTATTTTTAATTGTAACAGTATTTATGGCCAGACTAAGTATTTAACTTATACATAGGTTTACAGTTTTTCATATACATATATATCCCACATACTCGTTTTGTAGTCTTATTTAAAAACAGGTCGCGAAATTTACTATACTGCATCAGTTTGTCAATAACATAAACAGGGAAGAATGATATCGTCGTCAAGCGACCAGCGTCCTTCAAATTACTCTCATCATATCAACCAGCAAAAACTACACCTAGGTCCTTTCGCGAACTCGGTAAAGACCGCTTGATACTGAAATCCAACATATCCACGCCGTTTCCGCATAGTATATTAATTGTACAAAGCGTATTATGTTACCCCATAACTTCTATTCAGTGTATTCCTGATTCTACAAACCTAAGCCCAAGCATCTTCTATGAATAGGTTTACTACTATGCATTAAAATAAATAAATTCAAATAGAATAACTTAGACCTAACTTTCTTAATATACATTACTGGCCTTTCCACGCGGTTTCGCTCGCGTTAAATAGATTTTAAAAAGAAAATACAGCCAATAACACTCTCTGATAACGTAGCAATGTATAGGCGAAAGAATATTTAAAATCGGTTAAGTATTTTTTGGGTTTATCTATTAGAAACAAAAAATCAAGTTTTTTTTCTGTATAACAGTAGTTTAGATGCCGATATGTTGTGTTATAATGAATATTAATTGCGGTAATTTTTCTCACAATCGAAGTAAAATATACATGACAAAAACGATAAGCACTCGGAGTAGACTGAATTGTAAATCTTAAGCATTTATTAGTTACCGTCGCTTCCGGCGACAAGTCTCATTATTAACCATATGTATTGGAAAGTCATTCATCAAAGATTGTTTTGTTAATATCGATATAGCACTAATGGTACTGACCATTAAAATGAACTAAAGTAGATTATTATCCATTCGTGTCTTAACCGATGAGGATGTTTAGGGGACAATAACCTCGTTATATTATGAATAGTATTAGAATATAGATGCTATTTTTTATTCCTAAAATTCATAAGCATTATAAAGAATATAAATAAAAAGCAGTGCATTATTTCTCATGTATTTTATTTATTCGCTATATTGTTTACATACTAATAACGAAACATAGCGGTTTTAGGAGAGTAGCTGTATAGATTTCTTTATTATAATTTATTTCTTTTGATAGCAATATCATAATAATAAATAAATCAATAAAAAAGATTTTTACAAACGAATTCTTATTACAATGCTCTAAAAAGATTTGTGCAATTCTCAATTACCCTTCCAAAGACTTAACACTTATTCATTATCAAGTTAATTGTATCTTTTTTTTCGATTGTGATAGCGGCTGTTTTGAAATTCGCCAGTTTGTTTTTTTATATTTTCGTATATTGTCATTAGGACTGAAGAAACTTGCAAAATCGCAAACTCATAAGTCTGAAGGAGCAGGTTCTAATTTTGATTACCAGATTTGACCTAAACAAATTAATAAACATTGTAAGCTGAATAGAAGCATGTAAATTGTAAAAAATGAATCACAGTAATTGTAGTTCGAAACTGTGCTCCATAACTACTATGATTCAACTTCCAGAATATGAATAGAATGATGCAGAAAGAATCAGAATAATAGAGGAGTGTGCTGACTGAATGGTAGCCAAGGCCAAGAAGCAATAAGCAAACTAAAATTAAGATGAGAGGAGAGGATGAGAGGAGAAGAGGATCATATAGTAAAGCATAAAAGACACGATTGGTTTGCATTATACTCAAAGGCAATAATTTAGTCTAGTTTTTATTAGATGTTACTAGCAGGCCCGGCAGACGTTGTCCCGCCCTGATTATAAAAAAAATCCTTATCAAATTATATACCAAAACGTTCCTCGTGAATCGCTTTATCCACTGGTGAAAACTGTTTGAAAATCCGTTCAGTAGTTTTTGAGTTTATCGCGAACAGACAGACGCGGTAGGGGACTTTGTTTTATACTATGTAATAATATTGAGATGTCATAAATAACATGCTAAATCTAGAAACAAAGTATATTAAACGATAGCATATTAATCCTTAATCGTAAATATTGGAATGAATTCACAACGAATTCACTACAATAAAAGACTTATTATGAGGATTACGGAGTACCACGGAAGTGTTTTTAGTGACAAACGATCGACAACATGAGCTATCAAGTTATCGTTGACATCTTAATATATCATCTAATAAAAACTAGATTAAATATTGTCTTTGGGTATAATGCAAACCAATCGTGTCTTTTATACTTTATTATATGATCCTCTCATCTTGATTTTAGGTTGCCAATTGCTTCTTGGCCTTGGCTACCATTAACTCAGCACTCTCATCTTCTATTCTGATGCTTTCTGAATCATTCCACATGTCGATCATTTAACACTTCCGTACTAATCCTAACGATAACTCATTTATTGTGGTGAATTCGTTGTGCAGCCATTTTACAAGATCAAAAGATAAAGATAACACAAACAAGATATAAAAAAAAGATTTAAAACATTACTTTAGCTGAATTAAGTGCATACAGTTGCACGAATTATTAGAAGAAGACGGAAATAAAGACGCTCTTTATCACACAAATATTTAAAAGAAGTAAAAGGTGTACTTCTGATTGAGTCCTACAGATAGTTTACACTCAATAACCTAATTTAAAAGAGGTGCAATTTATTTGTGTACTATTTTCATACAAATGCAGGATATTTTTTATTGCAAGAGACAGTTTCATTGTCAACAATCAGGAGGGACAAATTCCATATTACTTTGAACCTAGTTACTATTAGGGACTGGCCGCGTAAGATTTGGGTGGCATATCATTATCTCTGCAAACACAACTTACATTCCTCGACAAGGTCCAATAGAAAGGTGGTAGTCCGAATTTAGAAGTTCTAGTAATGAAATTTATATACGACAACGTCACATATGTAAGTATATTCTGATAAGATCAAAATATGCATTAAAAATTACCAGCACAAAGCCTAGAATTTAATTAAATGACGCTTTTACAAGTTAAAATGAACATTTCAGTCCCCTTTGCAACTGTTAAGCCGGCCGAATAAATTTCTGTAAAATATTATAAAAATCTTCACCAGGTCTTTGTAAAAAAAGTGTTTACTGTAAATAACAAGGGGATTAGTCTTTATTGAAATAAGAAAAAACCTCATTTATACAATCTCATTAATATTTTATTTACTTTAATCAATAAAAACGAGCTACACAAAGCATTACATTTCCTTCTAAAAATATGTCCGTAATAATTTATGTATTCGTCAGTATACATAAAAATCATGGACGTAATGTATCCTTGTCAAGACATGTCATTATTTATATTATTATCTCCTAAATTATTTTTAAAACGCTAGCGAAATCTTGTAGAGATAATAGTAACGGTATATGCAAACTAACGAAGGAATTGCCTTACACTGCATTTAATTTTCGGAATTCATTGGTCAATGACTGTACAGCCCAAATAAGCAATGAATTTTAATTGATTATAGTAGTATAGAAACAGAGGATATAATTAGAGTTAGTTTGTGTTATATTTTCACATTGTAACATATTCAATATAGCAAACTCGAGCGACGATCAGATCTAAACAAGAATAGAACAAATTGCAGTTACCAGTCGACTGTTCGTACTAGTAAAGTTTGTTGTTATAGTAAGTGCATTCCGTAAATATATTGAAAGAGCGAAATAATTCTATCGAGTTATTATGACGACATTCGATACATTTTTATATGCCAGACTTAGATTTTTAGACTTCATTATTCTTATTATCTGGACCTTACTTTGAAACTTGAAAACACTGGAATAAATATCGTTTTTCTATAGGAATAATAGTCTACCGACACTGCCTTGACCATATTACTATGTTTATATTAGAGATATCATTTCATTATTAGAGCCCAAGATTGGTCGCTGCTTTTAAATTTTAAATACTTAAAAAACAGGCGTGCTCAAATAAGTGTTTCGCTAAAGGAAAGCTCCTGCAAGTATGACTGAATATGGGTTTCAAGTAGCAAATATCGATTATTCATCAGCTACAACGTAAATAAAAAGGTGTACTATGCTATATATATTTCATATATATAATTCCGAAGAAACAGTATCGTTGCTTTGATAAAACTTTGTTTTGGCTGGTAAATAAATTAATGTTACAATTTTGAAAGTGATATTTAACGATTTCTGTTGTCGCTTCGCTCATGTGAGATACTTAATTAGGGGCCTAAATTTGAAAATAAATCTGCGATATATACGGCATTTTGATTAGTCAATTCGACTCATAATTAACGCTCGGCACGCTTTACCGTAGATACATTTGAATTCTAAAGATTACATTGTCCCCTATCCCGTTATCAAATAGGTGTGAATATGAAATGACTTCTTAAGAATTAATTACAAATTTATGTCACAAAACTGGTAGCAATCTCGCATTAGCGTAAATCGCGATGAATTAAAAATCTATTTTATTTAAAACTCTTCTTGGTTTGCTTTATTATCGAACTCAAAAAGCCACTGCATAAAGGAATCAAGCTTTAGTGGGCAGGGAATAGATACGGAAAATTATATGCGACAATATTAGACATGAAACTATATTCTAATAAGATCAAAATATGCAGAAATTAGCAGCACAGAGCCTAGAATTTAATTAAAACAAGCATTTATAAGTTGAATTAAAATTAATAGTTCTGTCCCCTTTGCAACTGTTAAGACGTTAAATTAAGCCTGTTAAGTCCTTGGGCTTTTCTAATTTAATCGAGATCACGATGAAAAAAATGCTACAGTTTCTCCTCGTATATCGCTATTTACTCTGTAATGGCTATAGCGTAACGATTTATTGTGATTACAGTAAACTAATAAAAAGGCGAGCAACACTAACGTGCTACTTTGAATGTAATTTGTGGAGGCCGGCATCTACGCTCGCTCGGTCCGTGTACACTGAGTGTTGTACCGGCAACGGGCGCTGGACCGTTCACTAACCGTTTGTCGCCAAAACGAAGCGGAAAATTTAATACTCCAGCTCCGTACGTGATCAGTATCGTCGTTTTTGTTGTAACACAAACGGCACACTTTCGTTTGCCATCAGGAGAGACACTTCCAGTCTATTGTGTTTTTGTATTTCCCTGTTATAGAAATTTTAATTAACCACAGCCTAAACAATAAATAGGTATTCGTGTCGAATTCTATTCGCTTTACTTTCTGTATTGGAATGCGCATATATTATCGTGTGTACGCAAAAACTGAAGTTGACTATTTACTGTTTCGATTAACAGTGTTATATCATGAATTTAAAAAAATATATTGGAGTCGTATGTTACCCGCCAAAGATTGCTCCAACGATATTTTTTTTCAATGAGTTCCTGTGACTGCTAAGCTTAAAAATAGTTGAATAAAATAATAATAGTGCAAAGGACATTTTTGATTAAATGCGGTGGCGGCGGCGTTATTTGCGGAAATCCATCATTCAATATTATAGTGGACATTACTTTGCACTTCCGTCTGGAACTTTTTTTTATGTCATAGGAGGCAAACGAACAGGCTGGTCACCTGATGTTAAGTGATCACCACCGCCCATAGACACTAACAACACCAGGGGAGTTGCAAGTGCGTTGCCACTCTTTAGGGGGAAGGGGAGGGAGATGGAGAGGAGAGGGGAGGGGAGGTGGGCCTCCGGCGCTCTCACTGACGGTACGAAACGCAACAATGCAACCACTGTTACTTCACGTCGGTTTTCTATGAGAGGGTGGTACCACCCCGAACGACGGTGCAAAGGACACAAAATTTTTAGATTTTCTTTAAAATAAATGGTTAAATTTTGTTTCAGAAACGCATAGTTTCTTTGGCTCAGATTAGTTTTCGAGTTCAATACTTACTATTTTAATGTAAAAACTACACTCATACACGAATATAGTAATTTTCAAGTATTACTCGTTCTAATAGAAAAATTACGAATTTACTACATAACAATACAAAGCTATCAATGAAAAAGTTTATTCTTTTTATGAGATGTGATACGTAAATGTGCCCCAAAACAAACTTGTTGCGTCTTTCGATACCGTTATCTTTTGTTATGAGAGTCCAAAGAATTTGAATAAGGCTCTGGGAGTCAATTCTTATATTATACGACATTATGTCTGTTGCGACTAACCAAAGTTTTTAAAACGGTCTACCTTCTTTATTTATTAATACAGAAAATAAAAACAGGATTTTCTAAAATAGATTTAAACTAACAGCTATACTAGGTAAATAAAACAGTCTTTAGAGATAAGAAATACTTTATATTTCCGAATGGCTTCGAATTTAATAATAAAATATTAATTTATTACAAAGAAATCTATACCTTTATATGCGCGTGTAAAATAAATTGTACATATATTGGAATATTTTATAAAAATGATTATACCTACAGCTAACTCCAACGTTTAAATCTAAAAAAAAGTGTTCAGTGGGGGGACCCCCGACAGAATTAAAGTTCTTTACGCTCTCCAGATTTAGATCGTTTATTTACGTCACTTAAGGAAGAAGCGTTATGCCCCTCGAGTTATTGGAGAATTAATATTACTAGGCATGTTGGAGAAGTGGTAATCCTATTTGGTTACCTTAGTACAAGCTATACTTGTTTTATGTAAAGTATCATGCTATATATATATATATATATATATATATACTAGCGGGCCCGACAGACGTTGTCCCGCCCTGATTGTAAAAAAATCCTTGACAAATTATATACCAAAACGTTCCCCATGAATCACTTTATCCACGAGTGAAAACCGCTTGAAAATCCGTTCAGTAGTTTTTGAGTTTATCGCGAACAGACAGACAGACAGACGCGGTAGGGGACTTTTATACTATGTAATGATATATATATCCCTTATATTATAATTATTAATATATGTAACCCATGATAAAATCATGGTGAAAAATAGTATAATTTAGAAATGTGATATAATGTCGACTATATTAAGAATTAGTACGATAAGCGAGTGCTCGAGTCATGAATATAGCAGATCTCAATCGAGCACGGTAGCCGTCGACAAACATCACATACCGCGACACCGCCTCGCCAACATTGTCCATTAATATCAATCAACTTTCATCATTACGCCAATTTTAATCAGTGTAACTGTACATTACGTGGACAGTTTCGCTTATAATTAATATCGGCAAGTTTTTTTTTCTGGTCATGTTACACTATAAGTAATGGTATGTCCAGACAGTTACGTTGTAAAATCGATAAATCGTATTTTTATTAAGAGATTGAAGTCCGTCTCTGAAATTTTAAATGCAACAAAATTTCTTATAAAAGATTTATCATTTTTATAACAATATTTTTTTGCTAAAATTACACCTTTCACTTCCACCGCTGTAATCTCTGTACAGCCGAGATCAGCGTAGATGATCGATGACCGGCGTGTTTGACCCGTAGCAATTTAAAGCACAAATCCTTTGGTAAAATTAAATCATGGACATCATAAAAATAAAACGAAATATATGAAGTGTAATAGTAGTATTTCGTTTATTTATCTTTTATTTATAATGTATATACATATATATATAAATTGTTGTTGGTATATTTAGTAAGACAATCACTTATTGACAAATAATATTCTAGATATTACATGTATAACATAACGGAGCACACATGAACTTTACTGATCATTAAAAGCTCAATATTATGAAGGTAATGTGTACATTGATACTATAATTTATCTAATTTTCCAACTCGTAATATGAACGTAATATATGATAAGTGAGGAGACGATGCTTGCACGGACAATAAATTTCAATTGACATACTAGACGTGCCCGCGGCTCCAAACGCAGTTTTATTATTTGTTATTCAAAATATTTACTCAGTCTGGCCATAAGTACTGCTACAATTAAATATAAACAAAATATTATATTTCAATTAGGAATCTATCATTTTTATATGATTATTCAATGAGTTTTCTGATTTTGGCGCCAATACATTGTACAATATTTTGCGATATTAAAATGGAGTGGGGTGATAAAGAGAACCGCATCGCTGTGATTGCATTACACAAAGTAGGTATGGAGCTAAACGCAATATTTAAAACTCTCCATACGCTTGGTATTAGTAAAATGTTTGTGTACCGAGCTATTAATAGGTACAATGAGACCTCCTCTGTTTGTGACAGAAAAAGGTCTGGCCGTCCACGTAGTGTTCGTACGAAAAAGGTGGTCAAATCAGTATAGGAAAGAATTCGAAGAAATCCTGTCCGAAACCAAAAGATTTTATCTCGGGAAATGAAGATAGCACCTAGAAACATGTCGCGTATTTTAAAAGATGACTTAGGACTTGCAGCCTATAAGAGTCTATAAGAGACGTACTGGTCATTTCTTAACTGATTATTTAAAAAAAAATAGGGTGGTAAAATCGAAACGACTACTGAAGCGGTACGCAAAGCGAGGTCACTGAAAAATTTTGTTTACGGATGAGTTTTTTTTTACAATTGAGCAACATTTTAACAAACAAAATGACCGTATTTATGCTCAAAGCTCTAATTAGTTGATAGAGTGCAACGTGGGCACTATCCGACTTCAGTGATGATTTGGTGGGGTATTAGCTATGAAGGAGTGTCTGACCAATCCTTTTGTGAGAAAGGTATCAAAACATCGGCACAAGTCTATCAAGACACCATTCTTGAGAAGATAGTAAATATCCTTAACAACACCATGTTCAATAATCAAGAATGGTCCTTCCAGCAAGACTCGGCGCCGGGTCATAAAGCTCGGTCTACGCAGTCTTGGTTGGAAACGAACGTTTCGGACTTCATCAGAGCTGAAGACTGGCCGTCGTCTAGTCCCGATCTTAATCCGCTGGATTATGATTTATGGTCAGTTTTAGAGAGTACGGCTTGCTCTAAACGCCATGATAATTTGGAGTCCCTAAAACAATCCGTACGATTGGCAGTGAAGAATTTTCCCATGGAAAGAGTGCGTGCTTCTATTGATAACTGGCCTCAACGTTTATAGGACTGTATTGCAGCCAACGGCGACCACTTCGAATAAGCTTTTTATATTTTGAATTGTTTTATATTTATGTATTAAACTAACACAATGTAAAACTAATAAATGTTATTTGCAATAGATTTTTTTTTGCTATGTTTCAGTATTTATGGCAAGACTAGGTATATAGCAAAATTGTACAGATATTCTCCGTTTTCATATACAAAATCTCATGACAATCATTTGAAAGTTACAGAAGTTTGACGTGTTATAACCATATGTAATGGCAAATTATAAGAAAATTTATAACATAAACCCTTTTTTATTGAAAAAAAAAACAAATAAGTGGTGCTATCAAAGTCACGGTTAGAGTTTATAAATCGTATATGTCATAGAGCGAGTGATTAATCAGGGCACTGTTTATACTGCTCGGCCAATATGAGAAAAGACAATTCAAATTGTGCGCTGTATTGATTAGGTTTAGACTAGAACTGCGATTAAACCAGAAACAGATTCAGGATAGAAGATTGACATTTCGCCGGTTCTACTAGAATCAATAGAGGTAACATCAAACTTGAAAAAAATAATCTTCAAGGTGAAGTTTAAATGAGTATTCATTTCGTAGCCCGACTGAACTAATTCGCATTCATATTGCCCGAGCAGTATATATAGTGGACTAATTAAAAATGTAACAATATTTATGGAGGATACTCTGCATTCGAGTCTCGTCCTAAGTCAATAAAAAAAATAGGTGCTTAATATTTGACCTAATTATCTAGTAAAATAAAAAATATACGCAATCCTCTACGCGTCTATGTTAAAGTTTGAACGCGGGAACGGTATGAACAAAACAAAAGGGTTTATTGTCCGTTTTATTATCGAAGATTACTAACTCCGGATCGCCCCTTGCAATGTTTGGCACCGGTCATTGCACCTAGGTTTATTACGTTTGTGTATTATACTTTTGAACATACTTTAACTTAGGTTCTTCTTGTTGTTTATTAGTGTATTTGTTTTGATATTATTATTTTGTATGTTAAATGTGACCATGAATTATCATCTCTTAGAATATTGTAAGGGACTAACGTCATACCTGGTATATACTGAGATTTATTTATATATGTTTTTATCACCTCCGGCTAGGAGCTGGAGCTCAGTTATAAAATATATATTTTTTCGGAGCATTTTGTCCCCTATTTACTTAAATATTATTACAGTTTCATGCATGATCTATTCCTCAGCAATAGTACTTTTTTTCTGGACGAAAGTTACCGTATATACTTTTTTATATCCATGACTACGAAAAAAGCATGTAAAATTTTATGATCATCGATTCAATGGCGTAACTAACAACTAGCTAACGATTTAATTGCAAAAGATTACATACTGATTTTATAATTTATTTATCTTATAGAAAGCTACATTATTCCTGAGTGGCAGGATGTTTTATTCTTATTAACTTTTAATAGTATAATTAAAGCATATGAAGTTGCTTATAATATAAATAACGTAAATAGTAACTGTTATATAAAAATCCATTAATCACGTATCATGTCGACAGTTATAAAACGATTTCACCGTTGTGGGACCTTATGGAGCGTCGTGAGTCTGGCAAATGAAATTACGAGTTTATAAGTAAAATTTGTGAAAAATAAGAAGGCTCCTTTATAGTCGAAAATATATTAAAATCATTTGCGTTTAAAAGTATAATTCTTGATAGACAAACGCTCTCATTCTTTATTTAAAAAAAATACTAAGTTCATTCGATGCCTACTGGAACACCGAACAATAATTCGTAAATTATAAGTAGCCATTTAATTAACAAACTAAATTAAATCTGAAATCACCCGCGGCTTTTGAAAAGAGGAGGAGAAGCGGCGAAGAGTTTGCCTCCTATTATATAAAAAAAAAAGAAAAAAACTCTCGCGATAAAAAAATACACAGATGTGCTAACTTTCACCGTAATCGGTTGAACCGTATTTGTAGTCTATCGATCTACAAAAATTCATTTAATTTTATTTACAGGAATATCATAGACATTTATAACCAAAGCATAACCTCAAATACAACCAACACAGACTTTAACTAAACTAATCATATTGAAATGAAGTAGCGAGATATTTGTCATAAAACTGTCACTAATTAACATATTTTTTTTTATCTAATCACAATTTTCACACTTCACATTATGTTTAATACGATAGTCATCGATAAATTTACTATTGATTACTGACATCAAAATTTACCTCTCAAAAAAACTTGACACGAATTTTACCGTAAGTCGAGCTACACATGAAGAATCAATTAAGTGTTACCGTTTTAGGAATAATTATGTTTCTTTTAATGCGGTATCTTAAAGCCGGTAGTCGACATTCAGTATCGCTAGAGTCGACCGGAGACAGGCGGCCTAATAGCAGCTATTAGCAAATAGCTTTGGGAAATCTGCAACAATGAACACGAAATATGCTCATCGCTGGTCCCCATTCATTAAACTTTTTGCGATACTATCACTTGTTTTAAATGTGTGCCAAAATTGTTCTACCTTTTTCTTTAAGTAAACGGAGCAATTTGGCCCCGGGCGAGTCTAATAACATTATTAAATTATTATCTTCACGCGTTTACCTTCTATCTTTGTATCATTTGTGTTACTTTCCAATTATTAATAAGTTTGTTTCTTTTTGTGATGTTTATAAAAACATACAGAATAATTTATTTATAAACGCCACATAAGTAGTTTATGTTGTTTCTTTTACGATGTAATGAATAACAGAACATTTTATTGCCGGATGATTATTCTATACACCGCATAGAACTGTACGATACGGTTCATGTAGCTATTACAACACTAAATTTACTCTGTGGGATATTTTACTACCCACGGAATATTTATTACCTAATCAGGTATGACCAGTTACAAAACCTAATTAGTTTTCCGGTATTATTATGGTACCTAATACGATTTTAGAGATTCACGGCCCTTCATTTACTCAACGAGACTAGATTACAGAAGTTGTCTCACAATCCAATAGAAAAGTATTTGGTAAAAACCGTTTATTAAACTTGATACATTAATACAGTTTCATCTTTGAATGCAAGATATGGAGATATCACTAAATTCGTTCATTAATGTTCTTTTTCTAATATGTTACAGTTAATTGACTATATAAATAAGCGAGATGCAAAATTTGAGAGATACAGGTAATATCGAGTGGTCACTTAATAATAAATCTTATATTATAACAAAATCAAAGATGTCTGCTGTTTGTGCGCGAATTACATAAAAACTACTAGATACATTTCGATATTTCTTTTTGTTTTACTTCTGAAATGCTTAATCCTTATATAACAAAAATAAATTATCGCGATGTCCTCATTTAATATAAAGTTTTAAGAAACTATAACCCTATAAACACTACACGTTCAACAAAAAATATGTTTTCTGGTCGGGGAGAAATTAGGGCAAGCGGTGGTGTTGTGCGCATACGAAAGGATAGGCAACTTAAACGATAACGTTTTTTTACAAAGAAATTGTGTCAATAAACTGTATCTTTGTTTTCATTTCTTTATGTTTTATCCTCTGTATATAACGCATATTATTAAAATAATAAATGACGCAGACTAAGTCGCTGGTAATCAACCAGTGCTATATGTCTGTCTACATGAACATTGATCGACACAGGAATTCTGTTATAACGATGTGTCAACAAGTTGTATTACTTTGTAACATACGTAGCGTTTGTAACGGTGTTTAGGTTAATGTCTTGTAGCGCCACCTAGTGATGAGTTATTGATATTGATAGCAAAATTAATTCTTCATAAAATAATAATTGGATGTACCAACTTTCAGTTAGTTCAAACTGTGTTGGATCGTTCAATACGTTTTATTTTTGGAGAATAAAAATTACTTAAATTATTTACATTCTCATACTAACTCTTATTGTTTATCTCGTTTCAGCATCCACTGTTCTGCCTAAATTTTCTTTATTTGGCTAAAAAGAATATATCTACATCTGTTCGCAGGTTTCTACAGAAGTGTATAATGCAGAAGATGAAAGCGAGAACGCAGAGGTGTTCGACTTCCTACGCGGCATCACTACCGATATACTCCATCGGTTCACGTAACAATAACACCCATGGTCATCGAACAATTTTATAACATCGTAACACTATGTCGGACTGTTCTGTATGAAATACTTAGAACTAAGAAAGACATAATAATTTCATAAGAGTCATTGTACGATTAAGTGGATATAAAACTATTTTTAATATAATTTGTACATAAACTAAATGTTGTATTTTTGTGAATAAAATGAGGTGCTACGTATAATTTCATTCACTATTTTAATTCAAATGTTGTATTAATTGGAATTACCGATCGAATTTTATTTTCGCTTTAAAAGGGTACTCTTAGATGATATTGGCTTTTTTATACTCATGCTTGGTATTGCAATATATTGTGAAATTCTCACAAAAAATGTTGCGAAGCTACCGATTTAGATGTTAAGGTATCTTCCGTCAGTTGTACCTACCTAGAAATTCGTTTCATTCCTTTAGAATTTTCGGAGAATTTATTTTATATGACATTGTGATATATAGCTATACGAGTTCCAGAATGATTCAAAACTACAGATATTATTTATGTTATTAATTCTATACGTTTCACATTTTATCATTATCATACTTTGAACTTCTATTTTTTGTTTATTTAAATTGTTGATCTTTTTATTTCTTCTAGAGAAAATTATAATAACGGTAAGTCATATGTATAATTCAGCGGTAAAATCAGAATTTTGTGTTATTTCAAATGTGGAAAAATTGCGTATATAGAATTCTACACATAAAATTAATTGATTGATGAATGAATGAATGATATAAGGATTACAAGGCGCCCCAATAAAATCGGCTGAGTGCCTTAAGCGCTCGCGTTAGTAGTCCGGTGAAGCTGTTAAGACCTTGCCAGGACAATAGCGTAGTGTCAGTTCGAGAAAAAAAAAAGATAACAAAGCGGTCAATCGTTGAGAATAAATTAGTTTTATGGAAACGAAATATTAGAAGTCTTGTTCGAAATTTCATGACAATTATAGCAACAATGGAAATAACACTAACTTAAACTCAGTTCAACATACAGAAACCTTTGTGATATAGACGTATAATTACAGAAGCATGTCGTGTGTCGCTTGTTTTATGATACCTGTTTATTTTATTTTAACTACATAAGTGGAATCGGTCAGGACCAGGACCACCTGTGCTTCCCGGAGTTACTCATTAGCAAACAATGATCGGGCAGAACCTTACCATCAATAAACTCTTGAGCCGACAACAGCACACCGGTCGCGGCACTAGGGCTGTCATATTCATTATCAATTAATTATAACGAATGTACTCAAACGTAGAAACAAGTTATACAATTGAACACGTATTATCGAATTTTAAAGTATTACAACTTTCCAATTGTAACAAAAAATAAAACCGATTTTAAATAATCCCTTCGCGAAATACACCAGTCTTTAATTGTCATAAGCTTAGCAAAATTTCAATCACTATTCATTTTCTATTCGATTCTGAGTAGTTTCCTGTTGAATTGTGACCCTCCCGCTTTTTAAAAATCGGTTAATAAAGACTTGTCCAAACACTACTTGAAATTAAATGATGAATGATTTTTAAAGAGGCGTGATGTACGTGACAACCCTAAACGAAATTTTGCGTACACCGCGCCGCCGGCGACACATCCATAATCCTGTGACGTGTGTTTTTGATAACCGGACTAGGCTAGTTCTTAGTCGTCGGTTTTTGCATCATATTTTTTGTCACAGTTCAGTGAACCCGCAACACATAAGACCTTATTTTCTCAAGTAATTACACAGATAACCGACCGCTTAATTACTCGAAACTGTAGCGACGTGTCCGCATCTGAATTCCGATAAAAAAAACGAGCTAATCCGGCGCCGCTCTTAAATTACGCTTCGTTAACCTTCGGCTCGGCTAATAATAGCGTACACTTCTGCACTGAACTCAGAAATAGCTCTCCGTCTCTCTATAAATTTAAACCTATATTAAAATCTTGCCAGAATATATGTCCTACTCTCTGACGATATTGTATTTGTTTGTAAATGTCAGTGTCCATTGTTTAACTAACACTTGTATATGACAGCGGTATTATTAAAGAAATCCGCTGGTCATGTTTGTAACTAGTCAATTTATTTCATGTTTAAGTTGTTGTTTTCTTTTCGCATGTGTTTAACGAATGTGATAATTTGTTACGACGTCTAATGTATTTGGTGGTTTTATATTGTATACATAAAATATTGTCTCCATATATCAATATGTAAAGCAATTGATCAATATGTCGGTATGTTATAAAAACGAGTATGGTGATAGGAGGAAAAATAGTTTTAATGCATTAAAACAGCTTACGACGAATACGTTATAAGGCGTTCAAGAGACTATTTATACATTTTTACACATTGAGCACAAGGAGTCGCACCCACGCACATTTTAAATGGTCAAATGTACAGTTTCTGAGGACACTGAAGCGTCTATAGAATGACGCACCTTAAAATACTTTTATCCGACTTTCACTTATATTCCTTTCTTAACTTTTTGTTAATAGAATAACTGTATCTAAAGAAAAATTTTGGAACAGTAGGCACCTACTTTCGCATCCACATTGGTCAAATAAGGCCACAGATATGCCTTTTTTTACTCATCACCAAGTTAGTTTTTATATTGACATAAATGTGTCAAAAATATGCAAATTTAGAGATAATGTTACAATCAAACGTAATCCAATTTAGGCCACGACAAAGCATGACGATTAAAACTGTGAACAGTTTATAAAACTTTACTGCTGCTTTAAGATAGACGAGGAAAAATTAAACCAGGTTTGCCTACAATTAAAAAAAAACGACAGCTGCAATTTTAGTTCATACTTCAACTCATAATTTTCCATTTTATAATTGTTATTTTTTATTTATTATACTCATTTTTCCCCCAATTAATTAACTATTGTAAAATAAAAGATTTAAGCTTTTTTCTTCTACTACTTGTAACAGATTACTTTTTTTTTTAAGTTCTCTCCTAAAACCGTGATTTTATTAATAACTATTTCTTGTTTGCGTCCGTCGTAATAATTCGTAATGTTCGTCTGTACGTATAAAATATTTGTATCTATAATAATAACCTTTTTTTTATTTAAGTACATAGCAACTGTTTCACGATCTTCGAATAGAGCCAACTACACGAAAAAAATGTGTTATGGTTTATTTCTTTATTTCATCGGAGATATTAGCGCCTATTTCACCACTTACATGTAATTACCAATAATTAGAAAGTAAAATTAAAGATCGACAACTCTGACAAACAATACCAAATATTCTATTAAACACTTGGTGGTATTACTAAATAAATACTAAATAAATTAAAATAAATAAATTGTAATTTCAGTCATGGTGATCTAACATTAGCTCAACCATAATTTTCTTGTTCTAATTCCCAGAACCTACTCAGATTTCAGTATGTCCCAACAAATTTTACATCAGGTATGCATCACGTGGAAAAGTATTTCAGTATTAATTTTATGAATGAATTATGTAGAATATCATTTGTATTCAACTAAATAATCCTTATCCTAACTAATATTATAGATGCGAATGTGTTTTTTTATTTGTTACGTTTTCACGCTGTAACTATTCAACCAATCATCACTAAATGTTTGCATTCACGTTATCAAGGGTAAAGAAAAGAACATAGGGTATGATGGCAAAACGGGTAAGTATTTACACCGAAAAAAAATAGATTAAATATTCAAATTTAATTAAAAAATAGATAAAAGTACCATTCTCAAGAGATAGGTAAAATATACATTCACGCAGTGAAGTAGCGGGCCACAGCTAGTCACTTATGTAAAGGATGATAAATTAGTTAAATTTCTTAATTAAGTCGAGAAACTAACAGGCATAAGGTACAAGCACAATCACCTTATGCTTTAGATGCATTTTCAACCTGTTTGAGAATTTACTGGAAGATCGTGAAATGAGCGCTAACATTATTATTTCCACAAATTGATAGTCGATAGCCAGTCAATCGTGTAGAGAAAAATAATTAAATATTTTTTAAGTAAAGAATTTTAGTTTTGCAAAGACTGTTGTCGTTATTTAAGAAAAAAATAATAATTGCATCACAAAAAAATACTATCTTTTCGTTTCTATGGCCATAAATAAGACACTAACAGTGCTTGTGAATTGTTAAAATATGCTAATTTAATAATAAGCATAATATCTCTTTTGTAATGAATATAGAGTTTGAAAAATAACGGGCATTCGGGTGTTTGGCACATAGAATATTTTTATATAGAAATCTTTATGATATGTATAATATTTTTTTGTAAATGTTACGTCTATTACGTAATTAATAATATAATTAAGATATATGTACTCGTCATTTATATTTTACCTTTTGTATATCGAATAAGGAAATAAATGTGTTATAAGAATATAATGTTTTTTTTTATTTTGTCGCGTTTCAAGTGGAGTTCTTTGTTCAGTAACACTATCATTAAGTTCGCACATTCATGCCCCTTGTCAAATTAACATTCATTTGCTATTGAAATAATAACCGTTACGCGTGATTTATACCAGTGGAGTTATTAACGTGCATTACGCGCTTATATCGCTCATCACCCCAATTACCTAACTGTTTCTCTAATTATCCGAGAATAGATTTCAACAAAAACGAATACCCTACTTGAATTTAATCTATACTAATATTATAAAGCTGGAGTGTTTGTTTGTTTGGTTGAACTCGCTAATCTCCGGAACTACAGGTCCGATTTGAAGGCTAAGCTATAATACCATCACGCTAAGACTGAGGAGCAGCTGAGCTGAGGAGCGGAGCATCAATGAAGAATGTTCCAAAATTCGGGTTTTTTTAGCGTGTTAGCGTTAGTCCAAAGTAACTATTCCACGCGGACGAAGTCGCGGGCATAAGCTAGTAATATATATCAGGAGTGCTCAAACTTGAACTGCTAGAGAGCCACCTCGATATTGTTAGACTACGATCGATCGACACCGAAAGTTTGCATTGCCAAATTAAAATCAGTGCATCCGTTTAAATATATTTTAAAATTCAAGTTATCCATACTCATAGGCTAACCTTTACCCGCGATTTCGTTCGTATAATCATGAAAATAAAACGACTAGCGGACTCTTCTCGGGTGCACGCACAACTCATTAAAAGTCACACGAATTATATAGACGTACATAGGAAACAAGCCTACGTTTATTTTGTGTCATTTATTATTCGTTATAGTAAATCGGAAACGATCACATTTAATGGGTGACCTCAGAAGAAATCTTTATTTAGAATTCGTTAAATTCTTAGTGGTGAATTGTACAGTATTCGTTACTTACACCAAACTACCGCTGCAGAATTCAATTTAGCTAAATTACGATCAACTGGTCGTCGCTACATTCATAATAGATTTATGTATACCACATACCAGGCGTGCTCAGACGGTCTATCGCGAGTGCATTTTGAGTCGATCTCGAGAAAAAATTGTCGATATAGACAGATTTTGTTTTAGTAGGTAGATAACTAAAACAAAATGTAACAAATATTTAATTAATAGCGGGCCCGGCGGACGTTGTTCAGCCTTGATAATAAAAAAAAAATCTTGACAAATTATATACCTTAACCTTTCTCATGAATCACTTTATATACTGGTAAAAACCGCATGAAAATCCGTGCAGTAGTTTCTGGTTTTATCGCGAACAGACAGACGTGGCAAAGAACTTTGTTTTATAATATGCAGTGATAACCACATCAATACTTTTTTTTATCATTTTAGCGGAAGTTATCTACAGCTACCTAGACGACAAACCTGCATCACACATAGTTGCTATAATAACTTGGAATACATCATATACCACACATTACATGACAATAAAAAATAATTATATTAATAAACAACCGTAATAGATCAAATCGTCAAATAAGAAGTTGAGAAAAAAAAATCATCAAAACAAAACCATAATAAGGAGTTTATGAAAACAAATTAAACCCCTGCTTCGAAACACTGACTATCGAACAACAAATCTGAAGTCCCTCATATGTGTTGAACGTCTCATTCTGAACATTCATTTTTAATTAAATCTTTTTTATATTCAACAGTTAAAAGGAACGATATTATATATGAAGTGAGATGGATTGCTACATCGCATAAGCGGTTAGATGTTATTCTTTAGAAGCATTATATTTCATGATTTGTCGCGTATAAATTTGCCTAGAGCGTTCCTAGGGTCAGCGGTCGTTGGCTTGGCGCGTCGTGTCCTCACAGCCGCTCGTGCATCCTAATAACACCTCTCCATTATTACGCCAGTAATGACACAATATGGTTCAATTAGTCCAACCAGCCAAGACTTACCACCGTCGACAGATTAAGCCACATCGGTCGCGCGAACCGCATTACGCGTTCAATTACCTCGGAAACTATCCCTTCCATGAGTTCCATATAAACGTGTTCTATTATGTTTTTCAACTTAAAACACTATTTATCAGTACCGAATCATGTTAATGTTTTTTATCTCATTTTAATGATGATTACAGTAATAATACATAAATATATTATAAGCCTTTTATTACCAACAAATTACAAAGGCGTGATTACAGATTGTTTATGTTAGTTTTATAGTTGAATTCATTCCAGTTTTAATTTATTTATTCACAACTAACTTTTGCCCTCGTAGATGTCGATTTCACGTATCCCTTGGGATACCGTACACTTTTGAAGTTATACTTCTTTCGGCGCGTTAGGGAAAAATGATGAGAGTAAATTTTTACGACGTCCGCGCACACCGTCACGAAAAACCGACACCCTGAAGTTATTACGATGCGCGCGCACACCGTCACGAAAAACCGACACCCAGAAGTTAGCTATAGTCAATATTTTGTTTCTTTGTATTTGTTGTTTGTATTTCTTTGTATTAAAACTTTCAATGTATTAAATACCTTTTTTCTATTGTTAGTGTCGTTTTTTCTATAAACGTAGAATAAGGCGAAAGATAAATTTTTTGATAATATTTTTATATTACATAAGTACATAAGTACACACACACTTTTTTTAAAGGAAAAAGGTAGATGGGATATATCTTGAGAATATGCACGCAAAATTTCAAGATCATCGGTTCAGTAGTTAAGGCGTGAAAGCGTAACTAACAAACAAATATACTCACATTCATATTTAAAATATTAGTAAGTATTATAGTTGTTTGCTTAAATAATAATAATAAAATTATAAATATAATCATCTGAATGAACCCCTTAATACCATTGCGTCTTGCAATGGTATTAATATTCCATGTCTTGTGTTACTGGCATCCATTATAATCGAACTCTTGTCTTTATTATATCTCAGCACATCAAATGTTTTATGTCTTTTGGGCCATTCCATAATTTATAATATAGTAAGTATAATAATAATATAAATAAAGTATATTGTATTTTATAGTGCACAGGATCTTTCCAAGTGCAGGCAATGTTTTTATTCTATGCACATTACAAATTTAAGACAACTTTAACAAATAACGTAATACAGTTTTTTTTTATTGATATGCACATTGCAGCTATTTATTGAAGGTAAGGTTACGAGTAGTTGAGAAAAAAAATTATGAATACTGCAACATAAATTATTACACTAACAGTTGATACAAAAATTAATATGAATACATACTTTATTAAAATATCATTTCAAAACAGTTTTAACTTATCACAGCTTGTCAATGCAAGCGTGATGAAGATCTACTAACATAGGTACCGGCACAATTCCATTGTGCTTACAAGACGTATCAAATTGCTAGAAGCTATCAACGTCATTAAGTGTTCCTCCTACGCGAACAACAGGTGTGTTTAAGTTATTAGTTTATTTTATAGAGATACCATCTTGACGGATGTAAGCACCGAACATCATTACAATGGATGAGCTGTTTTTCACTAATGGACAAACCGAAACGCTGTTTACCCTCGAGCTGATGTATTGATGGACCGACGAAACCGATATGTAAAACAAAAATAACAGTATTCACATTCAGTCACTGTTAAGTTTTTTATACACGCAAAAACTACATAGCGCGAACTTATTACGGCTGGCAAATTGGATATGAAGTCGTAATTATAATAAATACTACGTGCGATATTTAGGTAGTAATTATTCTAGTTTTGGAGCCGATATTTGACAGGGTCAACACAATATGCATTATAAAAACTCCACAGTAACATGACCTACAAAACTAGAAAAACATTCGCTTCCGCTACTTGTTTATATGAGGGCACTCAACCCCGTTACGGGCAATATCAATTTGAGAAACGGAGACCACAACCTACATCGAGCTCCAGGTTGCAATATCGATTCGTTCACAAATGAAAAATACCTTTACAACGGAACAGAAACAATAGCAAGTATACGTGCAAAATCAATTGGAAATTAATTCAATCCGTTACATGCCCGAGAAAGGTTTTGTTCGAATTCGCCAGTCAACGTAACCCCGCTACTCGATTTTTAGGATTATCTGATTTCAAATAATGACATACTCATGGTATACATACAAAAGTCATATTTGATTGAGTCAACAAAAATATTTCTATACTGAGATGTTATTGTCGTTTGAACTTATCGGATAATAATGTCCATTGCTTATGAATTACCGGTAATAATATCTACCTACTTTCCTGCTATAACTGAATGCTGTCCGCCTAATTAGAATATTTGTGCACCAGGCGTGGGCCCCTGGATAACGGTCTACTTATTGGACACACTTTGCCTTCCAATCGGTAGACAGATTTATCATGTACATCGAATAAAAAATATCCACTATTAAGTAGGTAGTCGATGAATGTCAGTCATTTAATTTTTTTAATAATGCACATACAATTTTCCCAATTTTTGCTACATACTTTTTGACATCTCGTAATTTTTTATTGAACTGAGTATTGTGCATTTGAGTCTCGAAAATAAATTTTTACACGCGCTATTATGGGCCCGTCTACGTAGGTGTAACGGTGATTTATCAACGAAACCAACATTTTTGCATAATCATTTTTTATAAACCATTATTTATGGATAAGTTAAATTATATTTTATTCGTCATTATGATACCGCAAATGTTTTTGTAATATCATTTACAACAGTAGTATTCTTTGGTAACATAAGCCTAGTAGCGTTAATTTGCATTGTTATAAGTACTTATTTTCCTTAAAGAGATATTTCTAAACACACAAAAATATTTATACACACTTAATTTTTTTTTTGGGATAACATTTTTAATAATATTCATCTTATAAACTCAAAATAAACGACGGAGTAGAAACATTAAGAACTTGATCGTGTTTTATTGCTGTGCAACCTCGAGTCAATACCTACCTCAGTCTCAACAGATAGAAATTATCAATGTTATATTAGGATGGCTACCAAATCAAAACAAGTAACATAATATGCTTGAGAAAAATGCATAAAATATAAAATACATTTATACGTAATGCGTTTCTTTGGTAGCGCTTGAACGCGTGTTCAACTTCTCGACACAAAAGCGCGTAAGATTACGGTAAACGGATGAGTCGTGACTGCATTGTTTAATCATAAACGCTAAGCTAATTAGAGTAGGTCACGAACCCTTGAGACCAGTAATGAAAATGAATAGTAGTAAAAACCGTGCAGGACTTTAGCTGGGAAAACCATCGTCAAAAGTATTTCTGTTACAAAGCAGTTATGCTCGCTGCGCTGTGTTCCGACTTCCAATGTTACGGTTAGCTACACACACTGGCATATAAGAAGTTCCAACCTACCCTCTAGTATAACAAGCGCCAAGCTATTATCACTGATAAAGACCGGTGAAGCTGTGAAAGCCCATAAGGCCAACAGTGTACAGTTGGAATTTTTTTTTATCACTGACCGCAGTTATTATTGCGTTCCTTTTTTACTGGGGTTATACATATAGTACTGCAGTAACTAATTAATATCAGACGTAATGAAAGCGTGTTTCCAAATTTATACAAATAAAAATCATTTGCTCAATGTAAGTAAGCGCATGACTTCAGAATCGCTCCATCTATATGACTAATTGTTCTTTTGTTGTACGTGTAATTATCACCACAAGGGTGGTATGATTTTTTTTATTATAAGAATACGGTAAAATATTTCGGACAAACAATCTCCATATAAGAAGTTTTTTTATTTATTTAGTCGTGTGGCTAAATAGAGTAATCATATTTTATTATCGTCGATTGATCGATTACTCTATTTGTCGCTGCGAGGTTCAATTTATTTGGAACAGTGCAATGGCCAAGAATTCGTTACTCTAAAGCACCACCCATGGAGCACGTGCAGGGGAATGAGAGGTAAACTTCTGGGACGCGAGTACCAAAAACAAAACAAAAAAGTGAGTGCGTGAAACAGAAAACAGTAGGGAGATGCTTAAAGATATTGACAGATTTACGTTCAGTTCTTCAATTATAAATTTATTTCATTACTGGAAAGGGAAGATTTAATCTCATTTTCTTTGTTAGTGCACCTGTACGAAACCGTGGCAGGTAGCTAGTATAATATTAAAATTATACAGTTAGAAATTTGCACGCGGTTTTAAACGAATGTACACTATAAGCATCTTTTAAAGCTTCGTAATTCTGATATTATTCGTTAGTGTTTTTTATTTAAAATTTGTTGAGTGTTTTCTTGTCTAATAATATGATTACAGTTTTAATGGTTATCATTCTTATCACTAGTTTTGCATATTTATTATCCAAAATAAAGAGCAAAAATATATTAATCAAATAAATAAACAAGCATTGGTTATTTTATAAAAGAACTGGCTTCTAACTGTAACTGTGGCGTAAAAAAATCGAGTATATCGTTTGAGGACAATATCTTAGATTGGGAAATATTTATAGGTTGGTTAATTGACTAGAATTAAAAGCGTTAAATAACGTAGTTTACAGGTTACAAGAGATGTGACTTTACAGTAGGTGTAGAGGCAATATTTACGAAGAAATATATCAATATAAATAAAATGATAGAAATGTGCCGTTATTCGTCCATCACGCAAAAACTACTGCATAGACTTCGATCACATTATTTTTAGTTTTACTACATAGACACATGGACTTGTATCTAAAAAAAGTGTGTATGTACTTATGTACACGCGTTAGAAGTTATACTTCCTTGACGTAACAAGATAAAAATCTTTTCAAAATTTTTATCTACGTTTGTAGAAAAAACGACACTAACAATAGAAAAAAGGTACTTATTTAATACATTGAAAGTTTTAATACAAAGAAACACAAACAACAAATACAAAGAATCAAAATGTTGACTATAGCTAACTTCAGGGTATCGGTTTTTCGTGACGGTGTGCGCGCGCATCGTAATAACTTCAGGGTGTCGGTTTTTCGTGACGGAGTGCGCGTGCATCGTAAAAATTTACTCTCATCATTTTTCCCTAACGCGCCAAAAGAAGTACCTATAATTTCAAAAATATATTCAGCTATTGACACTTGACGTAATTTTATTTTAAGAACCTCCGACCTTTTTAAGCACTAAGCGTTCGTCTGAAGTGGGACAAGCGGTGTGCTGCGCATGTCTAGGAGAAGGAAAGTAAGTAAACGAATAACAAAAACAAAAAAAAATGTAAGCAAAGAATGTTTTTGCCTTCAATTATTGTTACGTTTTTTCCTGTTTACATAAAATATATTGTTAAGATAATACACAACGCAAACGAGGTTGTGTGTATCTGCTAATTCATTATAAAGTTTCTACAATTTTAACTTTTCGTTCATATATCGGAATCTTCGATTGTAACAAAATGTAAAAATTACGGACTGTTACGATACGCCACGTTAATCATACCTAATTGAAAGTGAAATCAAACAAATCGTTCAGCTGAATTAGATAATCCTAATTAAAATCAGAATTATTCCTGAGTTGAAACACTTCTTGTCCTCTTGAACTGTCTATTCTGTGGTTAAAACAAACTATAATAAATACACTTTGTATTTCATCAGTGTCTAAAGAAAGGTAACCACGTAGTTATAATTGCAAGCACTTATGAGGTATATAGGTAGTAGAATAATTTAATTCAAATATAGTGTAAACTCTTCAGAGTTTTAGCCAATGATATACAAAATAATAAACTAACCCATTTAAAGTATAGACATAGCTCACCATTATATTGTACACTATAACTATTTTGTAAAAAGACCAACATAACTTAAACACTAAAAACAGCAACAAATTGGTCATTCCATGTTTTGGGCTCACTTAAGACCAGTAACAGTTTTTTAGGTATTAGGTTTTATAACAAAGTACCAAAGCACATTAACGATTTGCCGGATATTGAGTTCAAGCACCATGTCAAACGGGTTTCAATGTGTAAAGGCTTATTTATTATAAGGTGGATCAATATATGAACAACGCTGACATCTAGAAATAACGTTCTCCTCTGTGCATCCACTAAAAACGAATGTAACTATCTATGTTTTGTAAAAACACATATCATGAAAAGATAAAGCAGATCCTAGTTTTTTGCCGGTTCTTCTCGATGACTAGGTTATTTTCCGAACCGGTGGTAGCTTTGATGTTCATAAGCGCCTTCTCAGGGCCTAAACTGAATATATTATTTTAAATTTTGTATAAAATTGTGGAATTTAAATCGACTAAAAACAAAACGTTTCGATCTGCAGAAAATATTTTACTGGCGCGTGCACTTTTTTAAATAGACTACCTTATAGCAAACTTATGGATAGATGAGTACGAGTTAATCCACCGAC
Source organism: Antheraea yamamai (assembly GCA_036509395.1). Lineage (NCBI taxonomy): Eukaryota > Metazoa > Arthropoda > Insecta > Lepidoptera > Saturniidae > Antheraea > Antheraea yamamai. Next base: position 9,843,891 of record AP028429.1, read on the forward strand.
CAAGGTTTGCATTCACACGTCTAGAAGAACCGGCTAGTTGAGCTATTTATACTTTTCCCGCAAACTTATTTGCTTAATTATACTTCCTGCAATCTTATACGGTGTCGGACAAACTTCTATGCAAATTTTATAATTATTTCACATTAGAACAGAATTATAACTTTTAGATGATTGTTATGATCACACTTTATTGCAGCGTAGCAACGACGGTGTCTTGTCTCTTTGTCTTTATTACAGTTTATGTCACGGTAGTTATTATCTACTTGTGTATCTCTTGTTCGAGTCACTCTATATGGAAACCATTGAGTATTATCACATCAGGTTGGGAACACGGACGCACGGAAAACGGCTTCATTTGCATACAAGCAAATATCCTGATCTAAGGGCGCTGCGGAGGCAGATTATCGTAGTAATACTTCCGCACTGTATAAACTGTATTGAATTTGATACCAACGACCGCAGCCCGGACTTCCATTAAAAGTTTACGTTCTGGTCTGTATGATTGTAATATAATAACAATCATCACAGATGTTGAATTATTACTGAGCATTCTAGTAGACTAATTTTCGTACCTATTATCTAAATTACTTTTAAATATATATAGCACATCAGTATATAGTCTATACTACATATATATAATACTAGCAGGCCTGGCGGACGTTGTCCTGCCCTGATAATAAAAAAACCTTGACTAATTATATACCTAAACCTTCCTCATGAATTACTTTATATTCTGGTGAAAACCGCATGAAAATCCGTTCAGTCATTTTTGAGTTTATCGCGAATAGACAGACAAACACACGTGGCAGAGAACTTTAATTTATACTATGTAATGATGATAATATTATGTCACCCAAAAATAACAGACAAATATGATATTTACTGACTTAAATGGCAAATTTTGTAATAATAATTTTTGTGTTTGTCCATTAATTGTGATTTAACAGCTGCTGGAGGTACGAGCATTCTAATGAAAATTGATATAGAAGACGACAATATGATGAAATAGCATATAGGATATTTCTTTCATTACCGAGTGAGGTGGGTAGACAAAGTCTAATAAATCGGTATATGATGGTTGGTACAAATAATTGCTCACTTTATTGTATAACATTACTTACAACATTTCTTTGTTTTTGCCTATAATTATGCTGTTAATTATTGGAGAAAATATTCTCGATGTAAGCTTTGAACGTGGTTTGTGGTGGTCGAGTGGTTTGACCACTGGAATCTCTGAAACACTATCGGCTGACGGTGAAAGCATCGTGAGGAAACCTGAATTTGAAAATATTCTTGTAGTACCACTGTATGTGGGAAAATATGGAACTATGGATTTCACTGTGCTTGAAATCGCTAATACGTCGTGGGCTGTCGTGATGATTATACTTTCGTTCGGGAAGAGGCCTATAATCTTGCAGTGGGTCTCGAAAGGGCTGTTGTGATATAGCTTTGGAGAGGTAATAATCAAATGTTTTTCTACATTATGAGTAATTAATTAATATTATCTTTTATATGTCAAAGAGCTCATCATGTTTTGCAAGACATACAGATGTTGAGACTAAATTACAAATGATAGCTGACTAATAACATATATGTATTATACGATGAAACAATGACGCTGTAAGAATCGTAAACGCACACAATATATTTATTACCCTAAACAAAGATAGTTTAAAACGTGTAGCAATAAATGTATTGATATTTTTGAAGTGAAAACTGTTACAGGCGCTAACGCACAAACAACTGCCTTCAACACAAGAAAGAAGAGACCACGCAGCTTCGGACATATTCATTTTAACAAGTTTGCTAGGTTTGTTGTTTTTCATACTGATTTTAATTGTTGCATTACTACATATATATCAGAATTTATTACGTCTGTTTCTGGCACTGGGTTTTTGTGTTCCAAACCTAAATTATAACGCTGACATACGGGGAGTTCTAACACAGTCTTCAAAGGTAACAATCTCTCCATCTCTGTTAAATATAACGTTTTTTGTTTTTTTTTTTTCGAACTGAATATGCTATAAACCTAGGAAGGTCTTAACAGCTTCACCAGACCACTTAGTATTTGTTTATAACTTGAGGTTTAGGTGGACTGCATGATTGATATCTTGTTGATTTGTATTAAACAGAATAAGTATAAATTTAAACAAATATCTTATGTTGTTTTTTCTTTGTATAAACACAGACCTAAGTGATAAAGTTTACATCCCATTACATTGGAACATTCGTGATTTATTACTACACTCTGGATATATAAAGTTGTATAGCTGATTTCTGGTCACGTCTTAGTAGTTCATAGGTATAGATAAAGTAATATATATACTGGGGTAGCTTCGGCTCCCACACAGGAAAAGATATAACGGACATATTAGCACTCGACTTGTACCAACTCGAAGTACACAGAGTTAACCGTGTAGTGCCAACATGTACCAAGGAAGTAAGGTACCTAGAAGGGTCAAATAATACTGCGTGGGAAGCGGACGCCCGTATAACAACGAATATATATAATAATTATAGTAAACGAGTACTTTATGCAGAGTTTGTTATTATCTATATATATATACATATAATAAAACTGTAACTAGACCAAATCTGTACATTAAATATTTTTTGAAATTTATAATCGGGCTAGACTTTACTATCGATATAGAAGCCAAAAATATTCCTTTTACAATTTTTCTTTGTCCATTTGTCTGTCCCTGTGAACACGTATCACTCTGAAAGTACTGAGCCAATATTGACGAAACTTGACACAGTGATAACTAATATTATAAAGTTACATCTAGGATACTTTTTGTCCCATAAAACGCAAAGGGTTCTCCAGGATAACGGACGAAAGTCATAAATTTGTAGTTAATAAAATTCTTGACGGATTTTGGTAAATTTTCTTTGAACTATACATAGCAGACAGATTAGTTTAAAAAAATAAGCTATATTACATCTCTCTATGCTTCTTCAAAAAACAAATAACAATAAAAAATGACCGTTGGATACCGAACCGACGTCTTCGTCGGTCGGTATAATGCACTTGTTATAGTTATAATTATTTTTTGTTATATATTGCGCGTTATAATTGCGCTACAGTAACATGATACTTTTATGCGTAATTATCAATCATTTGAATTAGAAGTATAAAATCTAATAGCTAGGCTAAATTCTATCAATGTGTGCTTGTGTCTTTATCATGAAACATTTTCTTTTTTTCCGAATACATAAACCTAGATAATAGTTACATTGCATTGTAGAAGAAGAATTTCAATTAGTTCTGTCAGTACGTGTGTCGTTTCGATATTTTATAAAATTAGTTTTCTATGAGGTGCTTGCAATTACCATACTACGTTATATCTATACTAATATTATAAAGAGAGATAAAGTTTTGTGTTCGGGGAATTCTTGGTATTACTGATTCACTTTTGAAAATTATTTTACTGTTAGAAAGATATATATTATCCCTCAGTGCTATAAATATTTTTTTATTTCCGCAAACATATATTTCCAATAATAAAACACAAGAATTGTAATTTAAAGCGACAAATTCTATAATATGGCGAGCACAGCTTGAACGGTTTGAAATACAAGAATAAAATCTATAACAAAATTATTTATTACTCTTAAAAAAAAGCCCGCGATACCATTTATCTAAGTTTAATATCTCAGCCAAAAAGGGTGGTTTATATTTCAAAGGTCAAATAAATTTGACATGATTAAATTTGCATGCAGATTTCACGTGTACTTTACAAATTCTTATAAAACAAACAACTAAATCAAAATGGAAATTTAATGTAGAGAAAGTTTAGTTTTTATAGTGTATTAATTGATAAAGTTAGTCTGAAGCTAATGCGAACTAGAAACAATAAGCCAGCAAAATTATTGCATTGTCACTGCCGCTCGCAATACGTGAATTGTGAACTGGCGTAGAAGTGAGTGACACATGAGCAACACAAGGGGTACTGGGAAGACATTTATCGGCAATATATGTTAGTTTTTGTTTTAGTTGGACCCGGTAGGTAGTGCTGCGAACGGGTTCTACGTTTATGTTTTCACATACTTACACGGTATATATTTGAGTGTGTCCCTGGATAGTTTAGATTCACAACTGGAAACGCTAGATGTCGCTGCAATCGGGTTTTAAGTTTTTTAAGATTATTTGCGTTTAAAAATACAATTGAAACCGCTAATAACCGATCTGGTGCAGACGAAGTTGCACAGGTCAGCTAGTTATTGAATCAATATGTGACCAGCACTTTGTTTATGGAAAATAATTTTGTTATTCCTTGGGAATTATTAATTTTGTTAGTACAAATTAACATTTTCCGACTTGAAGTTATTTATTATTATGCAAACAAAAACCGTCAGGAAACCTATGGATATGCAATATATATAAATTATTCTAGCGTGAATCAACACCTATTACAATACCTAAATAACAATTTTTGGATGGATGAAGGATTTTTTTAGAATACGTGTTCAATTCTCAAAAAAATTAGGAACACAAAATATGTGGACTGTTATCAAAGATGATCGTTGTTGCAGTTTTTACAACGAATCAACGATCAACAAACAATACTTTTAGATTCGCTTTTCCCAGTCATGTACATGGCTAACTAAAACAGACTATCACCGGTTTCTCGAAGGCTAATCAATGCAAAAGTTAACTAATAAGCTATCAAAATGTTAAGCGTCCATTCAATTGCTAAAAGCATGGTCAACCACTATGAATTTATTCATCAAGTGTGTTACACAATTCTGTTAATAGAGATTTAAAATTTAATTCAGAATCGTTATTGCAACGTCATTTAGAATTTCTATAACGCTAGTTGTGGCATAATCATCAGTGAGTCACCTTTTACTTATATCTGATAATCATAAATGTATCTGTTGTCAAAAGTTTTATCAATTAATCAGTGATTACTGGCTCGGGAACACGAACTTTGAAAACGACAATAAATCCCTTAGAAATTTATAATGACGCACAGTTCAAAAATCATTACTGATATTGAAGGGTGTATATTACTACCATTAATGTATTTATTAGGCCAAAAATAAATCCTTACAATGCGCGAAAAAAAATCATCAGTACCATGAAACAAGTAGGGGAGACTGGGATACTTGATCCCTGGATAATAACTACAAAACTACAACTTATTTTTCACTTTGATACATGCAAAACAATCATAACTATTATTGTCAATGACAAAATATTATTTTGAAAGTTTAGTATCAACACGTTCAGAGCAGTGGCGTCAGTTTGTTTACAACAAATCAATATCTTTTTTTGTAAGTATTATGATAGTCATTTTAAGTTATTCATACAAATAAATCACGGCTTACATTTAAAACTATTTAAACCTGATTTATTAAAGTGTGTGTAGTTATGTGTTTTCTTCAATTAACATTTTATTTTGATTTCAATAAATATGTTTTTGTTAAATCACGGTTCAGGGTACACTTGATTATAGCAAACACGGGTAGACTTGATTATGAGATCAAGTACCCTCTACATGCTTTCAGTACATACGCTTAACATACCAAAGGAAGGAAGGAGTGAAAAAACGGCAACTAGTCGACAAAATGAAACTAAAAGCGGCAATTAAAGCTGTCCTAGAAGGTAATAGCATAGAAGGCACAGCTAAAATATGCTTATAATGACTTTGAAAAGGTATTTAAGAAAACAAAAGAAACAAGGAAATAACACAGCGTACGAGCTCAATCACAAACATCCTAAAATCTTTAGGGTCGCCGAAGAGGCTGAGTTATTCAAATACTTGAAAAAAACTTGAGACAGCACGGGACGCCTAGTAGATGTGAAACACATGTGCTACACATAAACAACACTGTATACACTATAGGTATGCGAGCTCAGTGTGGCAAGAGAGATTGCGTACAATCGCTTGCGCATGGCATCGCGTCGCCACGTCTCGCCACGCCAACAATCAGGTTTACCCTCGCCTATAGATGTTTCACATCAAAAGCCCGCAAACTACATGATGTTTTGTCCTCACAATACCTTCGGAAGTTAGCGCATGAATATGCTGTTCAAAAAATAAACTAGCTAATAATTTAGGAAAATTTACCAACAATATCGCCACGTACTTGTTCTACGGTTTCATGAACAGAAATAGACACTTGTTCCCATATGATCATATCTACCCGAAGCCATGATCAAGTGTCCCAGAACGGGGACACTTGATCCTTTTGCAGTCTTCAAGAAAAACGAGACAAAAACAGGTTAACACAAATAAATTTCATGATTGAATGACGCAAAAAGGTGAAAGGATAAATGATGTAAGCAATAATAAGAAAATATTCTGCAATACCTTATTATTTTTAAAGTTTTGACCAAAAAACCAAAATGGGGAACAAGTGTCCCCAGTCTCCCCTATTATTAAAAATAAGTTACTTTTAGACGGGAGCTTTCGAATGTGTTGCTAACCATATGAAGACACAAGCTTAGAACAACCTTCAAACGATGTAATTGTTCAATGCAATGACAACTAAGAGGTAGTAGCATTTGGAATCACCGCGTCATTCGTCAATCGATAAGGCACAGTGAAGGAAAACGTTTAGAGGAAACCATGGCATGGTACTAGATCATTTAATAATATTCGTCTAATAGGTACCTTTAAATAATGTTTTCTGAAAGTAGCAATTGAATATCAGTCTTCCAGGCTTAGGATGCTTACGATTCTTTATTCACATCTTCGCTTAACATCAAACGATGTGAAGTCGATAAAAAACTAAACATATAAATAATGAAAAAAAAAACATAAATTTTACAGATAAGTTTCTGTGCTGCGTATAAAAATTAGTAATATAATACTTCGTGATCTTGAACTACATGGACTTTTCACTTGTATGATAACTGTTTCAAAATATTTTTTGTTATGGCATACATTACTAGATGGCGCTGTTATATAATTTTGAGTTCTTTATCGTCTTTAGAACACATTTTACTACAAAATATTATTATGAAGTACCACAGCCTACCACAGACTGTGGCAAACTTGAAAGACGTACAAATTGATTGACATCTTATGACGTCTGTAGTTGTGTTGCCAAATTAATATTTATATTTATTGTATAATAAATATTGTAGTGAATAAAATTGCATCCAACTTTTGCCTTAAAGATTTTTTATATATTTAACCATTTTTGAGATAGAGAGTGGAGACTATGAAACGCTTACGTATTAAAAGAATTATGCAAGGTCAACTGTTACTTCCGATAAACAATACGCCCTATATACCATCAAAGAATGTATAATTATAAATAATTTTCCTTTTTATTACTTACTCCAATTTATTTAAAAAATGATTGTCATTAATTAAATATATAATTGTTAAATATGTAAGTCGTGTAAGTTGTCGAGTGAAATATTTTCATTTTAGGGCAATGTTGCAGCAAGAATACCACGTTGCCATTATAAGAAAGTTGTGTGGTTATTTATTAATAAAAAGAATTGACGAACAGATTGCATGCAAAACTGTAATCGTCATTTTACACACACATAGGATTTATGTGAACTATATTTCCGATTATGTTTCCTACAAAGTTTCCCAAATATCAACCCCCGGAGAAGTGCGCTTTCAAAAAGCATTAGCACAATAAATTATTTAAAGAAATATCCACAATACTACATAATATAATCAAAAATTGTAGACCATTAGATTTCAAGGAAAATCAAATATATATTTTTTTACAGGAGTGTGAAAATGACTGTCTAACTCTAATTCTAGTAATATGAAACCAATTCTATGTAATAGAGTAGAGAATGAAAGTGGAGGTTATATTTCCAAAACCATGGAATTTTATCTAATATTTCTTTAAACAAAATTATAGCAACACTGATCTGGAGGGACAAAAATGGTGCCCGTTTACCAGCTGGCACTCGTCGTCTACTGATAAAAAATCAACACTATTATTTTAAACGCAAATTCACAACATACATCAAGAAATGGCGACGCTTCTTGATTTAGTTAAACACTATCAGAATAATATAGAAAAGTGTCACGAAGAGAAAAGTGTGAGTAAACAATTATATAGGTTCTAATTAGTTTTATATTACAAATCATTATGTGTACATATTGCATATGAATAAATCAGCGACAGGAATTACCCGTAACCGCAAGAAGATGAGAAAATTAAGCCATATCTTTCCGCTAAAGCATTATGATTCCCAGGTATAGAGATTGTGTAAATAGCGACCATATGTATGTTTCCATGTATCAGAAATTCTTTTCACATTTCTCTTGAAATTATCCTCTACTTGGGACAACCACTAGTATTATTCGAAGAAGAAACTGATATATCATGTAACTTTATTTTGTAATACTTTATTTCTTAATATCCTATTCGATATACAGACAATTGAGATAGGGATAAATTAGAAAATAATATTGAATGAGAAAGAATTCCTCAAAACAATTTATATTTATTAGTATTTTATAAAAGGTAGTATTTGGTATTATAATTATAAACTTTTCCTTCTTTCTTTTAACTAGAAGGCAGACAACAAGCACATTATTTAATAATAGTGTTTACTATAACAATGGATTAGTAAAAAAATGTGTGGGATATGTTTAATTACAATTTATTATTCATCTTTTACAGATATTAAAATGCATAGATGCACTTTCTGGTCTAGATGTAACAGTTCAGCATTTGCAAGAAACAGGGGTAGGCCGAACAGTAAATGCTTTGCGCAAAGAATCAGGGAAAGTTGGCTTAGCTGCTCGATCACTGGTGAACAAATGGAAAGCCATGGTGGTTGCTGAAGACAGTGATCAGGATGCTGGTCACCATGACAGTAAGTCAATCTATAACTGTTTATTTTACATCATAAATATTTTGGCACAAATTATGTTAAGTACTGGTGATTATCAAGTCGATATTGAACTAAAGCAACAATGTTTAATTTTAGGGATCCAATATTTGTATAGTCTCTTGGTACATTATTCTGACATTCACAACACACAAAATATCATAAGGTCAACACTAAGTGTTTTGAGTATATTTATTTTATGTAATTCCATAAAAGCTTATCTGATTCCAAACTAAACATAATAGGAGCTATCAATCAGCTGATTAAATGTTATACTTATATAATACCTCATAAAGAGAAAAGTAGAACTAACACACTATTGCAGAGAACAATATATACAATTACTCTGTAGTTGTATTAACAACTTATACTATTTTCTGGTTTTGGTCACCTTGTAACTATGTTCCTTTTGTCTTTCCTCTTATTCACTTCAATGTCTAGAATAGAACTGTACTTCATTACACTGTGGCACACTTATATACCTAACTAGAGGGTCCGGCAGACGTTGTCCTGCCCTGATTATAAAAAAATCCTTGGCAAATTATACACCAAAACGTTCCTTGTGAATCACTTTATCCACTGGTGGAAACCGCTTGAAAATCCGTTCAGTAGTTTTTGAGTTTATCGCGAACAGACAGACAGACAGACGTGGTAGGGGACTTTGTTTTATACTATATAATGATTAAATGAAATTGGTGATTCCCAAAATCTCTAGAACGCTATCAATATTTGCTTATGAAAGGGATAACACTTTACACGAAAAGTTAAGCTGCAAAGCAGGAGTTTATAAAATAAGGATATTTCTAGAACTTCTAGATACTAATTACACTAACGAAGGCTACCTGTTTTATATATATGTATATATATACATATATTGTTATACATCATGGAAGGCAAACAAACAGGTGGGTCACCTGATGTTAAATGATCACCAACGTCCATAGACACTAACAACACCAGGGGAGTCGCAAGTGCGTTGCCAACCTGTGTTTGGGGGGAAGAGGAGGCCTCCAGCGCTTAACTTAACTACTCCTAATATATCTCTGTACTATAATAATAGACAAATTACAATATATGCAAGGACAATGAATTCCCTAATTATTAATTTGTACAAAGAGTTCAAACAAAAGTATGTTAATTGATAACTGTCATAAAGAATCAATAGAATGTAGACTATACTTTCCAATGCAGGTAATTAGTGGGAACAGAGATAATTATACATTTTATAGTTGTGTATATTTTCTATATAAAAAAGAGGATAGATATCTCAAAATTTTTGCATTCAATTTTCTTTAGTTTTTTCTCTTTACATAGAATATATTGTTAAGGTATTGAATAATGCAGACATAGTCGCAAGTATCAGACTGATTTGAATAATATCAAAACAAACAAAGTGAGTATATACTGTATTACAATCAAATTCACAGCCACATAAATCACTAGTAACATTTACATATAGTAGCTATATTGAGTCTCCAATTGTAAACATAACTTGTTCTACTATTAACTGATGTATATTTAATTTATCCAGTCTTGTTTGAATGTGGTATTGAAAAGGTACACAAAAATTGCACAATGGCTATTAATGTGGCAATAATTAATGGAAATCATAAGGCTACAAAGATATATACACAAATTAATGTTTTATTCATTGTTTATACAAGTCTATCTGCTATAATTTAAATAATATTAAGTAGTTAAATTATGTACCTATAGGTTAATGATACTATAAATTCTTTAATGTATATAAGTTACAAGAATTATTTGTTTGTGTATACATACTTCAATTCTTCACTCTAGGATATGAATAAAATAAAATTAATATCTGTGTGAACATTAGACATATACAGAATTAAAACTATGGTAACTAGACTCCAAGACCAGTTGGAGTCAAATATCCTTATTAAGTTTATGTTTTGGTTAATTAAGTAAAATTTGATGGATAATATTTGCGCCTGTGTTATGTGTATATGTATTTTTTTTATTCCATTTATAATTTTGCATTCTATGTGTATAAATTAAATACTCTAAAATACCACTGGGGATCTAGAAAAATATCCTTGTGGCATTAAGTATGCCAGTACCAACAAAGTGCAGTAAAGTAGACATTAATTCATTTATGTTATATTTCTACAGCGACTACATATAATGGAAGTAATAAAGATTCAGATGACAATACTCATCAATCTAAGAGACAGCATGAAAAACCTAGCTCAAATCAAGAACTGATTCAAAAAGATCATAATAAACAAATGAACGGTCACCACAGTGGTAGCAAAAGGAAATACAGCAGCGAGGTTAGTGTTAAAAGATAACACATTCAATTGTGGTTTGTGATATTTTTGTAATGAAGTTCAAAGAGTAGGAAATTACTATACAATGAATTGTATTTTAAATAATATATTTTAATTATCTTTAGTTAATGATATTTTATATATGTGGTTTGTAATGTTAAATTCTAATTAAACTTATTATGATTCCAACCCAAATGTATGTGGTCACACATTATGTCATTTATTTATGTGAGTTATATGTCATAAAGTGATTTAGCGGTGAACAAATTCAAATATTGCATGTAATCAATTATTCAGAAATGATGTAGAAAGTTAATTTTCATTATGATACTTCTCAGGAAGAGCAACTTGAAACAAAAAGATCAAGCTATTCAAATTCCAATGATAATTATTCTAACAAAAAGACAGATGGCAAAACAAAAAGAAAATATTCAGACAGTGACAGTTATGATTCTGCATTAGAAAGTGATGAAAGTCAGTCTGATTCTTCTGAAGAAGAAGTTAAAGTTAAGCAAGAAATGAAAGAAGAAACCACTGACAAATACAAGTCTTCAAAGCAGTCCCTACATAGTTACCATGTCAGTCAAAAAAATGATTCATCTAGCTCAAAACATTCAAGTCATTCCTTAAATAAACATTCACACACAGAATATCATAGTTCTCGGTCAAAAGAAAGGCACGACACTGAACGATCTTCCTCAAAAGAAATTTCTCATAATTCACATAAACCGAAAAGTTCAAAAGAAAAGGAAAATAGCACGGAGAAGAAACATAAATCTGATCACAAATCACCTAATACTGATAAGAGTTACAAGGAATCTAAACATTCTAGTAAAAGTAGTTGCAGTAGTAGTGAAAAACAGAAGTCTAGTTCATCTTCACATAAAGATGAAGGGAATGAAAAACATAAAAGTACTTCAGAGAAGCATTCAAGTAAATCAGACAAACATAAAAATTCCAAAGAGCCTGAGAGTGCTAAAAAAGATAAAGAAAAAAGTACATCACCAAATGAAACCTCCAAACACAGTTCAAAGGAAAGAAGTAGTAGTAGTAATAGGGAGAAACAAAATTCATCCAATAAGGATAAATCAAAAGACAGGGATAGTAGCAGCTCTTCAAAAGAAAAGTCAAACAATAACTCCAGTGATAAAAAACACTCATCGTCAAATTTCAAAACTGAAAAAAGCACAAGTAAAAGTAGCTCTGAAAAGAATAGGGCTCATAGCAGTGATAAGAAATCTAAACACAAGTCTAGTTCTTCAGAGCATAAAAGCAGTAAGTCAACTAGTGGTAAGACGAAAGAAGAAGTACCAAAGAAAAAGGTTCGATTTAATGAGGAAGATAGTGAAGATGGAATAGACTGCGGTTCAGGTAACTTTTTAAATATTTATATAACATATTGTTCTCCAATTAATATTAGTTGTATAACTTTGCTTCTACCGTTATCTGATAGATTGCTACATTGGTTAGGGCTGGGTGAAATACCTAAATTAAAGATATCACTAATCAAGTTTGGACACCTGTTAAGGTATCGACATTGTCACATCGGTGACATTTGTTTGTGTTTTGAAATTATTCTCGATTTGAAATGTTAATTTTCGAGCCAAATTCTTGTTATTTGCGGGAATTGTTGATTTTCTGTTTCCATTTTTAAAATCCTACAGCTGCGGCTGTTCCCGTGCTTTTAAATAGGTGTTCAAGTGACAAAATGTGCCATGAGTAATTCACATTTTTTCAAAAGTGTTGATTTCAAAGTTGAGGTAAGCATGGTGGTAGGAGTGAAAAAAAATTAAAGACGACGAATTGGAAACACTGCTCGATGAATATTCGTGCCAGATGCAAGAAGAAGTAGCAGAATCACTAGAAGTGGCATCACTAGAAATGACTCAATAAGCCACTTCAAAATGCTTCAAGGCCATGTGCATGATTTAAAGTTATCTTCCAGCATGACAATACTTACCAAACGTCGCAAAAGTGGTACCAAGAAATACTTACAAACTCTGAAATAGAAGGTATCGCCCCAGAGGTTGCTCCTTGTGATCACCCTCCGTTTCGTTCTATGGCACACCTGCTGGATCAGCATTTTCGCTCGTAGGAAGAAAACGAAAAATTGATCCAATTATGGATCGCGTCGAAAGCGGCTTTCTTTTTTTGAGATAGTATCCAAAAATTACTAAAGATATAGGCAAAAGTTGTTGCTAGCGTCGTAAAATATTCTGAATAATACATGTGTAAACAATTGTATACAATGACCTATCAATTCCACAAAAAAAAAACAGCGGAAGCAAAGTTGGACACCTAATATATTACTATGATATTTTAATTATATTGCAGGTGCAAGTTTTGCGGAAGCACTGGGAATGATTAGCCCTACAAAATCCAAAAAGAAATATTCAAATGGCAAAGACACACAGTCTCCTACGAATTCTTTCATGAATGACGTAAGTTCTACCTGTCATGATCTTGCAAATAAAATTTAAGTGACGCTAAACATATTTTATCATTATAGCTCAGTCCGGCTGCTTTGTTATCACCGAGTGCCAAGTTGGCTCCGCTGCCTGCCTTGGAAATCTCTGCTTTACCAGAAATCTCTCCCAATTATAAACCTCGACCACCGCCAAAGTGCTTGCCACATTTTACCGATGAGGAAGCTATTAGTGTTGGTATATCATCTAAGAATCAAAGGTAATTAATTATACATAAAAATCTACTATGTATACAGCTCTTTAATAAATTTGTGGTAATCATCAAAAATTGGTCAATTTCAGAACAAAAGTTTACTCTGGAAATAAAATACTGGGAAAAGTACCGACATTGTACGAAATGTGTGTTGATATACTTCAAGAACACATAGACGGTAAGTAACTTTGGTTTTAATATTATAGGTAGCCCTGTGATATTCTATTTAAAATGGTCTAATTTACATATTCCATTATTAAATTCTAATCAAAGGAAGTGGCTCAATTTAATGCAGTAAATTTGTCAATTCAATATTAATAAATACAAGTACAGAAGTAAAATGTAGCAAGCTCATCTTACCAATTTAATTAAACTAGTAGTGTGAGTAATGCATATTTTAATTAATTTGATGTATTTCTAATTCATTTTATATAAAAAAATAGCTTTCTGCACTTCTCCTCCATAAAAACTTTAACTATGCCAAATTTCACGTTCATCCGTTCGCGCATTTCTTTCAAAAAGAGATACAAAGATTTGGTTTCACGTATTAATATATAGATAATACTTTGTCATGGCGATAAAGTTAAAATTTCAGTATGTCATCGATGTTCGTGTCTTGATTGAGCTCCATTACACTTGTTATTAGAAAAAGAAACTGGTTACTACTGGTACTTTCCATAATTGTATAGATTACCCCATTATAAGAATCATTAAAATCAATCATGTAGTTTCTGAGAAAATTGCACTTTAAAAAATAATTGGGGAAAAAGAACTATTTTTAAAAATTTGATTAGGAATTAGACAATTTTGATGGCTGTTGAAATAGCAAGGTTTTTTTATTTTACATATTTTTTATGACATTATCCTTTTAAAGACGTTGGCAGCCAAAGGTAATTTTTTTTTCCAATGATCAAGCATCTAGCTTAATACAGTTCTGACGGCTAGGAAGATGTTTATTACCCAGAATATCCATTATGTTAGACTACAAACTACAGCCCACAAACTTATTTACAGTTTTCACTTCACTGAGTTATTTATACCAAGCATTTGCATAGCTAGGTGAATCTCCAATTTAATTGTGACTTATTATGATGGAAAGAATCCATCTGAACCCAAATTATTTACATGTATTTTTGTGCTGTATGTAATGTACGGCAATAGATATATACATATGCAAATACTTCAATTTAACACGATATTAGAAGCATGGTTACAAAAACTATGGCTTAGAACATCCTATGTAATGGTTTCATTATGTATATTAAATGATCAAATTAAGTAAGGAAACATGGCAAATATCTTAAATGCTATATTTTTTTTTATAAAAGCATTGACATATAAAAACCCAAGACGCACAGTCTCGAATAGAAGTAGCGCTCAATACCGGCCCCAAAGCTCCACAATATACATACGTGGTTATAGTTATGCGATAAACTTATGATTTTGTAAATTCAATCTTACATCAATGATTTAAAGTTGTTTTTACAAGGACGCAAGCGACGCGGTACTATTTGAAATGACTGCATAATACAAAATTATGCACTCATTTTTGTGTGCTGGCTGTTTGATGTTTAGTGATTATCTTGGGTTTTTGTATATCAATGGATAAAAGTAGTATTTATCAAACCTTGTTATAATTTTAGCACTCGAGTATACGGGTGGTGTGCCATATGAAATTTTAAAACCAGTTGTGGATAGAGCGACTCCTCAGCAGCTATTCACACTAGAACATTATAACCCTTACCTCATGGAAGACACAGATCATCTATGGCAAAAGTTTTGTGAGAAGAATTTCAGGAAACAACAAAGACAAGAACTGGAGTCATGGAGGGAAATGTATTTGGTAAATTGAAATTATCCTATTTGAAACATATCACAAAGTAATATTAGTAAACTTATAAATATACATACATATTCGGAACTAGTCGGATTTCATTCACATAAAAAAAAATATTCTTCATCGGAGTTTAAATTCTTTTTTGTTTATCCATCTTCAAGTTACCTGTGATAAGTTGTATAATTTATTTCGTTAGTTTTAGTCTTACCTTTTGAAATAAAAAAATGTACTTTGACTAATTTCTCGTCCACAACTTATGGTACAGCATATTGTATTTATAAAATTATACACAAATTTTGTTGATTAACGTAGCGATCCGGTAGAAAAGAATATAAAATTATTATATTGTAACCTATATCCACTGAATGCGACAACTTGTACAGGCATACTTAGTATCTCCATTAGAAATGAATTAATTGATTTTACTTCTATTTTTTAATCAACTTTGTATCGGAATAGCACCATTTCTTAATTTAGAAATAATTGGTTTTTCAACTGTTTTTAAATGTAGCTAGAAAAACATAGGCTTTATATGAATTCAGACGAGAAAACTACTAATTGCCAAATAGTTTTTTATTAATTATACAGGTGAAAAAATGAATGGGAAATGGAGGAAGAGTATATTGAATTTTAAAGATATCAAATTTTACTTAAGAGGACATTTTTTTTTAAATAAGAATAATTGTATTCTTTTTTTTTTGTAAGGCATTCATCAGCCTGTAATCGAATAATAAGGAAGAAATATCTCGAATAAACCTTGTGTTATACAATTAAGGAAGACCGTTAAATTTAACAATTCGTTCATAATGAAATAACTTATAGGACAGGGACAAAATTTATTAAATTCGTAAATTACACTAAGAAGCTTTGCTAAGCCAAACCAATTTTAACTACAATAACCTCTAGATTGTTATTATGCAATGTTATGTCTAATTCAATGGAAAAATGTTAAATTAATAATTTTTCATTAAATTATTGCAGAGATGTCAAGAAGAACAGGAATACAGATTAAAATCACTCACGGCTAACATAAAGATAGCACAAGAAGCAAAGAAAGCGCCAATTAAACAAACCAAAATGGCGTACGTTGATACAGTTGTGAAACCGCCAAGAAGTATTGCTAGAAAACAGGTGAGTTTAATTTATTTTTCTATGTAGTTGTATTATTAATCTATAAATAACACTATTTTGCACGAAGGAAGGGTTTTCTTTCATTGATATTCTCAAAATAAAAAACAGAAATTATCAACATTATTTTACTATGTTCATTGTTCATACATAAGCTTTAAAACAGTACAGGAAATATCACAGTTTTTAGAATAAATTCTATTGGTAAACTTTAATTTTATATTTGGTTAAAAGAAAGTAGTAGGTATCAATCAGTAATTACTTTCTTGCGTACAGAAACGCAGGTCACGAAGACGTAGAAATTTTACATGGATACTCTATCCAGGTCATGGCCGTCAAACTTTATAAATGTATGTTAATTTTTTCATTATTATATGCAAATTTATTACACTATAATCCATGATGCATAAGTGTTTTAATATTTGACTTACTTGTTATTGAATATCATTGCATACCTAATTGTTTTTTTTGTTCCAAAATCCGAATTAAACTATTTTAAGAGCATAAGTAAAAATTTTAATTCACTCTACTGAGAATAAGAATGTGATAGTAATACAAATAAATAAGAGAATAATTTATAAAAGGTGTGTCACTTATGTCAATGAATGTAGGAAAACACTAAAATAATCAGTTTTTATTATCTGAACTAAGGATGGTTAATAAAACGTTATCACCTCGATACATATTATATATATTTTCATAATCGATGGAAGAAGAAGTATACCTCATTACCTCACATATAGTCATCGTTAATGATTTTGACCGTTCAGAATATAGAATTAAGTTAAGGGTTATGCATAGTACTTAAAAGGTTTGTACAAAACAAACTTAAGATATTATTATAGTTAATAAATTACAAAACAAACTTAAAATAGTTAATAATTTTTTGATGTTATACATACAATATAATACGTAATTAATCAATTATGATTGAAGTATATACTTGCCTATTATATTAGGTAATAAGGATGTGGCAGTATAACCACTATGTTGCTACGTTCAGAATACTAGGTGAAATGAAAAACATGACTCTTACGCTAATCCCATACTTTCTTAACGACATTTTGATTACTTGTTGTACTAAAATATAACCTCAGAATTAATTTCGATAAAGCGCAGAACAACGTTCGCACGCCTCTGTCATTTCAATAACAACTCGAAATTAGCGTTTCCTTTGATCTGTGTTCGTAACTCATGACGATAATATCTTCCATACCTGAATTTCGTGGCGATATATGCAGGTATGGGAAAAGTCTTTTTGCATAAACTTGTAAACGCTTTGACAGCCAATTTACGAAATCATGTTTATTTGAATTGAACGGGCATATACCTATTATATATATAC
Organism: Antheraea yamamai; assembly: GCA_036509395.1. Classification (NCBI taxonomy): domain Eukaryota; kingdom Metazoa; phylum Arthropoda; class Insecta; order Lepidoptera; family Saturniidae; genus Antheraea; species Antheraea yamamai. The sequence continues at coordinate 9,861,998 of AP028429.1, forward strand.
AAAGAATTACAGATAAAAGTAAATAGATAATAAAAAAAAATTTTGTGAGTAATAAAAAAAAATAGCAATAAAAAGTACTTGACAATAGCGAAATTATTCTGCGACTGTACTGCTAGAAATCAGTGGAAATATTATTCCTGTACTGATATAACACTCACACTAAAACGTGGCAACTTTGGTCCAAAAGTGTTGAGCGGAGCGCGCGGACGACCTTGCTTCGCCTTCACAGTTTCTTTCGACCCGCTTATACCTAAATTTATGTTCTGCACATCTATATACCGGGCGGCTAAATAAATTAACGAGGACTGTATGTAATGGACTGCTTCTGATTAACGAACAGAACAATTTTGTGTTTATTGCAAAACTTTTTTACAATGAATAGGCGCAACACGGAACTGCCCACGCATCCACTGCCAGTCCAGCAGCGCGAGTAGCTGCACTAGCTTCTGCTGCTAATGTACTTAAACCGGGATCAGTACGTCCTCCACCAACTACTACAGTTTCATCATCAACCTTCCAGAAACCCAAGAAAGCCCCTCTAATGCAGAAAGCCCTCCAATTCATGCGAGGTCGCAAACGATAATATTTTTTATAATTATTATTGTGTAATTTTGTGTGATGTTAAATTAAGTTAAATTTCCAACATTTTTATGTAGGTCGACTGGACATTTTTATAACTGTGTGTAATTAGAAAATAGTTTTATGTATATTTTTTTATTATTATTATTGTGATATTGAATTTACAACTCTGGAAAATGAAACAATTCATTAATCAGTTATGACAAATATTTAAAAATAAAACATTTAAATTTGACTGTAAATGAAATTAAATGTAAATATTTTGTACAGCTTAATGATTATCAATAAAAATATATACAAGAATAAAGATTACATATCTAAACTATTTAACAAGCTCCACCTTCTCGTATGTATTTTCGAATAAAACTGATTAATTTGTGTAAGTCTATTCAGTTATTATATTGTTACGGTTACACGGTAACCATAATACTTCTATTACCCACAATAATAAAAAAACAGTAAGTTTTATCTATTTATCTAAGTCTGTAAACTATGCAGGCCATTTTTCAATCTGTAATATTATTGAAATGTATTGCATATTCATACTGTATAAATACTATGTATAATGTATACTATAGTCTTTCTTTATCTCAAAAACATGAAGTGTAAATACAACAAAAGAAGACCATTCTGAATAATATTGCATTAGTAGAAACCTTTATTTGGTCTTATAATATCAAATATAGTGTTTATAAAATAGTATGAATGTATAAGACAAAAGTAACAATTTTATGGAACATATGTATGTTTTAAGAAACTAAAATAATCATGACATTTGGTATCTGTGTTTGATAGAAAAGGTAATAGATAATATTGACTATCTCTAGAGCATCTGTTGTTTAAATGTCAATCGGTTTTTTACTTATGTTCCTGTTCGAAACCAAAAATAGACAGTGTAAAAATGTTATGTAAAAATACCTGAAACAATGTGTATGTAAATAGAATGTTAGTTAAAAATACTAGTTTTTAGTTTACTTTCAATAAACAATTAGGCTTAATTTAATATCACATTAGTTCCCATACAGGATACTGTATTTAAATTTGTGTTGCGGTTATTAGACTGTTAGGACTATTGTACTTCGAGTCGAGCCTATTTTCCCAAAACATTTGTATTTGTAAAATTAAATACAGTCATTTTTTTCTGTCATAATGTATTAAGACATTTAGATTGATTACATTATAAATTAGGAGAGAGGTAACATTTTATTATTTTTACTAACATCACAAGAAAAATAAGCAGGTATATGATATTTGTGTACAATAGGTACACAACAATTTTAGTGATAGTTCATAATGATTTAATTTTTTATTTTATTTAATAATGTTATAATGTTTTATAATAATTGTGTGTTTTATAGGAATACAATTTAATTGAAGAATATCTCATCTCTAATTGAAATGCCATTATTTGTACAGTAAATTCTTATAAGGAATTTTATCTTTTATTTTAGTTTTAACATAAAATATTGTTAATATAATACAACATCAATATTTCTAAATTTTGATTTTAATTGCTTTTCATAATCTGTATTGATAATTTTCGGACACTGATAAACAGCTAAAAATTTCAATTTTTTATAATATTCTGAAATCACATCAACAATTACTGGGGATATATTGCATATTTTAGAGAGACTCAAAGACAGCAATGACACCAAAGCCGGGCTTCCCAACGTTTTGAGTAAATTTGTTTCAGTAAAATTTGAATTATTCCATATCTGTAAGTGTTCTATCCTTCTTAAAGATATCAAATTTATTAAGCCTTCATCAGATAAATTTTCACATCTAATTATAGCAAGATCATTTAACATTGGGCAGTGAGATAAGAGAAACAAACATTCATCATCTACAGAATCACCACCATATAAATGTAAAGTTACCAAGATATTTTGCTTAGATATTATCAATTTTTTGATAAATTCTAAATTGAGGTTCCTTATTTTTTCAATGTAAATGTGGCTTAAATAATTACAATGTAGTAATGTCTCACAATTCGCTGAACACAGACCAAAATCTGAAAGTGCTAAATAATTAAGGTTTTTGAAATAATCATACTGAATCAACCAGGTCTCATTTGTGAGAGCTAATGAATTTTTTAGATTCAGCTTTTTCAAACCTGGCCATTGATACAAATCTGTCTCAAATTCTTTAGCAACTCTGCACATTACCAGTTCGATCGATATTAAATTACTACAATTTTCTAATACTAATTTAATAACTGCATAATTATAAATATATTGTAATTTCAATCGACGAATACATTCGCTGTGTGTCTTGATTGTTTCCAAGCTCTTTGCACTTACTTCTGTTTGACCTGGTTTTTCTGAGTATGTTATAACTATGGATCTCCATAAAGCTGGATCTCTTGAAAGCTTTTTCCATCTTTTGCAAACATTTTCACATTGTAATAAATCTTCTACTGTTATATACTTAAAAATTGCTATTATCACTTCATCGGGCAGCACATTGATGTTGCAAGATTCCATGATATCTTCACTGATAAGCAGCTCCATGTCCGCCTACTTAAAAATGAAAACTTTTATGTTTTAGGCAAAATAAATTTATGCTTATCCAAAAATAATTGCAAATAATTTAGTATAAAATTAATACCTTAAAAATTTGAAATCAATTGAAAACACAAATATACTGGCGTCACTTATTTTAAAACGCAAATAATGTAGTTTGCCTACACCCAACATCTAATTTTAGACAGAAACCGGTTTTATGCGTATATTAAATGAGACATCATAATAACAACACAGTGACTTCACACTTTTCATAAGTATATTACTACTCTAGTCTACGTTTATATACAACACTCATCATACACTGCTAAATCGAGCAGAGAAAATGAAACAAATTTATTACTAAATTCAATTATTCCCCTTCTGCTAAGTTTACAAAAAGATAACAGCTATGTAATATATGTTATTTATCTTATAATTGAAAATTACGACTACATAGTCGTAAAGATTCATACAGTCAAAATAATAATAATGCCATCTATATACGACATATTATATACATAAAAATTGTGTAACCCTACGGCCATATTATCAGCATGTAATTCGTGTCGAATTGTGACAAAAGTTCGTTGTCAGACTCACGGAGGTCAGACTTCGGCGACGAATGCTGTGGCCACATATACATAATATACAAACCTCGATATTTTTCATTGTACATAGCAAACATTAATTAATACAATGTTCCTGAAACACAAACAAGAAAATTATATGAATGAATCATCGAGATATCATAAAACTTGTTTGGCTTCCATAATTTTAAATCTTTATGTGTATAAAATTTACTAAACGAAATTTGATGATAAATTTAAAAATAAACATGTACAATTTATTTAATAATATTTAAACCCACTATAGGTAAAGCTCTATATTATAATGAAAAAGACCAAATTCAACATTTATTTCCGATTGGGATCAGAAAATCATAAATGAATAAATCTTTAATATATTCTAATAACCAATACTCCAGTCATCTTTTGGTGTCGTCATAATTAAACATATGATGCACTTAGCCTCATGCCGCTGAATGAGACTGGCTTAAGTATAACCGGACGAAGAATTCTGTAGTTTTAAATCCTTTTTTCCATGTTGTTTACATGTTTCAGGATGTTTCCCATATTATAGACTCGCAAACTCGATAAAAACTTCATGGAAATATCATATGTCCCTGCTACATATATCGCGAATCTTCGCTGAAGCCTACTAGTATAGTAAACGGTTAAAAATATCATAGGTACCACAGAAGATAGACACTTATTTCTTTGTTTCATGGTTGGATAAGAATAGAGTTTGAAACAGTTTATGATTGATATCAGAAACAAATAGAAACTACACATAGAACGTCTTTAATTGAGGCAAAAAAATCAGACATGGTTCTAACCTACGTATTAATAATACTCGAGACAGTTTCCACTTTTCAAGTGGGAGTTTTTGGCGGGATATTGGTCTGTCATGTAGTGGATTTTATTTTTTATTCATAATCTTGTGTTACTTGACTGTATATTGTGTAAACTTGGTGGTGTTTTATAGTTTGTTTATTGTGCATAAGTGAAGTGAATGGAAAATAATACCACGTACCATGAATTCTGAGATGCCACAAAAACTCCATGGAAAGTTCTAACAAGATGGCCACCATCTTGTTAGTTCATTGAAATTATAACAAAAAACTTGTAATATCGATACTCACTTGACAATGGCAGTAATAGTCTACTAGAAGACTGGTTGCCATAAATGGAATGGAAGAAGAACTTGCAATACTATTAACTACTAGACAATGGCAGTAATAATCTAAAAGATTGGTTGCCAAAAATGAAGATAAAAAAAAAACTTTTCAAGTGGACACAAATTATGAAATGAGAACTGACTTGGCTGCATGATCTAAATACCTTTGCCCTTTCCTTAGTAAGGAAAAAACAGAAACCAAAAAAATAATTTCTGGTAGAGTTTTTGGCGGGATCTTAGTCCCTCATGTAGCGGATTTTATATTATTGACCACGGATCATAAATTCTAAGATGCCACAAAAAATCCATGGAAATTTCTAACAAGAGAGGCATCATATTGTTAGAACATTGAAATTATCACAAAACATTTATTCCAGAATTGGCAGTTATGACGTCTGACTTCGCTGTATGGTTTAGATACCTTTACCTATTTCTTAGAATGGGAAAAAATAGAAACTGAAAATATAATATTTACAGGATCTTGAAATATTATGTAGTGGTTTTTATATTTTGTTGATAGTCTTGTGTTACTTGACTCTATATTTTGTAACAGTGGTGGTGTTTTACGTAATATAATTTGGTTATTGTGCATAAGTGAAGTGGATGAGAAATAATACCACGGAGTATGGATTCATTGAAAGGATCGCAAGAAATTTCTTAATTTTATTTAACCAATCTTCTAGATTATTACTGCCATTGTCAAGTAAATAATATTGCAAGTATCTTGTGATAGTTTCAATGTTCTGACAAGATGATGGCCGCCTCGTAAGAAACTTGTAATATTATTATCTACTCTACAATGGCAGTAATAAATCACAAGAGTACCCTATATAAGGTAATAATCATAGATAAGATACTATATACTGAGAGTAATAATACACTAGAAGATGGGCTGCCAAAAGTAAAGAAAGAAACCAAAAATATTGTCTCTGGTTGAAACAAGGAACCATAGGCAAAGAAACAAATAGACTAACACTGTGTAACCGCATGTGAGATATCGATATTTTCAATTAGTGTTGACATTTTATTCAGTTTACCCAAAAAACTGCAAATTAGGAAAGAATATCTATAGTGACATGAAATTTTTGTTTCAATGAAAATAACGACGACTATGGAAAGTTCGTAATTATAATATACATGAAAATATATATAAATATACGTTTGTCATCGATCGGTTCAACAATCACAACGTAAAGCAAAATACATACAAATACAAAAGGGAAATGTTTGTTTAAAATAGTAATTTATATTAAACTGTGTTAATATTAAAGTAGCACATTATTAATTCATCAAGAATCATAATTACCACCATTAACAAAAAGTACAGTCTATAGAGAAATTAGGTAAAATTTAATTCGATTCAGCATGATTAACATATTTTTGATTATAATCACGAATTATCCTTAATATCCTCTCACAGGAACCCAACCTATGTGATATAGGGTCGCAAAATTTCAGTCCTGTTTTGTTCTGACATCCCAAAATAGTGTACTAAACGATTGTAATCACGTACAAAACTCTGTTCTATATTAGGATTAATATTAATTACTTAAATATATCAAATTTAGCTTAATAAACTTGATAAAATATTTTCAATCACAATTTTGTTGACAATGAGGTGCTTAGGTGTTGGTGCACTACAGTTATTATACAGCGATAAGGACAAAAAAACATAGTTATTTCTTTATCGCATATTATTCTGTGTCGCAGTTTTATTTCATAGTGAAAGAGTAAGTCCCAGAGTCTCGAAGGATCTTGAAGAGTTCCGTAGGTCCTTGAAGATTCTTGTAGTTTTCGAACGGTTATCTATGTCGTCATGTAGTGAACGAGCGCGTGCCCATTGTACTGGTCCACGTTTAGAAGTAAACCGATTTCAGCTGATCTATATTATTTTCTGATGCTGTATTATATTCAAGTTTATGCATAGCTAGTGCTGTCAATATAAAGCGTCAATATCAACCTCAAGATTCATAAAGATGATAATATGTTTGGTGATTAACTACATGATGTCAGCTATGAAACGATCAAAAACGTCGAGGTGAATTTCATTTCTGATTATGAAAAAAGTATGAGGACAGCAATAATTACGTTACCTAGAATTTTATGGGCCGCTGTTGGTCATATTTAAATGAAATTGAGCATGTTTTGACTCCAATAAAATAATTCAAGAGTGGTTGGGATATTTTGACAAATCTATAATTTCTTCTCTTTTATTTCACCGTTCATTCGTCGCTGTAAATGATTAGTGGCTTAGTATTACTCCAAAAACGGCGTCAAAATCAGATGAAGGTATAAAATTCAGTCTATTTTACAAATAACTTAAATTCTAAGGTATATTAAGTCCACATTTTGGGTAATTAGAAATTTAGAGCTGGCAATGGCGATGCACACCAGAGACAAATAGATGATACTATCAATAATCATTTTAAATCACTTAATCAGTGAGTCTGATTCAGTCGGGACGGGTCGTCACTGCGGTTTACAACAATATTGATACATCTTTAGTGTATTTTTACTTTAGTTTTGTGTAGGGCGACCCGAAACCTAACCCGCCTACCGTACTTAATCTTAATCAATAAAATGTTGCACCTGAAGAATATCGCTAAAACGGCAGTTCCGCCTCTAAAAAACTGTGTTCAAAATGAGGCCCTCAATACGGTGCTTAGAATGGCACCGGCTGGGGTGAATGTTTGTTGCCGTACTTATGCAAGCCATCAGATTCCAGAGAAGCTTAGAGACATACCTACCAGTGCCAACCCCAAATTTTTCCACATGGTGGAATATTTTTTCCACAGAGCATGTCAGGTAATAGAAGATAAACTGGTGGAAGACTTGAAGTCTAGAATGTCTGTTGAAGAAAAAAAGAAGAAAGTCGCTGGTATTCTGAAGCTGATGGAACCATGTGATCACATACTTGAAATTCAATTCCCATTGAGACGTGATTCTGGTGATTATGAAATGATTCTTGGTTATCGAGCGCAACATTCTACACACAGAACTCCGACGAAAGGAGGTAAGTGTCGTTTTTATGTTTCTGTAAAGAATTGCTTACATCACACCGATTATTCGAAAGGTTAGTAATAATTTTTTTATGTTAAATTATTTATAGATCAAAAGTCACGTGATGTTCGTACTTTTACGTCTATAACACACCTAAACCTAAATTTGCATTATTTTTTCAAATATTTTATTATTTGACGTCTGATAAGATACAAAATTCCTATAGGCTATTACATAAAATCAATTTCAATCAAAAAGTTTTCCAATATATTGTGCGTGCGAGTAAGAAAGGAATAACGAGTTATAGAACAAAAATAGATAAATGTGCAGCAACTATGCCTATACAAACTAAATTTAAAAACAATAATGCAATACTTTTGTTTGGAACTCGTTGAACTGGATGATATAACCTAAAAATTTGGCAAATAAAGATCGCGGTTATAAAATCTGGGCAATCGAGTTTTATTCTCCAAAGAGTTTTATTCCCCAAATTGAATAAAGAACATTTTTATTTTGCTAAATATACATATGTAGCTCATGCTACTAAATATATATTTCCCGCTATATAGAGGTACTACGACGAGTATATTTTTCGATAGTTTCGATTTTCTCAGTTTCCTTTATCTCAAGCCCATAGTGGAACATTTTAGGTAATTATATTTCATTTGCATTCCCTGTTTGTTCTACTGAATGATAACTGTTGGGATCAGTAGCTCAGGTACAAATATTGAACAGGTATGAAATTACCTACAAAACTGCTCTGAACAAATTCTAATACATAATGATATAGAATTGAATTTTAAATTTTGGCTGAGAAAAATGAATATATGTATACATGTATGCTCCAAAACTTTGATAAGTACAGTTTTATGGGGTTGGGCATTATGTTAACGGAAATAAAAAGTTAGTTGGTTCAGTATGGAGTGTTTTGAAGAGTTAGTTTAAAGATGACGACTACGCGGCGATGTGGAAAATTATCACGAAAATATCATAAAACGTCTGGTGTTAAACCCATCTGGCTCAAAAGCTCGAGGAAATCCGTACAGAACGATGGTTTTATCAATATTGACTCCAGAGTCAGTAACGAAACCTCATAAATTACAAGAAATTTTAGAGGCAAGTTTTTAGGTCTACACTTGGAAGGTTGTTGGGCTCTATCTGTATGGTTAATGGTCACTTTTCATCGCTTCCTATTATTTGGTCTAGGTATTACGTAATCTTCACTCATAATTCGTGGCACCGCACGTACCGATTAAGTCTATGCCAGTTGTTTTTGATCACGGTGATGTTTTCAAAATTGTGGATAAGTCTAAATCGACTAAAGTATATTTGATTTTGATTGATACTGCGAAATGAAATAAATAATACAAACTATTTAGTAAATGTTAAAACGCAAATTTCGCTAAACTAAGACGTTTGTCGAAATATGTACGTAAGATCACATTAAGTACGAACTAGGAATATAATTTTATGAGTTTTGTCTTAAGGTCATCTTCAGAATCGAATGCTGAAATATCTTTCACCAATAGGAAAGCGTAGTTATCGCCGAGTACTATAGATTTACTGTTATTGAAACTGTAGCGCAAGAAACTGCAGACAGTTACTAGATATAGATTTTCTCATTCTGATTTGATTTAAATTCTACAAATATTGTGTTTTTGTCGACAGTGATTTTTAGATAATTCGAGTTTCAAATGTTATTTATGACTTTACGCGCGGGTTTGTTTGCGTGGAATTTCAAAAGAATTGTGTGAATACCATAATTACCTTTTTCCTATTTCATATTACGTCAGCAAATATTTCTTAAAGTACTTACACAAAAATCAGTTTACGTTACACTAAATATGTTAGGGTTTGATGCGATTTTCACTGTTAAAATAGTGGTCACCGAGTGACAGACCATTGTTTAAAAGCTCAAATAATTAGTACAGTCGTCCACAATATTTTTAGCCGCTTTGAATATAGTTGTAAGTTCGGGCTTGGACATAATCTAGTCAAGAGTTTAATTCAAACAAAATTGATACATATTTTAACATAGTAATCTAAAATTGGCATTTATTTATTCTTAAGTTATCTCGATGTCATACATACACATCTTTACATAGTATAAAATGAAGTCGCTTCCGTTATCTGTTCCCTTAAATCTTTTAAACTATTCCAAGGATTTTAATACAGTTTTCAGCAATAAATAGAGTGATTCAAGAGGAAAGTTTATATTTATATACAATATATACACATTATAGTACAGAAAAACCGAAAAATTTAAAGATTTGTAATGTAATGTCGTAACAAACATATTTTTGTGCACTTAAATCGCAAACGCTAGCTAGACCTTACGAGATAGATCAAGTTAATGTATTACGCAATTGCATAACTTAAAAAGATCGATAAAAAAGTCCCGATGCTATATATTTATCTCTAAAGGACCCACAGTAACCGTTTTTACCTTTTTACAAAAATAATTGTGTGTTATTTACTAAGCTATTTTATACAATAGATACAGTATTATTCCTTATCCAAACATACGTTGTACATGTCATGTAGATCAAAACTGCCCGTGACATTACTTAATTAAAATGGATATCTACACTGCAACCGTGCGAAGCTGGGGCGAGTCGCTGGTATGTAATATGATACGAATTTATACCTAAGTTTATGTACTGCGCAACAATATCCAGAACGGTCAAAAAATTTGGCGAGGACTGTGCATACGTTATAAATGAGGCTATATTATAGTAATGTCATATCACCACAATCAAGTGCATTATATTGTTTAATTTTCAAGTATCTTTGTGATTTATTTCTCAAATTCTTACGAAATCACATGTAACATAAAGTCAGTATAGATATACTTGTAGATACAATTACATTTTACTGGAATTATAATAGTGCTAATAGTGTGGTCATTACTCGTAATAAAGTCTCGCACGACCAGCAAGTCAGCAAAGCGATTCTAAATTCTCGCAGGTATGGATTGCAAATTGCTTGACCGGTAGATTGAGTAAAAGTCTTTGTTGAAGACGTAACTAAGTCGCTTTCGTATATAAAAACATTACTATGAAGATAATGTTTTTTATATAGTTTACAGTGAAAGTACTCACAGTGATTAATTATTTAAATAACCACACGCATTGTTGCATTTATACACATTAACGGTCATGTAGTGGTCGAAATTGAGTCGTAATTCATTATTTTTGTAAGTTTCAACATTGCAGAGGTTTTTGAAAATACGTGTACAAATGTTATATTTTAGTAGACTTAAAGATCTGAAATATGGCGAATGGAGACTTATAAAAGCTCGGGACTAGTCGATGGTAAGCTCTCAAAGGAGAAAAAAACGATTTTAAGATATTCTTCATTGGTGCTCCGCTCTTATTGGTCTTAGCGTGATGATATATAGCCTATAGCCTTCCTCGATAAATGAGCTATCTAATATTGAAAGAATATTTCAAATCGGAGCGAAACCTTACATGTTTCCATACAAAATTTTGATCCCCTATTTCCCATTGTTATTTTACACCCTTGAGGGTAAAACTTTTAGTAACTTTGAATGTAATATTTATTTATATGGAATCAATAGCCTACAAAATAAATTTCAAACTTTTAGCTCAAAAATGACGATACTTCCATACAACTTTTCATCTCCCCGTTTCAACTCCTTTGCAACCCTTATTCCGCAATAAAAAGTAGCCTATGTTGTTTCTCAGGCTCTAGACTATCGGTGCACCAAATTTCATTTAAATCGGTTCGGTAGTTCTGGGAATTTCGACTTGAAAAATGAACCTCGCGGTCGTCCGAAGACTTTGGTCGACAATGACGAATTAAAGGCGATTGTGGAAGCTGATGATACACAATCTACGGCTGAATTAGCAGCAGCTTTCTACGTTAGCGTCAAAACAATATTGGTCCATTTGCGTCAAATTGGCAAGGTAAAAAAGCTTGACAAATGGGTGCCGCACGAACTCAATGATCGCCAGCGCGAAGTACGCGTCGAGACGTGCCTTGCACTGCTCAACAGACACACAAATGAAGGAATTTTGAACCGCATTGTTACCTGCGATGAAAAATGGATTCTGTTTGATAACCGCAAGCGCTCAGCAAGTTGGTTGGATCCTGGTTCAGCACTAAACTTACCCCTAGAAAAGTGATGGTCACTGTTTGGTGGTCTAGCGCCGGTGTGATTCATCACAGCTTCTTACCAAACGGGGTGAGCATTACTGCAGATGTGTACTATGAAGAACTGAACACAATGATGGAGAAGCTGGCACATCTCCAACCAGTATTGGTCAATCGCTCGTCTCCGCTGCTCCTGCACGACAACGCGCGACCTTATACTGCACAGCAGACGGTCTCCAAGTTGCAAGAACTGAGGTGGGAAGTTCTCCGTCATCCGCCCTACTCACCAGACCTTGCGCCTACAGACTACTACTTTGTCCAGAATTTGGATAATTCCTTAGCGGGAAAAAAATTCAATACCCGAGAGGCAGTACAAAATGCCTTTGAAGAATTTGTTGCCTCCCGTCCAGCTGATTTCTTTAAGAAGGGCATCAATAAACTACCACTGCGTTGGCAAAAATGCATTGATTGCATGGGTGATTACTTCGATTAATACAAATAAAAAATACATGAAAAAAATTCGTTTAAATTTTTACATACAAAACGGCAATTTCGTAAGTAAAGACCTAATATAAGCGTTAGACATATACTGTCGATGACTTTTTTGTAGGCGTTATCAAGCTCTACAACTTTTCACTAGAAATCAGTCATATACCTCATAGTTAAGGAAGCGTTCGTAAGAAACTTTTCCGTTCGAGCGTTTTTTCGCCGACTTACCTTGCAAATTCGACTATAACAAAAAAGTCTATTCATTTTTCGGTTTAATATATAGCCTATGACGCACAAATAATGTGGCTTTCAATTGGTAAAACAATTTTCAAAATTCGTATAGTAGATTCAGATATTACCCTCTACAACCTCACAAACTTTGCCTCTTTATATAGTATAGATAGTAGAAGTAGTATAGATTATATCTATATAAAACTGTTTACACTCTTGTTATATAAAAAAACACTTTATTATAGTTTTGTATGATCTATTGCCTGTCACCGATATGACCCCATTCAAGGTAAAATGAAAACACGTGATTGCGATTGGCAACAGCCTTAAAATTGTTAATACTGTAATAAATAAATTATGTTTAATATCGCATGATGTAACCCCCCGGTGTTTATATTTAATACATGAATAATACGTAGATAAGTAATATCAACTTCACTTGAAAAAACAAGATAAAAATAATAGAATAGTAAGTAGGTTTTTCGCGAACCGGCTGGCAACGGGAGGCGTGGTTGTGACGTCGCCATTCACTTTAGTATTGTTACGTCAGCGAATTACGCAATATCTAAATGTAATGTCATATATTTTCTTCTTAAACTCTATACATATATAGTGTTTCTACCTTTACATAAATAATTATATAATATTATCGACACGGATCGTTTTAAATAGGCACCTTACATAAAGAGAACGCAGTGTCCCATGCTTCTGTAATTCAATTAATATAAATTGGTTGTGCAAACTTAGTATATGCATAATAAATATGCTCTTTAGGTACGTGTGGTCACGTTTTGTTAGTGGACACTAGAATCAGGTATACGTTGACATCATCTTGTTTATTACTCTAGCTGTTTTATCAGCATCGTCATAACCTTTACTCGGTTGAAGTATTTAAATATATTTTGTTTATGGTTACTTCGTACTCTAATTTGGTATACATATTTGATACGCTAGTTACATTCATTCGTATGTAGAAAATCATCTCTAAAATGTAATCATATACTCGATTAATAAAAAAAAAACAAATGATTTTAATATTTGAAGAATACTGTGAATTCACCTACTCCCGTATGACCTTATGGTTTACTTATTTATACAATGACAAGTGATGCCAATAAAAGCACAATGTCTGCCAAAGAATTTATAATATTCCTCAACGGTAAATATTTATAGTACTATAGTTTAGGTAATTTAACTAAAATTTCTCCCGATGTTAAGTAATCAAAGACATGGTTAACATAGAAAAATGTTGCTAGCTATCCCGATCTTCTGAAGTGACACTGAAAATTAAACCCAAGCTAGACTGACTTCTCCAAAAACTGACTTTATCTAGAAAATTCAATTCCTTAACAATATCAAATCGTGAAAGAGTACACTAATAAGTTAAATCTAGATATAATATTTTCTTAATATCTTTCTTATTAACAGCGAATGTGATATTGGTGGTATTTTAATAAATATTTGGTTTATAAAATTTTAGGCGTGACTGCTACGAAGACAATCAATATAATACGAAGATAATCAATAACGAAGTCAATAAGACACTCTGATATTATATTAGACTATGTTCAATAGCGTTTCATTGAATATTAAATTGACCATGAGAGCTTCATGAACGTGGACGATTCTTGATGTCGCGAGTTGTCAATCTCGACTATGCTTTGTTTTCATTGCGGTCACACAGTTGCCCAACGTTTCTATATATAATTCACCCGAAAAATACACCAATGGAGACGCTTCTCCGAACTTCATTATTATTAGATGTAAGAAAATAGCCCTACTGTCTATTGAAATATAACATATTTGTTTTTAATATATTTTAAAAATTGTGAAATGTTTTTTTATAAATTTAATTTGCCGAAACAAGAGTTTGTTTAAAGATTTAAATTCAAAATAATCGATTTAGCATCAATGACTTGTAGTAGTAGTAGTAGTAGTATTGTAGTCAAACGCTTATGAATAAAAAAAAACGAAATTGATTTAAAACGTTCTAAACACGTGATGATAAACAAAAACCCAAGATGCACACTTAACGTATCACAGCTGGCACACAAAAATGTGTCCATTATTTTGGATTATGCACTCATTTCAAATAGTCCTTGTAAAAACAACTTTAAATCATTCAGGTAAGGTCGAATTTACAAAATAATAAGTTTATCGCATAACTATAACCACGTATGTAATATGTATATTGGGGACTTTTATTCGAGATTCTGTGCCTTGTGTTTTTATATGTCACTGATTCAAAACTAAATCTTTTATTAAAATAACAAATAAAATCACCCCAAAAATACCAGTACGATGAGCACCTGTGGTTGTTTTTAAACCGCTATTATTTTTTAAGATCTTATAAATAATCTTATCTTTTTAAAAACATTTTATATTTAATCGTTTTATAATTATTGCATAAACATGATTTACTTTATCAAATAATGCCGGATTTACTATTTTTCTTTGATAATACAAGTTCACACAACCAGTATAGGTAAATCCTTTCAAACAGTTTTTGTATCTATGTCGTAATTATATTTGAAAATCTTTATACTAATTATAAATTTCAATAACTTTATAAATTTCAATAACTCATATAAGTATGAATATGTAGCTTAGATTAGGATAACTAGGCAACAGCCCAAGCCGAGGCGTGCCTTGCATCCTTGAGCTAGTTGTCGAAATAAAATCGGCTGAGTGCCTTAAGCGCTCGCCTTAGCAGTCCGGTGAAGCTGTTAAGGCCTTACTAGGCCAATACCGTAGGCAGTTCGAGAAAAAAAAGGTTTATACTAATATTATTTTTATTATTACTAGTACAGTATAATACTTATGTAGAAAAACAATTTTAGAAGAGAAGTTGTAAGTATAATTGTACAAATTAGATATCACATATTCTAGAAAAGTTTTCAATTAAATCTAAATGCCGTTGGATAATTTTATTTTTGTATTTCCATAGGTTGAAACAATTGTGATTTAATTATTTAATTAATTAACTGGATGCATTAATATAGTCTAATGAGTTAAAAACACACTGGAAACGTTCTAGAAAAGAGAGTTTTTTTTTGTAAAATATTGTTTTTTATGTGGCAAAAATGTAGATGAATACTAATTTAAGATATAAGAATATCGCACTAATTTCGCCAGCTTTTGATGATTGTAAAAGAATACTCTAATAACCTTATCAATAGCTTAACAGGAACACGATAAATATGTTCGTAATTAAAAAGCGACTTGGTGCCGAAATTTCATTATCCGAAGATATTTTTTTTTTATTGCTGATTGAAGGAATGAAGGTATTTCGTCACTCACGATCACACGAAAACACGATTATTTTATCAGTTTGTGTATATAACCCCACTCGGAGCAGAAGGCACGCATGAAATTTATTTTATCAAGCGCCAAAGTACCTATTCACAATTACCTGACATTGAGTGATTAATTGTATTTATCATGTTGTGAAATTGGGGTAACTCGTTGGTGCTACTCATAATAACACTAACATTTATGTTCATTAACATTCATTGTTGTTGTTTACATATTCGTTAATGAATAATTTCCGTCAATTAATATGGTTCCCGCTCGGACTTCTGTACGTTTAAAAATATATACAATTATTGAATTTAAGAAATATAGTATATTGAAATTTTGTACTGTTAAAATTAGAGAATTGAATTCTGCCATGATTGTTCCAACTATTACGTTTCGCATTTTATATTAATGTAGCACACGTGACGTCATTATACTTGATGGTAAGCACAGTGTAATACAAAAAGGAGGCCTCATGAAAGACTTACACTGACTTACAAAGACTCCATTACTAGTCCTCGCTGTTATTCCTGTTGCGATTCTCTCATCAGCTGGATGTATATACATTAGTTGATCACGAAGCGTCACAGATTAAAAAGAAATCACTCTGATCTATCACCATATATATACATTTGCCGTCACGACTCAATCGGATTCAGATTTCTACTAGCTCCATTACTGGATTGTACTCCTACACTCATTATACGACGCGTCACGGCTAAGCGTGTTCCTATGGCGGTTGTAATACTTGATGTATGGTGGTTCGGTTGTAATTATCATCATATACCATCCGGCATATAGCAGAAACACTTGATTTTAAAACTCGATGGGATGTTACGTTGGACTTCCGCGTCGAAACACATTATATATTCAATGTGGAAGTGCAAAGTAACATCTTATCATGGTGCTAATGATGGATTGCCGAATAGTTACGCTTTTATGAAAACCCTAGCTTCTGCCCGTGAACGCAGCGGAAGCTTTCAAAAGAAAAAAAAGCGGTTATGAAACATTCTTCATTAGTGCTCCGCTCCTATTAGTCTTAGCGTGATGATATATAGCCTATAGCCTTCCTCGATAAATGAGCTATCGAACACTATAAGAATTTTTCAAATCGGTCCAGTAGTTCCTGAAATTAGCGCATTCAACCAAATACACTCTTCACCTTTATAATATTAAGTGTAGATATACATTTTAAACGTCTAATGGAATTTAAACTCTATTATCTTAAAGGCGACGTAGAATAAAACTTTCTAATTTGGGAGTGTCTATGTTTGGTAATATTTTTTTTTATCATGTATTCTGTTAGTTATAAATTAAAATTAAACTAAAAAAGTAATAGAAAAATGTTAATTATAACGCATTAAGCTTCTTATTTGGTTGTTACGTAGAAGAGGAATTAATTAATTTGGTAAGACTGCGTTATATAATACTATCAAGTGAGCAATACTTTTTGGGCTTGTACAATCTGTTTCTCGAAAATGACTGTAATTATTTGGATAAAATTTTGTATTTAGGTAATGTTTTACTTACAATGTTCATCTAGATAAGTGTAAACCCTAGGTTTTTTCTGTTTCAAAAACCGATGTTCTTTCCCTTGCCCTGTATAGTATTGTAATTATTTTAAATACAAAATTATGATATTTTTTTATGTCCTCAGGTATTCGATTCTCAACAGAAGTAACAAGAGATGAAGTTAAGGCCTTGTCCGCTTTGATGACGTTCAAATGCGCCTGCGTCGACGTACCCTTCGGTGGAGCTAAAGCTGGTATCAAGATCAACCCCAAAGAGTACTCTGAACATGAATTAGAGAAAATTACTCGTCGTTTTACTCTTGAACTTGCCAAGAAAGGATTCATTGGTAGGTATAACTTTAATTATTTTTTGGTGACACGACTCTCAGAAAGTAGCTTTTTTGTTAACCCATCGCTTATAACCTTATTTTGATTTCGGTATATCATTGTATATGATTTGTTACTACATATCTCTATCAGTCGTATGCTTAGTACCTCATTTGCGTCAAGTAAAGTTTACTCCATCTATTATAGTTCACTAAACAAAGAAAAGATATGAATAAACATATTTATTTTAATACTAGCTACTGTTCGCGGCTTCGCTCGAGTTAATGTAGATTCGACCTATTATTCAAGAGCAGTAAATTTTTTCTAAATGTACAAGTGAGCTAAATTCAATGGCGATCGTTTTAATAGTGAAACAAAAAAAATAGTCATTTTCGCGTTTATAATATTATTTGGGATTTATACAAAACATCTAGATTTGACGCAATTTGTTTTCCATTACACGTTTGCTTGTATATATACCCTACAACTATTTTCAGACTTTTAGGTGTTAATTGATTCATCTCGAAGAAGCCTTCAATGACTATGTCGTGGACTGTTTTCATTGGAAATGATCACTTACAAATCGTTGATCAACAATAAACAACTTTGAAATTCCTATAAATAAATGTGTTGGTTTTATCATTTTAACACTTGTGAATTATCAATTTAAATGAAAGTTCATATCGATAAGACTTGATGACCGAATTAATCGCGTGGTAACTGATAACCAGGCCAAATCTGTAGTCATTTTAAACATACTGTAATCTAAATTAAGATAAGATATTGGAAATTAAAGAAAATTTTATTTAATAATTTATGAGGAAAATATGTGAAAGTGTTATTGTTATTGATCCCTTACATCATATATTAATTATAATTAAAAAAATATTCTTCAATGTTATATGATGGTCATATTTCTAAAGTATATAAACTATATGTTAGGCCACCGTATGAACTTTTAATTTTACAGTATTAAAGTCTAGTCTATCATCATCTTTCTAATTAGAACAAGAGAGTTAAAAGTACTGCAATTCTTGAAGCTTGAAGTTTATCAAAGTATTATATGTAAATATAGCTTAATCTTTATATATAAATTTCTTCTGTACGTGTGTATGTCACTGAACTCCTCCTAAACGGCTGGACCGATTTTGATGAAATTTTGTGTACGTGTTCCAGTGGATACGAGAATGGTTTAGATTCACAATTGGAACCGTTAGGACAACGTCTGCCCGGCCCGCTAGTTGTTTATAAGTTTTAAACACCAGTAGCTTTGCATCACAACCATTTGTTAAATCTCTACCTATGAATATTTCTATAGAAAATAATATATCATGCAGAGATTATTATATTTTATTGATGTAAGAATAACAGTGATAACAGTGTTTGTGCAAAATAGTGAATGTTTTAACTTTTCCTACTTTATTTCATAATAACAAAAGAGGTGAACTTAATAATACTAAAACACATTAAGTTAGTAATAGTGAGTATTATAAATGAATTATATATATAACTATTTAATATTTTTAAATAAAAATTTAATATAATAATTTATTCTTGCGTGATATTTGTCTTTTGATATAAATGGAATATATTACATTTTACTTTATATTTTTCGATTCCAAAAATAAGACATCGCGAATATATTCGAATCTTAGCTAGTAATTTTAACAAAGGGACCACAGTTTATTTATTCATGTTCCTATTGTTTATTGTAACTGTTTATCCTACCTAATATTTGTTTTATGATATAAATGCAAACAAATATTAATTACAATGAAATTATTGTCACAATATAGGGCCTGGTCTAGACGTGCCCGCTCCTGATATGGGTACCGGTGAACGAGAGATGTCCTGGATCGCTGACACCTACGCAAAGACGGTGGGCTTTCAAGATATCAACGCACACGCTTGCGTAACGGGCAAACCCATTAACCAGGTTAGTATTGTTAATGATACTTACAGGATTGCTCAAGAGATTGTCTGAGAAAGTGGGATCATAAGCCATAATTATTGTGTTTGAACTGTCGTACAGTCCTCGCCAAACTATTTGACCGCCCTGAATATGATACCTGATACGCAGAACACAAATTTGGGCAATTTCGTATTTTATTACATGGCTAACATTTTTTTTTTCGAACTGACTACGCTGTATGCCTAGCAACGCCTTAACAGCTACACCGGACTACTAAAGCGAGCGCTTAAAGCTCTCAGCCGATTTTATTTTTACAACTAGCTCAAGGGTGCACGGCTCGCCTCGGCTTTGGCTGTTGCCTAGTTCATGCAATTCGCGATCTAACTGAGCTAACCTAAGCTACGAGTAACATCGTGACAACTTAAGGCTAAATAAATGCCATTTTTTTTCTGCAGACACTTCGTCCGCGCTTATTTCTGCTTTTTTTTTTTCATTTACTATGTCAGAAATCGTAATTGTGAGCAACTATTGTTATTATATTTCTTAACTATTTAAAATCCGATTTTTAACTGAGATTATTGACGTTATGGCGGCTATGGCTATAATAATATTTAATATTTGTTTTTGTGTGAAACTATTGATTATATTACTCGGACCTCTCCCAACTTACGGCTATATTCATCTCGGTTAAAAAGATTGATGAGAACTGTAACTTCCTATTATTTAACATCTACTAGTTTTACTCTCGGTTTCGCTCGCAGTAATGTAGGTTTTGACAATAAAATAATAGTCTATGTTACTCACCGATAACGTAGCTTTCTATAGGGAAAAGATTTTTTTAAATCTGTCAAATATACTTTATCCATTAAAATCAAATCAAATCTTACCTCTTTATGATAGTATATAGTATAGATAAACTATTGAGAATTGATTGCCTTTTGATATTAGGCATTGATTTATTTTCGATAGTTTTTAGATTACAATTAAAGCATAATTTTACAGATTTTGTACAAAAAAATTATTCGTCAGCGATATAATAAAGAAAGTTATGTTTTTTTAAATCACAAATGTAAATTTATGCTACAAACTTTGACGTAACAAAATGTCGACTTCTAAAGAAGTTAGACTTATAGGTTCCGAAGTCAATGACCAAATAATCTATTCATAGTATTGAAACTGTGAGAATTATTCACTCGCGGCCTCTGCTAACAAATCTAAAACAATAAGATTTTTGTTTTCCTGAATTTACTAGCTAATCACATGGAACTAAAAACTTTAGTTACATTTTTTTACGTTAAACCAGTCACACGATTTTAATATTGAAGGTCGACCGGTAATCGCGTCACCATCGGTTTATACAAAAAAAATATTCAAGAAGCTTAAATTAAATACTTCTAGAATGGTTCACGATAAAAATATTATTTTCATGTTTAATCTTTCTAGAATAATTTACAGACGATCCATTCATCTATTCAAGCGAACATTGAAATGTATTGTGATCGTAATATTCAATCACAAAACCTAATAAGAGTAATGACGTGTCTATTGATTGAAATTATATTTAGCATCGCGTTATGACTCTCGTGGTTTTGGAGATTCATTTAATTCTCTTTTCATTTGTATTAAGCCATTGTAATATCAAACGGCTTGTTCTCAAACATTTTATTAATTACTAACTGTGCCCGCGTCTTCGTCCGCGTAGAACCTTATGTAAAAATAGTGATTAATAAAGTTATCTGAATGTATTACGTCCATTTATTTATCTACTTTTCTCGCGTACTAACGCCGCGTCGTCATTAAAATTACAATAACTTTTGATAGAGTTGACCGATTTTAATGAAACAAAAACTAAGTTACTCCTGAGGATATGCTTTATGGTATATGGTATGAGACATTTTAAGAAATGATTGAAATGTATTTTATTACTTATTGCTAAACAGTTGCAACAGTTTTTTTTCACGAAATTTGAAAAAGTACAGACACGTAAGATTTGCATTTTTATTATATTTATAGATAAAGGCGATAAACCGAGTTACGTACGCGTTACGAAACAGTATTGAGTGTGTAAAGGGTTAAAATATGTACTGGTTTATATATTATAGATAATTTAATTTTAAAGTAAAATTACGATTTTAGGGCGGTATCCACGGAAGAGTGTCCGCTACTGGCAGAGGTGTGTTCCACGGCTTGGAAAACTTTATCAACGAGGCCAACTACATGAGCATGATCGGTAAGTAGGTAGCGAGTTAGAACAATGACTTTGATTACGATGTTTATTAT
The DNA here is from genome assembly GCA_036509395.1 of Antheraea yamamai. Lineage (NCBI taxonomy): Eukaryota > Metazoa > Arthropoda > Insecta > Lepidoptera > Saturniidae > Antheraea > Antheraea yamamai. Next base: position 9,883,984 of record AP028429.1, read on the forward strand.
CCGGTTATATTTTAGAATTCAGTAGAATTCAGTGACCTTAATAACAGACATTTATCATTTTACTTTTTGAAGTGAAACTTATGGCACGGTAGGGAAAAATTTGCGTTACGCGATACACGTAAGGTAGGTATGTATTTATGTGCATGTGTTTATCCAAATGAGTAAATGTATAGTTAAGTATTTATACTTCGGGACTTGGTATATAGTATATATCTTATGAGCATTCTAATAGATATATACTTTAATACATATAACCCAGAGAAGTTTCACTTCTTACGTATGTACACATTGATACACGCACTACTTTTTTATTTCGATTTTTTTGTGTCGGATTAAACTTTACCGCGAAGCGTTGATGGGTCAGTGGTAATGTTTATGGACACACCGTCGTTCAACAAAGAATCGAATTCCTTCAACGAGCCTAAGTTTTCGATGAAGGAAAACATCCTGATGTAACCATAGCATGGTCTTCGGGCTTTCTCTATTGCTTTGACTTAAAAATCTGTAGCCAATTTTCGATAGTTTTTAGGAACTCAGGTAACGTTGCGATCAGACGATAAAACCTATAAACAAGTTAGAAAAAATCTTCCCGATATTTAGTAGTCGATTTTAGAAGTACAGTTTTCGAAGAAGAACAGGTTTAAAGGGTATCTTTGGTATAGCAACATCCAATTTTATTGTAAATTGTAAATAGATTAGTTAGTGTAGCAACAACAGTAAATATTACTTGTAACCATGACGAAGCATCAAACCCATTCGCCTACGCACACAGAGCTGTCATTCTTAATTTCTTAAACTATTTTTATTCACATATCTTCAATTTGAATGTCTGTGTACTAAACATGCTGATATATCAATGCTGAATGCCGTCGTGTAATTTTTGGACAATTGTTGAAGTGAAACTTCTTTATCGGCGTTGGAAAAAATTTACCGTCACATTTTTCCGTTACGCGCCATCTTGTTTGTATTCATGTCTATGATAATAAAATCCCTTTGTTTAAACTTTATCTAATTAAACTTTATTTTTTAATATATTAATGAAATTGTTTACCATAAAGAAAGAAAGGGTTTTTTTTTTTTTTAACCAATTTCTGGAAAGTTGCATATAGATCATTTTGCGAAAAATAAGGCCTTAAACAAGTTTCACTTCTTACGTGTGTACACTAGTACACGCACACATTTTTTTTATATATCAGTTTCTCTACCATATGTTTTGTATCATTTCACAATTTGTAACAATGACACAATAATGAAATATCCGTTGTTCGTAACGTCAATTTTTAGTATGAGCAAGTGCTTTCCTTTTCATGCCTATGGGTTGTTGCATAATGAAATGCAAATAAAAAATAGCATGAAAATCCGTTCAGATTGGTTTTTGATTTATTGCGAACACACAGACAGACGTGGCAGACGATTTTATTTTATGATATGTAGAGTGATGAATTTATAAAAGGTAACAATCAAATAACTGTTTATTGTATGTAAGCGTAATGTTCTTTGACAAAAGTCGTCGCCGATGCATTTTTATAGTTATAAAAGCACCTCGTATACTCGGATACTGAAAAAAATGAGTTTGAAACATAATTGAAAAAAAAAACAATCTTTTAATCTAACTCTCTTGATCAGTTACCGCATCGCACAGTAGTTGGTATGTATAATAGACGAGCGGGCCCGGCAGACGTTGTCCCGCCCTTATTATGAAGAAATCCTTGACAAATTATATTCTAAATCGTTCCTCATTAATCACTCTATCCACCGGTGAAAACCGCATGAAAATCCGTTCGGTAGTTTTTGAGTTTATCGCGAACAGACAGACAGACAGACGCGGTAGGGGACTTTGTTTTATACTATGTAATGAAGCCGTAAAAAAATATGGACTTGTAATTTTCGAAAATTAGCGTGCCTCCATAAAAGAAGTACCAAGAAAGTCTGACTTACTGTATGTTATTACTTTATGTAACCTTGAGCACTTCCATCAGGTACAACTCCTGGCTGGGGCGGGAAGACGTTCATAGTCCAAGGTTTCGGTAACGTCGGTCTACATACTTGCCGGTATTTGGTCCGCGCGGGTGCTACTTGCATCGGAGTTATAGAGCACGACGGTGCCATCTACAACCCTGATGGTATCGACCCTAAGGTGAGATCATTTTATTATAATTATAGACATCTTTTTTTAAAAAAGAAATACTTCAATAGGCGTTGAACACTTGCTTAAAAAAAGTTTGATCACAAAAAAGTGTTCAACCTTTGTTTAGAGGCGGATACTGTTTATATATAAGCATTGTCTAACTAGACAGTTCTTATTTTATTGTTGTAGTTTATTGTATTCCTCTTCTCTGGTAAAAGACGTTTCATAGTAAACTATAGATTTAACTATTATTAAACATTCTAAATCAGATGTTTAGCTAGAGACTGCTCGGATACTATATTGTAATAAAGTATTTTAAACGTGTGTTCAATAAGGTATACATTTGTAGACCGTGTTTAGTAAAAGCCGTGTTAGCCGCATGTTCAGTTTTGTTATTGTAATAAAACCGTATCCGTGTTATTACAAAAAAGTTAAATACGTATTGAATACTTGCTTGAAAAAAGTTTGGGTACTTACGTATTAAATGCACGTATTGCTTTTAAAGCAAGTATTCTATACGCATTAAACTTTTTTGTAATTAAACACGGTACATGTTTTAGCGTCTGAACATAATCTCGTCTGATGTTAAATGGCGATGTTTATTCTGAGACTAAACACGCTAAACTTAAAGAGAAACTGGCTCTTAAGTGCAGTTGCCCGAATACACCGACAGGTGCGTGGCGACAGATTTTCAACTTATACTTGTATTGTTTGTATATCTGTACGCCATTTTGTTATTATAAAATGTTTTCTCATTAGAAGTGATGAGCTTACATTTGATGGCATAGGGAACGGAGATGGGATTCAAACGCTAACATTTACAATGTTTACTTCATTTTTTTTATTCGTAAAGAAAATTGCTAGCTATTTAGCAACAATTATGACAATGCTTACGTAAGTCAGGGGTGAGGGATTTGCTGAGTTTTGCTGACAAGGCTGATGGACGGGTCAATATGAGTAAAATTGTTTACATAATGATTTAACGGGCCTTAAGTTTACAAATTGATCTATTAAATCAATTTACCGATTATTCTCTTGTAAAGTCTGTGGGAAGTACACATTTATTTTAAGAGTGAACTTTAAAACTTGCCTTAGCAACAGAATAATTACTTAAAATGTATATATATGCTGATTATTATAATATGTTAAATATATAGACTAGTGGACAGGCAAATTTATTAACAATTTATCGACAGTCTTTGCACGTTAACCAATTAGCTATTTTACCGTCGATACTTGTATATTAATAGTAAGTAAAACAACGATAAATTATCTATTTAAGTATAGGTAGTTAAAATGGTAGTGGTTGGAAAAATAGTGTTCTTAAATCTTGATAACAGACATGCAATGTCACACTTGGACGTTATCAGAAAGAATAGTAACTACTATTTGCTTATCCGCCTAGGTATATTACGTAAAAATAAAGAAAATGAGTCGTATAAAATCAATAAGCCACAAAGTATAACCGATTATTATTTTACAATTGAAAAGTAAAATCATCAATTAGTAGTCTCTGCCCGCGACTTCGTCCACTTGGAATAGTTACTTTGGGCTAACGCTAACACGCAGCGGAAGCTCTCAAGAGGAAAAAAAACCCCGATTTTGAAACATTCTTCATTAGTGCTCCGCTCCTGTTTTTGAAACATTCTTCATTAGTGCTCCGCTCCTGTTGGTCTTAGCGTGATGGTATATAGCCTATAACCTTCCTCGTTAAATGAGCTATATAACACTGAAAGAATTTTTCAAATCGGATCAGTAGTTCCCGAGATTACCCCCTACAACGTCACAAACTCATAAACTTTACCTCTTTATAATATTAGTATAGAAGTATAGATAATTGAATCCATAAGATCATTATGGTGTATATTATGACACATAACTATAACACATCTCTGATTCATTTCAATTATCAAGTATGCTTACGTAAGGTTTGGGATAATTAAATTTACCAAATCTCTCGTAATTACTTGCGAGTTTAAAAAAACGGTATACAAGTAAATATTACTGACGTAATCGTCGTACAGATCGTTCGCCCCCCATATCATCAAAAATAAACAAAAACGTCTCATCCCCCTTTGGTGCCTTACGTAATACCTAGAAGGCCCCTTTGGGTAAATTTAATCTAATCAGAGTCTTTCTGTATTTTCACATACCTATCTATCTCGTTTTTACCACCTCTCTTTGGATATCATTTTCCTATTTTGTTGCTTTTGATTTTATGCAAATTATATAATAATTATAATAGTTGTATTAAAAAATCTGTTAGCAAAATATCAGAAATAATAAACTTGTTTATAATGATTATTCTTCGCCTACTAAAATATCTGTTCAGGCATTCATTATATGTATTCATAGTATCTGTTTAATAATTCAGCCGTATACATTTAAAAGCGAAAAGTAGGGAAGTGGAAATAACATTTCAACGTACATTTCATATACTCGACACAATTTTTTTAAAATTAATTTTGTCAATTTTCATTGGTTTAAAATCATCAATATATGATAATAAATTATTTGGTATGGTTATCAATGGGAATAATTAAATTTATGTTTTTTTTTATTTATTAGTCAGAGGTATTTTTGTCTACTTTGGTTTTATATAAGTTAATTGACAATAACATAAAAAAACGATTAATAATGACAATTCACTTTATAATCGACGATTAAAAACGTAATCATGCAAATCTTGTGTTCATTTTCATATATTTACATAAACTAGAATGCATTATATGTAGGCACAAGGTTGTGTGGCAAAATCTAACTTGTAAATTGTTTGGTTTAGATTATAAACTCTTTTTCAGTGAAATAGTATGTCAAGGGTTTATTTACTTAGTTTATGTTATTAATCCAGGGTCTGGAAGACTACAGAATCGAGAACGGAACAGTTGTCGGCTTCCCCGGTGCGAAACCCTATGAGGGTGAGAACATGTTGTATGAGAAGTGTGACATACTTGTTCCCGCTGCTGTTGAACAGGTCATCCACAAGGAAAACGCACATAGAATTCAGGCTAAGGTAAAATTTTAAAATTTGTATTCATTTCAAAACAACAGACAAAATTATTTTAACTCCAGTGCCACGGACCTACATAGTTGGTTCATTTTCGCTATATCCACAGCTATATCCATGGGCATTCATAGATACTAAGGCCCTATGTTGTGGGTTCAGTAGTAAAATATGATGACATAACATGTGACCTATGAAGACTAGATAAATAGTAGAAAATGTTAAAAAGCATATAGCTTTTTAATTTTGGTCTGAAGAGGAAACCATTTTCTAATAGTATCAAGAAATAGAGATGACACCTTGCAGTATTTTAATTTAAGGATCACGTCCCTTATGTCAATTGTTCTGTATCAAATTTTTCTTCATAGTTAGTTGTAGCTGTAGTAGTTAGTAGTCAGTCGAAAACTGACATAATTAATTTTTTATATACTCCCACCATAAACTCTTTTAAGAATAGTTTGGACCACGAAGATATCTCCAAGTTATTTGATACACACGCATCAGCTTATTATACTACTTTTTAGTAATTCTAACCAAAGTAACATCAATATTAACATAGCGGTTTATTGAAGTTTTTGCATTTTTATGTATGAATATAAAAACTTATTTTTCAGCTACACATACTTTTTTTTATTTAAGGAACTATGTGAGCTAGAATTATATTAGCAGAATAGTCTATCCTTGTCGTATGTATGTTCATCAGTATAATTTGTTTCTCACGACATTGTATAGATCATTGCTGAAGCGGCCAACGGTCCCACGACACCAGCCGCAGACAAGATCCTCATCGACCGCAACATACTAGTCATCCCGGACTTGTACATTAACGCTGGAGGTGTCACCGTCTCCTTCTTCGAATGGCTCAAGAACCTTAACCACGTCTCTTACGGACGTCTTACATTCAAATACGAACGTGAATCTAACCACCACTTGCTGGGTAAGATATTTGCATATATTTTATTGAAGTGAAACCTCTTTATGCATGCTTGACTTGGGGAGTAAGCTGGTGAATGCGTGACGAGAGCGTTACGAAAACGTGTTATCGGGCGAGGCGGACGGAAGTTGAGAGGAAGATATACGTTAGTGAAGATAGAGAGAGAGAGAATTACGTTTCGTATTATCAATGAAAACCCATAATAAATTTTAATGTTTGTAGAAAATTAATATATGTATATGCATATACATGTTTAAACATATATATATATATATATACATTCATATAGATGAGATGGAGCTAAAGAAGTTTTACTACATTCGTTTTTTTATGTCTTTGTATTTTAATCGCTTGCTCTTTTTTAAACAAATAAACGGATTTGCATTGTACAAGCTATTAACGTATAAAAGTGTATGTAAAGTTGTGAAGTGTGTTATCATCGTCTATCTTTTTGTCTTAACGTAAAGTCAAACTCCTGTGAATAATTACAATGACGCACACACGAAAATAAATAAATACATAACGTAAAGCATGTGGGTAATTAATGTGTAGTAAACACAGTGTGTTTCAAAAACAACGGTGACTGCAGCAAAGTAAACACAGTATATTTCGAAAATAATGGTGACTGCAGTTAAGTAAGCACAGTGTATCGTAAAAACAATATTGACTACAGTACAGTAAACACAGTATTTTTCGAAAATAATGGTGATTGCAGCAAAGTAAATACAGTATATTTCGAAAACAATGGTGGCTGCAGCAAAGTAAACACAGTATATTTCGAAAACAATGGTGATTGCAGCAAAGTAAACACAGTATTTTTCAAAAACAATGGTGACTGAAGTTAAGTAAGTACAGTGTATCGTAAAAACAATATTGACTACAGTACAGTAAACACAGTATTTTTCGAAAACAATGGTGACTGCAGCTAAGTAAGCACAGTACATTTCGAAAATAATATTGACCACCGAGAGATCTGAAGTCTATTGTTCACTGTCATACAGTCCTGCAGGCCACTCATTAGCTGGATATTCACTGACTGACCTTGAAATGCGACAAACTATATTTGTACAATTCTTTCATTATTGGAAAGAGACTATTCTCAATGGGGGGTCTCATTTAATTTCATTGTTATTCGACCTTGGATTTTGCAGATATACCAGGGAATACTTCAAAGTTGAGTAGGAAATATATAATGATTGGGATATTGATAGATTTCTGACAATCGAAGACTAGGTAGTTAGTAATCTCTGGACGTAGATGTTCTGGTGCATTTTACGAGTCGATGTTTTTGAATTCGGTTTCTTCTTTTATTATTATTTTGTTGTATACCTTTATATACATTATGACTTAGGCTTCACAAATGTATAATATCAAATAATTCGATTTCTATTATTTAATTCATGAAAGCTTGCTATCTAAGTGAGAACTGCATCTATGTAATAATAAATGTTTGGAATATGTTAATATATTACTGTTGGAATGTTTAACACAGAATCTGTGCAAGAGTCTCTGGAGAGGCGTTTCGGACGTGTCGGTGGTCGCATTCCAGTGACTCCCTCTGAATCTTTCCAGAAGAGGATTCATGGTGCTTCCGAAAAAGATATTGTACACTCTGGTCTTGACTACACTATGGAACGTTCAGCTAGGGTGAGTGCCACTAATGGGAACATGTAGCACCAATAACAACTAATACCCAATTAATTAATTTTATTTCTCATTACTACATATAATAATACTAATAATAAGTAATATTTATGTATTTTTATGTCTTTCCTATTTTATATTACTATGATTTTGTAATTTTTTTTTTATCGAACTGAGTCTGCTATTGGCCTAGGAAGGCCTTAACAGCTTCACCGGACTACCTTTTGAAATGTATTTAAGGGTTATGATTGATGAGTGAATGATTAATGTTATTTATTATTTTCCAATCACTTTTGCTATGAAATCAATTAGTTATTTTAATATTTCCTTTATTTCTAGGCTATCATGAAGACCGCCATGCAATTCAACCTGGGCTTAGATCTGAGAACTGCCGCGTACGCAAATTCCATCGACAAGATATTCAACACATACGCAGACGCCGGCCTCGCCTTCTAAACACTCATTTAGATAAAGCAAAGTATTGTCTGCATTTTATAGACTTTCTTCTTAGTCCCTATGCACATAAGCGTAACAATTAAGACATTATAATCACAGTATTTTTTTTTTGTTAAAATCATGGCTTTTTAAAATGTATCTTTAAGGGAATCGTATAAGTGAAAATATAATTTTCGGAAAACTGTATTATCTTGATTTTTTAAGTAATAGCGGTTTCATTGTTATTGATTCTTTTGTTTTATATTAATATAATATTCCGAAACTTTCGTTATTTTTATTTGACTTAACCTACCTAATTTAAAAATGAAAAACAGTTAATAGAATTATATGATACTGTAACTACATTTTGTGTAAGCGAAAATACGGTCACTTTTTAAATTGTGGCAAAATAAAATACGTCGTCAATTTCCAGTCATTTTTTTCAAATATTAAAATTTAATATTAAATTTTGTTATTATTATTATTTTATTTAATATTAAAACCAAAACGAGAAAATAAATTGATTAATTACTAGCTAATAGCGACGAATTATTATTTTAAAAATATATTTTATGCACAGAGGAAAAATCATAGCACCACATCGCTTGCCCCAATTCTCCATAAAAACTGAAAAGAAAGCATTGAAGAATGCGTAGTGATTGTAAAAACAATATTTTCTTAAAACTTTAATAACTCGATGTTAAATAAAGCTCTCGTGGTATTCTTTTTTAGATAAGGACCAAGTGTTCAAGACATACAACAAGTGTTGCTTGAAATCTATCGAATGGTATTAATTTTATTTATATAGGATTATTATAATGTAAATAGATATTCTAGTGAAGACAGACCTTATTTCTAACACCTGAGTGTGTTAAGTAACAGGGTAGTAAAACTTAAAAGTAAGTTGCAGGTAAATAGAACACACTCACTCTCCCTTTATGCCTTATAATCTATAAGGCATTTGTTTTTTTTAAATTCGAAACGATAGCATTTGGTAAAATATAAGAAGACTTACAATATTGGAATGATTTTATAATAACTTGCAATACAAAAATTACAAGTTTAAGTTGTGCCCACTTACACACGTTTACCTCATTTTACGGTACTCTATTAAAAACAGTAAAACCTTTTCACATTGTCTTGGCAACTACAGACTGCTGAGAGGATATTACGCTGGCAACCTTTCACTCTATGACAAGTTTTTGGCGGAACCTGTTTGTTCCCTCATATAGGTTTTTTGTATTACATATATATATGTAGCGGGCTGATCATTAAGGCCTTCACAGTGGTGTTAATAAAATAAAGGCTACGTTGCGAATTTAATATTTTATTGTAACATCTACATGGACACGGGCACAATTGGGCATGTTCGTATTGATGGAATAAAGATCTTCTCTTTCTTCCGTGTTCATATTACACCTGTATCTTATGCGCTCCATATGTATTTGTTCTTTAATCTGTGGCCTAAGGATTTTAAACTATGATTAACTTCCTTAACGTTTTTTTTTGGCGGGATTCTGGTCTGTCGTGTACTGATCGTTGTGTGAATCCACTGATTGTATATTTTATTCATAATCTTGTGTTATTTGACTCTATATTTTGTAAAATTGGTGTTGTTTTACATAATATAGTTCGGCTATTGTGCATAAGTGAAGCGAATGGAAAATAATACCACAGAAAAAAACTCGGAAGAACTCCCTGGAAAGTTCTAACAAGAGAGATACTGTCTTGTTGGAACATTAAAATTATTCACACGACACTTATTGTGTAAAATATTTTGTAATCTCCATTGAAACAAAACATTGACACTGGCAAGTGCTTCTGCAGCGCCAAAACAAGAAAAAGAAGAAGAACTTTCTTAACTACAAGATTTTACAAAATTTTAAACCTTATACACGAATCAACTCCGGCCTAAAATTTTCTCTTTAAGTCTTTTTTTCAGAACCTTTGCGCTCTATCATGTTACAACTACTTATTTATTAAAGGACAGCTAGTGGCCAATGTACCACACATTAATTGACGCTATATGTGAATAATTTATAGGCCAATTGGTCTTTAAAAGCTGCCACAGCATGCTATGCATGGTAAACAAACTAAATCAAAACACTACAAAAATAAACACAATATAAACTTAAATAATAACAAATAATCCTAGGCAGCTAATATAGTCGAAATATTATGATAAAATAGAATGAAAATGTTCAGTAACAAGAATAGAAAATACAATATCAAAAACGGAAACATAGTAAAGTTATTGTTTATAAATTGTTAGGAAGTAAAATTTATGTCTCTCAGTAACAATAATGCTTTTTCCTTGAAAGTGCACAACGAATTACCAAAGATATCCAATTCATTTACAGATATACAGATTACTCAGTCTTGATACAGGTGCATTTAACCCAATATTAGTTCTTATGGTTGGAGTATTAATTAAGTAAATTGATGGGGTGCCTTGGGAAGTATGCGGTGTATTAAAGGAGAACTTTTATAGGAACTGTGGACAGACGGTTATACCATGCAATGTTTTATAAAGGAAAATAAGATCAATCAGTTATCTTCGAGTGGTTAAGGAGTCAATTTCAAAGAATTTTAGGTTGCCGATATAAGAATATTTACGTTTACTCCTATACGATGTATAGGCCATGTGACGGACAAATCTCTTTTGTAACGATTCAATTCGCTCTTGATGTTTTTTATACAGTGGGTACCATACTACACTACAGTATTCTAAAGTATTTTTACAAAGGTATTGAATAATGTACTTTTAGTTTTGTGATGTTTAAAGCCTTTGCAGTTTCTTATAATAAACCCCAACGTTTTAGATGCTTTGGATATTATTTCGTTGACGTGAAGTATGGATGATAGCTTAGAATCGAAATATACACCCAAGTCCGTTATGTAGTCGACTTCTTTGAGGGCTGTACTGCATACGGTTTAACGGGATGGTATAACCTGACGGTTTCTGGTGAATTTTACATGGTAACATTTTTCAGCATTTAACACCATTCTTTATTACACCATTACTAGTAAGTACATATGGGCGCGCGACCATACAGCCATCTGGTGTCAATGTAAGCAAGTAACAAATTAAATCAAAGCTTTATTATCTGTAGTGCCATCTATCGGAACTTAGATAGCAGGAAATATTATTAGCAACTTCTTGTTATAAAGTAAATAAAATATAGAAAAGTACGAACAGATTACTATGATAAGTAACGAATTAAATTAATTAGATTTAATAAAAGTTTTGGTTATGTTTAATTGTAATCTAATATTGTTTTAAGAATTTTAAAATAGAAATATGATTTATTTTTGCCATAAATGTATTAAATGCGACATTTCCGGTGTATTTTTTATTATAATTATTTGTGAATAAGCTAATTAAGATATATTTCAGCTTTTAATGAAGATTTAAAATAATTGCAATATTATTATTTATTTTATATTGTTTTGTAAACCGTTGATATTAATTATGTTTGTAATAAAGAAAATATGTTATTATTGAAAAATAAGATATGGCGGAGTTGGTGTGAGTTACAAACGGGCAATAAGAAATTAAGTTAAGAAAAACATTCTTTGTACGATCATTGTAGAGTGGTGCTGTAAAAGAAAATATAATTAATTTGTTTTTCATTAATGGTATCATTTTTATGATGGATCCTGGGGAGAATTCTGGTATGGCGCCGACATACACTACTTCGTCAGTGAATCAATGTCACGTTGCAGATTAATACAGTCTTCATTTATACTGATGACTTTGACTAATTTTAAGTCGTCCGCAAATAAAAAGGGCTGGCTATGCGTCAAGGAATCAACCATGTCGTTAATGAAAACATTAAAAAGCCATGACCCCAGATGGGATCCTTAAGGAACTCCAAAATATTGTAACTTTCAGAACTGAAGCCTTTAACGACTACAAATTAGGTTCTATTACTTAGATAAGAGTCAAACCAGCTAATGAGAGGACCCCCAAGGCCTATTGCATCTAATTTCCTTAATAATATTTGGTAATTAACTTTATCGAAAGCCTTAGAGAAATCGGCGAATATAACATCAATTTGGTTCCGGTTGTCAATAGCAGACATCAGGTAGTCACAGTAGCTTGTTAAGTTAGTGCAACAGGAACGTGCCTTGATGAAACCATGTTGGTGGTGGATGAAGATATGCTTCGTGTGAGTTTGAAAGGTTGATACCATTATTGCTTCAAAAATCTTGGCAAAGAGTGGGAGTATTGATAAAGGTCTACAGTTGATCATATCTCCTGCATCACCACCCTTAAATATTGGAGTGACTTTAGCAACCTTCCACATCGCAGGGAACATACCCATATTTAAGGACTTGCTATATAATAAGAATAAAAGCAAATAGAGAGATTTATAACATTTAGATATAACTACTTTATTTTTACCTACAAATAAGCTGACATGATAACACTGAACTTTATTTTTTAGTTATGTAATTTATTCTCAAATATAAATATTTATTTAATTCTACTTACTTTGGAATCTCATGTTCTTAAACACAATTATCCATTTTGTTTCTACATGTTACTCGAACTATTTTAGAATCTTTTAAGTAAACTGGTGGCGCGGAGCCAGGTTTACATATTTATTAACATACCTTGAGAGTTTTTGGCGGGATCTTGGTCTGCCATGTAGTGGATTTTATTTTTTATTCATAATCTTGTGTTACTTGACTCTATATTGTGTAAAATTGGTGGTGTTTTATGTGATATAGTTTGTTTATTGTGCATAAGTGAAGTGAATGTAAAATAATGCCACGGACCATGAATTCTGAGATGCCACAAAAATTCCATGGAAGGTTCTAACAAGATGGCCACCATCTTGTTAGTTCATTGAAATTATATCAAGAAACTTGTAATATTGATACTCACTTGACAATGGCAGTAATCGTCTGACTGGTAATAGAAGACTGGTTGCCAAAATGGAATAGAAGAAGAACTTGAAATACTATTAACTACTCGACAATGGTATTCATTGAAATTATATCAAGAAACTTGTAATATCGATACTCACTTGACAATGGCGATGATGGTCTACTAGAAGACTGGTTGCCGAAAATGGAATAGAAGAAGAACTTGTAATACTATTAAGTACTCGACAATGGCAGTAATAATCTAAAAGATTGGTTGCCAAAAATAAAGTAAAAAAAAAAATATACCTTGACGCTGAACTATAAGAAGAAAATTACCAATCGAGTATGTGTAAAAAAATTAAAATAGAAAGCATTTAGAAGCATATTTATATAGTTGAAGTCAAATTTCTGGTTATTCAAGTAAAACTGTTTAAAAAAATATATGAACCTAGTTTAACTCGCAACCAAAGACAATTTATTTTTCAATTATTTGGAACGCTGCCAATTACGTGGTTTCATATTAGCGTGTAATGTCAAATAACGTTTGTCAATCGATGCTATTGCGAATTTTCCGATTTTTTATACGATCTAAAGAATAATACATGTAAAAATGTTAAATGCATTGATTATAGTTACCATATTAATTTCAATATTCAATGGAATATTCACTAAAAGTGTTGAACTTACGTTTGAACTACCTGATAGTGCCGAAGAATGTTTTTACGAAGATATAAAAATTAAGAATACCTCTGCTTCCCTGGAATATCAAGTAAACATCCCTAATATTTTAATATTTACATCTAAACATTATAGCATCCTATATATGTACAATATTGTGCAACTTACAATCGAATATAACCTCAGTTTCGAAGTAACTGTAATTACCTTTTATTTTTCGTTAACTAGCTTGAGTTTCTTTTAGGTGATCACTGGAGGTCAATATGACGTAGATGTTAAGATCGAAGCACCAAATAAACAAATTATTTACCAACAACAAAAAATGCAATATGATTCCCACCAATTTACAGCCCACCAAACAGGTAATTATAATGTGTTAATATTCCGGTATATATCGGCATGGATTCTACATTGAATCAATAATATACTAAATGAATAAGTTTTGTTATTTCAAAGGGCTGTCTTATGAGAGTACACTCTACCAATAACAAAGTTAATACTAGTAATCACTTTGATGTCTACTAGTATTAAAAATGACAAATTACTTGTGTTAATAGTAACAAATTTATACTTCGTTGAGAAACAAGACTTTAAAATAAATAAAAATACTATTATTTAACATTTTATTAATATAAATAATATCAACTTTAACTTTTTAATAATGGTGTCTATGAGCTGATATACTTTTTCTTATCATTTAAAACAAATAGCTGTTCAACATGTACAATAATTAAATAAATATTAACTCCTAATTATGTGTTAACTCTCATAATTATAAATGTTATTCTAAATTAGTTTGAATATCTGACAATGTGTAATTCTTTATGGTGTAAAAATTGGAATTAATAATGTCTCATTGTGATGTAATTATGTTATAAAATTGAAATGAATACCTTTTGTGGCACATTTTAATAATATGGCTTTGAATTACACAATACTATTGAACTTAAGGTGAAAAAAGTGTGTGTTAATTGTGGCATATTTGTAAAGCATAGTTTGATCTTTACCTGCATATCATCACTTTTTAGGTGGAAGTCTCTTATGCATGTATTTGCCATATACATAATTTCTAAAGACTCAGTTCCCCTAGATATAGCATAGTTTATACAAATGCACAACATCATCATCCTCAATAAAATATTAATGGTCAGAAGGTGATTTTTGTATGGTAGTAAAACTTTTCACTCGTCTAGATTCCAAATCTTATTTTTATTTGGTGGTTTTGCATGTATAGTATATATTTAGAATTAGATTAGAAATACATGGGAGAGAGACGTGGTTCAACACTCATTTAAAAACCTCTGTGAATTTGTAAAGGCCAGTCAGGTCAATAGCAAATAGTCAGTTTGAAAAAACATTTTTTTTCTCTTGGTTTGTCTTTTCCATCCAATAGATTTTGTTTATATTTTCGTTTTCTGTTGAATTTCTTCGACGCTTTTTCTGACTTTTTATGAAACTAAAGTATGTACATCACTTCACATGATGATTTCAAATGTTAGGTAAAGAGTCTGTTTCTGTATTCAATATATTATTGTCATACCACAAAAGTCATATGCCTTTATTATAAATCCATATTTTTATTATAAGACTAGCTGTGCCTACAACTATGTCAGCACGGAATTCAATATAAAAAATATTAATCAATTAAATCTATACAGCTAACTCTCGGGATACAATGTGGTATTAAAAACAACAATAATATATATATATCCAACATTAAACAAATATTTATTTTCAGGCATCTACAAAGTCTGTTTTAGCAACGAATTTAGTACATTTTCTCACAAACTTGTGTATATGGAACTGAATGTGGGGCCTGAGCTGCCGTTGCCTGGTGTTGGTGACCACGCCACTGTCTTAACACAGGTAATCTATAACATTTGTACAAATGGATTTCATATTCTAACGATCAATATGAGAGTGAAATATATAATAAGTAAATGTAAAGGATGCTAGAGGGTCATATTCTAGGTACATTTTTGAAAATGTTAAGTAAATTCTTAAGTATGGTTTAGTGACTTTCATTGAAAATAATCACTGATTTCAGTTGGAGACATCTGCCGAAGAAATTCACTCAGCTTTGAACAGAATCGTTGATCATCAAACTCATCATAGATTAAGAGAGGCTCAGAGCAGAAAGAGGGCTGAAGATCTCAATGAAAGAGTATTTTGGTGGTCAATGGGCGAGAGTCTCGCCATAGTGTGTGTAGCATTTGCTCAAGTTATGATTCTGAAAAACTTCTTTAGTGACAGACCTACATCATACAATAAATTTTAAAAATAGTAAATAAAATAAATTATTTATTAAAATTTCTTTGTGAAAATTAATCTCAATCATTTGACTTAATCCGAGTATAAAATAATTGATTAAAATAGCTTAAATTGTTAATAATGAGCACCAATATTTTACTATAAACCTTGTTGTGCCTGATATCTTTTATAAAATGTTATACTTCATGTTTAATATTACATATATTTGACAATTCATAATTGCATTAATAAATGAAATTAGAGACCTAGTTAAAAAAGGAAAAATGCTGCTTGTCTATTAACTATAAATAAATTAATGTCCTATTAAAAACTGATGTGTTCCATGAATACATATGTAAAAAAGATGTTTAGAAAATTTTAACCAAAGCACAGCAAATAATTTAATTTTATGTAAAAAGCAATGATTACAATCTGTACATACTGAATATGGCATTAAATATTTTTTAGATATATGTTTTATTGTCTACTTTTTTATATCTATTAATATCAACATATACATATCAAATAAGCATTTTGTAGCTTTACTGGAAATCTATATTGGTTAATCACATATTTACCTGTATCTTGTACATATAACATATAATAGATCACATCCAGCCATTTATATCTAATTGAAACATTTTTATAATTTCCTGCACCAGTACTTCCTTCATTATCTATTACACAGTATATATATCAAGTACATATTAAAATGCATCCTATTCTATACTATCACATAAATGAATATTCATTACAAATTATTCAGCCATTTGAGATTCATGAGAAACCTTGAAGAGTAAGTTGATGCAAGTAATATATATATATATATATCTGTATATAGATATAATATGCATCATCTAATGAGACCTAATAAAAAAATTACATGGAAAGCAGCCTTGCACTTTAGATGATGTAATTTTGTTTTCCTTTCCAATAAATTACTTAAAATTTAAGAAATAACACTACATTCAATAGTAATGCGATCTCTGCATCAACACTGGTGAAGGTTAAGGAGGTATAAAAAGAAACAAAGTAGATCATTACATTTTATAATTATGTTACAAATTTATTTGATATAATATTTTATTTTACATAACAGTTCTTATCAAGTAAAACATTAATTTTAAAATAGTACCAATAAAGCGAACACTCCATTAACTAAAGCACATGGATATGCAATTAGTGGTCTCTGCTCTGTATCACCTGACATTGTAACAAAAAGCCTGCTTGCTGATAGAGCTGACCAAATAACAGCTATTCCTGATAAACTGATCCCAATAGTTCCATCTAGGGATAGGAATATACCCAATCCAGCTAAAACGACCATTGGAAGCATGCAGTATCCAAGAACACTTGCAACACTCAGTATTGTAAATACTCCTTCACTGCGACTCATAAGAGCCAGCAAGAAATACATCAAGATAACTGACATGACTGAGAGGCCATACACATATCCAAAATGGGCTTTATTCCCTGAAAGGAAAAGGCATACTGCTAAAGCCAAGCAAAATGCTATTGGGCCAGCAATGTCTGTATCTCTCAGTAAAAAGTTTGCATCATCTGCTTTTGAATGTCCGTGAAAAGGGTTCAGTACGGCTAATGTTTTCTCTAATATTCTATCTGGGTAGATTTCAAGTTCGTCTAGTAGAGGTGGTTCATCAAATTCTAAACTTTCACCAGGAACATCCCCAGGTATTGGGGCCGGTGTGAATATATTCGGGTTATAGTATTGATTGTTGTTAGCAGGTATAGTGCCAGAAACGTCGAACGCAAAATCTTGTTGATCAGTCGGGAACGTCTGAAACTCTAACATTAATTTATTGGTTTGCAAAGAAAAAATATTCCACCACAAAGTACACCAATGTTTTATATCAAGTTACCTAAAGTTTGTGGTGCATCACCAAAGCTTGTATTGTCGTGTGGGTAACTCTGGCTATTATTTTGATTGTGCCAAGTAAAGTCATTTGGATTACTATAACTTGCCATCGCAATTTGCTAATGTATAAAATGAGCACTTATTATTAAATCACCAGTATAGTATAATTATATTCTCGTTCTATTTTATCATGTAATTTTTTCTCAAAACACAGTGATGTGTAATGATGTGACAGGACAATGACAACTGTTTTTGGTTCTCCAATATACAGATGTACTCTGTGGTTTGAGATACGTACATGGACTTATTATAAACTATATTATGTCTATGCATTTTACCTATACGGGCTTGCTATAAAAATATCGATATCTTTTCGCGGTAATTGTATTAGTGAAAACATAAATTATATTTTATGCCAAGAACCATACCGATGTTGTTATTGACTTAAATAATAAAGAACTAAAAAATAAGAAAACAGGCAACTTTGCTTAGTCAATGATATGATTTTGATTATGTGAGTAAACTTATAAAATAAATTGGAATCTCCTGAACAGAGACAATTCATTAAAACATGGTTTTGCATTATAATAGCGGCACACTATGGTGGCCGTTTTGATGTTTGTCCACTCATGAAGCCTTGTATATATTAATAACTAGATGTGAAGGCGCAAATCGATATTCTTTATTGTCAATAGGGCCTTGCAGTTAGCCCTAATATTTATTGAATGTATGTATGTATATAAAAAATCTTTTCACGTTTTCACTAGCAAAACAACAGTGCCGTTTGACAGTATCCTCAATGATTTATAATTATTAGTGTACTTATTTACAACACAATTTGACATGTATATCTTTCAAAATTAGAAATTATATAATATATATTTATAATTATATGTATAGTAGCGCTGGCGAGCACAACTACCACCTCCAGAAAACCCGCGTCAGGGCTTAATGCAAAGAAAGTAGCATCTGATTATATATTATTTTTAAATAAATGGACATCTAACATGACTATTGAGTATTGTGTCAAAACGGTCATGTTGCTTTTATAGATTGCCTTTATTCATAACGAATTTCTCATATCTTTTTATAATAAATATGGATTTGCATGAGTGAATGTTTAAGTAGGACATATTTTAGATATAGTTGTCAGATATAATATCCATGTTTTGATAATTATACAGCTCAGCTGTATTAAGCAAAATATGCTACAATTTCAAAGTCACCAATATCCATTAGATACTTTTTATTCTTCATATCAAACTCCTGACTTATAAAACATACATACAACGTAAATCGATACATTTGGCACCTTCGACATCTCTAACTCAGACATCAGTGTTGCTTAGTGTTGCTCCCTCTGGGTGTACCATAATGTAAGGTACTTTTTAGCCTAATTGTTATTTTATTGCAAGATGTAACTTACATCACTATTAAGGGTTTTGGCCATTTCTATTCGTATATTGTTACAAAATCTTATGAGATATTAAATTATATGAATTAAACACATGTCTCAATGTCTACTAGGTACAGACGTTCCGTTAATTTATAGTCAAGATTTTCAATTTAAATTGTGAAAATTCAAACTTGTGAAGATCATCTGAATCTAGCCAAAAAGTGGTAACAGTGGAGGTACTTCATCCGAATTGGTCAATGAAAAAATGGAAACTTCCCAAAATGCCGCTAGAGTACTTGCATCAAATTAACGACCTAAAAATGATTTACATTATAAATTAGCTCTTATTTTTACAATGGAAAATTAGCTTTTCGTGGTCTTTACTTATGTAAAATCAGTATATATCTGCTATATCATTTAGAACAAACTCGAAATGTAAACAAAATACGTAGTACTTTACTTATTAATAACGACAATGATTCCAAATCGGGTATTGCTATGAGAATAATTAAAAAGTACTTTCACTTTATCAACAGCTGATACTATTCAGTTTCCACATCATATATTCCAATTCCAATAAAATCGTCTGAATATATTATGCCCATTAATTATCTACTTTTCTCTCGTACTGAATTCCTGTGAGTGAACCAAAACTAAATGTTACTCGTCAATACGCTTTATGATCTTCTTGATGAGGTTTTATCGTGAACGCAGTACTTTAACAGTGATGCATGTTAAAATAAACAGATAGACATTTCTAAAAATGATTGAAATGTATTCTATTACTTATTCCATTTTTTTGCTTCCATTCCATGCTCGATACTGACAATCTTAGATTATTACCTCTGCAAAGGATCTAAAATTAATCGATATTTCTTGACAGTTTAATCGCCGCGTCGTCTGCAACTCGAATGTTATAGGGTACTGGTGTCCATTTGCAAAGTTTGTTACGTTTTCATACGTTATGAGCTATAAACCATTCCAGAGATCTCGGTGAAACATTTATAACAACTATTCTTTGACTAGAGTTTTCGTGATTTTAGTGGCAAGTTAGAAAGTCAGTTTGGTATGTCTGTGACCTATACACAGATTCATCTCTTCGCAAGGAACATGTAACTGTTCTATGTCAGCATTCTATCAGTCCATTCGACACGCGGCTGGCTTTCCATATACTGGGGGCATGGTCGGCTTTCGGAATTTTCCGAATGTTAAAAAAGTACTTGAATGTAGTACGAAGAATGACTCATTAGATAAAGTTAAAATAAATATATACACTTCCGTACACCACGGATTACATGTTACTTTTAAGTTAAACTATTGAATCTATACCTATTAATGTAATTGCTTTCTTTATCAAATTAACTTGTACATAATATACCACAATACATATCTATACCACAATACATATCTATATCTATACTAATATATAAAGCTGAAGACTTTGTTTGTTTGGTTGAACGCTAGGATGTCAGGAACTACCAGTCCGATTTGAGAAAACCCTTCGGTTTTAGATAGCTCATTTATCGAGGAAGGCTTTAGGCTATATATCATCACGCAAAGATCAACAGGAGCGGAGCACCAATGAAGAATGTTTCAAAATCGGGCACTTTTTTCCTTTTGAGAGATATCGTTAGCGTTAATATTATATACGTTGCCATGGTAACGTGGTAAGTTTCTATCGCAAACATTTTCAAAGTTTGTTTTCCTATTCAAAATTTGTTATCTATTACGTATTATAAAAATAAAGTTTGTGTACGTACAATTAAAATAACAACTTTTTGCTGAATGTATATGGCTAAAAATGTCCAAAAAATTTTTTTTTATATTTTGTCTGTTTGTTCCGGGTAATCTCCAAAACGGCTGGATCTATTTTAACGGGAATTTTACTGGCAGATAGCCGAAATTATAGCGGTTGATATATTGTACTTTATTTGTCAGCGGCTTCGTCCGCATTGCTATTTCCAAAATGGTTGGACCGATTTTCACAGGGTGTTCACTGGTAGATAGCAGACCTCATAAAAAGTAATTTAGGTTTTTTTTATTCGCCTTCGGCCGCAGTGCAATATCCGTAATGCTTGGACTGATTTTCATGGGGCTTTCACTGGCAGATAACTCACCTTATAAGAAGTAACTTAGACTATTTTATTTTGTTACTCAAGACTTCATCTGCAATATTCTACTATCTCCTAATCGGTTGGACCGACTTTCACGGGACTTTTACGGGCAGATAACTAGCGAGCTCGGAAGACGTTGTCCCGCCCCGATAATAAAAAGAAAACCTTGAAAAATTATACTTAAACCTTCCCCATGAATCATTCTATCTACTGGTGAAAACGGCATGAAAATCCGATCTGTAGTTTTTGACTTTATCGCAAACAGACAATCAGAAAGACCAGAGGACTTTGTTTTACACTATGAAGTGATGAACTGTTACCTGTGCATTCGTTCGTGTGAATTTAATAAAAATAGTTTGTTTACTATAAACAAGCGCGTGAGACATGCGCTGTACTGGACTCCAAGAATAAATGTATGTAATTTGAATTATATTATCATTTTGGTCAATTTGGCGGCCATTTTGTTTTATTTACCGCGTTTGCATCTACATAACTCAGTGATTATAGCAACGTATAAGAATAATACAATTATATCGACAATATGGGCATGTTTTGTCTATGTAATAAACAATTTAACACATATTGTTCGATAATGTATAGTTTAAAATTTTCATTACTTTCTTTTATAGTGTTAATGAGCACTGAGGGTGGTACATAGTAGGTTAAAGTTCCAGGTATGTTGCTGATGATAAATCCCATCCCATTCGATGGGATATTCGTATACACATATCTAATGTACACGTTACATGTTACAGTAGATGGCGTAATGTAAGATTGTAAGTAGGTGCGTATATTACCAAAATGCTTTTTCAAAAACATTTGTAACTATGACACCATAGTTATTTAATACATTTAAAAAAACACGTACGGAGCCGCGGGGGACAGCTAGTAAATGATAAATGTGGTGCCCTGTTAAATTAATATATTGTCTACTGTATTCGTAGAGCAGTAGCGTAGCTAGTCTTAGTGGGGTTCGGTATCAAATTTTTTGGGTGGCTTTTTACCATTTAACTACACTGGTGTAGCAGCGGCTAGGACCTAGAAACACTATCGTCATTTTCATATTTCGTCTATAAATTAATTATGAACCCCTTATTTATAAGGATTTCAGATTGTGCGTGTGTTTACGAATTTGTGCTTGCTCACACAGGTCGGAACCCTGTATCTCGGGGCCCGTTATCATTGATATGGCCGTATAGCTATGACCCTATCGTTGAGGTAAATATTTTAATTCTATTACCGAGTTAACCGTTGAATCAATTTTTTTCCGATACCTTAATCTCCACTGATATACTAAACACAATTTATACATAACCTAAGCCTAACCTGACCAATTTACAATTATTACAATATTTTTTATTGAGATGCTAAGAGTAGGTAATTTTTTGGGGCAAAGTTCATTAAAGCTTGCGATAAGAGTCGATTAATAGAAAACGACACGTAAGGAAATTGGTTATGACACTTCCCTGAGATTTTCTCTTTCTATTCTACGAGTTTCTGTGCGTGTCCGAATATTGAAATTCGAGCATAGATTCATCATGCGTTGGCGGTTGTATAACCCTAATTCTGAAATTTTTTGTATGAATATAAGGATAAGTAGGTAAAAGAAAAAACCAAGTGAATGTACTTCTTTATGTAAGAAAAGAAATAGTATGGCATAAGTACATGGTTATTTTATTGTTATAGTATATATTAGTTACTATATTTGTATATTATGGAATGATTGCTTTTTCAATAGATTATATTTATATTGTAGCGAAGTCGGGCAGAATTGGGCAAAGCCTTCAATTTTGCAACTGTATTCGTTTCGGCCAAGTTTATTACAAAGACGAAGTATCCGGCTTACAATTTTTTCCATAATTAGTAGATGTACCAAAACAGTGTTGCATTTGAAACACACGACTTTCATTAATGTCATGTTAAATTATTAATTATATGTACTTACAGAAAACGTTATCTTTAGCGCAACAATTAGATTGCTGCTTTAAAAAAGTCTTCATAAATTTGCTTGTGTATAACCTAGTTTCACGATTTATTTTTAGCCGAAGTTATTTTTAAATAGGTTTTCTTTTAATTATTATCGTCATTTTTTGTGTCTTTTTACTAGACTCGGAATTAACAAAAATAAATGACCGAAATATTAGTTTCGAAAACAATAAACGCCCAACTTCGTAAAACACGTCTTTCATAAGAGCAAAGCGATTGCATAAATAACTAAATATTGGATTTAAAATGACAGATTCATATTAGGTACCGGTCATAACAAAGTTTACGATAGTGCTCTTTGTATACTTATTACCAAAGTAAATTTGCGATTTTGAACTCTATACTTAGTCGTTTATGGGTTAATCTTGCTCTTTCGCGCTCGCAACCAAGTCGGGCGAAAATATAAAGGTCATTCAGACCAACGGCGTGTAGTCAGTTCGAAAAGAAAGAAAATCATATTTATTATATATTGTTGCTAAGAAAACTTTAAACTATATAAAAAGTAGCAAAACTAAAGGCCTCGGGTACCCAATTACGAGAGGAAGTAACTTAAATTTTCAAATTAAATTCTGAAATTGACTTACAATTGAAAAAATTGGGAAACTGTATTGAAAACTTTGATCTTTAATTTTTTTAACAATAGAGTTTTAAACCTGTAGACTGCAACATTAAGAAATTTTATACGAGATAATTCAGACGATTATCGTGTCATAGATAATTAGGATATTTTAATTACTGTACGTTGTTTCCCTAGTCTAGACACTCTAGACTAAATCGTATTCATAGAATATTTGTTTTGTCGAGGTACGCTAGAATCCGATAGGTGGCACTGTATACGTTATTACCAAATTCTAGATTATTTTTAAAGAAATAATTCACACACTATATCACTGTATGTTAGTATTTTGGCCAATTATCACCAAATCTGTACCCGATATGTTGGTGCTGTAATTATGCTAGTTTAAAGCCCTTCCAAAGAATTAATGTTAACGTAATGGAGAATTTTACGAATTACTATGACCATATTCAGAGATATGCTACTTCGACAAGTCGATACATAATTCGAAAAATTTTAAGTTACTTCCTAAATACAATACATATTACAATATTATACTATTTATAAAGTGGTGTTCTTCTATATCACTTTCAGTTAATTTAAATTTATTATTAATAGTATTGTTGATATTTATATGAGATACAATGATTGTTAGTGTTACATATATTAATCAATCGAGGTAGTAAACTGAATGTAAACTTGAAATAAAAAATGGTGGTCTGAAAAAAAATGTGAATTGATTTCAATTTGACATCATATGATATCTGAGTGGAAGTGTAAATTTAAATTAGACACAGTGACTCACTGAGTAGTGATATACTGTACTTTAAACTGGAGAAGAACTAAGATTTACTAAAACAAGTTAAAAAAGTAATTATATCACTTCAGGAATGTTATAGCATACGTCTTGACGTTTCACACGATTGACACGATTACTTTAAGCTTAGCTTTTCTGTATTTAAGCTACTGTCAATATTGATATTTTAATACGTAATTGATTATATATAGTTTAATAATTTTGTAATTTATTTATATTTCCTCTAGAGCAGCCATACTCAACCTGCGGCCCGCAGCCCGCCGGGTCTTTGTAGTTGGCCCATCCGATTATACTCTATTTTCAATTATTTTAAATTTCGTGGCCATTAGAAAACCTATGAGCACGCTGAATAAACTAAATAGATCCCAGAAAACCCGACCGCTATGCGTTCCTTATGTTATAAGGGTTATACCAAGATAGTTTTATTAGACAACCATTTTTCACTACAATAATACGTTGTTAATTTTAAATTACTTTTTTTTTATTTAATACCTAAATATTTGTAGTTTGTGACCCGCGACACCATGAGTGAAACGAGTTTGTGGGCCGTTTAAAAAAGGTTGAGTATCACTGATCTAGTGTATAGGTTCGTCATTTATCCAGAATGTTCGATTAATAAGAGGTGGAATGGGTTATCCCTCGTATTAGTTGTGCCCGAGATATATTGACTGTCTTAGTTAATAAGTATTTAATTAACCAGTTCGAATATAATATATACAGGAAGTTTATAAGCAGTCTATGATTTGGAATAGACAATGTGAATAGTTTTAATCGATTACTTGGTTCAATGTTTACATTAAGTTCACTTCCTTAGTAAAAAAAGAAAATAAATTGTCTACACGGTAGACAGGATTATAACATCGGATTAATTAAATCTAAATACGAACAGAGACATCGTTCAATGTAAAGTAACACAGAATAGTATGAACCTAAGTTTCTTTTCCCACCATATAACACCTACGAGCTTTAAAACCTTTTCACTTTAACTTAATATAAATAACAGAAACAACAACATTAATAAAGAAAAAAATCAATGAAACACAGTCTTCGCTGGAGTACGTACTTCAATCATTTGACAAATGAACATAAATAGACATTACACTCTTTCCATTATCTTATTTTCTCCGACGACAGTTTGATTTAATTTCTCTCGCATTTCATGGATTCGATTTGTCGATTCGATTATCGATACTAATGTAATGCAATTTGCATAAGGTAATCTTGTCTTGGATTATAGAAAAATTTATTTTTAAAGTTTTATTTAACTTAAAATATATGAAATAAGAAACGAAATAAAAAAAAATTTGCACATATTTTGAAAAAGCAATAATTGAAAATAATAAAAATATCAGATTACTTTATACCAGGTGTAAGGTTAGACACTCGCATTATTCTTTGATATGACACTTCATGGTCATATTTGATATATAAAATAATAATATTAAAACAAATACAAATAAACAACCAAGAAAACCTAAGTTAAAGTTTGTTCTAAGACTTTCAAAAGTATAGATACAAACGTGTAAATAAAATAATAAACCTAAGTGAAATGACCGGTGCAAAAAGCTACAATGGGCGACTCGGAGTTAATAACTTTCGATAATAAAATGGACAATAAACCCTTTTGCTTTGTTCCTGACGTTCCCTTTCAAGTGACAGTGAAATCACCCGATGGTCATTGACATTGTGTTTTAACATATACGCGTAGAGGATTTTGTATCATTTTCATATTTTTCTAGATAATGAGGTTAAATATTAAGCACCTATTTTTTAATTGATTTAGAACAAGACTCAAGTGCAAGGTGTCCTCTAGAAATATTGCTACTGTCTAAACAGTCCCCTGGTTTAGCACCTATAGTTTATAGTTGATGTTGAGAATAACGAATTACATAGTTATCTTTGAATGTAATTCCAAATATGCGCTGTATTTTTTTGTTTTAAAATATAACAGTTTTTGATGTGAAACATCTATAGTAGCGAGTAAACCTGATTTTGACATGGCGCGACGTGGCGACAAAAAACACGAACTTTGCATTATTAACGAAATACTCAAAAACATTTGTAACCCTATCTGTATAAACATAAAATTCAAATTGTTTTGTGGGTCACTCGTTATATTAGTATTACGCGGCACGCAGCGACTACCTAGCGCCCTTTGATAAGTACCGCCAAACTAACGGTTCCTGCGCATAGTTGAATTTTTGTATTTAATAAAAAATAATATTTATGTAATAAAATAAAAACAGTCATTATTTTATGGAACAAATTTGTAATGCTTTATCTTTTCATTGTGCTATAGCATTAATGTCGCGATTAATGCCGTAATCTGTTCTTTTAGGCATATAACTTATACAAAACAATTTCGATGTTTCACATCTGTCAGGCGTCCCGTGACGGCCCAATTTTTTTTTAATGTGGCATCAGTAATCGTTTTGTCGATTAGGAGAAGTTCCTTATTACATCACTCGCATTAATAAAGTATGACATTTTGCCGTGCAAATTTCACTGACAATAAATACGGAACACGATAGATCTGCGAACGTCACGTAGAAAATAAAATAATTGAAAATTTATAACATTAAAATCGAAAACGATATTTCACTACAACTTTCACTCACACTAAAACGATTTTAATATAAATTATTAAAACTGTACATTAGTTATATACTTTGTACATACTTATTTTTAAACTACAATACACACGCGTACATCAACGAGTGTAGAAATAAATATTAACGGAAATAAAAAAAAATATATGCACAACAGTTACACACGAACACTACAAATATTAATATAAAAAAATCTTATTGAAAACATAAAGTATCCAAATATTGCGTAATATTTTTATATCACAGACACCTAGAGAAGATATTACTGATTTTATCTTTCAGTGAGGTATTTACGCACCTAACTTCATTTAGAGTACTACAAATAAACATTAAAAAAAAACACCCTCTGAAGCACAATGAATACTGTTAAACATTTCTATTACTATAATTTCATACGCTCTCAGATAGGGTTACCAGATGAAGTAATGACAAAGTCCTTGACTTTTTAGTAAATGTTCTGACATGTTGCTTGTATGTTGTACGTGAAAATTCACCTCACGCCAAATTTTTCTTCTCGATATATTTCGAATAAAAAAATCCTCCCACTATTTTCCTCGTTTCCTCAACAAGGCCCAAAATTCAGGAAATGTTGGGCTAAATCCCTGTCGTCTGGTAACCCTTCTCAGGTAAGTAATTCGAAAGTATTATAATTAGCTTGTTCGTTACAAACATGACGGACTACACTTGAAAGTAGTCGCTGACGACGCCTTCAGTACCGTTGCTGATGCTTCTCGGATCCCTATCGTTCGGTACATTTATCTTCTCGTATCCCGCAGACGAATCGGATCGCTCCACTCCACTCGTCGTGGCGGCTTCATTGTTCAACTTCTCATACGGCGGTTCCCGTTTCGATAACTCGAAATACTTCACACTCTCGTAATTCGGATCCTTTTTCGACCTCACCGAGTCATATTTCGAATCCTTCGACAAAACTGCTTCGTATTTCGATTCTTTCGATCGAAGCGATTCGTATTTTGGGTCTTTACACCTCAGCGATTCGTAATTTGGGTCCTTTGGACAGACCGACTCATAGTTGGAGTCGGATTCGCTACCCGTATTGTACGTTGATTCGTTTGGCATCGATTCGTAATTAGGTTCCATTGATGTTTCATTATGGCTTCCCACTGGCCAATTCGTATATTTCCCGGAACCCTTATTCACAGTCGAATATGTAGGCTGTGCTTTATAATTGGGTGCTATTGTAGCGTAAGGGGGTGTCGGAGGTTGGTTTCTAAGTACTTCGTAATTAGGGTCAGAATCGGATGCCGTCTTTAAGATATGTTCGTAACCGGGGTCACTGCTCACAATACTATTAGGACCACTGTCCGCAACTAAATGATTTAACTTCAATAGATTATTATTAGCATTGGTTGTATTTGGACCGGCTTTGTTAATGTCCTTTACGGTTTCGTAACCGGGGTCTTGGTTTTGGGAACTCTTTCTATCCTTATGTGCGATGGTTTCGTAACCGTGGTTCATAGATTTTTTCCGGTCGATCGTTTCATATCCGGGGTCATCGCTTCTATATTTAACGGTGTTAAGTTCTGTTTCGGTGTTGGTGAAATCTTTTGAACGCCTCAGGGCATCGTCTGCTCTGCTCTTGGCTTTTTTCATGACTTTGGCGTACATCTCTTCAACGTTACGAGAAGGGCTTTCCGTAGATCTGAGTTCGGAATTTAGACTGGTGTTAGGCTCAGCTGAAGAGTAGTCGCTATAACCGGCACCTTCAATGGAGTTATACAAGTTATCGGTGTTTGTTTCTTTCTGGTCAATATCGATGTTAAGTTCTTTGGCGACCAGCGGCCTAATGAGGTCTCCTGAACTGAATCTATGTTTCTCGACGGGATAATTGCACCCGTAGAAATCGGATGAACTTACACAGCTGTTGTTGCGTTGGTGTTTTTCGTTAAGGCTACGACGTAGCTTGTCATGATTAAAATGTAGGTCACCTGAAAGTTATAAAAATTAATTAATCACTATATATAAAATTATATGTACGTATATCTGAGATCGATAAACTTTTATATTGTTAATGCGATCACCAAGTAAATTGAGATAGCTAAGTTTTGCATCATGGAAGTTTTTATGCTATCCATTTTACTATAACTCTCCAGTAACTAGCACTAAGGTAGGTTAAAATTATAGATATTATTATAATAGGGTATTTCATCATTTATTGAATGGGATTTCATTTCATTCGAGGACATCAATAACTGTATTAATTAGGCAATAAATATTACATTTTCAATTAACGTGCAAAAAGACTAACCGCAGCGCCACCTATTTCGTGACGGCACTAGATAGTCAACAGTAAAAAAACATTGTAAACAAATAAACGTACTTTGAGTTTTGAAAAGGCAATCATTTAAGCAGTCGATGTTTACTATATAATGACGTCACATAGGAATCCATAATGACGTTACACTGTAGTATCGCGAATTTATAGAAAAGACAAAAAGTAAAAAAATTGCTATTACAAAATGAATTTATTTATCGCAGTGTGTGTACGTTATTATTTTTTTCGCACGCATAGAAAAATACCCTATTTGCTATGCATATTTATAGTCCCAAAGAGTTAAATTACGTTTTGTTACCTGTGCTAGACATCCGTTGGTGTTTTTGTGCCAGTGCCTGGTCGAACTTAGTAGTGGGTGTCGCGTGGGGGGTATTTGAGCCGTGGGTATTATGAGGCGGAGGGGGGAGCGGGGAATTGGCCTGACGCTTTTCTGGTTTAGGGGATCCTAGAGCGCCCGTTGAATTTGAACAAGATGATGATGATGCTGCAAAAAGCATTCGATAATTTGTAATCATCAATATTAACATCAATTGTTAAGAAACGTGGGCCGGTGAGACTAACAAGTGGAAAAAAATATTAGAAAAAAGATTGCACATCGCATACCACATTCTTGTGTGGGTTTTGGATACGTTACAATGTCTGACGCGTAATGATTATTTGCAATTGTATTATATCAAGTATTATAAATGGCCATTAGTATTGTGACAGAAATTGTGACCCCCAGCTTCAGCCTCAAAGCTTCTATATTGTACACTCATTATGACATACACTTACACAACACATATTATAATATAACTACCAATGATATTATACCAACATATTTTGACAAAATAAATGGCACGATAACGAACACATGCATAAAGTCATATTATAACGGCAGACTGTTTTAGATAAAATGTGGAAGTAAGATGGAATATTTTTAATATCGCTGGTGAAAAAGATACAGTTAGTTAGTAATATGTTGCTTAGATACGAACGGATTGACGCGGTAGCCATAAAAATAAGCTGGTTAGCCAAGTTTTAACAAGGCGCTGTCGAAGCACTTATGACATATCTACAGCTTTTTAGTTATAATATCATTCATTATTTTTAGAGATGTGCCGATTATGACTTTGGCCAACCAGCCGACTAGTCGGTGATAAAAAGACCGACTAAACGGCCGAGCCGATCACTTTTCGGGGGTTTCTGTGACACTTCGTTTACAGCTGTTAAACATGTTAAAAATAAAGTCTCGTGTTGGTTTTTTTTTTAACGTTACTATCTTTTTTTGTGCCTTTATGAAGCATTTAATGTTTAGCATTTTTCGACATATTTTTTTACTGTGCATTATGTACATGTAATTTTTTTTTTATATGACTTATTTTTTAATAATAAAAATTTATTCTTTTATTTAAATAAAAAGAAATGATTATAATTGTTTATTCGATAAGAAGATATATGTTATTTGTACGTTAATTAAGATATTAATTTTATCTCTTAAATGTCATAGACATGTTTTTTTACAAGCTAGTAAGTTTAGAAACTGATTATCAAAGGAATTGTTGATGTGCTTTCGATTTATTAATGTGTAAGTCTAATTATAAAATAATAATAATAATCAAGGTTTTTATTTAATCTAATTCCCTCTACGTACTTTTTATTGAGAAATAGATAAAAAGTAAGAAGCCGGATAGTCGGCGCTTTTTGCAGACTGATCGTCGTCTACGATAGTAGCCGGATAGTCGCCACATCTCTAATCATTACACACGGACCAATTGCACTGGAAGCGCAAAACGATCGCCGAGGATTTAAGGTAAGTGGTTTTAGAGCAATTGTACTTTTTGGAGTATGCTGTGTATCACAGTTTAACTAAGGTTGGTCACGACCCCGAATTTTACTATCGAAGGGCCCAGCAGCAATTCGGTTTTCGTGGTTATGACCATTTCGTACACCAATGTACGACTTATATATAACTTCTATAGGCAACAACTATTAGTTTCAAATAAATCAATTTGTAGGTTACACAATAGGTTACAAATCTACGATCTAGAGATTTGATAATGCCATAACTACCCGTTTTGCCAACAGCTGATGTTATGCGACGAATCAAACTACGATTATTTATAACGCTCCTTTCGTTAAATTCGTTTCGATTATGCAGTATTTGATAACAGTCGTTGTTATAATCTGTTGTCAATTATTTTGCTGTTTGAGTAATTTCCTCTTCGATGTGTATCAGTTATGTAATAATCAAATTACTATTTGTTGTTCGTTTCTTGAATTGAACGTAATGTCCTTTCACGCTTATTGGTTGTTGCATGATACTTGTTTGTTCATAGGTTGTAATAATACTGGAGGCACATTCTTATCTTTACTTCTTAACATATTATAAAAACGAAAGTGAGTTTTTCACCAATCATAATTAAATATTGCGTACACGTTGTTGGGGTAAATAAAATGATATAGGGTATGTACCTTTAAACCAGAAAAAATGTATTGTTCCTAGACCAAATCTACATTAAAGCGAGCGAAGTCACGAGCAAAAGCTAGCAAATAATATAACCTTTTGGTTTGAGTTATATAATCTCCAATTTAACCAATAGGCTAAAATAAAATCTATCACATCTTTTTCCAAAAACATAATTATATATCTAATTTATTACAGTAACCAAAATGACTATTTTTTATCTTAAATATGCATCACAACCACCCTTAAAATGGGTTTCTGCAGTTTTCGGCGTTATAATGATATTTACATAAAAAGAATTGTTGGGGAAAAATTTACTATTATACACATTTGGTTCAGTATATATAATATTACCTTGTCTTGAATGTGTCGTATTAGACGTTGTAGCGCCGATTTCTGGTGGTGCGCTTCTTCTGTAAGTAATAAAGAATAAATAATAAAATAAATGCTTAATCTTTTTTTTAATTGTTTATTGTGTATTTTACCAAGGGTATCGCATATTGGTATATTACCTAGATATGTTTGCAGTTTGTATAAGGTCAGGGGTTGGGTCCCTGCGTCGGGGCTCAGGTGCTATCTGTGCGTAAGTGTCGGATCCCTCACCCACACTCGCTTCTTCAATCGCCGCATACATTTCATCTTTAACCGTAAATCATTATTTAATATATTCAGTCTTATTACAAAAACAAAATTGAACACGCGTTTAATACGAGTTTTACGAAACAATGTCTAAAATTTTAAATCTTATTGAACAAATGT
This sequence comes from Antheraea yamamai, assembly GCA_036509395.1. Classification (NCBI taxonomy): domain Eukaryota; kingdom Metazoa; phylum Arthropoda; class Insecta; order Lepidoptera; family Saturniidae; genus Antheraea; species Antheraea yamamai. The sequence goes on from AP028429.1 coordinate 9,916,787, forward strand.
TTAAAATAACTTATTGCAAAAGCGTGTCCAAGCGGTCACTAGCTAAACATCTGGTTCACGTTTTTTATGCAAGCAACACTGAATAGCATTCATTCAATTCGATCTCATAATTCAAAAACGTTCCATTACCAACAAATATTTTGCAAACAATTTAAATTTTTAATAATATTTTTGTTTAGATTTTCGTTAAGGATATTTATTTATTTTAAGCAAAATTGGTTATTATTATTGTGATATTTTGGTCAAAAGAAAATAATGTAATGGTTAAAATAAGCCACATATAAATATATATTATGTGCGTAAATTGGAATACCTGTATATCTCAGATTAAAATACATTGTCAAATGCAATTTTTTTTTTATACTATGTCTGTAGCCAACAAGCATGCGGGCCGCCTGATGTAAAGCAGTCACCGCAGCCTATGGACGCTTGTAACATCAGAAGTGTCACATGCGCGTTGCCGACTTTTAAATAACCTATTTATTTTCCCTTTGAAGCATTCCATACTGTAATCCACAGGAAAAACTTCAGCAGGAAGCTGAATCCATAATCGGATCGTTCGTGGAAGGAAGCCCGTCTGGAATCGGACTGACCGAGACCATTTCGGTTCCAATGTGTGGGGATGAATTCCCTGCGGATGACGAGCGGTGCGATGGTGGAAAGCAGCTACAGGCATAACGTTAAACAATTCCTCGGAATACAACCCATTATACAAACGGTAGAACACACATAAAGAGACGATGTCACTCCTTAGACTTAGTGGTTCTCATAGCTCGCCTTTGCGCCGAGTCAAATGGTCCAAGCTGGTATTCAGGTGCTCCCGCCCAGAGATGGCTACAGTACTCCATATGGGGTTGAACTTGCGTTTTGTACAACAATAGTCTTGCCCAATAATGTTAAATAATGTTGGAGATAATACGGAGCGTTGCGGGACGCCAGCATTTATGTCCATGCTTTCGGAGCACCTACCATCCACTACTGCTTTTATACATCTGCCGGACAGAAAACTGGCAATCCATCTGCACGAACCGTCCGTAAGAAGGGAGCTTAGATAAAAGGCCCCGATGCTAGACACGGTCGAACGCCTTCACTATGTCTAACAAAAGCTAACTGCCAAAGCCTCACCTTGACTCTCAATGTACATCGGTGTGTGAGTCTGTCTTTAAGGCATTTTTTTGTAAAAAAAACTATAAAAGATTGTGAAAGTCATCATATATTATTTTAGGTTGAACTTTAACTGCGAATAACTTTTAACCGAGTTGACTCAGCGAATAATTATATCAGATCTTTTTTGTAGGCCGTTCAATTTCCTACAAAATTATGTATTTTCTTTTACCATAGAATAACTCGTTGAGATACATCAAAATACGAAAAAAAAAAAAAATCCCGTGTAATTTAAATGGGAAATCGAAAATCACGATGTGACCTCTGAAAATTAATATTAAGAGCTCAAACTTTACCAGATTTCTTTTTTGTCATCTTGGACGATAACTTCGTGGTAGCTAAATAAAAAAAAATAAAAGTTTTTTTGGCCCACCCTAGTGCAGCACATAGGCTGTCTTCCACGAAGATGGAAAATATCCACTGTGGTATGAAAGTTCGAATAGGCGCGTTAACACAGGACACAACTCTGGAGTACACTTTTTGAGTACCACTGCTGGAATGCCGTCTGGTCCCGCCGGACATCCCTTTGTGTGATATAAATGTCTGGCATGGAACATTCGCACCGCAAGAGGGTAGGTGGTACGATACTTCCATCGATGTTCATAGTCGAGTTCGAGGCAAAGAGAGCACCTAGTAAATCACCTAGTAAATAGTAAATCTCTTTAGCGCTGTGGGCCAAGTTGCCATCGGCATTTCGCAATGGTGGTAAAGACGACTGACAAAAGGTTCCCTCGGCGGCTTTGGCGAGCGACCAAAAGGCACGACTCCCAGAAGGGCGACTTGCCAGTCGTGCGCCAGTTCTGCTGATAAAATTGAATTTAGCTATGGATGTTCGTGTTTTACTAAAGCTTGAAGCAGCATTTAGCTTACGTTTTACACCAGATGTGTTAGGGACCTGATTAGTTCGAGCGGTAGTCCAAGCCTTGTAAGCTTCTTGTTTCAACTTTCTGGCTCTCTTGCAAAACCGATTAAACCACGGTCGTTTTTTACTCCAGCAGCTACTAGTGAGTTGGGAATGTAGTTCTCCATACCGAATAAGATTGTCTCACAGACAGTTGCTGCACAAGAGGCAGGATCTTGCGATGTGAAGCAGAGCTGCTTTCACGGGTACGATGCGTAGAATTCCCGCAAACCGTCCCAATCTGCTGATTTATACCGCCATATACGACACAAGCTAGTTAACCTGGGGGGATCAGGCCGCGCGCATGGCGCACGAGTCCGGACAAGAGAGTGGTCAGACGAGCCAAGGGACGCATCCACATTGATAAAATACCCATCGGGTCGTGTTGTCAGCAGAAGGTCTAGTAAAGAGCTGGTATGGTCCTCGATATCAGGTATTCTTGTTGGAGTTTGTACCATTTATATGAATCCATAAGTGAGAGCAAATTCGTAAGCAGACCTTCCTGCAGTATTTGTGGATCGAGAATTAAGCCATTCTACATGATGAGCGTTGAAGTTTCCTAATATCACCAACTCCGCAGAGGGATATTGCTCGAGTGCTCTATCAACAATCAGTTGCAGGTGTTCGAAGAGTCGTGACGTGTCTATGTCACCACTGTGAGACCTGTATAGGCACGCGTAAATACGCTTATGCCCACCATAATCCACCCGCACCCACAAACATAGGTCCCTGTCTTCCAGACAATGAAGGCGACGATAGCAAATATCCTCCCGAGCGTACATGCATACCCCGGCACTTCTCAGGAATTAGTGTTCGAGCTTGTACCCGGGATAGAGTAAGTAAGATGTAGCGGCCGGGCAGGATATCTGCGTCTCCGTAAGAAATAAGATGGTCGGGTTCGTAGTCTCTAATTGCAGATGGACAGTATTCAGATTGGAGTGAAGTCCTCTGATGTTACAAAAATCCACTGTTGTGGATGGGGATGCCGCTGTAAAACATTTATTTCTTTTTTTTCCATTTCATATCATATCATTTCATCATCATTATCCATTTCATATCATATCATTTCATTTCATATCATATCATTTCATAATATCATTTCATATAGTTGCTGGGTATATATAATAGGTTGATGAGGATTTGTTTGACGGGCAGCTAGGGAACAAGTATACGGTGAAAGAGAGATAGAAAACCTGCCAAAGGTAGCATAGGTAGTGCGATTTGTCAGCGCGGCTTACGGAAGGGCCCTCGGTCCTCTCTTGTAGTAGCAGCCGGGTCCACTCCGGTCTCATCCTCCGGCACGACTACCACTCCAAGGATTATGCGCAGAGTGGCGGTTCAGCCTCCCAGGGCGGAGATTAAGTGATCCCTGGGTTCGAGAATCCTACTAACCCGCAGGCGGCCAAAGGTAAGCCGTTTCACTGGTCTCCCTAATCGCCGCGCCAACACTACGCGCCCATATATCCCAGTAACCGCGATAACACCATAGGTCCTCCGCTGTCCAGTACAACGTACCCTCAGGGAACTCTTGCGACCTTACACACCACAGGAACACAACTCTATAGCAAAATAGCGTTATTTACCCAGTCTTACTTAGTCCGGCTGCTCCGAGTTTTGAGCGAGACGAGTCCCGCTATACCCTATCTCAACATAATAATATCATATAGTTACTAGTTATGATTTACTTGTGAATCTCCAAAATCGTTTAATTTATCAACATCTAAATTAATTATATCCATGAATTCCATAATTTACTACGAAATATATTTTGCTGGCAAATAGAAATACAATAAATAACAACAATAAAATAAGAACTGTCAGCTTAGGCAAGTGTTAGAAAATGTTTAAATCTAATCAATGTCTGCTCCTAAATAATGGAGACACTCTTTTGTGATCAAACTTTTTTTAAGCAAGTGTTCAATGGGTATTTGACTTTTTTGTAATAAGACGGATCATGTTTAAATAAATAAATGTAACTGTAATATAATTGAATAATTCATTCAAAGAATATTTATTTTGCTTGATTTTGGGTCACAAATGATAATGAAAGATTATTAAATGATGAGTTATATCTTTTAATCATAAAGACAAAAAAAAACCCAATTACCTGAATCATCAGAGACGGTAGCGTAATGAGCTTGTGACGTTTGTTTGTTATTCTGAGCTCGAATATTACTCAGAGGTTCGCGTACCGATATACTTGTATATCCCTCTATAAGAAGAAATCATTTTTACTTTTTAATAGTTCCATAAGTAACTCTATTTCCTATAATGATATAGAATGTTATTCCATTTTGTATTTTACTTACTAGAAATTACATAATGACGACTTCTACATGGGATTTTGGGTTGTAAACTAGTCATAACTAAGACTTTATCATCATCGCTAGCCTATAAAAGACCTACTGCAGGGTCATAGGTCTCCTCTCGAAGAAGGTATAGGCATAATTGCCACGTCAGTCCACAACGTATTGGTGATTTTAAGCTCCGAGAAATTTTCAGTTTTATATTTTACTACATACGATCGTGCTACTAGAAAGTTACCCAAATTCAGGTTTCCTCGAGATGTTTTCCTTCACCGTCAATCGATAGTTGAATACAATTTAAATGAGTAAATATACAGGAATTCCGAAGAATTCATTAGAACATCCCGAGGATCGAACCTGCGGACATCGGATTGACATTCCACCGGTTAAACCAATCGACTATCAGCGCTACTGTAGCACCACCCTAATTTTACGCATTTTGACGGACACTCTTTCAGAGATATGGTTCTCCTTACCTCTACATTCTATAGTTAAAACCTATAGAGTACAAATAAGGTGACAAGTTGAATTGTACACGTGATATGGTGTCAATGTGATCGTACGATATCAAAGAAGTCTAATCATTATTCCTACTTGCGCGTGTACAAATTCTCGTTGGTTACAATTTAAAATGATGTTATCAGCAATGCAATTTTCTGATTTCCAAGAATTGTTTATGATCGAATACGAAATAAAGTATTACGATGGATTCGACTTCACGAATAAGTATATTTATTTGTCGCTTTCAAACCTGTCTAAGCTGGTAAAGATTTGAATTTTATTTTCATTTATGTATTGCTCTAGATTTTTATATTAATTATAATAATAGGTATAAATTATACAAATAATTTATCTTCAATAAGTGTCAATTGTTTCTATCGTTGTTAGAATCTAATCGGATTATATCGTCAGAGTCATCTAATCTAAATGAATGTGCTAATCAGCCCGACTACTTCGCTTCACTAATTTGCTAGCTAATTTAAATATATATCTTAACATATTCATAGTTAATCGAAGCATGTGTTTGCACGCTTGGCGTCGACTTCCTTACGTACATATATATTAAGATATATATTTTTTGTTTTTCTTAACATAATTACGACGGTAAAATTTAGATTGTGTTGACGTTCAAATATTACGGATAACCGAATTAACAGTAGCAGCGACTCACTATGACTAATATTTCGCCAAAGAAACTATAGAAAATCATAGACAAGTGTTCAGCTACCTCGGTATCGTTGCCTGCTTGCTTGAACGCCTAACTAAGTGTACCACGTGTTTAAGGTGTTTTGCGTGTGAGTCAAAACACGTCAAGTGGACCCCCCTTTTACCACTTGATCATAGAAAACTTATTAAAATATAATTATCGAAAGTAGTCATACCTAAAAATCATCCCTCAAAACAGTTTTTGAAAATTTTGAATTTAACAACAATTTTTTTAACAATAAAAATTTTCGGTACTTTTAATTAAAAAATTAATTGTGAAAAAGCTATTGAAGATAACTTAACGAAATTTTCAGTGATTATAGTAAAATATCTATATTTTCACATAAGATTTTTTTGCAAATTTTATTTGTTTATTATCATATTTTTTATTAACTTTTAAATAAACAAATAGAAATTTTAATGACTTCTCAGTCCGATAATCGAATTTTTTTTTTTTAGTAATAAGCATTATACATTTAAGTTCTATATTTCGAAATAAAATTTCACTGCCCGGTATTAGTTTAAATAATATGAATTTTTATGTGACGCAGCGGCGAGCGGTACAAGTGCCGCGCGCTACTCAGCTCAGCCGTTAAGACTGTAGATCGTATAATAATTGTGTAATTTGTAGCGATCTACAGTCTTAACGGCTGAGCTGAGTAGCGCGCGGCACTTGTACCGCTCGCCGCTGCGTCACATAAAAATTCATATTATTTAAACTAATACCGGGCAGTGAAATTTTATTTCGAAATATAGAACTTAAATGTATAATGCTTATTACTAAAAAAAAAAAATTCGATTATCGGACTGAGAAGTCATTAAAATTTCTATTTGTTTATTTAAAAGTTAATAAAAAATATGATAATAAACAAATAAAATTTGCAAAAAAATCTTATGTGAAAATATAGATATTTTACTATAATCACTGAAAATTTCGTTAAGTTATCTTCAATAGCTTTTTCACAATTAATTTTTTAATTAAAAGTACCGAAAATTTTTATTGTTAAAAAAATTGTTGTTAAATTCAAAATTTTCAAAAACTGTTTTGAGGGATGATTTTTAGGTATGACTACTTTCGATAATTATATTTTAATAAGTTTTCTATGATCAAGTGGTAAAAGGGGGGTCCACTTGACGTGTTTTGACCCGTGTGTAAGATGATACACGTTAGTTCATCTGTTACATTAAAATCCTAAGCGATTTAATTAAGCTAGAAAATCACCAGACACAGTTTTTATCTCGATTAAAGTCAATAGAACAAGTGCCTATATTGTTATAATGAATATCATATGAATTATCACAAATACGTATTAGTCAGTATTTCTATGTATAACCGGGTAATAAGTACTTTAGCAATTTGTGCAAGAAGACAACAAAACGATGAATAATTTATGAGAACAATGGAGAGCCATTGAAATGAAAGGATTATGTACACTTATGTATAGCCACTTCTGTGTTAGACAAGTTATATTTTGGTTTCTTAATGTTTAGACTAGTTGAAAACCGCGGCTTCATCTATGTTGTTTATTATTTTTGTACTATATAATTTTATGTACAAAGGAAAAAATATAAGCACCAAACCGCTTGCCCCACTTCCCTATGTAAAGAAAACTGCTGAATGCGTAGTGTTTAAAAATTTCATAATCTCTTAAGATTAGCCTTTTTTGTATCACTATTTTTTTAGGGGTCACATTAATTTTTAAAAATTTTAAGTCCATTTTTTTACGACCTCTACTACAGTGACAAGCTACTGTGCGACGCGGTCACTGTTCGAGGAAGTTAGATTAGATTTTGTATTTGGATAACTTTGATCTATTAAAACAAATCCTTTTTTTTTTGTAAAGGTTACCAAGATTGATTTTTTCTCATTTTTTTTAATTCTTTCATTTTTTTTCAGTTTTTATGGCAATTTTTCAATATTTTCTGAATTCCCTGTAAGGGCACTGCGGGCTCCTGCGTTCCCTCACAAAAAGCCCTGCTTAAGACTATTATCACTTTATACTAACTGAAGATGACGTGATATTTTTTTTACATAAGGGCCAAGTGTTTAAGAACTAAAATAAATACCGAAATCTACCCTAATAAGAAGATAGATTATAAGCAATTTAATTTATTTGTAACGTTAGGAACTGACTTGCAGAATCCGTTGAGTCGCCGCTGAAATGCGCAACAGTATCGGGGTTTGGCCTCGGAGAGGGCGGCGTTATGTATGGTAGCTCTTGACTAGAAGGTAGTTGACCGCTTATTGCCACCGAAGCCGATATCACTACGGATTCTGAAATTTAAGAAATACTGATTTAAACTATCCAATTTAATTTGCCTGTCATGTGCGTAGTCACGCAGTGGTAGTGAGTCCAAATTATAAGCCGAAAGAGTTCGTAGGTTCCATCACCTGATAAGTGACTTGTTTAACGGGCATAAACCATCAGTTCTATGCATTCAACTATTTAATTACCATAAATCAAGCTATGCTTAATTTCGTATTAAATTATTGTGGTTGATTTTGAGTCCTCATGTTAAAAGTTAATTGTATAGTAATTTGTTTTTTCGAATTGAATTCACTATCTATTTACAATATTGGGTAATGCAACAGTCAACAGTCCGCTTAATAATATAATAATAAGGAGCATACTAGACTGCATATAACGCTATATCACATCTAGGTATACAACTTACACTACTAATAATATTGAAAAGTTGAATTATATAAGATTAAATATAAATATATAAAATAAAAATAAAAGAAACATTTGAAAAGAAATGAACAAGAGCAAATACAAAATTAGAAATGAATTCATCTATAAAAACATATGGAAAAGGAAACAAGACGGCATTATATATATTAAAGTAATAAAATATAATGTAGTGAACATTGTTCAAATAGTCATTGGATATAAAACGTGCTTGAGCTAATTATCAAAATAAAATCGGCTATATTAACAATAATATTATGAACCTCAAATTAACAATAACTGTATCTTATAGTGTTACCTGTACAGAAAAATTATAAATATCTTACTAAAATAATTGAAATTTATTGTCCACTAGATGTACCCGCAACTCCGCACGCGCTTTTTAAAATTGTATTAAAGAAATATAAAATAGTGAGACCATGTGTAGTCCGGTGAAACTGTTAACAGTTAAGGCGTTAAGCCTTAAGGCCTTGCCAGGAGAATAGCGCAGTCAGTTCGAAAAAAAAAAAAAAGATATGCTATTGGCATGACAGGCCTTTACAACTTCATTGGACTGCTACTGATTTTTGGCAACAAGCTCCAGGGCGCACGGCACACCTCGTTGGACTGGTAACTAGGATATAATATCGCGAATCTAACTAATCTACACTAGTCTTACCTGCATACGTTAATGAGTCATACAAGTATGATTATACGACTTACAAACGTTTACATGTATTTTCAATCTTTAGTAATTATTACAAGTTATAACCAATCTATTTTATGCAAGTTTTCCTTGATGTTTTTAGGCGTGGCATCCGTAATTTTTATACCTTATTGACAAGCAAAAGTATTCATACGATGCCATTTAAAAACGAAATTTATAACGAAATATTCTATATTATAAAAACGGCTTCCCAGAAAAAGCAATCCGTCAATTCTTGTTTTTTATTGAACAATTTTGTTATTACACAAAACTTTTGACATAATTATTAATTTAAAGCTATTTAGAAGAGAAAGTTATCATGAAATAACATTACGATGTAAAAAGCTCTACTCCGAAAAGAACACACATGTAAAGTGGAAAGAAATGAATATTATTCGAATTGTTTTATTATCTTAGTTCAAACTGATAGTATTTTATTCGATTAATCATAACAATTTACGTTACACTTTAAATGTTTGGAATATAAATGACATTTAGTATTGGAATAAAACATAACTCTAATCTAATCAATATACAGCAGGTAAAAAGAAGTAATTTCCCTGTATTATCTATCGGAGCTTCCTGTAGCAATAATATGTTCAGTGAACATGATCGATACATATTGTCTGAAAGTTTAAATATTTAAACTTGGACTACAAATACTGCACAATGTGAAGGTAACGCTTATGTTTACTTACAAGTTCGTATTCAAATAATAAGGAAATTTATTACCTCTAAGGATAATTAGTAATACAATTTATCGCTGTATAAGCGGGATGTAGGTACGTAATGAGAACTGTAATATTGTAAAACATTGTTTCAACAAACCTGCTGCATTCTGTCCACCGTCTCGTTCGTCTATCTGTATTTCACTGTCTGACCGTTGATCTGTAGTTATTTCCACGGTTCTGTAAAGAACCACGTTTAAACAAATATCGAATACATACGTAAAAATAAAAGCATTATATCACTGAACAATAATGACTATGATATTAGTAATTCCACTTATATAAAAGATGTTTTTAAGAATATATAGTGATCATCTTATTTCGATAATTTGACACTTTTTGATTTGAATCTCTCAATAGTTTGATTTTTTTCACGGTCTCTTAAGAAATACTCGACAATTATTGGTCCCTTCCGTAATTTAAAGATGAAAGAATAGTATCTTGCCCACCAACACGCAATAATTTGAAGACTGAGCTTCCATACTATTTCCATAATTTGAAGCATTTATTATGCAGATCTGTATGAGAAAGAAAACAAAGAACAACCCCGAATTACAGTCACATTGAGCGAAGCAAGAACATCTCTTATTACCCTACGATTTCTACGCTTTCAGAACCAACACAAATGACGATTTCTTCTCAGCCCTCGCCACGATCGAAAACTCATTGGATAATAATAAACTGGAGTAGCTCACTCGATAAAAAATTACGAACTTCTTTTTCAAAATAAAGTTTGTGAATAATTGTACAAATGTTTAAAATAATAAATAACCAGCTTTGTTTACTTGATTTTTTCCTCCCTTTCTCTTGGTCATTTAAACTCCTGTTATTTTGAACCCTTGGTAATTTAAAATTTATCACTGGTCTCTCGAGTCTCCAAATTATCGACAGTCGAAAGTCATTGTAAAATTAAATGATTTCAGACATTTCAAAAAGTTTTCCTAATATGACATGTATTTCGATTTTGGATCTTTAATGTTCAAATAAATGCCGCTAAAAGTTGGTCTTTTAAAAAAGTTAGTGTACTTATACAAAAATATTTGCATTGATAAGGTGATCCTAATCTGTTTAAGTATGATACCGACAATGGAAATGGAGACACGCATGATTTTATGGATCACGCTACACGAATAATAAGTTTTTCATAAGTATGTAAATATAATTAAGTAAAAGGTTTTTTTATATTTTAATTTAAGGGCTTTTATTCTACAGAACATATGAGCCCCATTGTTCCCCAAACTAGCTCTATCATGAGAGTCGCTGATGAGGTATCATTACCAGGCCATACAGCATCATAGATTCACCCGAACAGGGTTCAGCCAAGATGCTGTAACAAATACCTATGTTCTGGCAGTTACTTTTCATACTACTCATCAACGACTCTCTTTCGATGCGGTTCTGAGCACACTCCATCATCAAGCGATGCACATCCTGAATTTTCCTGCATACACCGCAATTGGGAGCAATGCAAAACTTTTCGATAGATAGTGTCCCAAACGGAGTCTTAAAGCTACCTTAACATATTGTCGGTTTGGTTTGTTGAAAATTCATACTATCAAAGAAATTGTAGACTAATTTACATTGCATTCTTTTATCATTTCACTACGTGATATGAATTTTGACAGACTTTACGAGAGAATCCTTTAATTCATTGTCAGTTCGTCAGTCGAAACTGACTTGAAATAAGTAACTTGATGGCTCAAAAATAATTATTATTATATGCAATAAACAAGCTTATAATAATCAGTTATTCGGAATGCTTATACCTAAGTATATATAAATAGGTAATAGGGAATCGGTTAAGAACATCTTACTCCTGTGTTTCTTAACCGATTTTCTTAATTATTATTTTTTTGTTTTTGTAGCTATTAACGAACTTCAGGGTTATCAATGAAATTTAAAAAAATGGAGATTTCTTTTTGTCTCTATGGTCGAAGTTCGAACACTAGACGAGCATTCGTATTCTTAAATATACAAAATACTATTGCAAAGCACGAATACTGAAAGTTGGTAAATTTTTTACTTGGTAAACGGTATAAGACCCTAAGAAATTGTCAACATACCAACAAATTGATACGTCTAACTTCTCTGACTCAAAGTCGTCGGTACGGACAAGATTAGAAATTTTCAATTATCATTTACCGAGCATGGTGTGACCTACATTTACAGTCTAATTACTTGCTAAAATGTTATCTCTTTCGCTAAACCCCATACCAAATGTCTACTGTTCTGTTTAATATTTTAAGATAAGTATATCTTTATCGATGACCAATAATTGATACTTACAATACACTTCATTATGGACCATTAAATGAAGAGATAAACGAGTCTCATTCCTTGCTATTGAGAAGAATATTGTTAATAACGTTAACAAGAAAAAAAAAACAACAACATACACATTGTGGGCCTCGTTTTGGAGTTTAGCATAAGCATGTTCATAAGGATGGTCCCGACTTGTCGACGCCGTCGATGCTGTTTTGTTGCCTGCGGGAAGATATAACATAATGATAACCACGTAATATATATCATGTTAGGAGCCGATTGATTGATAGCTTTAAATTCTGTGTAGCGGCACTTTTATTCATTATTAGCCGATTGAGGTAATTATGGAATTTATCGCTATAAACGATTAACTGATTTATATCTGATGAGCGCAAACGCCCACAGTAGCAATTGCATACCGGAACCACGAGTTATATCTACACTTCAGTGCCCTTCTGAGTATACGAACCGGTAAGAAATTATCGGAGGATTAATTGAATTTTACAAATCTTTATTGAGATAACTTGTACGAAACCTATTCACATTTTAATGATTCGGCATTTTTAGATAATTATTTTCGTACTTACGCGATATTTCATGTTTTTGGGATTACATAATAATTATTTTTCATTACAAGCATACTATCAATAGTCACGATATCTCCATTTATTATTATTTTACATTAAATAATCTACGAGAGCTTGTATAATAGTTGTTCTCGGAATGAGAATATGCATAGCAAAGTTATCGTCCTTGTTTATCCGATGTAGACTTATAAAATCATATTCTAAGAATTGCGACAACAAGCCATTGAATTAGTTACTCGAGTCACGGTTAATTAGTTATGTTTTAGTACTTCAGCTTTCAACATAGTATCGCATATCGACATATAAATAAGTTTATATAGTCAAGTTCGGTAAAATACATACATGTTTAAAAAATATAGTGAAAGAATTAATATGACTGTCTGGAGATGAGAACGCCTAATAATTGGCGAAAAACTAGAAAAAACAAAGACAAAAAACGGTTTTTTGGTAATAGTGTTAGGTTTTATAACAAGGTCCCAAAGTGCATTACCGATTTGCTAGATAGTCAGTTCAAGAACCATGTCAAGCTGGTTTTAATATCTAGAGACTATTATAGGGTGTATCAATATGTAGACGATTGTGACGCCTGGAAATGACACCGCTGTCTGTGAATCCACTAAAAACGATTGTAACTATTTATGTTTTGTAAAAATATAAAAAGAGATAAATCAAATCGAGTTTCTTGTCACTTCTTCCCGATGAACTGTGTTGTTTTCCGAACCGGTGGTAGCTTTGACGTTCATAAGCGCCTTCTCAGGGCCTAAACTGAATAAAGTATATTTTGATTTTGAACGCAGATATGCAGATCTCATGCCATATATATGGTTATTATTAACTTCGTATATGGTAATTATGATACAGACAAGTGCAACTACCACACCATTCTCGCCATTTTAATGCACCACAGTTTATTCGCAAATATGACAACTTTGAGTGTATTTATTATTTATTTAAAATGTCCTACATGTAGATAAAATTATAAGATACACGTACATTGTTTACCTAAATCTTGTCAATGTTTAGCGGTATACGGCTGCATAAATAAATGACATGCGTGAACTAAAATATTTAGCGAGTCTGAAAAATGTACAGACTAACAAAGAGTGACCTCTAAAAGTGCTACGTTCTTTTTATTCTTATTTAATGGTAACGTGTGTGTACACAATTCTGCCAATGTCACAAGGTTTTCATAATCTTCATATAACCATTCAATAAAATTGTGACTGCATCGTTTCCAGGAATCTTCTATGACAACTTAAAATTTGTCACTATAACAGCAACTATATTACGTTAAATGCAGCCAACATTAGGGAATAAAGGATCATA